>OY292456.1:10000000-11297916 GCA_958496255.1 Camptogramma bilineatum
TAACGACAGGCACGTCGGGGAGATAGCTTCGATGGCGCTTGAGTTACTGAATGCAGTGAAGAGTCACAAAATATCGCACAGACCGAACGAAACCCTCAAACTCAGGATAGGCATACACACTGGTAAGTCGATGCTTGTATAAAAGCTTCTATGAAAGTACCCGGATAAAAAGTAGCCTATGTCCTACTCCCGGTCATCATCTATCTATATTTTAAATTTCAGGCAAATCGGTTCAGTGGTTGTCGAGTTATAGAGGTACAAACATACATCCAAACATCCTAACTTTCGCATTTATAATATTATTAGTGTGATTAGTAGGATAGTGTGATAGTGTGATTAGTGTGATTCCGTCTCTTTTCATAGACATGAGAGTGACGAGAAAAAAACAAAATATGCGAATCATATTACGATTCATAAAAGGAATAGCCTTAGCGGAATTGATATAGTATAGTATTTTCTGTCTACGGTTAGCGGCCATTTTAGCCTCCTAGTCACAGCGGATCTTTGTCTCTCTTAAGTTGCCAGTAAGGCTGGGCTGACACGAACCAAGTCAACTTGGACCAAGTCCAACTTGGTTGACTCTGAACACCGTCGTCCGAGTGAGTCACGTGACTCCGACGGCGTCCAATCAGAGTCATCCAAGTTGCACTTGGTCGAAGTTTACTTGGATCGTGTCAACCCGGCTTAAGTATCGTCTTATCTCGCTTACTCCAGCAAGTATACATCGGTACATGCGCAATCGTTTGTTGCATCTAACTTCAGAGGAAGACACATCCGTTGAGAGTATTGTATCTTTCCAGGCGCGGTAGTAGCAGGCGTGGTCGGCCTAACAATGCCTCGCTACTGCCTATTTGGCGACACAGTGAACACCGCGTCCCGTATGGAATCTAACGGCGAACCGCTGCGTATACACATCTCGCCGTCTTGCAAACAAGCCTTGGAGAAACTGGGAGGGTATATCGTGGAACCTCGGGGCATGATACCGATTAAGGGGAAAGGACAGGTGAGCAACTAAACAGTGCTAAAATATTTAGCTGCTGCCCGCGGCTTCGCTCGCGTGGTACCCTTAAAAAAGTAGCCTATGTTACTCTCCAGCCCTCCAACTATCTCCACACAAAAAATCTGTTTTGCAATTAAAAGAATTTTGAGCCCTTAAGGGGCCCAAACCTGTATACATGTTAGGTTATAGCGATGAATGCATAAAAAACATGAAAGTTTTCCTATAGGGTATATAAAAAACTCATTGAAATTCGCACTGATTTGCCTGCATTTATGTAAATTTTTGTACTATTGTTATCTTGTATTTCAGGTGCAAACGTACTGGCTGATCAGCGCTACAGAGAAGGCTATCCAGAAGAGGCCTGTGGAGGGCGAGGAACGTCCTCTGTTCCGTCGGCCGCGGCGAAGCCCCCGCCTCGCTGACTCCAGGCACCCTTCACTATCCGGTGAGTTTGCTTGTCTCCTCAAACTGTATGTCGTACCATATTAAAGAGAGGCATTTGAAATGTTGTTTACACGTTCGCTTGCAAACAGACATTCAACGAGCACATTATTTTCTATTATTAGGTCTGTCGCGTTCGGTTTCCTTGAGATGAGAGTGGCAGAGATACTTCATACTCGCTCTGATCATTATCCGTCTCATTTAATGTCTGTGTGTACTGTGTAGTATAAAAAGTGAAATCTGGAACTATTGATATACCTCTAAAAATAGCTACGATTGCTATTGAGGCTATGTTTATACCCACAAAGAAAACGGTTTTAACGACACCTCATAATTATGCTAAAATCCTACAAGCTATTTAAATTGCGGAGCGTACCAAAGAAATAGACACACATAATTTGGAAAAACATCATCCTCCTGACGCAGTCGGATAGAACTTGAAAGCTAAAACGGAACCTTATAACTTGATAACTTTTGAATTATAAAAACCACATAAAAATGTGATTTCTATTCTATCTAACTTTAGTTATTGTGTTTCTTTCTAGTAATCATTTTATGAGTCTAGTAGTCTAATTACGAAACACTTGTGGGATAGAAGTTAAGAGATATAATGAAAGAAGAAAGTAGCGTTCCAGTATTTGCTTGTCGATTATGCATAGACTACCAGTTAGTGTGCCGCCGAAAGGGACAAAAAAATGAAGTGAATCAATTGTTTCTTACATAACGTAACATAATTTAGAACTTCTCTTTTCACAAGAATTTTGTAGTATATCCTTCTTTGTTTTGTGTGAGTGAGAAGGAATGTGTCCAGCAGCCTATATCTATAGGATTATGATTATAATGTTGTTGTCAGGCGGTATGCGACAGCGCATAGCTAGCAGCGAGGCGGGAATGCGCGGGTCGCGCTGCTCTCTCCCCGCGCCCGCCCTCCCCGCCGCCACGCCTCCCTCACAGCGCCGACTGCGGACCGACACCACGCGCCCGAGGTAAATAAATACAAACAGTTGTTCCAATTGCTCTAGGTATTCGTCAAGTTAGGCTTTAGGCGCAGTAGAACATTTTGTATGAAAAAGTTGCACTGCGCATCGAAACGGCTAACTTCACGAATGCCAAAAAGAAGAAGAAAGAAGTGTACTAGCTGCGCCCTCTCGTAGTAATGGTATGTGATCATGAAAAGTAGAATAAACCTTCCTCAAGAATTAAGCTATTATAGCAAATAATCATGTTTATTGAACATTTATATGGGTGTTATAAAATATTATAAGTATGTATTTACAAATGTATAAGTATTCTATCAGTTATTTGGTTCCCATAGTGCAAGCTTTGCTTAGTTTGGGGCTAGATGGCGCTGTGTCAAATGTCTATGTCTATGTCTAGCAAAATAATATTACTTGAGGACTCTTTTAGATAGATGGTATCGGGAAAAAAAATCATATTGATTCTACTTGATAGGTCCCCGATGGCCGAACCCACCAGTCTGGTGGGCACGCCAAAGCATGACGATCCGCCGCGTTCGCGCGCTCCTTTGCTGTAAGTGCGTTCTGTGTCCCCGTGTCAGTACTTACGTACCTAATTGTCTGTGTATTGTACCTTGATTCATCAGCATCATTCTCTTACCTTTAACCCACGCTAAGGGTGTCGGCGCAACATGTTTTCCTCTTTCACTCACCTCTATCGTGTATAATATGTACATGATCTAGATGTGTAATCGTGCAACATTTTTAAAACTTAATGTCAGAGAAAACACAGCAATCATTTAGTGTTGCCTATCTGCTCTGCGCTAATATGTTTGTTTTAAAAGAAAAAAAGGTGCTTAATAATTTGTTAAAAAAGCTACACATCATCGCTTTGGTGTCTACTGTCTAGCGAGTGTCGGGTTTGGGACAGTGAATTGTGCAAAACGATACTCATCGACTGTGTTAATTGCAGGCATGCCTTGAGCTCGATCGCTTCATCGACCGCTTGCGAAGGCGAGTGCGAGTCGCTAGGCTCCGTCGCCGGTGCGGCCGGGCTGGCTCTGCGCGGCGCGCGCTCTTTAGACGGGCTGGCCACGCCGCGGCTGCGGCGACACCACACCTCTCGCTCCCTGGACACCGACCGACCGGTGGCCACCGTCTGCGGCGACCCGGTCTTCAACGGAACCATCGTCGGGATAGTCACCGACGATCTGCCCCGACGCCAGGCCGAAACCAGCCCCCTGCTGCGCAAGAGCAGCCTCTACAACAAACTGGATCGATCGCAGCGCAAGGTTCACGATGCTTCGTATATCGAGTTCTATAAGCGCTGGCGCTCGCTGGAGAACGTCGCCGATAATAAGGGAGAGAGGAAGCTGCCGCGTTTCGCTATCCGTTCGTGGTTGCTTGGATTCTTCGGTGGCGCCCCGCGTGGTTCCAGCGCCTCGCTGCATCGCGCGCCGCCGCTGCTCGACCGTGAGTCCGCAGTCTGATGATGCACTACCGCATTGCGATACAATATAAACCTTGAAACTCCTAAGCGGCTGTGCCCGTTACAGCGGACGCGGTATTTAGTTGATGTTAGATCGAAAGTCTTATTTGCAGCTATGTTACGGTTGCCACTAAGGAAACCAAAGCTTCGATCACGGAGGCCCTAGTATTTAGCCACATCGTTGCTTGCACTTATGAAGGCTGTGAGTGTGAGCGTAGATTTTGTAAGGCCAGTGAGTGGTCGGATCGGTCCGCTGGAGGCGCTAGCTTTGGTCTATTTCGAGAGTTTGCGAGTCCATGAGTGTAAGCGATGGTGAAAAACTAAAACTAGCGCGAAGTGACTAGTGTTTGAATATGCCCAGCTGTATGGCTGTGGGAAAGCCTTTATGTATAAAAACAATTTTGGAGTGCATTATTGGCTGCTTTTACATTGAGTAAGTTATCGAAGTTGAGCTAGCGATGTCGCTCCAACAATGTTTACCTAGTAGGAAGTAGATGCAACACTGTATATTGATTACCCTATTTTATGTATATGAACCGCTGCTGTAAATAATATGTGTAAGTAAAACGATGTTACCGTCAATTGTGAAATAAGAGTTTAATGTTATTAAATAATTTCTATTGAACAATTGTCTCTTAGTAATACTGACATAGATCACATTACAGCTACTGACATAGGAGCAGGACCGCGTAAGGGTATTATCCTAACGTCCCTCCCTGCCTTTACGAAATTATCTAGCGGTGCTTAAATTACTGTCTATACACATTTAGTAGGCAAATAGAGTAGACCAATCTAAAAACATTAACAGGGTTCACTGTAATTCAACTAATGGTAGCCATAGCTTATCGTCCAATAGGCAGCGTCATGTCGATCGGACGATACACCATCCTGGGTGTATGGCCACCATTACACACAGATAAGTCATTCAACTAAGTAATGAAAATATCTGTCTCGTGGTTTTTTGTAATGAATACTCGTACAGATAATTTATATTAATTTTCAAGACCGCCTAAATGTGCCTCATAGTATAGCGGACCAGTTGACTAGGGTTACTACGCGTCAGCGAGCAGTGGAATACCAGCGTCGCCTTCAGCGCATCCATTGATAACTAGCTTGATGTCGCACGCGGCGGGCGGCGTCTCCGCAGGCTGAAGTAGCGGCACGCAAGACGCTGCGGCCGGCGGAGGTAAGTTACACTCTGTGTGTTCTATGATGGGGCAGGACACGCTCGTATATTCGTGCCGGAGGCTCGGCGCTTCTAAAAGGTCCCCGCGCTGGACTGGCGCTAATCTGCCTTCGCCTACCACCTGGAAAATAAAGCATTAAAAAACTTAGGCCTTTACTAGATGATGTATACAGTATCAGGAGGGAATCTTGGGACACTGTAGTGCCTGGGACATTGTTTGAGATGGAGTAGGCTTGCCCAGCACTAAACCATCCATCCCTCACGACGTTGATATTGAGCTCGTGCTAACGCGCATATAAATTTTTCGAAACGAAAAATCCATTGTTGCACGGCCAGGATTCAAACCCACGGCCTTCGGATCGAAAGTTGAGGTATTATCCCTCTCGGCCAACACGGCTCAGCAAAAAGTATTCTCAATTCTTATAAATATAGCAATGTTGCGATGGGCATTTCACATTATTGGACCGAAAGTATTGGAGTTGATCAAAAGTGGCATATCAGAGAGACCTACACACACCCAGCAGTGGGTTTTAGCACGTATTAGCAGGCGATATGATGATGAAATTTTTTATACTGGTTGTCGTTTTGTGTTGGTTGTCGAGTTTTATTTATTTAGTAGGTATAGGTATTTATGGATCTAGCAACCTGAGGAAAGCGCTTTTTACTAACCTCCATTAGATATTCGTCGCTCCGATGGTGTAGTACGCTATCTGTATGAGATTCTAAGTGATTTCCTGATGCGAAGCGTAGTTTCTTAGGAGATTCTAAACTGCAACACCTGTTAAAAATAAAACAAGTACTTAGTCATTCTAAGGTAAATACCAAAATACCTAATAAATAAAAGTATTTGAAATATAATTAGGTGAGACTCCACCAAAGCGTAGACGAGAGGAGATCAGTTTAACACGTTCGATGCTCACGACGCACTTGCCTTACCCGCGTATACTGTCCTATGATGGCGTTCGGAGAGCACCGCAAAGGTAAGACAGGGAATGTATTAACACTAGCACGTTCAATGCCCGCGACGCACTTGCCGAACCCAAA
Source organism: Camptogramma bilineatum (assembly GCA_958496255.1). NCBI lineage: Eukaryota > Metazoa > Arthropoda > Insecta > Lepidoptera > Geometridae > Camptogramma > Camptogramma bilineatum. The sequence continues at coordinate 10,006,117 of OY292456.1, forward strand.
CAGATTGTTCTATTAAAGTGGTGGAGGTATGTCCAAATGCATAGGTATTTGGTACATGCCCACATTTTGCAGAAGTTAGCATTCCATAAGTGACAGGTTGCAAGCCCACTGACGCTATTAGAAAGCTAACTGGTTTCCTCACGATGTTTCCCTTCACCGTTTAGAGCAGTGGTTCCCAAACTTTTTTTCTCATGGACCCCTTTCAAAATTTTACTGGTTTCGGTGGACCCCCTGCTGCTACATTTCTACCATATTACAACAGGAATTGAACTATATGCAGTCTCTTTTCATTGACTGAGAGTGAAAAGAGACGGCATATAGTTCAATTCCTGTTGTGATTCTGCGATAGCAACCTTTTCTTTTTTTCGGTTTCTCAACCTTATTTTGCCCACCGCCCACTTTGAGAATATTTTTATTTTCAAGAGCCCCCCACCCCAATCTTAAAGCGCCATCTCAATGGCCCCTAATTTTCTCTGGGTCTTCTAGGGCCCCCCTGAAAGTCTCAAAAGCCCACAAGGAGGCGTTATCGCCCACGTTGCCTATGTGCTATAGCGACCTTTTTAAGCCCGCTGAGAGAATGTCTACCGCGTCTTGGGGACACAGTCGTGATGATATATATATTTTTTTTAATTTGAACTACCTATGCAGTCCGCCGACTTGGTTCTTCCAGTTCTTAGTTTTGAGCGAGCTCCTCTGTCCTCGCTTCTCGTTGGGCTGGTCGTCCCGCTGCGCCCTCCGCCGCGCTCGCGCCGCCGCCGCGGTCGGCTCCTCGCCGCGAAGCCAATACGTCACCTGGTACAGTTGTCACAAATTCAAATATCATTTATTCAGTGGGACCGCTATGACCACTTTGAAACTCATTAGCTCTTTAGAAATAAAAAACTAGATAAAGTGGATCAATTTTCAAAATAAATTAAGTTGCACAATTTTTGTCTTAAAATTATGACTAAGGGAGTGTACACATTGCGTTTTTTGCAGCGCGTTTGTATCGATACAAACGCGATTCGAACGCGATGCGAACGCGCAGCCCCCCGCGCAGCCCCTCCCGGTTCGCTTTCGTATGGAAAAAAACGCGTTGCGAACGCGCGTTTGTATCGATACAAACGCGCAGCTCAAAAACGCGCTGCAGAAAACGCAATGTGTACACTCCCTAACTCATTATTTAGGTACGGGTAGATTGCTGTGGTAAATCAATAAGATCGCACAATTTCGTAATAACCTTTATATCATTCATAGAGAAACTCAGTAACATAAATAACTCATAACTAACAATAAATCGGTTGTGATTCTCTCCCACTAAAAAAACTAATTAAACTTCTGATGGAATTGTACCATTATTACATTTCAAAACAACTTTTTAGTTTACCTGGTCGCGTTTCCCTTTCATAGAAACGATCCCTCGCTCTTCCAGTAAGTACCCGCCTAACTTGTCTAGTAGAAGTTTACATGTTGAACTGCAGTGAATTTTCAATGCTGAAAAACAAAATGTCATACAATTAAATCGATTCAAAATCAGCTGGCATTTTAACATTAGTCTTTTTTTTTCACTCATCACGTTGTTGAAAATAGGTGGCAACAGATTAAGCAGCTGTTTGAGCTCTAGCCAGCTTAAAAGTTCATTATGAAAAACGGTAAATTTCAGTTTTCATTGAGGTCTAAGTTCTAGTACAATAGGCTTTAGATTGCTTGACATTTTAATTGTAATAATATTGATAAGATGCATACGTGCTCCTGTAGACTCGAACCGACTGGCCGTATTGACAGTGTCACCGAACAGGCAGTACCGAGGCATCTTAAGTCCTACAACGCCCGCGCATACCGGTCCTGTAAATAAGTGTGCATTAATATAAAGGCTACATTACACCGGGGCAACACTGTGCGGCATTGCGGCATGCCACAAGGCCGCATGCTACAGAAAAAAAAAATGTCGCACATTGTGGCAAGAACCGTGCGACATGGCAACACCTTGCGTCATGTGGCAGACTGACCCAAGCACGATGTTGCCTCGGCGTAAAATAGGCTGCCGCATGCCACTAATGCCGCAAATGCTTTCTATTTGTAGCCCCATGCCACAATATGTTTGCATGTAGGTTTATCATATGATTTATTTATTTATAGCTATAGTAGTATTTTATATATTTATTTATTAGTATATTATTAGTATATAGATATATATTTATTTATTAGTATGTATTCTATTGACGTAGATATTTTATTTACACCGCCTTTTGCCTTTCTGTAAATCCAGTTCATCCTAAGGTTGTCTGGAAGAAATCGCTCATAGCGATTAGACCGCCCATTGTACTTCGCTTCTAATGTTCTGTGTGACTGTAATTTGTTTTAATGTTCTTGTGGTGTACAATAAAGTGTTAATCTATCTATCTATCTATCTATCTATGTAGCATGCGTATCGATTTTCGAATGAAGGTCAGCTTCGGACCCGGGATTAGTCCCGAGCATTCTTTAATGGAATTTTCATTTCGAAAAATCATTAATATCAGTTAAGATAAGCGCGAAAACATTGTGAATAAATCAGTTAGTTTTATAAAAGGCGGCGGGCGTTGGGGGTGCCGCCTGTCACGTATCGAATGCTAATTAAATGTGGATATGTGCTAAATATGTATTTCGAGGATCTTGAATTCCCTAATGTTCTGAGAGAATGTCAGCCATGCTTCGCCTTGGGGATACAGTTCAGGGCCCCAATTCTATTAATTTACAACGTCAACCATTCCGTTATAATTACCGCTGCGTTTTGTCTCGTTCTCCAAAATGACAGTAGTTTGGTCATTAGTAGATTAAGAAACAAAACGAAATCTAAGTTTATAGTTGACGGTCTGTTTTGGTTAATAAAAAGTAGAATCGATTAGTGACCCCTAGTGACAGTAGGTACAACCTTACCTTACACTACTTACAATGGATCTGGGCATTTGTGAAGTTAGCCGTTTCGATGCGCAGTATAGCTTTTTCATACATTTATAATGCGCATCGAAACGGCTAACATCACGAATGCCTAGATCCATTGAGCGTACAGTAGGGCCAACGGATCTAGGCATTCGTGAAGTTAGGCTTTTCGCTGCGCCGTAGAAAATTTTGTATGAAAAAGTTGAACTGCGCATCGAAACAGCCAACTTCACGAATGCCGAGATCTGATGGCCCAAGACCTATAGTCGAATTGCTCATTGTACGAACTAAAAATATATGAAAAATGACATTTTGACCGTCGATTTTAGTGCGTATAATGAGCAATCCGACTATAGAAACCTAGAATACCTGAGTGAATCCCAACTCGCAACAATAGCCGTTGTTCCGGGCGGTGTCTCACACGGAAGGCGCGTGTCGCCGAAAGCAGCGCGAGCGCCATTGAGGCCACTTCGCCTGCGTGCACTATACCGTTGCGAATCGGCAGCCCGGACACCTGCAAACATTTTCTCCTCTAAACAGCGCGATCTATATAGGGTACTAGCTGCTGCGCGCGGCTTCGCTCGCGTGGTACCCGGATAAAAAGTAGCCTATGTTACTCTGCAGCCCTCCAACTATCTTCACACAAAAAATCACGTCAATCCGTCGCTCTGTTTTGACGTCAAAGCAGGACAAATAAACACACTTTCACATTTATAATATGGGTACGGATATACGGTGTAACTGGAGGGGTGGATCATCGGTAACAGGGCGATGGGGGACCTCAATGCATATCGATTTAACCCCCCTGTATGTTCAGCGATATTCAATCGTTCAATAGTTATTCCGATTTTTATGAAAATTTCGTCAAAATCCAATTCAGGCTGGATGTCTCAAGTGTAGCCAAACTATTAGGTTTGGCGTACATTTTTTTTTGTACATATTTACTGTGACGTGATTTCATACATTTTATTGCAGGCGTCTGTACTCCCACAAAAATTCAACCCTTACGTCGATTGCCAGGTAATTCAATTGGTTAGTTAGTTAGAGCTAGGCCATAGAAGTGAACAGGTGAAACAGGACATGAGACTAAGGTTTAAATCCCGCCAGAGTGAAAATAGGATAGGAAAGTCAAAACTTACCACCATGTAAGCGTCGCCGATGGTTTCCACTTTGTATACGTCGAAGCTTTCCAATATCGAATCGAAGCACGTGTATAAATCATTCAAAAAATCTACCACCTGGATAACAAAAAAATACAATTACAGTAGTAGGTACTTAGATCGAGCTTTAAGTCCACAATTCGGAAGACATCACAAGGAAACCGGCAGCTAAGTCAGCTCCAAAAAAATTGCGTGGTGATAGGCTAGCTTACTCCATTTATAATGTGCCAGGCACTGGAGCGTTTTAAATTGCTGGAAATAAATAAATATAAATAAATATTGCTGGACATTTCACACAGCATCATGTAGTCCCAAGCTAAGCAGAGCTTGTGTTATGGTAACCACATGACTGATATACTACTTATATACATTTTTTTTGTAAATACATACATAATATACATAGAAAAATAATAAAGTTAACTGTATTAAGTGTAGGAAAACTCTACTAGGTACTTTACTATATAAATGGTGTTCGAAACACGAAATAGAAGACTCCTCGGAGGCTTAAAATTATTCTAAAGATTTGACAAATCAAATAGGTATTTAGGAAGTCAAAACTGTTTTAAGGGAGTGGGCACACTGCGTTTTTTGCAGCGCGTTTGTATCGATACAAACGCGATGGGAACGCGCAGTTCCAAAACGCGCTTCAGAAAACTTCGTGTGCCACTCCCTAAAACTTCCGTATTGTACAAGTCGCGTCACGTAAAAAGAACGCTGGAGGAAGGTGGAGGGGGTGTGTTTTGTCTCATGTTTGCGCATGGGTTACATATTCGCAAACATGAGACAAAACACACCCCTCCACCTTCCAGCGTTCTTTTTACATGACGCGAACTATACCTGACTGGCCTCTTAGCTCAGTTGGTAGTAGCTCTGCCTTCTGCGCTGTAGGTCGTGGGTTCGATTCCCATCCAGGACAAACATTTGTATGATGAACTTAGATATTTGTTCTGTGTCTAGGAGTTATAAAGTACTAGTTGCTGCTCGCGGCTTCGCTCGCGTGGTACCCGGATAAAAAGTAGCCTATGTTAGGCTCCAGCCCTCCAGCTATCTCCACACAAAAAATCGTGTCAATCGGTCGCTCCGTTTTGACATTATTCCACGACAAATAAACAAACAAATAAACACACTTTCACATTTATAATAGGGGTACGGATTATAAGTATGTATTTACAAATATATAAGTATTCTATCAGTTATCTGGTTCCCATAGTACAAGCTTTGCTTAGTTTGGGGCTAGATGGCGCTGTGTCCAATGTCCAGCAATATTTATTTATTTATACCTGCAGCGGCGTGCTCTCAGCAGACATAGCGGTGAAGCCGACGATATCGCTGAAGTAAATAGTGACGGAGTCGTAGCTCTCGGGTAAAACGCGCCGCCCGCGCTTCAGCTGATCCGCCACCGGCGCCGGCAGCATTTCTTCTAGCAACGCCTCTGTCGGAATATACCAATAGGCATGATGACAGTAATCAAGTATCGCCAAAATATTTATCTGATCTAATGAAATAGGATTCAAAGATTTTGAAAAATGTATTTATTCTCTTATTAATGTCGAGATTACTAATTTATTTGCTAAAATAAATCTACAAAATACAACAATCCGCCATGATAGCCAAAACGCTCGCCGGTGTCATGGCGTCTGTCATTGCGTCTCGTCTCGGTAAACATCCTTTTGTTTCTATAGTAACTATGTAGGCATCACTGGTTGATATACCGATTCGTGACGTAAAAACAGACGCCATGACACCGGCGAGCGTTTTGGCGTGAATTTGAAAATTTATATTTAAATGTACTTTTATTGCACAAAAACCTTAATTTTCTACAGAAATATGATATATTTTAGACATAATAGATCCTTCTGAATATCATAGAAGAGATTTTGAAAATTAGGATTCATGCCTATTATAGAGCCCACGGATTTGCTCGCGTGGTACCAACATTTATTTGAGGTCACGATCTACGTCTATTCTAAAGCCGCGTACAGACATCGCGAGGAGTGCGTCGCGAATGGTTCGCTTGCTTCCTTCAAATATACTTACCTATTCTATAAGGCGTGGTTAAAATACGTACAGACAGATCCATAGACATAGTTCAAACATTTCACCAACTTTTGGATTCATAATATAAATTCATTTTCATTTTGTTTATTTATACTATACTAGCTGCTGCCCGCGGCTTCGCTCGCGTGGTACCCGGATATAAAGTAGCCTATGTTACTCTCCAGCCCTTCAACTATCTCCACACAAAAAATTACGTCAATCCGTCGCTCTGTTTTGACGTGAAAGCAGGACAAATAAACAAACAAATAAACACACTTTCACATTTATAATATGGGTAAGAATACTTTATTTAGAAGATTTCTGCCGTCCTAAATAAACAATATGATTATAGTGGTTTTATTGAAAAAATGTTTATTGGCTATTAAGTCACTAAGTACTTATATACTTAATCAATAAGATTAGCTATTACGGCAAATAGCATTTGCAACTAAAGAGCATAACTTGGGTGTGTTCAAAAGATCCCACAGGATCGAAGTGCACCCAAAAACACCCCGTCAAGATAAGATAATTCTTAGCTCAGCGTACCAGTCTTTTTCTTCTCTTCCTGTAGTTGGTCTGTTCGCTCGTCCACTAGAGCTTCCAGATTGTTCGCGTACTTCTCCATCATCGCTATCATGTTGTCAAAGATATTTGGCTTCCTGAAATAAAAAAAGGAAATAAGAAACGAAACATTATGATGACCATTTTTTATCTCCAAAATAAGGTAGACAGTCTCGTTTTTCCCATCACTATTTGTGGTTATTTGTGGTCTTAAATGCCATGGTTTCTTTAATAAATGTGTGTGTGTTCGTATGAGCTGGCTAACTCTGGTGACGGAGTTTTAAGGCCGCCTGAAGGTCTCTCCGTCATGGCTTAACGACTTAAAAGCCGGGACCGAGAATTTAACGTGCCCTCCGAAGCAAGGAAGCTCTCAGTTGTATCAATAATAACTGCGACAGATAACTTCGTATCTCTACAACAAATGAAACAAATAAATACAAGTAAATTTCTACTTACATGCCTTTCCTCAAAGGTCGTAATCGCGTCCTAATCGCCTTGAAGTCTGGCCGAGTGATTTCATCTTCCGTCCAGCATTCACAGCAACATTCACGCACACAGTCGAATCGGCCCACTAAAGAGTCTAATGGTGGCCTGTGAACAAAATGTACACTTATAATAAATCTAGCGAGATTGTAAACTGAAACTGATGAAAGCAATGAGTGCAAGAGCAGTGCCGTTTTAATGAATGATGATACTCCTAACCAGTAGCGGGATACAAAGCCTTAACTAGAGCAGTGCAAACAGATCCTATAGCTAGTCTATTCGCAAAGTTGAGCTAATTTCTAGGCTCATGCACATTTGTATGCAAATGAAAGGGACGCAACGTTGGGTAAGTTTACAGCACTTTTCAAGGGCGCAGAAACTTGCATCGTAAAAAGCTTCTTACTGCACCTTCTCATGAGATACAATGTGACTGACACATCCTTTACTTTACCAACCTACCTATAAGGTGCCGGTTCCGGGCGGGAGGTGCGTCGGCCCCGTATCTACGTCGAGTTTGTTTTGTATAAGACAAGTGCGAATGCGTTGGGTAAGCGTCAATTCACACGTGCGACTACCACACCACGTCGCAGCGACAAAATGTGGTCCAGCTGTGGTTGCGTGTGAATTGTGTCGCAGCGACTTTTTGCAGTTGCGTTGAGGTACCGACAAAATGTCAATGTGGCAGGCGCCAGCTAGGCGCGCGCTGTTGATGACGTCATGTCGTTGCGATGTGGTTGCGATGTGGTCGTATTACACAGGTGGTCGATAACAACGACAAAATGTGGTACGTGTGAATTGGAAATTCATTTTCAATACAAATATACGCCCGACCACGTCGCGTCGTTGTGGTGTGGTTGTCGGTGTCGTGTGGTTGTGGTACGTCTGAATTGGCACTAAGATAGAACATTTTTCAAGGGTCTTGAAGTTTGCACCGAACGCAAGACTAATGCGAATGCGAATTGGTCTTGTGTTCGGTAAGATTAGTGCATTTATTCTATGCCCTCACCGGGCGCAAAAAGCTAGGTAGAGTAGGATTCAGCATTGAAGTCCGATAGACGCAGCGCTGCTGTCGTAGAACTAGGTTACGTAATAAATTACTACTACTACATTGTCCAAATAAGGCTTGAACAATAATAATTACTACACACTAGAACAACTGAATGACCTTGACTAAAATAGCATAATAAAGTAAATAAAACAATTAGTTCCCGCTTTTTCCGTAGGACTTGAGTGCTGAATCCTACTCTAACTCTTGTGATACAATGTGACTGACACATACCTACCTGTAAGGCGTCGGGTCAGGGTTGGCCAGTCTCCGAAGCAATGAAGGCACAGGTGGTGCATCGGCCCCAAACGGTCCACGTCGGGAATGGAGTTCATACAAGACAAGTGCGAATGCGTAGACGTCGGAAGCTGGTGAGCCGCGTCGCCATTCGCCGGTCGAGGATATCCCCTCTTTCCCCCAGCCGGACGAGCGGAGGAGCTCAGGGGATAAGTAGACGAGATCTGGAAAATAATATCTTAGTCTAACCACAGAATAGGTACTGAAGGCGCACTCGGCTCTTTAGGTGCAAAGCTACAAGTACATTGGCGAGCGCCGTAGGCAGTTGAGCGGTAGGGTTCACACTTGCCGCTCGGCTCGCAAGCTAGCCGCGTCGCGCGTATGATGATTTGTATTTTTTAATACAGTTGCTCAAAAAGTGGCGTATTGCAGGGACGTATAGCGTTCGGGATGTGATACCAAAGGAATCGGAAAACCCTTAAAAATAATTTCATATGGAAATGGAGAACTCAATTGAAGTTCAGTGAGTATTTAATCGCCTGTTATAGTTTGACAACTGTGTCATTCGAATAAAGTAAACAACTCACTTTCAACATGTGTCCGGAAGGCAGTAGCTTCTGAAGGCGGCAGCTCTCCTCGTCTGAACTCCTTGAGTCCGAAGTCAGCTAATTTGACGACCCACCGCGCGTCCACCAAACAGTTGGACGGACGAAGCGAGCCGTGGAACTGAAGCGGCGACTCGTGGATGAAAATCATACCCTGGAATGTCATACAATAATTTATTGGGCAAACATCAGTATAAACTTACATTTAAGTGTTAACCTCACATTTAGGCTTGTTTTACTCTTCAGCGTGTCGCCGGTCGCGTCCGCGAGTTGACCATTCACAGCACATTTCTCTGTGCTGTGAATGGTCAACTCGCGGACGCGACCGGCGACACGCTGAAGAGTGAAACAAGCCCTAAGGAACTAAGAGTTTTTTGAATGCATCCCCAAAAATGATCTGATGAATCACGCAATTTTTGAGATAAGTACCTACATTTTAAAACTTTTAAACATTAGTAGATAGGTAGGTATATTTCTCACTAGCTTCCGCTTGCGGCTACGCTTGCGAGGTACCCGGATAAAAAGTAGCCTATGTCCTATTACCGGTAAGTATATCTATATTTTAAATTTCAGCCAAATCGGTTCAGTGGTTGTCGAGTTATAGAGGAACAAACATACATCCAAACATCAAAATACCAAACTTTCGCATTTATAATATTTGTGTGACTATTACTAATATCGATAACCGTTAAACTTTGCTTATTCTCAATCTACTAGATTTTTTTAGCTATTTTAAATGAAATTAAACAAGTAACTCTCATGTTTCATTCTTCGAATAAAACTAATTGCAAATTGTTTCGAAAACTTTTAGTCCCGTCACGAAAGTTTTGGAGCGCTCGGGCTCGTTCTAAATGGGTTTTCAATTACTTTTATGTAAATTCTCTTATTTTTAAGCGACAAAAGTTTTGTTTTAACCCGAATATTCGAAAAAGGATACTTAAGTTTTTTGAATTCAAAACTCCTATTTACATTTATCTCCAAGCACTAATGTAATTTGTAATGTACTTAGCTCTTCTTTCTGCAATAAGTACAATTATCTCGCATTTTGTCTATTTCTTCAATTTGTTTTGTAATACTCGCATTTTGTCTACACAGATACTGATAACATGCACTGATAGGAAACACTCACCCGAATAATATCTCCGACCAGAGATGCAATGAACATGTTATCCAGTTTGATATCTTCGTTCTCCAGAATATCCTGAAACAACATTCAGCTTATTGCATTTACGGCTTTAGATGATGGGATGTTGGATGTGTTCCAATGTTTGTTTACCTTGAGGCTGCCTCTAGTGCAATACTCGGACAGAGCGCAAACATTCGGCGGCTCGATGCATGCGCCCACAAACCCATTAATGTTGTCATGTTGTAAATCCCGCATCTAAGATAAATAAGCTTACATTAATGCGACTAGCCTTTGCATACAATGTATGTACCTATGTCTAACGTGTATTTAATATGTTTTTATTAGCAATAACCCTTCCTTGGCAGTCAAGTAAACATTCTATAGAAATAGAAAGGTTTTTTATAGATCCCTAAGAAAAACGAGTAATGAATGAACTATTGCTGGAGATAGATTCAAGATTGCGTATAGTTTCTGAATATGGTCCAATGTGTAAAGGGTAAAAAAGTTTAACTTAATCAGCTTGATGAATGAATTCACACATGAAATAGATATAACGAGTTCACTGCCTAGACTAGAGTCTAGTCTCTCCCTGCGGTGCTTTCCGAAGGAGAGTGACAAGCTGTCCACGGAGAATATGTGCGTCGGTAGCACTGAACGTGTTAACAAAATATTACAGTTTTCATACCTTAAAGCTTGAGTCAATAAACGTAATTTGATGGTTCATGGCGCATATAAAAACGATGTTTTTTAGCGTTTGTACATGTAAACATGCTATTCCCTAGCTAGCTCACTCAAATAATGAAATATCTGAAGCACACGTAGAGGTAGCGTGAAGACGCTTCGCATGAAACTAATTGAAAAATTCTTTCACACGAGGATCTGGATACCAACACAACCACGTACACTTTGCTATAATCTCCTACGGTTCTACAAAACTAGTTACTCAACGTTTAAAGGTGCAGATAGACTTGAGCATTCACTTGCAATGTAATGCACATTGCAAGTGAATGCTCAAGTCTATCTGCACCTAACGAATGTTACATTACAGAAAAAACCGGGAGCGTTTAAGGCTTGTTTCACTCTTCAGCATGTCATCGGTCGCGTCCACGAGTTGACCATTCATTCACAGCACAGAAAAAATAATTTTGACTATTCACAGCACAGATAAATGTGCTGTGAATGGTCAACTCGCGGACGCGACCGGTGACACGCTGAAGAGTGAAACAAGCCTTAGCGAGCATTCTAGCGAAAGGACAGTTGGTACATTTTTTTCCAGCATTTTGCCGACCATCAAGTCGTGAAGAATATTTTTTTGACGAGCGTTTGCTAGAATATTCGTGAAAATGTTCGTAGCGATGTTTGGCTCTGTTCGTTGTTCAGTTCGACAATTTCGGCGAAGGCTCGATGTTCTCTTAAAAGTGAATGCTCAGGTCTATCAGCACCTTTGTTTCTAGACAGTTTGAATTAGGAAATCAATTTAAAGCAGGATCCAAAGTTTGTAGAAGCTTGACGTTCGTAGAGATTCGACGCCGTAGAGGCTCTACGCTCGTAGATACTTTAGCTTTCAGGTAAGTTTTTAAGTAAGTTTAAGTAGTAAGTTAATGAAATTAAGAGAATTCATCCCAATCGCGAATCTTGGGAACGTAAAGAGAACGAATAAGAGCATTTTATAAATGAAATCATCTGCAATTATATACTTTTCTATGCTGTTGTTAATTGTAAGACTTGAAAACTGGCACTACACAGGTATAATTTTATAAATTGTAAAATTTAGTAAGTAGGTACCTATATTGTAAATCAAGTTGGTTAAAAAGTAGTAATAAAGGAGATTTATGACAAACAATTATAGGAAGAGTGTGAATAGAACAAGCATGAAGTTCTGCAGTGACTCCAAGTTGCAGCTCAAACACCAGTAAGTTAGCACTTATCCGCACCTGAGTAAACTACTGTATTTACTTTTGTTCTTGGGAACGTTTGCTTTGCAGCGCTCTAGGGACTTCATCCAGGGATTTCATACGTTGTTTGCTGTTGCACAATCATACTTTGACGATCGTATGCAGTTATTTTACGACTTGTTATAAAAATGTCTTGTAAGTGAAAATATTTCGGTTGAATATCGGAAAACTTTGCGATTGATTTTATCTTGGATAAACATGATCTCGGCTTTGTTATTATAAAGATTAATATAAAAAATTGCTTGGGTAGGTAGGTACTTTTCCTGTTGGTACGCAGTAGGCACGATATTAAACCAATTTGTTTATCTGAGCATGTAAATATTTTTGTTTCAGTAAAGAAGATTGATATAAAACATATCCTGCACATCATATCATCATATTATACAGGTGAACAAACACCGCTATTTATTTACACGCCTACTTACATTAGAGCAAAGTAGAAAAGGCGTATAAATTGAGCGATTTGTCTCAGTCAGTCATTTTTGCAAATCTGTACCTGCTATGTTTCACTATAAGAAATTTCTTCCTGTTTGTTTGCATTTTATTAATAACAATAAGACAATTGACTCAGTAAGTAAAACTAGGATGTTTACTATTTCAAATATGAAATAAGTTTTACTGTTGTATAAATATTATTCAATTCACAAGCTTTTAGTAGGCAACCAAGAGCTGATTCAAATAAGCCTAAACACGGGTATTTTAATCTTATTCATTGATGAGTTCCGTTGAATTTAAATTCATCATCAGATCAGCTCGCTGTTACCATAATATTTCATTGTCACCGACCATACGCAAGTACACCAAACTTGAGCCTAATCGAACGTCAGGAAGTGGTTCTAATTTATTCCAAGATTTGATCCAAACTGACTTTAACACTGCAAATTAAATAAAAACTTGTAAAAAGGCACACATGTTATTACCATTACTGGTCCCACACAACGCAACCTTTGTACAAACTTGAACGCTTCAAAGTTTTGGTAGGAAGGAACAGGAGTAGAATCACCTAGCTCAAAGTGATACACCATGTAATCCTATTGAAAAAATACATTTGAGTTTGAGTTTGGTTACTATCTCAAACGAATTTACTTTTTAAGTAAGTTCAAAACAAACATAAATCTTGGAAATATAGGACATTGCATCATATCGCAAATATGAGTGAAGCCACGCGAACAGCCAGTATTATGTTGGTTTTGCGGTGAAGCTTTGAGCTTCCTTCAGACTGGCTTACGAGATTTTCGAGAAAATACGTTCCATTATAACGACATCTGCAAACACGGATGGAATAAAGTGACTGATTGTGTGGTGGATTTCAGCTCAAAGATTTACTTTTGATGAGAATAAAAGCATCAATTTTAGGGGACAAATAATTCTTGGCGAAACCAATAGGACTTCTGGTAATGCAAGTGTTATTAAGTCTCAGCGTATTTAGAAAAGAGCTTACAAAAAATCTCATTTTGTTTCAAAATTCAAATTCAAATTGTTGTGCGGAAGTGATTAAATTCTTAAAATAATTCAAGAGACTTTTCTGGAAAAGATCACTTCTAAGCGATAAGACTGCCCATCATTTTTTACATTTTTTAAGTTTTTCTTTCTTATGTTCTTTCAAGATATGGACAATAAAGAGTTGTTATTCGTTCATTCCCAAAGATGAATTTACACTTAAGAAGTATAATGATAATTATTATTACGGGATTTTATTATTTTTATTTATTATTACGTTTATTATATTTTATTACGGGATGGTCATCCCGTGACCACGAACGCTGCAACGTGTTCGAAACGTCGGGAACAAAATAAATAAAAGGTATGCGATAAAATCCCGTAATAATAATTATCATTATGTTAACAAATCGCGAAAGTTTAACAACTTAAGAAGTAGACTTACAATTTTGAGCTCCTTCTTGATTTCCCTGTTGATGTCAATATGGTGTCGCCTCACTCGTTTCACAGCAAGCAGCCTTCCTCTATAGAAGGCGACCTCGGTAAAGATGGCGGAGTATCGGAAGTCCAGGTCAGGGTTGGAACTGAGAGAGACCTGGCTGGACCGCACTCCGGTGCTTCCGTTCTTCTCTGTGTTGTTGGCGGGATTGGCGACCACCGCGCTGCTATCTTGCTGGAAAAAATTAGCTCTGACCAATTTGCAAGGAATTAGTTCAGCTGAAAATGCACATTCGGATATCATATCATAATATCAGTGTCCTGGCTTCACCCACTGCTTGAGTAAACCCAGAAAAAACAACACTGTTAAGTCAAAATTAAACGGTAAAATAAAAAGAAGTGGAAAATATTTCCTTTTTTTTGTACATTTTGTACAAAAATATAACATTTTTGTAAAAAAACGTTTCTAAATACATAAGTTTTTCTGGTAAAATAAAATAGGATCACTTACAGAGCTAACAAATAAAACACAGCGGTACAAGCATTCATGAATATTGCATTGCTTTGCGTCGCTGACAAGCGCAATGAAAAAGGAAGAAGCTAAGGTTTGTTACTCAAGTCCACTTTATTGCTTCTGGACCCTTACAAATAACCTACTTGGAAGGGTGTTAAAGTTACATACCAATAAGCTCTTTTTTTTTCAACTGAATTTGACTCCTCGCTCTAACTAAATTGATGGGGGGGTTACCCTACCAGACAATAAACGTCGTGTTAACGTCGTGTATATTTTAACTAAAGTACCACTCGCTATTAGTTAACCGAGAAGTTATTCAATTACAAAATTCAACTCCTTTTTACACATCAAAAAGTGCTTCTTTTCAATTCTATCGGGTCAGTGGTGCAGATCGACTATTTTCTGTTTGAGTTATCTCTGTTTTTACAATTCCTATCATATTTTTTCTAGTTCAATTAATTTGGATGTAAATTGGAATGAATATGCAATTGCTACGTGAGCTGTATTGGCGAAAGCTAGTATACACGTAGGTAATTAATAAGGCATAGAATGATGCGATCATGCAAACAACAACATAAATCGTTTACCTACTCAGTTTGTTGGCTTGCTGCTCTTCATCGGGCAGGTGAAGGTCCCTGAAGTCTATCTTCCACAGCAGAGAGTCCAGTTCTTGCTCGTACCGCCACCCTCGGTAGAGGGCTAAAGCTGCCAGTACTAGTAATACAAGAGTCCCGCCTGAGGCGCCTAGAGCCCAAGCTCCGATGTGATCTACACAAAAATAACGATGTACGATTTTCATAGACCACACTGAATATCGCCTAAATGCTTGAAAATCTCAGTGACTGTCTACCATGCCTGGAATAGCGTAAGCATTCACATGTATTTTGCTCATAACATATGCACTAGGTATAGGTACATATAAAATAAAATCATATAAATCAAAATAAATTAAATCAATATACACTACCAATTTATTTTATAGTTTTAACCTAACACTTTCAATTCAATTAGACGACCTCTAATCATCCCTCTAATTGACTCAGACTATCTCAAAAGAACGTTGCGAACTTTTGTGTAAAGCATTTAAAGTTCACAAAAGACATCCATTTCTATTGCATTGTTTTACAAAACTGAATGGAATTGAACTCATCTTGCCCGCTAGGGAGTCATTTAAAACATCAACAGTTTCAAAACTTATAAAGACTTTTGCTCTTTGCACATAACACGCTATCATACCCGCTTCTCATACGCATCTCAATATTCATTCTGAACACGTTGAAGACGGAAAGTTTATTTATGTTTGCGTACGTGCACTGACGTGGTTCGTAAACTTTATTTCACTCCACGCCGTGATTAAATAAGAGCAAAGTTAAAAGTTCCAGTTAGCCAAGTAAAAGGTGCTTCATTAGGTTCGTGTCGGGATTTAGCTCGGAACTTCTTGATCCTAAACTCTAAAGCCAGATTATGGGAATAAGTACTTACGACTACGAGTCCCAACTTTTTAACAAGAACTACAAACCACGGCTTTTGTTCTAAAGAACAAATAGTTACCGTTATGAGCTTTTTCTTTGAATTCCAGTGGTATCAAAAATAATTTTGAGAAAAGGGTCTTCAGTACCCTCTTATGTACGAAGTTAAAGACTCTCTCGTAGCTATATTAAATAACTGACTAAGGCTGGATTTGACCAAAAGTCATCTTACTCCAGAGTAACTAGCCGACATAATTCGAACTACAATTGTTTAGAAAGCGCAACCGATCATTATTATGTGCAAACGAATTATCCTGGTTATAAGGTCTCAACTTTACAATGTCAAAATATTCAAACAAACAGTAGTTTACTCTCGAGTAAAAACTTAATCCAGTTTGGTCGAATCTAGCCTAAGACGAAAAGAATTAAATGAATTGTAATAGTTTAAGGTACGTAATTGGAGCACGGTCATAACTTGCTAACAAAATTTACGAGGCAACAAATTGTAAAATTAAATTCTTGGCAATGGAAATTAAAAAACTTTAGATGAACTTTGCAATCTGTTTCCATTATCTGCACGACTTCATATTTTAACAAGATCCGCTTTTGCCTTTGACGGGAACGTAAACGCTGTAATAAAATGTTTGCATTCAATTTGTCGGATGCCAGATTCCAGTCTTTCAGAGCTCCGGCGATGTTACTATGTCAATGTAGAAATGAAGAATGCATTTCAAATTGTCGAGATAAGAGAAAATTTACAAAAAGATGAAAACGGGGAAACTTGGTGATTTAATAAAAACAATAGCACAGTAAAGATTTGAATTTTGAATTAAAACGATGAAAATTTTTATTTCGTCTCTGTTTAATTTTTGCTGCCCTATGTAGGTACTTTCAAAACCTCCAGAAAACAAATTAACATAAGTATCTACTTGAATGATCTTGCTTTTCGTGGTTTATTTATTCAATTAGTGGATTATAAATGCCTTATATTTTAGAGATAATTGGTTGAAATCAAAACTATAGGTACGTCAGGCACCACATAATGTTTACTTTAAGTATAATGACTGTATATTTACTTTACAGTTGTATTACATTTAAAGTGTTATATTACATATTATCGCTAACAAATAAGATTTTGTAAACACAAAATAATATGAATAAATTATAATCCGGAGATGACGTAAAACATAATAAGTTGTTACGCGGTTTTGTAGCGAACTCGAGTGAAAATCTTCTTGAGAATGCTAATGGGCAATATGCGTCTGATTCAAAAGCGGGTTAAATGTATTTTATTATGAACATTGTTGCTTTAGAGGTATGTGTGTGTAATTATTTTTTAATATTAAACCATTTTCGATTAGAAAATAAATTTTAAAAATTGCAAAAAATAGTAGGAATTTCAAAATACTTGAAAAGGATGTGAAAGGATGTGACGACACGAGTTCATAAGAAAAGTCAAGGACGAGTCAGATATGACGATCCATAGATAAGTTTTTTTTTTAATTTTCACAATTCCTATACTCGAACTTATTGTTGTCACAGATTACTGTTGTACTTAGTATCAATTTGACGTCACACGTCAAAGTTCACAAATTGTTACTACAACAGTAATCTGTGACAACAATAATAATCGTGTTTCAGATGCGTGAAAATGTTGGTAAATTTCAAAAATTATTTTTGTTATAAAATTTTAGTATTTCGGCGCTGGAATTTTTATGACGGTTATTTGACGATATAACCTATCGTATAAAATCATAAAAAAAAATTGTGGGAGTTCCCTATTGTAACCGCTTTAAATTATGTGTTATCTGCCCTAAGCGAAAGTAAAATCTCCTCATTATTTTTGAATAAGCTTTGTCCATAATTGGTTTCGTTGTTGACATTTTGACAAAGCTTATTCGAAAGTGCGAGTATGCTTCAGCGGGTACTCACGCTTATTTGTTGGTCCCAAATATAAAGTCTCTAACAAGACGGACCTTTCAGAAGGCCTAAAAATTTATTATGCTCATACAAACTTACTATAAAATGACTTCTTAGATATAAGTATCTAAGAAGTCATTTCTTCTTCTAGAGTATCTTAACAAACTTTTTCTTATCAAATTGTTTAAAAGTGTTCTATAACAAAAGCATATTAATTATCACGCGAAACCCCAAGGCACTCAGCTTAATCTTGTCGCCTGGCATTTAGGTAGTAGTCTAAACCCTTTCTCGTGTTGGGAGTAAGGGAGTACAGCTAAGTATGGTTCTGTGTGGGCAGTTAATGCGCTCAGCAGGTTGCGTGCCAGCGATGGCGATCCGCATCGCTTGTCAGACTCATTACTAGCAAGCTTTTACGACCCACCCTACTTAGTTGTACAAACTCTGCACTTAACTGCCTACTTGCTTAGTTTTTTTTAGATTGCTACTAAACATGGCAACGGTAGGGTATTTCATCGCCAGTAAACAAGCGTTTACTAAGGTCCGCTGTTGGGGCCCACTTGAAAGAACACATGTTACGCATTAGAGGAAAACGTTTCACGGTCGTATTGCTCGTTTTGACGTATGCCTACCCAAAATTGATTGATGAATGAAAGCTAATTTTGTTTCGTAGCTTATTCGTAGCACGTGCTACGAAAACCTTGTTTATTATGGGTAAATCAGGACCTATCAAAGCTTTAGGTGTATTAATCAGTCACATAAATTTAGAACCATTCAACTCCAAGACCACGACTTTTTTCAGCTAAAAATCCATCACAAACAAAGAATATCGATAAAGCAGTATGTTGAACAGTTTGGGTACTTACTGACACATTTCTCCCCGCGGAAGCCGCAGGGCGGCTCCGACATCGGCGGCTGTCCGCCCGGCCACTTCAGCTCACGGAGAAACCTCACTTCCTGCAGATAAGGAAAGTCTATTGTACACGTGAAGCATTGTAAACACATTACATGAATGCTTAGAGCGATTGTGTCACTCTACTCATGTAATGTAAGTATTATTTTTTTGTACTGTGTATAGTCACAAATTTTGAACTAGGTAAGAATATTCCTTCCGAATAAAAATTAAATGGTGTTCATTGGTAAGCTCATTACTTGATAATGGTTAGATTGATTTTGCTTTTTATTTTTGTAATAGTCTAAATACAGTTTCTAAGAAAAAAAAATAGAAAACAGCTTAGCATAAACTCATAATTTGTACAGGACCGTTTCAGTCGGGCCAACTAGTTCTAATGTAGTGAAAAGAAACTAAAACAGATAGGTACTATTGTTAAAAAGCAAGTAAAGTCTTGATAAGTTTTAATCCTAAGTAACGTAACTCAGCTTGCAAATCCTTAGAAAAATATAAGGATATAGAAGGACAGCTTTTAATTAAACTGCCGTCTCGTTCACTATCTGATTTCGTGGCCACATTAATACAAAATAAGTATAATTAATAGAAAAATAAAAATATATAAAGCTTTAATGGTACGCATCACGAGGTCTACCATCATTAAGAGAATGTAGATTGTCTACAGAGTATATTCAAGGCATTAGTTGCACGAACTTCGGCATCGTACATACTGCAATTTATCACTCAAAAGAATTTGCGCACCGCTGCAAGCTACAAGCAATAATTCTCATGAGGTTGGGACAAGCTATTTTCTTTGTTACTCAAAGAACTTGCACAAGTTATAAATGCTTGTATACAAAGCCATAACATTCTAGAACAAGATATACAGGGTGTGGCAAATTCTTGGTCACTGAAGGGTAGCTACCTTTTCTCTTGTAGTTAGAAAGTTTTGATCTTAGGAAACTTCGGTTTTATTTTGAAGAAAAAAATAATTGCATTTTTAGATTTTTGAAAAAAAGTACAGTTAGCCTAAAAAAATACATTTGTCAAAAAAAAACAAGTGGGTCTTAATCGACTCTATTTCCCACCAGGAACACTTCTCCCAAAGTAACTTATCAAATCAAATCGTAAGTTTCTGCAATAATTCAAAAAAACACATCCCATACATTTTCTATGAAATTAGTAGTTGTAAACATTATAGTGCCACTTATTCGATGGTTATTAATTTAAATTCGTAACTGGTTCGGCA
Source organism: Camptogramma bilineatum (assembly GCA_958496255.1). Classification (NCBI taxonomy): domain Eukaryota; kingdom Metazoa; phylum Arthropoda; class Insecta; order Lepidoptera; family Geometridae; genus Camptogramma; species Camptogramma bilineatum. Next base: position 10,026,143 of record OY292456.1, read on the forward strand.
TGCTGGGAGGCTATTGTAAAGCCTTAGGCGCCTAAGACAGAGCCGCAAGAGAGAATGGTATGCATGGAGCATACCATTTGTACATCTGCAGGCAAGCACTTTGTTCTAAATGATAGTGGACAAACTTCACCCAGCACCGCCAGCAATGTAATTAATATTACTCGAAAGACCTAACAAAACTAAGCATTTTTTATTATCGACGCATTAAAATCTATCCCGGGGGTCACTAGATAAATCCATGTTTGTACCTACCTAACCTGAGTAGTAGGTACTAGATTGTATGACAACGGGGCAAAATATAATTTGTTTCGACGAGAGTGCTATTTTGAATACAGAATGGAGCGAGGGATGCTAGAGTTGAAACCCGAGCGCAGCGAGGGATTCTAGATTAGAATCCTGAGCGCAGCGAGGGATTCAATGGACGTCATCGGAAATAGGAGATTGTTACACATGGTTTGAAAGTAACCTACCTAGGCACGAGATGGTTTGGCGCACGAGCAAAGCGAGGGCTCTAATAGTTCGAGTGCCTAAACAGGTTATTCACATCTATCTTGTAAGAGCTATTAACACGCTGAGACGCTATGGCCGCATCGCCGGCCACGTGGCCAAACAGTTCGTATTGAAATGTATGACAGATAACTCACTTGGCTACGGTCTGGCGTCAGGATCCTGATCCTGTGATCCAGATCCCGTGATCCTGACTTCGTGATCCTATTCCCGTGATCCTGATCCTATAATCGTGATCCCGTGATTCTGATTCTGTGATCCTGATCCTGTGATCCTGATCTTACGTGATCCTGATCCTACGTGATCCTAATCCCGTAATCCGGATCCAATGATCCTGCATAATCCTGATCCCGTGATCCTTATTCTGTAAACCTGATCCTACGTGATCCTAATCCCGTGATCCTGATCCCGTGATCCTGATCTTCATCATATGGTAAATAGAAATGTCAAATAGTAGCATGTGATTTATTTAATACTTTGTCAGCAGGGAAAATCGTTTCCCAGGGAGAATTGCTTCCCAGGGACGCAAAAGTACTATTTTCATCCCTCTGTTCAGGTAACTTCAAGCGTACTTTCCGAACATGAGAAATGAAAAATAAATACTTAAGAGACTTTCTCATAAACCTCACATTATTTTGAAATAAAAAACATCCCAATAAATCGAGACTTTCATCGCTCTAATCATAATCATTTTAGCTTTTTTGTAAGTTAAACCTTTTCGACTTAAATAAATAGAGAACCCTCGGACAGAATTTGATGCGAATTGGCACAAAGAAACAAGGCTTTGATACCTTCTAAGCAAAAGTAGCTTTATATAAGCTGTGGCGGTCGTGGGTCCATACATTTATGATTATGCCCAAAAATGCGGTAACAGCCATTTTAACCTCTCTTTAAGTTAAACCTATTCGACTCAAAATAAATAGAGAACCCCGGGACAGAATTTGATGCGCATTGGCACAGAGATACAAGGCTGTGATACCTTCAAAATAAAAGTAGTCTGAGCTGTGGCGGCCGTGGGTGAAGTGCCCATATATTTTTGCCCACACTCGTTTAAATACGCGCTTTAAATAGCCTCCCAGCTTGCCGGAGCAGTTATGAAATTAAATTACGAACGATAGAATAAGTGGCACTGTAATGTTTACAACTCCTAATTTCATAGAAAATGTATGGGATGTGTTTTTTTGAATTATCGCAAAAACTTACGATTTGATTTGATAAGTTACTTTGGGAGAAGTGTTCCTGGTGGAAAATAGAGTCGATTAAGACCAACTTGTTTTTTTTGACAAATGTAATTTTTTAGGCTAACTGTACTTTTTTTCAAAAATCTGAAAATGCAATTATTTTTTTCTTCAAAATAAAACTGAAGTTTCCTAAGAACAAAACTTTCTAACTACAAGAGAAAAGGTAGCTACCCTTCAGTGACCAAGAATTTGCCACACCCTGTATATACCTAATTAATATTGTAATAGTAGACATAAATATTTAAACATAGTTTCATATCCTTCTGAAGAATTTTAGAACAATATAACAACAATAATATAACAATGTAACATTCTAAAAGACAAAAATTCTCACCATTTTTCTACAATCAAAGAAAGTACTACCTAGTAAAAAAGCCGAGATAAAAGTTAGTTCAAGTACGTATTACAAATCCAAAACAGACAAAAACTTTCTACTCCATTCCATTTTCATTCAAATAGTCTATTAGAATTTCAAATTGCACTTGATTTAGGTAATTATTCGTTCCAGTTTCAGGACCTTACGCTAAAGTACCAAGCAGTTGGCAGCGACGCGCATCTTAGTAGCCAAATGTGACGTAAACATTCTGTTAACAGTTAAAACACCGCCATGCATTCTTAGCACGTCTATATTCGTAAACGTGCATGAGCAATGTGAGTCGCTACAGGTTTTAAGAATCAGGTAAACAGATGTCTTTACGTCTGAGGATGATACTTTAAACATAAGTATCATATCACAATGGTATTTGAATATAAATTATTACGGAACCGTGTCGAATGTATTTGTACTCCTGCATTGTCTATCATAATGGTGTTTATATAAGGACTTCGTGGTTTTTGAGTGGTAAATCTGAATTCATAAATTACACTCAACAGTCGTCGTTACTAGGAGAGTATCAAAAGCTACCATAACACCCTGACCCTGAATAAAATATTTGCAATTGTACAAACATTTATCCCGCGGCAGGAATCAAACTTCCGCAACTTGCGATTTAGTCTAGCAATCACCCACCAATCTTCATACGATATTGTTTCGGGCGAGTTTCCGCGATTGTTTAAAAATCAAAACTATCTCAAAGCTAATGTCAGAATTCTATATGTATAGTCAGATTGCTCATTATACTAACTAAAAATATGTAAGTATATGAAAAATGACATTTTGACCGTCAATTTTAGTGCGTATAATTAAAAATACGACTTTAGTATCTAACCACATCTATGAAATGATCTGTCTTATCGCTGTACGTTTTAGTACAGACTAGATTTTTACAAAAATGAATTGAAATATCTAATCCACTGTTGCTTTATTTTATAACCTTATCTGGCAATTTGACATAGAGCTTTGACGTACAAAATTAACTTAATTCAGCATTAAACAGTGTGTGGTGTGTGTGTGTTTTAAAGTTTATTTAAAAGTTCAAAGCTTTTGTTTAAAAAGCAAATATAAATAATACTGTCTGAGCTAATTTAGTAAACTTTTCAATTATGATAAAGGTCTAAAACAAGCATATTCATCCTTCCAATTAAAACGTATGAAGCGGTGTAGGGAATTTAATTTAGATAGCAGATTGAACTATTGAACAGGGGCTCTTTAGCTGTAGGATTTAATACAATCTTGTCGGTTCAGTGAATTTGCAATTACAAAACTTGTATGCAATCTTTTACAAGCTATTTTCAGATGGAAATAACTTTTGCATAAGATTCATATGGTTTGTTTTTTTTACACATAAAAAAAGTATGCGACCACTTATATGTTAAAATATTTTTTGATTCCTAAAAATATTTTAAAAATCTCTACTTATAAGGATGATATTCTTCGTTTAAAAATACATTATTTGTAATAAAAAACACAATAATCCTTTGTTTCTTTTTAAAAAAACGAAGTTAATGGTTTTCAAAATAATAAAAAATATGTTTTGTTTGCAAATTGATCGCAAACCTTTTTTGATGTGTGTACATTGTAGGATAATTTATGTCTCACTAGCGGACGCCGTAGACTACTATTATTTTTATCCCACGGGAACCATAAATTTTTCCAGGATAAATAGTAGCCTATGTGTTATTCCAGAACCTAAACTATCTACATTCCAACATCAAAATCGGAACGATTGATGACACACACACGGACTTTCGCCTTTATAATATTAGTAGGATATTCCGCTCTTCGAAAAGATATAATCTAATAACAGCCATAAAGTCATCTGGCATTTACTTAATTAACTTCCGATGTAACCAATTTTATATCCTGACTTATTAAACGTAGCAAAAACCAATTATCTACGTGGTTGGGTTTACCCAATTTGTTTTATGGGTAGGCGGCAGTGGGCACTTATTTAACACAAAGAGTAGAGGGAGAATTTTAATTTTACGAAGAATAAACGCAATTTTTTGGTTTACCGAACTGATTTGAAGCTTAATCTTTCTAACTTCGGGCAAAATGAATTTCCGACAGCCAGCTGCTGTCTATTACTTTAAACTGAAGTACCTAACCAGATTTATATTAGGGTGTTTTCCTACCTTGCGATTGATTTATCGAGTCTTTGAGGTAAAGTTTATTACCATCAGATTAAATACTTTTTCATTCCATCTATTCGAAAAGGACGACTTTGTTCGCCTTTAAGTGCGCCCAAAGTAGATGATTCCTCTTCAAGGAACTTTTAGCGGGCAGTAATGAGTTTTTAATCCTCTTTATAAGTTTAGCGGGCAGTAATGAGTTTTTAATCCCCTTTAAGTGCGCCGGAATTATCTATGAATTATCTTTGCCGCGCACTTTTGAGGTACAACTACTTTCCACATTCATCTCAAATCTACCAAGATGAATGAGGGAGGACTCTTCCAAAAACACCACAGTTGTAATCACATTTAGAGATTTATTACTCTGCAGTTTTCTATCCATACATAATTGTAATTCCAACCTGATAAAATCCTGTGCGTTTTCGTCAGCGCGATCTAGAAAGACGGTCTACTGGCGCCATCTAGTTTGTTTTCGTGGAACTATTGAGCAATTCTAGCGGAAGAGATTTTTTGTTTGAACGCGCTAATCTCACAAAACAGGTTTTTATAATAGCTACCTACAACGTTTTTAATATTCATTATTCTGTATATTTATTTAGCTATTTATTTATATTTATATTGTTTGTGAGAGAAATAAATAAATAAATAAATGAAATGAAATGAAATCTCAGGAACTACCAGTCGGATTTGAAAAATTATTTCTGTATTTGATAGCTAAACTCTTGAGGAAGGTTATAGGCTACTTTTCATCATCATCATCATCATCACCATAAACCATCACTACGGGGGCAACGCCGCGAGGGCGCTGCTAGTATCGGATAAACATACCGCCCACCATTCAGCCGGCGCGCGGCCACCGTCTGAATAAAAAAAAATTAATCCCCGATTACTCTTCTCAAGTGGAACTTCGTTGATTTAACACATTCCTTTCTCCTCTCTTTTATTTTCTCATAGATTGTAATGAAAAGTAGAGTGTATCACTCGGGCGCAAAATATATTTTTGGCTCGGGCGACGTACTTTAAATCCCTCGCTTCGTTCAGGATTCTACTAAAGAATCCCTCGCTACGCTCGGGATTCTACTCTAGAATCCTTCACTTCGCTCTGGATTCAAAAAAGCGCCCTCGCCGTAAAAATATTATTTTCCCCCCATATAATACAATCTACTATTTTTTACTTGATACAGCTATTAGACTGCGTACAACTTGAAATTCAAACCATCCATTGCCCTTCCTGTATTCCCTTACCTACTTACATGTCTAATATAAAACGACATCTAGAAATCACACGAATGCGAAAGTTTGTAAGTCTGTATGTATGTTTGTTAATTTCCACGCTAGAACGGCTGAACGGATTTGATTGAAATTTTTACTTTGCATTACTTTGCTCACGTGTCAATCCAAGTCCAAGGTATACTTGGACTGACACATAGGCTACGTTTTCGTGACCCGTGGAATGACAGATATACACTAAAAGCCATGAAACTATTATAATTTACCATTAAATTGTGTGTAACGAACACCTTGGGACACATGTAAGAAATATATTTGTATTTATATGCCACTATATGTATATCATCAGATTATAAGTAAATAGTAGAAATAAACTTACCGGTGATAGTTTGTGTAATACAGCAAGTGGGTATAGACCAGGAGGCTTAGTGGGATCCATGGAGAGCAGAGTGTAGTTCCCTTCAGCATCACCATTGTCGTCCATATGCACCCAGTACCTGCATAAACACCAGTAATCACTACTCTATGGTCCAGTCTGTATTCCATTACAGCATTTCATGATAGGACTGTCGAATCTGGCTGGGACAGTCCTATCATGAAATAATGGTCCCATCAGCAGTGCAAGCACCGTTCTTATCGATCGCTAAGTTGACATTTAGATTCGATAGAATTCGATAAAATTAAATTTTTCATTGATAAATCCAAATTTTGTCGATTCTCAATGTCAAATTTAGCGATCGATAAGAACGGTGCTTGCACTGCAGATCATGTTCAAGAGTAGGGGGCCAGACTAACCCCCTACTCTTGAAATGAAAAACGATAATAATACCTACATCGTGCCAATTTTTACCCGACTGCGCAAAGCAAAGGAAGGGTAATGTGTTTATCAGTCTATGTATGTTTGGATGTTTCTATGTGGCATTCTAGAGGCCAAACGCGTGGACCGATTTTGATGATTCTTACGTCAATCGATTCGTCTGAACCTTGGGAGTGTTAATAAGGCATGACAGTAATCAAAATTCACCAGTGCCACCACCAGACGCCTTAATGTCAAAATTAAAAAAATCAAAATCGTCACACCATGTCAAGTGGGGTATCGTTGAATAGGTATTTCAAAATAAACTTTATGTTTCTTTTACCATTTTTCATTTTAAGTAATAGTTTAGGAAAAATAACGGTTTAAAGTTGATTAATAATTATTCTCGCTATGGATGTTTCTATGTGGCACTCTAGAGGCCAAACGCGTGGACCGATTTTGATGATTCTTACGTCAATCGATTTGTCTCAACCTTGGGAGTGTCACTAAAGATATGACAGTAATCAAAATTCACCTGGGCTACAACCAGACGCCATATTGTCAAAATTAAAAGAATCAAAATCGTCACTCTATATCAAGTGGGGTATCGTTGAATAGGTATTTTAAAATCAACTTTATCATAACTAAAAAGTGTTAAATAAAAAAATATTTAAAAAAAACAAAAACCCGACTGCGTCAAAACTAAAAAGAAAAAAACAAGCCTGCAAAGAATTACTCACAGTCGGGACCCATAACATTGGGAAGATTTGATTGGTAATAAAATGAATGGGTACCGACTGTGAGTAATTCTTTGCAGGCTTGTTTTTTTCTTTTTAGTTTTGACGCAGTCGGGTTTTTGTTTTTTTTAAATATTTTTTTATAATAGTTCAGTTTATATTGGTGAAATGTTCCGAGTTGAGTTGCTACCAATATAAGCGAAACCCCGATTTATCGATTTGTAAAGTAAAGGTCCTGTTATAAAAAATACCTACCTATTGTCGGAGTTTACACATTAGCGTGAATAGACAATTACTTATATCTTCAAAGTCGGTTTACATCCACCCAGAACTTCATACACTCAAGATTCTACAAATTAGATATGTTTTACATAACTAATGGATAATCAGAGGCATTTGAACATTATTTTTAGATAAAAATACATTTTTTGCAACTATAGTTTATTTAGTTTAATGGAATTGAAATTAACTGTCGTTTTAATATCTTTATGTAACTCTAGTTACAATCAGTCATATCAAATACCAAAGTTTTACTTAGGAAATTCAGAACTATTACAAGTCATACTTTAGACAAGCGAAATGTTACAAATTAGTATAGTTGTGGTGTATAAACTTTGCGTACCATCGCAATTTCGACATGAACCATGTGTCAGGTACCTATCTAATATCAGGCAAACTGTTTGCCTCTTATTATGTAACTGACACATGGTTTAAGTTATATTTGTGTAAAACAAATATCAACATATTAAAAATGTGTGTACTTATGTATTTTCGTATGAGCTGAAACTTAAGTGACATTTAATCGAAAATGAACGTTTTTGGTGACTTAGAACTCCGTCATGGCTTACCGATTTAAAAGCCGTGCCCTTAGAAGCACGGAAGCGCTGATCTGTTAATGCCACTAGCGGTATCCCATCCAAATTGTGATCGCTCAGAACGTCGCTTAACTTCAACGATCTATCAAGAACGTCTAAGCAAGCTACACCACGAGCTTTTCTAATATGTGAAGATAGAGTACCTAGACCTTAAAACTGCAGGGTACAAATACCTATTTGAAGTATATAAAATCTTACTTCGATGTTAGTCAGTATTTTACTTACCCCATTAGGCTGCGTTTCCATTGACGCGGAGCTGTGCGGAGCGGAGCTTAGCGGCGCGTAAATTGACTAATCATAATCAGGGTGCCTTTTGCCGAGTTTCGATTTCGTCGTTTGAAAGGAGACTGTTTTTTAGTGGTCTATGAACCAATAGCCATACTGCTATGGTATTTCTGTGGGGATACCTCAACTACATTCTTGTGCAAGGGGGCATCAAAATCCAACCCGGCAGTTTTGAGAAAAAGAATACTTTAGAATTCACATTTCTTGCAAAAATGTTTTTATTTTAGAAACGTTTTGAACGGTTATTGTGGTTAGTGTCTGTAAAGTTCGGACTACAATGTAATAATATGGTGACAGCGACCTGATCTGATGATGGAGTCAGGAGCTGTTCAACAGAACTCCTCAATAAATAAGCCGATTGAGTTGAAACTCGGCTTGCCTGTTAAGTTTCAACTACAATGTAATAATATGGTGACAACGAGCTGATCTGATCATGGAGTCAGGAGCTGTTCAACAGAACTCCTCAATAAATAAGCCGATTGAGTTGAAACTCAGCATGCCTGTCAAGTTTCAACTACAATGTAATAATATGGTGACAACGAGCTGATCTGATCATGGAGTCAGGAGCTGTTCAACAGAACTCCTCAATAAATAAGCCGATTGAGTTGAAACTCGGCATGCCTGTCAAGTTTTAACTACAATGTAATAATATGGTGACAACGCGAAACTGCAACTAATAGGGACTGCAAACTCGAAAACTATAAAAATAATAATGCTAGTGTACTTAAATGAGTAGACAACTACAGAGAAACAGTCGTCTAACATAGACTTTTATAATAGCCTAACTTTTATGATGATCAGAAAACGAGAGCAAAATTGATAATGACAATTGATAGTGATCAGTCATTGTACATGCATGTAAAAAATGTAACAACTGCGAAAGAATTGTGGGAAAAACTACAGGAATTATTTGATGACAACGGCTTTTCGAACAGAATAAGTCTGCTATGGAATTTAACAAATTAATATTTTTATTATTATTTATTTAATTTAATTTAACTATTGTGTAGAATTATTGTATTGCATAAATGGATGTTTGTGATTATTTGAAATATTGGGGGTGCTGAATTATATCTTTATAATAATCCTTATTTTACTAGTAAGCTAGTAACCTCATTTATTGGCATGATTTTGTTTATCAGTGTTTGTAGCCAGAATGTTGCGTTTTCTAAGACAATGTCAATAAATTATAAATTCACTTGTTCTTATGTACATGTCGCAGGCAACTCGTTGAATTAGCCATTCAGTTAAATGCCTAGCCATTTCATTGAGCGCCGCCATTCAATTAAATGACTGACTTTCGTTTAGCCGTAGTGTTGAACACTACGTTCCACACTACGGCTAAACGAAGGTCAGCCATTTAATTGAATGGCGGCGCTCAATGAAATGGCTAGGCATTTAATTAAGATAAGATAAGATAAGATAATTTATTTTCAAGTAAGGTTGTACATGTTTCTTAATTGAATGGCTAATTCAACCAGTTGCCTGCGACAAGAACAAGTGAATTTATAATTTATTGACATTGTCTTAGAAAACGCAACATTCTAGTTACAAACACTGATAAACAAAATCATGCCAATAAATGAGGTTACTAGCTTACTAGTAAAATAAGGATTATTATAAAGATATAATTCAGCACCCCCAATATTTCAAATAATCACAAACATCCATTTATGCAATACAATAATTCTACACAATAGTTAAATTAAATTAAATAAATAATAATAAAAATATTAATTTGTTAAATTCCATAGCAGACTTATTCTGTTCGAAAAGCCGTTGTCATCAAATAATTCCTGTAGTTTTTCCCACAATTCTTTCACAGTTGTTACATTTTTTACATGCATGTACAATGACTGATCACCAGTGATCGGAATGAGGCGGGCTAAAATACCTAAACTTCGAAAAATAACAGAGACAAATGGAGATGCCTTAGGACTAAATATTTTTCGACCGAATTATTTCCGTTTCCGGGACATTAATAAAGAACATCTAACATTAAGGTGAAACAATTTTTTTACCTGAGTTAATAACAAAAACTAAAATGTAAATTATAAGGATAAAAAACTTTTTTCCGTCGGTCAAATAGAAAAATTATTTGAATTAGTTCACAATATTATTAACATTAATTTTAAATGTACTTACTCACTGTGAAAATTGTGCCAACTTTCAATAAAATTCTTACTTATTACAAGAATAAAATTCTTGTAGTAAGGAAGTCTCCCCTTTTTTGCCTCTGTTCTTTGAACTTTAGGTATTTAAGCCCGCCTAATTCCGATCACTGCTGATCACTATCAATTGTCATTATCAATTTTGCTCTCGTTTTCTGATCATCATAAAAGTTAGGCTATTATAAAAGTCTATGTTAGACGACTGTTTCTCTGTAGTTGTCTACTCATTTAAGTACACTAGCATTATTATTTTTATAGTTTTCGAGTTTGCAGTCCCTATTAGTTGCAGTTTCGCGTTGTCACCATATTATTACATTGAGTTAAAACTTGACAGGCATGCCGAGTTTCAACTCAATCGGCTTATTTATTGAGGAGTTCTGTTGAACAGCTCCTGACTCCATGATCAGATCAGCTCGTTGTCACCATATTATTACATTGTAGTTGAAACTTGACAGGCATGCCGAGTTTCAACTCAATCGGCTTATTTATTGAGGAGTTTTGTTGAACAGCTCCTGACTCCATCATCAGATCAGCTCGTTGTCACCATATTATTACATTGTAGTTGAAATTTGACAGGCATGCCGAGTTTCAACTCAATCGGCTTATTTATTGAGGAGTTCTGTTGAACAGCTCCTGACTCCATGATCAGATCAGCTCGTTGTCACCATATTATTACATTGTAGTTGAAACTTAACAGGCAAGCCGAGTTTCAACTCAATCGGCTTATTTATTGAGGAGTTCTGTTGAACAGCTCCTGACTCCATCATCAGATCAGGTCGCTGTCACCATATTATTACATTGTAGTCCGAACTTTACAGACACTAACCACAATAACCGTTCAAAACGTTTCTAAAATAAAAACATTTTTGCAAGAAATGTGAATTCTAAAGTATTATTTTTCTCAAAACTGCCGGGTTGGATTTTGATGCCCCCTTGCACAAGGATGTAGTTGAGGTATCCCCACAGAAATACCACTACAGTATCGCTATTGGTTCATAGACCACTCCCCATATAAAAAAAAACAGTCTCCTTTGATTGGTTAATTCATGCGCCGCTTTGCCCCGCTCCGCTCAGCTCCGCCTCAGTGGAAACGCACCCGAAGCCTGCGTTTCCATTGACGCGGAGCTGTGCGGAGCGGAGCATAGCGGCGCATGAATTGACCAATCACATGTAGAACGACGAAAATGAAACGCGGCAAAATGCACCCTGATTGACCAATCAGGGTGCATTTTGCCGCGTTTCATCCACTGCTAAGCACACATCGTTTCAATGATCCACTGCTAAGCTCCGCTCCGCTCAGCTCCGCCTCAGTGGAAACGCACCCGATAGTAGATTTTGTTGCTGTGTGCGTTGGTTTCCTTGCCAAGTCACTCTAAACCGACTTGGTTCACATTCGATTTCGATTTAGATGGTATTTTACTTACCCCATAACACTCCGATATGTGGTGTTCCTAACGTGTTGGACGATGGCTCTACCATCGCGGGGATCTTCTCTTGTTCTGAGGGCTGCGACCAGCGCCCTCGCATACACCCACACGGAGTCGTGAAGCCACGCCGCTTCTACTGGGATCTGAGCAAGTGCGAGCTTTTAACTTACGGCTAGTTTCAATATTCAATCTATCTGTGGTATTGCTTAGTTTGTTAAGATTTTTGGAATTTTAATTAATTAATTTGTTTTTTTCTCCCTTGTCCACACTGTATGCTTTTTTTAAACTATAATACCTATCTGTGGAAACTTGTAATTGGCCCTCAGCAAAGTACATGTTCTCTACATGTACTTTTTGTTATTAAGCTATGTTGTGTAACCTAGCCGTAAGTTTTCCAACAAAATATAAAATAAAATACCTACTTAAAAATAAAATTAAATGTAGAAGTAATGTCTAATACCAGACCCGTCTAACCCACACCAGATAACAAGCAAAATCACAGATAGATATAATATTGAATTGACCATTAGAGACGTAAACTACAATGCGCATTGTCGTGTGATTCGTTTTTTTTACCGATCTAATAGATAAAAAAATTCGCACTCACTAAGTACCTACTCTGAGTAAGGTATTATTCTAAACCAGTGGTTCTTAACCTTTTAGTGATGGGGGACCATTTGATAAACTTTTTTCTTGCCGCGGACCACCAACCCGTATCACGAGTGTATCTACTATTTTATAGGAGGGGGATGTATCTTTCAAGTTATGTAGTGTTGTATTTCGTCAGGCAAATCAGAAGGAGGTCACATGACTTTGTACTCTCGCAAACTAACTACTCATGAATATGCGAGCAAAGCGAGCCGATTTTTTAAGTCAAATGTAACGTAGCTCATTTTGGTCGCAAAATACTCATGAAGCTAATATGCGAGCAAAGCGAGTGAGCTTCAAACCAAGCGACTGAAGCGAGCTCCCTAATCCGCGAAGCGAAACAAATGCAACATTTACTCTTTATTTTGCTATCGGTTCTCAAAGAAAGGCTGGCTGCTTGTAAGTTTCTATTCTACGATCAGATGTAACTTAATTTGTTCGCAAAATACGCATGAAGCTAAAATGCGAGCGAAGCGAGCCGAATTTTTTAAAGACAAATGCAGCATGTGACACTTAATTTTGCTTACCATGCTCAAAGAAAAAGCTGGCTGCTTGTCAGTTTCTATTCTGCGATCAGACGTAACTCAATTTGTTCGCAAAATACTCATGAAGCTAAAACGCGAGCAAAGCTAGCCGAATTTTTTTAAGACAAATGCAATGCGTGCTTCTTTATTTTGCTTATAGTGCTCAAAGAAAAGGCTGGCTGCTGGCCGATTCCTATTTTGCGGTAGCTCACTTTGCTGGCAAAATACGCGAATGAAGCTAAAGTTAAATAAAACGCGAGCGAAGCGAGCCGATTTTTTTGAAGGCAAATGCAGCATGTGGCTATTTATTTTGTTTACGTTGCTCAAGGAAAAGGCTGGCTGCTGCCGATTTCTAGTCTGCGGACAGACATAGCATACTCACTTTTTTCGCAAAATACACATGAAACTAAAATGCGACCGAAGCGAGCCGATTTTTTTAAGACAAATGACCCCCATGACCCTCCCCATGGGACCGCGCCTGCTCACCACACAGTTAACCAATAATTTGATTCAAAACGTATCAAAAGCGGAAAAGTTATCTCTTTTAACTTTGATCCGTTGTCACTTGCTTAATTTTTTCGGATAGCTTCGCGGACCACTTCAGGTGGCTCCAGGGACCACCAGTGGTCCGCGGACCACCGGTTAAGAACCACTGTTCTAAACAGTTGATCTTATTTGATTTTGTTGGAATAATTTTCATTAGAAAACCTATTTTTAACAAGTTGTGACATTTATACGCATTTTACCTACAACATCTAATTTAATATTCATGCTATTCTTCGTTGGTAAGCCACGCCACGACATGAGCTATCCCATAAAATGTGTCACAGAGATTCGTTCTATGCCGAGAGCAGCAAAGAAGCCACAAGTTATATACGGCGGTATCTTTAAAGTCAGGCTCCACTACGTGACTGGGATATGAGTAAAGCTCTAATATTTTCTAAGTTCGTCTTGAAATACGCGAGCTCATAAAAGCATCACATAAAATGTTTAATTTATTTGAACTAGAAAACTCGTGTTTTACTAAAACCTATGAGAGTCACGTTATGTACCGTGGGATACTTCCAAATAGGTAAGGTGCTTAAACTTTTAAAAGTTCAAGTGAATTTGAATACTCGTATAAAGTAGCAAGAAAATCAAGAATCTGTGTAGTAGGTAAACATTCTGTGCAGATGAAAAAGATAAATGAAATATCCATTAACCTTATTTTGATATCAGGTATATTTGAGTTTGAGTATTTTGAATAATGACTTGGAAATGGTTTGTACTTATTTTTATTTTCTCCCATTCGATTTAAACGGAGAGTAAAGTTAAATTATTTTTCGTCACGACACAATTCACGTTACGTACTCTGCTCCGTAAATAAATCGCGCCCGCTCTGACATAATAATGTACCTGCATCGCTGAGAGAATGGACTTCATTACTAAATAATTTGTTTACGGTGTGGCGCCAAGCCCCTGCTGTGAACTTGTTACTACTTTGATAAATTTATCAGGATATGTAAAAATCTGACTTTTTTAAACTGATTGGAGCGACCAAGTAAGCAGTTCCAAGTACAAGAAGAATTTTGAAACGAATGAGACGACTATTCTTGAAAAGCCAGAAAATAATAAATTCTTTCTCTACCTACTGTCGAAAACTCGGGTGAAATCGCGGGCCGTCAATAGTTTTCGGAAATGCGTCACTGCGAAACAATTCATTTTAAAAGTGTCTTGTATGTAGCAATTCACCCTAGTCGGATAATTGGATTTACGTCATCAGATTACCGCGCCCTAGCTTCCCGTGGCTTTACGAGATCCATTTCTTGTAAATGTTGAAATGAATTACAATCAGGATTTTGCAGAGTCATTTGTCTCCTTTGATTATAATTTATTTTGTTATTTTTACAATTCAGGGAATATGATTCCGGACCCTGCTAAGCAAATTTTGAAGTTTTTGATAGACATTTTCTAATTTTATTTGTTAAGTCCCTTTCTCATATTAATTATGAAAATCAGGGTGATTTTACCGTTTAGCTTACATCCTGTTTAAATTAATTTGTTTATGAACTTGAAATGCAACTAAATAACACATTACAGTGAGTTATGGTCGGGAGTGCATATTTTTGCAGTTTCTATATCTGTTTGCAGATCTATGCGGGTGTCAGCGGTGGGTTTAATTAGAACTGTAATTAATTTGTTGCACGAATTTAGTTTTGGCGTATACTGGTGTTGTAAAACGATTTCTGAAAAGTTATAGTGAATTTAGATCAAACGTATGGTTATATACCAAGGTAAAAGCATTTTCAATTAAGGAATGGTCAAACCACTCAGGTTAAATGACTATTACTTAATATTTTTAACTACTCATACATTTAATAAACTTTCAGTTTGAAATTTTAAATTGTTATGTTAACCAGTTCTCATGCTATTGGATTGTCGTATAAGTTAAAATATTTTTAATGTTCTCAAAATGTGTAAAATTTAACACTTTTAAAAGGTTTAAGCTCATTTTCGGAAGTAAACTGCAATTGAAGACCATTAAGAATGGCCATCTTCAGAACATGCCTATTCAATTCACCTTCATTGGGTAATTGACCGACATTTTCGCAAAACGATTAGGTAAACATTCTACTGCCGATAGTGGTAATCCTATAGGTACTTAAAACGTGTATTTGTTTAAATAATCAACTAGATTCTTTACACGTTATTTAGAAAGTGGCCTGGCAACTTTCATTGAAGGCACTGTACCTAATATAAAACATTTATTCTAGTAAATTCTTAGAATTTTTTTCAATATGTTTATACTAGGTAACTATTTATTCATCCCACAAGCCTGTAGTCCTTGAGATATAGGATGTAGATACTACCATTAAACTGCAAAAGACAGATAATTTTGGAAAATGAAAGAAATAACAAACTACGAATACCTACAAACATCCTTATGCCTTTACATCTTTGAATAAGTTATTTATACAGTGTCAGGTTGAGTGTAGGCAAAGATTGCTCATCTTTGCTTACACTTAACGGGACACTAGTATCTGGGACAATGTTCAGATGGAGTAGGCTTGCCGTGCACCAACATTATCTCCACAGGAAAGACATGGTCAATACGACGTGTGGGGCTGACTAAGCCGCGGGTTTCCTCTTCCGAAAAATCCATTGATTCGAACCCACAACCTTCGGATCGAAGGTCAAGGAATCCCACTCGGTCAAACCGTTCCTATAATACCTATATGCTACTGGTATTTTATTATAAGTTGTAATAAAACTAGAGCTTCAAACCATGTTTCCTGTTTCAGTTTCGGGACAAGGTCATACAATGGTCTGCATGGACTGGTTGCAAATATTTTTCTTGGGTTTTCTGGACTTACACGAATCATTTTTCCCGTCTTGAGAATCAAACCTAATGGGTTTCAGCTGGAAACAGCCGACACGGTGCCTCATAATAATTTACACTAGGATAACGCCGTATAAAAACAGAACAGAGTAAGCGCACTAGAGATATGTTGGCGATTGCTAAGCTAGAATTTGATTTTTTTCAGACGATCAGCAAATAACTTACCACTTTCCCTCCTCCTAATGCAAGTAGTGGATTGGTGAAATTAAAGGGCGGCATCTGCAATCTTCTATTCACTTCTACAGCAAAGGCAAGATATGAAGGGGACGGTGATGGAGCCACTGCCAAGTAGGAGCGAAAGGCTCTGAGGGTTCTAGCAGAAGGCTCCTTCCGTAACGGTCCAGCTAAGTATCGCACCGCGTCTTCAGAGTCATACTTGTCAACATCGACCCCGATAGCTGCATATTCACCTGTAGATCAAAGTTGGCATGCTATCATGAAGATAAATTATGTTTGTAATAAACTAATTGATTATCATGTTGGTAGGATTAAATCATGAGCAAAATGTTCCTCATAAATTATAATCGATCCCAACTCTCCGTTGATCCGACTAATTGGCTATAGTTTGATTTGAGCATTACTTCAAATCAGTTGGGGTACGAACGTGATTCACGTGCCTAAACTCTAACAAGTATACCCGAATCAGCCCGAAAACTTCAATATTGCTGAGCGTTTCATAATCCATCTTATCCATCTACGTGATTTTACCAAGGGAATTTCAACCGTGCACACGTCAGTTTTCCTAATAAACATAAACTTTTTCAACTAAAATAGAATTATTTCATCCGACCCACATAAAAAGTTGTTTAAAACTATGAAGTGCTCAAATAAGAGAGTTGCGAATGAATGACGTAGATAAACAAGATATGAATTTGCATGTTCCTTTCAAGTTTTATTTACAAAGTTCACTCGGAACTGATTCTATTTCAGATTTCAACGAGTACATTAAGTGAGAAAGAGAACATGGGAATATTGCTTATAGACAAAAAATTAAGTGATATTGACTCTAGCTAAAGAAAAGAGCAAATAATATCCGAATACCTCCTAAATCATATTCGCACGGAGCGATAATGTCACGAGAGTAATTTATCAAGTGCCAGTAGGCATTATTTACACTATCTACTAACTCTACATTATGATTGATCGGTTATCCCATTACAACGAACACGATTTCAATGGAGCTCTTGAACCACAATATTTCTTTGGAATAGTTTTCTATAGATCCGACAGCCGGAAAGCTCATTTCAACCTTTACATCGTTCCAGACCTAAGCTTCATACTTCTTCTCTGAGATAGTTCATTTAGATTGCAAGGGTCGGGGTCGGTGAATCCTTTTTTGTATTAATTAGGGAAGTCAATCGGGAACTTTCTTTTAGGAAAATAATAATACCACCTTAGTTCATAAAAGAGTAACAGATGTTTTCATTCCATCTATTCGAAAAGGACGACTTTGTTCGCCTTTAAGTGCGCCCAAAGTAGATGATTCCTCTTCAAGGAACTTTTAGCGGGCAGTAATGAGTTTTTAATCCTCTTTATAAATCTAGCGGGCAGTAATGAGTTTTTAATCCCCTTTAAGTGCGCCGGAATTATCTTTGCCGCGCACTTTAGAGGTACAACTACTTTCCACATTCATTCATCTCGAATCTACCAAGATGAATGAGGGAGGACTCTTAGCACTATAGCATACTATAGCATAGCATAGCATAGCATAGCATAGCATAGCATAGCATAGCATAGCATAGCATAGCATACTATAGCATAGCATAGCATAGCATACCATAGCATACCATAGCATACCATAGCATACCATAGCATAGCATAGCATAGCATAGCATAGCATAGCATAGCATAGCATAGCATACTATAGCATAACATAGCATAGCATAGCATAGCATACTATAGCATAGCATAGCATAGCATACTATAGCATAGCATAGCATAGCATAGCATAGCATAGCATAGCATAGCATAGCATAGCATAGCATACAAAAATTGTAATTTCATAAAATCCTGTGCGTTTTCGATCTCAGGAACTACCAGTCGGATTTGAAAAATTATTTCTGTATTTGATAGCTAAACTCTTGAGGAAGGTTATAGGCTACTTTTCATCATCATCATCACCATAAACCATCACTACTCGGCGCTGCTAGTATCAGATAAAAAGTCTAAATAAAAAAATTTAATCCCCGATTACTCTTCTCAAGTGGAACTTCGTCGATTTAACACATTCTTTTCTCTTCCCTTTTATTTTCTCATAGATTGTAATGAAAAGTAGAGTGTATCATTCGGGCGCAAAATATATTTTTGGCTCGGGCGACGTACTTTAAATCCCTCGCTACGTTCAGGATTCTACTAAAGAATCCCTCGCTACGCTCGGGATTCTACTCTAGAATCCTTCACTTCGCTCTGGATTCAAAAAAGCGCCCTCGCCGTCAAAATATTATTTTGCCCCCTTATAATACAATCTACTATTGTAAAAATGAAGCAATGGTTACAATTCCGTACAAAACGCCATAAGCGGTTTCATCAAATAACACGACATTTTATAGTTGTTCTCAAGGTGTAAAATCCTATTTCGGACACAGCAAAAAATAAACCTAATCGTGGTTGTCTGCTTGTGCTTTATTTAACTTCTGAATCACGTATCTACCGCTGAGAATACATTCATTCATAACTCAAAGTGAAATGGTGTGAATGGCATTTGTTCGTTCCCTTATACTTAACGGGATGCTGTCGAGCCAACAAAGGAAAGATCTAGACTAATATATCAGCGAGCTTATGGAAATCACGCACGTTGCTCCTGGCAGTCAGAAAAGCTTGTCGAGAACTTAAAATCTACAATACAGACTAAACCTACACACACATCAATAAATCAAATGTGTTTAAAAACATAAAATAAACGTGTGTTTTTCTTAAGATCCCTGCTTCCAGTATCTGAAATTCAAGATGGCTCGAATTCCGTGTGAATTTAAAAGGCGAGTGGGACGCTCTGGGAACTAAGTATGTAATGAAAACTGTCAAATATGCAAAACGACATTCGCTGCAAAAGGGAGGTCTTTCATATAGGTAATGAAATAATAGTTTCTCTATTAAAATAGGCTTTTATGTGACCTGAAATGAAAAAAACTTACCAGAATCCAGCAGTTGCATTGCATCCAGAGCCAACATTAGACCAATGTGGTCATGATAGTAGCCAATGGTCACGTAAACTGTGAAAAAAAAACTATTATTATTAGTCATCTTTTTTGGTGAAAAAAATTTAAGTAAGTAAATAGGTACCTACTTAATTTATAGACTTTTAGCTTTTACCAATAGCAAAATCTGAAATGATTCTTGATATAAAATATTGGAATTTTTAGCACAAAGAAACGTTGGGGGAACATGTCGACACCTTTGAGTGATC
This sequence comes from Camptogramma bilineatum, assembly GCA_958496255.1. Classification (NCBI taxonomy): domain Eukaryota; kingdom Metazoa; phylum Arthropoda; class Insecta; order Lepidoptera; family Geometridae; genus Camptogramma; species Camptogramma bilineatum. The sequence continues at coordinate 10,045,877 of OY292456.1, forward strand.
GGTGAGAAATCTCGAAGGACAAAGACGGTTTTAGATCTGGTAGATACATTTGCCCGGCAATGGGATGATATAGGTACTTAATTAAAAAAAAAAAACTGTTCGAATAATGCACACACTTACTTCGAGTGTCTTTGTAAGTGTCCCTCACGATGTCCAAGAAAGGGTTACGCGTGAAGTTTTCTTTCCTGTTTTCGTAGTAAAAAGGTTGCCTGTACACTTGCACAGTGCGTATCGATATCATCTTTTCTCTAGCGGCCGCTATGATGGCAAGGGCTAGCCGAGTGAAATCATGATTTGGTGCCTTGAGGTAGATAAAACTGACCTGTAAACAACACACGTAGTTACACGAAGGCATTTCTCATCAAAACATCAATGATAGTTAATCTCAAAAACTAGGACAAAAAATAAAGCACGATTAAATACGGAAAAAGCACTGGCACTATGTGAAAGATAAAGTTTTGTTTGCCCTCATTAAAATACGCTCACTTGTTTTTAACTAGGTTTAAGCCTCAACTTTAGTTGAAACCAACTAAAAGTAAAGCAGTGTTGTCGGAAGTGCAATAAATATGCAAATAGGTATTGTTTACATGCATGAAATTGAAATTCTTGAGCACGGCGACGACTGAGCGCGAGATATCGATGTCCGAGGGGCGCGTGCGGGCGAATGTGGCGTACACACGCTTGTTTGAACTTGCTACGTCACGGCAATACTGTGGAGAAAAAACAATTTTCAAGAACAATTCCATTAGAAGTGATCAAGGTCAAGTTAAATTATTCAGTAGGATCTCTGGGATCACATAGAATAATCCTAGTAGTAAAGTGATACTATGCCTGTTCCTTCGTGACCAATACCGTGAAGGCAGGACAACAAAAAGGTACAAGATCGAGAATATAAATTAAAAACTCAATTAATTTGTACAAATCAAGGCAAAAATCAAGCCGCTCGCATTGTGTACTAGTAGTAGTTGGACAATTAATGTGGTTCGGTTTATGTTGGTGAAAACTGAGCGCATAACATTCAATTTAAATTAAGTTGAACAACGAAAATTGACAAGATTTACCGTTTTTAGTCTTAATAGTAGAGGGCCAGTAAATTTATAGAGATGATGATACTTGAAAATAAGATAAAAGTCGAAGATAAATGTAGAACTTGTTAAAACGAAATTAAATGACTTTAAACGACCCATAACTCGTTTTCTATAAACATTTATTTGTCTGCATGTCTAGTAATATGTTCCAACAGAGAAAAAGTTAAGTAATTGCAGTTGCGCTATTAGATTCTCTGTAAGATTCACAAATCAGTGTCTCAATAAATCTCACCATAACGCGGGGAAAATAGATACACTTACAAGCAGGAAAACATCTCCCGGAAACAGGCGATATAAAAATCTGATAAAGTTGAGTCTGAACTGCAGAACTTTGGCAAAATATGAGCATCGATAACCGTAATGTTTAGCGTCGACAGCCGGTAATAGATCACTCGTCCAAAGCGCTATTAATGTAATAGCAATTTCCATAACATTCACAATAGCGAATACCATATAACGCATTAGGCATGAATCTCAATGACAATATCTACACAGAATTAATGGTCCGTTCAACGTACGAACTTACACTTTTCGGCCATTTTATGGCGCATAGTGTGAAACACGGAAACGTTAACACTGACTATGATATTTTACATGATTATTCAGCGGCATCTTCCAATGATGACGAAATAATAGCTCTTTATGATTTTAAATTATAATCCTCTTTTATTTAAAGTATCTAGGTATATAATGAAAGGTGCAACAGCCGGCTACTGTACATTATGCGTGATGATTCATGTATTTCGGGTGGAGTGTTAAGTTTCACATATACCCGTACATAAACACATAAACGAAAAACAAATTGGACGTCAGCCCACAGGAAAGTACAATCAACAAAAATAATTATTTACATTATCATGGAAAACAGCTTGCGATGTAAATATTTACTCAAAGCTTTCAGATGAAAATGAATTTCAATTTCACCAACATTTGTGCGAATTCACACCAATTTTGGAGACAGCTTCGATACGTACGATATCTTGAATATCTATCGAAACTCAGAGGACAATGCTATCATTAAGTCGTGAGTGCATATTCATCGTTATTGCAGGTGCATGTGCATAAATACTCTATTGTTATTTCAACAATAGCTACACATGACCTACTGGATAGATACGTTTATTGTATACAAAATACTGCTTTTAAAGCCTACAAAACCCCTATAATAGTACCTCACAAGATTAAAGAAAAACTAGAACTTCCGAAGTATTTATTTCGTTCTGACTAGTTAGCGCATAAATGCCTGCGGAAAAATCACTCTATTATACTTTTAAAATAGACAAAAGTGCAATGCAACACTTTGAGCGCAATTGTAGCTCTCGAGATAGAGCTCTTAAAATATTGGCCATTTTCGACAAAAAAAAAACCGAAACTGTAGTCTGTTAAAACACTCAGCCAACAAGATGGGAAAGGTTTAATTTAAGCAAAATCTGAGCACAGGTATTTCGAAGCTGCAAACTTATTGGTTATCTATCATAACAACATCCATAAAAATCAGTAGGTCAGTACAGTGCAACTTTTTGCGATCTAAGACGATTTTTGTTTTCGAACTGGCCTATTATTATGCAAGCTGTACATGAAAATTCACTTACATAGCTGATCATAGGTAGATTGAAGGCTGCGGCCATGCGGCCCTCGTGGACACACGTCTCCTGCGGTCCAATGAATGCGGACACATTGGCAGCCCACAGAGCGGCCACCTGCGGGGAACACACATTACTCGTAATAGTAACCATGACATGCGAACATAATTCAGCTGGGTTCAATTCAAACTAGCTCAACTACTTGTAGTTCAACTGTTTAAAAGTTATAAAGTACCGTTTTTCAATCAGTTAAGACAATCAAGTATAGCGTGGTTTAAGGTACTTTACTAAAGATTGTGTAACCCCGCATCCACACGTTGGGGCCAACGTTGGTCCCAATGCCTCTCACCAACGTGTGGTGCTGACAAAATAGCTTGGCGCCAACGTTGGGGCCAACGTTGGGGCTTGGCCGTGCCGTGTCGGTTTTATCAAAGGAAGTTGGCGCGCCAACGTTGGGGATCCGTCCACACGTTGGCGCTATGCTCAGTCCCGTTTCGACGCGCATCGTGAGCGCACGTGTCGACTGACGAGCGAGAATGTCATCGTATTCCTTATTTATTGTGTTTGTAGAACTATCGGGCTGAAATTTTGCACACTTATAGATTCTCGGTGACAATGAAATATTATGGTATCAACAAGCTGATCTGATGATGGAGTCAAGAGCTGTTCAACAGAACTCCTCAGTAAATAGGCCGATTGAGTTGAAACTCGGCATATTTGTCAAGTTCTGACTACAATGTAATAATATGGTGACAGCGAGCTGATCTGATGATGGAGTCTACTATTTTTTTTTATGTTACGGGAACCGTGCAATTTTTTGGGATAAAAAGTAGCCTATGTCCTATTTCCGGTTATTATCTATCTATATTTTAAATATCACCCATATCGGTTAAGTGGTTGTCGTGTTAGAGAGGAACAAACATACATCCAAACATCCAAACTTTCGCTTTTATAATATAGTGTGTTGTGTGAAGTGTGATAGTGACATGATGTGATGTGATTGTGATAAAATTGGTATTCAGTAATGTAAAATCACTTAGAGAAATTTCAATTTCTGTATCGGACGCGCAGACATCGGACGTCTGCACGTTGGCTCTGACGGAACAAGACTGGTGTATCGCCAACGTGTGGATGGTTCACGAAATCTTGGCCCCAACGTTGGGACCAACGTTGGTCCCAACGTATGGAGCCGGCGTAAGTCATGAAAAATTCAACGCTTCAAAATGTACCCCAGATTTAAGAAGGTGGATTACAAAAGAAAAGTTATGCTCCAAGCAGTGTTTGTAGGCCTAATACGAGCCTTGTTTTATGATATTAAACAACTTATCAAGTACTTTAAAAAACAACAAGTCAAGAAATTATATTCAGTAATAATTTTGAATGATAGGGAAATGTTATAGTAGGTACGTACAATTTGCTTTCTTATATAGATGAAGGTACATTATTTTACAGTGTCATTGAAATATGTTAAATACCCGTTTGATATTTATGTGGTTTCCGCTGAAGTATCTATATAATGATATCTAAGGAATACTAATGCTGAAATACTAACAATTAAAATGTCTACGCAAAAATGGACAGTTTTAACCGTTTCGTTCAAAGGAATAATCATTTGGCGAAAAACTAGTTAAACCATAACCTAATTCTTCTTGACAACAAGTTGTAATAGTTTTGTTGAACCATAAACGCTAAGTTTTCCAGCGTCTAACTTCAAGCGGTCAACATTTTTATATCCCTCAACTTTACGAGGCTGCAGCGAAAAACTGTGATAGAGATTTAATATGAAACAAAGATTTTACAAAAGATTCTCTATCCAACCACTTTGACGATAGTCTTTATTCGTATCGTAAAACTAAGGAATATTAAGCCCCATTTCGCTACAGTGAGTGGTAAAAACATAACGACGCAATTTGCACTAAGGGATGGTGCGGTCATCAAATATCGAATTGATATTATCATTTCCATCAAAGAAACCGTAGGTATTCATTTTATGTGTCTGACACAAAGTACTGATAATGTGAGTTTTATTGCATCGGTTTAAGGTTTAAGCTGTCAGTGAGCTTTTGTGGTTGTATGATCTCAATTAGAGCTATTCTTGGTGCCCCTTTTAGGGCAACATTTACCATTCGTCTTCTGTCATTCATTATCCTTTGTTTGAAACTTTGCTTACAAAGATAAGAATGGTGATAGGTACTTGTTTTATTTCTGGTTAACAACGGCCTCTGTCGCGTTGAGTTAAACTGTAATAAAAGTTAGCTGTAATAAAACATGATTCTATGAAATAAAATAGATTATGCATGCGGGAATTGCTCACACTGTGTTATTATTAGATTTTACTATAACCATAATTATGTTTTAGTCCAGTTTGTGTGTGTAGCTGCGAAATATGGCGTTTAAAAAAATCCAGGCATTTTAATGATGATCACAAGAAATTTCAACACCACAATTAATAAGTAAAAAACTATCAGTTTCATTCATTTCATATGCCAAACCCAAAAGATTTTGAAAAATGACCCTGAGAATTATATTAGGTGACATTAAGGCTGGATTTTACCAAACTGGAATAAGTTTTATCTGGAGATTAAACCACAGATAAACAGCTGTTTGTTTGAATATTTTGACATTGTAAACTTGACACCTTATAACCAGGATAATTTGAATGCATCAAATAATCTTCAGTTGCGCTTTTTAAACAAATGTATTTCGAATTCTGTCGGCTAATGGAATAACTACTCTGGGAGTACGATGACAGTTTGGTAAAATCCACCCTAAGTCATTAAGATTTTACGGGTATATTTAAAACCTATTCGTAAATCAATTCTAATGAGCTGTTTGCAGAGCTGAATACCTATTAGGATAATGCTTATCATTGAGGGCAGTCGACGACGATGAAAGCAATTAGGCAAGCGACTTAGCTCTTTGGAATAATAAAGATGGGAGTTTCAATTCTACTAAGCTTCTGCTATAGAGAGGCATCCTCTTATTGTATTGTAGTGTTCAATGAAATGGCTAGGCATTTAATTGAATGACTAATTCAACCAGTTGGCTGCGACATTACTATCATGTCAGCTATTATGTTTTTAATAACCGGCTTCAACAAACTAAGAAAGTTCTGAAAGGATTTTTACTAATTTATAGAGAAAATCCCGAAATAATCCCATTTTACTATTCTCGAAAGTTTGCTACTTTCCCGTAAAAATTTAAAAATTGCGCGGGTACATGCAAAGAATTTTATTTTTAATCGATTGAGTTTACTTTGTAGCCGGGTTTAAGTTTGTCATAAAAGTAAAAAGTAAGTAAGTGTGTTAAAAAATATCTCAATTTATCATTACTGAAGGCTTTATTTTTGTTCTTACCACTTTCACGTCAACGAAAAGAGGAGGCTACGTCCTTTTTAGCAATTCAACTAATCGGGCCTCCATTAGGATTACCTTAGTTTTCTATATATACTCTTACGATTCCGCGCTGTTATTCTGGACAGTAAAAAAAAACAAACTAACCTTGGCCTTGGAAAAAGGGACAATTAAAACGTAGCATTAATTTCTCTGTGTTCATTGTATAAGTCGAATTTGTCTATATAATTCGACTAATATAATTGTGAAACAATTAAATAAAGGGTTTGTGTAATTTGCATTTTGTTGCTTGTTATCTGATTTGTTTAATAACTGTCAAACTTTCTAAGAAGAATCAATTTGTAAGTCAGTTAAAGTGCATAGAGCGGTAGAGAAGGTACGCAACATAATGGAAGTTTACCGCAACACGCCAGAACAATAGCCGAAAACTACACTGTCTTTGTCTCAGTGGAAAGTGGGCCTTAGCCCTCTTAAGACGCACGTTCTTAGCGATGCTGATCCAGATTTACCTACTTCAAAAGCTTTCATTGAATCTTTTAAGGAAGATGGGTAATAAACGTTTCATAAAATGGTAATGTAATGTCGGTAGGTGTAACGTTTCTCAGCAATAACATTTTACTGGCTGAGCGAATATCAAACCGTGCAATATGAGACTGCCATGGTCTCAGTTACTTTGTCGGTTATCGGCCAGGTCCTGACACCAAATAAGGTTAATAAGTACCTACTCATACGTAAAAGGGATCTTCAAACTTGCACGTCGTCGTATATGTATCTTCTAGGGTTGGCTCGGTGGATTACCTATTCATATCAGGGTGGATACTTTTTCGGCTTTGCCAAAGAGGTACGTTAGATAAGAAGTCTGCTTGAGCTCTTTGTGATGAGACATCAGTTAAGTTATGGTTCAAGTTTTATGCACTCATGTCAAGCAAGCACAAGCCTTTTTACAAGCTCTTCCAAAGACATCAATCTCATATAACGCGACTAATAGATAAGCGTAGGCCTTCAATAGCTTTCTTGACCTATTTTTGATGTACTATGAGGAAAAGTAAACTAGAAAAACAAGACATCGATTCCAGTAATATTTGTCATAAATGTTGTAGTCAAGCATTCAATAAATATTTCATTTTAAACATTATAAATTCAGGTGATATTGCACAAAATTTTTATTTACATTTATAGCATTTTAGTCAATGAAGCGATTATTTACCATTTCACTCTCTGGAAAGCGACAACACTGTTTAACTTTATTGAAATAATTGATTGTGAGTATTAACTAATTAACTGGCTAAATGACGTGATCAAATAAATAAAATAGTAGTTGTCTTTATAAAAACAATGAAATCCACGTCAGGTCCCTTGATAATGTTCCAATTGATCTCAGGGACGCTCAGGGTAAGTTCAGGCGGCTGTTTTTCTATTTTGAAATGCTAGCAAAATATTTCAAGTGGAAGTGGGTGCCATCTGGAATTCGCAAAGGAGACTTGGGACCCACGATTTCCATTCCTTGCATTAACAAGGATAATACGTCAAGCTACGCACAGAGGGTGGTCACGTTATTGGCGACCTAAATGTGCCTTCTACTTTTACATAGAAATGTTCTCAGTTTCTACTTAAGTATACCTAAAGTTATATACTTACAACTGCCTACACTACACTAATGGTTCGTATATAGTATTAAAGAGTTAACTTGTAGCCATAATGTACATTGGTTTATGAAGTTTTTGATTTTTATGAATAACCTAGCTTCTGAGCGTGGTTTCACACGCTTAATACCCGGACAAAAAATAATGCGTTTTAATCCAGACCACGTATTGTAAATTTTTTGCACACATCCGAATGCGTTCAGCTGTCGGAGCGTGGTTGAGTAAATAACAACAAAACTTTCGCATTTATAATAATTATATTAGTGTGACACATTTGGAAAACTCCTAATTATACTTTCGTAGAAGACAAGCACTGCACTCAGAACATTTTCTGACAAAAGGTCATAATTTGTACGGTATGTTTTCGGAGCAGTGACCGAGAATAAGAGTTGATGTAATGCATTTTGCAGTACAACAGTAAATTCTTTTACAAGATGCATAGTTATCATGCAATGTTGTTCATTATGTGAACGGGAGCCAAGTCGATTGAAGCAAAGTGAATTAAGCTAATAAGATGCTCGGATGAATAAGGCACGCGCTCGGGTTGTTATGGCGGCCATCACTGGGTCATTGCGATGCAATGCATTCGAGTATCACGCTGTATATCTAGAGTGCATCCACTGTATGATCTTGGCAAGGAAATATGCGACTGAATTTCAAGCAATTTTAGTAAAATTCTAGTCAAATGAAACCATCTCAAAGAAGTCGTTCCGTGAGTTAAAACGAGATGCGTGCCTTACGCAAAATATTGCAAAAGAAATAACAGCTAGAAAATACTATTGTTTGCTTTTCCATACTTCTCTTCCATGAAAGAAAGCAATTATTACTGGCCTCAGATAATGACCCTTCATTGAAATTGAATTCAGTCTCATTATGCTGCAATGTAAATTAGGTTTGGTTTGCGTTAATTGCTGTAGCATCCCAATATAAATTGTCTCTTGTTTATTTGGCAGTTTGTTTGTGAATACTTAATGCATGAATGAGTTTTTCGTGCGAAAGCAAAAACTATAGCTAATTAAAATTTCAGACGCATAGATCTGTCGCTTTAGTAGAGTTGGAACGATCACGACTGAGGATTTATGACCGGGCTTAGTGTCCGCATCCTCGATTCGATTACTCTTTAATTTATTCACAGGAAACAATCGTAAATTAGAGTCAGGCCAAAATTTTCAATTTATACAGCCGACCTGTCACATTCACCCATGGGCAGATATTTAGGAAGATATTTACACGGTAAAAGTCCCAATCGATAAGGTTGCCTATTGAATTGTTGAACCTATCTCAATCACACTAACTTTTCCTTAACGGTGTAATCGATCGAGCGAGCGAAGCGAGCGAAGATCTTAGTGGCAAGTTAGGCGATTTTGCTTTGTATGTTTGTATGTTTGTATGTTTGTATGTTTGTATGTTTGTATGTTTGTATGTTTGTATGTTTGTATGTTTCATTTTTATGTTCTCGCATAACTATCGAACCGCTTATCCAATCTGTATGAAACTTGATAGGTCAATAGGTTGTGCTATGGAAATTTGCTGTGGAGCGTATGAGCGTAATCGATGAAGGGGTTGTAAAGATATGGGGTTCCCAAGGGGGTAAATTTTTTTCAAAGTTACTTAAATATATTGAGTGGGGTGTCATATGAAAGTACTCAATTTATACATTCCAAAATGGTTTTTAGTTTTCTTCTAGGTTCTATAGTTTTTGAAATACAGAGAATAAGAAAAATGATGAAAACCAATTAACGGATGTATGGAGAGAGCTCCCGTTTCATAGAATTTCGATGTATTCGGAGGTCTGGTTAACAGACAAAGAGTGTGGCATCGTTGTGGTTTGGTTTGCAATGATTTTAGTTGCTTCTTGATATTTTTCCTTGAGATTGAAAATAAAAGCCGTGTTGGCCGAGTGGAAGAGTGCTCGATTTTCGATTCATAGGTCGTAAGTTCGAACCCTGGCCGTGCTCATCAATGGATTTTTCGATTAGAAAAATTTAAATGCGCATTAACACGAGCTCTAAACGGTGAAAGAAAACATCGTGAGGAAACCAGTTAACGTTCTAATAGCGGCGATGGGCTTGCAACCTGTCACGTATGCAAATGCTAACTCCCGCAAATAGTGGGCTGGGCATGTACCAAAATTATAGAGGGAGACGGAGGGGGAGGGAGGGGAAGGGGGAGGGTGAGGGAAAGAGGGGAGGGGAGGGGAGGGGGAGGGGGAGGGGATGGAGAGAGAGGGGGAGGGGCGGGGGGGGGAGAGGGAGGGTCGGGGGAGGGGAGGGGAGGGAGGCGGAGAGGGAGGGGGAGGAGGAGGGAATTGATTTTCTCATACATTTTGTATTGAACTGCTATTTTAATAATTTCTCGAACTAAGAGGCCTTCCCTGAGGCGCGGTACGAAGTTCGCGGGGTCAACTATTGAATATAAACACGACACGACTTAATGTATTGCATGCATGCCTATAATCTTTACCATACTGAGGTAGTGCATTAGATATCATTGTGTGGTAAACACTAGAAGGAGCACTTAACGTAGGTATAGGGGTAGTCAGAAACAAGTCCAAATCTAGGCTATCAACACAACGGTGCGCGAGATCTCAGTTCGGGGCGAACTACTAGTATAAATTATATCTTATCTACTGTTAGATACTTCTGTGAATTCAATCTGTGCTCGGAACCTGTGAAAGAATAATGGGCAATAGGCACCCGACCAGTGGCACCAACACCTAAGTAATTTTGCAACCGATTGGAAAAAGAGTCCCGATACCAAATTGAAATGCTTTTACATTATTTCTGTCTAATTATCGTACTTGCTTATGTTAAGGTCGGAGCAAATCGCAAAAGCTAATTCATTAATGTTAGTAGCACGCACCTGTCGTATGGAAACTTCTTCTTGGCCGTACGTTTCAGCGACTACGAAGTCTAGAGAATGGCCCATTGGTCCCAGCAGTTTTTCGTTCACTTCATCGACCGCCATGGATATCGCACCTGTTGAAATATTAAATGTGTATGAATATAATTTGTGTGAATCGTTTCGGAGTAATAACAGCAAAATTTTGGTGGAAGAATAGCTCAATTTGTTCCAGTTGTTACTTATTTACTACATAGACAGACGTAGATATTACTTTCGTTGAAAGATAAAATGTAAATATGACAGATGTACGTACATCGTTTCCAGGTAAAAAAACATTGAAAATATTTATTTTCCAACGTATATAACCGCTATGCAGCAATTTAATAAAGTGCGTGTGCGCGTGCCAAGTGCTGGCATGTATTAATCTTTGTGGGTCAAATCTCGGCTTCGATCGATCTGGCAGTAAAATAAACAGAAATATCTTTGATCGACACCATAACCAAATAATATTAAGGTCTGGTCTGGGAAAATGTATTAGCATGAACAATGAACCAGAAAACAAACCAACTAATCGCGCATACTATATCCATACTATTTGAAAATAGCTGTGATCTAGGTCAATACGTAATTATGGTGATAATGGATGTCCACTCGATAGTGATAAGCTTTGTCATTACAATGTTATTCAAGTAGGGATAACAAAAACTCTTCTTCATCTCTAAATCAAAAGGGTTCAATTCAATTCAGGCAATAATTATAGTTTAGAAGAAAAAAGACCTAATATGTGTTGTATCAGCAACTAGTGATAGACTACTGAAATTTTGTACTTAAAATCGAACAATTTTGTAGTGATGTGTATAAATTGTTTGTCAATTATCTACCTGATAAGACTCTGCCCGGTCTTTGGTAGCTGTAGTCTCCAGGGCGTCTCTGTGAACCCGTTAGGTATCCCAGGGTGAATCTCTCACCGTATGTGATAGTAACTGTCGCGGTGAGAAAGCAACAACTCCAGAAGCACTGTAAACAAATTAATCTTTGCATGAATTAAATTTTTGACAATGTTTTTGAGAACCTGCTTTGCATAAGTTGTTTCCCATACACCCGTCCAGAAACTATGCTCATATTTTCAAACAAAACTTTGCAGTGCAACGAAATATTTGAGACGCAATAAAAGCAGCTAAAACTGTAGCGCGGAAGATAAACGAATACCTACAGAGTTTAAGCCTTAATTTTAAATTTTCACAGTAGCAAATCGTTTGGAGAGCACGTGCGGACAACATTTTTCCAATATTGTCCGCTCGTAAAGCGCCTCCAGTGTGGAAGTAGAAGCTTTTAAATGAACGCTTCCATTCCAAGCCTCGATAGCCTTTGTACTTTTATTATACAACTCATATTGCAGCTTCCATAAACACCCAATATTCAGTAAGCTTTTGTATTAAATATTTTATACTTAATTACCTAGAATATTTTTATCTCAAATTACAGGAAACAAAACATAAAAAAAAATATGGAACACAATCTAATTTTATCGACAATATTACTTATTTCTATTTCAAACATCGCGTAAAAACACAATGAGTACAAAAATAACGCAGTAGTGTTTGACTGTTTAGGTCGTCTGGACTAATTTTACCTTCGTAATAGTCCGTATAAGGTAAGGTTGGTTGAAATGGAAAAGTTTTCCGTATCATTGGGAAATTCGAGAATAAAAGAAAAGTTCTTCTTTCTATGATAGGTAAGCATTTTTGTATGAATTTGAAAGGAAAAGACAATCTGTCGCGGGTAACAGCTCAGCTAGCAGGGTCGCTGTTGTTTAAGAAAATAGGTGTTTTGTATAAGTTCTTCATGTCAACTAAAGGTGTGTATTTCATTAGCCGAAAATTACGCAATCGTATCAGTTGCATGGCGGGTAAGAAACTTGTTTGGCGTGCTGACAGGTTTACAAGTGCAAAGAAGAGTACCAACACAATTTGTTCTACACGTGAAAGTAGCCCTTTGTCACTGACACTGTATTCGTTGAAGAATTTAAAATTAGGTTTGTAAAAGTTTTATGGCATTAAAGTTGATGTATTCCCGTTGTCCCCGGTGAGCTTGTCCCCGGTGAACGGGGACAACGGGAATACATTATTTTTATTTTATGTTCGAATAAAATCCTTGTTTGTCCTCGGATCCAGCAGCTGTTACGTTTTACCGTAAGCCGTTAAATTTAGTTTTTTTATACCTAAGTACTTGTGTCACAAGCAGATCTGGGAACACCTCCATTATGAGAAACAGACATAGTGTTGCAATTTCTGTGATTTAGTGGATACAGACTCACCCAAACCGTGTAGTTGGGAGTAAATGATGACATTTCGCACGCAATCTGGCGCTAGACGGGAGGGCTCATCCTGTACAATGTTTTTAAATATAGCACCCGTGGGAGATATTTATGTAACTATGACCGGGTTAAGTCAGTGGGAATCATAAATAGGATTATATGCGTATTTTATGCATTTAAAAAGAATATAAAACTGAAACAAATATAAAACCCAGAGTTATCTGTCGGAAATAAACATCTAACTAAACGGCAAGCCTCTAAGTCTAGGTTAACAAATTGAAAAATATAGTACCTATGTACCTAGATACAATCAATTTGTTTTTCCAATTGAGCGTATAACAAATACCAACCTATGGACAGGTAAGTGTTGGTACCTACATAGATAAATTTCCTCGCTTGTCATTGATGGATGTTGGATAGTTTATCTTAGTTGCAGGTGGAAAGTAGGTATACCGACTGCTTGGAGCACTCAATAGCTATAGATCACGAAAAGCATTAAGTATTTAAAGAATTGAGTACATAAGTACTTACCTATCTACCTAATATATGAATGGGACTTGGCGTAAAAGTTTGAAAAACACCTTACATTTAAATAAATAAAAGAGATTAATTTTAGAAAAACGTAATTTATCCTAACTTGTTAACCTCAAAACATAATTTTCGAAGGTAGGTATGTTTTCCTTAATCAACTACTCTACCACTAATTACGAAAATGAGTAGTGCAGTCATGAACACAATTTTCCAATACAGCGAAGAGGTCGATAAGAGTGCGATAGTGCAGCGCGGCATTGACATAGTTGCTGCTTGTCGCGTCACGTCACGTCGCTCATAGCGTCAACGGCCCGAGCGACCGCGTGCGCAAGATACCTTTCCAACCAGCTGATTCTTAGAATATTATAGGTACCTACTTACTCAAATATTATCAATTTTTAAATACAAAGTCCTCGAATGGATCATAAAGTATGTAGAGAGCCATAGTGCATCGCGATATTGATATAGTTGCTGTCCCCCCATCACATCATAGCTAGCGTCAATGGCCCGAACGAGGAACTGCCTACCGCGTGCGCAAGTTTTCAAAAAAGAACAAGAAATAAAAAGAATATGTTAGGTAGAGAAGAGAGGTTTGGTAGTTTTCAATACTAGTAATAGAAAACAAGTGACATCTAAGCACAATCTTTTTAAAAAAGTGCCAACGACAACGTGCAATTTATCTTTAAAGGTGAAATACTCTACTTTTAGTAGCATCCATTGCAGTGGTAGACGTTGATCAAATAAACTGTTTCTTTTATCCGAAATATTTTAAGCTTACAATCCAATTATTCATTATTCGAGACAAAGCTATGTTTTTAAATGAAAATCATAGAAACAGAACACTTACGATGTTTTGTGGGCCGTGTAATATTCCAAGATTTTTTTAGTTCTACTCCGATTGTAGTTTTAAAACTCTATAGATCTAAGATCAAAGAAGTTTCATTTCTGAGTCTGAGATTATGCGTATCATAATAAGCTCGTGACTAATTCTATTCTATGCTAATTTTCGCTGACTCCAGTTTTGAATACATACTAAATTAACATTTTCCATGTGTATTTCACAAGAAAAAGTTAATTTGCATGCACGTTACGAGATAGCCCGCACGTTACCGATTGTACCCTCATGATCGAAAAACAATGTCTGATCGCTGATCTCGTCATATACGGGCGCGCCCGCGCAGCCTTCTTGTCGTATTTGCGCGCTCGATACATATTAATGTCGTGTTTAACATCGTTTTAGGGTTTAAAATGATACTTGGACGCCTTATTGGTATACTGCATAGAATGTAAATGTTTAGAACAATTGATTTCCTTGATGATAGTAGACTGATAGAGGTGCACTTATACTCCATTATTATATAACAATAATTTGTCAATTTATTATTATACATAAGGCACTGTGCTTATGGCAACAAGGCTTTAGAGAATGTTTTTTTTTGTTGGCATTCTTAAGTCGATAGAAAGAGAAGGCAAGAGATATAGCAGCCAACTGAGCTCTAGAAAGCCTCTAAGTACCTAAGGATTTATTAGTGGATGGACTGTTAATTTGTCTTTAGTTATAAATTGAATGTATTCTGATCGCGAATAAGTGGAATATGTACCTGTTATAGGCATACTGTAGTACCTAATACTTCTATCATAATCTATCATCTATGAGTGTGCATAAGGCACACACCTCGCCTCAATTTTGCATTTTTGCGTACGCTCGCATGGTGCTTGTGGGGTGATTGAATACTCATTTCCATGATCGTCACGTTGCCTTTGTCAATGCGCTGCCAATAGTGATAGATAGTTATTTTACTTTTATGCCTTTCTAGTGATGTGCAAACGTGTATTTATTAAATTCAGCCAAGTATTATAGCTCTATATGCACTCAAAAATAATGTATATCTATTGTATAAGTGTAAAATATATAGTAGGTACCTAGGTAGTTTAGTTTCTGTAGTCAGAATGAATTATTTTATTCCAAGTTTCTGTAATAAATCAATGGTCATATTAATCTATCAAGTACCTATACCAAAATAATTAAACGGAAGGGTTTGTTTGTTTGTGTTTGAACGCGCTAATCTCAGGAACTACCAGTCAGATTTGAAAAAAAAATTCTGCATTTGATAGCTAAACTCTCGAGGAAGTTTTTCTTTATTCTTTATTGTACACAGAGTAAACACAAAACAATAAACTTACACAATGAAAGGACATGTACAAAGGCGAGCTTAACCCTAAAAAGAGTTTTCTTCCAGCAAACCTTTGAGGCTAGAGAGAGATGATTAGAAGCGCTGGGTCGTGTACACAAGAAAAATTAGGCGTAAAGGAATAATGATAATAATTATGTATATAAAACTAAAACAAAGGCATAAATAAATATATATAGAAGTTTATAAGCAATTTTTCATCATCATCATCACCATACACCATCACTAAGGAGCCAACACCGCGAGGACACTACTAGTTATATTTAAAGGATAAGGGATCAAGTTAATCTAATAATACAGTTTTTAAATTGTAATTTAAAATAGGTAGGTACCCAATCAGGTATTTAATCAATTTTATGCTTGACAATAAAATTCAAGGAAGTTTAAATCAGTATTGCGGTACTAATATAATGAAATCAACGAGGCGGTATGTCTATGCATATTCAGAATGACAAACTTAGGTAGGTACTACCTACCTACTATGTTTTATACTTTTGTTGACATTGGTATGTGCAATTTATTATTGGCGCTTTAGAACTTAATCATACATTAGTCATTTATTTAAGGGTGCTAACTAAACAGACTTCTTTTTAAAAGCATTTTTCGCCTCTAAAAATTTACATTGTCCTCTGAATTACTAAGTCAGCCACTATCAATGTGCGTCTGAAACATACTAACTTAGGCATGCTCGCTGCGCTCGCTCGCCTCGCGCGTAATTAAATTCAATAACCAGACCTAACCTAACCTAAAATGTTGGTGAGTCGTAAAATCCGTGGCTGAGTTAGTAAATTTGATGGCGATGCAGTTGGTCAAGTTAAAATATTGTTATTCTTTACTTGATGCTTTCTTTGGAATATTTAGTTAGTGTTGTAAAAGACGAGTTAGTTTATCAGAAGCTTTCTCATATTCCCATTGCTTAGTTATAAAATCAGAAGTTAGGTTCTGTGGCTAAAATAAATTTTTGTGGCTTGACTTATTATGGGTACATATGAAAAGTCCGAAAACCGAAATGCCGATCCTTGAAATGCCGATGCTTAAAATAGCGAAATTCGATATGTAGAACGGTTGAAATGCAGAAAGCTTGAAAGATAGAAGTTTGTAAGGTCGAAAGCTAAAAGTCAGAATGCTCGAAATGCCGAAAGTTTCAATTGCCGAACGTTTACAAAGTAGAATGCTTAATAAGTATAAGTTCCAAATGCCGAATGACTAAAACATCGAAAATGATCGAAATAAGTACTTTCATAAATTATTGTAAGGTGGAGTGCCGTAATTGCAACTATCCGGTAATTGCAACTGGAGTCAATAACTCCCTCTAGGATAACTTTTTTGAACATCGATAGATGTGGCATTGAACTTCTTCTAAAAGTCTCGGTCTAAAAATATAGATGGCGTTGATAGGATCAAAACTGAGCGAATGACAAAACTTTTTGTAAAACTGCCAATTTTTCGGAAGTGACGCAGCTCGGACGCTCTTCGTAATTTATTGAAAAAAATTGTTTTTCGCGGTTTTTCGCGGGTGTGTTCACAGTGAGAGTGATTATAAGACACAGTAAGTTGTTTTTTATGTGTTTGTTGTATTCTACGATAAACCTACTCAGAGTTATGGATGTAGTTACATTTGCCAGACAAAAAGTGCATAGCCTTGCAATTGTAACTATTTTGTTTCTTTTTTGACAGTTGCAATTTAACGACCGGTTTTGTATGAAGTTTGAAAAACCTAGTGATGTAACAATGACGATGACTATGTCGATACGTAATATTTTATTGAAAGGGATACTATCTACTTCCATACTGTGCTATGAGTTCTTAGCAAATAGTTTGAGTGATCGAGTCCCTTCATTATGTTGGCGCTAGCGGAGCCCTTTCAAAAGTCGTTCAATATGTGAAACGAATATAATAAAGCTGTTTAGCTTCTAAAATATTACTTATTGCGATTGAAATAAAGTTAGAAAAAATAATTAGTAAAAGATAATAGAAGACTTTAAAGATAAGAGTAAAAGAGGCTGTTTCATAACTAAAAGATTACTGTGATTAAAATAAACATCGAGTCGATAAAAATCACGATAAGGTTCCCATCACTATTTGTAGTAAAATAGTTGCAATTACCGGATTCTTTGCTGAAAAGTATTTTCGCGCAAAATTTGACATTAGTAGCAAGGGCTTAGCTATTTAAATTGAAAGAGCTATATTCAAGGCATGTGTTCTGTAAATCGCAGTAGTAAGCGCCATAGAAAAAAAAGCAGTAAAAGTAAGTAGTTGCAATTACCCGCCAAAACGGGTAATTGCAACTATTGCTCCCTCTGTCATGAATTTATGCAATATAATTTTATTCTTTATCGCTTTACTTGATTCATAACAATGATATAAATCTACATAAAATTTACTATAGAACAGATCTTTCAAAAAATAAATTTCTGATATAAAATATAGAATTATCAAGCGATGAAGTTAGGACTCCACTTTTTTTAGTTGCAATTACGGCACTCCACCTTATTTCTTAGTACTTTATTTCGTGGTAGTTTTTACGGGTGCGAAAGTAGTTTATGTGTAAAGTAGCTAGATGGAAACGTGATAGTGAAACGACTTAAATACTTACAAAATTATTGTATTCTTAACCGAACTTAAAAAAATAAGGAGGAGGTTCTCAATTCGTCGGATTTTTTTTTTTGTGTTTTTTGTGTACGTTCACCGGTTACTCGAAGACGCCTCGACCGATTTCAAAGATTCTTTTTTTGTTTGAAAGGGTACACTTTTCCAATGTTCCTTTTGATCATCAGGTCAGGATCTGATGATGGGATCTTGGAGAAATCGAGGTAACTCTTCATATTTTAAAGGCATACGCGATTCGGGAATTTTTTAAGAACTTGATAGGATATCAGTGACAATGCAATATGATGGTAACATTAAGCTGACCTGATGATGGAGTCAGAAGCTGTTCAACAGAACTCCTCAGTAAATAAGCCGATTTAGTTAAAACTCGGCATATCTGTCAAGTTCCGACTACAATGTAATAATATGGTCATAACAAGCTGATCTGAGGATGACTGTAGGGGTCAGGACTTCACCACACAAATGACAACAACTTGTTTAGCACTATAAAACTGAATTTATTACTATTTTGCGACGTTTTAACATTAATTTAGCCTTTGCAAAGCGCGAGCGTGCCGATCGCAGCGGCGGGTAACAGACGACTAAAAAACTAAAAATAATGTACAAGTACCTTACTCTAAAAAAATGAATTTTCAAATAGCGTCGCTTACAGATGACATCAGGAGCTGTTCAACAGAACTCTTCAGTAAATAGTCCGATCGAGTTGAAACTTGGAACTCAGCGTATCGGTGAAGTTCCGACTACAATGTAATAATATGGTGACAGCTGCTGATCTGATGGAGTCAGGACCTATTGTGTCAGAACTTCTCAGTGAATAACAGTGGAAGATCCATGTTTGGGTCTCCCTCCCCCTCCCTCTCTCCCTCCCCCTCTCCCTCCCCCTCCCGTCTCCCCCCCTCCTCCCCCTCCCTCTCCCTCCCTCTCCCTCCCTCTCCCTCCCTCCCTCTCCCTCCCTCTCCCTCCCTCCCTCTCCCTGCCCCTCTACCCCCCCTCTCCCTCTACCTCTCCCCCCTCCCCCTCTCCCTCCCCCTCTCCCTCTCCCTCCCCCTCTCCCTCCCCCTCTCCCTCCCCCTCTCCCTCTCCCTCTCCCTCCCCCTCTCCCTCCCCCTCCCCCTCCCCTCATTCTAAATACAGGTGAAATAATTTTTTAAATCAGATGAGTAGTTTTTGAGATAACCTCCTACATACGAGTACAATACAAACACACTTTACCTCTTCATAATAATAAGTTTCTAAGTAAGTAAGTTAAAAAATTCTTACATCTACATAATTATTTCAAGCATTACTGGTTTCAAGCTTTTATATTTCAAGCATTCTAAATTTTGAGCGTCGGCATTTTAAGCTTCTATGTTTTAAGCTTCGGTATTTTGGCTTTCGGCATTTCGAGCATTCTGATTTTTAAGCATTCTACATTTAAAGCTTCTACATTTTAAGCATTCTTCTTTACGAGCATTCGCTATTTCAAGCATCGGCATTTCAAGGATCGGCATTTCGGTTTTCGGACTTTTCATATGTACCCCTTATTATTTCCCTTTATAAGAATAAGAATGGCAGAATAAACAATGCTGATAAATAATATTTTGTCAGACTAACATAAATTACTGCTATCAATTGCAGAAATAATTTTTCAAATCCGACTGGTAGTTTCTGAGATCAGCGCGTTCAAACAAACAAACAAACTCTTCCGCTTTATTATATTAGTATTATAGATAAATTCATATACCTACCTACTTAGGGATATATTAAAACACTAACTACGTTTCAGTATTTTAACAGTAATAAAATATATGTCTATTAATAAAAATAAATTAAATAATGATATTCACCAAAATCGATGCTGAAATCTTCTTCATCTTAAATTTTTTCACATCACTAGAAAATCACGAATTATTTCAAGAGTAGCTGAATTCGCCATTTAATTTCAACAAAATTATTTTCAACAAGGTTCGATATAATTATTTTCCCGCCATGTCGAAAAGTTTTTCCGCGATCGCAATGGCTAAAGCTCAATAGCATGCGCGTCTTTCGCCGTCCGCCGACGGTTGCAAACTGAACTGACGACTTGACTCTACTCTTGCCAAATCGTACCATGTCACTTCAATGGTAATGTAAAGCTGAAGTGTTATGTGTGAAGACAGAATGCGTCTGGTTCGTCACTCAAGCACTGCTTTCTTATGAGTCATCTGACGGCTTGGGGCTGCTGATGCCGATAGTTTATTGTTTATATAGACCGAGGTTATATGCTTAGTAAATTAAAAAAAAACATTAAGGAGTACCTACATCGAGGCGCATTTAGCACATTCCTTGTACGTGCTTGGATGTTTATTATTCCTACTTCCAGAATCCGGGTTGTTATGAAACATTTTAGGGAGAGGCTTTTAAGAGCCAGTATACAATTTCGCACTCGACAAAATCAGCGCTCGGAGGGACAAAAGTTGCTAAATTCTAACACCCGATGAACAGCGCTCCGTTTCTTAGACTAAACGGTTTTGGTAATTTTCATGTGATTGATTTTTTTGCGATAGTATAAATACTTTTTGGGTAGGTACTTAGGTAGGTACCTATAGGTATAACACAAAACAAAGTCGGGTTATTTACACCTTGAATACAAATAATTACAAAAAATAAATGTTTGTTTCTTTGTCCCATAAACCATATTGTGCTGATCTGATGGAGTCAGGAGCTTTTCAACAGAACTCTTCAGTAAATAGTCCGATTGAGTTGAAACTTGGATCTCAGCATGTCAGTCAAGTTCCGACTACAATGAAATAATGTGGTGACAGCTAGCTCATCTGATGATGGAGTCAGGACCTGTTCCATGGAACTTTTTAATGATATGGGTATCAAATGACAGGGCTTGATGAGCGCAACACAATGCTGATCTGATGATGGAGCCAGGACCTGCTCCATGGAACTTTTTAATGATATGGGTATCAAATGAAAGGGCTTGATGAGCGCAACACAATGCTGATCTGATGATGGAGTCAGGACCTGTTCCATGGAACTTTTTAATGATATGGGTATCAAATGAAAGGTTTGATGAGCGAAACACAATTCTGATCTGATGATGGAGTCAGGACCTGCTCCATGGAACTTTTTAATGATATGGGTATCAAATGAAAGGGCTTGATGAGCGCAACACAATGCTGATCTGATGATGGAGTCAGGACCTGTTCCATGGAACTTTTTAATGATATGGGTATCAAATGAAAGGGTTTGATGAGCGAAACACAATTCTGATCTGATGATGGAGTCAGGACCTGTTCCATGGAACTTTTTAATGATATGGGTATCAAATGACAGGGCTTGATGAGCGCAACACAATGCTGATCTGATGATGAAGCCAGGACCTGCTCCATGGAACTTTTTAATGATATGGGTATCAAATGAAAGGGCTTGATGAGCGCAACACAATGCTGATCTGATGATGGAGTCAGGACCTGTTCCATGGAACTTTTTAATGATATGGGTATCAAATGAAAGGGCTTGATGAGCGCAACACAATGCTGATCTGATGATGGAGTCAGGACCTGTTCCATGGAACTTTTTAATGATATGGGTATCAAATGAAAGGTTTGATGAGCGAAACACAATTCTGATCTGATGATGGAGTCAGGACCTGCTCCATGGAACTTTTTAATGATATGGGTATCAAATGAAAGGGCTTGATGAGCGCAACACAATGCTGATCTGATGATGGAGTCAGGACCTGTTCCATGGAACTTTTTAATGATATGGGTATCAAATGAAAGGCTTGATGAGCGCAACACAATGCTGATCTGATGATGGAGTCAGGACCTGTTCCATGGAACTTTTTAATGATATGGGTATCAAATGAAAGGGTTTGATGAGCGAAACACAATTCTGATCTGATGATGGAGTCAGGACCTGCTCCATGGAACTTTTTAATGATATGGGTATCAAATGAAAGGGCTTGATGAGCGCAACACAATGCTGATCTGATGATGGAGTCAGGACCTGTTCCATGGAACTTTTTAATGATATGGGTATCAAATGAAAGGGCTTGATGAGCGCAACACAATGCTGATCTGATGATGGAGTCAGGACCTGTTCCATGGAACTTTTTAATGATATGGGTATCAAATGAAAGGTTTGATGAGCGAAACACAATTCTGATCTGATGATGGAGTCAGGACCTGCTCCATGGAACTTTTTAATGATATGGGTATCAAATGAAAGGGCTTGATGAGCGCAACACAATGCTGATCTGATGATGGAGTCAGGACCTGTTCCATGGAACTTTTTAATGATATGGGTATCAAATGAAAGGCTTGATGAGCGCAACACAATGCTGATCTGATGATGGAGTCAGGACCTGTTCCATGGAACTTTTTAATGATATGGGTATCAAATGAAAGGGTTTGATGAGCGAAACACAATTCTGATCTGATGATGGAGTCAGGACCTGCTCCATGGAACTTTTTAATGATATGGGTATCAAATGAAAGGGCTTGATGAGCGCAACACAATGCTGATCTGATGATGGAGTCAGGACCTGTTCCATGGAACTTTTTAATGATATGGGTATCAAATGAAAGGGTTTGATGAGCGAAACACAATTCTGATCTGATGATGGAGTCAGGACCTGCTCCATGGAACTTTTTAATGATATGGGTATCAAATGAAAGGGCTTGATGAGCGCAACACAATGCTGATCTGATGATGGAGTCAGGACCTGTTCCATGGAACTTTTTAATGATATGGGTATCAAATGAAAGGGTTTGATGAGCGAAACACAATTCTGATCTGATGATGGAGTCAGGACCTGCTCCATCGAACTTTATAATGATATGGGTATCAAATGAAAGAGCTTGATGAGCGCAACACAATGCTGATCTGATGATGGAGTCAGGACCTGTTCCATGGAAATTTTTAATGATATGGGTATCAAATGAAAGGGTTTGATGAGCGAAACACAATGCTGATCTGATGATGGAGTCAGGACCTGCTCCATGGAACATTTTAATAATATGGGTATCAAATGAAAGGGTTTGATGAGCGCAACACAATGCTGATCTGATGATGGAGTCAGGACCTGTTCCATGGAACTTTTTAATAATATGGGTATCAAATGAAAGGGCTTGATGAGCGCAACACAATGCTGATCTGATGATAGAGTCAGGACCTGTTCCATGGAACTTTTTAATGATATGGGTATCAAATGAAAGGGTTTGATGAGCGAAACACAATTCTGATCTGATGATGGAGTCAGGACCTGCTCCATCGAACTTTATAATGATATGGGTATCAAATGAAAGAGCTTGATGAGCGCAACACAATGCTGATCTGATGATGGAGTCAGGACCTGTTCCATGGAACTTTTTAATGATATGGGTATCAAATGAAAGGGTTTGATGAGCGAAACACAATTCTGATCTGATGATGGAGTCAGGACCTGCTCCATCGAACTTTATAATGATATGGGTATCAAATGAAAGAGCTTGATGAGCGCAACACAATGCTGATCTGATGATGGAGTCAGAAACTGTTCCATGGAACTTTTTAATGATATGGGTATCAAATGAAAGGGCTTGATGAGCGCAACACAATGCTGATCTGATGATGGAGTCAGGACCTGTTCCCTGGAACTTTTTAATGATATGGGTATCAAATGACAGAGCTTGATGAGCGCAACACAATGCTGATCTGATGATGGAGTCAGGACCTGTTCCCTGGAACTTTTTAATGATATGGGTATCAAATGAAAGAGCTTGATGAGCGCAACACAATGCTGATCTGATGATGGAGTCAGGACCTGTTCCATGGAACTTTTTAATGATATGGGTATCAAATGAAAGGGTTTGATGAGCGAAACACAATGCTGATCTGATGATGGAGTCAGGACCTGCTCCATGGAACTTTTTAATAATATGGGTATCAAATGAAAGGGCTTGATGACCGAAACACAATGCTGATCTGATGATGGAGTCAGGACCTGTTCCATCGAACTTTATAATGATATGGGTATCAAATGAAAGAGCTTGATGAGCGCAACACAATGCTGATCTGATGATGGAATCAGGACCTGTTCCATGGAACTTTATAATGATATGGGTATCAAATGAAAGGGTTTTATGCGCGAAACACAAAGCTGGGTTAGGATTTACTTTTGACTTCGATTTTTGATGTTTGATTTTTCATTTTTAATCTTGATTTTAATTTTAAAATCAAAATCAAGAAATAAAAATCAAAATAAAAATCCGAGATCCGAGAATCGAGAAATGAGAAACAAGAATCAAGAATCACAAATCAAACATTAAAAAATTGAAAATCAAGAATTAAGAATCCGAGATACAAGATCCGAGAATCGATAATCGAAAATTGAAAATCAAGAATCAAAATCAAGAATCAAGAACCCGATATCCAAGATCCGATAATCAAGAATTGAGACTCGAAAATCGAAAATCAAGAATCCGAGATCCGAGAATAGAGAAACTAAAATTGAAAATCAAGAATCAAGAATCAAAGTGAAAGTCAAAATCAAGAATCAAAGTCAAAGTAAACCCCGACCCAGCTTTGTGTTTCGCTCATCAAGCCCTTTCATTTGATACCCATATCATTGTAAAGTTCCAGGGAACAGGTCCTGACTCCATCATCAGATCAGCATTGTGTTTTGTTCATCAAGCCCTTTCATTTGATGCCCATATTATCATTAAAAGTTCCATGGAACAGGTCATAACTCCATCATCAGATCAGCATTATGTTTTGCTCATCAAGCCCTTTCATTTGATACCCATATGATTAAAAAGTTCCATGAACCAGGTCCTGACTCCATCATCAGATCAGCATTGTGTTTCGCTCATCAAACCCTTTCATTTAATACCCATATCATTAAAAAATTCCATGGAACAGGTCCTGACTCCATTATCAGATCAGCATTGTGTTGCGCTCATCAAGCCCTTTAATTTGATACCCATATCATTAAAGAGTTCCATGGAACAGGTCCTGACTCCATCATCAGATCAGCATTGTGTTTCGCTCATCAAACCCTTTCATTTGATACCCATATCATTAAAAAGTTCCATGGAACAGGTCCTGACTCCATCATCAGATCAGCATTGTGTTGCGCTCATCAAGCTCTTTCATTTGATACCCATATCATTATAAAGTTCGATGGAACAGGTCCTGACTCCATCATCAGATCAGCATTGTGTTGCGCTCATCAAACCCTTTCATTTGATACCCATATCATTAAAAAGTTCCAGGGAACAGGTCCTGACTCCATCATCAGATCAGCATTGTGTTGCGCTCATCAAGCCCTTTAATTTGATACCCATATCATTAAAAAGTTCCATGGAACAGGTCCTGACTCCATCATCAGATCAGCATTGTGTTGCGCTCATCAAGCCCTTTCATTTGATACCCATATTATTAAAAAGTTCCATGGAGCAGGTCCTGACTCCATCATCAGATCAGCATTGTGTTGCGCTCATCAAGCCCTTTCATTTGATACCCATATCATTAAAAAGTTCCATGGAACAGGTCCTGACTCCATCATCAGATCAGCATTGTGTTGCGTTCATCAAGCTCTTTCATTTGATACCCATATCATTATAAAGTTCGATGGAACAGGTCCTGACTCCATCA
This sequence comes from Camptogramma bilineatum, assembly GCA_958496255.1. Lineage (NCBI taxonomy): Eukaryota > Metazoa > Arthropoda > Insecta > Lepidoptera > Geometridae > Camptogramma > Camptogramma bilineatum. The sequence goes on from OY292456.1 coordinate 10,071,646, forward strand.
TCAGATCAGCATTGTGTTTCGGTCATCAAGCCCTTTCATTTGATACCCATATCATTAAAAAGTTCTAGGGAACAGGTCCTGACTCCATCATCAGATCAGCATTGTGTTGCGCTCATCAAGCCCTTTCATTTGATACCCATATTATTAAAAAGTTCCATGGAGCAGGTCCTGACTCCATCATCAGATCAGCATTGTGTTGCGCTCATCAAGCCCTTTCATTTGATACCCATATCATTAAAAAGTTCCATGGAACAGGTCCTGACTCCATCATCAGATCAGCATTGTGTTGCGTTCATCAAGCTCTTTCATTTGATACCCATATCATTATAAAGTTCGATGGAACAGGTCCTGACTCCATCATCAGATCAGCATTGTGTTTCGGTCATCAAGCCCTTTCATTTGATACCCATATCATTAAAAAGTTCTAGGGAACAGGTCCTGACTCCATCATCAGATCAGCATTGTGTTGCGCTCGTCAAGCCCTTTAATTTGATACCCATATCATTAAAAAGTTCCATGGAACAGGTCCTGACTCCATCATCAGATCAGCATTGTGTTGCGCTCATCAAGCCCTTTCATTTGATACCCATATTATTAAAAAGTTCCATGGAGCAGGTCCTGACTCCATCATCAGATCAGCATTGTGTTTCGCTCATCAAACCCTTTCATTTGATACCCATATCATTAAAAAGTTCCATGGAACAGGTCCTGACTCCATCATCAGATCAGCATTGTGTTGCGCTCATCAAGCTCTTTCATTTGATACCCATATCATTAAAAAGTTCCAGGGAACAGGTCCTGACTCCATCATCAGATCAGCATTGTGTTGCGCTCATCAAGCTCTGTCATTTGATACCCATATCATTAAAAAGTTCCAGGGAACAGGTCCTGACTCCATCATCAGATCAGCATTGTGTTGCGCTCATCAAGCCCTTTCATTTGATACCCATATCATCATAAAATTCCATGGAACAGGTCCTGACTCCATCATCAGATCAGCTCGCTGTCACCCTATTATTACATTATTAGTTACACAACAATTCAGATCATTATTCTGCTTTAACGGCCTTTTTAGCCCCGCAGAAAATATTTAAAAATAGGTAATTAATAACTTAGCAACCAATGTATCAAACGCTCCTATTTCGCTATATTCTTCGTAGCCGGCGACGTGCTTTGCGAGTCGACTCAGTGCGAGCTCCGGGATGCAAAGCGATACGTCCACCCCCTAGAAGCGCTCGGCGCGGTCTGCTTGCGTCGAGTAGATAGGGTAGTAGATACGACGCGTTTTAGGTTGTTTTAAAAGATTTTTCATTGCCAATTTTTTAATCTTTTTGCATTTTTTTTTTCAGAAAAGGATTGATTTTGAACTCAAGTTTATTTCTGTTTTGTTAATTTTACGAACAAGAGTTCTAAGTCAGTTCTAAGTAGCCAAAATCAAAAGCAATTCTTTGGCCGTTTTCTCGAAATTTGGACTAAGTTAAAGATTTTTTTACTCAAAAACTAAATAAAGGTAGTAAAAAGTGATCCATTTAATAGTTTGGTTGACTATCACAGCAAAACATCGTAATTTTTTTATACCATTTGGACGTCAAAATGATTCGTAAATATGGTGATTTCTAAACCTCTTACAGCAAAAATTCACAAAACAGTCGCCGGTTTGAGGTCGATTAATCAAAAAGAAATAATAAAAATACAAAAGTAGCTCATTTAATAGTACAAAATTGAAATGATATTTCATGCTGTGCCATAATTTTTTTATAAATACAGTGTTTTCATTGAAAAATCCTGCCCCAAAACATCACGTAAATCAGAAAATTTTGTCTAATGCCTCTTAAGAAAAAATTTAGGGAGAAGTTTTTGGGGTAGGTACAGATGCTAGGAGGTTTTGAGCTAGAAATGTCGAAGTTAATTTATTTAATACACGCATATAATCAATTTGGAATATTATTCAATTTATCCTTATTTTAAAAATCTTGCTAAATAGTGAAGTTGACCATGGTGCGTCGTACCCACTAAGAACTAATATCAATATTATGTATATCATACGTAGGTACCTACATGTACGTATGATTTATTACTTTAAGCACAGAATAAATTATAGTAGGTACTTACACCGATAAGTAATTAATTTTCAAATTATTTGCGAAATTACCATTTCAACCAAGCCGTCAGTGTTCAGAACCAAACATGTATGAATGGGTAACAAACATAATCGGAGTGCGGTCAAGGAGAACGGGCTCCTTACAATAAGTATAGAAGTTGACGTACGTATCTACATGCTCGATAAATATTATGCAAGTATCGTATGTGATAATGAGAGAACATACATGCTCTGCCGAAGCCAAATCCGACACACATGAGATTTGATGACCTCCTTTTCGCGCGATCCGCCTATAAGATATGGAGTTCATCGTAATCTCAAATTACGAGTATAAAACTACCTACTTTGCATGCGACTTTCAGCTCAAGGGCAATGGATAAGACTCACTAAAATTGACCTCTAAAATGTACGAAATAGGGTCAATAGGTATCCTACATCCGACAGGTCAGGTTTAACCGGTAAGTAGTAGGTACTTACAGTAATCTGCCGTTATTGTTTTTGCTTAAGGCTATAGCAATAATGATAAGTAATCTACAGCTTTGGAAGATTAATGTGCCGGTTTTTTTGGATTTTATGAACAAATTATGAACCTTTATCAAGACACATCTGAATGAGCAGCACGACTATTTTGATTGGACTTCTAAACAATGTCTGCAAAATGTTTGGAAGATAAAATAGCAAAATAACTGGCGATGGTCACTCATTAATCACGCCGCTATCGTAAATGCCCTGAAATGTTGGAAGCTAAACCATTAATAAAAAGTTTAGGAAACGATCTAAGTTTCACCATTATTTACAACATCTGGTAACAATTGGTGGTTAATTAACACGCTTACAGTAGATATTTTAAAGATAGGGAAATTGAGTACTCACAATAAAGCAACATGCTTGTTCTTCTGTTTTCTTTTAATTGTTTTTAAAACAATACATTTCGTATTACATACTCTTTAACTTAAAATAGCTGATACTTTATCACTTGACTGTTGCAACATCCACCACATTTAATGTCTATTGCACTTTCTGTAACAAAAAAACACTTATTAGATAACAATAATAATATGACAAAGCTACATCTGCTCCCGTATCATGTTACTATGCAGTTTGTTACTATGAAATAGTAGAAAAAATACGTCAGATCAAAATATGGGAAAAAGTTACGGAAATCGCAAATTGTAGCAAAACGAAGGTGCTAAATTACCTTCGACCTTTTGCGTTGCCATTGCTACATTTTGAACACCAATGTATTTTCCTCTAATATTTTTAATAGATTATCTGGCAGTGAAATCTTCGTCATACTACGAGGCAGATTTCAACATAATAGAGAATGCTCACCATAGTGATTTCGGGAAATATTGTGCTGAGATTGAAGTTCGCTCGCGACGTTATTGGAGTACTGGATATCGATCTGTCAACATTGGGGCCCACAGTCTGCATATTGGAAGGCATCAAATGACTGTTGAGGAAATCTGGTTGATACTGCGAATGCATTTGGTTACTGACGTAATTCGGAAACGGTAACTCCTCTGTCATGAAATTCGGGTGCCTCTTATTAGGTTTGTTTTGCCATAGAGGATGAGAGGGTTCGCTCCATTCTTCAACGTCGTTATTGGGTTTTGTCCTTTTACTTTGATATTTTTTACTCGACTCTTTTTTTGAACACTCGAGCTTGTGTTTTGCTGCCGACTCTCGGCGAGAGCTCTTGTAATTAGAAGACATTTTATCGGCGTGGACTAAAGGTGGATTATTTCGCATTTTCAGTTCCTCATACTTATGGTTCGCAAAGTTACATTCAGATGATTGATTGTAATCAATAAGTTCACCAGGAAAGGGACCGCTCGAGTAATTATAATAGAACGAATTAGACAAAGTGTTTGTAGTAGCGTTGTACAATGACGTCCCTGAAAGCTGCTGTCCCGTGTAACTGTTATCCGAGTAATCAATTATAGGAGGAAAGTGTGATACTTGGGCTACGCTGCTATCTTGCGTTGTATGGAAGTCGTTATATTTCTGCGGAGGCATCAGGAATTTATTGCTTTCTTGTAATTTTTGAGTACAGCTTCCGCCGCGTAACAATGCCTCAGCGGAGTAGTTATTTTTGTGAGTACTTTTCTGTATATTTTTATCGGGTTTGTTCGTGTTTTTAGGTTTATTTTGTGAAAATTGAGCCATGTTATCGTAGGAATGTGTCAATTTTGGATTATTGAAAATATAAGTCTGAGGCGCTTGATTTTCAATGCGTGACGGCATAGCTTTTCTGTTACTGTCATTCGAATAATGTGAAATATTATGTTTAGTAACAATCGGTTTCGAAGATTCTACTTGAGTTGGTTGATATCGAGCTGCCACATTATCGTTTGACCGATTCATAAGTTGAGTTACTGAAAAGAAGTTGCTACAGTTTTGTAACTCTTGTTGGGGAATTCGAACAGTCGGATCTAAGGTTTTCTTTTTATCATGTGGTCCAAGCGCCAAATCACCGACTAAAGTCGGCAAATTAATTGGAGGAGGGTCGATACTGATTTCAGTAGTTCCTAATGGTCTCGTCGACGGCCACACTTGGAATTCTTCTTGAACTGGCTGTGTAGGGAAACTATGCATTGATATCGGGAAGAAGTTATTTGTCTCGTTATGATCATTTCTCTTAGTAGAATGGTCTAAATGATTATACGCGATCTTGTGCGATTCTTTCATTTCGGTATGCATAGGATTGTACGCAGGTTGCATAGGTCTAATTTCAGATGTCATCCAGTTGATGTGCATTTTACTAGGTGACTTTTTCGTATACTTTTCATTTGTTTGATGAGCCATGGCGTTATTTGTAGGTTTAACTCTATTGTCTACAATGGCCTCTGAATTACTTTTTACGTCGTAACTTTTAGTACTATTTGTTTTCACGTTAGGAATTCCTTGCACATTTTCAGAAGGTAATGAATAGTTTTGGTGTTTAGTTGGCAGATTTTTGGACACATTTGAGTTGTTATAAAACGGTTCTTCCGACCACAAGTTATGCTGTGAATAAAAGCTCGTGAGCGTGTCAGCAAACGAAGAGTTTGTCTTATTTGTAACACTGTCTTTTTTATTTGATGTTGATACTAAAGGCACGTGGAATTCGGGATTGTAGGGGTTGTACGACGATGTACAAAATGGAGTAGAAGACGTTACAGTCGTGATGTTGTCTTTACCAAAAGTGGTGTTGGAAGTACAACTGACGAAATCGAAACTTTTGTGTGACCAGCCAAGGTCTATGTCGTATGTTAATCTTGAAGATCCAATTTTCATGACATTATTGTCGTCTAAATTTGTAAAGTCCGGTTTATTTTTGGAAGCATACTTTTCCATAGCACAAGGGTAGAGGCCGATTCCGTTGAAGTCATGATTCGAAGATATACTGCTAGTGCTGTATATTGTGCTTTTGGCAGTGCTGAATGGATCATTTTTATAGAAGATATTACTATTAGCTGTGTAGCCTACTGCTTGTGAAGTTGTAGGCTTAGAAAGGGTACTTTCAAAATCCAATCCAAATGTAGTATCTGACAACGTACAAGCAGGTAAGGGCAAAGAAGGCATAGGTAGATTTAAAAATGGATTTTCAATTGAAACACTACAGGCAGACACTGCGGTTGAAATTTTGGGTTCTACTGATTTAGAAACATTGCTGGTAAATTTGGGCTGTTCGTTTTGTTTGCTCGCTGCAGAAGATATTACTGTTTTATTAGTTTTTATTTTGATATCATCGTTATTAGTTTTTTCGTAGAACATAGCAGATGTAGAGGGTTGTTGAGGTAATATTTCACTTCTTTTCTGGGTAATGTCTTTTGGATTAGATAGGACAGTAGTTTGGGGTTCCTCTGCAGGACTATCAGCTCTATTGCCGCTGACTAAGGGGAACGACATGAGGAATGCAGCAGTAGGTGATGCAGCCAAAAACTCTTCCGCCAATTCTAGTCTTGCATTTCCACCGTCAACCACATTGTCTAAGGTTGTTTCAAGTATATTTGTTAGTTTAGTTTCCTTTTCCTTCTCTTGTGGACGTATTTCTTTTTCTAAAACTATTTTATTACTTGTTTTATCGACTTCTTCACTTTTGGAAATTTCTTTGAGTTCTGATTTAGCTGTGGTGATTGTAGATAAAACTGTTTTGATGTTAGCGGTATTATCAATAATAGTTTTAGTGGAGTCAGTAGTTTTAGGTGGCTCAGTTTCCTTGGATAAGGACGAAGATTTATCAACCGCCTCTATATTCGTTTTAGTGCTTGGTGTATCTTTCGCTATTTCTTTTTCAGCTGGTGCAGGAATCACTAAAGAGGATTTAGAAGGTTCAGTTGTAGTAACAGGAACTATTTCCATCACTTTACTATTGGCATTTTCTTCATTAGCTAGTTTGGTCGTTTTATTTTCTTTTGTTTGCAGTCCATCTGATTTGGATTTGAGTATTTCATTATTTTGAACCATCTCTTTTTTCTTTGCTGATGGCTTTGCTTCTTTTGTAGCTTTTCTAGCCTCTGATTTTAACCTAACATTACTTTTCTTTGGTCTATTAACCGATAGTGGACGGGAGTACGCCGATAAGGGCAAAATATTGACCATAGTGGTTTTAGTGATGTCACCGCCATTTCTACTGCCAAAAGGAACTGCTTTGTTCACTGCTTGTAAATTATGATCTACTACAACAATAGCAGGTGGCATAGAGGGTAATAGAAATGGTCTTTGTGGGAAAATATATGGTGTTGCTGGTACTACAACAAATGTGTTTTCTGGTGCTGAAAAAAAAAACAAGATTGATTTATTCTTGCAAATGTCTATCTACAGTAGTTTTTAATCATTATGAAGCAATAACAGTCATGAAAAGATTGTATCCAAAATAAATAACTTCATTTCCGTTTTCGAATAACTGAACTAATTAATAGACTACTAGACTTTAGCTAGACTTTGTGAGAATAAAAACTTTATAATAGACTTTTAGGCTTTCTATAGCTCAAACAAATGTTAAACTTGTTGCTTTTTATTTTCATTGACAAAAGAGTGACAAGAAAAACGTTACTAACCTTTCTTATCAAAAACATTGCATCGAGGTAATAATGTTGGCAGTTTAGGAGCTGGTGCTTTTTGTTGCTTTTCTTTTCCATTTACTTCTGGTTTATTTCCATTATTCACTGCGTCTGGTATAGTCGGAAACACTTTGACTTTCAAGTAAGCATGTGGAATTGTTTTCTTCTCATTCAACTTTACTTTACTACCTGCCGAAAGAAGAACCTTTTATTTTTTGTGAAAATTTAAACGATTCACTTTTTCAAAGACTGGAGGCATATGTTTTCATTCTAAAATTTTATATGGGTTTCCCAAGCCATAGGTGCAGTCCTAAGTATTTTACAGGGCCACTGTGAGGTTTAGTTTTTGTTTCACCGTTGGGCAAATTTAACTTCATTGAGTGAATGTTACTTTTGGTATGTATTTCGTGGAACTTGCTTTTATCCTCCATTTACTCATACATTCTGCATTAGTTAAGCTTATTTTTGTAGTAATCTGGTTTAATTTTTAGTTTTACCAGTCTTATTGCACCACTTTACTTCATTTTCATAGTTAATATAACATCACTTTGGCTATAAGCTGTTATGGCGTTATGTTATATTGAATAAATAAATAAATATATTTTATAATAAAGCCATTTTACATTTCAAAACAAAAAACTACAAGTTACCTACCTTATACACTAACTACTTTGAACTCAGCTATGAAGCCCATGTACAAATGGTGTCGATCAATTTCACTACAGGAACATTTCTTACTTTTATTTCATAAAAATGTGGGTTCTTCAGAACCGTACAAATTAAGCTGGCTTAGTTACTAGTAGGCAACTACTTACATTTACTTTTCTTTTTTATTTCCATATTAACTTGTGTAGAAGCATCTTTTCTTTCTTTCATTTTATCCAGTTTCACTTGAAGTGCCAAAATTTTAGCTTCTGTGCACAAACAAAAATATTAGAAATAATAAGTGGAAATAATAAAGCTGTTACTACAATTATTTATACTAATATAATAAAGCGGAAGAGTTTGTTTTTGTTTGAAGGTGCTTATCTCAGGCACTACCAGTCCGATTAGAAAAATTATTTCTGCATTTGATAGCTAAACTTTTGAGGAAGGTTATAGGCTACTTTTAATCATCATCGTAATCACTACGGGGGCAACGCCGCGAGGGCGCAGCTACTGATTATTATAAAGTGCATAAACTTTGCCACAGCGTCAGACTAGCCATTATAGTCGGGCTGGCATTTACCTAGCTTAGTTGGGGGTAGGTACAATTATAATGAATAATTTGTGTATTTCATTACTCCCCGATAGATAGTATTCCATCTACCATTATTCAGGCTTAGTCTGAACTGTGCCATTCTATATTCAGAAGTTGATTTTTTTCAGGTTATGGAGCAAAACTTTTTTGAGGCAGTTTAGACTCAACTCAAATGAATTAGAATTAGTTATTGGTTGTTACCTCAAAATAGCACTTACTGAGTTGTGTTTTCTCAATAGAACTATTAGTAAGGCATATGATAGCTTTCTGCACAATTTCAACCTTAGGATACTTCACATTTTCACTCTTTTCCCTGGTAGATTCTTTGCCTGGGACATCATTAGTTTTACTTAAGGCCATCACAATTTCTCCAAGTTTAGTGATCGCGTCATTGAATTTATTTCTTCTTTGACGCTCCCATTCTCGACACTGGCTGTAAAATGCATTAAAAATAGCTAGAAAATAACAGGTAAACCAAAAATTTGGTAGGTATAGGTTGCTATCTTTACATACATTCATAATTTAATTCATCATGAACATGAAAGAAATGAAAACAGGAACAAAAACAGAAAATCATGAGAAAACCAAACCTTTGATTACGTTGTTTACTCGTCATTTCCATTTTTATTTTACTGATTTGATAAGTATGTAATCGTATGAATTACAATAATGCGCTAAAAAGGAATTATAAGATTATCATATTTCTAAAGAAAACTATTTTATTTTATCTGAAAGTAATCTTGTATTTTGATTTGATTCAGCCTCGGATTAGGGATGTTCGATACGATACGATATTTTCGTGTATCGATACAATGGCATACGATACACCCGATATTTGTATCGATACAATGGCATACGATACGGCGTATCGATACAACACATACAAGGTGTATCGGATCGAAAGTATCGTATCAAATTATTTTGATAACGAATTGTTTTTGGCTTGCAAGTTACCCGGTTTAAAGGTGGCATATGTCCTATTTCCCGTCATTATTCATCTATGTTTAAATTTCAGGCAAATCGGTTCAGTGGCTGTCGAGTTTTAGAGGAACAAACATACGTCCAAACTTTCGCATTTTTTAATATTAGTTTGAAATTACAAAACACCTTTTTTGACAGTTATAACTACGCACATTTTCGTAATAGTGCACATTATTAAACTAAAATAAATTTAAGTACCTGCATACTTTGTCTTGATTCGATACTGTATCGATACGATATATCGTATCAAATGCCCTGTATCGATACGCGTATCGATACAATGCGTTACGATATATTGCGATACGAAATATCGATACAATCCGAAATATCGAACATCCCTACCTCGGATTCAGCTTAGCGATGGGCGAGTCGAGTTGGCTGATTCGAATAACTCGAATCAGAGTCTAAGCGAGTTGATTCGAATCAAGTTCATTCGCAACTCGAATCAACTCGCTTACCTACCTATCTACTAGAATGCGGATAACGAATGCGAGTTATGCGAATGCGAGTGCACGCGAGGTCGCGAGTCAGCGATTCGCCAACTCGAAACCGAAACTCGACTCAAGAATAAGAATACGAATACGGTGCATTCGACTCGACTCGCCGCGCCGATCCGTTTGGCGCGGATCCCATCCGGTTGATGCGAGTCGAGTCAACTCGCGTTGCGAGTCGAGTTAGCGGCCGAGTCAACTCGAGTTATCCGAGTTGGAATAAAATCAACTCGTAACATCGCTAATTCAGCTCAGGCAGGAACTTGACAGACAGACGAACTGTTGAGTGCTGACACTGACAGTGACAGATACTGTACTGACCGAGTCCGAGACGCTAGGTGGCCTCGACTGTGACAGACACTGTGATGACAGTTGACAGTAACATAAAATGAAAGCATTCGAGCGAGCGAGCGAGCGAGCCTCTGATCTGACTGAGTGACGTACGCTGCTGAATGAAAGAAAAGGATTGTTTTCTGTAATTTATTTGCTACAAGTCGGTTGCAATTTATGTATTGTTTTCTTGTTTATTAATCTAGTGCACAAAAAGTTATAACAATCGACCCAAAATGTCGCTATATCCATCATTGGAGGATATGAAGGTGGATACCATGGCTAGGGCTCAGATGGCCCAATACCAGCCTCAGGCAGCGCCGCCACCCATGTACGGTGCTCCGACGGGGCCCCCGAGCGCCCCAAGTGCTTTTATGTACCCTTCACTCGGGAATTACATGGGACTTGAGCTGTCTGAAGATGTTATTGCCCAGAATATGCCTGAATATCGAGTACAAACGGTAAATTCTTTTTCACATTAATTATGATTCATGTCCAGTAGGTCCTTAATGTTGAGCAATATATTATAAAATTGCGTGTTTGTAGAATCTACTTTACCTGAGTTAATTGTCCTAATTATTACTAAGTATCAATTAACTGACTTTCATGCCTCTGTTCATGCAAGGGATTGCCCTACTTTTGTTGATGAGTCAGCCTATGTACCTATTCTTCCTCCTAGATTAGATTATTGAAACAAGCTTTGGTCTTTTTGTTTTCACTCATGATGTTCCAACATTTAATTAGCCTATTGACAGTTCCAGGCCATACAAAAGAGCTCTTCCAAAATTCACTTGAAAACTATTTTTTAAATTGTTTATATCACTCAAAAATGACCAAAACACAAAATATTTGAGAAAACTTTGAAATTTAATGTCCTAATCCCTGGGTAGATTTATTAAATATAAACTGGTTTTCAGGTGCAATCAACTGGTGCTGTCACTAATTTAGTGGCTCCATTGTCATCTCAATCTCTGTCATTGCAAAAGGCTACTGTTACTCAAGCTATTAGACAAGTTGTCCTGTGCAAGGACAAAGATGGCAAGTGCGGCCTCCGCCTTCACTCCATCAACAGTGGACTGTTTGTTTGCTATGTTGCTGCCAATAGCCCAGCTGCTTTGGGAGGACTGCGATTTGGTGATCAGATACTTGAGATTAACAACCAAGCATGCGCTGGCATGACAATGGACCAGGCACATGCATTGTTGAAGCGTCTTCCTATCAATGGAATTATGCTTGCTGTACGAGACAGGTATGGATGTATTTCTTTGTTTATTGACTTGACCTTTCAATGACAATCTCTGCGCAGTTATCTATTGATGTAGGCTATTATGATGACATAGATTTATTTATCGCTTGTGTATATGTCTGCACTGCACACAGTCATTTTCTAGATAACGTAAGTACAACTAGAAATTGCCATGTTATCAGTATAATGAACTTGTTTATTACAATTATGTCTGATTATTCCAATTAAATTTGCTTTCCAGGCCTTTTGAGAGGACAATCACACTTCACAAGGACTCTTTGGGACATGTTGGCTTCCAATTCAAGGAAGGCAAGATTGTTGCTCTTGTAAAGGACTCTTCTGCAGCCCGCAATGGACTCCTCACAGACCATCAACTGTTGGAAGTTAACACAATCAATGTTGTTGGAATGTCGGACAAGGAAATATGCCAAGTTATAGAGAAAAGCCCGGCTATCGTTAACATAACTATTATTCCGAGCTACATTTACCAGCACATGATACACAAGTGAGTATTTACTAGTTTATTTGCCTGATAAATCCCATCACTATTTGTAGTAAAATAGTTGCAATTACCGGATTCTTTGCTGAAAAGTGTTTTCGCGCAAAATTTGACATTAGTAGCAAGGGCATAGCTATATAAATCGAAAGAACGATATTCAAGGCATGTGTTCTGTATAAAATTTATCTACATTATATTACAGTTCTTTGCGTTCTTGTGATCCATGTCTCCTTAATGGGATGAACCTTTGAGTTTTAATCTGAATTCCTCTGTAATAAACAATAAATTTTATGTTACTAAAAATTTTAACATGCATAAAATTGATATACTAAGAATGTAAATTACGAAAATCTAGCTAGAGGAAAAACCCGCAGCTTAGTCATCTAAGAAATTCCCAACAATTACATCCTGTTAGGTGTTGACATAGTTTGGCTTTTGAAAGTTGTAGGTATAAATTACTTAATTAGTTGTCCTACTTTAGACCTATCCAGTAGTCTTACTATGGTGCCACTGAAAACCAGATCTTCAGCAGTTTTTGTACTGCTGTAGCAAATTCTGAGGGGCTACCTTTTTTCTGTCACCTTTTTTGTGTCAATGTGTTTAATTTTATTTATAAAAATTCTATGTACTTGTGACGAAAATAAACATTTTCTATTTCTGTAACTAGTAATGAGCGCTTGCGTGAGCTGTATTGCGCCTTGTTGCGTCGCCCCAAGAGTCGCTATTTAAATAAAAGTTTTCGCGGAGTCAGGCTTCTGTAGGTACTTATTTATTCTGTGGTATTAGTAGATTGTAAATTTATAAAACACTATTATACCTACTTGATTGTGACGAAAAAAAAAAAAATTTATATTAGCGGACGCCCGCGGCTTCGCCCGCGTGGACTTCTATTTGTTTATGCCACGAGAACCTTGCATTTCTATGTCCTATTCCCGGTCATTATCTATCTATATTTTAAATTTCAGCCAAATCGGTTCAGTGGTTGTCGAGTTAATCGGTTCAGTGGTTGTTGCGTGGATTGCCGTCTCAGTGGTTGATCTCCTTAGGTCCAATCGTTTCCATGTTCTGCGCGCGTTCTGCTCGAATGGTAACACCAATACTCATTATGTGTGAATACGGGTGAAACGCACGAATCATAACTTCCATACTGATTCGGATAAGTACCTACTGATTTTATTTCCACGATTTAATAAAATAAATACAGGAAAATTACCGAAGCGGGGAGAACCGACTGACGATGCGCCATGTAAACCTTACGCGTCAGCGTTCCTTGTAGCCAGCGCTATATACTATACCTAACCTAGGCCCGTCAAGTGCAGGAGTGTAGGCATGAGTTCCTGACTTTGAACAAATCATCCTAGTACAAGATGATGCTTAATTTTTTTTTATCTCATGATTTTAGTTTATATAACTATTTGCCATCAAATGTAATTGAGATTTCTTTTTTTTTCCTTTCAGGATGTCTACAAGCCTGTTCAAGGGATTGGATCGCACTCCAGCTGTCTAAATTAAGTATGTTTTTCTTTCTGCACATTTACGTTCACCAATCACGAATTTATTATAGTATCTTACACACAATTTTTAAACACCTTTCATTCAAATAAATTGTTAATGATAATAATTCACTCAGATTTTAAAATATTAGTCGAAAATTGTAGCTCGGTAAAATAAACAAAAGTAGTCGATTTTAAAATGTTGATGTTGTTGATCTTGCTATTAATTTTATGTAATTCTTCATTGTATTTTGATTGTAATATTACCAAATATTTTCGTAAGATTATCATTTAATTGGCTAAACCCTGTGTGATATTCTGCACCCATCCAAGTTAGTGATAAGTTTGCCATAAGTATGTTATTTTTATATTTTAGCTTTATTTTAGTCAGTTAAGGGCTGTGAGATATCCTGAATGACATGGGGATGAGGTTAGTTCACTGGAAACGATTTCTTAAAATCTATACAAATTCTCGATAAAGAAGTATATGACTCGAGTATGATAAATTAAATGATTAATATTAAGACAGAAAAACCGGAATAAAACGATATTTTGATCCGGTAATTTGCCATAGTCGAGTCATTATCCACATTATTTTCACTGCATCAGTGTATAAAATCGCATGTGTTTTAGTTCTAGAGTATTAAAACGGATTGCCATAATAACGTACGCTTTAATGAACCTGTACGGTAAACGCTAAAAAACATTCAGAAATATGTTGTTTCCTTGTGAACGGCTTGTTATGTAAGAAAATGTGCCGTGTGACTTTTTTACTGTAGAAAAGTGGTTATCTTTTACACGGTGCCAAAGTATTTGACTTTTAATCATAGGATAAACGATTGATTTGTTACTTTAGAGATATGTTAGGCACAAATATTGAGACAATAGTTACTCTCGGACTAAGTTCACATTCCTACATTTTTAATACCTGCCCAATAATGTTCGATAACTTGTAACTTTATGTAACTTTATAAACTTTGATAAGTATGTTTTTTAGAGAGATAGCGGTGTAGGTAGGTACAGTACGATATTTGAGATTACCACAAATGTTTTTTTATCCATGTTAAAATATTAGTGAAGTGTCATAGAACGTATATTAGAAATTTAATGTAATTCATTATACAATATGCCCCATATTTATTAGATTATAAGATCTGAATAAAGCCAAAATGTTTAAACTTTTTCGGTTTTATTTACATGCAACCTTCTGCAATACTATGTGTTCTGTTTATATTAACCTATAAAAATTGAAGATTTACCTTTTTAAAATTAAAAAAATCTGATGCGCGTGTGTTCATAATTATTTTTCTAAACGGCTTGACCGATTTTGAATGGTTTTTTTTGTGGTTACGGGCAGGGTCACGTAGATATTTCTAAGATATAGCTGGACACGCGCTGTGGTTGAAATCTAGTTTTTTTTAATTTTCCGACCAGTTGCCAACACAGTGACGTCGTCGCTTCTGTCTATTCTATTGGGTCTGCTAGTGGTCTTTCTAACTTGACTAGGTATAGGGTATAGGTACTTACTCACATAAAATGAAACAACTAAGTTAATTTGGCGTTAATTACATTTATCTATTTACAGTTCAACGTTGATTGGTATAAATTAAGTTATCTAAATCAAGAAATCAAGTCATAACTATAAGTAATTATAAAGTCATGTGGATTTTTTTAACACCAACAAGATAATACTTACATTAAGGCCCGATACCCTGACAATGCACCAAAAGGCACTTGCAAGATCCAAAAGTTTAAGAGTTTGGCTGAATTGTATTACATAAAAACAAAAAGGTAGTAGCTCAATAGATGTGCCAACAATAACACCGCGAGATAATTGCAAAATAATTACTTATTTCCGAGAAGAAAATAGATAAACTCTCTCAAAAATCCCGAAATCGACCTTTTTTTGTTCCAATTTTTGAAAATCCCCATTGGAGTTTATAAAAATCTTTATTGATCACGATAGACACAAAAGTATGAACAAGAGCAATACCGCGCTAGATTTTGATTAAATCTCATCGTAAAGTTGAAATCTACGTCTGAACACTATTTATTTTTCGACGCAAAGCGTGCGCCTGCGTCCATACATTTTACTATGGAGTAGGTACGGACCGAACGTCGCTTTCTGCGCTGTATAAATGGAACGTTGACGTGCGAAAAATGGCAGTGTCGTCGGGGATACCGAGGTGGGAGGACGTCCGTTTTCCATCCGCTCACGGACGCACGCACATTTTAGGGTGGGGTGTGACTGTCTCCGCAATAACTATCATTATCATCACTTTGTATAACGTATTTTTAGTTATAGGAAATACTTACCTATTTTAACCGACATCGGAAAAAGGAGAACGTTCGTCGTTTTTTTTTGTGCTTTTTTTTTGTTTTTTTTTATGTAGGTACATGCTTCTCTCCTTCCATGTTTCTCTTCCTTTCTCCTTCCACAATTACCTACTTACCTACCTTTGATTAATTATAATGTCTAGATGGACTCTCTCGCTTCAATCGCAACAAGAACAACAGGCCAGGTTTGAAACGCTAGTGTGCGTATTACGCACACAAGTATGCGAATCTTCTATTGTCTATACAGGTGCGCTGCGTCACCTGTCAACATTGTCATCCATTTTTAGTGATACCAGCTCTTGAAAATTTCCCATAAAAGTAGGGGATAATATGTTATGATATCGAAATGTCTCTAAAATTTGTTTCAAATTTTTTGCGGTCAATACTGGTTTTTGTTTACTTAATTTTCCTTGTAAGTATTCGATCCTTGGTTTCGATCCTGGATTTCGATCCTTGATTTCGATCCTTGATTCTTGAATCTGGAATTTGAAATCTTGAATCTTTGAAGTGACAGCTGTCAAACTTCAAACCGCCATATCTCATGAATTACTCGTCCTAGACTCCCCGTTCTCAGTTCAAATGAAAGCTATGACCAAGATCTTCATTTGAACTGACAGCTGTCAAACTTAAAACGGCCATATCTCGGAAACTGCTCGTCCTAGACTCCCCGTTCTCAGTTCAAATGAAAGCTATGGACCAAGATCTTCTTTTTAAGTGACAGCTGTCAAAATGACATCTGTCATCTGAAATGTAGATCTTGGTCATAGCTTTCATTTGAACTGAGAACGGGGAGTCTAGGACGAGTAGTTTCCGAGATATGACCGTTTTAAGTTTGACAGCTGTCAGTTCAAAGCTTAAAACGGCCATATCTCGGAAACTACTCGTCCTAGACTCCCCGTTCTCAGTTCAAATGAAAGCTATGACCAAGATCTTATTTTTAAGTGACAGCTGTCAAAATGACATCTGTCATCTGAAATGTAGATCTTGGTCATAGCTTTCATTTGAACTGAGAACGGTGAGTCTAGGACGAGTAGTTTCCGAGATATGACCGTTTTAAGTTTGACAGCTGTCAGTTCAAAGTTTAAAACAGCCATATCTCGGAAACTACTCGTCCTAGACTCCCCGTTCCCAGTTCAAATGAAAGCTATGACCAAGATCTTCTTTTTAAGTGACAGCTGTCAAAATGACATCTGTCATCTGAAATGTAGATCTTGGTCATAGCTTTCATTTGAACTGAGAACGGGGAGTC
Source organism: Camptogramma bilineatum (assembly GCA_958496255.1). Lineage (NCBI taxonomy): Eukaryota > Metazoa > Arthropoda > Insecta > Lepidoptera > Geometridae > Camptogramma > Camptogramma bilineatum. The sequence goes on from OY292456.1 coordinate 10,088,661, forward strand.
TAGGACGAGTAGTTTCCGAGATATGACCGTTTTAAGTTTGACAGCTGTCAGTTCAAAGCTTAAAACGGCCATATCTCGGAAACTACTCTTCCTAGACTCCCCGTTCTCAGTTCAAATGAAAGCTATGACCAAGATCTTCTTTTTAAGTGACAGCTGTCAAAATGACATCTGTCATCTGAAATGTAGATCTTGGTCATAGCTTTCATTTGAACTGAGAACGGGGAGTCTAGGACGAGTAGTTTTCGAGATATGGCCGTTTTAAGTTTGACAGATGTCAGTTCAAATAAAGATCTTGGTCAAAGCTTTCATTTGAACTGAGAACGGGGAGTCTAGGACGAGTAATTCATGAGATATGGCGGTTTGAAGTTTGACAGCTGTCACTTCAAAGATTCAAGATTCAAGAATCAAGGATTGAAATCAAGGATCAAAATCAAGGATCGAAATCAAGGATCGAAACCAAGGATCGAAATCAATAAGGTAAAAATATCCTGTCAATGACTTGGACACACTACTAATCCAACAACGAGTGTGAAAGAGACAAAGCTACCAAGAAAGCCTCTCAACAAGACCAACAATCCTTATAACCAAGATTAAATTATAATAGATCGTTGTGTAGTCGTGTTAAGGTTCAAAGTCCCTTTTACATTAAAGTCGACTTAACCATCCTGTTTGTATATAAAATCCTTGGATTCAACACTTTTTTTTATTTGCTCACGCTTTCACATGGGTAAAATCAAAGAATAATTATGGCAACCCTTTTAGAACATGTTAGGATAAAATTACAAAGTTTTATTTTCTTGTTTTCATAACTTATAGTTATTTATAGTTTACTTACCGATGCTATGTAACTTCCTCATTTATTTTTAGTCATCTTTTGTAATTCCTGCACACTTTAATGGCACAAATCGCCATTTTTGTTTGCCGCCAACTTCATGTTTACAGTACAACGACCTTAGCGCGACTGAATGAGCGAAACGAACAAGTCAACCAACAGTTGGTGACTTTTTTTGGCGTTTTGACGCTCGAAATCGGGGTCTAGATATTTAGTTCGTCCAAGTTACCTACATACTTCTTATCTCACTATATTATAAACCTTCCATCATCATTATGACAATGCACAAAGTAATGAAACCAATCGGAAGTTGCTAGTGTGCTCAAGAACCGAATCTGACACGATAACTCAAGTAGGTACCTACGGCTCGACCGATTTTTATGTTTACCTACAAGTAGGTAGGTACATAAATTAAATAATATTTATAGCGTTTAATAAATCAAAATTGATTGAATGTACAGATATCGGATGTACCTACAGCTTCAATTTATAATACCTAATAGTTCGGTTCGAATATAGACTCAATTCGAACCGTGCAACCGACTTGGATAGCGTCAACCCGGTTTACACTATGGCTCCACCCTTAGGCAACAAACACTCACCATGACATTTACGCCGGCCGGTATACATTGCGCATTTTCTAGGACATGCTTACAAATGCTACAGCGATGACGCGCAATGAGAAACAAACAAACAAATAAACGTTAGTGTGCATGCGTACTACGCTACGAGTTGCAGATGTGTGAGTGTAAAATTTCAAAGTGTGCGTAGAATGAGAAATTCCCACGCTCACAATGTTCAGGCTTAAGGAATTATAATAGTATCCTATTGCCTAAGACAGTTAGTAAGTAGGTATATTATTTTTCATTCATTCATCAAAGAAGATTTAACTTATGCTACACTAAATTGTAGGTTGTTACGCATGAAATTGGTTTTTAATGTCTGTAAAGAACATTAGACAGCTATCAATGCGATAGGTTTACAAAATGTATAATAAGAAATTGGGAATCAAAAAGGGCTCTTGAAGCTCCAATCCGGCTTGAGAATTATTTTAGGGCACGACCATGATTTCGGTATGAAAAAGCTGTCGTCGTCCGATGGGGGACAGTTTTTCCGAGCGAAGTATTCCATCGGGTATAAACTCCAGAGCATACCTGTGAATAATAAGATTTCTCAGAATTTCTACAAAATGCGTTAATCAAACACAGTGAAAAGTGTTCTAGTAGGCTGCGTTGGGCATTGCTATCTGCGACAGGAAGGCACTAGCCATCCTCAAATGAGAGAATATCAACTGTGCCTTGAGAATAGATAAAGCGGTGAGTCACTTTTTAGTCCACTAATTTTGATCACATGCGGATTATGATACTTACCATTTCCTAAAAAGAATGAGAACCACATGAAGACATTCAATGCGTTGGGGAATCGCTTTCCAGTGGCGGAGGTCAGAGGCAGCATCAGGACCGCAAACACTCCGAACTGCATTAACAGAACTGGGTAGAAGAAACCGAAAGACAGCGCTAGCACAACCTCATGGGCTATGGATGAAACCTGGAACAAAAACACATGTCACACACAGGTTTCACTTATTCGATGTTTCTCGGGGAAAATAAAATTAAGTAAGTAAGTAAGTACCTACTTACCTAAAAATTTCCAAATAATCTGAGCTTGCGACTCTAATTACCTACTTGAGCATATTTTCTCAAAAAAGGCGTAAGGGCTTAGATTATCTACTGTTTAAATACTGTAAGAACAGGTTTTCTCTGGTTGATAGACTTGGCCTAAAATAAGTTTTTTGTTGAAAAAGGCTTTTATGACAAGCTTTTATTGGGTACCTAAGGGTCAGCTTATTCAAATGAGCCCAAACACTGATGTTCTACTTCACTGAGAAGTTACAATGAACAGGCCCTGACTCCATCATCAGATCAGCTCGCTGTCACCATATTATTACATTGTAGTCGGAACTTGACAGATATGCAGTGTTTTAACTCAGTCGGCCTATTTACTGAGGAGTTCTGTTGAACAGCTCCTTACTGCATCATCAGATCAGCTCGCTGTTACCATAATATTGCATTATCACCGTGTGCACACTTATGTGTGCCAACTTCCAGCTCAATTGGACACTTAGAAGTGGGTCAAATTTAACTTGCAAGATTTGACCCGAACAAACATACATACCACTTATGTACCTACAACATAACAATAAAAATTACTTATGCTGTTTTTGTTGCATCAAAAGTCAGACAGTGCCCCGACTTTTCAATCAAAAGTCGAGGTATCACTGGTAACAGATGAAGAAAGGCCTTCTGCCTTCTGCCTTCTGGTAGGTATTTTTCAGCTAGTAGCCGTTATTTTTTACTTATCATTAGGTATTAGTTTAGTTAAAGAGAGTCTCATAGTTACGTTTTTAGAACTTACTGCGAAAACGACAAAAGTAGAAACCGCTCTGCCGGCCCGCGGCGCAAGCGGCATGTAGATGTGGTCTCGCAGCCAGAAGTACACCACGCGGTTCCACAGCTGGAAGAACCTCGAGAATCTGGAGACGGTCCACCATTCCTTTTCGAAACAATTTACTTTTTTTAATAGCGTAATGAAATTACTTATTATGTTAACCTCGACACGTTTCGGTTGATTTTAATTTTAGTTTTGTGTTAGTAAAGATAAATTGATCGTTACAGATAAAAGCATTTTCGACGGGTCTGTCACAGTTTTGTAGGTTAGATTCTAAGAAACTTACCTAGTAAGTTTACAAACTTGATTTAAAATCCAACGAAGTCTTCTTTGGAATAACCCAGTGAGACTCTACAAACTGCTACGAGCTGCTACGAAATGCTACGAGTTTCACTTTGATTGAATGGACCACTTAGGAAGTGTACACATTGCGTTTTCTGCAGCGCGTTTTTGAGCTGCGCGTTTGTATCGATACAAACGCGCGTTCGCAACGCGTTTTTATTCCATACAAAAGCGAACCGGGAGGGGGGCTGCGCGTTCGCATCGCGTTCGAATCGCGTTTGTATCGATACAAACGCGCTGCAAAAAACGCAATGTGTACACTCCCTAACGTTTTGTTCAAATATTTTTCACCTTTGAAGAATCGTTTAGTAATGATCTATCCTCAGAAAAAGTTTATGTTACCAATATTGTTAGCAATAAGAGGTATTGGAAAACTGTTTTTTTTTACACCTAGACACAGCAGCTATCTTTATACAGTATTATTTCGTAGTAAGTATCAACGTAAACCATCGAATATAGACTAACAAACCTCATAGAATAGTCTGTCTCCAAATCTCAACATTTCAGCGAAGGCGTTGCACCACGCATGTAGTAAGCAGTAGAATCCACACAGAAAAGATAACACTCCTGGGAGTACACATGCGAACATTCCCCTTAAAACTGTGCCCACTTCGACCTGAAAAACAGAAAAGTATTCTAATGTAATAATACAAAGAAAAGCGACAAAATACAGTCTGTTGCATAATGCCAGTCACTCAAAATCGCACGAATATGCCACGCAAACCTACATACTTACCTATATTACTATGTGAAAAACGATATGGGCAACCCAGGTAAAAGTGGGTAAAAGTCTATCATTTGACAAGGCTGTTTTTCCTTGTCACTCTTATGTCAACAATAAAAAGAGATGGCAACTGATTTAGCAGTTCTTTGAGCTATAGATAGCCTATTGAAAGACGAACCGTTTATGTTTCGCTTTAGGAAAATAATTAATTATAATCTTTCTATCGTGTCACAGAGTGCTTGTCTCAGATTTTGGAAAACAGAATTTTAGATCCATTATCCAAGTTAGAAAGTTACAGACAGTAATTTACCCAAATTACTCTGTCCTAATCGTTTTGTTGGAAAATACATCGCTCAAAACATTTCAACGAATATTAGCTTTTCAGCGGGTTTAAAATAATATTAAAAGCATTGACGGAGGCTACAAATGATAAATCGTTCAAGTGATTGGTGCCGGCGCAAAAACATTGTTTCAGTGATAATGAATATTATATGTAAGTAAATGGTAGGTAAACTGCGTAGGCCCCCACACCTTGATTTTCGCGTAAAGTATCAATCTTAGCTTGAAGCAGGTGTGGCTTCCTAAACCAAATATCCTATGATGTAACAGTCATATAGCAGACACGAATAATGGTGTATGTTTGTATTGCTTCAGCTCACGCGAAACTATCGTAATGCGTAGAAGAGGATTGTACAGAAATGAATTAACCTTCACTTTTAGTCTATGGGAGGGGAAGGTTCTGAGGACTTGCTATCTTAAAACTAATTAATTTAATTTGAAGGGCCTATTGAAATCATACTTGAGCAGAGTTAAAGATCTTTCAAATATTTAGGTACGAGTACTAAGTATCTGGATTGGTATAATAGGCAGGTTGGTACTATTTGAGTACCAGCTCATCATAAATGTAAAAAAATCTGGCTCACGACTATATGCCCACGAAAAGTAGCCTTTATCCCGCTAAGTAGGGTCGGCACAAAATGTTTCCTTTCTTCATTTTCTTCTATCACTCGTCAACTCAGCACTCACTCCTTTCACATACATATACTTACACAGTACATCCATCTTTTCTTGTGCCTACTCCTGCCACTGTATCCATCTACATCCACATTCATATTCATTGTTTGTCGTGACATTATTTTTATGTAAGTACCTACCTATTTGTTCCAAGTTAATCACCCAAATTATAAAATATACCTACCCATGTCTTTCGTAAACGGTAGCTATGTGGCTATATGCCTAGGCCTACTTACGGTTTCTTGCTTCCCGAAACCTGACCAGTTAGGCAAAATAAAGCGCTCCCACAGGAAAGAGTTATAGAAGATAATCGCAGCCACTTCCACGAAATGTAACAGCACCACGCCCCACCTGATGCGTTTTGTCCTGGAAATCAAGCGAGAAACATGATTTGTAACGCTCCATAATTTACGAGCCAGCCTCACGCGATTCTCAATTTATTATTATTTCAGCGGAAGAGAAGTACGACTATTTCCTTACCCAAAATACATAGATTCTCTATTTTAACATTTTCCTCAACAGTAATTATGCACAAAACAAATGGAATCCAGATAACATCTGAGTAGGTTTATTTACGAGCTCGTTTTTGGCTTTCAGCCTCACAAATCACGACTTTCTGGGTCGAAAGTTTCGGTAGTAAAAATACTGTACAGACGTTGATAGTTATTTACTGTATTTAGATAAGAAAATACTAAGTAGGTACTTACATTACTTTTAGTAAAAAAATAAGATAGGTCATGCTGCTGATAATGATAAAAAAAAACTAGGTAAAATTAGCATAGTTTCAGTCATTTTTAAGCTCAAACTTTTTATAGAAAGCAGGCATTATTATGTCGACAACACCCCTTGGCCAAAGAGATCTTTAGCTTTGTGTCGTTGAACGTTTGACAAGATTGAGAAGAAAACCCTGTGAGTTCCAAAGTTATGTTTGAAGGCTGTACCTGCTGTACCTACCTAGGTACAGTCCGTTCACAGTTATTTTCAAAGAAATTGTATACATAGTAGAATGCTGACTGACATTTAATGTACAAAGGATTTTGAACCTTATCACGACCATACAACGATCTATTATCATTTAATCTTGGTTATAAGGATTGTTGGTCTTGTTGAGAGGCTTTCTTGGGTGCTTTGTCTCTTTCACACAGTTGCAAAAAGAAAGAGACACACCGCCCAAGTTTTATTTCAAGCGGACCTTTTTTTCTGTCTCAGTCAGCGTTCCAGGTACGTAGTATAGAAATTCCTTGGTTATTTTACCTCTAGCCGTCATGTTGGCCAACCTGGGCGTAGGAACAAATTTGCTATGATCTTGTAAAGTTTGTTCCTACGCCCAGGTTGGCCAACATGACGGCTAGAGGTAAAATAACTGTGAACGGACTGTATGTATGTACATTTATGAATTTAGTGCGAGTTCAGTTTTAAAATTTAGAATATCTAGGTACGTAGGCTTTTTGGCGGGAATTTGAGAAGTCAAGTTTCATTTTTGTTTTATTTTCCAAAACTTGTGTTTCTTCGAATGTTAATGTGTAATAATGGTGGATTATTAACCGTTAAGTGTTCGTGAACGTGCATAAGTGTAGGGAAGTGAAACAAAATTGGATAACATTGCTTTTCAAGTTCTCCCAAAAAGTCCGTGTTGATGTTTCAGTAAAGCCCCACATCTTTACTGAGGCACAAGGGGAGGGGTGGGATATTATATTTATGTACTTATTGTAATATGTATTTATTTATCTTATTTATCTACAAACTTGAAGTTTATATAGTTACTTGACACTGGCTGAATGCACAACCGTGGGAAGCCAAAATAAAAAAAATAAAAAAATCTAGGTACATACCTGGGATAGTGATCTCTGTACAGCAATGTTGGAGCAAACAGAAAGTATAAGTAATGCTTGAAAGTCGGTAGAGGCAGACTGTCGTCGAAACAACGGGGTCCACAAGATATAGCTGCTGCGTGGATTTTCATCGCATAACGAAACTAAAACAAAACAGTTGAACATCTTATAATTTATCGTGGTAGGTAGGTACATGAGTCATAGTATAATCACAGAATACTAGTACTACGGTATAATAACAGAATACTAGGTATAGGTACCTAATCTTAGCTATATTTGGAAAAATAAAATACCGGTCAAGTGCGACTAGAACTCGTACGCCGAGGGTTCCGTACCTACCCATTATACCCATTATGTTATTGTAGCCCGCTTATTTGTATGAGCGCCCATACAACTCAGAGGACAATCTTAATTGGCGTCAACTATGTACGTATGGGAACACCCTTAAATTTTCAACTTTTTTAATTTTTTGGAATTTTTCCTTTATTTGTGCTATAAGACCTTGCTTTTTGCCAAATGATAGTGGGCAAACTTCACCCAGCACCGCCAGCAATGTAATTAATATTACTCGAAAGACCTAACAAAACTAAGCATTTTTTACTATCGACGCATTAAAATCTATCCCGGGGGTCACTAGATAAATCCATGTTTGTACCTACCTAACCTGAGTAGTAGGTAATAGATTGTATGACAACGGGGCAAAATATTATTTTTTCGACGAGAGTGCTATTTTAAATACAGAATGGAGCGAGGGATGCTAGAGTTGAAACCCGAGCGCAGCGAGGGATTCTAGATTAAAATCCTGAGCGCAGCGAGGGATTCAAAGGACGTCATCGGAAATAGGAGATTGTTATACGTGGGTTGAAAGTAACCTACCTAGGCACGAGATGGTTTGGCGCACGAGCGAAGCGAGGGCTCTAATAGTTTGAGTGCCTAAACAGGTTATTCACATCTATCTTGTAAGAGCTATTAACACGCTGACACGCTATGGCCGCATCGCCGGCCACGTGGCCAAACAGTTCGTATTGAAATGTATGACAGATAACTCATTTGGCTACGGTCTGGCGTCAGGATCCTGATCCTGTGATCCAGATCCCGTGATCCTGACTTCGTGATCCTAATCCCGTAATAAGAATCCCGTGATCCTAATCCAGTGATCCTGCGTGATCCTGATTCCGTGATCCTATCCTGATCCTATAATCCTGATCCCGTGATTTTGATTCTGTGATCCTGATCCTATGATCCTGATCCTACGTGATCCTAATCCCTTGATTCGGATCCAATGATCCTGCATAATCCTGATCCCGTGATCCTTATCCTGTAAACCTGATCCTACGTGATCCTAATCCCATGATCCTGATCTTCATATTATGGTTCAATCACCGCCGCGAGACAAATGTTTGTATGATCTGCTTATATGATATGATTTGTCTCGGATCTGGGTGTTTTCTATGTCTCAAGACAAGGAAATCGGTCGTAGGATCGAGAATGCCTGGAAGAGCTACTGGTCCATGAAGGTGCACATGAAAAGTATGTTAGTCATGTAGTTCCCCTTCATATTTAAAAATCATTTTATGTTTATATTGTTCTTGTTTTGATTTCTAAGTGCTTCATGTATCTATATTTCATTATACCTTATACAAACTTCTAACGCTTGCGTTTCGCTTGGTGAGAAGAAGCCTGAGGTCCTTGCTAGGCAGGAAGACACTACCCCGTTACAGATGTTAATGTTATACTTGTTTCAATAATGCTTAGCGGGTCTAAAGGTAAGTTCAGACGCACGCGTGCAAGCTCGCATTCATCAGTTCATTTATCTTCAGTCACGTTCGTTCTCCTTGAAATGAGAGCGACAGAGCTACTACAGAGCTCGCTCTAATCATAATCATTTTAGCTTTTTTGTAAGTTAAACCTTTTCGACTTAAAATAAATAGAGAACCCTCGGACAGAATTTGATGCGAATTGGCACAGAGAAACAAGGCTTTGATACCTTCTAAGCAAAAGTAGTCTAAGCTGTGGCGGCCGTGGGTCCATACATTGCCAAAAATACATATAATACATGCCCAAAAATGCGGTAACAGCCATTTTAACCTCTCTTTAAGTTAAAACCTATTCGACTCAAAATAAATAGAGAACCCCGGGACAGAATTCGATGCGCATTGGCACAGAGATACAAGGCTGTGATACCTTCAAAATAAAAGTAGTCTGAGCTGTGGCGGCCGTGGGTGAAGTGCCCATATATTTTTGCCCACACTCGTTTCGTGATTCTAGGTCAACGGGAACTACCATTTAGGTTTTCAACCCAAAACCTCTAGGGTACTTCCGGTTGACCTAGAATTGTCTGGTTACAAGCAAGGTCTTACAGCACAAGTAAAGGAAAAATTCCGAAAAATAAAAAAAGTTGATAATTAAGGTAAGTTTTGGTACTTACAAGTTTTCACGAAAACCTAAATTTGCCTATATCTTTTTATAGTGTTGACTCAGGACCTTGATTTTTATACTCACAATAGGGACTATAGACCTCAGTATATGGTATGAATTTCAACTTGCTAGCTCCACCCGTTCCTGAGATAATCGATGGTGACACACGGACAGACAGACGGACAGACAGACAGACAGACGGACAAGAAAGTGATCTTATAAGGGTTCCTTTTTTTACCTTTTAAGGTACGGAACCCTAAAAACATTAATTATGTTGTATCAGTTATCAAAATAATCCATGAAGATTTGTTGAAATCACAAAAATTAGGGTACCTACTAGGATTAGTAGTAGGTAGGATTATGCCTGTCTAACAATAGATAATTGATAGGTACCTATTCTTATCATTACACTTGTCTAATCTTTGCTCATAAAAATTTGCACAAAGTAATTTATTATCATCATACAAGTAGGTACTTACTAAATAAGTTTATTTACAGGTGAGATCAAAACTTAATTAAATTCTTTGGCTAAACTTCGTTTAATAGCGGCTTTCAAAGTCTAATTAAAACAAAGTTAGAGGTCGTTCATTTACCTATCAACTCGTTTAATATTTCAATCGCTTTGAACAATTTTTAGGTGGGTAATCATATTGCATTTTCAGAACAATGTAGATTTTTTCAGGTAAACAGGTCGTAGACATGTACATAGAGTATACGACCAGCAAAGCTCAAAGCATTATGAAATTAAGCTACTTAAAACTGTTAAGTATGTAGAACATCTCCCTCTATGTATTCATAGCCTACTACTAAGTATAAATACTTACTTCATTACGTGGATGTCTTTTCACAGAACTTATTAAAAAAGCGTCCAATCAAGAAATATATACTTATCCTTACAAATAAAAAAATCGTTTTCCAAATCTGTTTACAATTGATGGAGATCTGAGGTAACAATAAAAAAATACAACCGAATTGAGAACCTCGGATCCTTTTTTGATGTCGTCCTTTTTCGAAACGCCCCCAAAGAAGTATAGCTACGTAAATGCAATGCTGACATGAGAACAGTAGCAATTCTAAATAAATAAATAGGTACTTCTATTGAACGGTGAACATTAACCCTGAGTGAACCTGAAAGTAACAGTGCTAATTGGAATGAATGTGTCCTGAAACACGAGAGGTCTCTTCAGCGCTGTGCCTCGTCAGCAGCAGGCGTCAGTTATTTACTGGCGGTCTGACAAGGGTACTCAGGTGATTTATGTTACATTTCACTTTGAACCTATTTCATGACCAAAGTTTTTACGTCACCATCATTCTCTGCATTTACTTATATAGAAAATCGACGGATTCAACTGGCTACGCAATCAGAAGTGACAACATTAAAATGTACTAATATAACTCTATAAAACTATTGTGCCAAACGTGTTACTATCCGACTATCCTCTGACTACCCCTCTCATTATCAAAGGATTTGGAGTGCATGAAGGTCTTTTAATAATGTCTCGATCTTAGGGATTCAGACGTAAGCCTGTTTTCATTTACTTTGAAAAAGCTCCTGCATATTCATTCAAGCTCGTAAATTACGGTGAAGGTAGGAAGCTGATAAGTTTCGCCAAGTTTAACTCTAGTCAGGCACGAAACAGGAGAAGTTACTGGAAGTTATGCATACCACACATTGTTTTATTTTTACTCGTCTTTGCCATGCTAATGAACACTGGTATGTTTGGAACAAAGTAAATAATACGTCATTAAAATGTTTAAAACTCAAGTAAAACGTAACCCGAATTTAATTTTTCAATAATGTTATTATTCATCTACAATAGTATTACGTCTAGTATTCTGTGGTATTACTAGGTTGCCATCTTTCAAAGAAATTTTATTTTAAATTACAAATGGATGTTACAGAAAAGGCAGACCAAGTTCGGTCTCTGTGAAAGACGATGTAAGTTGTAAATGAATACCTAACCATAGAGATTTTGGTTAAGAGCCATTATACGATTTCGCACTCGACAAAATCAGCGCTCGGAGGGACAAAAGTTGCTAAATTCTAACACCCAATGAACAGCGCTCCGTTTCTTAGACTAAACGGTTTTGGTAATTTTCATGTGATTGATTTATTTGAGATAGTAAAAATACTTTTTGGGTAGGTACTTAGGTAGGTACCTATAGGTATAACACAAAACAAAGTCGGGTTAGTTACACTTTGAATACAAATAATTACAAAAAAATAAATGTTTGTTTTTTTGTCCCATAAACCATATTGTGCTGATCTGATGGAGTCAGGAGCTTTTCAACAGAACTCTTCAGTAAATAGTCCGATTGAGTTGAAACTTGGATCTCAGCATGTCAGTCAAGTTCCGACTACAATGAAATAATATGGTGACAGCTAGCTCATCTGATGATGGAGTCAGGACCTGTTCCATGGAACTTTTTAATGATATGGGTATCAAATGACAGGGCTTGATGAGCGCAACACAATGCTGATCTGATGATGGAGCCAGGACCTGCTCCATGGAACTTTTTAATGATATGGGTATCAAATGAAAGGGCTTGATGAGCGCAACACAATGCTGATCTGATGATGGAGTCAGGACCTGTTCCATGGAACTTTTTAATGATATGGGTATCAAATGAAAGGGTTTGATGAGCGAAACACAATTCTGATCTGATGATGGAGTCAGGACCTGTTCCATGGAACTTTTTAATGATATGGGTATCAAATGAAAGGGTTTGATGAGCGAAACACAATGCTGATCTGATGATGGAGTCAGGACCTGCTCCATCGAACTTTATAATGATATGGGTATCAAATGAAAGAGCTTAATGAGCGCAACACAATGCTGATCTGATGATGGAGTCAGGACCTGTTCCATGGAACATTTTAATAATATGGGTATCAAATGAAAGGGTTTGATGAGCGCAACACAATGCTGATCTGATGATGGAGTCAGGACCTGTTCCATGGAACTTTTTAATGATATGGGTATCAAATGAAAGGGTTTGATGAGCGAAACACAATGCTGATCTGATGATGGAGTCAGGACCTGCTCCATGGAACATTTTAATAATATGGGTATCAAATGAAAGGGTTTGATGAGCGCAACACAATGCTGATCTGATGATGGAGTCAGGACCTGTTCCATGGAACTTTTTAATGATATGGGTATCAAATGAAAGGGTTTGATGAGCGAAACACAATTCTGATCTGATGATGGAGTCAGGACCTGCTCCATCGAACTTTATAATGATATGGGTATCAAATGAAAGAGCTTGATGAGCGCAACACAATGCTGATCTGATGATGGAGTCAGGACCTGTTCCATGGAACTTTTTAATGATATGGGTATCAAATGAAAGGGTTTGATGAGCGAAACACAATTCTGATCTGATGATGGAGTCAGGACCTGTTCCATGGAACTTTTTAATGATATGGGTATCAAATGAAAGGGTTTGATGAGCGAAACACAATTCTGATCTGATGATGGAGTCAGGACCTGCTCCATCGAACTTTATAATGATATGGGTATCAAATGAAAGAGCTTGATGAGCGCAACACAATGCTGATCTGATGATGGAGTCAGGACCTGTTCCATGGAACTTTTTAATGATATGGGTATCAAATGAAAGGGTTTGATGAGCGCAACACAATGCTGATCTGATGATGGAGTCAGGACCTGTTCCATGGAACTTTTTAATGATATGGGTATCAAATGAAAGGGTTTGATGAGCGAAACACAATGCTGATCTGATGATGGAGTCAGGACCTGTTCCATGGAACTTTTTAATGATATGGGTATCAAATGAAAGGGTTTGATGAGCGAAACACAATTCTGATCTGATGATGGAGTCAGGACCTGTTCCATGGAACTTTTTAATGATATGGGTATCAAATGAAAGGGTTTGATGAGCGAAACACAATGCTGATCTGATGATGGAGTCAGGACCTGCTCCATCGAACTTTATAATGATATGGGTATCAAATGAAAGAGCTTAATGAGCGCAACACAATGCTGATCTGATGATGGAGTCAGGACCTGTTCCATGGAACATTTTAATAATATGGGTATCAAATGAAAGGGTTTGATGAGCGCAACACAATGCTGATCTGATGATGGAGTCAGGACCTGTTCCATGGAACTTTTTAATGATATGGGTATCAAATGAAAGGGTTTGATGAGCGAAACACAATGCTGATCTGATGATGGAGTCAGGACCTGCTCCATGGAACATTTTAATAATATGGGTATCAAATGAAAGGGTTTGATGAGCGCAACACAATGCTGATCTGATGATGGAGTCAGGACCTGTTCCATGGAACTTTTTAATGATATGGGTATCAAATGAAAGGGTTTGATGAGCGAAACACAATGCTGATCTGATGATGGAGTCAGGACCTGTTCCATGGAACTTTTTAATGATATGGGTATCAAATGAAAGGGTTTGATGAGCGAAACACAATGCTGATCTGATGATGGAGTCAGGACCTGCTCCATGGAACTTTTTAATAATATGGGTATCAAATGAAAGGGCTTGATGAGCGCAACACAATGCTGATCTGATGATGGAGTCAGGACCTGTTCCATGGAACTTTTTAATGATATGGGTATCAAATTAAAGGGCTTGACGAGCGCAACACAATGCTGATCTGATGATGGAGTCAGGACCTGTTCCCTAGAACTTTTTAATGATATGGGTATCAAATGAAAGGGCTTGATGACCGAAACACAATGCTGATCTGATGATGGAGTCAGGACCTGTTCCATCGAACTTTATAATGATATGGGTATCAAATGAAAGAGCTTGATGAACGCAACACAATGCTGATCTGATGATGGAGTCAGGACCTGTTCCATGGAACTTTTTAATGATATGGGTATCAAATGAAAGGGTTTGATGAGCGAAACACAATTCTGATCTGATGATGGAGTCAGGACCTGCTCCATGGAACTTTTTAATAATATGGGTATCAAATGAAAGGGCTTGATGAGCGCAACACAATGCTGATCTGATGATGGAGTCAGGACCTGTTCCATGGAACTTTTTAATGATATGGGTATCAAATGAAAGGGTTTGATGAGCGAAACACAATTCTGATCTGATGATGGAGTCAGGACCTGCTTCATGGAACTTTTTAATGATATGGGTATCAAATGAAAGGACTTGATGAGCGCAACACAATGCTGATCTAATGATGGAGTCAGGACCTGCTCCATGGAACTTTTTAATAATATGGGTATCAAATGAAAGGGCTTGATGAGCGCAACACAATGCTGATCTGATGATGGAGTCAGGACCTGTTCCATGGAACTTTTTAATGATATGGGTATCAAATGAAAGGGTTTGATGAGCGAAACACAATTCTGATCTGATGATGGAGTCAGGACCTGCTTCATGGAACTTTTTAATGATATGGGTATCAAATGAAAGGACTTGATGAGCGCAACACAATGCTGATCTAATGATGGAGTCAGGACCTGTTCCATCGAACTTTATAATGATATGGGTATCAAATGAAAGGGTTTAATGAGCAAAACACAATGCTGATCTGATGATGGAATCAGGACCTGTTCCATGGAACTTTATAATGATATGGGTATCAAATGAAAGGGTTTTATGCGCGAAACACAAAGCTGGGTTAGGATTTACTTTTGACTTCGATTTTTGATGTTTGATTTTTCATTTTTAATCTTGATTTTAATTTTAAAATCAAAATCAAGAAATAAAAATCAAAATAAAAATCCGAGATCCGAGAATCGAGAAATGAGAATCAAGAATCACAAATCAAAAATTAAAAAATTGAAAATCAAGAATTAAGAATCCGAGATACAAGATCCGAGAATCAATAATCGAAAATTGAAAATCAAGAATCAAAATCAAGAATCAAGAACCCGATATCCAAGATCCGATAATCAAGAATTGAGACTCGAAAATCGAAAATCAAGAATCCGAGATCCGAGAATAGAGAAACTAAAATTGAAAATCAAGAATCAAAGTGAAAGTCAAAATCAAGAATCAAAGTCAAAGTAAACCCCGACCCAGCTTTGTGTTTCGCTCATCAAGCCCTTTCATTTGATACCCATATCATTGTAAAGTTCCAGGGAACAGGTCCTGACTCCATCATCAGATCAGCATTGTGTTTTGTTCATCAAGCCCTTTCATTTGATGCCCATATTATCATTAAAAGTTCCATGGAACAGGTCATAACTCCATCATCAGATCAGCATTATGTTTTGCTCATCAAGCCCTTTCATTTGATACCCATATGATTAAAAAGTTCCATGAACCAGGTCCTGACTCCATCATCAGATCAGCATTGTGTTTCGCTCATCAAACCCTTTCATTTAATACCCATATCATTAAAAAATTCCATGGAACAGGTCCTGACTCCATTATCAGATCAGCATTGTGTTGCGCTCATCAAGCCCTTTAATTTGATACCCATATCATTATAAAGTTCGATGGAACAGGTCCTGACTCCATCATCAGATCAGCATTGTGTTTCGGTCATCAAGCCCTTTCATTTGATACCCATATCATTAAAAAGTTCTAGGGAACAGGTCCTGACTCCATCATCAGATCAGCATTGTGTTGCGCTCGTCAAGCCCTTTAATTTGATACCCATATCATTAAAAAGTTCCATGGAACAGGTCCTGACTCCATCATCAGATCAGCATTGTGTTGCGCTCATCAAGCCCTTTCATTTGATACCCATATTATTAAAAAGTTCCATGGAGCAGGTCCTGACTCCATCATCAGATCAGCATTGTGTTTCGCTCATCAAACCCTTTCATTTGATACCCATATCATTAAAAAGTTCCATGGAACAGGTCCTGACTCCATCATCAGATCAGCATTGTGTTGCGCTCATCAAGCTCTTTCATTTGATACCCATATCATTAAAAAGTTCCAGGGAACAGGTCCTGACTCCATCATCAGATCAGCATTGTGTTGCGCTCATCAAGCTCTGTCATTTGATACCCATATCATTAAAAAGTTCCAGGGAACAGGTCCTGACTCCATCATCAGATCAGCATTGTGTTGCGCTCATCAAGCCCTTTCATTTGATACCCATATCATCATAAAATTCCATGGAACAGGTCCTGACTCCATCATCAGATCAGCTCGCTGTCACCCTATTATTACATTATTAGTTACACAACAATTCAGATCATTATTCTGCTTTAACGGCCTTTTTAGCCCCGCAGAAAATATTTAAAAATAGGTAATTAATAACTTAGCAACCAATGTATCAAACGCTCCTATTTCGCTATATTCTTCGTAGCCGGCGACGTGCTTTGCGAGTCGACTCAGTGCGAGCTCCGGGATGCAAAGCGATACGTCCACCCCCTAGAAGCGCTCGGCGCGGTCTGCTTGCGTCGAGTAGATAGGGTAGTAGATACGACGCGTTTTAGGTTGTTTTAAAAGATTTTTCATTGCCAATTTTTTAATCTTTTTGCATTTTTTTTTTCAGAAAAGGATTGATTTTGAACTCAAGTTTATTTCTGTTTTGTTAATTTTACGAACAAGAGTTCTAAGTCAGTTCTAAGTAGCCAAAATCAAAAGCAATTCTTTGGCCGTTTTCTCGAAATTTGGACTAAGTTAAAGATTTTTTTACTCAAAAACTAAATAAAGGTAGTAAAAAGTGATCCATTTAATAGTTTGGTTGACTATCACAGCAAAACATCGTAATTTTTTTATACCATTTGGACGTCAAAATGATTCGTAAATATGGTGATTTCTAAACCTCTTACAGCAAAAATTCACAAAACAGTCGCCGGTTTGAGGTCGATTAATCAAAAAGAAATAATAAAAATACAAAAGTAGCTCATTTAATAGTACAAAATTGAAATGATATTTCATGCTGTGCCATAATTTTTTTATAAATACAGTGTTTTCATTGAAAAATCCTGCCCCAAAACATCACGTAAATCAGAAAATTTTGTCTAATGCCTCTTAAGGAATGATATGAAACAAAAATAGTATCGGTAATAATAAACAATGTCACTTTATTAAGTACTATGTATATTACATGGGTAGATGAGAAGTAGTGAGACGCGCTGAAATGAACTGAAAGTTTAGAGACGAGGCATGTGTGCTGCATGTTCAGCTATTAACATTTAACAAAGCAAGTATGAGACACCTGTCTCTCCGTTGACATGTTTATTTAAGTATACCTTCAGTCAGATGAGTTCTATTGCACTCGACAGCTTGATTGCTAAGTTCATAATATAGTAATGAATGGTAGGCAACACAAACATGAATTTACTGTGCTATTTACGTACTTTGTAGGTAAGGTAGGTAAGTTGCATGGATTTGTACTTTTACATTTTTTTCTCAGACCGAAACAAAAATTAGAGTTCTTTTAGATTTTAACTCTACGTGGTTCATAGCCAATAAGTTTTGATGATAGAAAATAATTAATCATTCATAATTATGCCAATATTTATTCATTAGTTTGTATTGTCGTGTATGAATATGAATAATGGGGCTAGTGGTACCTTGAAATTTATAAGTTTTTTTCGCAAAAATGACGTAAGTTTAAGAAAAGCATCTAGCTAAATCATAAATTTAAGAAGTACTTACCTACAAAGGGTCAGGTACATCAATGAATAGTTAATTTTGATCTCTCATGTATTTTAGAATATATTATTGTTGCTTTTTCATTCCCATTGGTAAACGTGATTGGATACCGGCTGGGGTCGGCTTACTCAGGTAGTGAAATCTTAATTTCGATCCAACACTAAACCTTGTTTTAAATATGAAACCGATGGAAGCTATTGTGTTGGTACAACTCAATCAATTTCAGAGGGTGGGTATTTATCAGATTATAAGGGTTCAATTAGATTCCAAGGTAAGCCATATGGTAATTTTAATGGAAGCGTAGACGTATTTGATAACGCACTGGTACATTACGCAAATTAACATACTGATAACTCGATAAGAGACTAACTTCAAGGATAAACGTGAGAAAAATATTGATTTGAAAATAGCCTACAAACTAGGTAAGTACCTACGTAATTTTGTCTAAGCTATTTTTAATAACTTATTCGAACTGGATTCCAAAAACTATTTTATATTTTAGAACTTTTTTAGTACCGAATTCGAATTTACCAGGATTTCAATTCAGTTCGTAATCTACCTTTATTTTTTATCGCAAAAGTTTTACTTTTGTTCG
Organism: Camptogramma bilineatum; assembly: GCA_958496255.1. NCBI lineage: Eukaryota > Metazoa > Arthropoda > Insecta > Lepidoptera > Geometridae > Camptogramma > Camptogramma bilineatum. Next base: position 10,107,443 of record OY292456.1, read on the forward strand.
TAGCGCAGTTCGTAGCACTCGTAGCACAGTCGTAGCAACGGTATTTATGAAGGCATTCAAATTCTGTCATCTCACGAAATATTTAGATCGATGGGATCCAATAAGATGAACGCTCTGAACCACAGTGAACCCGAATAGTCTGAGTTTGAAGTTGAAAGTAGACATGATGACTTATTTATTTTTCACGTTCGCATCTTGCATCGGAATGTTGCCAATATATCTCTTTGATCTGTCGTGAAACAGTTTTATTGGCAATATTGGAATACCGTCGGTTGCATGGGAAGTTGAAGTGCCTGTTTTAAGTGAATCTAAACTTTTCAGCAGGTAAGTATTATATAAAACATCTAGTTAAGTCCGTGGTCTACCCGTAAAAGTTTTAAAAATAATAAGACTGAAACGACCTGTATAGTATCGATATTAATTTTTTTCACGTACCAAAGTTTTTAGCTTATAACCATAATATCAAGCAACATCTGGTTTTTGTAAGTGAAAAATATGATTATTTAGAATTAAGAACGAAGTGTACGTCAGCTCATTATATTATTATGTTAAGCTGCGTACAGATATCGCGTACCCTGGGTACGCGTAGTCAGGTTACGCGTGTCCAGAACGCCTAGTCCATAGCTGTAGCTACGCGTACCCAGGGTACGCGATATCTGTACGCAGCTTAACATAATAATAATATAATGAGCTGACGTATTCGTTTTGATTGTGAGAGTGACGTAGACTGTAGAATTAATAAAACGATGAGAGCTGGTTAGCTTTTCTTCACTTTTTAGTTTAGGGCAGTCGGGTTTGTTTGTCTTTTATATAAATTAATATTTATAATGTATAATATATAATATAATTAAATAATGTCTGGCAGTGGCTTGGATCAGTTGAGCTACCTATAGATCGTTTCCAACGATCCTTAGGTGGCTCAACTGGTTCTTTTTGTATTTTATACTTTTATGTAAATATGTAGTAGTTTAGTTTCTGTAAATAAATGTAATATATATTTATAATAATAATAATATAATATAAACTTTATTTCAGGCAACTTAAGAATAGTACAGATGAATTTATGAATGCTTTATTTATACATATATAATACGAGTACCTACCTACTTATATTCTAAGAAATTAAGTCAATACGTTATTCTCACCATTTCACATGTGACTGCGACGGAGGAACCCAGAGCCAAGTGTCGCCTGCCGAGGTCCCACATCGGCAATGATAAAAGTGTACTTTGTATGACCACCAGTCCAAGTACACCCACAATCTTCCAAAACTGCTTGGATGCTGTTAAATAATTAAATTCTTTATTGCATACAAAAAAGAACTAGAATATACAAACAATCAAACATAGATTAAAAAGGTGATGTACAAAGGCGAGCTTAACCCTAAGAGTTTTTTTAAATAAACTATAAAATCTCGGTATAAAGTGTCAAAGAAAAAAACAGGTAATTATCCTGTAACACAATTTGGACCGAATTGTTATCAAGTTTGTATGTTCTGGTAATCCACTTTATAGTTAAATTGAACCATCATTATGGTGCCATTGCACTTAAAAATAAAAACTTCTATAAATGATAGACCAAGTGCTTATTAGGGATGGTGACTATTTTTTTGTTTTGTCCGTCGTCAGGTAGATTATAAAAAAATATTGGACACGTTTTTTTCTTTTTTTACGTAATCAAAAGATTACGACAATATTTTTTGGTGTTTATATGTTTGATTGAGTTAAAATGTGGCATGACGTCACAATTATGTAGATTTTTTTACTCATGACGTAGCGAGCTACGTCTACTCCTCAATTTTAATGCGTTTTATCTATTTATTATTATTATTTATTTATTATTATGATAAAATTATTATGTAGGTACTTAAACAATTAAGGTACTTACGTGTCTAATATTTTTTTATAAGCTGACTGTCGGACTAAACATAATTTCTTTTTTTTTACCCAGGCGTCATCCCTATTCAAAACGAGCACTCTAGAGATTAAGATCTGATAAAAAGTTTAAATTACAAATTATTTTAGATCGTTCCCAAACAGTACCTACGAGTATATCCCAACAGAAGACGCGGCGCCTAATTAAAACTTTTTGAATTATTAATGAATTTTATCTAAGTATAGCGAGTGTTTCCAAATAATTTTTTTTTTTTTTTTAATTAACCTATATTTTCCCACTGCTGGGCAAAGGTCTCTTCCAAATAATATTTTAGTCAAGGAATTTCTATACTACGTACCCGGAACGCTGACTGAGACAGAAAACACGGTCCGCTTGAAATCAAACTTGGGCGGTGTGTCTCTTTCTTTTTGCAACTGTGTGAAAGAGACAAAGCACCCAAGAAAGCCTCTCAACAAGACCAACATTCCTTATAACCAAAATTAAATGATAATAGATCGTTGTGTGGTCGTGATAAGGTTCAAAATCCTTTGTACATTAAATGTCAGTCAGCATTCTACTATGTATACAATTTCTTTGATTTTAGTTTATTATTTTGTTAGTCTATAGCAGAAAACTTTTTCAATTCTAGGTCTTAGCATTTCCTAGTTAAGTTCTCACTATTGTTTGCTTCAAAATAAAGTTATCTACATAAATTGAATTTTACAGTTTAATAAAATAACTAGTATGAAGTAGTTTCAAAAATTTACATCAAAATGAGCAATGTACCCAACCCAGCTGATGGCCGATATTGAAATATATTAAATTATTTGCATGAGGAATTTAATATTCTTTCATAAAAGCTCCTGTTCATGTTGAATTAGGTAAGGCAATAACAGTAAGAACGTTATGAAAATCGGTGAGGCAGCAAATTGGCAGGCACATCGAAACTGTACCATAGGTACTTATACTAGCAAGTTTGGCTATAAACCAAATAACAAGAAAAACTTGTTTCATTTTATTCCTACTGAGACACAGTATACTTATTTATTAATGTGTCTAGATATTTTGTATTTATATTACATTACGAATATTTTATGAAACGACTCTTGAACCTAATATTATTTTTTCACTCTTTAACTAATCTCACTTTTGTCTTCGTAACATTTTCTAATCAATCCGTTGTAGTATTTAAAACCAGTTAAAGCTCATTAATCCTTTTCCCCATTTTTTAATACGAGTATCTCATAAATTACATTATTACATAAATTGTATTAGGAGTTGAGTTTTAAATTCAAATATTTTTAGGATCAGATTACTTGTCTTCTTAGAAATATACGTTCCTAAAACGAAAATATAAATGTAGCATGAGGATACGGAATAAACAAATGAATAGGTTTCATTCATAGTTTAAATCAAAGCTACATTGAATGAAAAGCTCTGAAATTGATACCGATTCAGTCAGAGGTAAACAAAATGAGTAGGTAAATTGGATGGCGAGCCACTTGCGGCCGCAACAAAAGACCCCGAGGCATCTCGAGAGCTGTGCCACTTGGCAAGACGGCCATGGGCTTTAAAGAGACTAGCTTCTCAGCATTGCACTGGCTTTCTTACAAAGTAAGAGCCAGATACGAATTAAACAATTAAGTTGGTTGTTCAAGAGCACTCGAGCACGTACGAGTGCAACGGAAGCAAGCTTTCCTCTTCGTGTCTTTTATCCTTTTCCTCAAAGTTGTTTGATAAGTATTCGAGTAAATAACTGGGAAGACCAGCTATTTGTCAAAGAGAAAAACTTCTCGTGGAAAGTTTTGCAATAATTGAAAGGTTATTTTCCTTGGATCTTTCGCTGAATGTTGAATGTTAAAGAACATTATGCATCATTATAGAGAAGAGAAGCTATGCTAACAGAAACAAATATGTACTTACCTAATTTGTGAAAGTTGACTTACAAGTTATAGGCACATAATTTCAGTCAATATATTTCGTATCTTAAGTTTAGATGCTACTTTTTTCCTTCTTTATATTCCACGCCGGTCATGCAACTCCGTACGTCTACCATTTCACTCCGCCAGATACCAACTAGTTTTTATTAGCTAGACAACTGCAGTGTTTGTGGTTCGGAGATAAATTTTGGTCGGCTTCCCATTAACTTAGTAGCATTACTTTGATATATCGCTACTGTTTAACCGCAGTTGAAATCTGCACTCAGAGATTAATGAACGAGAGAGTCGAGAACAAACAACGCTTTTGTGTTTTTGTAGCTTTTCTTTGACACTCTTCGTTTTATTACTTTTACAAGATTTCATTTTACCTAAGTATAGAATTTTTACAATCCGTACCCCTATTATAAATGTGAAAGTGTGTTTGTTTGTTTGTTTATTTGTCGTGGAATCACGTCAAAACGGAGCGACGGATTGACGTGATTTTTTGTGTGGAGATAGTTGGAGGGCTGGAGAGTAACATAGGATACTTTTTATCCGGGTACCACGCGAGAGAAGCCGCGGGCAGCAGCTAGTAAAATATATTTATGAATCTGACAGGATTTAGATTAAAAAGTACGACATGCAGTTATCAGATTAGGTGCGTCTACTACTCTACTATAATCACGAGTAACTAATTAAGTAGTAGGTACGCAGATATCGATGATCATACTAATATTATAAACTAGCGGACGCCCGCGGCTTCGCCCGCGTGGTATATTATCCCATGGGAACTTATTTACGGGATAAAAAGTAGCCTATGTCCTATTCCCGGTCATTATCTACTTATGTACTACTAACTTTAGCCAAATCGGTTCAGTGGTTGTCGAGTTATAGAGAAATAAACATATGTACATCGATACACAACAATTATTATAAATGCGAAAGTTTGGATGTTTTGGACATAGGCTACTTTTTACGGGTATCAAGCGAGCGAAGCCGCGGGCGGAAGCTAGTTATGAAATAAAGACGGATCGAATGTTGTAAATCGAGTGTTTATAATCCTAACAAATACTTCTTTAAACGTAAGACGTATTGTTATTTTTTCCTAAGCTCCAAAAGCTGTATTTGCTCTTTAAAATCCGAGCAAATCTGCGCGAGTAAAAATTTTTATTTCAGAAACTTATGTAATTAAAGTTTAATTTTTCAGTTTCGAGGTTTAACTGCCACAAGATAGCTACGATAGTGACTGAATACATACCAGCATTTCTTCCAAAATGTTTCCCCAATGCTCCATAAAGAAGCAGGAGTGGGTGGAATACCACTGATACTAAAAGCAGGTATGTCCACAGTTTCAGCCCGCGAGCTACGTCTCCAAAGCCATAGACCACGGATTGCAGACCAACATTAATTCTGGAACACAATAAAGATTTATCTTCATTAGATTATACGAGTATTTTATTGAGTCCCAATAACGTGAATGGGCTGTAGACGTTAATAGTGTTTGATTTATTAATTTATGATGACTAATGAGTTAAATGCAACACGCTTTAAGACTAAGACCATAGCAGTTTTATCATGGTTATATTATTTGGGACGCTTGACAGGCAAGAGGTAGACCACCACCCGCTCGATGGTCGAATGACATTGTGAACGTGGCCTATACCAAACAGAGGGTCGAAAGGGGCTGTGATGATGGTGATGATAATGTCACTCTGGATTGCCAATAAAATCAATCGATCAACGTATCTTAAACTACATTATCGACCATCAATAAGCAAAAATATCTCAGTAAACCAAGAGTTAAAGCAGTTGGCCCAGCGCTTATGGTTAGACTCATTTGCACAGCTTGCGTGTCTAGACAAAGTTATCGCTATAGTTTACGCTGGGGTAACATGCACCGACCACTTGAATGAAATTATGAACGGGGTGACGGTCTTTGTAAATAAATGGCTAAGAAATTCACAAATTAGCTAGAGCTTTGAGTGCGAGTTTGAACAGAATTTGTATGTTTATTTTAATTTTTGTAATAGGTTGTAAAGATCTCGTTGAATCATAGTCTGGTGAAATGTTCAGAGTTCAGCTTACACCAATCTATAAGCGAAACTGCATTAACTGACCGATATATCGATTGTTGATTTAAAGGTCCTAATTTTTCTTGGATTACTGCTGAGTTTTCAATTGAGCCATTAAATAACTTGTCAACTAACGACGAAATATTTAACCAGACATGAATAAATGACAAGTCACGATAATACAATAGATAAAATATGCTTGCTGAAATAAACTTTTCATGTTGTTGGTGTTGCTGATAATTACTTAAATAAATAAGAGTTTCAATGGCTGGCCATTTCAGTTTGAAGTGTTTAATTATCCACTCGAAACTGAAGTGCATTGAAGCGTTCAGTGCAAGCCCGTAATTGCCGTGAGAGCACTTATTATCATGAATTCAGTGAATAGCAGCGAACAAGTTGGAAATCGAAAAACTTCATCGAGCAAATTAAACCGGACACTACGCCAGCTTCAGATTCGAGCACAAACAGCTCAGCGGTTTCATTACTCCTAACAGAGCATTCGAAAAGCTACGAAACCCCTGTAAATTCACGCATTCTGAATTCACAGCGTGAGTGTGAATCCGGCTTTAAAAATGCTCGTTTTCGTTGTTTTGATTTGAATTTATGATGCTCTTTCGTCTTATTTTATTTAATACCTAGGTAACTTATTCTTTTGTTGGACATGAATTTTACTTGAAGTCTCTGTGTAAAGTAGATAACTCGTTCGAAAGCTCACAAAAGGCATTGTGGATTGCCTCAGACATAAGAAAATATTGCAATCTCTGTCGAGAGGGTTTTAATTAAAACACAACACTTTTCCGCAAAAGTTCAGAGAAATTAATTGTAGACTTAGCAAATTACCTTTGCATTTTATGATTAAGTAGACCATGTGTGCGAACGTATTATTATAGAATTAAACTGGTAAGTATGATTATGAAGTTCATGATTAAGAAGACGAAATTATTTATGAAATTCCCGACACTAACGTCGGCTTGTCGTAAAATGCAAGGCTCCATAAAACAATTTGTTCAACAACGTTACACATTTATCATTCAACTGTTGTTGTGGTAATTTCAAGTCAGTCTGAATCAATACCTAATCTTTAGCAAAACTCTGGTTTATTAGATAACACCTATTATTTTAGTAATGTTGATCGTTGTATTACTATATTACCTATAGTATGTTGTAGTAAACCCATAAGGGTAGTGAAGCTATTTAGAAAAAAACATAAATTGAGCTACTTACTTTCCAGTTTCAAAGAAGTCGTAAACCACAGAGTCAAAGAGCAGCATCACCAGGATAACTATGAATATGTGGTAAATCGCTCTTATATGAGCGGATTCATTCATAAGAAGGGTGAGTGGCGATTCTCGTACCACAAATTCGGAGTCCGTATATTTTTCCTTATCTTCTGTTGCAATTCCATTCTGAGGTTTAGCCGGCTTCGAACGTTTTCTAGTGCTTTCAACCATTTTGGTGGCTAAACTGAGAACCTAAAAATATGAATTTTAAAACCATTTTCATCTGAATTTTCTTCTAGATACCTACTTGCTAAGAGAAATGAATGAAGCTATAAAATTTGTATACTTAGATCAAACGTTTTGAATTAGAAAAAGTTCACGCCTGTTTAAATTTTTGAAGTAAGTAGGTACCTACCTATCTATCATAAAAATAGAAATTTAAGATTAGCCTTAATTTACCTACTGAGATCACTGCTGGCTCAAATAACTAAGTATTTGAAATTCACATATTATTACTTATCATTTTACTATCACCACAACAGCTCTAAAACAATCCGGTCGATTAGATATTGTTTTAATAAATCACACACAAACAACACTCTTCTATCACATGTTTTTATTGACAAAATGAGATCGTGAAATCCAGTGACGGTAGTTTTGGACGAACAACTAGGTTTATCTATTCGTAGGTACAAGTACCCTCACAAGGACGTAAGCACTTACTGTACTGGTACCAGATAGCACGATCACTAGATAATAAGGTTAGCTTACTAACCTTTCACATTCGATAACCAATCAAACTGGGCATATCCTTTTTATTTGCAATTAGATACTCAATTAGAATTTCACAAACAGCAAGCACATGGCACTATCCGGTGCTCCGATTGAATGAGAAGTCAATGTGTGGGCATTTTGATTAATCAATAATATTGTTGCTTTTATTATATTTTGAACTTATTAATTGATTTGCTACAAAGTAGCGAGATAGTATATTTTTATTGGTCGCGCGTATCAACAACCCTGGTGTATTAGCAACTGAACGATTAGTAGGTATGTATCTGTTTATTAGAACTTTCTTAGACATAAGTACCTACATTCAATTGTTATCAGTTAAACTGCATGATTAAAAATCTTTATCAGTCTTATAAAGACGCCTATTTATATAACATTTTAAAGATTTCCATGAAAACATTTCGATTAAAACTAGGTTTTAATTAAACTAGTCCAGTCAGGGTCAAGAGCGAGTCTTGCGACTGAGAGAGGCATCCAACGAATCAGTCGACGAAAAAGTCAGGTCAGTGAAAGGTGGTGGTGGTACATATATTTATATTAGGTAATATACTTATATATTTTTTTAAAGCAACGCAAATACAGACAATATTATGATTTAGTACCTAATGGCACAGAATACTAGTATGGTAGGTAACTAACCACACACATATTAGGGCCGCCACGCACCCCATTATTGATTGCACAAAATTGAAATCTTGCTGATAATAACTATATTATTTGTCACTCATCATCATAATAAGTACCTACCTAAGTGATGGACTAACAGACGTCACAATATCCGATTTCGTTAAGTTGGTTAAAAAAAAAAACAACTGTTTTTTTGGTAAGATATCTATAGCTAATGTACCTACCTACCAATAACTGCTATTAGGTATTATAATGTCAAAAAAGATAAATTAAAATACAATGTTGCTTTTTCATTATCTTTGACCACCAGTAATTACCTACTACTTAGATACATGTAATACTTAGGTATGTATTTACCTCCACTATGTAGGTATATTTAAGTAGGTACTTATTCAATTTGATATCTATAAGTCGTATTGCTCATTATACGGACTAAAATTGAAGGAAAAAATGTCATTTTTCCTTCAATTTTGATTAGTTTTCATACGTTTTATGTCAAAATTGAAGGAAAAATGACATTTTTTCCTTCACTTTAGTCCGTATAATGAGCAATACGACTATACAAAAATTCGTTGTACCTACATAGTGAAGATGGTTTTATACCTACCTAAACCAGTAGGTTTTAATACTTAGAACGTTTTGTTCATAAGAAACTATTAGGTATTTTATTTTTAAGAACAAAAAATGCATTTTTAGATTAAAAAAAATATAGGTAAGTACAATCTTTGAAGAAATAATGTGTAAAATTAGCCTAAAAAAATACATTTGTCAAAAAAAAAAACAATTTGATCGTTTCCCACCAGGAACACTTTTCCCAAAGTAACTTACCAAATCATATCGTAAGTTTTTTCAATAATAAGAAAAAAAAACAAGCAAGTGCGTGAGCAGCTATTACCTACTGTTAATTGTTTTATAGCTTGTTTCCTAAAATTCAGGCGACCACACGATTCCTTGTAATCTCATCGAATAAACTAAACAAAAATGTAGACGAACGGGTTACGGGAATAAATAGTTCTATCTGTCCTCCTGTTAGTGACGGTGGGACAGATCGACTTTTTTCAGTGAATAAAAGTTAATATGCGTTGTAAATTAGGGGACAGATCGAAATTCTGATTCCCAACTGTCCTCTAAGAGCCTGTCCAGAACGTAGGCGTTTTACGCGCGTAAGCTATTGCCATCCTCTTTTGTTAGACAGTGAAAAATAAGGATGGCAATAGTTTACGCGCGTAAAACGCCTCCATCTGGACAGGCTCTTAGACGGATGGTTCCGTGTGACAGATGGGAATAATTCCTTCCAAATAGGTATTCGTGTCTGCAACACGAACGAACCTAGCTACTTACGTATGTATGTATAAAATCATGTTACTTGTCAATAAAATGTCCGGATTATTGCCGATACAGTTTTACGGTTTCTTTATGCTTGTTTACGGCCATAAATGGCACCTTATCTCGTTCACACAATGACAATCTAGGACAACAATACAATAAAATTCCTGGCAGTATTTTAAAGGCTAACCTGTTTGCCATCTTTGCCCTGTAAAAGGTTTTATTTATCAACACCTGCTGCTAGTAAAATAGTAATAAGGCCGCAAATGGCGCGAAAACGGCTCGCAGTAAAGAATGAAAATCCATAAAATGTTCATTGTTCTAGCTAGATTCACCTCGCCTCAATTGTGCTAGGTATACCTACTTAAGAGGACTCTCACGTTCTACCTGTGGTTCTACTAACTATTTTTGGCGTCCTATTTTTCAATAAAGTACTAGGACCACAAAAATAGCAAAAACGTAGGTTTTCTTACGTATAACGTGAGAGGGCCCTTAACACTTGTATACTTACTACTTTAGAATCCCGGCTTTATCTCTTATGCCACGCTACGGCACAATTATGTACTGTGGCTACGGCTAAACTCGACGCCCTCGTGCACGTTGTTTTGGTATTTTGGCTCTTGACTGCATCACCACGAAACTGTTTAAACGTATCGGTCGTAACTTTTACCACTTTTACTTCGAAACTATAATTACCTACTTAATTTTTTTTTATTAATGGTATCTGTACTGACTGTCAATTTTATTAACGAATGATCTAGATAGGGTACAAGCCCATAATAGTAAATAAATTAAATTAGGAATTGTAGGTATCGTTGACAAAAAATATACTTAAGTAAGTATCTGAATTATTTTAAGAAATGAAAAATGTATTAAATATTTACATTAAAACATAGGTAAGTAGGTACCTATATTTATATATATTTATAGTATATTTATAGTATTTTTGTATAAAATGTTGTAGGTTTTGTTTTGTGTTAGGGGAGCACGCTTAAGAGCCGGTTCACGCTCGACAAAGTCACCTCTCGGAGGTATAAAGTTGCCTAATTCTAACACGCGAAGTACAGCGCCGCCAGTTTCGTAGGTCACTGACCGATTTTGTTAATTTTCATGCTAAGTATGTGATTGATTTATTTGAGATGAGTAAAATAAAAAATACGTTTTGGGTGCAAAAACTTTTTTTTTCTAGACTATCTATAATGTAGGTACCTATATAAAACAATGATGGAGTCAGGACCTGATCCATGGAACTTTTTATTGATATGGGTATCAAATGAAAGGGCTTGATGAGTGAAACACAATGCTGTTGACTTGATGAGCGAAATACCATGCTGTTCTGATGATGGAGTCAGGACCTGATCCATGGAACTTTTTATTGATATAGGTATCAAATGAAAGGGCTTGATGAGCGAAACACAATGCTGTTGACTTGATGAGCGAAACACCATGCTGTTCTGATGATGGAGTCAGGACCTGATCCATGGAACTTTTTATTGATATGGGTATCAAATGAAAGGGCTTGATGAGCGAAACACAATGCTGTTGACTTGATGAGCGAAACACCATGCTGTTCTGATGATGGAGTCAGGACCTGATCCATGGAACTTTTTATTGATATGGGTATCAAATGAAAGGGCTTGATGAGCGAAACACAATGCTGTTGACTTGATGAGCGAAACACCATGCTGTTCTGATGATGGAGTCAGGACCTGATCCATGGAACTTTTTATTGATATGGGTATCAAATGAAAGGGCTTGATGAGCGAAACACAATGCTGTTGACTTGATGAGCGAAAAACCATGCTGTTCTGATGATGGAGTCAGGACCTGATCCATGGAACTTTTTTTGATATGGGTATCAAATGAAAGTGCTTGATGAGTGAAACACAATGCTGCTGACTTGATGAGCGAAACACCATGCTGTTCTGATGATGGAGTCAGGACCTGATCCATGGAACTTTTTATTGATATGGGTATCAAATGAAAGGGCTTGATGAGCGAAACACAAAGTGTTCTCTTGATGAGCGAAACACCATGCTGTTCTGATGATGGAGTCAGGACCTGATCCATGGAACTTTTTATTGATATGGGTCATATGGGTATCAAATGAAAGGGCTTGATGAGCGAAACACAATGCTGTTGACTTGATGAGCGAAACACCATGCTGTTCTGATGATGGAGTCAGGACCTGATCCATGGAACTTTTTATTGATATGGGTATCAAATGAAAGGGCTTGATGAGCGAAACACAATGCTGTTGACTTGATGAGCGAAACACTATGCTGTTCTGATGATGGAGTCAGGACCTGATCCATGGAACTTTTTATTGATATGGATATCAAATGAAAGGGCTTGATGAGCGAAACACAAAGTGTTCTCTTGATGAGCGAAACACCATGCTGTTCTGATGATGGAGTCAGGACCTGTTCCATGGAACTTTTTATTGATCATTGCTGGGTATCAAATATAAGCGAAACACACAACAATGCTGTTCCAAAAAAAAAATCTGTGGTCCGACTTATTATTCCCCAATCACACTAATATTATTAATGCGAATGTTTGGATGTATGGATGTATGTTTGTTCCTCTATAACTCGACAACCACTGAACCGACTTGTTTCTAACAGCCAATAACGGATTTAATTTTTTTAAATAACGCTTATATTACGACAGTCACTAAGTAGGTATGTATGTATAGGTATTAGAGAAAAGTAAATACTTAACAATAAGAATAAAAATAGTTACAACCAAGCACTTTCGTGATGTGTGTTTATGTGTGTGTGTGTGTGTCAAGTTATGAATAAGACACGAATAATATCATAAACTACAATACCTACTGTATAATACACAGTTCCATGGACCAGGTTCTGACTCCATCATCAGATCAGCGCGCTGTCACCATATTATTACATTGTAGTCAGAACTTGACCGATATGCTGAGTTTCAACTCAATCAGCCTATTTACTGAGGAGTTTTGTTGAACAGCTCCTGACTCCATCATCAGATCAGCTCGACCTTACCATAATATTGCATTGTCACTGAGAATCTATAAGTGTGCCAAATTTCTGCTCAATCGGACAATGGGAAGTGGGTCAAATTTAACTGGCAATATTTGACCCTATCAAACATACATACCTAAATAATATAGGTACAAATACATTACAGTTACAGTCAATTAATTTTTTATTTATATATAATTTTTTTATTACTTATATTAAAAATTACATTAAAGTATAAACGTGGCTGATTATTCACGTGTGGCTAGCGGCTCGCGGCGAGAGTAAGGAAGATGCCAAATGCGAGTAAAAGAGATAGCGAGAGCGCTCGAGCAATTTGACGCAGTAACCACCTCGACGAGCGCCTGCGCGCGACTGACTTGGTAGACTCGGTGCGCGGCAATATATAGGCTAACTTTACTTGATTTGTTTATAATAAAAAGTAAGTTAAAAAAATTTGAAAAAATTTGAATATTTCCCCAATGAATCAAGTTAGTTACTGTATTATTTATTTTTTCTCTAATTCATTACCTTATAGACTAGAATTACGTTTGATCATTAGCGTATTTTTGTAAATCTGTCGAACGTTTATGATTTAATTTTGAGATGTTAAAGAAATTTAAAAAAAATGTAGCTAATTATGCCTCAATAAGAACATATCCTGCTTCTTGCAGTCTATCTTTGAGCAGGTTATAGTGAAGGGTAACTAAGATTTAGGGCTTTGAAAATACCCCTCTGAGCATTATTTTTAAAAACCGCCACCGAAAAGAGCTGATTTTAAGACTTCTAAGCAATAAATTTAAATTCTATTCAACTATGCCTCGACAACATGAACCGGACTATAATATTCCATTGACAAAATTTCAAATAAACACCTCTATTATTGAAAATTAGGACGCCAAAAATAGCAAAAACGTAGGTTTTCTGTAAGAGGGCTCTTAATTTAATATTTTTTCAAGCCTTCATGTTAAAAGTTGGTTATTTCGTGTGTCAAAATCCATTTATCTTCAAATGCAGGAAGTAAAATTAATTTTGCATGAAACATGTTTAAGCTTTTACCTACGCACCGTGTAAGCGTAGGCAGTTCTGTTATTAATTATATTTACATCCCATCCAGTGGCATTATTATGTCATGTCCTATCGCCAACAGAAAATTTATACTTATGTCTACCATTTGATGATTCTGCGATACATAAATAAACCTCGCGCACATTATGGCGGGCCTCACCGCACCGCATCGCATAACAAAAATCACTTTGGCCTCTAATTATAAACTCGGATTAACTTCTGTCAAAGTTGCGCCACGGATTTAACTATTGAAATATTCAGTGTGACTAAATTTTATTTTTATAACATAAAAACCCATTAATGTCTCACTTCGACCTCAAAAAAATAATAGGTTGTAACACCACACAATATCCCGATGCCATCTACAAGCACCGCTGAGCACCCCTCCACGCGCACGCACACAAAGAAAGCCGCCAAGTGTTCCAGCAGCGTCCCCCAACCCCGCCGCACGCGCCGCCGAGACCCTACGTTCCTATAAAAGGCCCGAGCCGTGCGACCATCATTAGTCTGCGTTCGGCACTCTCTCGAGTATTACCAAGAGCCAACCTAGGTGGGTTTCTTTTTGCTTGAGTTGTGTCGAGCCCAGGCTGACTTAGGGATAGCGATGTTACGAGTTGATTTTATTCCAACTCGGATAACTCGAGTTGACTCGGGCGCTAACTCGAATCGCAACGCGAGTTGACTCGACTCGCATCAACCGGATGGGATCCGCTTCGCGGCAGCAGCCAAACGGATGTAGTAAAGGATGGAGGGACCATGTCTCCTAGCAGCAAATGAAGTATCCAGGGGGTTTGTAAAAGTCTTCAAAAGTCTTCGGATCGGCGCGGCGAGTCGAGTCGAATGCACCGTATTCGTATTCTTATTCTTGAGTCGAGTTTCGGTTTCGAGTTGGCGAATCGCTGACTCGCGACCTCGCGTGCACTCGCATTCGCATAACTCGCATTCGTTATCCGCATTATAGTAGATAGGTAGGTAAGCGAGTTGATTCGAGTTGCGAATGAACTTGATTCGAATCAACTCGTTTAGACTCTGATTCGAGTTATTCGAATCAGCCAACTCGACTCGCCCATCGCTACTTAGGGACTTATAATAGAGTTAGGAATCTTACTCATTTTGTTGATAGGTTACGCGTATGTACTTAATTTTGTTAGAAAGTCATTTTGTTTTGTTATTGTTTACCTAGTAAGAAAGAAGTCTATTTTAATTTTTTTTTTCTTTTACTTTGTTAAGCTAATTTACAGAAGTTGTTCATTTTGTTTGCCATTGTTATAAGTTTATAATAAATTTCGTTAAATTTTGTATCGAGGGTTTTTACTCAGCTTCCCGTAGGAATCCCCTTTACAAGTGGCGCCCAACGTGGGGCTCTTGCCCAGCTTAGTCTTTTAATTTTAATTAATTAAGTACTTAAGTCGGTCAATCATTATAGTAATCATTCGTACTTAGGTACGATTATTGTGTGACACTTTTACAAAGTACCCACGATATACAATTTTTAGTGACTGACCGACGTTGTACTTTTGCTTTTGATTACTTAACTTAGGTCTATCAATCATTAAATCACGTACTTAGGTACGATAATTGTGAGACACTTTTTTCAAAGTACCCACGATATTTTAGTGATTGACTGACTCATTTTTTTTTATTGAATTTCAAACTACCCTCAACATTATTATTGAACTTATTTGCGCGGTAACTACCCTCATTTTTTTTTAATTACTTTCAATATTAGTAGGTATTGGATAGTTAATGGTATCACGAAAGAAAGATATTGATTTGTATAAAATAATACCGAGACGCAGTACACGCAAAGTAAATATGTCTAACGTTAGTTTTACTAATGATCAGTTTCGAGACTTGTTAGAGGTCCTTGGTAATAGGAATGATAGTTCTCCTGATAAAAAGCCAGGTAGTTTTGCCTCTTGCACGGCAAGGTTCGATGGGCCTCGGGACGCAATTAAGTTGGAAGCTTTTCTGTCGACTATAACGACGTATAAAAAAATAGAAAAGGTCACTGACGAAGATGCCATAGAAGGTCTCACGCTGCTCTTGATCGGAGAGGCGGCGACTTGGTGGCTAGGGGTTAGAGACGGAATAGGCACCTGGGATGAAGCTGTTCAGATTCTACGACTGACCTTTGCACCAAAAAGACCAGCATACAAGATCTATGACGAACTAGTGACTCAGAAACAACCATCTCCTAAGGGCGTAGAACTATTTGTTGCTAAGAAACGCGCTTTAATGGCTGAACTTTCAAAACCGCCACTAACAGAGTCCCAGTGTCTTGACATATTGTATTCCTCACTTCATACGAAGGTTCGAAACAAGGTCCCTAGGGATACCGTTGGAAGCTTTGAAGAATTTCTTATAAAAGTCAGGCAGGTAGAAGATTTCTTAGGAGGAACGGAAACCACTGAGAAGACACCTGGTCGATGTACCTTCTGTCGTGCTTTTGGTCACTCGGATAATGACTGTCGTAAGAAGAAGGCTAAAGAAGAGAAGAAAACGAGTACAAGTGCGAGTAAACCAGCAATACCCAGCACTTCGGCTCCGAAAACCACCACAGCAAAACAACCTTCACACAAGATCACCTGCTATGGTTGCGGAGAGCCTGGAGTCGTGAGAAGTAAATGTCTAAAGTGTAATCCCAGTAGACTCGGCGCTATAGATGTGGAATTCTATTCGGTTCATGCTAACCTATCTGCAGTGTCCAGACTTCGTCCTACGGTCGATATTGAAATCGATGGTGCATATGGCTGTGCTCATCTTGACACTGGAGCGAAGTTAAGCGTTGCATCTACATCACTGTTCCAAGTTATGCAACAAAAAGGATTAAAGTTTAAAACTGAGACAGCTAACGTTGTTCTTGCGGACGGACTCAGGCGAAAACAGCAGATACAGAGAGTGGTTGTTCCGGTCAAGTTGTGTGGACGAACGATCCCCACCAACTTTATCGTGCTTCCGGAATCCCGGGATAACCGAACTTTGCTGGGCGTTGATTTCATCCAGGATGCTAACATGATCCTCAATCTACCACAACGCCTCTTTCACTTTCTGGACGAACCAGGGAAAAAGTACGAGCTTGTAAACGAAGAGGATGATGCTTCCGTGTCCGCGATTCAAGCTCAGTCGGAAACTATGATTTCCAAATTGGCAAGGATGACAGCTTTAGAGCCAATGTTAAGCCCAATGCTGATGACCCCCTCGCACGTCACATACTCTGACACCGAAGAAGTAGAGTCATATGGCCCACCGCCTGTAGTTGGCGTAGGGTCACCTCTTGCCACCCGTAACCAAGCCAGAGATAGGTCTTATAGCACGCCATGTAGGATCGACTTAGAGTCATCTCCGGCAACACCTCCACACGAGATTACCTATTCGGGCTACTCACCAAGGTTTGTTGGATCGCTGTACCGGGATGCACAGATGCATATCAACAACGATGAAGTCACTTTGTCTCCACGAAGTAAAGCACTTTTTGGTTCTGATTCTGACATTTCTTTGGCAATGGTGGCCGTGACAGCAGACCAGGATGCCCCATCAGTCGTGAAGGCTTCAGAGTCTGACGGGACGGGTCAAACCTCTAGTACAGAACATGCGATGGAAAGGTTGGACCAGGTGCTGAAGGAAAATGCTGCCGTTTTCATTAGCAATGGTCATCCGGCTGACTTAGTAGAGCATACTATCGAAGTCATAAGCAATAAACCGATAGCAGTACCCCCATACCGTCTGTCTCCACAACGCAGGGAGGTACTAAGAGAACAGATTGCGAAGATGCTGCAGGAAGGAATTATTGTGCCATCAAAATCTCCATGGGCAGCTCCAGTTGTTATGGTTCCAAAAAAGAATGGCGATGTAAGAGTTTGCGTAGATTACCGTCAGATTAATGCTGTCACTGTTGCAGACGCTTACCCTTTACCACGCATCGATGACCTGCTTCATGAAGCCAAGCCAACCCCTTTCATGTCATCCTTGGATTTGCGTGCAGGATACTGGCAAATCAAGATTAGAGATGAAGACCAAGAGAAGACTGCTTTTGTCACACCTTTTGGCTTGTACCAGTTCCAACGAATGCCTTTTGGACTCAGAAATGCTCCAGCGACTTTTCAGAGATTTGTAGACAGACTAAAAGTACAGCTGGAAGGAATGAACATCCTCGCTTACCTGGATGATATCATTTTACTATCTCCTACTTACGAGCAACACATGCAAGATCTGGCTAGACTACTCCGCCTGCTTCAAGACAACAACGTAGTTGTCAATAAGGAAAAATGTCGGTTCTGCCAAGAAGAGATTGCCTATCTTGGGCATGTCATCACCAAAGAAGGCATATCCACTGACCCGAATAAGATCACAGCAATTATTAACATGCCAGCACCTAACAATTTACGCCAAGTCTTATCTTTTCTACAAACCTGCTCATGGTATCGTCGATTTGTACCAGGATTTGCTAAGATTGCGGAACCACTTACCAGGTTGACTAAAAAGGATAGCCGTTGGGAATGGAATGCTGATCAGGAGAATTCTTTTCAAGAGTTGAAGAAACGTCTCACTAGCGCACCTGTCTTGAGGCCAGCAGATATGAACAAGCCCTATATAATAAAAACAGACGCCAGCGATTACGCCATAGGCGCTGTTTTGGTGCAGGGGGAGGGCCTCGATGAACATCCGGTGGAATACGCAAGCCGCTTGTTAACTAAACCAGAAAAGAATTACTCTACTACAGAGCGCGAAGCTCTAGCAGTCATATGGGCTGTTTCAAAATTTAGGGGCTATATTGAAGGTTCCTCAGTAGTAATAGCTACAGATCATCAGGCATTGCGCTGGTTAATGTCACTCAAATCCCCTACCGGACGACTCGCACGATGGGCTCTGCAACTACAGCCTTATAATCTCAAAATTGAGTATATACAAGGAAAAAACAATGCAGTTGCAGACCAGCTCTCACGCCCCCCTTGTCGGAATATTGAGGAAGATTGCAGTGTATGTATAGTGGCAGTTGATATGCCACGAAAGTCTGGATCTGAAATACGGCAGGAACAACGGGAAGACATCGAGTTACAAAAAATCATCAACGCCTTAGAAAACCCTGTGCAAGATGAGAATGGCCGGTATTGGTCAAATAAAGGCTATTTTATGAACAGCGGAATGTTGCATCGTTATGTTGAGGATAGTGATAGCGACACGGCTCAATTAGTTATTCCAAAACATGAGAGGTTGGCATTGTTAGCCTGTTACCATGATGACCCAACCGCTGGACATTACGGAGTTGATAAAACTTTTCATCGAATATCCTCTCGATATTATTGGAAAGGAATGAGAAAGGACATAGAAACCTACGTGAAAAATTGTGTCCAGTGCCAAAGATATAAGCCTAGCAATATGAAACCAGCAGGACTTCTGCAAACGACCATAATGAGACAACGTTTCGAGACAATCTCTTTCGACTTGTTTGGTCCCTTACCACCTACACCAGACAACAAGATTTGGATTTTCATCGTGGAGGATGTAGCTACCCGCTGGGTCGAATTATTCGCTCTGGAAAATGCAACAGCTGAAGCATGTGCAACTATACTTCTAAATGAAATCTTTCTTCGATATGGAGTTCCCCGCCGATTGCTAAGCGACAATGGGACACAGTTTGTCAGTGCTGTAATGCAAAAGCTTACATTCTGTCTGGACGTTCAGCACTCATTTACACCGGTATATCATCCAGAAACAAATCCTGTGGAAAGACGGAATCGCGACTTAAAATGTCAGCTTGCCATCTTGGTGGAAGGCAACCATCGAGACTGGGCAGAGAAACTTCCGAGCATACGATATGCTATGAACACAGCGCGTTGTCTCAGTACGAGTTACACCCCGGCCTACCTCACTTTTGGGCGAGAGCTGAGAACTTTCGACGATGTAAAACATGACCTAAGACAAATTGCTCTAGCTGAAAATTTCATTCCGGAAATAACCCCAAAACTTATTCTATTAGCAGATACTTGGAAACGAGCGCGTGAAGTTCAGGAAGAAAAGGAAGAGACGAGGAAGGAAAGGGTCGATGAGAAACGGCGGCCCAGCCCTCACTACCAGCCAGGTGACCTCGTCCTAGTAGCCACTAACGTCCCCAGCAACGCCGCCGCCTTTCAAACAGCTAAGTTCGCCCCACGCCGTGATGGCCCCTACGTTATCCTGCGACAACATGGGCCCTGCTCCTACGAGGTGGCGAATCCATCTAACCAAGAGGTTCCCATGGGTATTTATCACTCTTCTGCGCTGAGCCCCTACAAAGGCTCAGCTCTCACTATACCTAATCCCGTTAGACCTTTGCGCAGACGCGGTAGACCCAGGAAGCAGACCACCATGGCCGAAACAAATCCTGGACTCCTCGTCGAGCCGCCATCAGGTCCAGAGGGGGAGACTGTAACACCACACAATATCCCGATGCCATCTACAAGCACCGCTGAGCACCCCTCCACGCGCACGCACACAAAGAAAGCCGCCAAGTGTTCCAGCAGCGTCCCCCAACCCCGCCGCACGCGCCGCCGAGACCCTACGTTCCTATAAAAGGCCCGAGCCGTGCGACCATCATTAGTCTGCGTTCGGCACTCTCTCGAGTATTACCAAGAGCCAACCTAGGTGGGTTTCTTTTTGCTTGAGTTGTGTCGAGCCCAGGCTGACTTAGGGACTTATAATAGAGTTAGGAATCTTACTCATTTTGTTGATAGGTTACGCGTATGTACTTAATTTTGTTAGAAAGTCATTTTGTTTTGTTATTGTTTACCTAGTAAGAAAGAAGTCTATTTTAATTTTTTTTTTCTTTTACTTTGTTAAGCTAATTTACAGAAGTTGTTCATTTTGTTTGCCATTGTTATAAGTTTATAATAAATTTCGTTAAATTTTGTATCGAGGGTTTTTACTCAGCTTCCCGTAGGAATCCCCTTTACAAGGTAACTTAAGAAGCCCTTTTGAAGAATCTCTTTAGGTACCTACCTACCTACACATTTTAGCTTGTTTTTAATTTTTTATTAGCAGAAAATAATTATCTCCAGTCAACTTCGTAGAATAGAATAGAATAGGATATAACGTTAGGTATTGTACCTACGCCCTAAAATACAAAAATAAGATAAGCCTTACATTAAAAAATAAAAAGTGTAATAATGGGCGACCTTTCATATCGCTGAAGATTTTTAAATATGTAATGACATTTACTTTGAAGTACCATCTCAAGTGACAATGACAGTTGACTCCTGTACGAACCCTGGTCATAACAAGTCATCACATCAGGGTAGCGATTGTATTGTGTAAGTAGGTAGGTATTTCCACAGAACAGAAAAAACGCTCGCTTAGTTACTTATATCAATAGATTGAAGCGATATTCAAATAACTTTGCAATATTTTTGGTGTTATATTAAAAAAATAACTGACTGTTTGTGTTTGTCCGAAATCAACGAATTGCAAATAAACGATACATTCAGATACAAGAGAAAAAACTAAATTGAAACGTTCAGAGTACGCTCGAAAGTATCTCTATGTCAAACGGTTTCGGCAAAATTTCTATAGCCGGTTTTATTTATTGTACGGTTTTAATTAAATGTTTTTTATTTGAAGCAAATAACTTGAAATTTTCAACCGTGTGGCTTGAAGTTTTCAACCGAATGTCTATATTTTTAAAAATGAATTTGTAATTTGAATAACATTATTTAATTTTATATTTCCGATAAACTGAATTTGTTATGGTGTCAGGCCATAGCAAATTCATTAAGTACCTACCTATATACTTAATCAAATTATTTAGAAACGCACAGAATCCCTTGGTCTATTTTAGCTTTTATCTTAACTCGTTTAAAGCACAAAGTTATTAACACCATGATAAAGAATAGATGAAAACAAGGTTAAAAGCAGGTAATTTGAAGTATTTTATTTTTGTGCTGGGAAGTGTTAATTTATTTGTCTATTATTAAAGCTGGGAAGTGTATCCGAGAGCAGCCTATTTCCTAGGGGGGATCTTAGTGCAGACACCGCGGAGACACCGGAGAGGCTCACGACACACGGCAGAGGGAGTCGCGCCATGCTCCTTGTCGTAGGTTTTGCAAGCAGCGTTCTCACCTGAAAACAAAACATATTATAATACAGTACATTTCCGTAATTATAAGCGTCGTTGAGATTAACAGCATTCTCATTTGAAACACATCACATATCCTTTCAATTTCTCACGAACATCTGTCACAAGAAATCTCGATCAGTGTCGCAGCAACTGCAGGCGCTTTCAACTGACGCGACGTTATCAGAGTCGACTTCAAATAGCGCACCGTTCCAATCCTCACTTCTGTGAGTTTGTATAGCTCGAATCAAAATCGCTCACCGGCGTAAACTAGCGCGCTGATTTGCGCTGATTTTACACTCGAGGTTTTGCATCTCGAGATTCTGAGCACGATTCCCCAAATCATGAAAGTTCCGAGTCTTACCGAGAAGGGTGACGCAAGCGGGACAGCATCCACACATGCCGGCGTGTTTGGGTCGGTACTCGGACGGAGAGCGGCAACTAGTGCTGGACACAGCGGACACGCAGGGGTTGTTCTTGCAGAAGCTGCTGCCGCAGATCAGGTCGCTGCTCACCACAGCCATCGCGCACGCCAGGACGAAGAGTACGAACACAGCCTTCATTCTAAAAAAGATTTAATTTAATCAAAAATTTGTTAAACGAAAGAGCTACGATGGTCGGGTGGAAGGCTAACTTCTAAAAAATGTGCACATGAATTTGGACAGGATCTAAAATGTGTTAAAGGTCTGAAAGAATGTGTACCTACCGCACTTAGGAAATATTTAGTGTCGTGATCATGTTTCGTTTTTCGTTTAGGCAACTGGGTCAGTCTCCAAAACAAAAATTTTTGATGTCCGAGTGGAGAATCCTACCTTACAGTAATAATTTTTAACAGGAGTTTTTTTTGTTAGATAGTTTGGCCTGTTAGCTAACTTGGGCACTCAGAATTATTGATCTGACGTTATTGTAAATGTATTTAAAAAAATCAGAAACCTCGAAAACTTGATTGCTGTGGGCTGTCCTGACTCCAGTTTGATTCAGAAAATAGTACGTAACTTTTTTGTGTTCATACATTACGATATGTTCTTTATTTATTCTACAAACCAAAAGGTTTACTTGACTTGAATTAAATTAAAAGTTAACAATAAATGAATAGTTTCAGTTTAATTCGAAAAATAAGTTATGTCCGCGCGTTTTTGTTGATCGCTGTGGATCGACATGAATCCATGTGTACATCCCTAGCTGAACTCTTTAACCAAGCGGTTTTCGCCATGTACGCTGTCTTCAGGTATGCTCTGTCTACTGAGGGGGACAGGCATGTACTGCATTGCCATGGTGCTAAGATATAGAGATAAACAGTTGATTACTTTGTCTTTGGATTTGTAAATGTTTGATTGCTATGCTACCTTTTTCTCATTTGTTATTCACTTTGTTTAGGTTTTAATTCAATAATTAGAAGGGTTTTAGGGATGTATTTACCATGTAAAAATTATAGCTTTCTACTGTTTTGCATCTCTGCAGAATCATTGAATAAGTTACTTTTTTTGATTGTTTTGGTATTGATCGCTGTGGTCAAAAAGACCATATCGATCAAAATATTGCATTTTATGAGAAAAAGGAAGCGTTTTAACAGTTTTTATTTACTTTCACCTGTCTCAGTATCTGTGTATTTGTATGTCTGTGCCTCTTCTACTTATATTTTTTCTATTTGGGTGTTTACGATTTACGAGTATAAGGGTAGATTGTACACAAATTATCGGAGGGATATGCGTCTAATTGTGTATTAGTCCTTTTTTGAACATCAAGAGGTTAGTGATACTCCTTAAAATTATTTATAGATACTGTTTTAGCATCAATATTGATCGCTCTGGTCTTGAAATTTTCACACCTAAATATTTCAAAAACTGGTTGATAAAATTAGGGGCCAATATGAAAATAAGCTTATTTAGACACCTCCTTTTCGAAATAAAAATACAGAACAGTAATAATATCACTATTCAAAAAGCACCATAGCGATCAACCAAATACGCCAATTCTGGAGATCGACCCAACTGATCCATTTGTAATGATTAATGACTAGCATGTTAATAGTTTCACAGGAATGAAACTCATCGAAAAAACTCGCAAGACCCATGGGAGTGAGCCAGATACGGCAACGATCCATCTTACCTATCAAATAATAGTTTAAGAACTCAGCTAAATGGAAGTTTAGATAATATAACTAGGGAACTACATTTAGAGCTTCAGACCATCCGTCCTGACCTGATCGATATCCACCGAACCGAAGCCATTTTTTATAATGTGTCTCTGAATGAAATTCGCTTTTTTTTATTAAATCTATTTTATAATTGCATTTTAGTCATTGATATGCGTTTTGCGGCTTGCTTTAGTATTAGATAATCTGAGTTTTAAATATCTTTCATTTGCAATAACGGACCTATTTCAAACAGTCATAAACTGAACGTTCTCGAAATACCTAACATGATTTTGTTTTTAATAACATTGTCTTAAAACGAAATCATAGTCTAAAGCATTGCCCAGTTTTTGACAGTATTATCAAGTCCATGTCCGTAACTTCTTCCAACGGATCTTGGCATACGTGAAGTTAGCCGTTTCCATGCGCATCAGTGCATCTTTTTCATTCAACATTTTCTAATGCGCAGCGAAAAGCCTACCTTCACGAATGCCTAAGTCCATTGTGACAACTGTACCTACATACTAATGGCCTAAGTATAAAGTATACGTTTTATAATCGAAACATACGTATAAACTATGTGTAGGTATTAATGAGTTTCATAGTCACGTAACGGTCCTTTGCAGCATATGCAGCAACAACGCGGAGCAACTTGGAGCATAGATCTCAACTAAAGATCAAATAAATAAAGACCAGTAAAATCAAAATAGTTTTCCTTTTCTAAAAATTATTATTTTTATGTATAAAATGCTTACCAATTTAAAATAAAATCTGGTGCATAATTTTACCAATGAATCTCTCTAGGCAGCTTTTCGATATTTGTAAACTTTTTCTTTTCATCCGACTGAAGAAAAATAAACTAACAAGTCGGCTGAGATTTGAAAAGCTAAAGTTGAAGGTTCTTATTCAATTATGAAAAATAATAAATACCTACATTTAAATATTAAATTAAACATTGAAGTTTTTTAGTCCTAGCACTTTGTATAGGATTCGCATTCGACGAAACTGCACTATGAAATAAGTAGGTATAGGTACCTAAAACATTGTGTTTTGAATGCGTTTTTATTTGCACGTATCGAGAGAAATTTAATGTTTCACACAACACAATTTCTTGTGAGTGAGTGTTCATTAAATCAAAAAATAAATAAATATTTTGATTTAAGTTCTGAGAATTCTTCCAGAATAAACAATCTTCAATAACATAATGAAGAACAATAAGTTAATGATACTCGGTTATTAAAATAAATATTAAAATCGGAGTACTTACTTGATTGTTGGAGGGTTAGTGCTAACTGAACGCAGTAACCGAATGTAGTGGAAAGTAACGAGTGGCTAATAACAACACTCAGATAACCCGATGTTTACCCTCTGTGCTCTCAAGATTACAACTATCTTTTGTTTTTACTGCAATAGAGTTCGCAGAATTTTGGGTCTTTAGGCGTTTCGCACCACGAACGATTCGGACCGCGGTGTGAATCGCCCCAGAGCTATTTTTGAATGGGTTCTTTCGCACCAGGGTGGTGACAGCGGTGCGAATCGCCTAAGTATCTTTTCAAATGGGTCGATTCGGACCACAGCACAGTGTACCAAAAGCCCATATTTTTTAGATAAATTCCCAGAGTGACTTTTTTGGAATGTTTTTGCATATTATTTTGGTTCAGTAGGGTCAAAGAAACCTATTTTAGAAGTTTAGCCAATTTGCCCCTTGGGGGGGCAAGTTGGCCCCCCTGTGGGGGCAAGATGACGGAGGCCTTTAGGCGGCCTAAAAAATCCGTCACCAGAGTTGAGTACTTGCTCATACGAAAGAAGCTAGATAACGGTTATGAAAAGAAGAAAAAAAGCGTTCATTTTCGTAGCTACCTAGTTACCAAAAAGTAAAAAAAAAAACAGTCTATTTCGTGGTTACTAAAATAAGAAAAAAGAAATCCGCTTTTGTAGCTGGTTATGAAACACAGTTGTGTACCTACCTACATGGATTAAATTTAATCAGTGAAGAAAAAATCTTCTTTCGTAGCTAGATAGGACAAATATTTATGAAAATGGACCAAAGGCATTGCTGTGTTCAAAATTATCTATAAGTGTCTATTTACTATATCTATAAGTGTATAAACAAAACTTAGGTATCT
The DNA here is from genome assembly GCA_958496255.1 of Camptogramma bilineatum. Classification (NCBI taxonomy): domain Eukaryota; kingdom Metazoa; phylum Arthropoda; class Insecta; order Lepidoptera; family Geometridae; genus Camptogramma; species Camptogramma bilineatum. Next base: position 10,133,687 of record OY292456.1, read on the forward strand.
CTCTAATCCTATTCCATTAAACGAGCAATATTTGTTTGTTTGATTGATGTTTGTTTGTCCTGAGTTTTAGTTTTAGTTTTTGATCTCACTAGATTAACGCCTTAGATTTAATTATGTGTAATGTTAGTCATAAGTTGTAAATAAATAATTGTCTAATTGTCTAATTGTCTAATTGTATCGAAAACAGCTCTAGAGATTTCGATGAAATTTGCAGGACGGGTGTTTACGGGAGTGAAAAATCGATCTAGAAATTGATCCTTATTATCTACACTATCGGATGGTATAACAATACAAAAAGTTTTTTTTTTGTAACCAACAGGTTCGACTCCTGGCCAGGAAAATGATTATTTTTAAAATGTAATGATGCAGTTTTACTTTTGATCAAAATCGCTGAAGAGACTCCTTTGAGTGTTTTTCGCTATTGCTAATAGTTTCAGATTTGGCCCTAGAGGCACTCTTGAAAAACTCACCCTGTATAACTCGGTCCTGGCTGAGTGAAGCTGTATACTGTTCTCACAAATGTTGTTTGTTATACTCCTAAGAGTTTATATTTTAATGTTTGGTTGATGGCCGCGCGAAACAAAAAAGGCACCAATTTCGGCATAGGCTTTTATATATTATATTAGTGTAGATTTTTTTGTCCTATTATTTCATGCCTGGTTGTACTTTAAGAAATGTGTGTAAAACTATGTATCTTTGTCCGAATTCACCTATCTAAAAAGATAACTGTTTTGTTCCCCCTCAGCAGCGGTCCGAATCGACCCATCACAAAAAGTTCTGGGGCGATTCGCACCGCGGTGCGAAAGAACCCATTCAAAAACAGCTCTGGGGCTATTCACACCGCGGTCCGAACCGCTTGCGGTGTGAAACGACTAAAGACCCAGAATTTTTATCATCGTGAAAATGTCTCGGGCAAAATTAACAATTACCAAACGTTTACTTTACAAGCTTTTAAAGTAGGGGTCAAAGTGCCTAGAATATAATTTATTTTGTAGTCTTACTTATCATCCTAACTACTTAGTTTTTGCTGAAGGTTTTTCAACTTTCCACTCTAGTATGGTTTGACCTTTGTTTAATTTACTTATTACTTATTTATAGTTTTACTTATCCCCTAAAACAATTTAAGTAAGTATACTTTTTTATTTTAATTTAAAAGACATGTTTATTGATGTAATAAGATAAGGGTCATAAAAATCAGAACAACGATACTTTATCTATTAAAAGAGTAGGTAACTACTTAATATTTTAAAATTGGACACATGTTGGACGTAATAATATGCTAAATTATAATAATTCCTGACTGAAAAACAAAACCTACTGAAAGTGTTTAGGATTAAAATAATTTTGCCATAGTAATTTGCTCTGGACGAAGCATTTCAGTTTTCGGATGCAGTATTATTACACCCAGTATTAGTGTGCAGTTGTTGTTTTCCTTGTTTTGTCAATTTTTAAAGTAAGTACCTAGCTAAGTGCATAAATACTGATTATATTTATATACAATACAATTATATATAAATATACTTAATCAGTATTTATTCACTGGTGTCTTTAAATATTATTTTATTATTTATCTTTGTTATTGCCAGGCTAAGAACATTGTATATATCGTTACCTGGCGACACAGGACACTAATAATACCTACTACGCTTGCGATAAGATTGCAGTTTGTCAAAAACGTAATTACTTTAGTAAAAGCTATATTATTATCGTTGTAGAACTTCTACTAAAGGTCTGCATACTTTAATCTAGTCTTCAGCACCTGCAGATGCTCTTGATATAATTAGCAAGCTGCCAATCGGAAGTTTATATCCATCGCGCTGGCAGCAACGCCACACAGGAAATGGCAATAAATCTCTTAGCAACAATCCATAGGATTTTTTATATTAGTTGGATAGGATATCCTTCATTAGTTGCTGTTTTTTTGGATTTATCTGGATGAATTTTTTTATTATAACTAAGTAAGTAAAGAGAAAACTAGCGGGTAAAATTATTAAATATTTGTAATGAGTTCTGTTACATAATTATTTATTAAAGAAGAAAGAAGAAGAAGAAAGTATCACAGCAAGATAAACTGCCTTTGCGTTACTTTATTATACCTACTTATAACTGAAATATTTGTTTGTGAAATGTAAGTAGGTACTTTTTAATTCTTAATAATTTAAAGTGCATAATTAGGTTCTTAGAAGGTGACAGAATAGAGACAAATGTTTTCTAAATTGTGGTTTAAAAATAAAAAGTAGGTACCTATTGTTAGGTATGTTTTATTTTAAGAAAATAAAAACAGTACGCAAGTAGGTAATTGTTGAGTGATTGCTAAGTAATCATTCTAGAAGACTAACTTTTTTAGTTTTGAAGTTTTTTTTGAATAAGTAGGACCTACTTATAACAAAACAGCCTAATAAAAAAGTTAAGTTGCAAAATTTTGTTGTCTGTGGGAAGTACCTACTTATAATTGTCTTTGGCTAACGTTTATTTTCCGTTTTTTTTACCGTTTGAAGTAAAAATCCTTTGATGTAGGTACGACAAACAATGCAACCCGAAACCGTGGGATTGAAAGTCGCGTAGGTAGTATAGTACCTACATCAGAATTAGAAAAGTAAGAACAATCATTTAATGCTAGGTAATGAACCAGCATTCGCTGTGGGAATGGAAGATGTGAAGATTCCTGAGGTCGACCTTTGGCATTCGTTCTCCGATGCCGCTGCCGCCGGGGCCTAATGGACTTTTATGGACGTCCGCATCCTAATGAAATTTTGTGTACCCTAGCCGCAACTGAGTGGCAATTGGCATATCATTCTGCTGTGAATTATTATGAACGTCGCCGCTGAAAATGTCAACCACTTTACCTGAGCTATTTATATTTGAAAGGGATCTGAAAATAGCGATTTCGTTCCGTCCTCTTCATGTAATGTAATTGAGTAGGTAAGTATCTACTGATCAATTGTCATCTTGGAGATATTTACGTGGAGAGTGCTTGATATTAAGTAGCTATCAGTGGAATTGCTTTGTAGAAGTCGTGCTCCATGAGCTCCGTGGCAGTACAAGATAAGTAGATACTTACCTACCTTTTCATAAGTACCAACTTACTTAATTATTTATGGGATGAGTTGTTTAGTGTATCTTTTTGTATATTTTAGGTTCGGCTTATTCCTTTTAAGTTCCCATTTCATCTTATAATAATTAAGTACTTGTGTAAACTCGTATAAATTATTTGCTGATTAATAGCAAAACAGTCCAACAATAGACGAGGAGCTTAAGAGAAAAATATTAATTGCACACCTTTTTACGCTAGATAAACAATGGTGTGATAAAAGAGCGCGTTGTTATTATCCTGTCAGTGGCTAAGTGCTCCTGCAGTTATGGATCATCCGATCTGTCCACACGCCACATGCAAATGCAACGTGGCGTTAGCCACGGGGCGTACCATTAACTCTAGAGCAATGTCAAAACAAGGCGAAGACAGTCCTGCGTTAGGCTTGTTTCAGCATTCCTAAAGTAGCATTGTTTCCACCTTGTTTGGATTTGAAGCCAAACAAACTTATTTTATTACTGCGCACTATGCGCAGTCCTGCATCGAGTCGATGACTTGACACTCCACGATGAAGTCACCAAAATATTCCTGAGTTAAGATTAAAACAAGGTTGAATTAGGCCTATGTTAGGCTTTAACCTTACCTTAGTCTTAGCTACTCGTCATTGCTCTAAAAATTCATAAGTAAGGCCCCAGGATAGTGTTGTTGAAAAAGGATGTACCTACGTTAGAGCGTCATTATAAAGCACACAGAAACTAAATATAAAAATCCAAATGTTGATGATCCAATGGTACCTTTTTGTTTTCCCGAAATTGGAATCAAATTGTTGCCATTCGTCTACGTCGTATAGCCAGACTTTATATTGGTCTACTTACGTATAAATGGTTTATAATAATAGTAATAGGCCAGGCTATCCGTAGAAAATTTGGACAAAACGAGAGAAACAAAATAAACACATCATCCAACGTTATATTTTAATTAAACACACAAACAATGCTCGGTACACAAAAGTGAAAAATGTCACTTGTTTAGAGTTTTCGACATTCCGTTCAGTATTTGATTTACCTGCCTTTTTCGAGTGGAAACAGTGCCCAGAGAATGCGACGGGTGAGCAATGTGTGCAATTCATTAAAAACCGCAATCTCTGCGAGTGTTGACCAAACTTATAGCAGTTAGGTGAAAGAGTTTACGGCGCATACAAGTGCACCCCATCACTTATCTGTTAATAGGAGCATCATATTTTAACAAAATATGGTTTAATAGTCTCCACCCACACAGTATGCTGAAAACTGTACCTATTCAGACTACGGTTAATGTTCTGAGATAGTTTTTTTTTGTTACCTAGATCATCAATAACTGTTGAATCGACGTCGACCATTTGCAAAAACACGACAAACCGATTACGCTTAATTTTGATAACCTTTGAACAGTCTACCTACCTACGTAAGTATATGATTATAGAAAACATTGAATACTATTTATACCTATGCATTTTTGCCGAAATAAATATTTATCAATTAAATAAATTTTCAGGTACCCTATGAAAATATTCTTAACACAAGGTCACTTTCTAGAATTCAAAAATACCTACTAAAAATAATTGATAACGTCGAAAGTCTCACGAACGTCATAAATCATAATTTATACCAGGTACAACTAAAAGTCAATACAACAAGATAAAAAAATCACCTACACATTCTACACTGTGAACATTGGTTTGGTAGGTACTTTCTAGAAAATATTTTGTCCCTTTGTCAGAAAGAACAACGAAGAACAGCGTATTTATTTATAAATACCTACATTAAATACTTAGCGCTATTATTTTATAGGTAAGTATGTAAGTAGGTATACATATCAGCAGTATTTTAATTTTCATCAACATTAGTGTTGAAAGATTTGTCGAGAGTTTACGATTCAATAAAAGTGAATTGCCAGTGAAATAAATTGAAATAGTAATGAAAAGCCATTCGTACAATTTATTAATTAATGAAAAACAAATTAGCACTTCACTGTTTAATTTGCTAAAGCGCTTATTCTGATGTTATTTAATACTTATCTAGATGTGCTTGTGCCTATAGATTGTATAAATACTATAATAGGTAGGTACTTAATTCAGAAAAAAAAACTTAGGCCTTTACATCTTTACTAGATGATTATACAGTGTCAGGAGGCAATATTTGCCTACATTTAACGGGACACTATAGTGCCTGGGACATTGTTTGAGATGGAATAGGCTTGCCCAGCACCTAAACCATCCTCTCAGCTTAACCGGCCATATCCAGGAAAGTCATGGTCAATACGTGTGGGGCTGACTAAGGCGCGGGTTTCCTCATGATGTTTTCCTTCACCGTTTATAGCTCGTGTCAATGCGCATAAGTGTAAATTTTTCGAACCGAAAAATCCATTGATGCACGGCCAAGGATTCGAACCCACGACCTTCGAATCGAAAGTCAAGGTACTAACCAACTCGGCCAACACGGCTCACAATAATACAGAACATAACAGAACATAATTAATAGGTACAGAACAGGTTTCATAATTGCAAGGTGGTCGACGGTTGACCTTGACAAATGGTGGTTAAATAAGGCACAAAATCGATAATCCTGAAAATTGGAGAGTCAATCAAAGTTCTCTCTAGAGTTCTAGACGATAATGATATACATAGATTGAATGAAACAGAAACATAATGTTACAACACACTAGCGCGTCGTATCGTAGGATTGATTTGAAATTAATTGATTCTTATCAGATTGGACTGATCGAATTTTAATACGATTGGAAAAGTTATCATCCAGAGATATCGATAGCACAGGAAAATAACGCCAGTTGTAACAAGCTCGCACTGATAATCCAGAAATGTTTGTTTTCAAGATAGATATTCCATTATTTCTAAGCACAATTACTTTGAAAGAAGAATTAACATCTCGTAGCACGAAACATATACCTACTGCAATATTATAAAACTAAGACTAGGAATAGTTAATTTACATTTTAGTTTTCTGTCAGTGAAGATATCCTTAGATGGTGAGCAAAGTATTAATTCTCACCGAAGAAATTACGGTAGGTCAATAAAAGAAGGTCTCTTCTATAAACTTGAGAAAATGTTTTCTTGGGTCTGTATGGGAACGATGAATGCAACCCCTGTCAACTCTGTCGCCTGGTCCTCTTTTTGTTCCTATACAGAATGTTCCAAAAAAGCACCAAGTGGAAAAGGTCAAGTCCCTTTAGAATCTCCTACCTTGAACTCTCCTGGATGTATATTTCGTGATTTTTTTTAAAGATAAGTAAGTAAATAATTTTTACCTAAAATCCGATGTTTTAAGATTGTTTTTATTTTGGACATCCTGTATACACACCTAGTATTACCAAGGATGTGCTTCTAACATTCCAAAGAAATAGCTCCTTACTTTTGTTTAGTTTCTTTCAGCAAATTAGGTAGAGTGAGGAAATTATTTTGCAAGCGACATTGCTGTTTATCTACAAACCTTCGGCCATGTGTTTTCATATTAACGTAGGTGGTATGAGAATGACTTCCTTAATAAAGTAATAAGTGAAAATCTTTTCTAACTATAAAGCGCTTGCATCTTGTTCTTACCAGATTATTCCATTTCCCTAATGGTGCTCAGAAATATTATTATTCTTGGACTGAAAATAAAACTATCGTAAAGCTACCCACACCGTCTTCGCATTTATTTCTCAGACGCGGCAAGCTTGCTTCGGCGTAAACGCGCTCGTAAACTTTACTCGACGTAGTTCAAACACCACGCTGAGACGACAAAAGCTTCGAAGCTATAGTACTTACGCCCACTAAACAAGTGGCTACCAAAAGTATTACGAAGCGAGAATACTAAGAAATTAAATTAAAAACGAGTGACACATTATTTGCAAAGATGTTGCTCAACACAACAAAGAAGGCACATCACAAAATCTTTCACAAAATGAAAAACACATAGATGCCAAATCAACCCAACGATGCCCAAAGATAAAAAAGTCTAGTGATCTATATATTAAGAGGGTGGAAAGTAGTAGGTAACCTCGTTATCTCCCAAGAGATAGTTCCCTTATAGATTGAATCAGTCGTCCTCTATCACAACTAATGAATTCCTTCCACCACTATCAACCGATTGAAGTGTTTACACGGCACATTGACAGACCCTAAATCAATCTGGATTCCGGAGAGTACACAACTCTTGATTAAATAGCCGATAGTAGGTTTCCACTGTTCAGTTGAGCTGTTGCTACCAACAGCGCAATTAACGCTATAGTTTTAGTACTTGAACGTCAGTTCACATAAGTACATGGGTTCATAAAATCAAGTCCATATCCTGAATGAGTCAGCAGGGATCACGGATTTCTATTTTACTGTTTCTGACATATATTTTTGTACCTTTTCTAATTCGTATATTACATTCTTTAATTAACAAATTAATAGTAGTGGGAAAGTTAGGTAGGTATGTAATAATCTTAGTTATTTCATCATCATCATCAGCCCTTCTCATCCCACTGCTGGGCATAGTTAGTTACATATAGCAAAATTATTAATGTAATACAATATAATACATAAGCACGTCTTTCTTAGGTTGCATTTATACATGTAGGAATATCTTTAATATCAGAAGCTCATTTTTTCCAGTCATGTTATTTGCTTTTTTGATAAGTAAGATGTTTTTTTCGGTGAGTGATCATGATCAGTCTACTTGTACGTTTGTTATTTATTCTCGAGTTTCAAAGAGGAAAGTAGTACTCGTAGGTACGTAGAAAGTAATCTATGTAATAGCATCAATGTTCGAATCCCCATAACAATCGAGTTTTATCATAGAGGTTCTACCGGTACGGTAACCAACGTTTAAAAGTCTAATAATTCCTCAAAGAGGCTCACGGATGACAACCATCGGCCTGACCCTCGTCACTTTGCCAATGGGTGAGTCTCCGAAACAAAAATTTTTGATGTCCGAGTGGAGAATCCTACCTTACAGTAATAATTTTTAACAGGAGTTTTTTTTGTTAGATAGTTTGGCCTGTTAGCTACCTTGGGCAAGCAGAATTATTGATCTTACGTTATTGTAAATGTATTTAAAAAAATCAGAAACCTCGAAAACTTGATTGCTGTGGGCTGTCCTGACTCCAGTTTGATTCAGAAAATAGTACGTAACTTTTTTGTGTTCATACATTACGATATGTTCTTTATTTATTCTACAAACCAAAAGGTTTATTTGACTTGAATTAAATTAAAAGTTAACAATAAATCAATAGTTTCAGTTTAATTCGAAAAATAAGTTATGTCCGCGCGTTTTTGTTGATCGCTGTGGATCGACATGAATCCATGTCTACATCCCTAGCTGAACTCTTTAACCAATCGGTTTTCGCCATGTACGCTGTCATCAGGTATGCTCTGTCTACTGAGGGGGACAGGCATGTACTGCATTGCCATGGTGCTGAGATATAGAGATAAACAGTTGATTACTTTGTCTTTGGATTTGTAAATGTTTGATTGCTATGCTACCTTTTTCTCATTTGTTATTCACTTTGTTTAGGTTTCAATTCAATAATTAGAAGGGTTTTAGGGATGTATTTACCATGTAAAAATTATAGCTTTCTACTGTTTTGCATCTCTGCAGAATCATTGAATAAGTTACTTTTTTTGATTGTTTTGGTATTGATCGCTGTGGTCAAAAAGACCATATCGATCAAAATATTGCATTTAATGAGAAAAAGGAAGCGTTTTAACAGTTTTTATTTACTTTCACCTGTCTCAGTATCTGTCTGTTTGTATGTCTGTGCCTCTTCTACTTATATTTTTTCTATTTGGGTGTTTACGATTTACGAGTATAAGCGTAGATTGTACACAAATTATTGGAGGGATATGCGTCTAATTGTGTATTAGTCCTTTTTTGAACATCAAGAGGTTAGTGATACTCCTTAAAATTATTTATAGATACTGTTTTGGCATCAATATTGATCGCTCTGGTCTTGAAATTGTCACACCTAAATATTTCAAAAACTGGTTGATAAAATTAGGGGCCAATATGAAAATAAGCTTATTTAGACACCTCCTTTTCGAAATAAAAATACAGAACAGTAATAATATAACTATTCAAAAAGCACCATAGCGATCAACCAAATACGCCAATTCTGGAGATCGACCCCAATACAAGATGGTCGGCTTTGCAGCAGACGAAAATAAATGTTAACAAAATGGAAGGAGCACCGTAATAAAAGGTTTTAGCTTTGACAACCTAAAAGCACATTTGTTATTATTATCTAACGTTGAGCTTGAAAATAAAGTAAGTAGATTAATAAACCTTGATTAATTTTTGTTTTATAAGTAGGTACTGATTAATAAAGAAGTTTCATGAGAGTAAGAATGATTACCAGCAGAAAAACACCTACTAAATGACAAATATAGGTATAAGTAACAACATAACTAAGTATCAACATTTAAAAGTTTCCTCAAGTGCGGCCACAGCTTTAATTTATTGGATTTGTATCCAAGTTGCCATCGGAGGAACAACTTTTGTGTAGTTCCTAAGTCGTTAAAATTAATTTTCAGACGCGTCCTTTCAAGTTAAATGATTTTTGTTATAAAATTGAGCTTCAAATTCGATAAAAATGCTAAACAAGGCATACGAAGTGAAGAAAATATCACTTGTGCAAACAATGGAACACTTCTAGTTAAATTCTAAAGTGGAAATTGAACGAGTTTTCTTTGGAATCGAAAAGTTCTGCAGTTTTCAAAGCTATTTATTATGCAACTGCAGTCGGGGCGGCGCCGCTGCCGGCCGGCAAGTAGTAGATTACCCTGTCGATTGATTCAAAATAATTCAGTTCGAGGTGTCAAGAGACCAATTAAAATTGCTTGGATCGAGTGAATTGCGAGCTACTGACTGGCTCTGCTGGTGCCAATTTTTCATTGTCTGTTTTCGATTGGACAAACGCATTGAGATTGAAATATTTTCTGAGATAAAACTTTACATTCATAAATAATTTAGTTACCCATCAGATATTTCAATTCATTATTTGAATACGTCATCGACTCAAAAGCAAAATTTTTGTACCTGTACTTGTATAGTGAATTTTCCACACTGCAAAAATTCTTTTTAATTTCGCACTAGGTACTTTTAAAATAGCAACAACAATCCTCTCTTAGTTTTACGAATAGTAGGTACAAAAAGTGTAATAGGTACCCCAGTTGCACAAAAGTTGGGGAAATGCTTGGAAAATGTTGGCACAATGTACCTACCTAATGTTCTTAGCCACTCAGAATAATTCTGAGAACAGCTAATATTTACTTAAAACTAGGAAAAATAATATTTATTTGCCAGAATAACTAAGGTACCTAGGTAAGTATACAAATTCTGTTGTTTAATAAATACAAGTTGTTGAACCATAAATTCTACTATCAAGAATGAAAGATGGTGTGCAAAAATTAATAAAATATTTAATTTAAGAGGTAAATTCAGTAATCACACTTATCACAATCACATCACACTATTATACATGCGAAAGTTTGGATGTTTGGATGGATGGATGTATGTTTGTTCCTCTATAACTCGACAACCACTGAACCAATTTGGCTGAAATTTATATTATAATGATAGATAATGACCATTGATAGGACATAAGCTACTTTTTAGGGTTCCGTACCTTAAAAGGTAAAAAAAGGTATATAAAGGTTATAAGATCACTTTCTCGTCCGTCTGTCTGTCTGTCCGTGTGTCACCATCAATTATCTCAGGAACGGGTGGAGCTAGCAAGTTGAAATTTATACCATATACTGAGGTCTATAGTCCCTATTGTGAGTATAAAAATCAAGGTCCTGAGTCAACACTATAAAAAGATATAGGCAAATTTAGGTTTTCGTGAAAACTTGTAAGTACCAAAACTTACCTTAATTATCAACTTTTTTCATTTTTCGGAATTTTTCCTTTACTTGTGCTATAAGACCTTGCTTGTAACCAAAATTGACAATTCTAGGTCAACCGGAAGTACCCTAGAGGTTTTGGGTCGAAAACCTAAATGGTAGTTCCCGTTGACCTAGAATCACGAAATTTGGCAAAAAGCAAGGTCTTATAGAACAAATAAAGGAAAAATTCCAAAAAATTAAAAAAGTTGAAAATTAAAGGGTGTTCCCATATTACATAGTTGACGCCAATTAAGATTAGCCTCTGAGTTGTATGGGCGCTCATACAATTAAGCGGACTAGCTTAATTGGCACCATCCTCAAATAAGGTAGGTAAATAAATAAAATTGTGCTATTGTGTGAAAGAAAATAAAAGAAAATATTTATTGCAATATTATGCTCGTGTGCGCAGAACATTTGCGGCGCTGCTATCGCAGAACTAGGATATGTAAACAAAAAAAATACTGATTGTCCAATAACTTAATGGGTATAATGGGTAGGTACGGAACCCTCGGCGTACGAGTTCGACTCGCACTTGACCGGTTTTATTATCCCATAAATGAGTTTCCATTGGATAATATACCACGCGAGCGAAGACGCGGGCGGAAGCTAGTGTTAACATAAAACAAAATTCAAACTAGGTTCAAAATTTAATTAAAGAAAAACGCCTAACTCTTTGTAAATGGAAAATTCAGTTATTTTTTTAACCAGAGTTTTCAACCATACAAAAAGAGATAGACACACGGCTCGTGGCTAAGTGCTGCTGCATTTAGCACTTTAGTATACTTGCCTACTTTTATTTATTTTTTATATTTTTGCTAACTGAAAAACGCTGTTATATAGCTGCTTCCTAGCCGGAGAGATGAATTTAACGACTCTTTATGGCTGATTTTTTTTGTTGATCGGGTCTGAAAAAACTAAACTTTTGTAATTTGTTTGCGATAATTTAACACATGGAGAGCAAAAAAATGTACTTAAGCTTTGTAAAAAGATAAACAATTATTTTATTGGACTTCAAGTCCTACCGGGATTGGTTTGAAACTTTCCCGTTTCGAGCATTCTTCAAGCTCCGATTGCGGACGGATACGCCTTAGGGCAAATCTCGAAACTAACTTACGGATTAATAGGAATCTTGGAAGCCAAACTACGGAGTCCGATACGATACCATTCCCGAACTTAATTTGGCCGTTTTGTTAGCTCAAGGATTTATTCGAACTCTATTCGAGTTCAGAAGAGGTACAATAACATTGTTACGTTCAACCCATCACCTCGCGATTTCATCAGCTTCCCAAGTGATTGCAAAAGAAGAGCGGTTACTTTTGGTTTATTTATAACAATAAAAAACATTTCTAAAGGCTTTCAAATAAAAAATAAAAGGTTTAAAAAAACTGTGTGTGTGACTTCTGTAGGGTGGGTTGTCCAGCAATGAACCAGGTAAAATTCAAACGTCCATATCTTTTACATTTTTTGACTTACGGATCTAAGATTTGGTGTGAAGTAAGGTGATTAATCTGGCTAAGATTGTGCATTATTAGTTTATTCATATAATCTTTAGATTTCTTAGAAATACAGATTTAGCAAAAAATGAGAATTGGTTCATTGCGTAACACGGGTGGTACGCATTGAACCAGACCGAATTCTGCAATGAACCACCTATTTACCAAGAGAAAGGGCAATGTTTTTACTTTATTATTAATACCTATTAGCAAAATTATTACTAACTACGAAATATAAGCCGTTATAGGTACTGTTAATTATATTTAGGCTTGAGTATTTTAGTCTTAATAAAATCTATGTATTGACATCAAGCAATATGGTTTTTTTTATCATAATACTAATTATAAGTAGATTATCATACAAATCTAGTTGTAATAAGTGGTGGTTTAGTTTTTCAACGTTTAAGAATGGTAGGTGTAGCTCGGACTGGGAAAATGTATGTGAGTACTATGGTTCAATGCAGGACACTATGTCATGGCTCATTGCTGGACACACCCCATTGACAAAACAAACCTCAGAATTTCACCTGGTAAATGATGATACAGCATACTAACTATAGTGTAATTTACAACGTTATGTATGTGTTATCATACGTAACAGGCAAAAAAACTGTAGGTAACACCCAAAAAATGTAGAAAAAGAATGAAATCAACACAAAAAACTGACTTTTATGATACATTTTTATAAATTCGATCACTGGGCGTACGTCTTAAGCTTGCGCTGCTTGTAATTTGGGGAGAGAGTGAGGGATGCGTATGCGTTCCTGTTGGCAGTAATCGTAAAGAACGGCAATGTCACATTTTTGAAATATAGCGGTGGCTCATTGCATCTGCCTGGTTCACAGGTGGACAACCCACCCTATTCAAAAAGTCCTGCTAAAAGTTAAATGTAGTGTTGAATATGACGTGACTGACGCGGCTCGTTTGTCCCGTACAAAATTCAACTTTGTGTGATCGGCTCATTTCCTAAAAATGTCATGCTTCAATTCAAATGTCATGTGACCGTACACAATATGACAAAATCAGAAAATGACGTTACTCTTTCCTCAAGCTTCATTCAATCTTCAATCACACCTCGCTTGACAATGACAAGAAAGAATTTTGAACTGATCGGACAGATTGTCATATGAGAGTAAGTGAGTAGTTCGCCAAAATAATGAACAGTCAACTGAAAATGACCGGCTCAAATGAACCGGCTCACGGTACCGACTCAAAATCAAAATGAACCTACTCTGACAAAAGTCAGTCTAAAATCATGTCATACCCAACATTAGTTAAATGCGAAAGTTAGGTAAGATGTTCATTAGATCATGTTTCAAGAAACCATCTTGGCATGATGACAATGTTATGACATTATGCGGTTAAATCTCATGAGATACCGCAAATCCTGATCATTGGTCTGGCTAATTGGTTCGTAGTCATATTTATTTATCGTCTTCGTTTTTGGAAACGCAAAACATAAAAGAGTAAACATAATAATAGTCAAATTTATCGATCGAGCGAGCGAAGCGAGCGAAGATCTTAGTGGTAAGTTGGGCGATTTTGCTTTGTATGTTTGTATGTTTGTATGTTTGTATGTTTGTATGTTTGTATGTTTGTATGTTTCACGAACTGTTGTTCGCGCATAACTGTCGAACCGTTCATCCAATCTGCATGAAACTTGGTAGGTCAATAGGTTGTGGTAAGGAAATTTACGGGGGAGCATATGAGCTTAATCGATGAAGGGGTTGTGAAGATATTGGGTTCCCAAGGGGGTAAAAAATTATGAAAGTTACACAAATAAATTGAGTGGGGTGTCATACGAAAGGGCTTATTTTGTACATTCCAAAATGGTTTTTATTTTTAATCTAGGATGTATAGTTTTTGAAATACGACCAAAGACCAAAAACTACGAAACCAGAGCTGCAAGAGCTCCCGTTGCATAGAGTTTCGATGACTTCGTAGCTCATTGACTGGTCGGTCTTAAAAAGAGAGTGGCATCGTTGCGGTTTGGTTCGCAATGATTTTAGATGCTACTTGATTTATTTTCATGATAAAAAAAATTTTGATAAAGAATGAAAATAATTGGGGTAAAAAAAAGTTAAGTAAACAAATATATTGAGTGGGGTGTCAAATGAAAGGTCTTTATTTGTACATTCCAAAATAGTTATTATTTTTATTCTAGGACGTATACTTTTGGAAATACGACGAGAATTCATAAATATGAAATACCTAAATGAAAAATTAGACGCGACATTATTGTATTGCATGCATGCCAGTATTTTTTACCATGAAGAGCTAGCGCAATAGGCATACTCGGCAGTATCAGTAGTAGCACTTGAAATTATAGGGGTAGTCAGAAGAAAGTCCAAATGTAAGCCATCTACGGTGCGCGAGATCTCAGTTCGGGGCGAACTACTAGTTACCACGGAGAGAAAAAATATGTACCTTACTGCTAACAAAATTAATTTACCGTAAAATGATGAAAACCGTACTCATATTCCAAGTATGCTTTATTACCATCTGAATGTATTTAACATGCCGTTAAGAAAAGGTACCTGTATTGTATACTTTGGGAGAATACAGGGTGAAATATTTTTATCCATAAAAGGAAAGCGCAATTCAGGCAATTTGTGAAGAATTTTTACGAATACGTTGATATCTTGTGAATTTTACGGGTCTTTTTAGAAACCCGTGTTATAAATATGAAAGGAAAGATCAGAATAACTCAATCACTTCGGTGTTGAGTAAGTGTAATTCAAGAACCTGGATTTCCGCTGTATTTAAAAGGAACTTGTTTAAAAGGAACACAAAATTAAATTTTTAAAAATAGAAATGACAGAAATGATGAACTCTGTTAAGTACTTACTTAAAAAGGTTCTATAGAGTGTTGGCCATATTGATACATAATCGAAGTTTTATTGGAAGACCTTTTTTTTTAAATCTGTTCTAAATAGAATATAAAATATTAGTTTTAGTTTTCCCTATCCACAATGTTCTTGAAATATGTATTATCGCTGGGAACTGTAGCCAAAACGCATAAAACTCCAGCAAAGCTTAACGAAATAAGCACTCCTGAAAAGCTTGTCAGTTATTAATCGTTATTATAAATCAGTTTAAAATAAGGATTGGACTATAAACAACCGTTTTCCATAAGATAAACGAGTTACGAGTTTTTGAGACTTTAGCTAGATTATCCTTAATATTTAATTTATTAAAATATCAATTCATTCTTCATCCGTGAGGAGTTGCACAAAAAAGCGGAGGCCTAAACCCATCTATGAGTGAATTCAGGCTGTGGATGATTACGATGATACATTCTTTAAAATATGATACTATGTATAAGGAACCCTATGGGCCATTATTAAAATTTATGACCATTATAATATAGGTAGGTATATGTCAAAATAGATACCCGTTTGAAGGTTAGAGTGCCTCCAACTTTTGGTAAACGGATGCTTATAACCCATACATAACGTTTACCTACGTACTTTGGACATTAGCCGAACGGCGATGTAGGCCATTAGAAACAGCTGCTCCGGCAATAATACCTTCTCTAATGACATGCATTTCTAGTAATTCATACCTGGAGAAACGATTTGTGTACGCTCTACCGCTTGGAATCGCTTGAGTTTGACATGTGTATGTATGAGCAGCATCTGGTGTAATATTCAACTAAACGATTCATTTTCTCATTAGTATTGAGAAATATACCTACTGGGTGAATAAAAACTGAAATAGTCTGTTCAGACTAAAATTATTTGATCTATACCTACCGGGTGCAAAATTGTTTTATTCCGAAGCTTATTCAGTTTATGACTATTGACGGTCCAGTTTATTAAGTAAAATATCATATTTAAAACAAATATCGTTGAGTTCACGTATAAACCTTCCAAATTTTAATGATTATAATGAATACAAACAGAATGCTGATTGCCATCCAGAAACTGAAATAAAAAATACTTAATATACTTATAAATAAAATAATATACTTACGTATATAATAATATCATTAGCTGAGGAATTATCTAGTGAGTAAGTAGAAAGAAGTAGTTTTTGAGAGTATTTTTATTGCACCCGGCACAAGCACTTACCATAAACTATTAGGAAATAGGTACGCAATCAATAAATTTTGAGTGAGCTCGTAACATTAGCACAATCTGTGACAAAAATAAAACTTAAGTAGGTACAAAACATGTTACATGGTCGACATTGAATGAGTTTCTTTTTTAAACCCAACACTGAAGAGCAAGAAGTTGATATCATGTTTATTACGTCCACGCAAGCATGCAGGAAACTAGATACGGACCATTTATATTATTATGAAACAAGCAATACGTTGAGCTGAACGTGACCTCGACATCCATCCTTGCGAAGTGCGCAAGATTTCAGACCTGCATTTGTACGGAAATGCAAGGATCGTGTACACATTTTAAGAGCAATTTTCTTATGTCACAGGAAATAAAAGACTCAGCTCCGTCGAGATGTCTGAGCTCAGATTCTCATATCTACCTACATGATAACCAGTAACAACAATATCAACTTTACGTACCTAGTTCGTTTCTTTGATTTGTGTTTTTTTTTTGTAAATAAAGCAAGAAAAAACTACTTTATTGATCTTATTCTTAATTAAGATTTGGTTTTATTTTTGTCTGTGACTCGTTTAACCACAGAATACTAGTACCTACTACGAAGTACTCCGGCCCCACAAAACCATAAAATGTTTTTGATCTTTTAAATAACATGTTATCTTGTTGTTGTTTCGTTTGCGCTTGCCTCTAATTTGAAGTCACACAAGTTTTAGTTTGTATCCTGAATGAATAAATAAATACAATGTACTTTTTAAAATTATTTTAAAAAAGCCTTTTATTTACTCATTTTCTGTCCGTACTTGCGAAGCCTCAGTGAGCCGTATGCTTATAAAAAGGTAGCTTTGTGAAAAAAGGTAGACTGTTCTGTGAAAATTCGCTTTCCTCACTGATTGAATTTACCCAAATCCCGTTGTATGCATCGCCACAGAGTAACCAGAGAAACAAACTCAAACAACACGAAAAAGTAGGTACTTCACTACATGCGCAACGTTGTGTGCGTGCGCGTTCACCGACAGGTTCATTACGAGCGGCGGGCGGCCGCTTCGTGAGCTCTCGGCTAGTCTCGGCAAACTCCGGCGGCCGACCGGCGGCTATGCGCTAAGGGACGCTCGGAGGCCGCGAATGCTACGAGTACCTATGCGGCGGCGGCCGCGCGGGTTACGTAGTAACTATTAATGAATCTGTGGCGCGATCTTTTTCTGGTTCATTATCATTCAGTCAGTAGGTAAGGTGAGTAGGTACTTACATCTAGCTAGGCAAAGTCATGCAGAGAAAAATAAAAACTTATCATTTTTCACATACCTACTCAAAAGAACGTGATAGGTTAGTTTATGTACCTACTACCATATTATTGAAATATTTTTGAAGAAATTTTCTGTAAGTACCTACCTACTAAGTAGGTAGGGTGGGTTGTCCACCTGTGAACCAGGCAGATGCAATGAACCACCGCTATATTTCAAAAATGTGACATTGCCGTTCTTTACGATTACTGCCAACAGGAACGCATACGCATCCCTCACTCTCTCCCCAAATTACAAGCAGCGCAAGCTTAAGACGTACGCCCAGTGATCGAATTTATAAAAATGTATCATAAAAGTCAGTTTTTTGTGTTGATTTCATTCTTTTTCTACATTTTTTGGGTCTTACCTACAGTTTTTTTTGCCTGTTACGTATGATAACACATACATAACGTTGTAAATTACACTATAGTTAGTATGCTGTATCAACATTTACCAGGTGAAATTCTGAGGTTTGTTTTGTCAGTGGGGTGTGTCCAGCAATGAGCCATGACATAGTGTCCTGCATTGAACCATAGTACTCACATACATTTTCCCAGTCCGAGCTGCACCTACCATTTTTAAACGTTGAAAAACTAAACCACCACTTATTACAACTAGATTTGTATGATAACCTACTTATAATTAGTATTATGATAAAAAAAACCATATTGCTTGATGTCAATACATAGATTTTATTAAGACTAAAATACTCAAGCCTAAATATAATTAACAGTACCTCTAACGGCTTATATTTCGTAGTTAGTAATAATTTTGCTGATAGGTATTAATAATAAAGTAAAAACATTGCCCTTTCTCTTGGTAAATAGGTGGTTCATTGCAGAATTCGGTCTGGTTCAATGCGTACCACCCGTGTTACGCAATAAACCAATTCTCATTTTTTGCTAAATCTGTATTTCTAAGAAATCTAAAGATTATATGAATAAACTAATAATGCACAATCTTAGCCAGATTAATCACCTTACTTCACGCCAAATCTTAGATCCGTAAGTCAAAAAATGTAAAAGATATGGACGTTTGAATTTTACCTGGTTCATTGCTGGACAACCCACCCTATGTATTAATCTGTATTTATTAATAATATTTGAAGTCGATTTTAATCTACTTTCCAGTGTCGTATGTATCGATTTGAAAATTTGCATTTGTATGTAATTTTGATAAACTTACAATAATTCGGTACCTATTGTCGAGCTGATCTGATGATAGAGTCAGGACCTGTTTAACAGAACTCCTCAGTAAAAAAACCGATGGAGTTAAAACTGGACATGTCTGTCAAGTACCGACTACACTGTAAGAATAAGGAGCTGATTTGATGATGGAGTCAGGAGCTAAGTCAGGAGTAGGCCATTTGTAATTTTAATAAATTAAAAATACGATTTTACTTACGTGTTTATACTATGAACTAAATTAAGTTAACGTATTTATTCTAGCAAATACCATCCGTCCGTCAGCAGTACCAGCTGTCCGTTTATTATTTTAACACTACGCGAGTGACACCGCGCGGCGCAGTTAGTTTATTTCCATAAGTGACAGCCCTACAAGAATAGGCTATTATAAAAGTCGATGTTAGACCGCTGTCTCTCTGTAGTTCATTTCTCCGTGGCATCGCTGGCAAAGGCGTAGGTAAAGTGTTTGCAGGTGTTGGATTACTACCTCCGCTCGAAGTATATAGATTGATTTCCTGTAATATGAAACTGCCGTATCGGATCTATTTTTATCAGGTTGCAACGATCTGTTCGATGGTTATATTGTAAAGGGAAGTTTTAGTTTTCATTCGAATTATTCTGTTACAAACTCTACTTATAATAATAGAAGTTCATAGACAGCTCCTGGGGGATGTGGTTACGAGGCTACAAATTGTGTTATAAGAGAAATAATGGCGAAACTCTTCCCGGATTTACGAGGCGAACTCTGAACAGAATGAAACTTTTAGCATTATTAGAGGAATGGTACCTGGATTAGTAAAAAAGTAGTTTCTGTCATCGAAATGGAGGAAAGTGCCATCAAAAAGAAATCGAATACTAACGAAATCAATTCTTTGAAATCATTCTAAGGTAAAATGATAAAGCTTGTTAAAATGATATCTTGTGCTCACCGCAGATCTTTATTGCCAACATTCATAATACTTTTGCAGGTAAGTTTATCACCAATAAGCTAGGGTTTCCTAAGTATTCGGCGACCGTCTCGTACCAAATTAATCAATGTTATTTATCTACGCACGTTCGCTATCTGAAGAATTTGATACTTTCACATAGTAACAAACTCGTGTCATATTCCAATGTTTTCGAAAATTAATTTTTTCTTTAGTGTTAAAGTAGGTACAAATTATTATAGCAATTATCAACGATGCATACCTACCTACTTGTATTTTAACTTATAAGGAAGAACCGTACCATCTATTCTGGATGATTTAGAACATTATTGCCTAGGACATTGGTGACATGGAGTTAGGCTAGTCCCTGAACGAAACGAAACGAAAAATCCATACCGGTCTTCAAAACTACTTATGACCTTAGGATATAGAGTCGAGGTAGGTAGGTATATATTATTCCACTAGGCCAACAAAACTCATGGTAAATAACAAAAAAAAGGTTAATTACAACCCACCAACAAGCAACAACGCAAGGAAAAGCGCTACGGAGTTTGCGAGAAACAAATGTTGTGGTAGGACCGCGCCGTAGTTAATGACACAAAAACACGATAAATATTATTACATAAGTATTCAAATTATGCAGGCGGTAGGCACAAGAGATGGAGATATAGAGAAGGAGTTAGTAAGGAACTGTAGGAGACGAATCAGATGATAATACCAGAGGTATTTATGAATTAACTGGCTTCCGCCCGCGGCTTTGCTCGCATGATATCCGGATAAAAAGTCCTATTCCCGAACATCATCTATTTATATTTAAAATTTCAGCCAATTCGGCTCAGTGGTTGTTAAGATATAGAGGAACAAACATACATCCAAATATCCAAACTTTCGCATTTATACTCGTAATATTGGTGTGGGAGTGTGATAGTAATGAAATAAGTACTGTTTTCTTGTAACTAAAACAAGTGAAATACTATTATGGTTGGTTTACAATTTTGTATTTGTTTAATCTTTTTCGGAAGATGCTGATGATTTTTAATGACCTAGCTTAAAATTGTAATCTAATGAATAGATCCAAGAATGATGATGCTGATGGGTATGTAATCCCTCCAGCGGCTGAACTCTGAACTACAGCAGGCATTGTACAGACTTGCGGATCACAGCCAAATGCCAAAGGTCGTGCCCCTTCCCTGCACTCTAATTTATTTATTTTCAGTTCCGATACATCATTTGATCACGGTCTGGGCTAGATTTATGACTCTTTTGCGTTATAACAATTTATACCAACCAATCGATATCCGTAATGCGATTACCAAAAGATGGACTTTATCGATTTTGGGGAAGTCTATGTTTTCAGCCACCGATTTATTTTACAATCTAGATAAGTTTTATCGGTGAGTGTTTGCATAGGGAGCAAAATTGAATTTGCCGATACGGGCATAATGCACGGCGTGTACATACGAGCGAAGAAAATCCTGCTGGTGCGGTGTGTGCACCAACGCGATAATGCCAGATTCGAAATTAAGTGGGGCTAGCGCTTTATCACGTGCTAACTGGTAACCCACCGTGAATCGAATTGCCTCCCAATCCTGCAGATGTATGATTGTGAAACCTATATACTAGCTTATAAGCTTAAAAGTTACAAATACAATACAATACAAAATGTTTATTTCTTCAACTTAATCTAAAATTTACATTTCATGGGTTTTAGATGCCCTTTTAAGTATAAAAATACCTGTGCTAGTATCTCGCTCTTCCATTAATACTTTCATGTAGATTGAGTTACTTATCTTTACTAGCATAAAGCTGTATGATACAGAGCCTCAGAAAGATCTGACGTCATACGTTTGCGCTCCAATGAACACTAAAATATTACGTCTAGCAGCTCGACTATAACCATTAATTTCTAGGTATTAATAAATATTTATCAGAGTTGTTTGTCGTTAGCGATAGACGTAATAGTTTTAATAAAATAAGTAAATTTATTAAGCTGAGACAAACATGCACATTGCGGGTGGCTAAAGCTGTGCTTTGCACACACGCTGAGCGGTACGTGATGTTTCACGCAGTAAAGAAGAGTGAAATCAAGTTATTTCAGCCATTTTCTTTATTCATTTGGGATTAAGCATATTTTTATAATGACCAAAACCAGTTGGCTCTTCGGTATTGTTACCTTTTTTAAATAAGTACCTAAAAATACGTTATGGATCATTACTTCCTACACCAAGTGTCGGCTCTACGTCTATGTGTATTCAATATTTGTAGGCTAGTACCAAACTCTCTCTCATGTACCATCACTATATTCAGTAAAACAAGAAATTCCCAATGGAGCCGTCCTTTCTAATACTTGAAAATGACATAAATACTGTTAAATAATGCTCTACTAAATAAATACGAAATGGCAACTTTTAGAACTAGGGATTTGTTGTCCGGGTAAACAAACGTGTCCCTAGACAAAAACTTACGAAGGTGAACACCGAGTAGTTACTGAACAATAGAGGAAATTGGAATGATCGGAATACAATACAAGGAACTTCATGTTTGTTTATAAAGTTAAGAACCAAGTAATTAAACATAACCAATCAAAGGTAGTTGAATTGCTGACTAAAAGCTGTAATTAATGTATTAAAACAAGTCACACAAAAGGCGTAGTTCAATTTAGTAATTTGCGTTGCCTTTTAGTTTAATTGCTCAATTTTTATTCACGCGGAATCATAATGAATCTGGGCAAATTTTGGAAAACAGAACCTTTATATGCTTGGCAGTCATGAGAGCGACCCTCCATGTGACACACAATGAGGACACAAATCAAATATTCATGCCAGATTCCTCACTGAAAATCGATGTGGATAGACCGTTTCCTAGGATTATTTGCCGCTAGTTTGAAAAGGAACAATAAGAATTCTAGATAGAAAATAACAACATGCTTCATTGTAAGTACCGTTGACCTGACAAGGTCCTTGCCGTGTGAAGGAATAAAGACAGATGGACTGTAATAGCAGTGATTACGGTACACTCGCTGAGACAGGCACGACCATCGGAAGTAATAATTTCGGCGACAA
Organism: Camptogramma bilineatum; assembly: GCA_958496255.1. Classification (NCBI taxonomy): domain Eukaryota; kingdom Metazoa; phylum Arthropoda; class Insecta; order Lepidoptera; family Geometridae; genus Camptogramma; species Camptogramma bilineatum. The sequence continues at coordinate 10,156,636 of OY292456.1, forward strand.
TAGGCGAGAGTACGCATCTCGGAGGGCTACAAACTGTTAAGTGGATTAAATGTCTCACAAAGGCAGTTTATTACTCGCAGCCTTCCGTCACGAACACACGTTCATTGTCAACACTTGCTTGCCATTGTTTGCTCCCCTTTGCATGAATTTACCTATCGGTACGAGTACCTATACCTATTTAGACCCCAGACAGAGAAATCGCCAGATTCGGACCAGACGCTTTTTGTTAGAGCAGCGAGCTTAAATTAGATCACGTCGCTGACTTTGTTCCCTCAGTAAACAAGACCAAATTAAGTGCTCATTATGAGAACGAGTTTGTCGCGCACACCATTTGGTTGCGCTAATGCTGAGCTTAAATTAGTTGCTTGTGGTTCTTGCTTTTATAAAATATTGAAAAAATTGAAAAAACAATGTGTATTTATCCAAAGTGCATGCCTTCTCAACATCCAGAACCGAATCATCGACATTTATTACGACGGCCGAAGATAAAGTTTTCTCAAATAACAAAGATTCAAGAAGCTAAGGACAAATCCCCAGGTTATTCCTTGATATATCTTAACATAATCCGAAACAATATCGGGCGGCCACAAACGTACCGTTGAACCTGAATTAGATGAGTTTGGAAAACTGAAGCGGGTAGAGGCCACAAGACGACGAACGAGCTAGCGAGGATTTTCGGAGGTTTCGTGATGACGTCAGAGGGGTCTCCGGGCGGTGCGAGGGGCGTGCGGGGGGGGTGCGAGTGGCGCGCGCCGTGCCCCGGCCGCGGAGCGCGCGTCGGCGCACAGTGGCTCGATCGTATGGAGAGGGTCGGACATTCGTCTTTAAAAAAAGTTGATGTCGAAATGTGTTAATTTAATAATGGCATTGTGTTCAGTTAATTATTCTCTTCAATAGTCATTCTCGGTACTTTTGCCGTAACGGCAATATTTCATGAATAAATTGAAGAAACGTTGATTTTTATTACAATTTTGTATGGAAATGAATTTTCAAAACCTTATATCTCGACATTGCCCTGCGTTTTCGCAGTGCGGTTTTTTTTATCGTAATCTACACATAAACAGCTTCAATATCCATTCAAAACTTGCTGCGCCAAACTCTTATAAGACTAAAATACAGGATGATCTATTTTGAGTTAAAATATATGAACGATAACTTGTAATCTACTCGTACACGGTTCGAAATGTCTTAAATTAATAATGGTATCGTGCTCAATTAATGATTTTCTTCAATAGTCATTCTCGGTACTTTTGCTGTAATGGCAATATTTCATGAATAAATTGAAAAAACGTTTATTTTTATTCAAAAATTTTAAGGAAATGAATTTTTAAAACCTTATATCTCGACATTGCCGTGCGTTTTTGCGATGCGGTTTTTTTTATCGTAATCTACTCATAGACAGCTTTAATATCCAATCAAAATTTGGTGCGCCAAACTCACAACAGACTCAAATACAGCATGCATGTTCTATTTTGAGTTACAATATTATGAATATTAACTTAACTGATTTTCGTAATCTACTCGTACACGGCTCGAAATGTGTTAATTTAATCATGGTATCGTGTTCAGTTAATGATTTTCTTCAATAGTCATTCTCCGTACTTTTGCCGTAACGGCAATACTTCATGAATAAATTGAAAAAACGTTGATTTTTATTACAATTTTTAAGGAAATGAATTTTTAAAACCTTATATCTCGACATTGCCGTGCGTTTTTGCGATGCGGTTTTTTTTATCGTAATCTACACATAGACAGCTTCAATATCCAATCAAAACTTGCTGCGCCAAACTCATAACAGACTAAAATACAGGATGTTATATTTTGAGTTAGTAATAACTCAACCAATTTTCGTTATCTACTCGTACACGGTTCGAAATGTGCTAATTGAATAATGGTATCGTGTTCAGTTAAAGATTTTCTTCAATAGTCATTCACGGTACTTTTGCTGTAACGGCATTATTTCATGAATAAATTGAAAAAACGTTGATTTTATTACAATTTTTATGGAAATGAATTTTTAAAACCTTATATCTCGACATTGCCGTACGTATTCGCGGTGCGGTTTTTTTTATCGTAATTTACACATAGACAACTTCAATATCCAATCAAAACTTGCTGCGCCAAACGCATAACAGACTAAAATACAGAATGTTCTGTTTTGAGTTCATATATTATGAACATTAAACTTAATCAATTTTTGTAATCTAGTCGTACACGGTTCGAAATGTGTTAATTTAATAATGGTATTGTGTTTAGTTAATGATTTTCTTCAATAGTCATTCGCTGTACTTTTGCCGTAACGGCATTATTTCATGAATAAATTGAAAAAACGTTGATTTTTATTAAAATTGTATGGAAATGAATTTTCAAAACCTTATATCTCGACATTGCCCTTGGCGCACCTACTTGGCGCACCAAGTTTTGATTGGATATTGAAGCTGTCTATGTGTAGATTACGATAAAAAAAACCGCACCGAGAAAACGCACGGCAATGTCAAGATATAAGGTTTTAAATATTCATTTCTTTAAAAATTGTAATAAAAATCAACGTTTTTTTCAATTTATTCATGAAATAATGCCGTTACAGCAAAAGTACCGTGAATGACTATTGAAGAAAATCTTTAACTGAACACGATACCATTATTCAATTAGCACATTTCGAACCGTGTACGAGTAGATAACGAAAATTGTTTGAGTTATTGTTAACTCAAAATATAACATCCTGTATTTTAGTCTGTTATGAGTTTGGCGCAGCAAGTTTTAATTGGATATTGAAGCTGTCTATGTGTAGATTACGATAAAAAAAACCGCATCGCGAAAACGCACGGCAATGTCGAGATATAAGGTTTTAAAAATTCATTTCCATAAAAATTGTAATTAAAATCAACGTTTTTCCAATTTATTCATGAAGTATTGCCGTTACGGCAAAAGTAAGAAGAATGACTATTGAAGAAAATCTTTAACTGAACACGATACCATTATTCAATTAGCACATTTCGAACCGTGTACGAGTAGATAACGAAAATTGGTTGAGTTATTGTTAACTCAAAATATAACATCCTGTATTTTAGTCTGTTATGAGTTTGGCGCAGCAAGTTTTGATTGGATATTGAAGCTGTCTATGTGTAGATTACGATAAAAAAAACCGCATCGCGAAAACGCACGGCAATGTCGAGATATAAGGTTTTAAAAATTCATTTCCTTAAAAATTGTAATAAAAATCAACGTTTTTTCAATTTATTCATGAAGTATTGCCGTTACGGCAAAAGTACGGAGAATGACTATTGAAGAAAATCATTAACTGAACACGATACCATGATTAAATTAACACATTTCGAGCCGTGTACGAGTAGATTACGAAAATCAGTTAAGTTAATATTCATAATATTTTAACTCAAAATAGAACATGCATGCTGTATTTGAGTCTGTTGTGAGTTTGGCGCACCAAATTTTGATTGGATATTAAAGCTGTCTATGTGTAGATTACGATAAAAAAAACCGCATCGCAAAAACGCACGGCAATGTCGAGATATAAGGTTTTAAAAATTCATTTCCTTAAAATTTTTGAATAAAAATAAACGTTTTTTCAATTTATTCATGAAATATTGCCATTACAGCAAAAGTACCGAGAATGACTATTGAAGAAAATCATTAATTGAACACGATACCATTATTAAATTAAGACATTTCGAACCGTGTACGAGTAGATTACAAGTTATCGTTCATATATTTTAACTCAAAATAGATCATCCTGTATTTTAGTCTTATAAGAGTTTGGCGCAGCAAGTTTTGAATGGATATTGAAGCTGTTTATGTGTAGATTACGATAAAAAAAACCGCACTGCGAAAACGCAGGGCAATGTCGAGATATAAGGTTTTGAAAATTCATTTCCATACAAAATTGTAATAAAAATCAACGTTTCTTCAATTTATTCATGAAATATTGCCGTTACGGCAAAAGTACCGAGAATGACTATTGAAGAGAATAATTAACTGAACACAATGCCATTATTAAATTAACACATTTCGACATCAACTTTTTTTAAAGACGAATGTCCGACCCTCTCCATACGATCGAGCCACTGTGCGGCGCCCGCTGCGACCGCCAGACCCGACCCGCTACGTACTATCTGTTGCGCGCCGAGCGCGGTGGACGCGCACCGCGAAGCGCCGCCCTACACTCGTAAACAAATTCTCCGCGCTCAAATTAACATTTCCTCTATGAAAACTGTCCCCAAAAATGTTCTTCTATGCTCCTGAGTGATTTATGAGTTCTAGTGATTGACTGTAAAATTACTGTGAAAGTGCCGACCAGGGGTAAACGGCCCGTCAGCCGCCCACGGACTGTAGTACTGCTGTAGTAACCTTCGCAAGGCTTGATGCTCATTGGGTGATGCACCGAGAATAAGCAGAATTTAGGTACCGACCAATCACAACAAATACCTAAGTACCTCTATATTTCATTCTTATAAATGTTAAACTTATTAGTGTTAACTGTACCTGACTCTATTTATAATTTTAAAAATTATCTGAACAGTATATTCTTAGGCGATAGATGTATAATATAATGTCTTGAGATTGGTATTCCAACTCATCATCATGGGTTTTAAACCCACGCACACATTCACTCAATATGTAAGTAGGTACCAAAATACTATTCAATTCAGAGTTTTAAAAGTAATGCCAAAAATCATAAGGTGTTCTTTCATTAGTTAAGTTTCATAAAAATTGCTAATTGATTGTAATGGCGTCAAAATGTTCAGAGATTGGAGCAGCAGTTACTTCGTCTTTAGTCTGCTTCATAAATCAAGGTTTTTCTATAATATGCTATTCCTAATGATGAATTTGGTATATTTTTAATTCAAAACTTTAACTGATGATTTTTTATAAACAGTCAGCTGATACAATCAATCAACAGTAGAAATGGTGAGTTACCATCAATGCCATCAATCACTTTGCCACAAATCAAGGCAACTTTTGTTTACAAAATAAAACTAATCATACATAGAGACTTCCAGTCAATTAAAACAATTTTGCGCTGTTGGACATTTAGCTTTATAGACGTTCTGATCAGGAGGGAAAACTAAAATGTGTTTAAAGTTTTTTAGACGAAATTAATGTTTCCTCACAGACAATACTGCATTTGGGATAATAAATATAGAGTTCGTTTGTTTGTTTTTGTGCCAATCTCACGAACTACCAGTCCGATTTGAAAAATTATTTCTGCATGTGGTAAGTAGCTAAACTCTTGAGGAAGGCTTTTTGAAATACGACGAAAAAATGAGAATTTTCAGTACCTACTTAATTTAAATAATAAAAAAATTAGACAAGACATTATGTATAGCATGCATGCCTTTATTATTTACCATGAAGAGCTAGCGCAATAGACATACTCGGCAGTAGTAGCACTTGAAATATAGGGTATTCAAATATGGGTAGTCAAACAAAAGCAAGTCTAAGGGAGTGTCCACATTGCGTTTTTTGCAGCGCGTTTGTATCGATACAAACGCGATTCGAACGCGATGCGAACGCGCAGCCCCCCGCGCAGCCCCTCCCGGTTCGCTTTTGTATGGAAAAATACGCGTTGCGAACGCGCGTTTGTATCGATACAAACGCGCAGCTCAAAAACGCGCTGCAGAAAACGCAATGTGGACACTCCCTAAACTATAAGCCATCTATGGTGCGCGAGATCTCAGTCCGGGGCGACCTACTAAATTAAATGTGTTCTAAAGGGAGAAGTTTTAGGTGCAGTTCTATTGAAATACCTATATTACTGCAGTTCAACTTCTTAGTTCCTCTGGTCAAGTGAGAGAATATCTCACCTTTCAAAACGTTTTATTGTATTGCTCAGTAGATTTTTCAGCCGACTCTTACTATTGAGAAAAAAATTAACCGATTCGGTTTTTCGATCGATAAACCATCATCACAAGAAGTCACATTTTACCACTCTACTATCGATCTACCGCAAGTCACATTACGAGCAGAGCGCTTCCGTGCTTCGGAGGGCACGTTTACTTGTCGGTCCCGGCTATGTTAAGCCACGACGGATACCTTTAGGCGGCCTAAAAACTACGTCACCATAGTTGGCCACTTGCTTATACGAACTTACTTTAATGCGCTTACTTGTACATTTTCCAAATCGAAAAATCCATTGATATTGATGCACGGATCCTGGATTCGAACTCAAATGTCAGTCGGATTCAAATCCGAAGCACAATTCCACACGACCAACGCGACTGATGTCTTAAAAGTATAATTAATTAATCAATTATACGAACAAAATTCAAGATGATCAAGAGATATCATAAAGATCTAGCTAATGGAGATTTCAAAGATCTTAATGAATCATAATATAAGTATTTTATTTATGTTATGATTCATTAAGATCTTTGCAATCCCCATCAGCTGGATCATTATAAATGTTTTATCACTCGGAAAATCAAAACAAATTAATAAATTATAAGGCTACCAAAACATTTATAAATCACCAATTTGTTTGAACGTCTTTATTTTGCACCGCCAAAGTACAGAATAATATTATTATTTCTCAGCAGGTATGCCATTAATTTAAACTGTTAGAATTTATTGTGAAGACACATTTTATGTCCATTAACCCAGACCATTAGCCTATTTGAAAATTTATTTTAATGGTTGTTTGACTTATTTGTTTTGAGATTATACATTCATCTACATCGTTACTGCCTACGCTGTCTTCTAAACAGACTTGCAATTTCATTTATAATGCTGTAAAGTTAAATGTCAACATTTTATTTACTATTAACCATTTTTATAATCTAAGAGGCTAAATCTAAAGTCAATAATTCTTATTTAACATACTTTACTAACGAATAAACTATCTTATCGCATGAATTCTTTAATTGGCAGTTTCCTTATTTCATCAATTCGTCTATCAATATTGCGTTTGATTTTGTAACAATTATGTTAAAAAAGCACGAAGCAAAATAAAAATATAATTTGAAGAGTCAAATTAAAAGGGTGTAATAAAACAAGTTGGAAACATTCCGTATTTCTTATTTTAAAATTCTACTTTATTGCTCCTACAGCAGCGGCAGCGGCGGGCGGCTCCGCTTAGCCTCGTAAATTCACATCCATCACGGTTTTCATTAAAACTAAATTAGGCGTGAGAATAGTCCCCGCCGCAGGCCGCACACCTGTCGACGTCCGCGGTCTATTTACTCAACTTACCTGTCACTAAACACCATTAATAGTTCGAAACTAACTAACGAAACTACAATTTATACAAAATATCTCCGCTGCGATGAGACTAGTATTGCAATAATAGATTCTAGAACACACCTACTGAGTTATAAAGATTGGCACTATCTTGGATATGCGGACGTATTACCTACATACATATAATTGCAATTCATATCTAGGTACCCTGAACTATTCACACTATAGTCCGCGGAAATTTTAATCCTCTTTTTTTAAGTTTTTCCAGAGTTTTCCCCTTTCGTTTGTGACACGATATCGACCACTGAGCAATTTGGTCGGGTTCAAAATTGGAATGTCGGTAGAGGCCTTACTTCGGTTGAAGATTGAATACCTTTCACGTGTGTAAGAGGTAAAATGGAATATCGTGACACCTAGCGTCGCGTCGTTTATTACAAAACGTTAATATTTCATAAATATATGACTGATCGATAGTAACTTGACGTTGGCTCTTAAATTTCCATCGTTATGAAATGATTGCCTGTAAGTGTAAAATAAGTCGCAAAATGTTAAAATTATTTCGTAAATCAAACTTCAAAATTAAATCAACCTCATAATGAAAGAAAAGGTATTGAATATCTATATTTTTTCTGATTAAGTAATTGCATTATCTTGTTTTATTCTAATATCATTGATCAAACCTAAATCTGAAACCTGTCTGAAAGCATTATGGAATTGTGAACATCTGATAAACAAAGCCGCACAACAAAGAAAAACAAAGGTAGAAATGAAACCAAACCGAATTTTCTAGGCCAGCGAACAAGAGGATTTGCTGGGGTTATCTTTACATTGAGGTTGATACTTTTGCGTTCTAAGTGCTACGGTTGAGACCTCTAATGTCATTTTGTTTAAATATACTTACTTAGGTACTACTAGTAGGTACTTAGTTATTTTACTTAAAGTTTCGAAACTGTAATTTTGATTCAGCGCAAGTCTTGCATCCGCTCCGTAATTACTAGGTAATAGTAGAATGGGTAGGTAATTATAATTATAATGGATTTACAAAATTAATGAATCTATTAACTTGAGTACCTACCTATCATTAAATTTCGCACTCCTAGATGTAAACACCGGTAACTCAAAAAACCTACTTTTTCAGAAATGACAAAAAACTGATTTGTATTTAGAAATATATGACAGACTATGAAAAATTTAGGTAAGTAATATCTATTCATAAAGGTAACATTTTTTCAAACTTGTTCAATTAACTCATTTGTATCACCGTTTAGGTATTCAGTTTAGGAATTCGAAAACGTAACTACTAAGGCTGAGGCCCCATTAGTGCGTTGCGTTGCGTCGCGTCGGCAAAATGTATGAGTAAAACGTCGCAGCGTTGAAACTCCATTTGGGCAAATTTTGAGTTCCCAGGGTTTTCATCTAGGGATGCGATTTTATGAATTATCCCAGCTTATTATTCACAAATTGGCAGTTCTAAGAGAGGCGTCATTATCAAAGGATTGTGAGTTTGTGAGCCTCCAAATGGAGCCGGCAATTGCTTCGTGTTCCAGGAAATAATAAATCAAAGTTCCACCATTTGCAGAGACTTTGATCATAAAAATAAATCTTTTGTATTGACTGAGATTGCTGAGTGATCAATCGCTCTTCAAAAGTGTTATTGGAAAATAGAAAATGAATATCTAGGTAAATGTTTTCAGTACAGTGTGTAATAAAAACCATGTCCGAACTGTGGGGGTACCATGTTATTAGGCATAGGGATTAAGTTCGATTAATGTCATCATATTCAAAAATTAAATTAAAAAAATCAATAAATTTTTTGGATGTCAAAACATGGAGGACTTGTTTATAAAAAAAACTAAAAAGCACATTAGCTATAAGGCAAAAGGACAAGACTAAAGGCAGGTAATTTAAATAAAAAAAGTCTGAAATTAAAATTACTTTTCAAGTTATGTTTACATTACCTAATAAAATAATTTTGTTATTTTTTAGGTTGTTTGTTTGGAAATGATGTTGGGATTTCTACCTACATGCCTCACTCAGAGCGGAGAGGGTTTTTAGTTGTGTTTTTTCAAGAATGAGTCACGTGCAACGACATGCAAATCTTACCTCGCATCCACACGTTGGGGCCAACGTTGGTCCCAATGTTACTCGCCAACGTGTGGATCTAGCAAAATCACCCCGCATCCACACGTTGGGGCCAACGTTGGCCCCAACGTCTCTCACCAACGTGTGGAGCTGAACAAAATAGCTTGGCCCCAACGTTGGGGCCAACGTTGGGAGTTGGCCGTGCCGTGTCGGTTTTATCAAAGGAAGTTGGCGCGCCAACGTTGGGGATCCGTCCACACGTTGGCGCTATGCTCAGTCCCGTTTCGACGCGCATCGTGAGCGCACGTGTCGACTGACGAGCGAGAATGTCATCGTATTCCTTATTTATTGTGTTTGTAGAACTATCGGGCTGAAATTTTGCACACTTATAGATTCTCGGTGACAATGAAATATTATGGTATCAACAAGCTGATCTGATGATGGAGTCAAGAGCTGTTCAACAGAACTCCTCAGTAAATAGACCGATTGAGTTGAAACTTGGCATATTTGTCAAGTTCTGACTACAATGTAATAATATGGTAACAGCAAGCTGATCTGATGATGGAGTCTACTATTTTTTTTATGTTACGGGAACCGTGCAATTTTTTGGGATAAAAAGTAGCCTATGTCCTATTTCCGGTTATTATCTATCTATATTTGAAATTTCACCCATATCGGTTATGTGGTTGTCGTGTTATAGAGGAACAAACATACATCCAAACATCCAAACTTTCGCATTTTTATTATAGTGTGTTGTGTGAAGTGTGATAGTGACATGACGTGATGTGATTGTGATAAAATTGGTATTCAGTAATGTAAAATCACTTAGAGAAATTTCAATTTCTGTATCGGACGCGCAGACATCGGACGTCTGCACGTTGGCTCTGACGGAACAAGACTGGTGTATCGCCAACGTGTGGATGGTTCACGAAATCTTGGCGCCAACGTTGGGACCAACGTTGGTCCCAACGTTGGGGCCAATGCAATTTTGTCAGCTCCACACGTTGGTGAGAGGCATTGGGGCCAACGTTGGCCCCAACGTGTGGATGCGAGGTTACACAAAAAGTTAAAATATTTTTTTAATTATCCCACTAGGTATGATGAATACCACGAAAAACCTAACCTAACCTAACCCAACAAATTCATCGCCCTAATTATAAACTTAAAATGCATTTTTAAGTTTTTCATTTCCATGATAATACCAATAATACGTTAGAAAATACGTGTTAAAATTGTATTTCAAAAGAAAAACAAACTAATATATTTTTAATTATAGGTAAGCCTTTAAAAGTAAAGATTACTTTGATCGAAAAACAAGACAAGTTCATCGGGAGCGTTTAGTTTAATTAATTCTTTGCTCGGAAGTCTCCGAGGCGACCTATTTCCTCCAACTTGATGGTTTTCTTTAATTACCTACCCTCATCGCTTTGTAACGCAGCCTGCGAATAATATTTATTGAAAAGAATTTTCAGAGAAAAAACTAAAAAAAAATACGAACAGATGGACATTATCTTAGCATTTCAAGTTTTAATACTTCGAAGATAAGTTTTAATGGTGCCTTCATACTAAAGGTACTAGCATTACATTTTTTTTAAGAAAGAGAAGCAACTAAGCCCTTTATTACCTACTTATAGAAGACTTCTATACGTCAACAGTTCTATACATACACGAACGAAACGAAATACGGAACATTTCGCAACCGAATTCCTGTCGCGTAATTTCCGCGCGGTGTGTCAATTCAGCCGAATATGTCGGAAAGTAAAATCAGCCACGGAACTTCGGTCGCATATTTTCGGTAGGTATCATAATGTGCTTAGGCACTTAAAGAAGTATTTTCTTGGAGAAACACATTATTTTTATTAATAGTGCTATCACTATTAATAAAAATAATGTGTTTAGAACGTCTATGTAAGCCAGTACCTATGTACTGGCTTACATAGACGTTCTAATATTCATTCAGACGTGTGAATCAAGGTTGAAGAAAACGTAGAGGTGTAGAAACTTGGGTAGGTACTATTAGTTAAAGCTCACGAATACGGCCTACAGTCTCCGAACCCATAAATTACGCCCCTGGTCATCCGTCAGGGCATACATAACTTTACATGACATCGTGACAAGTCTATGTAAGTACCTAGGTACTCTATAAAGTGTTGAAAATTTGAAATTACTTTGCCATAGGTATGTTAACTTGTTATATTAAGTAGGTAGGTACTTTTTTATTTTTTATTCGAACTTTTATCAGAATAATAATTGAAACGATCACAGAGGCTATTAGGACGCAATTTCATTGATTTCTCTCCCGTCTTAGGTGAATAGTCCCTAAAACATTTCTGAAAAACCCAGTTTCCTTTCAGGCGGGTGAACGTAAATGGATATAAAACTACACCCGAACAAATGACATAACAACAACAGTTATTGTAAAACTGATAAGCTTCCGTAGGTATACCAACTCGGAACGGTTTGTTCAGATGGGAAAACTAATAAATACCTACACGCTTTGGAATTAAAGCAATTTCAGTTTGTATTTCACTCATAACTTTTTATTTCTTTGTTGGAGGTTATACCTGCACAACATTTCTATTGACTTTGTGAAAGGTACGAATGAGATAGGTTCGTTTAAATATGTAAATGGAAGGAGTTTTTGCCTCAGTAAATACTGATTTTAGCCATGTCTGATTACTCTGTAATGAGGGGTCGTAGTAGCTTTACTACTGACGGCTGGAATCTAAAAAGCAAAATTATAAATAACTGCGGTGGTGCGGCACGGGTCTAATAATTTTATCGCTGTAACCAAGCACTATTTTGAAGCGCTGGATATTCCGATTCGAAAGGAAATAGAAACATCGTTATCCAACATTTGAAATCAAAGCCAAAGCCCCGCGTGTTGAGTAAACGACTAGGGCAGACCGCAATGGTAGCATAGATTCACTTCGGCATCAATGTGGACCGATGTCTTCTAGAATTGAGCTCAATTTGAATTCAAATAATGTATTTGATGAATAACTTATCCAAACCTCGTTGATGTTTAATTGTGAAACTTCAGTTAATTGAACCGAATAGTGTAAGTGTAATAGAATGTAAGTAAACTTCGAGCCGTTTGTTTCAAAGGACGTAATTCCATGTTCACACATGGAAATCAGGTCGGTACCTACATATTAGATTAAATTCGAATAGTGTTTCTGTTTCGTGAGGCTCACGCGATTGTTTTTTTATCTCGCATTCTAGTCTGAAAAAATAAAACGCTTAGAATTTCAGTGACCTTTCGTTGTTTTGATGTAAGTAGACTAGACCTGAAAGCTTACAATGACCTGTGCTTTATTAGAGTACAGCAGTTCATCAACCCAAGATCTGATGGAATGTCTCGGTGAAGAACCAAGGCTTGCAATTTCCCTTCATAAAATAATTTGATGACAAATCTTGTAAACGGTGTGCCTAAAGCTTTTTGTATTCACTGAATCGCTCAGTGTAGTGTATTGAGTGAATACCTGAAATAAATGCTCGATTTGTTCAGTTGTGTTTTAAAACATTTTACAAAGTAAGTTTAAATTACACTACCCACTGTACTGTGTATAAAATTGTTCATAAAACGTAGTTGGGTTTGTTGCTCATTTTACCGATCCTGTTAATAAGAAAAAAAAGAAATAGCCTTGGCTGCCAAATATCTGTATAGTTCAGCAATTTATAAATACAATAGGCTTCTAACCAGTGTGTACCGTATGGACGTGTTAGAACAATTCAGAATGCATTCTAATATTTAGTGGTGTCGATACATGCAGCGCCCATAGCGGTATCCCCAGAAGCTATTGTTCGATACTCATGCATAAACCATGCACGATGCGCGCCGTGAGAGGATGTCCTCTTCAATGAATAATAGATTCAGTTACCGCACCAAACATTAACTACTACGCTTTTTATCTACGTCGGCACATATCGGATGGAATATGGAAAGCTCTACGGATTTAGCTCAGATTTTACCGATGATTGATCGCGTTAAATGACTGTTTATTGCCGCTATGTTGTTGCTACGCTAGTTTCCAATTGGCTCGTGAAATTCAAATTCATTTGCTGGCTGACATTGCAAGTTGAGCAAATATGAATTATTTCAGGTGAAAAGTACTTATGGAACCGTAATCGACTCGTGACAAATTAATGAACGTGTTATGTTTAAATTAACATAATGCTAGCGGGCGTTGCCGGTTTGTTTATCGCATAAACATCATTGCGTCCATTGTGATCTGTGAGATGTATGAATTAGCCATTTTGATAGGCTACAACTCGCTCGAAAGATTGGAATAAAATGAAGTGTATTTGCAACCATGACTGATACAATAAGTTAATTACTTCAAATTTCAATTTTAAATAGGTATTCAATTTTAAGTTACATCAAGATTATTTGGTCGATGTTAGAAAGAACGCAATTTCAGCGAAAACTTGACAAACTTTAGTATGATGATAAAGTGATCCGTAGCATTGGCACTATAGTCGTATTGCTCATTAAACGGACTAAAATTGAAGGAAAAAATGTCATTTTTCCTTCAATTTTGATTAGTTTTGATACGTTTTATGTCAAAATTGAAGGAAAAATGACATTTTTTCCTTCACTTTTAGTCCGTATAATGAGCAATACGACTATACGTAAAGAGATTAAGCTAAAGATTTTGGGCCAGGATTTTTTCTGGCGTGTACGTAGCAGAGTCGAAACTTGGCTTGGCAATTACCATGCCGTTGTGCATGTTTCAAGAGTATTTTTATAGCTCTATCGTTTGTACATAAGTAATATCTACTGTTACGTATTTTCGGGATAACCCAAAGAAGTAGGTACGGTATTTCATCTCTAGAGAGATTTTGTTCACTTTTTATTATTTCCATTCAGAACCTAATTTGGATAAAGTGAAGATACAAAGAATATAAATTAAGTTACAGCCACAAAAAAGTTTCACGGAGACGTTTTTATTTGAATTTAAAGGAATTGATTGTCCAATGTTTCGGAATATCTAAAAAGGATTTCTTTGAGAAACTTTACTTTGAAAGTTATGCTGAATTTAAAAGGATTTTGCGGTTAAGAACGTGGGCGGTGAACTACGTAGTGACGGAGGTAGGTACTTTAAATACTGACTCGGTACATATTTTTCGTGTAAATCTGATTCCTAGATCATAACCAAGTTTTACTTACATTTGCTAGGTTTATGCAAAGATGCAGGCAAGAAACAATTTTCAATAAATAATGGAGGGCTAAGATGGTTGCTTTGTAATTTTTTCATTGTGAATTTAGTCATTTTGACAAGTATTTTTTTGAAAGAACCACGGCTATTTGCACCATGATGTTGCCAAATGAAACGCTATTGAGATAATTATATTCGTTGTTTCGAGAAATGCAAAATGGGCAACTAGCTTTTGAAACAATAAGCACTATACTTATTTATTTATTTATTTATTTATTTATTTACATAGGTACGAGAATACACCTAGTCTCAGCCTTTACGATTTTGCACCAAATAAGAAAAAATAAAAAATACGTATTTATGAAAGGTTTTGTAAAAAGTAAACGAGGAATACACTGATGTAAATTCATAAAAATGCATTCTAATTCAATGCATTATAAATCTTATACTTACATAATTCAATTTTAAGATTTTTTTTTATCTCGTCCTTATAATTACGTCCAAACCGCTATTCGCCATATTTACTCGTATTTAGTCGTGTCGTCACTTCCATAGTAAACTAGCTAATGTGTTGTGTGTGTAATTTCTTAATTTTTCAAGTTATTTAATAGCGCATTGACGTTACGAGCTAAACAGGCGAAAGGTTGGATGCTTGGATAAGTAGATGAATGTATTGTTTGTTCCTCGATAAATTGACAACTCTGAACCGATTTGCCTGAAATTTAAAATAAGATATGTATATAAGAAATAATGACCAGTGGTCGTACTGCCAAGTCTTAGAGCAATGTCAAAGTAAGATTACTTTCGTCCGTACTTAGATAAGACTGAAGTAAGACTGATGCAGGCATAAATCCATCCTAAATCAGGCCTAAATCAACCTTATTTTAATCCTGCCTTAGGACCAAAACAATCTTAACGCAGGGATGTTTTGGTGACATGACATCGACTAGATGCAGGACTGCGCATGTCCTGTTCGATGTCATCGAGCAAGACATGCGCAGAGAGAGCGCCGAGAGAGTGTAATGCGCATGTCCTGCTGCAATCCTGCGTCAAGACCAAGGCAGGAAGAAAATAAGATTGTTTTCGGACCAAAACAATGACAAAACAAGCCTAAGGCAGGAATGGTTTTCACCTTGTTTTGACATTGCTCTAAGAGCTCATGGTACGGCTACAGGAATTGGACAGAGGTTATCTACTTTTTATCTCGAAAAAATTCACGGTGGGATAAAAAATAATAGTCCACGCCAGATTATTTTAAATGTGAAAGTTTGGATGTTTGTGTGTGTGTTTTTTTTCTACAACTCGACAAACCGATTTGGCTGAAATTTCAAATATAGATAAGTACCTAGATAATGACCGGAAATATGACATAGGCTAATTTTTATCCGAGTACCTAGCATAAAATTTTCAAATTGAAAGCAAATTTATATTATTCATTGGCTAAATACCCGAAAACATTAATAAACGAACGCACAGTTTTGACTTGATAACACCTACTTTATGTACTAATCAAACAATAAAAACACATGCTGTGACAGTAAGGTATAAGTGGCATGCCTAATCCCATAACCTTGACCAATGGATTTCCAATTAGAATGTTGAGTTTTGGTAGAGCCAATACTGTAAGCGATTAGGTACCGAATGGGGCCGTGTGGGTTAGTGGTGGGGCTGCATTCTTACCGAAAGCGGAGCAGAGCCGACTGAACGCTTTCTGTCATCATTCAAGGACCTTTTTGAACCTTAAATACTATGGCTAGAGCTCCTTTCTGAATAATCGCTAACCTATTTCAACATGGCTAAAGCTTCCGTGTTTTTCGGTATCGGTTTTTGTCGGTAAGCCATGATGGAGGCCTTCAAGCGGTCCAAAAAACTCCGTCACAAGAGATGGCCACCAGCTAACGAACTTACTTTATGGCTAGAGAAGCTTTTAAAGGTATGAGAGCAATTTACTTCTATGATATTAATTGTGAAGTAAAGTGTGAAATAAAGTAATCATTGATATAAATCAAGTGACGGTAGTACAGCAAAGTGAAGAGTTCAATAAACGCCTTCGCTTTGCTCAACCGTATTTTGACACTTCAGTATTCCCGCAGCCAGGGACGTATATAAGGGGGGGGGGGGGGGGTTTAGGGGGTCCGGACCCCCCCCTTAGCCCATTAAGTTCGGAGGAAACCTAGTCAATTTTTGTATTGTCATTAAAACAGAATTAAAGGACACTGTCTTCTATAACAGACTAAAAACCCTACTAATTAATAAATGTTATTACTCCGTGGAGCAATATTTGTCTGACAAATTCACTGAATAATTTAAGTAAGTACCTAAATACCTAAAAGTTGACTCAAATTACTATTCCTATTCTACTAAATTATCTTGACATTTTAAATTTCCTTTGTGACATGACATTAATACCTACCTATGACATTTAATTTAAGATTTTAATTTAGTAATTTTGCATGAAATTAAATTACATTGCAGTGCCCAACAGGGTGTATGTATAAAGCCTACTAAGCCTACCTAGACCTAAGCTATACTATGTACCTACATACAAGCAATGAATAAATGAATATGAATATGAATATGAATATTTTGGAACCCTTGGACCCCCCCCTTAACAAAGCTATAGCTACGCCCCTGCCCGCAGCCACGGCTGGGGGCTAAATAAAAAGGTAATTTACGTGATAAATACCCGGATCCTTATGTATTTATAATAAATCATAGACACGCCATGATGCCTAAAGTCTGTATTTGATTACAAAATAGTGTCGTTCTCCTGTTCTCGCGTCAATTGCAATAATATCGGACGTATGAGCGAGTCCATTCTTTTACAATGCCATTTCCACGCGGTGGCTCAATGCTCAAATTTCTTCATCATCAACGTTTATCGATGAAGAAGTTAATACAGGCGACCTGCTTTCTAGGGAAATGTGGTCTTCGTGCGGTTTCAAGTTTCAGTCTGCGGTCGAGTAGTCGGGGCGCCGACTTGCAATCAACCCGTTTCTACTCCAGTAAGTGAGGCGGCAAGTTGGTAGTCAACTTAGTGAATATGCGACGACGCGTGCCCCTCACGGTGAGCTCGAATGGAGCTATAAACGCACCTGTGACCGTGAATTTCACAGGTGACTTTCTCACGGTCGATACCCACTGAAGGAAACAGACTGCTGATCGAATCGCTAGTACATTTTCTTCGATAATGTAAATACGGTGACTCTTCAGTAAATGGGTAATATTAGTCATTTACTAAGTAAAAACATCCTACGATATTATAAGTAGGTAAAATTTATCTTTGAATTTGAAGGAGATAATGTGTGAAACTATTGAAATAAAAAAAACAAATCTTTCACGGATGAACAGCATTATTCATGAGTGTTGTAGAAAGTGAAATCGCGGACGAATAGTAGGAGTTACCTACATTACTGCCGCGGTCCGCGATTGCAGCATCCGCCGGACGATCGTGAGGTATGCGGGCCGAGGCGGAACCGAGGCATACTCACGATCAAACATGCGGGTAAATTAAAGTATCATAAATTGCTTAAGCATTATTAAGCATCATAAATTGCTTACTTTGGGGCTAGATGATGCTGTGTGAAATGTCCAGCATTATTTATTTATTTATAAACTAATTAAATTATAAATTATAATACTTATTGTAAATATATGTGGAAGTTGAAGGGGGAGACCTTTGCCCAGCAGTGGGACATGATGGGTTAACTAAAAATACTTATTGTAAAAATAAATGAAATAAATAAAATAAGGACTATTGTCCTTATTTTATTTATTTCATTTATTCGTACAGTATTTGCGGCCACTTTTATTAAAGTGGCCGCGCTCAAATACTTATGGATTTCTTTTTTTACCTTTTTTTACTTTTCTTTCTAGTTTATGTAATACGCATTCTTTTTACCCGACTGCGCAAAGCAAAGGAAGGGTAATGTGTTTATCAGTCTATGTATGTTTGGATGTTTCTATGTGGCACTCTAGAGGCCAAACGCGTGGACCGATTTTGATAATTCTTACGTCAATCGATTCGTCTCAACCTTGGGAGTGCTACTAAAGACATGACAGTAAACAAAATTCACCAGTGCCACAACCAGACGCCATATTGTCAAAATTAAAAAAACCAAAATCGTCACACTATATCAAGTGGGGTATCGTTGAATAGGTATTTCAAAATCAACTTTAGGTTTCTTTTACCATTTTTCATTTTAAGTAATAGTTTAGGAAAAATAACGGTTTAAAGTTGATTAATAATAATTCTCGCTATGGATGTTTCTATGTGGCACTCTAGAGGCCAAACGCGTGGACCGATTTTGATGATTCTTACGTCAATCGATTTGTTTCAACCTTGGGAGTGTCACTAAAGATATGACAGTAATCAAAATTCACCAGGGCTACAACCAGACGCCATATTGTCAAAATTAAAAGAATCAAAATCGTCACACTATATCAAGTGGGGTATCGTTGAATAGGTATTTTAAAATCAACTTTATCATAACTAAAAAGTGTTAAATAAAAAAATATTTAAAAAAAAAAACCCGACTGCGTCAAAACTTAAAAGAAAAAAACAAGCCTGCAAAGAATTACTCACAGTCGGGACCCATAACATTGGGAAGATTTGATTGGTAATAAAATGAATGGGTACCGACTGTGAGTAATTCTTTGCAGGCTTGTTTTTTTCTTTTAAGTTTTGACGCAGTCGGGTTTTTTTTTTAAATATTTTTTTATTATTGTACAGTTCTAAATTTCAATTAAACTTAGGGGAATGACCTCTTTGGTCAAACATGTTCGAGATTAAAAAGTTCATTCCATTTTCAAATTACATTGCTCTTGCAGTGCTGGGTCAGAAAGTATCCAGTCCAATCCAGCTTTATCTGGCCTGCTCGACGGGAACGATTTATCCCAAAGGAGGTTGTGTAAGAAATATGGTCGTATACCTATCGTTGCATGTTTGAGAAAAGCTAATTTACTACATTTACGTCGAAACGGCAATCAAAGTTATTATTGAAATAAAAATAATGAAAATAAAAGATGAAATTAAATAACAGTCGTATGAATAAAACAGGGAACGAAATTAATTGTATCTGGGAATCATTATTGATTATATTATCCATGTAGTATAACAGACCTACTGAAGTACTTAATTAATTTCAGTTCTTTGATCATTATTGCCGTATGTTCAAAAATTTTAATTACGATCAAAGCAAATGCTTACCGAACCGCATCGCACCAAATTGAACTTTGTTATTTGAAGCGCAAAGTAAGATAGGTACCTACTTACTACTTATAGGTACTTATTACTTTAAATAAATATAATGTAGGTTGTCTTTTGATTACCTTTAATCCTCCCGATGATAAGACATTTCAAAAATAGTCGCTAAAAAAATATTATGTTGCTACAATAGGTACCCAAGAGTTATCAGTGCTTTATTAGGTCAGACTAGTCTACCTATACGATAAGCATAAATAATAAATAAACTTTATTGAACATTTTTAAAAGTACACAATACATTTCCATGCACACTACATAGGTAATCAGTAGGTAGGTAGTGTACCTAGTAAGAGTGTACCTAAAAATAGGTAAATCAAGTCTAGACATTACCTTACAATTTCATAAAAAACAAAGACTTTTAAGTAGGTAGTAAGTAGTGTTTTTACAAAAGATCTGAAGTGACAGTCTACAAAGTTCCAAGTGCTACGAAAATGTACAAAACATGAGTTGTGTACCTTTGACAAACATAACCCATCCTAGTCTACCCGAGAAATATTGACGAAGATGATCCGAGTGATAGATAACTGTTTGGGAGCGTGTTTACATTCCCTTGCCGGAGCATACTCTATCCGTATTACTTGTGGAAATATCTTTACCATATAGTGCTGGGTATACACAACTTTACACAAGCAATATTACTTAATATTTCAGTTCATCATAACGCACGCCTATTTCATAAGCCCCGAGTAAGGTCATAAGTAAATTAGCTGTCATTTCAAGTTTGGAGTACCCCACTGTCGCATTGGGTAGCATTAATTTAACTAGTACGCTTCGCATCGTGACAAATTTTCTCGACTCTTTAGAATGTCTAAGGCCTCCTCAGTTGTGGCTAGATTATTTTTTTGCCTCAAGGATGGCAAATAGACGGCTAACATACTGTTAGCTTGATAGGAAACGGTTACTGTAGCTCTGTATCCTATGATTTATTACAAAGGCACGCCGCGAGAAAGAAACCTTTCCTTTACGCGCGAATTTTCGTACCTGAATATGGCACTTTGTACGTACGTACAACATAACGCGGAAGTGTGTATCAACGGATTTCTTCCACCGACAATAATAAATCTGACGTTTCTTTTCCCTGGAGAGAATATATCACACTCCGGAAGCTAGAGAATCTTTCGTGCACATCCCATTTTGTTTATCCTATTGTTTTGTTGGCAACTTGACGTAAAATTGTCTACTATATTTAGGAATGCTCCCAGGCATTTTAAATAGGCTAAAATGAGCGCTCTTCAAATCCTTTCCTGATTCCCATGAAATTAATTTAAAAGTATAATTACAAATTTAAAATGTAAATCCGATTCATAAGGTTCGCTCTATTTAAGGTCCCAACTTTTTTAACTAACGCATAGTTAGCATTAAATTAAATTAAAATTTTAATGAATAACTCGCAACAATGCATATGCCTTCATTGCCTGAACAGATCTTCATAAATTATAGCTAAGAATCATCTCGATCACGTTAGTTTTTAAACAAAAAAAAACAGCATCAAAATCGGTTCATCCGTTCAGGAGCCACAGACAGACACACTTTTTCGTCGGGGGTTAAAAAATACATATATACGCGTTGTCTATCTATATGACTAGTTATTGTTTTTTATGATTTCATAATATTTTAAGAAATAATAATGCCGAACATAGCTCTGAATATTGAGACATGGCCTGATTTCTCCTACACCTTAAGTTTTATTTTATTATTTTGATATTATATTCCACTTCATTATTGCGAAACATTATTACCAACAAAAGCACCGAGCCTTTTTTTCGGAAAAGCTTATTAGAAAGCTTCAGCTGATTAGTAGTTTCATGCCGTGCTCTTCTTTCTCGCTGCTTGTATATTTTGTAACACGCTCACGTTGCTAGATGGGTTGTCGTCGGAATCAAAAATTTAGATAAAAATTTAATTTTTTGATGAAATATTAATTTTCATTCTCTATCAAAATGTGTGCTTAGATGTACCTACCTATTATCTGTATCATTTTGTGTAATAATATATTTTTTTTAATCAGAAAGAAAACATTAAGTATCAATTTAGACACAAGGTACCTATATGATAATTACCGTAACAAATTAAATTGTTGCTTGAGTCTTGCCTGTGAGTTATAAGGTAAGTAATAAATAATAATTAGTGTAGGTACCTAATACCATTCACATTACAAATTTTATGAAATGAATCAATTTGAAGAATAATTATAACTTAATTGTCGAAGCACGAACACGTCTAATCAAATGGATGCTTACCTAACCTTTTAAAATTTTTACGACAACGCTGTAAAAACGTAATTTAATAAATAAAAACTTAATTGATGTTCCAAATTGATTCAAAGAAGATTTATATCTTTAAAATCTATTTAATTTTAGATAGAAGCTAAGTAATTTCAAAGACTTGCGTATTTTGTTTAGCGCTTTAAAAGTTTATTCGTCTGGCTGCCTATTTCAGTCAAGTATAAAAATAGATACTGACACTGACCTTGCGAAAAGGGATTTTCTAGCTTATTGTAACCAATATATTACATCAATTTTCGATCTGATCCGAATCCGCAGTGATCAAAACCGATCCTAAAGGTGGCCGCACACATATCCGCGCGCAACGCGCTGAACGAATTGAATTTTAGAATTCTTTAAATGACACCTCGCACACCTGTCCGCGGCGAATCGTCCGATTCGACCGAATCAGCTGGCAGTACTACGAGAATTCAGCGCGGATTTTGTGTTCGTCCACTATAAAGCCGCAGGTGCCTTAACTAACTCAGGCACGGAATTTTAATTTTCGATGAAATGTGCTAAGTACTTACCTAAGTGTGGTTTAATAAAACCACAATATGTTTGGGTAAAATATAAACTAAGTAGTTTTCGCCCGGCGTCGCTTCGCTCACGTGCTATCAACATAGCATAATAATAAACTTCTTTCTATAACTTCCTATAACCTACCTATCTAAAACTAAACTTATGAATTTTCAAACTGTTTTTCATCGGTTCATTTAGGTAAGCCAAATTTTAGGAGAAAAAGCACTCTAGCATTCGTAACCTACATAGTTTAAGCTCCTATTCTATTACGAAACTTGCTTTAAAGGGGAATTTTTATACGACTGACGTATCCGCGACACAGCTTATTTCTATAATTTCTCAACGCTTACGGAAACGCGTTCCCTTCCGCCGCGCCCGCCGCGCCACGACACCGGATGTATCCGGCTTGCTCGGATCCTCCTACATAAATTGTAGATCTCTGTCATTCTATTTACCAGAGTGGTAAGTAGAATGACAGAGATCTAGAGGCTTATCCAGTTATTTTTCATAAACTAAAAAAAAAAATGGATACAGTACCTACCCTACCCAAATATTTTTGTATGTTTTTCAAAACTTTCGTAAGTTGTACTTGACTTGTCAGCTGTTGTCATTTTAGACAATTATGATTAGTAATATTTTTGACATTTGTCAAACATTTTGTCAGCGCGCAACAAAACACAACATAACTCCGACGAATCAATGAGAATGAAGCTAACCTGTCAAAATCATAAAACTGCCAAAATACAAGAAGTAACAGGGGCAGCTACAAACTGTTGCACTTCCGTGACCGCCCAGGAAAATATGTTCCCACTGTAAAAAGTCTTCGCATTTAAAACATTTATCTGCAGATAACTATGCTTCAAATTAGAGTTTGAGTATTTTTCAAAATTCACTGTTTTTTTCATTCATTATTTTTCTTGTCTGGTGCACAAAGACTAACAGTGCGATTCAGCAGACCTTCTCAGAATGTATTCCGAAATCAGAAAATGACGTTTCTTCGCTGAATAAAAAAACGTCAACTTTCCGAAGAAAATCAACGAATCGGATGCATTTTCGGAAGTCTGAATCGCACTGCAGGCCGGCTATGGAACACCTCCTTTTTAACCGACTTCCAAAAAGGAGGAGGTTCTATGTTCGGCTGTATGTATGTTTTTTATTTTTTATTTTATTTTTTTTTATTTTATTTTTATTTTTATCATTTACCTACATAATGATTTTGAATTTTAGGGCTCAAGTGATAGTGATCAAGCCTTTTTA
Source organism: Camptogramma bilineatum (assembly GCA_958496255.1). Lineage (NCBI taxonomy): Eukaryota > Metazoa > Arthropoda > Insecta > Lepidoptera > Geometridae > Camptogramma > Camptogramma bilineatum. The sequence goes on from OY292456.1 coordinate 10,180,383, forward strand.
ACCGACTTCCAAAAAGGAGGAGGTTCTATGTTCGGCTGTACAGTACGGCCAATGGATCTCGGCGTGCGTGAAGTTAGCCGTTTCGATGCGCAGTGCAACTTTTTCATACAAAATTTTCTACTGCGCAGCGCAAAGCCTGACTTCACGAACGCCGAGATCCGCCGGCCCAACTGTATGTATGTTTTTTTTTTTTTTTTTTTAATGTATGTTCATCGATTACTCCGTCAATTGTGGACCGATTTTGAAAATTCTTTTTTTGTTTCAAAGGGTATACTTCCGAGGTGGTCCCATCGTCACCAAATCAGGATCTAATGAGGGGATCCCATGGAAATCGAGGGAAACCCTCAAATTTTTTGTGTTTGTGGAACTATCGGGCTGAAATTTTGTGCACTTATAGATTCTCGGTGACAATGAAATATTATGGTATCAGCAAGCTGATCTGATGATGGAGTCAAGAGCTGTTCAACAGAACTCTTCAGTAAATAAGCCGATTGAGTTGAAACTCGGCATACCTGTCAAGTTCCGATAACAATGTAATAATATGGTGTCAGCGAGTACATCTGATGATGGAGTCAAGAGATGCTCAACAGAACTCCTCAATAAATAGTCTGATTGAGTTGAAACTCGGAACTCAGCATATTTGTAAAATTTTGACTACAATGTAATAATATGGAAACAGCGAGCTGATCTGATGGTGGAGTCAGGACCTGTTCCATGGATTTTTTTAGTGATATGGGTATCAAATGAAAGGGCTTGATGAGCGAAACACAATGAGTAAAGTAACGTCTTTCTAAATTAAAAAAACACAACACTAAAAATGGAAAAATAAAAAATTTTCAAAAAAAAATATAACCGACTTCATAAAATACTTTCACTAAAAATCGAAAAATAAGACTTCAAACAGATTTATTTAATTTGTTATTTTATATATGTTATAATGTTGAAGTCGGTGTTAAGTAAAACAATGACTAAGTATAGGGGAGGTAGGGGAGGGACGGGCACTTTTTCACAAAATAACGCGTAAAAAATCAGGTTTTTAATATTAGCATAATTTAGAGCCAAGTATTATTGCACTATATATTTAGCTAGATATTTTACAAAGAACTTTCTTAAAATTATAATCGGTCTCAAATCTACGAGAGAATTTCAGAAGTAAGTCAAAAGTGTCCAAACCTCCCTATGGTAGGGAGGCTTGGGCATCCCCTGTGGGAGGTTTGGGCATGACGTATAAAACACTCAATATCTTTAGTATAAACCAAACTTAAAAGCTTACATCAAATAAAAACATCTCAAATAGTACCTTTATCACAAAAAATCAACAAAGACTAAACAAATCTTACTTATTCAACATTTTACTTATCTAAGATTAGGTATGACCCATATGGGTTTGTCGAATATGTACTTAGAGCTACCACGTTTACTTTTATTGCATGTCTTTGGTCCTGGGAATTTATTTTTGATGTCACCTAGTGGGACACTAGCTATTTTAGGGAAAAAAAGGTAATTCTTATCTTGCTCAGTGTAATACATTAGATTTGGCATGCCCAAACCTCCCTCACATCAAAGTGCCCATTGCTCCTTTGGTACACTTTTTCAACATAAGATTCCTGTAATTTTTTTTGTTTAGATTTTCAGCGTGAATTGCAGTTTAATTTATACGTTAGTATATAAACCATAGAAATATAATAAAAAACAGACATGCCTTTTGCTGGTTTTTCCTCTAGTAAGATATGAAACCAGATCAAAGCATGGACTTTTACTAGTGCGAAACCTTCAAAGGTGTCTGTATTTGGCAACTGACAGAAATGACAGATAGTCTATGGATGAACAGCATTGCCAGTCGGTAAAGTAAACTACCAAAGTAGGGAAAAAATAAAATCTATGACTGGATCGGAATAAAAGGGGGGTGCCCATGTCTCCCGACTGCCCGTCCCACCCCTACCTCCCCTACTTTATGCACACCGATTTCAACATTATAACAAATATAAAATAACAAATTAAATAAATCTGTTTGTAGTCTTATTTTTCGATTTTTAGTAAAAGTATTTTATGAAGTCGGTTATATTTTTTTTTTTGAAAATTTTTTATTCACGCCTTCGCTTAGTTGATAGATAATAATTATTTTCATAGGCATTGTCTTCACTTAAACTTTTACTGAAACCCTAAGAAGATTTATTTTGTGGGTAATAAAAGCAAGTTAATTATATCCTGCTCTAGTTACGGTAATCCTGCCAGTCAGGCCAACCAAGATTTAAAAGATATTAAAGTCATATAACTAGGGTAGAGCATTATAAAACATGTCTAGTCTAATCCCTGTTATTCTCGTCTGGAACATTAAACAGGGTCACCTTTGTTAGAATGATTCAAAAGCTAAGGTTTATTTCTTGTATTTTTTGGAATATAACTGGCATTACTCTGAGTAGATAAAACTAGTTTATCACAGTGAGTATATTTTCAGTTGATACAAGAGTCCTTCCCTTATTTTTCTAAGTTTATTTCATGCATTCGGGTAAATAATCTTATTCTCTAGTATAGAGAGTTCATTCGTCGTTCCACATCGCACGTTGTGGTAAACTTTACGTCAGCAGGCCGTGTGTTTGGGTTGTTTGTCTCAGAACGTCGTTTGTTCCGCAAATTTTCTTTATCCAACTGTTTGTAAATCTCCGTATAAAAAAGTAAAGTTATTATGACAGAGTTAGAGCGTATTCGACCAAAATTCGTGTTTATTCCAAAGTAACTAACCCTCGAGTGATTTAACTCTTTGGTTTTACTCTCAGATAACTTCTAATATGAAATGTTCTGTCTATAAGTATTCATCATAAGCCGCGTACCCACCAGGCTCGCGCGGCAGCCTCGGTGTCTGGCTCGCGAGCGATGGCTCCCGAGGCAGCCTCAGTAGTTTTGTTCAATTTACACGAGGCAGCCTTGCGAGGCAGGCTGAGCCATCATAAGTCCGCGACACACGACCGTTCCCACCTAACGCACAGCGCTCGCCGAGGCGCCTTTGAGCGCGTCAAGTTTACCGACAACAGATGGCTCGGGGCCGAGCCGTGCTCGGGCGAGCGAACGCGCGCCCGAGGCCGCCCGAGGCACGTCCACATCAGCCGAGCATTTGGCTCGCGAGGCTGCCGCGCTAGCCTGTGCGCTAGGTGGGTACGCGGCTATAGAATAACAAAAACGACGTTTCAGTTAGATACGTTAATTTCTTATATAATGAAAAGTGCTTTACTAAAAACCACGATTACAATTTTCTAATATGACCTGTTTTACGTTAAGTACTCACTTTGAGTGCAATTTGGGTTTCAGCTATTAACAGCACTCCATGGAATAACTAATTACGTGGTGCATGCAACGTTGAAGACAACCTAGCTCTAATAAGGTTTCGTTCAAGCATGCCCATAGGTTCCCTACGGCGAAATTGCTTAAACTAGGCTAATATTGGAAAACATAAGAGCATAATGACGCTATAACTTTGTTTGGTTAAAAATTTTGTTGCCCGAATTTTCTTGCATATTGTATAATTTTGCATAAACTTTTACGTTTACACTGCTTAATAGGATAGGTGTTTCGTTTTACTATACAGGGAATTATGTATCATCGCATTTCCTACGATGAGGGTTTACTGTGTGGGTGTGCGCTCACAAAAAGTATTCCCAAAATCAATTCCTACAAATTACGTAAGCGACATAATAATGAAAAGATGTTCAGATTGTAGTTATGACACTGTCTAGGTGGAGTTAGCATGCTCTCTTCAATTCATCAAAAGCTAAAAAAAATGTTTATTAGACAAAACGAAAACGAATGTATGCCATACCTATTACTTAGGTTAAGTGCAATATTATGTAATTTAAACTATAAAAACGCCTTAGGACTACTGAAAACGAAACTTAATAGGTAATAGTCCCGCGGTGTCGGTGTGTCATAATCATAAGTCATAACTGCAATCGAGCGTTCAATCGATTAAGTTTTAGACTTGTAAAAAACTTATCTGAAAACACTATTATTGTTAACATCATTATTATCCATTATGATAATTACTATGAATCAAGTTGCAAGCAAATCGACATAAAAATGTTACTCAAGCTCGTTATTCCTTAGCGATAAAATCGAAAAAGTTCTGAACGGAACCCCAACTTCATTTCAGAAATGACTGAGATAGCAAAAGTTGATCGGTGGTAGACAGTGTGTTATTTGCAGTTATTTGCAGTTATTTGCGTACTTATTAGGCGAAGATGTTGAGTTCTGAATTTCCGATAAGGCGGAACCATTAACATATAGAGTCGAATTTTTGGAATATTCTCGCAGATACCTGTATAGATGACGGCGATAGCTGTTCTATAATAATATTGAACGTTGGTTCAAAGGCCTGTTTAAAATTCAAATTTGAACGTGATTCTTTTCTCTCTCGCATCAGCGATAATACGAAGTGAACGACACATCGGAAAATTCTTGAACATTTCTCTCTAAAGATTCGCTTTTGAGCTATAGTCATAATAGATTTACACCGCCATAAAATATTTAGTCTGCACAGAAAAGTAAAAAATTTTAGGAATTTAGTACCATATGTATTATTTATGACCATCTTTTGCTATAATAAATATGAAAACGTCTAAATGATTTGATTACTGCTATGAAAAATATTCGAAAAATCTGCACTGGAAAATGTACAATGTTTTGAAATTCAGAAGGTGAACAATAAGCGCATGTAGACTGTATAAATTGTGTCACACATTTAAATCAATACTTCCAAAAACCTGGCTCTTCAAAGGCTAGTAAACTCTCAAAATTGCACGTTTCTGCTCTGATCCTATGCATAAACTCAATAATAATCATATGTATCGCAAATTAATGATGCAAAGCCGCCAGCACGTTAGCATGCACCGTCACACCTTTAAGCGGGAATCCGCGCAAACCTGCCGCTCGCACTAATTGCGATAAACGCTCGAAAGAGCCCACTGCCATATTACACCAACTGCAAACTGGAAACATTAAACTAGCAGATAATTACGGCTTTTCATAGTTACAAAAAGTCAACAAACAATTGCGCATCACGATTTTATATAAAAATTAAATGTAAAGTATAAAATTATCAGTTTTATGATTTAACTTTGCACACCAACCACAACATAATAAAATTATCGGCCGATAAAAGTTTATAATCTGCAAGGCATTTGTTTACTAAATAACACGTAAAACTGCATTAATAGTATATTATGCAACTAGTGAATAAAGGACGGATTTAAAGCGAGGGCCATAAATGAGTCACGAGCAAGCGAAGAATCCTAACTTGATTGAATCACGAGCGTAGCGAGTGATTCAAGTTCAAGAATCATGCGTTCATGATTCGTGATCATATTCGTGATGACGCTCGTGATTCGTGGCCCTCGATATAAATCCATTTTATTCAAGACTCGCTACGCTCGTGATTCTATCAAGTTAGAATCCTTCACTTGCTCGTGACTCATCTATGGCCCTCGCTTTAAATCCGTTCTTTATTCACTAGTTGCATAATATACTATTTCAGATTCCCTTAAAAATACAAGCACAAAACAATGCTACATACTCGTATCCCTTTGTGAATGAGATCTCAGTCACAAACCGATGCGTAAGTAATCTGATTTCTTTACGCGCCTGAAAACTCGGGAAAAAACATGCAGAGTAAAAGGTGGTAAATTCATTTCCTCGGTGTGGAGTTGCTAAGTGAATTTTTGCGCTCTGCTCTTTGTAGTAACCGTAACTGACAAAACCTGTTTAAAAACCCTTCGGATATTTCTTTCAAAAGGAAAAGTTGCATCGTTGGTTGACACACACATGAAGGTGAAATTCGATAAAGTTCTTCTTACTTATTCAAGTCGGCACTGGAACAAAAATTTGCACTCTAAAGTTTAATATTTCGTAAATGGAGCAATATATCAAAAAGTTTAACGAAATAACGAGACTATAAGGGTTCCCTGTCAGGACTAGACTACCCTAAAAACGTTAACTTTTCGAAGAAGATCTTCGAATCGAATGCAGTTGAATAAGTTTGAATCGCATTTGAAGATAGCAGTCGCAAACGACAGATCTGAAGTCAGCGGTCGGACTGCGGGCGGTCGTTACAGCTATTCCAGGTTTATTTATTGCGTGTTTCGGTTATAAAAACATAATATCAATAACAATATTTCAAGTGATTGGCTAATATAGTCCGCCCCGCTGGGAATGAATGGAGTAGAGTGGTTTTCACGAGAAGGCTGCCGAAAATTGTTATGGTGGTTTTATCAATATTTTATTATGAGCTCACCGCAGGGTACTCGACGGTTACCTTGTGGTTGTGAGGTTGTATTCGATGATTTAGCTATTGATGGGATTAGTCAGGATGGAAATAAATCAGGATAACTTAAGTGCTCTCACTTTATGGTACAGGTATTGAATTTGCGGAGTGATATCTTCCAATTTTTGATGTTTTCTTTTTTCGATGACTAAGTACTGCCTTAAATTTTAAACCTAATCAAAATATCGACATTTTCAATAACTTGGACCTCTCTTTATTAAATAAATTAACTCTCCCAAAATAATCCGGACTTGCGCATCAAACGAGCGAGCCTACAAAAGGTAGATACACAAGCTAGAATAAACAATCTCTCGTCTCCGTTTATATGCAGATAATTTTATCGTTTGAAGTCCACTTCCTCCAATAATAACTGAGCATAAATAATAACAGCTTCAAACAATTTTACGTAAGAGACAGAAGCCGGTTGTCGGTGGAATCGCAAGAAAATTGTGAACCTAGTACCTACTTAGGTACTTACAATGTTAAAGATTTACTTTTTAAAAACTTGCCCCCTTACTTATGAAACATGTTTAAAGTTAAACACTAGTTAAACAACGTCCTGTCTCTATTCGTCACTATCCACAAATAAAGACAGGACGTTGTTTAACCAGTGTTCAACTTTAAACATCATTCATAAGTAAGACCTTTGGTTTCTAAATACTGCTTGAATCAGACTGTCACCGCTAAACGTAAGTGATTATCTTCTCTGTGGTCACCACATTTATAAGTTTCTCTCTAGTCGACGCCACAGATCTCACTGTATTTCCTGACTTTTCGAATAAAATGTCTGCAACATTTCCTCTCTTCCGTATTCAGCAAAAATGCTATAATACTCTCTAATATGCTGTGAAGACATATTACCTACACTTAAGTAGGTACCTATATTCAGCACAGAAATTTTAATATGACAGACTTTTTCAATTCAAAGGTTTATGGTTGGCCTACTCGACAAAATTTGAATGAGAGAATTTGAATTGATCGACCGAAAAATTGAATAACCTCAATTTTGGATTCATTTTTCAATTTCAGTTTTTATCTAAGTCGACTTATGGCTCTCTCGATTTCAGCCTCAGATAGCTACTGTTCTCTATGAATATACTAAACTGTATGGAATGGCGACTGGAATGGCTCACGTCAAAACTAATCCCTCTAAAAATCTTTCAAATAGGTACCTATTATCAATGAGTCATAGGGCTGTACTGAAATAAACAGCTACTCGAAATTATGCTTATCCTAATAATAAATAGAAACTCTGTAAGTTCAGTGCGATTGACGCAGTTTCCACATATGATAGAGTTTTATTAATTCAAATCTAATGATTTTACAGTTTTCTTCCGTACCTTAAATATTTCCATACTTTATAATTCCTTCTTTATTTTCTACGGAATTCCGTAAGCATCAGATGGAACTCATTGCTCTGACATGGCAATGCTTTCAACTGAGCCACTGCCACAGGCACGATCTTGCGATGGTTGCACTCTACTTGCATTTTTTTAGATTTACTTGATGAACTAGCTGTGTACGTAAATGAAGAAACTTTTAGTGTAAGTATTTCTGAAAGACTCTCATAAAAGCTATTTATTGTATTATTTTGATAAATGTTGTAAAGACACATATGAATAACCATTTTTCATAGAATCTCGTATAATGTAATAGTAATAGAATCTGCGTAGCACAGCAACAAATAAATAACATTGTATTCAGCGCAGGCACGCAACTGATAACAAGCTGAGCGGCCGGAACTCCCTGAGGAAAACTAAATTCTGGACTGACCGAATGGTATTTAATCAAAAAAGGTCAACTATTTTATTGTTGTTTCAGTATTAACATGACTATCAAAACTATTGAGATTAAAGACTAACAAACAAATATGAATAAAATTTTAAAAATTACAAACAACGGCCAACAAAACAAACCAAAACATCGATTTCCCGAAGAAAACACTGTGACGACCTACTTAATACCTATTAAAATTACTTGCCATTTAAAAAAACACAATTTACTTTAAAGCAAGGTTAATTTAATGGGTGTATATTAAAAAAAAAACTAATAGGAAACCACAACGTGCAGATTCTTCCACTCTTTCAAAATTTTAATCCACTGAGAACAAATAGTAGGTACCTATATACTACCTACTTCAACTCAATTAGTCGGCTTTAAATAGAGTTGCAAGATTTTTTCCGACTAAGTATAACTAAAAACTAATGAAAACGAAAGTATTTAATAATCGAACACGATGTAGGTAGGCACCAAGAAACATTTTTAACTTTGAATTTGTTAATTTTTTCTTGGCGCGGAAATAAATAATGCCGATAAAAACTACAAGTTGAGTCTTTATACCGAGATTCGAATAGATATCAGTGTTAAAAACTGAAACAGCCGTTGAATACCATCTGTATGAAAATGATGACCGCATTGGAATTTGGAACCATTATTATACATTCGTAATCCGTTTGTGTATCCAATCAGACTCAATGAGGTTTGTTCATGATCGAATTGGACACATAATCATAAACGATCCGGTTTTAAAGCTATTCATAAGTGACCAATCTATACTAATCTATTTTTTTGACTCAGTCAAAGAAAAGGTTTGATTTGGTCTCGACTGAAATTTAAACTCCTAGGGCCTTACTTATGAAAGATGTTTAAAGTTAAACACTGGTTAAACAACGTCCTGCCTTTATTTGTGGATAGTGACAAACAGAGACAGGACGTTGTTTAACCAGCGTTTAACTTTAAACATCTTTCATAAGTAGGGGGGTTAGGTTCTTATTCAGAGTTTCCACTCAATATGATTCATTACTCAATTTCTTTAGCTGGAGCTTGGACCTTCGAGCTTATAGACTTGGACTTAAAACTGAGTGTGAATATTGGTTTAAATGAATATGTTTAGTAATTAAGTATACAAAATCCACACAAACTTTAGATTTATAAAACAACAAGGGCTCGTAATACGGGGACGTTCCATCCCTAGTGATAAAGATCCATTCCATTGGGAAAACTAACTACAAATGATCAGGCAATATAACTTGAAAGTAAGTAAGTAATAAAAAGCTTTCCTTTTGTATTAGTCGATTTTCTCTCGAGAATGGAGGCAATGAACCTAACTATTGATAGAATGGGAGCGTGTGTGCACATAATATTGTTGGATACTAGTACGCTACTGCAACGAACTGTTTGTACTAAATGTGTGTTTTGGCCATTATGCTGGTACTTATGCTAATAATGTTCTGTTTTCGCAGATGGATGGCTTCCTCTAAATAGTGACCCCATTTGCGTGCTTGTTTGGTATTACTGGTCATTTCTAAGACACTCACAAAGGAGTGAGGATGGTTATTTCGATTTCGTTGATAAAGGTACCTACTTGCCATTATCATCATCTCCCTGCTCGTATTCTACTATAGCGACAGTGATCTTTTCTTAAAAAGGGTTGTGGTTGATTCTCTGGAGGGGAACCATAATGTTCCCTTATCAACTAATTAAAATTACACTTGAGCTTTTCGCAAGTTTTTAGTTCATCCGAGAATGGTCTAAATAGAACAATCGTTTATGTTTCAAAAAGTAAACCCTTGTCATGGAAATTATTAATATTCAACTGTCAAATTAGTACGGCTTTAGGCTTTAGATAATATTTTTTCTTGTCACTAACAATGTCCTTTTAAAGAAAACAGAAAGAAAAAATGACAACGGATTTAGGGGCAGTTGAACAGCTTAGGTCTATTATTATGAATAAGACTATTTCAGATGACATGATACATGACTTAAACTAGGTCATGAGACTGTTAGAATACGGGTATATAGGTGACAATTTAGCTAAACTGTTGTTTAACAAGTATTCAAAAGTTGAGAGGTTTTTATAAGTAAGGCCCTAAATGTTTAATTAAAATTCAATACCACAGGTAGCATGCGGCTATCACTAGTCGATAGAAGCCATTATTGTATGAGATGTTTGGTGTTGAAAGTGTTTATAAACCCGCTTTCTATACCGATGAAACCTTTTGAAAGTATATTTTTGTACCTGAAAGTATATTTTACATTACTTGGAAAATTTAGCTTTGGAAATGTTTATTTATTCTACAAACACTTTGTGCGTTTAGAATGAGATCGTTCGTTATTTAACATTGCACAGAAGTCTTTGATAACATCGTAAATATTTTATTAATTTTGATAAGCAAGACAAACAAAATCTGATGTCTCATGTTTCGTTTTAGTTTGAAAGCTGTTTCGACGAAATCTGTAAGCTTAATAAAACATTATAATTTTATGAAAAAAGAACAGTTTCTCGACAAAAACGGCCGGGCTTAGACCCACGACCTTCGGATGGAAAGTCGAAGTACCACTCAGCCCACACGGCTGATTTCCTCGAACTAAGTTGAAAAATAAAACACTCATCATGGTTCATTGGTCTTTTGAAATGTCTTTGTAGAAGTTGTCGATCTAGTTAATGCAGTTCCAATGTTCGTGGACCGTGATTCCTGAATCGAGAACAGGATATGGAACCTCAGATATTTACGTCTGACTTTAACTTGAATAGTTCTGCAAAAACCTTTCAGTTATATACTTACAGTTTGGTTGTAAATAGTAATTCTATGCAACTTCGCGTGAATTTCCTAATTGTAAAAATTTATGAATAACCTAAGAGTAATTTATACGTTTCCAGCTTTTATTTAACTTAATGTGAACGATTTAAAGGTATTTCTTCCAGTTCATTTTGAAATTCACACACAATTATGTTTTTTACCACATAGTTAATCTTTATTCGCATAAAAGTATCATCTACGTAATGTGTCGTGCAGAACACAACTCATGCGCATGAGCATGTTTTGCATGGCCCCTATGATATTTAATAAGATTCCTATATCAGTTAGAAAATTGCCCACAAACACTTTTAAAAGAAACCTTAAGGCTATCCTAATCCAAAAAGCATATTATTCAATTGACGAATTTTTAGAAGATGGTAACATGTAAGGATCAATAACAATGCTAAATGTTTTTGCAAAATGTGTGATGTAATGTATGTAATGTAATGACTGTGTATTATGCGCTTTTCTATGAACTATTTTATTGTATTAGGATTATTATTATTGCCTTAATTAGATTTAGAATGACTTGTACCTATTAATGTTTGTATGCTGAAAAGCGGAATCTAGAGCCACTTTATACCACTGTTTGACATCTAATATTTTATGTACCTAGATTCACAAACAATAAATGAATTATGAATTATGAATAATGAATCGATACAAATCAAACAAATCTCAATGTAAACTGTATTCATCTCATTGTTAGAATAAACTTAATGCCATTTTTAGAATAAGCTTTTGTGATAAACCCGTTAAACTTCATTCGCTCGGAGCTTTCTTATCTAATCGTGCACGTCTATCTTCACATGTTTCGTGTAACAAGGCTCTACCTACTGAAAAGTATTTTGCTTTATTTTACTTGTAAGTACCAATAATCTAGATCCAGTGAAAGAAATAAGTTGATATTTAATTTTTATCTACTTAGGGGTTCGACCAAAAGTCATCTTACTCCAAAGTAACTAGTCGACATAATTCGAAATACAATAGGGAACATGCGTCTGATTCAAAAGCGGGTTAAAAGTATTTTATTATGAACATTGTTGCTTTAGAGGTGTGTGTGTGTAATTATTTTTTAATATTAAACCATTTTCGATTAGAAAATAAATTTTAAAAATTGCAAAAAATAGTAGGAATTTCAAAATACTTGAAAAGGATGTGAAAGGATGTGACGTCACGAGTTCATAAGACGAGTCAAGGACGAGTCAGATATAACGATCCATAGATAAGTTTTTTTTTTAATTTTTACAATTCCAAAACTCGAACTTATTGTTGTCACAGATTACTGTTGTACTTAGTATCAATTTGACGTCACGCGTCAAAGTTCACAAATTGTTACTACAACAGTAATCTGTGACAACAATAATAATCGTGTTTCAGATGCGTGAAAATGTTGGTAAATTTTAAAAATTATTTTTGTTATAAAATTTTAGTTTTTCGGCACTGGAATTTTTATTACGGTTATTTGACGATATAACCTATCGTATAAAATCATAAAAAAAAATTGTGGGAGTTCCCTATTGTTTAGAAAGCGCAACCGAACATTACCTATTTTGTGCATACAAATTATCCTTGTTATAAGGTGTCAACTTTACAATGTCAACATTTTCAAACAAAACAGTAGTTTACTATCGACTTTGGTCGAATCGACGTGTAAATTATTATCGGGTCGGGATTTAATCGCGTACCTGTACCTAATCAAATCATTATATAGTCGTATTGCTCATTATACGGACTAAAAGTGAAGGAAAAAATGTCATTTTTCCTTCAATATTGATTAGTTTTGATACGTTTTATGTCAAAATTGAAGGAAAAATGACATTTTTTTCCTTCACTTTTAGTCCGTATAATGAGCAATACGACTATAGGTATTTTACCTCGACGTTTCGGAGACATAAGCTGGCAGTTCGCGCCGGAGTCCGAGACTAGAGAAAGAGATAGTAGGAGACCGTTGTCGTTTAAATTAAACTGACGGTTCTCCGGCCTGGATATCTTCTTCTTCTCAGTCGGCATCTTCATTACTGAAGGCCTGGATATATATCTGATAAATATAAAAAAAACGGATTTTTGATATTTATTATAAAAATCGGATTTTTTCGAACCATGAATTTTACATAGCACATCCTTTCTTGAGTTTTTTATTTTAAAATGACCATTTATATATTAATCCCGATGGGTCATATCATAACTTTTTAAAAACAAAAACTAATAATCTAATTTGTTGTAGCCTTCGGATTTAATCTATAATACACGCACTGATAGACATTAGTAGGTAATTGTATTTCCAAAATATAATATTAGATACTTACATTCTCGGTTGAGGGACATTGATTCAAGTTTTCTAAGCGCAATGCCCAAGGGTGCTAAAGTAAACACGGTGATAGATTAGATGGGTAACATTTTAATTACTGCGAGTCCGCTTAACTGAAATGTTTCAGCAGAAATGTGATTAAATTAAAATGGCGGGTAATTATGTACGTTGGAAAAAGCTTCTAAAAACAAAAATAAACACGTAGCTTTTCACTCAAAAAATAAGATTTTCAAACGACATTCAAGACTATATTATAGAGCGCTATAAGTGTTTTAACAATATATAAAACAGCTTTACAAGCTATCTTAAGCTTTTAGCTGTGATCCTGATCAGTGCATAGGCAAATAGAAATATTGAAAATTTTATGGACACGGGATTTTAATGCGTAATTTATCTTATTTACAAATAGAAATAGTTTCCTGACCGTTTATGTTCATACAATACTCATTTTATTTTTCAATTTGTATTATTTGAAGGGCGGGTTTACCTCTCAATGCACATTTGATAAAGACAAATCACCGAGAGTTATAAAACATTCGCTTCAATTGAATCGCAATCGCCATTATAAGGGCTGGAACGAGCTCGATCGATGATGGTCGTAAAATTGTTTATTCCATTTCAATTGATTGCCCTTAAATTATACGAGTGCTTCAGACAAAGTTCATAGCTTTTATTGAACCAGCTACAACCTTATCTGAAAGTATAAACACCTGCGCTTCTAGACTAAAGTTAGCGAATGTATTGAGTGGCCATGGCCATGACAGGATACAGTTAATCAGTTTCGCAGTGGTTATCGAGATAAATCACGTTTTCAATTTGCTATAGTTTAAAATAAGATCTATAATGAAATATTACAATAGTTTGTAAAAAAAAATTCATTTGATTTGATTTTGATCAGGGGGTTAAAGTGCCCACTTTTGATGAAACATCCCCAGTTTCACATATCTAACTCGTGTATTGTTCGAGTGCGCAGATGATGTAATGTAAAGCATCACATAGCTTTTAAGACAAAAGTATTTAATTGATCGTAGAGGTTTACTGAATAATAAATACTTACCTACCTACCTATAATTTGCCTGTTTGTATTATCTAGTTGTTAATTCTAATGACGGAGTTTTTAAGCTGCCTGAAGGCCTCCATCTTTGATCAACGAAGAAGTACTTAATAAGAGCGACAGTTACCCACGTAGATACTTAGATACATACTCTACTTAGTTTTTTTTGCCTTAAAAATATATTATCTGTGAAAATACTAAAGTAGGAAAATACGTAGGTTCAATTCCATTTTTCATGTACCTACGTCTCGTCCATGTAAGTAATACGTGGACACAACTCATCGCTTCGCGACTGCCCGGCCGCGACGTAGCCTTGGTCATGACAATCAATGCATAACCTCAGAATATCTAATCTGAAGGCTTTGTATTGCGTGATAAGTCAGAACCACTCAACAATCATACTCATGAACCATTTTCAAGAGAATATCAAATGAAGATTTACTTAACTTCTGCGTCTTTTAGTCAGTTGAAAGAGACTTGCAATATTTAGTACATTACATTAATTTTATCTATCCTAGGTTTCGGTACCTTGTTTACACTTTATAGACCATCCGACATCCTATTACGGTATAATACGGATATGTAAACAGTTTAGGTAAACGAAAAATTGTAATGAGGAAATTAATATACATCTCTCAGTTTAACATTAATGATAATGGCCTCTACATTCCTGCTAACCCAGAGATAGTGAATCCCAGCTGTAGAAACAATGCTGGAAAAATATTTAATTTATTTTTATCATTGTTTCAGATCGGAGCGCTAGCAATAAATAAACCGAACGATGGTGGACCGGACTCTGAACTATATCTACCGAATATACAGCACAAGTAGTAAGAAATTATAACAGACTTATTTCCTACAAAGTTAAACACAAATGCCATGTAATAAACCTACCTGCTTGTTTCAACCCTGGGAAGTTACATTCAAATGAGCTCATAAACTCAGTTAGGAACCGGCAGCTCATTTGTTGGTTGTCATACAGCAACTTAATTGCATAACTTTGTATTGTCTGCGAGAGACCGATGCTCGCATTCTGAAGTTAATTGTGGAGCCTTAATTTATTTTTTTACCAAAACTACTGTTGTAACATTATTAACTTACCCGCCCAGATTAAGGTGGCGGGATGAGCTAGACTATTTTTTGGAAGACTGGCCCTCCATAGCATTGGACCGAGTAAGGTGGAAGGGGGATAGGGAGGCCTTTGCCCTGTAGTGGGACGATAAATAATAATACATAATACTGTTGCATTTATCTACGTATGTACGAATAAGCGAGATCGCTCATCACAATATATTCCGAAAGGGTCACATTATTGACCTAACGGCATCGTCGCCGCAGGAAACGAATGCATTTAGTTACCACTTGTAATTTTACTGATAACTAACATGATGATGATAACTAAACTATGCTCTTGTTTTCGATCATTTAGAAATGGTCTTCAAAGTATACTTCTCAAAAGAAAACTTCTACAGATGGATTTTTTTTCAAATTGTTATAACAGTTTTAGTGGTCCACTCACTGGCATCATCTTACAAACTTTCGCATTTACCTACTTGTGTATTAACTTGTGTCGCAAAAACTAAATAAACAGATCCAAATCGGTCCAGTTGAAACGTGATTAAAAATCTAAAACATACAAACTTTATATTTATTAAGAGCATTTACTTATATCTGTCTGTTTTATTTATTGATATGTTTACACGTAATTGATATTGGATCTTTTTGCTCAGTAAGTGGTGTGGAGTCCCGGTGAGAGGGGATGGCGGGCGCGGACGACGATGAGCCGGTGGACTGGGAGGCGCTCTACTTGCGCTTACCGGTACCGAACCTCACCTGGGCCAATATCTCCGACTTGGACCCTGGTCTGTGGAACGCGACTGGCGGCAAGAACGCCACCTGGTGGGACTCGGTGGCGCCCTTCGATTCGCCGGCCGCGCTCGTCCGCGCCGCTGCCAAGGCCATCTTTCTAGGCCTGCTCATTCTCGCTACTGTAGTTGGTGAGTACAGAAACGATATTCTTTAGATATGGAATCCTAGCCAAATATGATAGTAACGCCTTTTAAGTACCTACACTGCGTTTGGGCTACTTTCCCAAGTTTTCCAATAGCCTGTTATTTAATTTAATCCAATAGAATCGAATGTCAGTTTCCGTACTGCTTCTCGCATCGCGGCAAATGAATGGTGCTATTCAGAAAACTCGGTCGTGCATAACATTGATTCATGCAACTTTGTTCCAAGCATAACTTACGCTATAAAAATTCAATTTTATCCGAGAAGCGAGTCGATATTGCAAGTTCAGCTATCGGGTCAATCTATTATATAGAGTTTCATAATAGCATACATTTTATCCGGACTATCTTTCAACTACTTACGTGCTAACGTTCAACTGGAGCTGACCATATTTCAAACAACTCGCAGGGTAGCAATTTCTTTACACTTTCTCGTACGATTTTATCGATGGATGGACCGTTACGATCAACATCAGTCAAAGTAATGGTGTGATTAAGTTACCTACGCTAGCAACATCCAACAGCTTGAACGACGACGTGTTACTTTCGAAATTGAAATTGTAGAACTCGACTACTAAACCTCACTTTAAAATTGTTGAACAATATTTTATTTTTCAATCATTTATTCCCAGGTAATGTTTTCGTGATAGCTGCAATCTTATTAGAGAGGCACCTGCGGAGTGCCGCGAATCACTTGATCCTGTCCCTGGCGGTGGCGGACCTGCTGGTGGCGTGCCTGGTGATGCCGCTGGGCGCCGTGTACGAGGTGGCTCAGCGCTGGACGCTGGGCCCGCAGCTCTGCGACATGTGGACCTCGGGTGACGTGCTCTGCTGCACCGCCTCCATTCTGCATCTCGTTGCTATTGCGTTGGATAGGTAACATTCAAAAATTTTACGACTCCTTGTCCTTAAGTTGCTCCTAAATATATTCGTAACAAATTGTTTTCTTTATCCATAGGTATCGGGCTGTGACAAACATTGATTACATCCACGCGCGAACCCCGCGGAGGTCCGCGTTGATGATCGTGTGTGTATGGACAGTAAGCATCGGTGTGTGCATAGCTCCGCAGTTGGGATGGAAGGATCCTGACTGGAACCGCCGCGTTTCCGAGGACTTGCGTTGTGTCGTGAGCCAGGACGTAGGCTACCAAATATTCGCGACAGCGTCGTCATTTTATGTGCCAGTATTAATTATATTAATTCTTTACTGGCGTATTTATCAGACTGCAAGGAAAAGAATACGTCGGCGACGAGGAGCGACGGCGCGGGGCGGGCCCCCGCCGGTGCCGGCGGGCGGTGCGCTGGTCGCGGCCGGCGGCAGCGGCGGCATCGCGGCCGCTGTTGTCGCTGTCATTGGCCGCCCGCTGCCGACCATCTCCGAAACTACTACCACGGGCTTCACGAACGTGTCCTCCAACAACACAAGCCCCGAGAAGCAATCCTGCGCGAACGGGCTCGAGGCCGATCCCCCGACGACAGGCTACGGAGCGGTCGCTGCCGCCTACTACCCGACTCTAGTGAGACGGAAACCCAAGGAGGCTGCCGACTCGAAACGAGAGAGAAAAGCCGCAAAAACGTTGGCAATAATAACCGGCGCATTCGTCGCCTGCTGGCTCCCCTTCTTCGTGCTGGCTATTCTGGTGCCGACTTGCGACTGCGAGGTGAGCCCAGCACTGATGTCGCTGTCGCTGTGGCTGGGCTACTTCAACTCGACGCTGAACCCGATCATCTACACGGTGTTCAGCCCGGAGTTCCGGCATGCCTTCCAGCGCCTGCTGTGCGGCCGCCGCCGCCGCCGTCGCGCCCCGCCCCCGTAGTGCCCCTCCTACCGACTGACCTCGTCTAGTTCATCATTACCTTATGTTACCTTGTTACATTTTCAGAGATATATTTACACCCTATTATTTTTTGTACGTGATAAATGTTAATAACGGAACCTATCTAGTTAATAAATCACAAATTCTCTTTAATCATTCGAATTTTATTTTGTATCGAGAAACATTACCAACCGACTCGTAACCTGCCCTTTGCACAGCAGTAATACTCGTATCTACAAACTCAATTATTCTGATCCTTGTTCCTAATACGACTGCGACTGCCTCACCAACGCGCCGGTATTTAGGATTATAATATTCAAATCCCATTATCTATCTGAAATTGCTGAACATATAATCTACCTCTAACCCGCTCTGCTTGCAAGCAGTCCCTGGAGTTCAAAGGTTAAATATAGAAAATAGTATTTATAAGCCAGAACTATTTATCTCCCGAGGGTAGAGGAGAACTTCAAACTAGAATGACATAAAAATCACAAGTGGAGACAGCCGTCTAAACTGTACCTATAAGTAGTTTAGGTCGTTTCTTTCTAGCTACAGTAAGCTCGACGTGGTTTCATTCAAATTACCTACAGGTGAGTGGGTGGATAAGCTTTATTAAAGCATGTAGTTTAGTTAGAAACAATTTCTTTCATTGGCCGAGTATGTTAGTGCTCGACTATCTTTCCGAAGGTTGTGGGTTCGAACCTAACCGTGCTTCAATGGTGATTTTCAGTTACGGAAATCAAAGGAAAACATCGTGAGGAAACCAGTTAGCTTTCTAATAGCGTCGATGGGGTTGCCACCTGTAACGAATGGAATGTTTAACTTCTGCAATTTTTTTTTTTCTGAAAAGAACATCTACCGCTCCATAGGGGAATACAGTCGTAACCAACACTACAAGTAAGTTTGTAAGTTTTTATGCTTATAGGTAATGGAATCATGATGTAATGGATGAACCTATGCATTTGGGCAAAATGTAAATATAACTAGTAGCCCTAAAAGGAAATGACGTGTTATATTTTTTTACTAAGTTACTAGAACATTTTTTTTTAAAACAGATTCTTCGTAGTTAGTACACAACACATAGGTACTCGTACTCGTATCCTAAAAAAATAACATAAGTAAATTATATGTTTTATTTAGAGATCGTGAAGCCATGGAAGCTACGTGGGGCTATTATCAAATCATCTAATCAAAATTTCACTACAAAAATGGCGTTATATTGAACGTAAACCCCAAAGTGTCATTTAACGATGGAAATGCCCGTATTTTTAATGTGCCATTAGACTCCCTACTTGTCTTTCAACGTTGTGGACGAACAATAACGTTTTTATTATTATTGCTAAGGAGATAAGTCGAGTCGTTTAACCTTATCTTTGTAAAATAAACGGTACATTTCATTAGGACTCTATTACAGTTTGATTCAATCAAATATCACATTAAAGGTGGAACACCGTTGTAAAATGGGAACTGAGGGAGAAGCGTGAAAAATGAGAGCCATTATCTTTGGTTTACAGTCTAATTAGGTAAGCAATTAAAATTTCTGTGAAATCGATTGAAACACTGGTTTTTTATCGAGACTGGCAAAATCAGTTAGCCATTATTACCACAGTTTGAACTTAACAAACTCCAAAAAAAGTATTTTAATACTAAAACTAAGTACTTACCTACTTATTTACTATCCAACAGCTTATTCATGAATCAGTTTTGGTGTTTGACCATTCGTGAAGTACGCACTACAAACTTTTACCAGGTTTAATTGATTTAGAATGTTCCCACTCACTTTTATTCTCCTGCACAAAAAAATGATAGTCAATCACAATTACAAATCAGCCGCTCGAAACTCTAGCGTATTTTATTGCCGGGAATAAATCAATTCAATGTTAAACCGATTCGACTTTTTCACATAAAACGAAACACGTTCCATCACAGACATGATAAAACTGTCTATGAATACAGATGTATGCAATTATGGGTGTCAAAATAAATGAACTTCTATCTGGTATAACTACCTTTACAACGTTATCATCATTATAAAAATTCGAGAATTTTTGTAGATCAATTAACTTTGGTAGGAGCTTTTAAAATTATGGTACCTGATAGCGAATGAAAATTAAATTAACAAACTCATTTATGCGTGAACTAGATGATATAAAAAAGTCGATCGGTTAATCCGATAGGAAAACACAAATGCGTGTGTTTTTGCTACCTAAAAGCTACGCTCAGTTGATTTTCGTTCGGCAAATGTAACAGAATTAAGAGTAATTAATTCATTAAGCCCGGTTCACAATAAAAGCTTCTATTGTACCACACTTAATCCGCTTCGACGCTGGCTGTTAGGAGTGGTTGACAGGCTTTATAAAGCCAGGCACGTGTCGCTTTCCACTAGCGCACTCATGTGACATGAGAGTAAAGTACTTCTCAAGAACAGTAGCCTCTTTTTGGCTAGCGTATCTCTCCTACACAGCCTTAGTGTAAAAAATTGCTCGTTGTTCCAAATCCTAGCTTTAGCGCCATTTTCTTTTAAAGAAAATTGAAATAGCTCGTGAAAATGTGATAAAAAGATTACGATATAGCACCACTGAAGACAATGGAAGTTTTTTTACTGAGTCAGATATATTTAAAATGAGTTTTTGCGTGCTGAAAACAAGATGTAACAATATTTCAAGACTTCACAGATCACTAAAACAAACTCCGGCCTCAATTTACCGAGAGCGGAAATGTGTCTGATCAACATAAATCTTGAGGAAGCTACAGCCCGCAACTTTGTCCATAAACAAGAGCCGCTGACTTCGCTGGGCACATAGCACATAGCTAATATGTGCTGCTCATTGCTATTTACTCGGTAATAATTGTTACTCCACATTTTCTGCTGAGGTTGTAAGAGTACTCAGGCATAATTTAATTAAGTACTAAATTAGGTTAGGATACCTTTCAGCACGCACCTGAACAAAATTAGCATTATTTATCGCAAAAGCAGTACACCCAGATATGATTTATATTTACTTTAATTGCAGTATTAGAATTTATGATTCTTTGAAGAAGGTGGTAATCATAAGTAAGTCCAAACACAGTTATAGTAAATATTATCAATAGATAGGTAGGTCTCAAGATGGCGAACACAAATCAATAAAAAAAAATTACTGCAGAAAGTTAAAAATTGACGTTGCTTTCGCCTGCTCCTCACATTGATTGTAAGGAAGGTGTTTCTATTTTTTTCCATTTATTTTTTATATTCGTCAAAGTTTACTGGACGTCTGATAAGGGTGGTAAAACTAGGCATTTTTTGTGATTTTAAAAGGTTCCTAGTTCTTTAATTAATTTATTGAGAAAAACACACCATACACATACAGTGGTACCTAAATATTGTATAATAAAATTATATTTGCTCTAGTGTCATTATCCAGAGAGGAAACAGTTCGATTGTACATAAGGTCTAAACGCCGCCCGCGTATCCTCTTAAAGTTTTGAAAGTTAACCCAAGTCAATCTTCGATTACCTTACGATACGCAGGGCACATACAGTATAATTTATGACTGCCAACCAACGTGCGTAGCATTCCCATTTGAGTTGTAAAAAGTGTTTTGTAGCATTTTTCGTGACCCAATATTTTAAGCTCTGTTCTGGTAAAAGTTAGGACGTGTCAGAGTCTCAAAGGTTCTAACTTTTTTCTTATCTTTATGGTAAAAACAGTACAAAGATATTTTTTAGGGAAAAAGTCTTTAACAGTTTTAAACGTATGATAATCTAAGACTACAAGGTACATTGACGTATTCTACTAGTACTAGGTACTACTTTCTAGTAATATGCTTTATTCCTTGAGACCAAAATAAAAATTATAAAAGTTACTTTTGAGGCTATACTTATTAAAATATAATTCATTCTAAAAATAAATATGATTCCTATATTGGCAACCCAATTTTCCCTTTATGTAAAGGTTAAAAGTTAGTAAGCACACCAAATCCAGCAATTACCGAGTCAGACGATCAATCACTTGCATATCGGATTCTACGTAGTAACCGTATATGAGGGTACGGTGCTACTCCAGAGTTACCAAGTCCTAAAAGGTTTGCCTGCTGAAAACAATTAATATATTGTGTTCAAATAAATTATTATAAAATAAAGTTATATTTATTACTATAAAGAGCCGTGTTAGCGAGTGGGATAGACTTTTGATGTAAAGGTTGTAAGTTTAAATACAAATGAGTTTTTAGTTCGAAAAAAAAAAAATGTGCACACGACCTCTAATGCCCGGGTTACACGAGGCTAGTTTTTCAAGCTAGGATAGCAAGCTAGTGTTAGTAAGCTAGCAAGCTAGTACTTCTAGCTTCGTGTAGACAAAACTAGCTTCATTTCTAAGCTAGTAAGCTAGTAAGCTAGTTTACAAGCCAGGATAGTTTTTAATAGGATGGAGTTCTATTTTTCAGGCTAGTAGCGCCCCCCACCACTGTTTTTACTATCCTGGCTTGTGTACTGCTTCATGTGGCCGGCGAAGCTAGTTTTGCGTTGGCTAGTAAACAGTAACCACGCATTTTGTCATTCGCAAAAACTCTGATATTCGCCTAAATCTTCATTGAGAAATTCTTCCAAAGCAGTAAAAGTAAAATAAAGTAAAGCAGAGTGATCCACGTTCATCTCTTCTAAAATTCACGGTTTTGTAATTCATCTGCTAGTTTCTAGTGGAAATTGGCACAGTGTTCAAAGTAACTTTTTCAATAGAATAGTTTTTTTTTTTTCGCATTCAGTTCATTTTGGACGTGTGGTCACTTCAGTCACTGCAATAATACTAGCTTAAAATAAACTAGCCTCATGTAAACAGAACTAGCATGTTCCAAGCCAGGTTAGCAAGCCAGGATAGTTTAGTAGAAAACTAGCCTGCTATCCTAGCTTGAAAAACTAGCCTCGTGTATCCCGGGCATAAGGAACACATCCTAGGGAAACTGATTAATTTTCTATGGTGATGGTGTTAGGACAACAGTCACGTATGGAATACTTGCACATAAGCATACTATTACCTATGTGACATAAGCAAGCTAGTTGTGACGAGCAGTAGCTTACAATTAGCACGTGTATACATACGATGACGTAAGCACGCTAGTTAGTAGCAAACAGGCATGCTTTTTAGTAGCATGTGTATTCTAGGCATTTTTTTATTTTTCTAGCAAAATGAACTTAATAAATGAAAGTTGCAAGAAGGATTTGTTACCAACTTGATCAAGCATACCGAGTTAAGGTCGCTGCATACGTAATGTGATTTTTCTCGTCCCGGACGGAACGTGACGATTTCTTGACATCGTTTCATATAAAAATATTTATAGTAACAAAATACACGTAACGAGAAATCGGACGGGACGGGACGTCAGGTGAAAAAACATCGTTAAGGACCTTAGAGTTCTGTGATAAGAACGACGTATCCGTCCCGTCCGAGGTTTTATCCCTTTACGTATGCAGCGACCTTAAGTAGGGCACAAGCGAAACTTTCCACACCATTTGTAAGGGAGAAACGGTGTCACCCGTCCTTGTTTGGTAAAAATGAGAAACTGCCTGCGTACATCAAACTATGACGTGATGCTATCATTATTTATCGACGGGAAATGAGAGGGGTATATATATTTTGGTATGTTTTTCTCCTGGAGATTGAAAAAGTATGTGACGGTGATGTGTCGCGCTGATACGAGTGGTTTTCTGTTTATATGGACTTTTAGTTATGTATTATCTGAGTAGGTATTACGCAACGACATGAAATTTAGATTGAACTTGGGAATTTTGTTGTGGTATGATATAGAGCAATATATTAATCGACTAGTGCTTACAAAATACAATATCAATATATTTAGAACATCACTGATAAAACTTAAATGTAAACGAGCATTATTTTAACTTACTTACTTACTTACTGCTGTGGCGCAACGACCCGAAGTGGATCTTGGCCTCCGACACTAAAGACCGCCAGGAATCCCTGTCCAACGCCGTTTGAGTCCAGTCGACGACCCCGAGGTCATTGAGATCTTTTTGAACCTCGTCGATCCATCGGTACCTAGGACGTCCAACAGGTCTTCGGCCATTAGGGCGACCAGAGTACGCTCTCCTGACTGCACGATCGTCACCCATTCGGACTACGTGCCCAAGCCACCGGAGCCTTGATGATTTTGTTTCTCCCACAATGTTCGGCTCGGACACTAGGTCTTCAATTTCCTGATTCTTTCGGATCCTCCATGTACCATCTACTCTAAGAGTGGGTCCCAGAATTTTAAATTATTATAAATTATTTTAACTTAGTTAACATTTATCTAGGTAAATAAAGAACTTAAACGTCATGATTCCAAAAGTACCTAAGCAACCCAAATACCTGCATGAAATGAAACAACAGAACACGAGCTTGATGATAATCTTCAACGTTATTTAAAAACCAAGTCGAGTGACCCTACTCAAACATTTTAAGCCATAGGTCACAGAAGTGGGAATAAACCTCAATTCTGTGCCATAGGTAAGTATCAAGGTAAGATTACCACTTAATGCACATCATGGTACACAGAAATTCCCGGCAAGAGTTTACCCCAACCCCTGTTTACCTACCCTCGATCTCTAGCGGCTAAAGCTACCCTAAACTGGCTTATTCTTAAGCGCATTAATCTAGTTTGTTTTCGACAGATGAAGGTAAAGTCGCTACGAAAACAAATAACGGACAATATTTCCGCAAAATAGTCCATTTTCAGATGCTCTTATGCTCAGAAATTACTTGTTATGATGTACTAGTGAACTGCCGCGCCTTCGCCCGCGTGGACTACTTTTTATTCCAAGGGAATCATACATTTTCCGGGATAAAAAGTAGCCTATGTGTTATTTCAGAACCTAAAATCTCTATATTCCAAATCATCAAAATCGGTTTTAGTAGTTATAAAGATACATGGTAACAAACATTCACACCCACACACACACGAACTTTCGCTTTATAATATTAGTAGGATTGTATACTATGTCCCCCGCTGATCTCTAGGGACTAAGGCCGCAGATTAGCTAGAGATACTACATATACCTACTGAGGCTATGTAAGGCGAATTACAAATACGTCTTCATCAGATACAAGACAACAGTTACATAAACAATAGTTACCCATTAGGTTACATTGGATTTCTATAATAACTGAAAACTCGATTTATTATGTTCCCTTTCATCGGTATTATAACAAGAATATACCTCAGAGGGTTAAATCGGAAGGTTTTTTTAAAAACTTGATGATACAAAATTGTAGGCTCAAATTAAATCACGGTCGGCACAACATATTTTCCTCTTGCACTCATCTTTATCATTTGTCAACTCTGAATCCACTCCTCTCACATTCATAATCCTCTACTTCTTCTTCTTCGGCTTTCCTCTATTTGCGTACCCAGGCCACACTCATACTCACTCTTTTTGTGATTTAGGGTACTTGCGGTAAACAAGGGCCACCTTAATTCAAAACGAAATATTTTAAATGTCTATGGTATTGTAATTAAAAACAGGGCATTTTAAGTATATTTAGTTTCTTTATATTCTGAAAAGGTACATATTTTTTATCTGTATCACAATAGGCAATATGCGTCTGATTCAAAAGCGGGTTAAACGTATTTTTCTATGAACATTATGGCTTTAGAATTATGTGTGTGTAATTATTTTTTAATATTATTTCATTTTCGCTTAGAAATTAATAATTAAAAAGTGCAAAAATACACCGTTAATTCTGGGTCAGTTTAAAGCCAGCACCCACTGCTTGTATTGCTTAATCGTATTTGTGTCGTTGGTTTAGTTTTTGAATTTGATAAGTATTTCATACGAAACTAAATAGTTGAAAAGATTAACAAAAGTGAGTAAAACACTTGGTAAGGTGTCGTAGGCGCGCAGAGCTAATGACCTAGGTATGTATGTATGACTACGACGTAGCATAGACTCTACGCCGTAGCAACAGCTGAGCACAGAGCACGTATCTCCGTGATTTATCCTGCCTATGTTTCGTGATATTATTAATTGCAAAAAAATAGATCTCATTTTTATTATTATTTTTGAGTAAGGTTATCGATATAGATTACGTAGGCGCCGGCTTTAAACTGACCAAAAATAAACGGTGTATAGTGGGAATTTCATAAGACTTGAAACGCAACGCTATTTGTCACGTATGCTGTGACGTCACACTCCTTCAAACTCGACAGAAAGTTTTTTTTTCTACCTACAAGCGCGTGTAATTTTGGTGACTTGTGACGTCACGCCCGTTTCAAGTGCATGAAAATGTTGGTAAATTTAAAAAATTATTTTGTTATAAAATTTTAGTTTTTCGGCGCTGGAATTTTTGTTACGGTTATTTGACGATATAACCTATCGTATAAAATCATAAAAAAAATTGTGGGAGTTCCCTATTGTTCATTAAAAATAAGCTTTTTTAAAATCCTTGTTTTGGTCCTTATTAAAACTAGGTGGCTTAATATATACACCGTTAATTCTGGGTCAGTTTAAAGCCAGCACCCACTGCTTGTATTGCTTAATCGTATACGTGTCGTTGGTTTAGTTTTTGAATTTGATAAGTATTTCATACGAAACTAAATAGTTGAAAAGATTAACAAAAGTGAGGAAAACACTTGGTAAGGTGTCGCAGGCGCGCAGAGCTAATGACCTAGGTATGTATGTATGACTACGACGTAGCATAGACTCTACGCCGTAGCAACAGCTGAGCACAGAGCACGTATCTCCCTGATTTATCCTGCCTATGTTTCGTGATATTATTAATTGCAAAAAAATAGATCTCATTTTTATTATTATTTTTGAGTAAGGTTATCGATATAGATTACGTAGGCGCCGGCTTTAAACTGACCAAAAATAAACGGTGTATATAATAATAATAAAAAGGTGACCACATCTAAATTGAATATTTTTGCGTTTTATCATTAGAAGCACAAAGTTTTCTATTTCACGCAGACTTTAATTATGATTTTCTATTAAATTACTGAAGAATAAGAAAAGTTTAGAATGAATCAACATGACAAGATGGTGGATCGGAGGATTGTGGATTGGCTATTGGTCCTTTATACGTGTGCATGACTAGAGTCTAATAAAAATGTTGGAATTACGATTTCGCATTGGTGGCCCTTATAATCCGCCGGCCCTTAATACTCGCAGGTACCTTCGTTTTCATCCCATTAACGGTGATCGGTATTTAAAAGTTCTCATTGGCTTGGCTACTATTAATCACAAGTAGGTAAGTACATAATTTAATAGGATACTAGAGAATATTACTCATCGTCAAATTGAACCATTCTCAGCACGTACCTCATAATGAACGTACTTACCTACCCTGAATACTTACCCTAAATCAACATTTGCTCTTCATGTGTATTAATAGCTTAATTTGTCATGAATAGATGGATAATCTACTTTATGTTTATGTATAATGTGTGTCGAAAACCAATTAACATCTCGGATTATCTGTTCCATTAGTGTGGTACTTGGAACTACCATGTCATTGGTATGGCCTGACCCTTGTAATTGTAACACCTATTGTAATAAGAGTAGGTAAATATATAATAACGTACTAGCAGTGCCCGGTGGTTTCGCCTGCTATTTAATTAAATCTGAAACACTCTCTAATCTGAATCTAAATCTAAATCTAAATCTGAAACTCTTTCTCCTCTATAACCTCAAGAAATGAGCTTTCATTATGCAGAAAAAAAAATCAAATCCGACTGGTGGTTCCAGATATTAACGGACTCAATCACCGGCCATTTTGGAACTTTTATGTTTTACTTTTAATGTCCAATTAAATTGCTTTGAACCTATTACTACGTCTCCGGTATCAAACTGTTGCCTTAATCTCATGATCTAGAGATTCTTGGTAAAATGTTCTAATTTCCTTACAGAATCTTAAAATAACTATCTTGAATCATGTTTCATTTTTGACTCATCGAGCTCGATTATATCAATTGTGGTCCAGACGATCGTCTACAGAATAACAGATAAAAACTACATTTGAATGTAAAATAATTAATTAATACCAATTTCCGCTTCCAAGTACATACATAATACTTAGAATCACGCCTCTTTCCCACAGGGGTAGGCAGAGACCACCGATTTCCACTTGCTACGATCCTGACACACTTCCAAGTCTTATGAGTTTATAGGTATAAGTTTAAACAATTTATTAAAAAATAAAATATTCTACTTTGCAAATCTACTAGTATAACACACTCAAATATTTTGATAATTTTATTTTCACATGTAGACAATATAGAGTGTCCGCACATTTTAAGGAAAGAAGAAAAAGAGAAAAGAAGAAAACTATTGATGTTTAACCGCAAGAAAGTTTGGAGAACTGCCAATAGTTTGAAACTAGTATTTTACAACAGTTAGATAAAAGTTTCAGCTCGCCCACTGATGTGATAACAATGATTTAGAGGCAAACTATCCATTCGATCCAATTGACCAATAAAAAGAAAAGCACTCGAATATTATTCCATGTATTGGATGAGTAGGATAGTGCCTCGGCTTTCGATCCGAAATCTGGTAGTGCATCAATAGATTAATTATTTGATTTAAAATTTAAATCCGCTTTGTTGTTTGGAAGGTCGTAGTTTGAGCGAGGACATAACAACTAAATAATATATGTTTTGATTCCCAAATGAAGTGTTACGTAATGAGATGTGGGGTATGAAAAAGTTTTATATGTAATCGAAGATCTTATAAATAAATGAAAGATATTTGTCATATAGGTACTTAAATAAGTACAAATATTTCTGAATATTCAGTTATTTTACAGACATGAATACCTACTTTTATCTAATCTAACGTCCTAAAAAAACAGAAAGATTGTATTTATAGGTACCTACACGAGGCAGCTCAACTAAAAAGGTTCAGTATAATAATATTCTTATCTAAAATACTTTGAAACTTTTTGTTTCAAAAGATGTGAAGAAAAGTGTCTTTATTTATGAAACCAAGCCTTTAATACTTGGTAGATGTGAGAACTATTTTTGCCAAGTCTTCTCTACTAATATAATATACGTCTGTTGGTTTTGGTACAATACAATTTTATTTGACTGAAAAGCTTTTGCAGTTGTCAACGTTACATTTCATTGTTAATCTGTGTTTATGTTCCAAATAACAAATTAAAAAAAAGCTAATATTAAGCTAACTAAAAGCTAGTCGCTACTTGTTGCTACTTACTAGAGTTTGATACAACATATATCTAGACAAACAGATCCTATAAAATAAGTAGATCAAATCAAGATAAACCTCGTATTAAGGTCCAAGCACTTACCATAGATAAACTCGGAACCGTTTCTCACATTATAGAGATTAAAAAACCCATTCAGTGGTCCCTTAATACATGAGATAAACCTTAATGGCCTAATTAATCACGCGAGCAGGCATTACCTGCACGTTATACGCGTAATTAAATTATTACTAAACATAAAATAGTCCTTATTGGTAATTACCCCGTGTAAACAGAACTGTGAGATTCATAATAGCCATTATTAATGTGACAAAGTCCAGAGGGGGAACGCTTGGTTATTTTTAAGGGGTTGGAACTGTTAGGTTGACTGAGAAATAGTGAAATCACTATACCTAAATAATATCAATGTACCAACCAATGTATAAATATATCAGTCAAGGTATTAAAGATCTTTTAATACCTTTCGAGTAAGTATTTAGATTTTTTATAAGTAGATAGTTATTTCACGTCTACCATTTATAAAGTGATTGAAAATAATGATCAATTAATGTTGCTGACCATATAAACACACAGACAGACACAGAAGTTTACAAAACCAATTTTTAAACTTGATCTGGACTTTCAGAACATGAACAGAACAGAATCAGTCATGAATTACCGGCAAATAAGCAGAAAATATTTTTTTAAATTTTTTTATACCTAGTGTTAAACCACTTAGGTATTAATACATTTGAAAATTTCGAATCCCGTCGGAATTGAAAATTTTGATAAGATTTTTCTTTTTCAAAAGCAGAAAATAGCTCTTTCGCTTGGGAATCTGCCGAAAGGGCACTCTTTGTGCCACTTCCCCGAAAACGTAGTACAACACATCCTGACTGAGAGTAGCTTGTTGAAAACCGCTGTGGAGCCAAACTTTACAGATGGAAGCACAACTTGTAATTATTCCGCCAAAAGCTCTATTTGTAGTTCGGTTCGTTAGGACTATTGTGCCAGTGATTTCACATTCACTCGAGTTTCATTCGTGTTAATGTGTCAAGAGCAAAATTCTATCTTATTTAATGTCCCTCCTAATTCTATACAGATCCTCTCAAATAGAAATAATTTTACGTTAGCGTTAATAACGATGTAATGTGGTACGATGATATTTACTTTGTTTGATTGGTACCCCACTGGAGCTTGACTATGAATAGATATTTAGAAGAAAGGTAAGAAAAATGCTAGGCCCAAACTGATGTTCTGACAGAACATCTAACAGAACAACAGAACAAACAGAGAGATAGGTTTCTTCCGGGTAAGTTCCCGGTATTGGGCGTGAAAAAACCGCATCCAGTTACGATTGAAGAATTTTCTGTAAAGATGAACTACCTAATTTTTTTTAATTAAGAAATACTCTTATGCCATCTGATTGCGTGAATACTGTCCTTCGAGCCGTTTCCTGGCCGGAAGAGGTGTCAATATTAGCGGAGACGGATTTTTCCGTTCCGGCCGTTTCCCCAACTAATTTCCGTAACCAGCTGTGATAGCGGAAATATAGTTCTTTAACCGCAACTGGTTGTGGCAGAAGAATTTTCTGTAAATCCGTACCCATATTATAAATGTGAAAGTGTGTTTATTTGTTTGTTTATTTGTCCTGCTTTCACGTCAAAACAGAGCGACGGATTGACGTGATTTTTTGTGTGGAGATAGTTGGAGGGCTGGAGATTAACATAGGCTACTTTTTATCCGGGTACCACGCGAGTAAAGCCGCGGGCAGCAGCTAGTATAATATATCTTTAAAATTAAGATGTTACACTTATGACGTCTGATTGTGTGAATTGTGTCCTTCAAGCCTGGTTGGAAGGGGTGTCAATATTAGCGGAGACGGAGTGAAGGGCATTACTCTAGAGACGGTTCAATTAAAATGATCCCCAATGGTCTTCATCGCGTTAAGGAAAAGTTTTAGCATCGACAGATATTAAATGAAGGATATCATCATCCTATGACCATGATGACTGACTGATGTTGCCATATCATAACTTGTTCGGTGACGATGCAGCGATCACAACAACCTACGGATAATGGTAAGCGTCCACAGGCCCGCATCGCACGCAGCGGACGGATCGCATCAAGCGGATTATCTGTGTAATGCGATGCGTACGATGCGGACAGGTGGACGCACTTATATGAGTTTCTATACAAATAATACTACGATCCGTTGCGTGCGATGCGTCCGAAGCGTACGATACCGACATGTGGACGCTTACCTTAAAACTTTAGTTGCAATCCAAAACAGCGTGGTTTGGTGTATTACCGTATTGCTAAAAATTCCCCTCGTACTTGTGTTGTGTTGTCTTTTCATCTCTACCCTGCACGCCAACCGCACCTGAACAAGCCACGGTGACAAAACGTACAATTTCTGCTTATCCTATAACGCTTTTGTTTGTGGCTCATTTCTTGAAATGTCACAGAAAAATCTAGTGGTTTTCTATCAGCAACAGGTGAGTTGTTTGACCATAGCAGTGTAAATAACGAAGAGCGCTCATTAATCACGCGCCGACGGACGCGGCCGACTGACCGACACTCCGCTGTCAGCAAGGGCGAGGTCATCACAGGTCCATAATATTATATCAATTATTTCTCTGTCATACAATACCTTGATTTTTTTTAGAAATAAAATATAAAAGTCGTTGATAACACGGCGGTCCCCTAAAAAGGGTCTAATGGATATTAGAAATATCGCAGATGAGAACTGTATATTGAAGCGACTTTTATAGGCCCGCAGCCTATAAAAGTCGCTATTGCAGAATCGCAATATAGGAATTGAACTATTGCCATCTCTTTTCATTGACTGAGAGTGAAAAGACGGCATTATAGTTCATTTCAAATTGTGATTCAGTTTTAGCGACCTTTTTAAGCCCGCTGATCTTGGTTGGCCAGGAAAGTGTGAAGTGGAATGAGGAGGCCTATACTCTAATAGAAAATTTACTAGATTAAATAGTAATGAGTGTACACCTATTCGTTCTTAAGGATAAATAAATAAATAGATAACAGGGTAGCTGGATAGATAAAGGTCGTATTGTTGGGCCGTTCGAAGATCTCTGTATTGGCTTTACGGCTATTTAGCCGGGGCAATTTTACCCTCCGAAGCAAGGAAGCGCTCAGTTGTTAAATGCGCTCGGTTGACTTCGGCAATCTATCAAGAAAGACTAGGCGAGCGACATCACGACTTGTTAAGGTTGGGTGATGTTTAATCACATAGTATTTACATATAGGTGTATAATTACATAGTAGAGCTACGCCACTAGGCGGAAAGAAAAAAGGTTGTACAACGAAGGATTGAATGGGCTTTAAGGGATTAAGGAACAAATAAGAGAGATGCCACACGGGCGCCGCCGCTACAAAAATTATAGCTCTGCGACAAGACGCAACGTCTCGTCACAAAGCTATAATTTTTGTTCTGTCAACGCGAGTCGTTGACATGTCGTTCTGCCCCCCTAGCCATATTACAATCGCTCCGTATCTATTCTATTTCTATCAGCGCTGTCGCTCGATCTATTCTACAGTAAAAATCGCTCAGTTGCATCTTTGGATACATCTCAGTTGACAACAAGGAGAATTTATAGTAGAAATTGTTTATGGTTAGTGCTCTGCACTAATTTTGTTTTGATCATTTTTACCACAACTTTAGGTAAAAACTACACTAAACTGCTTAATAATATCGCATAATATACTTCTAGAATAAATAATGGCACTTACAAGGAGAATTTAACAGTTAATTTGTTAAATCATCTTCCATGAATTCAGATGTTGAATAATAACTTCTTTAATTAGAAACTTTTTATAGATCACTGTCGATTCTATTCCGCTGATCGCTGCAAATGCTAGCCATATTACACTTTTTGACAAGCGCTCGCGGAACGGAACGATCGTTGTGATAGCTCGCCGAGCTATCGCCAAACCCAATAGAAAGCGCTGTAACCATGGCAACAGCTACTGCTGCTCGGACTATGTGTCGTGTGATTTTTACTTTTTTCCATCTCACTTAGCTTTTTGACATCAATCAGTTTTCCATTCTACCAATAACTTAATAAAAATGGCCATGCCGATTTTGGAGGTTGGTGCCTTTTTTTTCGCGCGGGCATCAACCAAACATTAAAATATAAACTCTATAAGGCCTCTATCAATATACCTACTCGGATTAACTTATGTCAATGTTGCGCCACGGATTTAACTATTGCCATCCTTACTTGTCACTGTCTAAAAAAAAAAATGGCCTAAGGCCTCTATTAATAAACTCGGATTAACTTCTGTCAAAGTTGCACCACGGATTACTATTGCCATCCTTATTTGTCACTGTCTAACAAAAAAGGATGGCAATAGTTTAATGCGTGGTGCAACTTTGACATAAGTTAATCCGAGTTTATTAATAGAGGCCTTAGGCCATCCTTTTTTGTTAGACAGTGACAAATAAAGATGTCAGTAGTAATCCGTGGTGCAACTTTGACAGAAGTTAATCCGAGTTTATTAATAGAGGCCTAGACAGTGACAAATAAAGATGTCAATAGTAATCCGTGGTGCAACTTTGACAGAAGTTAATCCGAGTTTATCAATAGAGGCCTTAGGCCTTAGGCCTCTTATTAATAAACTCGGATTAACTTCTGTCAAAGTGGCACCACGGATTACTATTGACATCTTTATTTGTCACTGTCTAACAAAAAAGGATGGCAATAAGTAAGGCGTGGTGCAACTTGGACAGAAGTTAATCCGAGTTTATTAATAGAGGCCTTTGAGTTTATATTTTAATGTTTGGTTGATGGCCGATCGAAACAAATAAAGGCACCACTTTCCAGCATAGGCTTTTACATAGCAGCGCGGCAACCCGATAAGTATTAATTTCACTACGATAATTATAATTTACTATAATTAAATAAACATATATGACACATTGAGAGAGATTTACAATAATAACTTAGTAGAAATTAAAAATGACTTCTAATGTAAATATAAATCATCAAGGCCATAATTTACTTACATAGATACTTTTTATTCCAAAACTATCGATTCTCCCGCGTACACACACATTCACACAATTCACAAGACGTTTTGACGTTGAAGATCGCTGACCATAAACAATTTCTGTTCTATATCTATCGGCGCTGTAGATTGAGCTATCGGCACAAAATTGTAATATGGCTAGGAACTTATCTCGAGCTATTATCGCGATAGATGCAACGACAGCGATGATATTTGACGTTTCAAGTAGATGAGTCACGTGGTCAGAACGTCAAATCCTATACATTTTGAAGTGTTCTATTCTACAGCGACGATAGATCGTTCTACAGCGACGATAGATAGTGTAATATGGCTAGGGCCGCTGATTAGTACAAGGAAGTTATATTGAAAAACAACGCAGCGTCACCGCTCTGTCGGTCGTCCGCTGCGACAACGCAACGCAACGGTGACGTCGTCCGTGTGGCATCTCTCTAAATCGTATTTAATTTTATTTAAATTATTTCGACTATTACTAATACAATTTAATTTTATGTCAACAATTATTAAAAAAAATACTTAGGTACCTACCATTTTTAAACTCTTAGCTGTGTGTGGTGTGTGTGGGCTGATTTTATAGATAGCGGACCCGGTAAGCAGATGTTTTCCTGTCATAGTAAGAAAATATATATAAGTTTATTTTTATAAATATTATAGTTGAAAACATTGCCAGCTACCGGGTTCAACTATATCGTCGCCGTAGAGCGAAAAGTCATTAAGTCGATATTTGGCATTTTGAGATATCGAGCTTCCGCTGCTTTCCTTAAGCTCGATATCTCAAAATGCCAAATATCGATTTAATGACTTTTCGCTCTACGGCGACGATAATGTAGACGTATAACTTCCTCATGGATAACCGATCTTGTGTGTATGCCCTACAATGTCATGCAATCTTTATAAGAAAAATCTTCATATCTTTAGCTACACACAGTTACACACTTGAATTTGCTGACGTCAACCTGTGATTAAGCTTTCTGATGTGAGTTCTGGAATGTTGATTCCAGAACTCACATAAAAAAGCTTATAATGTAACTGAATGAGAAACCTACGCAGCGAATGTGCATTATATTAGACTGCCAATCCCGTTCAAAGTAAGACTCTTTTTACCTCAGGGCCCCAATTCTTCTAATTTACAATTCCTACAGGTATCATTATCGCTGCGTTTTGTTTCGTTCTCCAAAATGACAGTAAGGGAGTGTACACATTGCGTTTTCTGCAGCGCATTTTTGAGCTGCGCGTTTGTATCGATACAAACGCGCGTTCGCAACGCGTTTTTTTCCATACAAAAGCGAACCGGGAGGGGGCTGCGCGTTCGCATCGCGTTCGAATAGCGTTTGTATCGATACAAACGCGCTGCAAAAAACGCAATGTGTACACTCCCTAATTTGTCTGAAAGTGTGTGATGACTCACAACAGAGTCGTTGGTCATTATTTGATAAGGAAACAAAATCGTACTTAGTTGACGTTTTGCTTTAGCTGGTAAAAAAATTGTTAGAAGAATTGGGGCCCAGAACTGGGGCATTTCAAGTAGTCCTCGTCTTGGAGGAAACCGAGCCAAAACGACTATCTAAGGTGCAGTCTACATTTAAGCGACTAACGTCAGTTCATTTTGGCACGGTGCAATCATAGACCATGTTTGTAACGGACACGGACACCTTCATAGAATCTCGTGCTTGGTGCCTCGAAAACTGGACAAGGGAACATTTAATTATGCAAGTGCATGAATGCGCTTCTCACACATCAATGTGTAAGAAAGCAGTATGACATTATGTTGAAACCGTTAGGAATTAAATTAAAACCTTTTTCAATAAATTACCACGCTTCTTGTAATGCTGGGGCCACACTACGGGGATATGGCAAATTATTTGCCAAATTTCGTATAGCCACAATACAGAATACCGGCAAATAATTTGCCATATCCCCGCAGTGTGGCCCCTGCATAAACAATAAAATTATACAGTAATTTTTACTTTGATATTATTCATGTGTATAATTTTCTAGGAGTGATTTTTTTTTATTGTGAGTTTGGCAATACAGGGAATGGGTACATACAGTATACCAAATCAAAGAGGGTAACAATATTTAGGCTGCAAGAAAATGTCGCAAATTATGAGAGTTTTAAAAATCGCTGTCGCTCTCGCTACGCTAATCCCCAAATGCCCTCGCTCAAGTCGACGCATCGCCGCCGCCGGAGAGAGAAGGAACTTCTCGTCAACAATTCATATCCAGCGCAGCGCCCGCTGAAAAGATTTAATTGCGAAATAGCTGGAGTTGTACTTTTGCTTATATTTCAATTGCCTTTGTTTGATGAATCTCAGGGATGCATCTAGCCAATTTGCAAGCTGCAGGTTATTTAGAAATTAAATAAGATTATGATAAATCCTCTAAGATTTTTGAAGATATTTACAGGGTTAAGGCATGTCTAAATACAATTATAAGTAACAGCTAGATTACAAGCCCTTTGTCTCTATATAGGCCTTGGCGTTTTTATTTGGTAAGTATAGGTACCTACTTGAATCTAGTTACATAGAAAAGCGAAAGCGAACCGATACATTATATACCTACATTACATTCTCCACGTTTCCAGTTCGGTTCACAAGTTATGTTATGTTATATACTATACTTATTTATGTAGTTACTTATATGTGTTATTCAAGGTTATGTTTGACAGTGCCTTAAGAAAGGTGGGTAGGTATCTAACTGGTTTTTTTAATACTAAGGTCGAATTCAGTTTGCGAAACTGCGCCGTATTGATCTGAAAGGTTTTTGCAAAAGGAAATGAACGTGTGCTCGAGTTTTGTTTGTTTAAAATGTCTAAATAAATACTATTCGCTCATAACTTCAAAAGACTTCAATCAAATATATGAATATCTACTTGTTTACGATCACTAACAGATCATATCAGAAGATGTTTATGATAAGACCAGCATCATCAGATGTTGTTTTATAGACATAAACAGATCATCACTATTTTAATCATCTCAGAATACCTAGTATAGATATAGGAATCTTGTTTAAGGATAATTTGACCACTCTTGCTTAACTATGGTACCGTACCTACCTTTTCATATTTTTATGGTTACTTAAAGCCCACTTTCTATAAACCAAGCCTCTACCTGAAAGCCTAACAACAGTAAAGATGACTTTTCTCTTAGAGAATCCATTATCTATCCCCGAACCCACTCTCAGTGCCTTAGTGATCAATAACGTAAGTAAATACTTACTTTTTATAAAGCGAAAATGTCCCTGAAGATCTGTACTTAGGAAAAGGAAAATATAAAATACTAAACGTAAAAAATTACGGTCTTTCTTTTTGTTATTGAGTAAAAAATATTATAATTTAACAAATACTTACTTATAGGTAACTATCTTCGTTACATTTATAGTAGAGTTGATAAAATCAACTTGATAACTTGTAATCATAAATCATAAACGCCGACTTTAATGTTAAAATTGTTATTTGTTAGCTGAGCAATTTTCTGCATTCTCGAGGTACTTTACTGTTCATAACTCCGAATATCCTCGACAGATCCTCTACAAATTTTTATGGCGCCAATCGAAAAATCATCTTTTCAAACAAAACAACATTTTTCAAATCGGCCTAGGCATTTTCGAGTAATCGGAAAACGCATATTAAATAAAGCAACAAAAAAAAAAAAAAGATTCTGACGAACTGAGAACCTCTTTCTTTTTTTGAAGCTGGTTAAAATATTTTCTATTCTATTCAGAAACTGTTTCATGAATGCAAATGGTTGAGATTTTCATAACGTACCTAACTAAAATAATTGATTACAAATGCTTATATACTAATATACAAACAAAATATAAGGACGTGAAACGTTATGGCTTTAAATAGTTTGACTAATAAAATTATGCGAATGAACATACTTAGAACCCATAAATCTACGGAATAGGCGGTTTATGGTAAGCGTCCACATGTCGGTATCGTACGCAGCGGACGGATCGCATCAAACGGATTATCTGTGAAATGCGATGCGTACGATGCGGACATGTGGACGCACTTATATGAGTTTCTATACAAATAATACTACGATCCGTTGCGTGCGATGCGTCCGAAGCGTACGATACCGACATGTGGACGCTTACCATTAGGCCGCCTTGAAATCTGCTAAACGATGGGACCGACAATTTGACGTGTCCTCCGAAGTACGAGTAAGGAAGAAGCGCTCTGCTGTTAATAATAGTCTCTCATTAATTTTATGATCGCGGAGAACGTCGCGCAACTTCAATAATCTTCATTGTCGGTCCCGGCTTTTAAGTCGTTAAGCCACGACGGAGGCCTTTAGGCGGCCTAAAAACTCCGTCACCAGAGTTAGCCACTTGCTCATACGAAAGAAGAAGAATAATCTATCGAGAACAACAAACTGCACCACTACCTACGACATTTTGCTTCAGCTTGTACCTACCTAGAAAACGTAATTTGAGAGCTGAAGTAAAATGCTAAGTTAAGCTAAGCCAAGGTGTTTGCTGAGCGCCATTAAGCCACGGCCATTAGTTAATGGACGCAGGTTAATGGTGGCAAAGGGCACTTTGTATGGCAGCTCACACTTCACGGACGAGACACCTTGCAAGAAAACTACGAGCTTATAAAGGGTGAGCGAAATTTAGTGCAGTATTACGGTACATCGTTTATTACGATTAAAGCTGGATTCGACCAAACTGTCATCTTACTCCCAGAGTAGTTATTCCGTTAGCCGACAGAATTCGAAATACAATTGTTTAGAAAGCGCAACTGAACATTATTAGGTGCATTCAAATTATCCTGGTTATAAGGTGTCAACTTTACAATGTCAAAATATTCGAACAAACAGCAGTTTAATCTGTGGTTTAACCTCCAGAAAAAACTTAATTCAGTTTGGTAAATTCCAGCCTAAACAAACGAATGGTGATCACGTCTGTTTTCCTAAGGAGCGATGGAAATTCTTTCAGATCTTTAGGCATTCACGATACTTTGCAGATGTCAAGGGATTGTCAGATTGTCACAGGTGTGTCCAAATACATATTTGCTACATGCCCACATTCTGGTGAAGATTGCATTCCATATGTGACACGACACGGACGTCTGTACGTTGTAAACTGACTTATTTATTACATTTATTTTTGAGACATTATTTGTCCTAGAAAATTAAATTATGTTTATATTTTGTTTGTAATTAACGCATTGAAACTATTCTTAACTATAGGTGCAGCGTAAAACATACCGTTACCCATTTTAACATTTTCATTCAAACCTGTTTCGTAGCTCCCTCTATGTACCTACAGCGATACACCCTGTATTGTGACCTTGTCTCGAGTCTGCGATTAAAAGGTACTACGTACCTGCAATACTGTTCTAAGTAGGTAAGTAGGTACTACTTTTGTACTTACTAGTAGGTCAGTAAAAAATCGCAGTTGAAAACCTTTTTAAACTGACACTAAAATATAAATTAAGTTCGTTTATGTACTCGTATAGTGGCCAAATCTGGTGACGGAGGTTTAGAGCCACCGTCATGGCTTAACGACTTAAAAGCCGGGACCGACAATTTAACGTGCCCTCCGAAGCACGAAAGCGCTCAAATGTTAATGTAAATAAACAAAACAATAAGCATATTCTCGTTTTGAATATTATTTGTTCGAAATGCTTTTCAACTTCTATTTTTGTTGAAGCTTCTGTTTGGCTTTAGGAAAATAAACAGCTCTATTAATTTCCGAGGAAGTCATACAAACCTTCGCTACAACGTCGCAGAACAAACAATCCTATGTGTAATTAAATTCAAAGCCAAGAACGCATGAAACGCTTTGAAACTATTCAAATGAACCCCTGAGTGATTCCGTCCGGGCGTAATATAAATAATTTATGAGTCGGGTACAATTTCTAAACTAATAATGGTACTTAAAGGCTTACGTGCAAGACGTGGGCCATTGACAAACATGTGTTTGACTCGCCTTTGACAAACTCCTAATATTTTTGTTACTTCTTCGCGATGAAGCAGCTGTTTAGTTTTGTATGAAGTGAAGTTTGGAATGAACACAAACTTTTTTTCGGATAAATTACTTGTTCCAGTGTGGTGATAAACGTGACGAAAATACAAAAAAAAATATTCTCTTCTTTGTGATCTTAACCCCCGTTCGCACGTGAGTTTTATTAACGTCCGTTAAAAAAGCCCGTTGGCGTATTTAAAACTAAAATTCAAGTAAGCGTTTTAAAAGCGCTGATGCGCGAATAACTTGGAAATTAATATGTTTCAATTGAACCCTTTTTGAAGTTAATAAAACTCTCGTGCGAACGGGGGCTTAGTCTATCTTTCTA
This sequence comes from Camptogramma bilineatum, assembly GCA_958496255.1. NCBI lineage: Eukaryota > Metazoa > Arthropoda > Insecta > Lepidoptera > Geometridae > Camptogramma > Camptogramma bilineatum. The sequence continues at coordinate 10,220,996 of OY292456.1, forward strand.
CTCGTATATCAATATAATAAAGCGGAAGAGTTTGTTTGTTTGAACGTGCTAATATCTGGAATTGCTAGTCGGATTAGAAAAATTATTTCTGCGTTTGATAGCTTAATTGTTGAGGAAGCTGAGGAAAGTTGTAGGCTTATTTTCATCGTCATCAATATCATCATCACCATTTACTAAAATATTTTTGTAGCACAATTTACTACGAACATACTTACACACATTGCATATTTTAGGCGTAGACTGAAGCTTCTACGTAAGAATGATGGAGTAGGGTATCCTCTAAATATTTTAAAGATCAATTTAGAAAGCAATCTAACGCCGTTTACTTTTTACAAGGTAATCAGAAGGTGATAACAAAACAAAAGTGATTATTATGGAACAGGGTAAGAATAAATAAGTTTTAACAAAACAAGCTTTCGATAGGTAAATGTGAGCTGATTCTAACGAGGCGTAAACAACATTGGTATTTTACTTATTCATTATTCACTGGAAGTTCTGTCAAAGAGGCTCTGAGTTCATAAGAATAGAATAGAAAAAAGTATTACTTTCACCATTAAACACAAACGAGAAATACTTAGTTTCAATTCTAGTGACAACAAGAAAATAAGGCTACCCTCACCATCTGCTCCAGCATCACCATGGCTGTTGAAGCGCTGGTTTTCAATGGCGCCGTATAGTAGCGCATCAATTGCTATGACACGCGTAAGTTTTATAACAGTTGCTAAAGAAAATTCTAAGGAACACATAAAATAACGCAAACAAATAAAAAAAATACTAAATAAACAACTAAACTCTTTAAAACATCAAAAACTAAATATTATTTATGCTACATTAGGCCAGCTCTGTCACCAAATGTTACAATGTCATCAGAACTTGACAGAGATGGCAAGTTTCGACTCGATCGTAGTTCTTGACTTCATCATCAGATCAGCAGTGCGATTCAGATCTTCTCAAAATGTATTCCGAATTCGGACGTGACGTTTCTGCGCCAAAAAATAGTCAATTTTCCGAAGAAAATCATCGAATCGAATGAATTTTCGGAAGTCTGGATCGCATTGCAAACCACTCTGCTGTCATCATAATATTGCATTGGTACCGAGAACCAACAAGTGTGTAATTTAAGTCTCTTGGTGACCGAAAGTGATTCAATCTTATTTTAAAAGATTTAAATAAACCATACAAACAATACTTTTTGTGCCAGCCGATACTTTACTTATATAAATAAATAATGCTGGACATTTTACATAGCAACATGTAGCCGTCCATTCTACTAACCTAACCAACCCTTAACTTACCATTGTAACATGCCTTTCTCAATTCTCATCACATATTTCACTCCACATACACACCTTTCCCTTATCACACTGTTTCTTACTGTATCTTTCAAAACTACATATTAAAACGCATAAAAATAAAAAAAAACATCAAAATCGGGTAGCGAGCCAACTCTGGGTAACTTTGAAGCTGTGCTCGAGAAAAAATCCGACTTTCATTTCGTTGTAATTCAAAGTCAAAATCAAATTATCAGGCCCACATCACGCACCCTGATTTAGACGGACGCACGAGTGCCTATTTTAATTAAATAACCACGCTGCCCTAAACATTGCGAGTTATGTAAATTCATGCAAAACATGACATAAGTAATTCAGTTATTAAACATTATAAAACATTGAATTAGTGTTGAACTACTGGAACTGCCACGACTTTGTTCGTGAGGATTAATTTCCTAAACTTCAACTACACGCCATAATAACCCTTTTAGACTAACCTTTGAAAAGTCCATATTATTATTCAAGCCAACATCAGAAAATCGAGTTACCATCTAAACCTAACGTGTTCAACGTTCAACAATTTTTAAAATTTAGAGCACCCTAACAGAACTCTTTGAAGTGAGAAATGATATAAAAGCATGATACATATACATAAGACAAAACAAGCGACGTGAAAGGAAAAGTCAAAATAAATTCCGGTTCTCTAGAGTAATCATGGAGGCGTGCGCAGCGCTCTGCCCTATCACTTACCATCTGGGGGATTACTTCAAATGTACGCTCGTTTTTTTAATAAAAGAAAAAGTCCAATAAAACAGAAAATATCACTCTAATTTACTCGTTTATTACTTCACAAGAATGAGGACTCTTGTCGCAGTCTTTATCTTTTTAATACACTTTCCCCGAATTGAAACCGAGCAATTATCTCGTAGGTTAAAGTACGCAAGTGCGTGTAAGTTTGTAAAATAATAACAAGTTAATTACTTAGAAGCTTTTAAAAAAACTGTTCTACAGAAGTTTCGCTCCGCTATCTAGATCAATTATAAAATCTAATCTATAAGCTGTATTAATTAAAAATGTATAATGATTGCATTGTCCATTTAAGTATCAAATTACTAGACTCAAGACAAGTCACATCTGATGAACAAAAGGGAAATTAAACCATTTTGGATAAACGAGAAGATCAAGTGATATCGTCCATCATCGTTATTACTTAGCGTACAACGGTGCCGATCTATTTAGATACAGCCAGCAGCATCAGATGAAAAATATGCTGCAGTTATGCAACAAGGATAGCCGCCGTGACCAGTCGCTAGATGGCATGAATGTATTTTGTAAAGTAACGCGATTACATTTACAAACGTAGGTGTAATAAGGAGGGCCCGGACCCAATTTCTTTTTCTGTTTTGTAAACTTTTAAAAATATCAAATAATAACTAGCTTCCTTCCGTCATCAGCTTCACTCGTGTGGTAGGTACCAACATTATAAATACCCTATATGGTATTCCAGTCCACGATATATTCTAAGGTTTATCCAAATCTGTTCAGTCTTTCACATTTGAATACTAACTAGGAGAAGACCAAAAATCTCTTGATGATCTCCAGAAACATGGTCATAGAAAACCTTACAGGCATTAGTTTGATTTACTTTTGGTGCTGGCTTTACTTAGAGTACTCCACGCTCCACTCTCTGCTCGAAAACAATACGAACTTGACATTCATTGGCATTGATTTTATTGGATCTGCAATTCGTGGTTGTATCTACGATTGACTTTGTTCCGTTTCGTTCAAGATATAATGTGATAATATTGATACTGAGTCTGATTGGCCCTGTGCTCCATATTTACAGAGACTGTCTGCAAATATAGATCACAGTACCAATCTGTTCTCTAATTTATCCTACGACATAGGTAGGTTAAATAATGTCCAAATATGAAATGTTGTTACGACGTTTTGTTTTCATTCACACCGTAACTGCACCGATTTGCATGAATATTGGATAAAATACATAAAGCATTTGATGCTCTCACTAACCTACCTGAAATACGAGCGAATCCATGAAAGCAAGATTGTTTGTTCAAATTATAATAAATAACGCAAACAAAGAATAAATTACACAAAAATAAGAAAGATATGACGAAAACAAATCTCTGGCTTTGTGAGTAAAGGCAGGCTGAAGATAGATGAGTGTATTGTTAGGATTTATTACTTGATAGGCAGGCATAAAATATCTACACGAAATAATTATTAAATATTTTCTTAATGTGTATGACCTCGATGGCTCGGTTGAATGAATGTTTGTATGATCTGTATGTCTGTATATCTGTACTAGGTCTAGACGGGGTTAGACGTAGTTCGATGATACTCGACTCAAGTTACACTACTCTAGGTACTAACGGCATAGGTTATAACATCCTAGGGTGGTGTCAGGACTAATTAGGTTTATTTTACGTTCAACATTAATAAAAGGTTTATGCTAGGCAATGAATGTTTGAGGGTAATGAGAAATGTCAGGTGTATTGCGAAGACATTAAAGATTAGACAGTGTTCATAGGATTAAAATCTGCTGCAGTAATGAAGCGGTCGTGGCGTAGAGTGTGGAGACGTTTTTGATTCATCGTTGTAAGCAAAGTTGTGTGCGGTCACTATTTGGATGGGTGACCGTAAAGGGCATTACGAGCTGAGTGCTTCCGTGCTTCGGTGGGCACGTTAAACTGTCAGTCCAGGCTTAAGTCGTTAAGCCATGACAGAGGCCTTTAGGCGGCCTAAAAACTCCGTCACCAGCTCATACGAACTTACTTACTCCCTGCAGTAAATGCTTCTACTTTGTAAGCAACGTTCTTGTTTACCATTATTTCGCAAAAATAACGAACCCCTATACAATTAATTCCCAGCTTGCGTCAGCGTAAGTAAGGAAACAGATTCGCACGATACCATCGCACGTGCTGCCAAACAAAACAATTCTCAGCACATTTCTGGAAGGTATTCATATAGGGTTTCCGAGATTTTATGGCTTTTTCGCGTTTATTAATACCGAGGGTGGATTTTAACGACCTTATTATACGAAGATTAATCCTGATTTAAGCCACGTTAAAACTAGAGATTAACGAAAATGAGAAATCAAAATAATGTTTTACACTAAACTAGGTCAAGGTGAATTATGGCTTAGTGCTGAATCTGTTTTTAATCGACTTTAAAAAAGAAGGAGGTTCTATGTTTGACTTTATATTTTGCTTTTTTTTATGTTCACAGATTTCTCCGTCAATTCTGAACCGACTTTTTTTTTGTTTGAAAAGGTATTTTCCAGTTGGTCCCATAATTGACAAATACAAGTATCAAGGAAGTGAAGTCGGCTTTTAGTTTTTAACCAAAATATTTATAAAAAATGTGTTTTGTTTTAGCCTGGCTTAGACCAAGACTATCTTTGTCTTCTGCATTATTATAAAACGGTAAAATAAGCGGTAGCTTAGGTAACTTTAATGAGATACTTAAGTAAGTATAAACTACGCTATGAAAAACATTCAAATAATTGTTATTACAAAACTAAGCAGGTGAAGTTGAGCTGTGATGAAACGCTGTGTCATTCAGTATGAGCAATAAATAACCACTATTCAAAATGCCTTCTATAAAGCTTAAACCAATGATAATGGGTACTTCAGCTTACATATCGATACATTTACCCAACATTATATAACCAGCACCTGTTATCGCAATGATAAAGTATGTTTATCAATTTATTACAAATAGGAAGATAATCGGTTAATCTTGATATATTGCACAGCTTGCATTCATCGCTTATCGACTATTAATTGTATATAAAATGTACTTAGGTATTCATAAATTATGATAAGTTGGGCGAATATTTTGGCAAAGTTAATCCTCTTAAAATATTTTGTAGGTCAGAACACCTACCACTTTGTAGGCTCTACGAACTGCTACGAGGGTCTACGAGTGTCAAAGCTACGCCAGCTTCTTTGAAAAACCAAACAACGCCAACGTCTTAGTAATCTATAAATATGTAGCTTGAACAAAAACAAGAAGTATGTATGTAGGTATGTATGTGTAATATCCAAACTTCATGAATACCAATTACAAAGACACAAATCGCTGTTACATCGGAGTGACGGCTCCGAGAGCGAGCGACGTGTATCTGTGGCCTCGACCAAGCTAGATGGAATTACAAATCTGGTAATTAAGACGTCGCTTGTCTACACACCAGTCGGCTCCAATAGGAGCCTTTAGAAATAATAATAACATAGTACAAGTGTATAAGGTGTGTATAAGTAATAATAATAATAATAATGGCCATCCTAGCCGGGTTCATCTACGGCGACCATAATTCTGCCTATATGCCAGGATGAACTCTGAGATGACTTATGTAGCCAATTTTGACTTTGAACGTGCGGGCGCAAATAGGGCAAGCCAGAGTTCTATCCACAAAGTTGTAGTGTATGTTTGCAGGTGTGTTTACTTAAGTATAAGTTTAGTGAGACGAGAGCGGCTAAAAACTGGATTTCTCAATTTTTTTCTAGACATACAGTACAAAATCATAGATAACGCGCACACATATCGAACATCTTTAATAGGATTGTGCTGAGTAAAGTATATCACAAAATAGAATCAGGAAAGAGTATACCAATAGAATCTTTAATAACCGATTTGTAGGAAACATAATAGTATAAACTGCTACGTATTTTCCCAATTGGATCAAAATATTATTAGTAGCTCTCGAGGCATGGTATGCAATCGAAAGATTGCATTGCATTGCAGACTGGGTTCAGAACGACAGCTGTAGGTCTACTCTGTTAAACAATAGATCAGCAGTGCGATTCAGACTTCCGAAAATGCATCCGATTCTATGATTCTACGATGTTATAAATTAGTAGAACAGTTTTGGCTATTGACTCGTCTGCGAGTTTCAATTATATCAATATTATAAAAAAATTGAAAAAAAGTTGGGTAAGTTATGTACATTTATTCGAGAACGGCTGGATAGATTTTTGTGATATTCGATTGGATTTGACTCTGCCCCGAATAGCAGAATAAGTATTAAAAATCGGAAAAATTATGAAAAAAAATCATTTTGACATACATTTTGTAAGGAACTGCTTTTTCTGATGATATTTCGAATTCTGAGTTCGCCGGGTCAATTAGCTATATTTAAATTATTTGATGAATTTCAGATACATCTTGTACACGATACACGACGCAATGCATGTTTGGACTTGTGTCCTATTGCAGATGAGGCTATTCTAATTAGTACCTTTTTTTTATGTGCACAAAGATGTAAATCGTGAAACAAATCTAGTAGGTATCGACTTATATTTCCGAATTACTCGGTCACTATGTAAAAAATTAAGTACTTATCTAAATCGTTCGGCAGAGTAGTTTTCTGTATTCAATACACGTCCGCAATATTTGTGACCAAGGACCACGGCGACTGAATCCAAATACCACGTTCAATATTATAGATAGCTACTGAATTGTAGACCTGTGGAGAAATATGCTATAAGTGAAAGACTAAATATCTGGGCGACCGAGCTCTGCTCACGTGCAAATAGAGAAAAAATAAAAAAGAATAAGAAAAAGAAAACAACACAAAAAAAACTTTCAATAACAATGTATTCCGAATTCGAAAAAACGTCAGCTCTCCGAAGAAAATCAACGAATCGAATGTATTTTCGGAAGACTGAATCGCACTGCAGTTGAACATCTATGTGCATTTACGAGTAGAAGCAGCTTCAAATTATTTGGACCAACTGCCATGCTGGGCATCAGCCCCGGCCAGTTATAATATCTAGGCAATGGCCACAAATCTAGAGAAAACGCCAGACTATGTTCATATTTAGTTACAGTTTCCTGAAATTATTTCCGTATTTCCTGACTTATACAATGAAAGTTATGTCTTTTTTGGAGAAAAGCGTGCGATCGAATGAATGTCAAGAAGAAATCGATGCGGGATACTAAGGGTTGTACTCTTGTACCCAGGTCGTGTAACCAAACCTCTCTTGAACCTCGTTAGGAGTGATGGATGGCTCACGGCGAAATGGTGAGAATCATACCCGATGTCATGGAACAAATTGGGCAATATCTCTAACTAGATCTCGTATCGTGTACTACGACCTTTATCACTAGACTAACGTGCCTAATTTACCACTGACCACAATTAATTTTCATCAAAACATCAAAAAGTATCATGTAGAAAACATTTGCATGTTTATTTTAAGCGAGGTTGGTTAGGGTATAAAAATAAAGGAAGTGCTTTTACTCTGTAAGAAAAGAAACGTGATAAAAATAAAATTCATCACTCGAAACCGTTATTCGATGCTCGATACTCGTATGGCAGCGAACGTGTTAAACAAATTCAATACCTACTGAGGATAATCCTTCCGCAGGGAGCGACGCCGAGTGTAAATGACAACGCAGAGCAAATTAGCGATTATTAGCTAAAGAAGTGGCATGCGTGCCTCTTCCCATCCATTAAAATTAGGTCGGATTATTTTGCACGTGCGAATTAGGTAATCCATGTCACACAGTGAATACATCGTGTACCTACTTTGTCAATTAATTATCATGATTTTATTGCATTACTAGATGTCGCCTGCGACTTCTCCCGCGTGGAAACGTTTTATCGTGGAAATTGGAATTTTTACGGGATAAAAAGTAGCCTATGTCTTTCCTCAGGATTTAAACTAAGTATGACTATGCTATACCTACCAAATGTAAATGTTATAAAAATCTGTCAAGCCGTCTAATCGTGAAAGCGTAACAGACAGAGTTACTTTTGCATTTATAAATGAATTTGTATACTTAATAGGGTTTTTCGTGAGACAACGCACAAACCAAACTACTGGAGCTAGAAGCCTGAAATTTGGAAGATAGCTTCCTTTTACAACAAAACTGAGAAGGGATTTTTGGAAATTCAACCCCTAGAATTTCCAAAAATAGAGGGATGAAAAGCTGTGAAATCGTTTTTATGTAACTATTTAACGCGTTTAAAGGAGATTTCTGCCTGCCTAGCGAGGAACTGTCGGGTTTCTTCTCACCAGCGAAAACAACTTTAAATAGTTTGTAAAAGGTATAATAATAAGAATGATACACGAAACACAATAAACAGGAACAACAGAATAAACGTAAAAGAGGGCACATGAGGGGAAACAGTCTTTACACAGCACGGATTCAGTTAGATTTAAATATGGCGATGGTTGGTCGGATCGCGGAGGATTACGTGAACGACGTGCGTCATTGCGCGCATCTCTGGACCGACTGGCGTGGCGTCATGCGGGCGGCGGGCGCGCGCGTTTTCCAGGACGCGGGAGCCGCGCGCATGCGTGGCAAAGTGCGAATCACAAGGCGCGAGCGTCGCGCGCTGAGAGCTCATTGGTCGCCAGCGCCGCGTCGTCGCGCTCTTCGGATAGCACCATTGGTTTGCGCTAGCGCGGTAAATCTAAACGGCGGACTCATCCCGAGTTTGAATGGTCCAACTAATATCTTCGCGCTACAGACTCCCCCTATAGCCCTACTAAGCGCCCTCGCAGTTGGGCTATCATCCCGGATATAAGATTGCGCAGTCTGCTACGCTTACCTAAACCTATCATCCGAAGTTGATCTGATATGGGCCGTCGCAACGAGAAATATCCTTCGTGGACTTGCCTCTGCCCACCTGGGTTGCTTTAGGACTAGGTGCTTATCATTTGAAACTAATTTGCATTGGCCGTCGCGGCGAGAAATAACATTCGCGGACTTGCCTCAGCCTAACTACTACAGGTTGCTATAAGCCGTCGCGGCGAGAAACAACTTTCGCGGACTTGCCCCAACCTACCTACTTAACTTTGCTGCGGGCCGTCGCGGCGAGAACTAACTCTTGCGGACTTGCCTCAACCTACCTACCATAGGTTGCTAAGGGCCGTCGCGGCGAGAATTAACTCTCGCGGACTTGCCTCATACTAACTTACCTACGTTCTTTTGCTACGGGCCGTCGCAGCGAGAAATGACCTTCGCGGACTTGCCTCAGACTAACTTACGTTATTTTGCTACGGGCCGTCGCAGCGAGAACTAACTCTCGCGGACTTGCCTCAAACTAACTACTTTTTGTCGCTATGGGCCGTCGCGGCGAGAAATAACTCTCGCGGACTTGCCTCAGCCTCTCCCCCTTGTCTGCAGATAGTCTTGATGCACATACACCGGACCAGACTATCGCTTAACTACTGCGGCATAAAAACTTAGACTCAACGCCGGATAATGAAGATAGTCGGTATTGGACCAAGCGTCTCGTAACACCTACTTACCTAACATCGCCGTCGGCGGAACTCGCACAAGTTTACATTACACTGGATAGGGAGTCGGTATTGGACTACACGTCTCATAATAGGTACCTAACTAACATCGACGTCGGACTCGGACTCGACGTCGGAAACTTTCCGTCGACGTTGAACTCGGATTCAACGCCGGAATTACCGTCGGCGCTGAACTCGAATTCAACGCCGGATCTGTAGTCGGTATTGGACTACACGTCTCATAATACCTACCTACTTTTCGTGGACTCGACTTCACGCAATTTGTATACTTTACACTTTCAACAAACGCAACATTGAAGTCAGCTGTTTTTCGTGAGTTCATCGTACCTAACTCGCTTCGCGGACTCGACTGCACGCAATTCGTCGATTTTACTTTTCCGACGAATGCCACATTGAAGTCGGTCGTTTTCCTATCCGCATTACAAATGAAACATCGCACTTCGATCTGACTACCCCTTCCTTCCCGCAACCGTAACAACGAATAACATTATTAGCGCTACTATACCTACTGCTATTATTATTCGTTGACGATTGGGCGGATCCTACGTTCTCACGATTGCGGCATTCGTCAGCAGAGTGACCGAATATCCTACAATGATTGCAACGCTTTCGCCTAATAGATGGGGGACCATTAAAACTCGGGTAACTTTCAGAACTCGCGGGTAAACATTCGGATGAATTATTTTTGTGAGCTTCAGCGGGGGACGATTTCGCACCGGATGTAATAAGACTCGCACTTGCCTGCTGAGGTTTTACGTCGCCGCTGCTTGTCTCCTTCAGTGAATCCTCCGCCATCCTCACACGTTCCAACATGTGATCCATATCGATAATGGATTCGCGAGGAACACGTTTGCGAATACGCCGGTCGAGGAGTCCGTACGCAATGTCCATTTGGACTTCCTCGGCTAAGCGGTACGGTAAGCGTGCGAGAAGCGCACGCTTCTCACTGATAAACTTTTCGCTTGATTCGGCGGCACTTTGCTCGCGGGCAAACACTTCGCGGAACACTTTGTATGCTGGCCGCGGGGCCCCGTACATTGAGCGCAGCCGCAGCTTGGCGTCCGTCCACGTGACGACGCGCGCGCGCACGCCGCGCCACCACACGGCGGCATCGCCCGTCAGCAACATTGGGAGGCCGCGCAGCGCGTGCTCGTCGGACACGCTGGCGCACTCCTTGTATACTTCCACGGCGTCCAAAAAGGCCTCCAGCACTTCCGCGTCGTTCGACGATCCGTCAAATCGCGCGGAGCATTTCGTGAAGTTGCCGGCCGATGATTTCCCTCCGCCGTTCACCAACGGCGGGAACGCGCCAGTTGCTGGCGGCGCTGGCGCTGATGAAGAAGCCACCCCGGAGTGTAGATCTCCACGGGGCGCACTCAGGAGCGCGCTGATGAGGGCCCTGTTGGCCTCGGCCTGCGCCCTGGTGATGGTCTCCATCAATGATGTCAGGAACTGATCCGTGGGGAGCGGGAAACCGTTGGGCTGCGTCGGCACGTTGCCGACGGCGGCCGGCTCGACGACGCTGTTGGCGCCGGAGCTGGTTTCTACCGTTTGTATGACGTCACCCTCCTCGTGCTCGTCTTGTCGCTGGTGACGGGCGCTCTTCCTGGTCGTCGGCATTGCAGCGACAACGGGTGCGGGACTCCGTGCGTAACTCAGCGGACAAGGTACACGGCAGGTGACGCTGTGCTGTTCCTCTTCCTCTCGATTGGTGGTGGTGATCACTGTGCTGATCACACACGCTGGTCGTGTTTCGGCCACTTAGTTGAGCGCCAGATTTAAAGGAGATTTCTGCCTGCCTAGCGAGGAACTGTCGGGTTTCTTCTCACCAGCGAAAACAACTTTAAATAGTTTGTAAAAGGTATAATAATAAGAATGATACACGAAACACAATAAACAGGAACAACAGAATAAACGTAAAAGAGGGCACATGAGGGGAAACAGTCTTTACACTAGCCTTGTGTAGTTCGCGAACGAAAGATAAAAATGAACTACCTCATCAGTAACTTTTCTCTCTCTCTCTCGTTCACACGAGTTCAAAGTGTATCAGTAGTTCACCTTAAATCTCACTCATCCGTCTCTGGCGTTCGAATCGGTGTCCCATAGTAACTAATTTTATTCTGTGTCTTCTAGTTCAATTTTCTTTTCTTTATTTCGATCGAACGAGAACGCCCACTGAACGAAATGATGAGAGATGAGATGAGCAATTAGTTCCAAGGAATTTCTATACTACGTACCCGGAACGCTGACTGAGACAGAAAACAAGGTCCGCTTGAAATCAAACTTGGGCGGTGTGTCTCTTTCTTTTTGCAACTGTGTGAAAGAGACAAAGCACCCAAGAAAGCCTCTCAACAAGACCAAAAATCCTTATAACCAAGATTAAATGATAATAGATCGTTGTTCAGTCGCGATAAGGTTCAAAATCCTTTGTACATTAAATGTCAGTTAGCACTCCAGTTGCGTAGTTTAGAATCTTCTTGATTAGTTCAAATCGGTGTCCCATAGTAACTAATTTTATTCTGTGTCTTCTAGTTCAATTTTCTTTTCACTAGTTCGATCGAACGAGAACGCCCACTGAACGAAATGATGAGAGATGAGAAGAGCAATTAGTTCGAATTGTCGTCCCATAGTAACTAATATTATTCTGTGTCTTCTAGTTCAATTTTCTTTTCACTAGTTCGATCGAACGAGAACGTCACTGAACGAACTGATGAGAGATGAGAAGAGCAATTAGTTCGAATTGTCGTCCCATAGTAACTAATATTATTCTGTGTCTTCTAGTTCAATTTTCTTTTCTCTAGTTCGATCGAACGAGAGCGCTCGCTCACTGACCAGTGTTGCCAATTTAGCAACTTTGTCGCTAGAAATAGCGACTTTTGCTATGGTGTTAGTTAGCGACAAAATATATTTAGCGACTTATCTAGCGACTTTTCGACTTCAACCGGCACACCAAAACAGTATTAGGGCAAGTAATGGAAAGGTGAAAAGGACAAAAACTCAACTTGAAAAAGTAATTATGGGACCATTTTTTTTTTTTTTTTTTTTTTTTATAATAACTGAACTACAAGTGAAAAGTGAACTAGAAGAAAGATACATTTCTTTTGCCTCAAAAGAAAATTATCTCTCTTTTCTTTTCAGTGAACGACTTTGCGCACCGCTACTTTACACAGCACGGATTCAGTTAGATTTAAATATGGCGATGGTTGGTCGGATCGCGGAGGATTACGTGAACGACGTGCGTCATTGCGCGCATCTCTGGACCGACTGGCGTGGCGTCATGCGGGCGGCGGGCGCGCGCGTTTTCCAGGACGCGGGAGCCGCGCGCATGCGTGGCAAAGTGCGAATCACAAGGCGCGAGCGTCGCGCGCTGAGAGCTCATTGGTCGCCAGCGCCGCGTCGTCGCGCTCTTCGGATAGCACCATTGGTTTGCGCTAGCGCGGTAAATCTAAACGGCGGACTCATCCCGAGTTTGAATGGTCCAACTAATATCTTCGCGCTACACGCGTACATTGATTTAATTGAACAAACTGAATAGATGTGTAGTTAATTATTTTTTTAAAAACAACCCTTTAAAAGTGGTAAAATGGAGCGTCAAAGTTTGAGTGGGATCTTTTTAAAACTCGTTACCTATGAATACTTAAAATGCAAAATCAATTGATAAGTAATTGTTTCAGGATTTTTCAAAACCACCCTTCAAAAGGGGTAAAATGGGGTGTCAACGTTTGTATGAGAAGTTTTTAATGTATGATGCGGTTTGTTTGAAAGGTTTGTATACTTGAATTGCAAAATAATTATATATAGGTAGGTACGTACATCAGCTAAACACATGACACCTACTACTTTTTGAAGCTACATTATTTACTACAAAACTTAGTTGTAAGGTCATATTTTAAACTTTTTACTTTGTTATAAGTGCATACGGTCGATATTTTAAAGTTTCAAATTGTCAGTAAAGTTTTAGTTCCTGCTTTACCTAGGGCTTCCACATACAGTCCGGACCCCCTAACCCCCCTCCCCCCCCCCCCTTATATCCATGTCAACGATCAATCAAAAAGAAAGTCTGGGTAAGCAAGTTACGCCACGAGCGTTAAATTAAGATTAAAAACCTCCTAGTTCAAACAGTACTGGATAACTATACAACTGCCAGAGGTCTCAAACGTTTCAAATTCAACAAAACTTCCATTTAGAAATCAAAAACGCTCTACCGCTCATCTCATTTCCAGCATTGGAATAAAGCGTATCATTTTACAGAGATCTCTCTCATCAAAAGGATTATGTTACTCGTGTGAGTATAATTGCATTTATAAAATAATAAGAAGAGATTCTCGGTTTTCTAATATTTATACAATTAGTTTACCTACTTGAAATAATCAAATCAGAGTTTATAATTCCATTTATAATTCCAAGGCTGCATTTAAATCAAAATCTTCAGTTAACGATATTTAATACTTAATCATACCTATATAAATTGTTAAAATTAATTGCTGTTCGGTAGCCGCTAAAAACTCAAAAAAAGCTTGACGGATTTTAATATTTTTTATTGCTTTTGATATGATTGCTAAAGTGGTTATAAACAAAAAAGAAATAGGAAAACAAAAAAGTACAGCTAAAAATAGAAAAACTCAAAAATGGTAATGCTGCCAATATGATTGATCTCACGTACGTACGAGGTACGAAGTTCACAGGGTCACCTAGTACTAAATATATTTTATTTCCACACAAATTTATAAATAAATAGAGAAACCGAATAGTTTTTCATGTCGTTTCCTGTAGGTACACGTGTGTTTAATATGACACAACGCCTTAATTGAATTTTGGAATTTTTTCATCTCAATTTGATACTCACATCTTGGCGTTATTATTTCGAGACACATGTCAGCTTATTACATTAGAATCCCAAAGAAGAAAAGATGTAAGGTAAAATTATTCCAATTTACGAGTGAACAGCCCTTCGTATCGCGTACCAACGTGTGATTTCAGTATTGGTTGATACCGCATAGGTATTTATACTAACTTAACGTTGGTTGATCAAAATTCTGAAAAGCGAAATCTGAAAGCAAGGCTTTGTTATGAATGAGACGTTAGTCTGATTAGTAGGTAGGTAATTGACTAAATTCACCATTGTATTTTATGATAGTATGTAGGTAGGTATATTCGAATTCCTTTAACATGACGACAATAAAATACCGAGTATATTTGTAAACTAAACACCATCTGCATTTAAAAAAAATCTGTACTGAATAAATATTTTGTAAAAACCATTTAAAAATACTTTTTAAGATAGGACCTTGATAAATTATATTAGACCAAGAAAAAACATCCCTAACAAGATACGCAATGTAATAAGAAGATTTCATGGTCGTTTAGCGCAGAGTAGGCACGGAGCTCGGCAAATGGTGCGTCATTCGTTAATTGCAGTTAATTGACGGCAAATGAGCCGCCGCCGAGCACAATGAGCTGGTGACGTGCCCCTGGCTTTTTGCCCGGATGAAAACTGGGAAAGAGTGGCCAAGGGAATTATGTCCGGAGAATAGAGAAAACAATTTCATGACTTTTAACCCTCAATAATTAAGTAGGTATATAAGAAAAAATACTCATATGTACACAACTCATACGTAAACCAACTTTACTAAAATATTCTATATGCTTGTTTTTTTTATGTAAGTTCACTACTGGTTTTTAAGTGGTGACTAGCTGATAAGGATGCATTACGCTAGACGTCAAGTGGCACGATTGTGGCAAGCCACTGTTTGCGATTTTATCTGCGGATCATGACCTTTGAATGTTCATTCCATAGCCGTGCGGTACCTTTAAGCTCCGTGTGCTCAAATTATGTTAGCTATTAGTTTTTCGGTGAACTCCCACACATGGTGAATTAGAGCTTCATCATCCGATATTTTGGCAAAGAATATAGAACACAGGCGGGCAAATGTTCTAATCGAGCACTGTTACCTTCAGTCATGAATGCCGTATAACCTATCATGCTGTCAATTAACAGTGCGATAAAACTTTGCTGCCAAAAAACTAATTCGAAATTAATTAAAAAGAACATTTTGTAGTCAGCAGACTACAAAATGTTCTTGTTTTCGTCTGATATTGTTTCTGTGAAAGTAATTAATTCTAAATCCGATTAAAAGACCATCCGATTCAGAGTGGAATATCGGCTCTTGTCAGGCCCGTGATGGATGGTGGTATCCAACGATGAACGCGGTCTTCCGGCCCAACCGGGGAGACTCGAACTAATGAAGAAAACTTCAAAAAGTAAGCAACTTTTCGATATTTTCGGATTGAACGATGACAAGCAAACTTATGTTGAATTGATGGTATAAAAATGATAGTCAAAAATGAAGAAGCTAATAAATAATAGGGACATTTTACGCGAAATTCGTTTAGTAGATCGTCTATTGTTTGGTTTTAGGGAAATGCATGTAGATAACTCTAAAAACTAAAGCAGAATATAGCTATAGTACCTACCTAGGATTATTATGCGTAGGTAATTATGTTCTGAGACTATAGCCACTAACTTCAATGTAGGTACTCAGTAACTGGTTGTTTCTTAATTGTACACAGGTATCTTGCTTATACTCCATGAGAGAAAATCATTAAGTAGGTAAGCTCCACGGGGCTTAAAAAAACTTAAAAAAAATTACCTGTATTAGAAATATCAATAGGTAAGTATAACCTATAACATATTCTCTGTTCGTATGCAAGATTATTGAATGGTATAAAACGTAATAACCGGCCCGATGGTCAGATGACATTGTAAATGTGACAGGGAAAGCTTGGATCAGGATTGCACAGGACCGGACTGATTGGCGAAATAAAGAGGAGGCCTATACCCAGCAGTGGGTGCAACCAGGCTGAGATGATGATGATGATGATGAAACGTAATCTATTATCACATCAAAAAAGTATTTCGTTATTTTTTACCTTATTCAAGAAATATAGTGGTAATCCTGTTTCCTTATATTCGACAGCACAAACGATAATCACGTCAAACATTTCCACAGCTTGCACTACTTTGAATAGTAGCGTTCGTGTCTTAATTTATCCGGTAGGAAGCATTAACTCTTACCTGACTGCTATCGCAAGCTCAAATCGATGCATTTACGCCCCGCATCATTCATTCAGATGGTGGTGTACTCGCGAATACATGGAAACATAATATACTCTGCTACTTAGAGGATAAGGTCACTGTAGCTAGCAAGTGAAGAATGTCTACTAATTTCTGGTTATCACCTGTCTTATCAATTAAATTAATATGAATCTAGTTTTATTAAACAGTCTAATCGATTTAATTAATACCAGCTTCCGCCCGCGGCTTCGCTCTCGTGGTACATACTCGGATAAAAAGTAGTCTATGTGTTATCCCAAGTAAATTAAGACACGAACGCACGAATAAACTATGTAAGTATATTCCAAGTTTCATTAAAATCCCTACAGTAGTTTTTGCGTAAAAGAGTGACAAACATCCATACATCCTGACAAACTTTCGCATTTAGAATATTAGTAGGATGAATCTAGTTGTTTAAAATCTATAGTGTGTCCCATTGCTGGGCAAAGGGCTCTCCCCTCTCCTTCGAATTCTTACGATCTCCAGTCGCCTCCAACCACTCTTCCTGTTCATCAATCATTGTTAATAGGATTAACTTACTTTTTGAAACAATGTTTTTTTACTGAACTTTAACCTTGTTTGTGATTAAATTCTCAAAGGTGCCACATCTCATCGTTTGCAAAGTTAAAATAGAATCAAGAAGTCCTAGCTAAGTCCACGGTCACGGCCTTAAAATTATTCGCGATTTATATCGGCCTCGGTTGCGAGCAAGGTGAAGCCCCTTCGAACTCGGAAGTACCTAATCGCAAAATACACGCAACCTCTACATTTGGAGGTATTACATTTACTTTCCATAACAAATGAGGAAATTGTTATTGACCAATATTGGAGCTATACTATAACGATATACCTAATTTCCGAAAGTACTGCATTGTTTAGTTCATTATGTAAATAGCAAGTTGTTTATCTTTTGTTCTCGTCTGTTATCTGCTAGTTTTTTTAGATTTACGGACAAAGTGCCCTAGAATTAACGAAATTGGTACCATGCAAACAAAATCTCAGAAACTCAAAACTTTCCTGCTTGTTATTCCAGTACAATATACAATTAAAGTTTTCCTATTGACTTTGTGGTACAATTCATACCGAAAGCTGAAACATATTTCTCATTTTACGAGCAGCTGTTTGTGGCTCAGATGCAACAAATCTTTTGTCATGTTTCCTCGAATAACATGGCAACGACTGCACGTACAGTACAACTTATAGTGGAATTTCAAAGTTGTTTATCTCGAAAATATTGCTAGAATGAATTGACGTATCTCTGTAATGGATGGTTTTCATAAATAAATAATGCTGGACTTTTCACACAGCATCACCTAGCCCTAAAGTAAGCATAGCGTTATGGGAACTACATTAGTGACATACCTACTACTTTTCATTTCCTTGTAAATACATACATATTAAACATAGACATCTGTACCCATATTATAAATGTGAAAGTGTGTTTATTTGTTTGTTTATTTGTCCTGCTTTCACGTCAAAACAGAGCGACGGATTGACGTGATTTTTTTGTGTGGAGATAATTGGAGGGCTGGAGGATAGGCTACTTTTTATCCGGGTACCACGCAGCAGCTAGTATACCATAAATATTTTTCCTGTGGATATGGTCGGTTAAGTTGAGAGGATTGTGACCACTGCTCCACAGAGGTCATCTAAAATCTGTTGGTTTTCATTACTTTACATCTTGTATTTTACAAAAAGTAGATCAAAGAAAGAGACCGTTGTGAAAGAGAAGATGCAAAGGGATCAGCGACTCTCATTCCAGGGCTCTTAATTAGAGTGCTTACTCAGTACCCTTAAATATGACCCGCGTCATATTACGCGACTACAGGCTGGCTTTTACGATATACGTACGAGTATAGGTATACGATTATATTTAAAGAAGTAGGTGCTTGGTAGGTCCGTCATAGACTAAAGCGTACACTACGCCAGAATCAGAGCGTACGGAGCGTCAGGATTTGTTGCTTTGTATTGATTTCTATGGTACTGCGTGCACTGTTTTGGCATTTCTGCGCCAGAAACCGGTATTTCTGCCGATGACATCATCTGCAGTGAATGCGCCATTCGGATCCCGATCACTTTGAGTTCTGACAGAATCCAAAAGCAGTGGACGCACCATATCGGTGGATTTTTTTTAAATACTGACGCTCCGATACCGACACAGTAAACGCACAGCTTAAAGATTCCATGATACTTTTTTAAGAAATAGTTTCAAGTCCGGTCGATTTCGACGGGATTCGAATCCGCATTGATCAAACCGAAAATCTTGATAGTAGTAGATGATCATAAGATCACCTACTTTTGTCCATCCAAAGGTCGCCTGGAATAGATCGCTTTCAGCGATAAAGCCGCCTATTATATTAAGTACCCAAATGCTTTTGTCGTTAATTACATTGATTCAGTATTAACTTTGTTTGTATGGGTACCTATCTATTTATTTCAATAAAGATTATATTCTATTATTTCTATTCTATTATATTCTTTAGGAGGATCATCCATCGGCGTTGGTTCGAATCCCGTCGGGATTAAAAATTCTTAAAATAAATCTTATTACGGTGGAAGTTAGTCTGAATATAAGAATACCATACTTTAATGACATTCTCACACAAACACGACAAAAATAGTTATGTGCAAACCATACCGCCCCATGCACCCTCAGACAAACTTACAACTTACGTCAAATGAAGTTAAATAAAAGCTTTTAAAATGGTCATACCCAGGGATCTAAACCAGTGATACTCTCATCTCAGCAAACCCTCCCGCCATTGAGGTCATTCTGATCTGCAAACGAAAAAGCCTGGTATAGCCGAGTACAAGCTATAAAAGCGGCATTGTGACGCCGACTTTGTCTAAATTCCTCGTGTAATTATCTCCCATTGTTCCTTCGCAAACAATGCGGCCTGTGATATTCTCATCCTGAAAACGCCAAGTCAAATAATAAATTTATAAGTTTTCTCTGTAATAAATTTGACCTATACTCTGAATTATTTTTTAATAAGTAATCTGTTTTACTGTGCTTATATTTCAGAAGTTTACCTGACATAAGTTGGCTTTTAGGACGGTTTATGGCACACATTAGTATGTCTAGTTATAAGAGGGTTATTATGTTGTTCTACTAGCTCATGTAATTTTGTTTACTTTTTATTACGAAAAGTCTCAATAACGGAAAGCCACTAAAGCCGACGTTACATAATGCTGAATTCAGTCTACTAACTGCTTGTTCATTCATAAATTAGTGCTCTGTCTGGCTCTTTGGCCTAAGAATTGCGTATTGTGCATTCTACTTTTACCGGTGCTATAACTGACTAAAGTTAGCCACAGTTAGCCTCAGTAAAAGTAGCATAATGCGCAATTCTTAGGCCCTAAGACTTAGGCCCTAAGACTTAGGGCAAAGAGCGAGACTGGACGCTAATTTATGAATCAACAAGCAGTTAGCACACTGAATTCAGCATCGTCTAATGTCATCTTAAGTTCTGTATTTTTCGTCAGAATTAATGTAAGCTCAGTAACAGTCAAGACTCAACTCAACTTAACATAATTAATACTATACCTAAAACTAAAATTGACACTGTATCATTAGGAAATATGAAAACGAAACAACTCAGAGAAATATTAATTGAAAATCTCGAATTAGAGCTGTCTTATTACCACTTTAGTTATATTTACTAATTTCATTAAATTCTTATTATCTACGTAAATTGATGAAAGTGCCGGTCACACTGTCACTTCTAGAAACAATTTTACAGTAGCGACCCACCCCAACTTCACTCATTTGTTTATCTGGAATAATGTTCCTTTCAATTAGTAAAACATTTTTTCAAATAAGTGCAGAGGTTCTGGAGATAGCTCTTCAGAGTTTGAAACACATAAAATTTACGTTCACTTTTAATAACATTTAGTAATTATAGATTTAACAATACAGTAAAGTTCAGTGAAGTTGTTGCAAAGTATTGTACTCGTGGAATGCTACGCGGCGTAGCGCTACGCCACAAGTTGCGTAGCACACGCCATCAAGCGATCTTCGCCTCGACTGTCAGTCATTACACCAACTTTCAGACCTGAGTTCAAGTTTCGAACTACTCGGGACAGCTGACAGCTGGGTAATGAGTTTGCGAGCCAAAACAAAAACTTCTAAACACTTGCTAAGTATTTATTCGATAAAACAAATTCGCCTCGAAAGCAATACTTTACTGCGACTAATGTTGCAGTAATTGAAAGTGTACTTCGAAAATAGTAACCCGATTTGAATTATTGATTTACGTTGCAGCAAACGAAAATTGTGGAGCAATATGTGTATTATGTTTGAATTTTCAGGATTAATACATTTTGTCGCGGTTCTGAGAATTGTTGAGAAGCAAATTTCTCCAGTTAGTTATGTACTTATTAAAAGTCTTTTAATTTTTTTATTCCGACGGTATTCCGATCAATAATTCACAAGATGTTAGTTATTGATCAAAATTTATTTTATCGCGTTCAAAGTATGCTCTTTCTGAAACGATACACATACGCCAACGAATAATCCAATCATCAAAACATTTTCTAAATGCTTTTTCCGGTATTGAGTTCAGTTCTCGCCGCGAATTCTCCTCTAAGTCTTCTACTGAATAAAAACGGGTGCCACGAAGTGGTAATTTGAGTTCAGGAAAAAGAAAGAAGTCGGCTGAAGCCATTTGTGGTGAATAAAGTGGTTACTCGATGGTGTTTGTTAGGTTTTTGGTCAAAACTTCGAGAAAAAATTTGGAGAAAATTCAGGTCTTTTGGGACTAGCCGAGCGCCAACATGTTTCATACCCAAGTGGGTCTTTAAAATGGTACGGATCGACTCATGAGACACAGAAAGTTCAGCGGCTATCTCTCTCAAACTTGAATGAGGATTTTTAGTCACAATTTCCTTCACTTTTACGATGTTAACTTCAGTTGAACACGTTGACGGCCTACCAGAGCGAGGCAAATCTTCCATCACATCTCGATCGCTTTTGAACGTTTTGTACCACTCATAAGCACGTGTTTTTGATAAAATCGATTCACCGTAAGCCTTCTGTAACATTTTCAGGGACTCCGAACACGAAATTCCATTAGCGATGCAAAATTTAAGACCAAACTCTTTGTTAGATGTTTCTGTTCACTATGAAATTCGCAATATACACTAGATATGATGACACTAAAAACAGCACTGTATTTAATCTGAATAACAGATGCAACTCAAACTCCGCTACAAAATGGAAGACAGGTGTGCCGATCTAACAACTATAAAAAAACCAAAAATTTAATTTGGAATCCTAAACAAATCATCCATTCCCGATACTTTCTTGACAGAATGTATTACCTAAGTGTGGATTAATAATATAATCATATAAAAATACTTATACATAGCTAATTTTTATATGTTTATAGGTTTGCTTATATGTAGCAGTAATTAACTTAGGTCTGAATTACACAAAAGAAATACCGCACAAATGCGGCTATACCCACCCACGCTGGTTTGTATCCGAATAAGGCTATAAGAGTGGGCTACAGTGCGAGCTACGCTAACTAACCATAGCTTGGCTCAGGCAATATTTTCATTTATCACTATCAGTAAGCTCGCTTAGTTTAGCTCTGCACTTTATGGTGTGTGCCGGAGTAGTAAAATTCGCCGCAATACGTGAACTTACCGAAGATATTCGCGGTGTAGCCTGCGCTTTACTCACTGATACTTTTCATGTAAACAAATTACTTTACCAAACCTCCGTATTTCATATCTATCAAAATAAATTGATAGGATGAACAAGAAATTTGTTTGCGCATCGAAATTGACTGAAACCGCGATACCAATAAAATCAATCACGATACAAGAACCTTCATATTTCTAAGCGGAGATATGTTTACTTAGTTAGGTACACAAATACGGAATGTCGAAATATAATAATTCACGTATAAAGGCAAGTAAAACTCAATTTATTTTTGAATGTGAGTGGTTTCCAAATGCGCGGATAGATAGAAGCTGGAACTCCACAAATGGGTTTAATGGATGAATGTGGAATGCATCAAGGGTTAAGTGCCACTTTTATTTTATCACAGCTGTTTGCCTTCTGCGTTAGGTAATCGATCCGTAGATAAATAAATATTTCTGGACATTTGACACAGCGCCATCTAGCCCCAAACTAAGCAAAGCTTGTACTATGGGAACCAGATAACTGATAGAATACCTACTTATACATTAATAAATACACACTTATAATACTTTATAACACCCAGACACAGAACAAACTTTTATATTCATCACAAAAATGTTTGTCCTGGGTGGGAATCGAACCCAAGACCTACAGCGCAGAAGGCAGAGCTACTAACCAACTGAGCTAAGAGGCCAGTCATCATCAGTCAGATTCTGCAAAACAGGATAAAAAGTTCCGCCAACTCATTAACGAAACATCTGCTGCTGACATGCATAATCCTAAGGATATTTTAATGACAACACCACATTAAAAGTTTACCAACAGCCTCGCAAAATTGCGGCACGTCATCAGTTTGGTAACTGCGAACAAATTTGCGGAAAAACTGTCGAACTCATCGAAACTGGATGACCCGCCGCCGCAGGGCCGCGTTCACATCTACACAGCACCACTTTAATCTGTATTCAATATTCGTAACTTTCTAACATTCATACATTCCGTGAACCAAGATTTTTTAAATGCATCTCAAAAATTTCACCCAGACGGGATTCGAACCCGCATCCTGGCTTTACCGTAGCCAACGACACAGGTGACATTTTGTGGGAGTGCATATTTCACACGCTGTAGATTAGGTACTTATAGATAACTTTGTGAGCTTTGTTTACTAAGATAATTTTGAACACCCTGACTGCTCATATAAATATGAAACAATGAGTAGTAAGATATTTTGAACACCTTAGTTAGGTGCTTGCAACAATATGATGATTCGAACTGCGTATATCAAATTGCTTTTATGTTTTTCAGATTGCTTTTATGATTTTGACTACTCTAGACGCTCATATCAATTTGACGCTGACTGTACCCCTACACAGACTTTCATTAAAAACTCTATGTGGTTCGTGTAATATGACGATCATAATGGTAAGGTTTGTGTTCATTGCGGTGATTGCGGCTTCGTGTTTAGTCTCAAATTAACATTTCCTATTCCTAGGTACAAGTACAAACATTAATTTGAATTTCATTAAAGTGAACATCTTGTAGATATTTTGAGGAGAACAAAAAGCCACGGCGACGGTCTCGTTAAATTGCGTGCCGAGGAATAAAGAGAGCCTAGTTTAATTAACGACTTCAACTCAACTCAAACAGAGGAGCCTATACGTCTGCCTTCTTATGAACTTTATGTAAACTTATCAAATAAACGAGTGTGGGCAAAAATATATGGGCACTTCACCCACGGCCGCCACAGCTCAGACTACTTTTATTTTGAAGGTATCACAGCCTTGTATCTCTGTGCCAATGCGCATCAAATTCTGTCCCGGGGTTCTCTATTTATTTTGAGTCGAATAGGTTTAACTTAAAGAGAGGTTAAAATGGCTGTTACCGCATTTTTGGGCATAATCATAAATGTATGGACCCACGACCGCCACAGCTTATATATAGCTACTTTTGCTTAGAAGGTATCAAAGCCTTGTTTCTCTGTGCCAATTCGCATCAAATTCTGTCCGAGGGTTCTCTATTTATGTAAGTCGAAAAGGTTTAACTTACAAAAAAGCTAAAATGATTATGATTAGACGATGAAAGTCTCGATTTATTGGGATGTTTTTTATTTCAAAATAATGTGAGGTTTATGAGAAAGTCTCTTAAGTATTTATTTTTCATTTCTCATGTTCGGAAAGTACGCTTGAAGTTACCTGAACAGAGGAATGAAAACAGTACTTTTGCGTCCCTGGGAAGCAACTCTCCCTGGGAAACGATTTTCCCTGCTGACAAAGTATTAAATAAATCACATGCTACTATTTGACGTTTCTATTGAGCCATGTCGTCTTTGTCAGCTATATTTGACATTTCTATTTACCATAAGATAAAGATCAGGATCACGGGAGTAGGATCACGGGATTAGGATCACGTAGGATCAGGTTTACAGGATAAGGATCACGGGATCAGGATTATGCAGGATCATTGGATCCGGATCACGGGATTAGGATCAAGTAGGATCAGGATCACAGGATCAGGATCACAGAATCAAAATCACGGGATCACGATTATAGGATCAGGATCACGAGAATAGGATCACGAAGTCAGGATCACGGGATCTGGATCACAGAATCAGGATCCTGACGCCAGACCGTAGCCAAGTGAGTTATCTGTCATACATTTTAATACGAACTGTTTGGCCACGTGGCCGGCGATGCGGCCATAGCGTCTTAGCGTGTTAATAGCTCTTACAAGATAGATGTGAATAACCTGTTTAGGCACTCGAACTTTTAGCGCCCTCGCTTTGCTCGTGCGCCAAACCATCTAGTGCATAGGTAGGTTACTTTCAAACCATGTGTAACAATCTCCTATTTCCGATGACGTCCTTTGAATCCCTCGCTGCGCTCGGGTTTCAACTCTAGCATCCCTTGCTCCATTCTGTATTCAAAATAGCACTCTCGTCGAAACAAATTATATTTTGCCCCGTTGTCATACAATCTAGTACCTACTACTCAGGTTAGGTAGGTACAAACATGGATTTATCTAGTGACCCCCGGGATAGATTTTAATGCGTCGATAATAAAAAATGCTTAGTTTTGTTAGGCCTTTCGAGTAATATTAATTACATTGCTGGCGGTGCTGGGTGAAGTTTGCCCACTATCATTTGAGGGAAGTAATTAAAACTTACAAGTGTGTACAATCAGAAATATCAAGGCTCGCGCACATTATGGATGGCCGCAACGCGCCGCATCGCATAACAAAAATCTTCATAGATCACTTTTGTACATTTGATATAAACTATCGCACACTACAGGCGGGTTGCACCGGGACGCTATATTCATAGAAAAACATTGCGCTACGGCCTGTCACGGCTGTAGTATGCGCGAGCCTATAAACAACAACAATCAGAAATATTTTACTATCGGATTTTTTTGATAAATAAATACCTAAATAAACAAACGACCGCATATAATTGATATCATCGCGGAAGAGTGAGCTCACACGTCAGAAAAAGTAAATAGCAATTGGCCTGGAAGAAAAATAGAAAGATAGTAAGTAGGTACCTACTTGTTAAACTTTCGCGATTTGTTAACATAATGATAATTATTATTACGGGATAATTAATTATAACGTCGGGAAACAAAATAAATAAAAGGTACGCGATAAAATCCCGTAATAATAATTATCATTAGGTACCTACTGATAAAAAAACAATGACACAGATTTTGGGCATGGCTTACATAACGACATTTATCTAACATAGCTGACGCGGCGAACTTCATTCCGCCTTAGAATTCGAGATATATTCAAAACAGCCGTTCCATACAAAATTTACCTATAACTATGAGAAAATGAATTTCATCTCGAAAATAAAAACGTTTATCAAAATGTTTTATTCCGACAGGATATGAACCCGAATTGATGAAACCGATCCTCCATAAGCGGGAATGCTTTAACCAACTCAGCCACGGAATCTCAAGAAAATCTTAATAAGATCATTATTTATCGGTTGAGCACCCACCGTTTGATTACTTTGATGTTTTTAAACTTCAAGCGTTAAAAATAAAAAAATACTTTAACGTGCATACTATAAAAACTTTTTTACAGCAGCTTTAGAGTTCTGTAAGTATGTGAGTTACGGTAGAGGACATTACTAAAACACTGCAGTGTGAAAACCACTGTAATTTCAGTCATCATAAACATAAAAAACTATCATCATCTAGACATTTTTACGGGCCTTTTCTCAGTCTGATATCTTACGCTGTCGACTGTTCATTATAACCTTTACTAGCGACCCGCACTGATCACATCACACATCACATTAGAAACCTCTGAAACAATCAGTGTTTCTCCTCTGGTTAATTTATTTTAACAAATCCGAGTTAGCGACATACCGTGTGTTACAAAATAGGGGTGCAAGAGGACGATTCTATTATCTATGGTCGTAAACGTACCTATAGTCGTATTGCTCATTATACGGACTAAAAGTGAAGGAAAAAATGACATTTTTCCTTCAATTTTGACATAAAACGTATCAAAACTAATCAAAATTGAAGGAAAAATGACATTTTTTCCTTCAATTTTAGTCCGTATGATGAGCAATACGACTATAGCATGTTTGAGAAAAGGACATTTGACATTTTGAATTTATTAGTTCACTTCTAACGTAGATATGGAATTCTCCGACAAAAAGGAATCGCATGAAAGTGGATTATTATGCGCGACATAATCGGTTTAATAAAACCTGTGCAACACATTGTGTTCGTGGGCGCATGTGGAACTTATTTCCATGCTATTCATATAGAACGAGTTCATCAGAAATGCAAATGAAGCGGAGTTTGCCGGTGCGAGACTAGCGCGGAAAGTTATTTTAAGCTTACTCTCTAAAATAGATTTTATAACGTTAATTAAGCTTAAATAAATAATTAAATTGAGTATTATTGAAATATGTGTTAGGATTCATAAACTAAAATCAGGTATAAGGTCTTTGACTAAAATTAATGGTCTTAGATCAAAAAATTAACATAAAAACCATGTTCAATTTTTTTTCGATGCATGTTCATCTAGTTGTGAGCAACCCTGAAAGTTTCAGCCGGATAGCTAATCGGGAAATGCTCGAAATTTAAGTTGCAAACAGACAAACAAGAAAGTAATATGATAAAAACGTGGTAAATTATAAAATAAGAATGTATTAATAAATAACACCCAACATCATACACCGTATTGATCCTAATTTCTTTTTTGTACCTATTGTTTGGGTGTGAGCTAAATAAATGTTTCTATGTCTATATCTATGATCCCACACTATAGTAAAGAAAATTACGGGACTACGGTACCGTACCTAACACCTAGCATTATTAAGCGAATATTTGTCGTATATTTGTCCCGCCGCAAGAACTAAACCTGCGACTTTTGCTTCTCAGTCAAGCAGTCAAAAACTTTCTTAATTCAATTCAAATAGATTCATGAGTTTTTCGTTAGATTTTTGTCGCATTTTAAATTACGTACTACGCAATCTTTCCTCTGCAAATAAATATCCTCAACGCATTTAATTATATGGTTAAATTTACTTAGAGGCTTGTTAAAGAAAGGCCCTTTCAAAGTTATCGCAAAAGGTTTCCTGAGTAAAAATAATGACAAAGAAACGCAAAAGTGTCCTACCTACCACAAGCATTCAAATTTGCTGAAGTTTAATGGCAGATACAAGAAAAACGTTTTACAATAAGCATCAAATAAAAAGGGATGGATTTTCTTATCTCTAGGGTGCGGCTGTCGCCGATAGTGGAAATGCTCGTAGCTCGTAGTGGGATGAAATGTTACGCTGTAAAGTTGAAACGTTTATAGGCGCTTTCTATCTTTACAACGAAAATCGAATAAAATGTACCTACTTTCTGAAATAAAACTTATTTCACTTAAAACCTTTCGTGTGTTGCATTAGACATTGTACCGTAACTATACCGAATGGCACACGGGAATTACTCACGTACTTAATAATATCGTCGATTTAGAATCCGACAATGTTTCGATTCATTCGGAGAATATTCATCGTGGTAAGGACTCGCAGAAGTCGCAGTACGGTATCACGGTTACGTCTCACACGCGATGATTTGAATTGTAACATTATCGGTAGGTAGGACTTTTACGTGAGTTATTATTATTAGTTACCTACAATAGCGGCCTTTACACGGTAGAGTTTTAACCGCGCATCTGGACTGCGTTCCGAACCGCGGATAAATCTGTATAGTTTTAACCGCGGATAAAACTGTCGAGCTAATTACTGTAACAGTTTAGACTGGCGCGTGGTACGATTATCAACGGTGATGCGTGCAAAAAACTCTCACAAAAACTGTCTGTCGACATGCCAGATCGAACTGTCAGGCCTCGCGCGAAATGGCGTGGAATGGCGCGTGCTATTTCCCGCGGTTAAACTTTACGTGTAAAAGCCGCTAATGTCTAATGCAACACACGAAAGGTTTCATAGTGAAAAAACATTTCATGGCGTAAAGTAAATCTAGTTCTATTAAAAAAAATGTTTATTAATTTTTTTTTTTACTTTTACATGCTAATAAATACTTAAGTACCTACTTTTATATGATACTTTTATATGATACTTTTATATGAAAAATGCTATAAATACTTAAGTACCTACTTTTATATCAACAGTGTTCATAAGCAATATACATAAACCGTGCTGTAAAGTGTTTAGTACTAGAGCTTTTGTTAATTATAATATAATCTATGTAAGAGTGAGCATTTGCGAGTGTTGCGTAATATGCATCCGTCCCTGTCTAGCAGCGGGCTCGGTTCGCGCACGCATCTTGCAACGAAGAAGTTCCAGAGTGTTCTCCCAAAGACGCGTCTGCTCCTCTACCACACCCTGACGCGAACTGATGGCTCTTTGTTCCTGAAATAATGATTATTATCAATAGGTAAGTATTTAAATGACGTAGTTTTTACAGGATCAGAAAGAGTAGCGTAAAAGAGAGAACAGCACTGTGTGCAACGGCGCCGAATAGAGAATTAAGTTTTTAATACAGTTGCTCAAAAAGTGGCGTATTGCAGGGACGTATAGCGTTCGGGAAGTGGGCTATTACACACTCGTGCTTTTTTTTACCTTTCCCGCACTCGTGCGTTCTCTTTCCCAACTGTCAAAATAATGTCTATTAAAAAGAAAAACCAACCATGAAGTTTTTACTAAAAAAAAATCATAGAAGTTTTTATGATTCATGCAAATACGTATATTTCTAAAAAGAAGCTAAAAATTTGTTTTTTATATCAGATTTAATGATTTGATTGAATGAGTTAGGTTAGGTTTCATTTCATTTCATCTCATTAAATTTCATTTTCATTTCATATCAATAAAAAAATTCTACTGAAGACTTGGCTGTATGGGCATAGTTCCCTTTGCCTACCAGAATCAATGAAAAAAAAATCTCATATTCTACGGTTGGCGCCATTTTCTAGATTAAATTGCTTCATTTTTTCGCAACTGTATTAAAAATAGTCGTTCAGTACACGTTCGGAACCGTCATTGCAACTTGTCCCGACTGTCAACCCTCGCCTTCGGCTGCGCCTCGGCTCGGGTAGACATTTATCGGAACTCGTTGTAATGACAGCCTTTCCGAACTTGTACTGAAATATACTATTTTCAAACTAAGTCGTTACAGAGATTACACAAATCCTAACTCACAAACAAACTTGTTTTAGTTGATATATTATTTATCGATATATTATTGATTGCATATTATTTTATTTGGATCATTTGAATGTTCGTTTTGACATAAATAACAAATACTTAGGTAAGTACTTACCTAATAAAATAAAACTCACCTCTTCCAAATTTTTAACGATTTGTTCAATTTCAAAAACTTGTTTCTTCAGAGCCTCCATTTTGGACGGCTTCCTTGGCGACTGCATTGAATTTTTCATTTCAAACATGACAACTTCTTGCAAACTTTCAGCTTTTGTTATTTTTTGTCGTAAGTTTTTCCATTCATCTTCTTTACTATTCAATCGGTCAGTCAATTCTTTCACTTGGTTTTTGAGGGGTTCCATTTGTGAGTTTATATTTATAGAGGTGGCTTCGTAAACCCTCTTCTTTTGTTCGTATTGTTGCTGAACCGCTTGGAAGTCCTCCCTTACGGGTTTGATTTTGTCGGCGAGAGGTTGAATCTCTTGACGGAGTTGGGATAACTTTTGAGCGGTCTGCGCGACCAACTGTGAATAACAACTTGATTTAAATAACCCTTCATGTTGGATTATACTTTAAACTTTTCACTTTCAAAAGCTTAGAAGCTATAAATAACAAAGCAAAAAATGTAAGATGACACTAGAAAGTTTCAAGCTCATTTGACCATCATTAGGTATAAGTAGTGTGAAGAGCCTTGGCCAAGTTTTTTTTTCGTGAAAATCTAGAAAACCATTGAGGCGATTTTTACCCTTTAGGTCAGCATGATAGTGCTAATAGTTTTCCAATATATCGGAAAGCAGTTAAACTGTCAAATAACTTTTCTGTGGTAAAAAGATACTTACCTGAGATAAATCGTGCAGTGATTTCTTGGCCAAATCCGCTGTTTTGTCGGCTTCTTTCTCTGTGGTGTCCTCATCCTCAATCTTCATTTTCTTATGATTGACAAGGGCCATTTCCACTGTAGGATCTGAAGTACTGATGATTTGAATTGTTCGAGCTAGTATTCCTGCTTCTACCTAAAATGAACCATTAATTTCATCATCGATTTTTTTCAGCATATTCTCATTTAGGTAAGCAATAAAAATAATTCTTAGTAAACACACATTGTAGGTAATTTATTAGGAATTTAGTTAAAGTAGGTATAAAAAAAGTAAGTAGGTAATCATATCAATAGTATAAGTACCTACTAAAAAGAAATTTGTCAAGAAATTGTGTGACACGACGTGTTTATCGTATTTTTCTGTAAATTCATAATGCAAATGAAAGCTCACCTTGAATGTTGAGAGATTAGCTCTTTGCCTTTTGTACACGGTGCTCTTTGTCCGTAAAGAATTAACGTACTTCTTCAATTCTTCACCCCTCAGAACCGTGTCTCCGAGGAGCTGTCTAACCTGATAAAGTAAACAATACGATCATGAAAATGAGAATATGCGCAAAACGTTTTCGCACATCAGCGTAAAGAAACCACAAAAACCTTATCTCACTTCTCCGAACATAGATTAATTTTTCCACGTTTAAATGCCCAAACTATCAAACTTCATTCATTAATCTTGGAGCGTGAGAGACAACGCAATTTAATGAAAGTGTACCAAAATATTCGTTACAATAAATCAGATGAAAGCATTTCTCTGGACATAAATCTCAGAGGGTACAGCGCATTATCTGCGTTCAATCTGGCGCCCCCGACATAATGACCGATTTATTTGAAACGAAAAAAATGTTTTATCTGATCTTCATGACGCTGATGTGCCGACAACATCGGCGGCGGACATCGATTTCGATTCCGTAAACGTTGACCATCAGTGCCTTTTCAGTTACAATTAATAGGTAGGTACCCATTTTAACGAAGGGCACAGCCTGAATAGGTTATGGTTTTTTGGGTTAAATTATAGATCTGTATTCTTTTTTAAGTACTACTTAGGTACTACTATAGGTACTATTACCTATACTTTGAAGTCAGATCAGAGTCAGTTGTCATTAATTAATTACAAAAGATTATATTTTTACGGATACGTTTCAAACAACAAAAAAAATCTTTAGGAGCAAGCTTGACCTAAGATATAACTAACCTGAGACTGCAAATCTGCCAACGTAGCTTCATGTTCCTTCAAAGTAGCGGTCAGTTCATGCACCCTGGCCGCGCTGGACTCCTTGTTCCGCCTGATGACAGTAGCTTGCTGGCGGAACGGAGCTAACTTGTCCTCTTGAGGTCCGGCCATGGCCAACTTCCGTTGGACCAACTGTTCCATTTCTCCATTAACCACTGCTATCTATGAAATGAATGAAAACAATATGATAGATCGATTAGCATTAGATGCTATAGGTACCTACCTATTACTTATCTATGGATGCCCAATTATAGTACGAATGTCTTCTGAAAAGAACTTTACCCTTTCATTTTACTACATACAACCTCGCGCAACATCTGACATTTTAGTAATAGGGTACATCATCGTAATAACCTACTCTACAGAACGCATAATTTTTATCAATGAAAGCAATGGCAATACATTTTGTAGACATTCAGCACGTTTGTAGAGTTGCAAATATTAATTTTCTTGGACAATACATTATAATTATGATATTTCAATGAACTTGACCTTTTAAATAATCCAAAAGTAAATGAAATCCTGCTCTGAATTAATTTGATAGAATTCTAAAGCAATTTTTAAGAACCATTTGCAGAAAACAGACTTTTAAATAGCCTTTAGTCTCGAAGTTTTACCTTATCTTGTACAGTAAGTAGGTCGGCGCGAGTAGGATGCTGTTCCGTGGCGATCATCTGCATAATGTTCAATTCTTTTTGCAGATGTGAACTTTCCTGCGGCAGTTTCTCTTTTACAAGGTAACTGTTCAACTAAAATGGAGACTGCGGTAAGTGGGTGCTTTAAAAGATAATGTAACAAGTTCACTTAAAAGTTAAATTGTTCACAACCTGAATTTCTTCTTGCAAGTGTTTTATGACGTCAACCGCGTTCTTAGGCGCTGCGCTTTGGCCGTGGATCACGTTCAGATACCTTTTCAATTGGTCGGACGCGAGTTTCAATTGCGATTGCTGAGTTTCATACTAAAATAAAAACAATATAAAGTCCAAATACAATGGAGAGTTAGGCAATTAGTCAGTCGTTACCATTGATCGTTTTAGTCCGAGAACTCATTTACTTACCTGATTTTCTAGTTCCTTGGCCTTTTCCTGTTGAAGCCTCAACGATTTACTGACACTTAAAAGTTCTTCTTTGTTACTTACGTCTACGAGATTTACTTGAACGTTTTCTAATCTTTTGATCACTGAAACACAAGTCACGTCGGACGAATAATTACCCTTATCGAGGAAGAGCGCATTCAAAGTCGCTTCAAGGTTGAACATTTTATGTGAGTGCTTAAATTCAGATGTCAAAACTCCGTAATAATTACTGAAGTTCGGAAGAATTTACCATAGACAAACGCTTTGTTAATGAGTGTTGTTTGTAGAGTCGTTATGCCTAAATACTTACCGATGTCCCTCTCGACCGCCATCTCCTTTATGTCATTTATAATTTCGGAGGCGTTTTCCTTTTGAAGCAATCGCGTTCGTTTGTGTACATCCTTGAATTCATCAATCAGGTTTTGGTATGAATCAAGGAGATCTTGGATTGTGTTGTTCCTTGCTACGTCGGTAGGTATATCAGGCAATTTTAAATACCTGGGAACATAATAAAGTTCGTTTTTGTTTTGAAGTTCAGTCCACATGTGGTAATTCTAAACCGAAAATTTACAATGTGAATACTTTTCCAAGCCAAAGGTTCACTACAGCGGAAACATGTGTTACAAAATGAAATAAACATAAAGGCACAGATCTTGAGCGAGCGAGCAAGTCGTAAAACGTTGGACTCGCGTTGTTAGTAGGTAATGGACTTTATTTTCCCAAAGCATTTTCTTTTATTTCATAATAAACAGGTACCGTATGCTACAAAACTGAACTAAGTATAATATTATGATTAGTCCTGTAGATAACATTTTTGCATCAAAATAATAAAACAAGTAGTTTGGAGTACCTAATAATATTAAAATATTGAAAAAAAAGATAAAAAGAGAGAAAAAAAAACACATTCCATATTTTGGAATGTGTTTTATTTTATCTTTTTAATCTCACGAGATGTTGTAAGGAATCCAAGGGATGAATGGAACTCATTTTGCCCTTGATAAGGAAATCCTTAAACTTCCTTAAACCTTAAGTATAAAAGTATTAATTAAGTAGTTAAGTAAGTAGGTACACCTAAATTATGCTGCCCACAATTTCAGAGAATTAGTATATATGTACTTACAGTATTATACAAGATTGGGTACCTAATGTACCTAGTTAGAGCTTAGTTAGATAAATCAAAATGTGCTACGACGCCTCGTAGTAGGTCTACGAATTTCAGATTAGCTACAATAATGAATGTATGACTACGCCATACGTATTTTTAAAGGTTTTAGAATGAATAAAGATCTAAGAGAATTATGTACAGCGCCTTAGGGATACAGTTGGTTGTGATCCTGTTTCGTTTCGTTTCGTTTACAATAATGTTCGTAAAACGTAAACAAATAAATTACATTGTTTACGTCAACAATCAGACCTTCGGTCACTTTTGTAGCCTTTAATCTGCCGATAACGAAAACCGAGCTAAGGCATAAAGATATAGGATCCCCTTACCCCTTGTCAAAGGGATTTAGGAAATCTTCGGACCCCTATCATGGTTTACCTTCACATTTCAGTAACTTAGCGAAATATGTACGTAGGTAATTATGTTTTTGGTTTGTGCCGAGGGTTGGTGAGAGATTTGACTTAGAGCTAGTTAGTAAGCCTCGGAAATTCGGCGAAAGTAAGTTTTAAGAAGCTACTATGTTAAGCGTTACGCGTATTTAAGTGCTCTACATCTCGCGTAGCAGTGTTATAGACCAACATGAATTCGACAAAAGCTTAGCAAAGATTGTAAATTATGAATGTAGGTAGGTATTTAGCATTTAGAAATGACAAACTGTGCGATACATGATAACATTCTCGAGGGATCAAAAAAGAAAACGAAACCTAAATTTTGCTGCCACAATTTCAGAGAAACCAAATTTTCTTACTTACAGTTTTAGTTTTATGGGAAACAAACCATAAATGAAAACTTACTTTGCAAGATACGCCGTATTCTTAACCTGATCTTTATTAGTCAGAAGCCAGTGGAGGACATGGTGGATAGTCCTAGCGTCTCCGGCTAGAAGCTGAGCTCGAAAGCGCGTAGGCTCTACTCCAACCGGGGGGCGATACTTGACGCTACCTAGCATCTCCAGAAGGCGGACCGATACAGTTTCCGTATCATCTTCATTTATATCCAGCTGTTAAAGTAAGTAAGTTCGTATGAGCAAGTGGCCAACTCTGGTGACGGAGTTTTTAGGCCGCCTAAAGCCGCCTTAGCGACCTGTGCCCTCCGTAGCACGGAAGCGCTCAGCTCGTAAGAAAGATCTTGTAAAGCATAAAATATAATCATATTATGTCTAGTAAACGGCAGCTGAAAATTCCATACCTATAAGTCGTATTGCTCATTATACGGACTAAAATTGAAGGAAAAAATGTCATTTTTCCTTCAATTTTGATTAGTTTTGATACGTTTTATGTCAAAATTGAAGGAAAAATGACATTTTTTCCTTCACTTTTAGTCCGTATAATGAGCAATACGACTATATAGTCGTATTGCTCATTATATGGACTAAAATCGGACTAAAATTTAAGGAACAAATGTGATTTTTCATATATTTTTAGTCCGTATAATGAGCAATACGACTATACCTACATTGTTGGCACATGATTTCTTCAAAGCCCTAGTTTCTCTTTGCGCTCCTCAGTTTTATTTAATCAAAAGTGCTTTTACATAAAAATCCAAGTTGAAACTTACCTTTTCCCCAGCGTCGAAGTTGGCAAGCAAGTCTACAAGCAACTGCAGCAGCTGCTTTTCGTTTAGAGAATCAAACTTTATCAAGTCATAGTTCCTTCCTAGCGCAGCGTTCAGTTCTTTTATTATAAACTTCATTTGCTCAGTCATTTTAGCAAAATTAATTATAATCCCTTTACCCGACAATGTTTTTACAATATTTGTTGACAGAAATGTGGCTTCGTTGTCATAGCGACAGTAGAAGCCACCACAGAGAAATTAATACTACGTGGAAGCTACTAAAGCTGGGAACAAATTATCGGACGCGGCTGACGGACGCGGCTGACAGCCGCGACTGATAAGTGTGCACACCGTCCGAACACCCAGCGGGCCAGGTTGGCTTCGGACGTCTGAAGGTCCAAGGACGCGTCCGCGACTTTCGTCAGATAATGTGCACAGTTCTATGTTCGTTCTATATCCAGATACCTATTCAGTCGCGGCTGTCTGCCGCGTCCGTAAGCCGCGTCCGATAGTTTGTTTCCAGCTTAAAGCTGGGAACAAATTATCGGACGCATCCATAAGTCGCGGCTGTTAGCCGCGACTGATAAGTGTGCACACCGTCCGAACACCCAGCGGGCCAAATTGCCTTCGGACGTCTGAAGATCCAAGGACGCGTCCGCGACTTTCGTCAGATAATGTGCACAGTTCTATGTTCGTTCTATATCCAGATACCTATTCAGTCGCGGCTGTCTGCCGCGTCCGTAAGCCGCGTCCGATAATTTGTTCCCAGCTTTAGAAAAAAGTATGTGCCGACGATCTTTATCTATGGTAGAAGAAATATAGGTAATATCGTAATATCTATAAAAAAAATATACTGAAAGCCCCTCGGACGAAAGTAACCACGAAAGCCCTATTTGTTGACCTTGGCTGTTCTTCGGGCGATTATGAAACGGCTTCGTCCACTCTTTGACTACGTTAGTATTCTGAGGAATACCAATGTTGTTGCCCAGTCAGAAAACTTCGTGGCAGAAAATCACTGACCTGTATCTATACAAGTACGCTGGACCTCTGACAAGCTGGGCCATAGTGAGGCGATTTGATTTTCGCCATTTTGGCGCTGATCGCAGAAGTGGGTGGGAAAGGAACTAATAATAGAGATGGGACAATGAGATAAAATACATCGATAAAAGACATTTCCGCCGAGTTGTCTAATTAATTATACTAGGTAATATTATAAAGTGACTAGTTTGTTTGTTAGGTTGAACGCGCAAATCTCAGAAACTGCTAGTCTTAGGATATGCCGAAGCCGGACTAACGGGTAGGTACTTAGTATGTGGCTAGCTAGATCCAAAAATAAATAGGGAACGTTTTTTAAATAGAAATGTGGTTTTTTCAGGATGGAGTGGAATAGGTAAGGTATTTATAGAAAATAAAAATATATGTACAATCCTTTAACATTTTTTATTAGTTTCCGTCATCATTTTCATAGTTACTTATGTAAAATCAAAAAATTTTTTAAAAGACTTACACGAGCTCTTGATTTTATCAAATAATTTTTAACTCTCTGCAATGCTTTTTTGGATGACTTAGGAGAGTTTTCATAACGATGATCATGCTTGATACTATAGCAGATTTCGGAGAGAGACCTAAAGGAGACCTGATGGAGTACTCTGTTGCGGGTCACAGCTTGTACTTCAACGCCTTCGACCTGAAAACAAAATTTCTGTTAATCAGCAATTAAACTACAAATCATAAGTACATAATCGACCCGATATCGGTACTGAATTTTAAATTTTTTCGTAATCTTAACCAATCAGAAGGAAGAAAAAAAAACAATATTCATTATTAATATACTATTTTAACACATGGTGGAAGGACAGCTTCCCAAATAACTGGAAGGGAGTATAGCCCATCATTCAAAATCAATATCTACGGAATTTTCATCAGAATAAAAATTTTATGTATGACCTATCTATCTATACATTTTAGAAATGATACTATATTTTTATACTAACCGGCACTGCTACAGAAAATTGTTGGAGTACTGCACTTTTTCAAAGTAGTGCATGAGTTATGTTTAATAAAACAGTCATCAGAGAAGTGCTTTGAACATAATGTAATCATATTTTTTCGGACGCCAACTAGGTTTTTCAATGTTGTTCAGCCATAATTCCTGTCTTATGTCTGTCGGAAACCTGTGAATTATTTAAAAATTATATGTAGGGTAAACCATGTAGTAACTGGCCAGTTAAGCACTTTGACCAATTTAAATTGTTATACTTGCCTTATATGTCCTAGAAGTGTTATGTTTATAGTGTTACAGGAAAGAGAAAACATTATTACGTATTACAAATTATAAGAAAAACGCGTATCATCAGTTGAATTTTTTTTATATTAATTTAAACAAAAATAGTTGTTTTAGACCAGTAACTGGCCGCAAAAATTAGTAACTGGCATGTTCTTTTTCAGTAACTGGCCACAAGATTTCTTTGACGAAATTACTAATTATAATATCAAAGGTCATCGGGCACCGTAGTATGGAAACCATACCCACGGCGGACAAAAACGAAATATAGCAGAATGTAATGTTTTAAGGCTCTGATTTACTATGGCACTAGTCGCATTAATGTGAGCCACTGCAATCTCGAAAAAATTAAGTGTTCAAGTGTTTTATAGTGATACAGGGAAGTTAAATAAAATGCTAATTCATTAACATATTTTATATTCAACTTGATCCAAATCAATCATAGGGTCATTTAAAAAGGCAGCGGGTGCCTTTTCTGGATCTGGATTTGCATCTGGATTTTGAGCTAGATAAAAAACAAACGATTTCTAAGGATTTTATTTCATCTTTTGGCAACGGAGTGCGAGTCAGATCGCAAAACACATTGTATGCCTTATGAAAATGACCAAGGCAGTTTGCACAAACAGCAGCATCTGGGGGCTATAGTGCCCACTTTTGATGAAACATCAGATGTTTCATATATTATTAGAAGCACTTGATGTTGATGAAACGCTTCATAAATGCTTCATATTCTTCATATAATTATGCTTCATACTCGTATAATCCATACCCATATTATAAATGTGAATGTGTGTTTGTTTGTTTGTCCTGCTTTCACGTCAAAACAGAGAGACGGATTGACGTGATTTTTAGTGTGGAGATAGTTGGAGGGCTGGAAAGTGACATAGGCTACTTTTTTTTTCAGTCAGACTGAAAAGAGACGGCATTATAGTTCATTTCATATTGCGATTCTGCAATAGCGACCTTTTTAAGCCCGCTGGATCTAGATCGAATCCAGCTCTAGATACAGATTCAGATCCAGCTCAAAATCCAGATGCAGATACAGATCCACTAGCTCCGGATCTGGATCTGGATTTTGGCTTTTGGATTTTGGCTCTAGAGCTGGATTTGGATCTGGATAAGGATTTAGAGCTGGATTTGGCCCTCACTGCGCTCGTGCGTCAAAACATCTCGTACGTAAATAGGTTACTTTCGTCTATTGTGATAAGTTTAATAAATGAAGCATTTGGAAAGCATTTGCGAAGCACTAGCGGACGCCCGCGGCTTCGCCCGCGTGGACTACTACTTTTTAATCCACAAGGAAACATGCATTTTTTTCGGCCTAAAAAGTAGCCTATGTCGCTCTCCAGCCCTCCAACTATCTCCACACTAAAAATCACGTCAATCCGTTTCTCTGTTTTGACGTGAAAGCAGGACAAACAAACAAACAAAAGCACATTCACATTTATAATATGGGTATGGATTATACGAGTATGAAGCATATATGAAGAATATGAAGCATTTATGAAGCATTTCATCAACATCAAGTGCTAAAAGTAAGTAAGTTCGTATGAGTAAGTGGCCAACTAATACTAGTGCTTCTAATAATATATGAAACGTCTAATGTTTCATCAAAAGTGGCCACTTTAGACCCCCAGATGCTGCTGTTTGTGCAAACTGCCTTGGTCATTTTCATAAGGCATGTGTTTCGCGATCTGACTCGCACTCTGTTGCCAAAAGATGAAATAAAATCCTCAGAAATCGTTTGTTTTTTATTTTTTTCAAACGCTCCTGTACATTTTCCCCCATCGATTTTTTAACAAATAATTATATGCAATGAAAGGTCACATTATTCTCCTTAGTTTAAAACTATTTTGGTTAATGTCTGCCACTTTTCGCAAAGCGGGTCAGATATGCCCGATGACCTTTTAAGAATTTAATATTGAACACAATATCTGGCTAATAGAACTATTAAAAATCAACAAAATAGCATACTTCTCACTTAAATAAAACAAATTTAAATTAGGTATTATGAGATCTAGGCTTCATCTTTGGTAATTTTGGTACTTAATTACCTACACATTATCAATACCCTTGCTTTTTTGCTTCCTCGCGAACAGCATGAAATGATAATATGATTTATTTGCGCGAAGTGTGGTGCACAAAGAACTTAAACATTTAGTATCTAACTTAGATGCACACACTTTGCTAGGAAGGAAACTTGGTAGGTCAATAGGTTGTGCTATGGAAATTTGCTGTGGAGCATATGAGCATAATCGGTGAATGGGTTGTAAAGATATTAGCGGCCTTTACACGGTAGAGTTTTTACCACGCATCTGGGCGTCAATTCCGGTACCGAACTTTTTATCAACCTCAACCAAAACCTTAACTAAAGCGACTGTTTCCATGACTACTAATAACAAACGACTCAGTTGTGGTGAGGTTTTGAACTTTGGCAGTACAAATTTTTGAAAAGCTATTCTACTATTTCACCAAATGGCTGACATTTCAGAGTTCGAACCAAAACCAAAGCGGTTGTCATTTAATAGAATACAGGCCCAGGACTGCGTTCCGAACCGCGGGTAAATCTGTACAGATTAACCGCGGATAAAACTGTCGTGTTAATTACTGTCACGGTTTTGGACTGGCGCGTGGTACGATTATGAACGGTGATGCGTGCAAAAAAACTGTCACAAAAATTGTGCTAAAAACTTTGCCAGAACGAACTGTCAGCGTCGCGCATCTACACGTAATGTTTTTAGCAAAGGTTGGAATAGCGCGTGCTATTTCCCGCGGTCCGATCTCTGCGTGTAAGTGCTGCTATTGGGTTGCCAAGGGGGTAAAAAAAACTAAAGTTACCCAATTAAATTGAGTGGGATGTCATATGAAAGGACTTAATTTGTACATTCCAAAATGGTTTTTATTTTTACTCCAAGACGTAAAGTTTTTGAAATACGGCGTAAAAAAATAATTAAAAACTAGAGCTGCCAGAGCTCCCGTTTCATAGAGTTTTGATGTCTTCGTAGTTCAGTAACTGGTTGGTCTTAGAAAGAGAGTGGCATCGTTGCGGTCTGGTTTACAATGATTTTAGTTGCTACTTGAATTTTTTTCATGATAAAAAATGAAAATAATTGTCTGGAAACCTGAAAAAAAAAACTACGTATGGAGCTTACGTTAGGTAGGCACGTAAGGTATCTACCTAATTGAATGTAAACAAAATAGAAACGACTTAATGTATTGCATGCGTGCCTTTAATTTTTACCACACTGAGCCAGCGTATTATACATCATTGTGTAGAGACTGAACTCAGCAGACGTAGCATGTAGTCAGAAACAAGTCCAAATATAAACTATAAACGCAACGGTGCGCGAGATCTCAGTTCGGGGTGAACTACTAGTTTAATTGTTATAGTGTTAATTATTTTCAATGAAGCATCAGGGATCTTAATCAGACAAATCTAAATTGCCTACCCTATAGCAGATATGACACAAGAAACCACCATCAGTATCAGTGGGAATGTGGATTTGGTGAAACATAGGTAGGTACCTAGGTACCTTTACAATTTTGTATTTTGGTACCTATAAAAATTTATATCCATAATAAATTTATTACACTCAAGCCTCTTCTTAGTTATACCAATGGTACAGGCTTCACAGATCGATATATCATTTTCTTCAATGTTTCTTTCAGTTTCGTTTGTAATTGTTGCTTCATCAACATTACAAATAATGGTCTGACTTGTTTCAGTTTCTGTTTTTAGATCTGAGCCCCTACTTTTTCTCTTCCCAATAACTGTTTTCTTTTTTTTCCACCCATATTCAGCTCATCTAATTCTGTCTGTTAAAAAAGTAGAAACCATCAGTAACTGGCCACTCAACTGGCCACCTATGCCAGTTACTGAAAACCCCTAATAAAATTTTACAATATTGTGTCACCTATTATAGGACTTGATTATCTTGCACTACAGAACGTAATTTTGATCAATTTTATAGAGAAGTCATTTTGTTAATAACTGGCATGGGTGGCTAGTTATTGAAAATTTAAAGTTTTTTATTTCAGTTACTAGCCACACTATCTTTGTAGGCTATAAGCAAATAACTTAATCAAAGACGACTAAATTGCGATAATACTATCTAAATGCTAACTAAATCACTATAAACTACAAAGATACCTAGTTTAAAACAAGTTTAATTGATATTTTAATTAAACAAGATCCTTACTGTTTTAACAACTGAACAGTCATAGACCATCCGGCTCGCCGACTGTTTACCAATAATGAAATATTTTCGCGTTAAGTTGTTTGACTGGTGACGGAAATCGGTACTAAAATTAAAGCTAAATATATAAACAATTCTCTAAGATGATAACTTATGGCGTACGTCCCACTAGTTGCTTAATTTAAATGTTTAAGCGTCAATATGGCTAGTTACTGAAGGTGGCCAGTTATACCTAGATTTACCCTATTTGATAATAAAAATCGGTCATCGGCGATAGGAAAAATATCGATAAGTTTTATCGACAGGTAACTTGGACAACACTATTAAATTTTATTGTTTATAAAAAACCGGTAATATGAAGATAAATATGTTGTTATTACGTATAATAATTAAGATAAGTTTAATTTGATGAATATTAGCATATTAGCCGAAGATTAGCCGTAAATTCACTTACTTGTGGAATGTAACCCCACTTCCCTTCTGGTAACGAGTTTTGCTTAGCACACACTCTTTCATAGTTTACTTATGAATGCCCACCACTTATTTATGTATCAACTAAATAAATAAGACACAACAAACAAGCTTAATCGCGTTAAACCTCCAAAAACACTTTAAAAACACGGGAGACAATACAAACGAGACAACGGCCATTTGTCAGTTACGTCAGATTTAGTTCTCTTCCCCCGCATTGGGGGCGCTTCAAATCGGCACATTCAAGAGCTGTCATTTCAAAGGGTATCAGAGGTCCAGCGTACTTGTATAGATACAGGTCAGTGCAGAAAATACAGCACTGCGTCCCTGCGCGCCTGCGTCCGCAAGAAAAAGTTGCGCGTACCTACCTACACTCATTTCAAAGCAGAGCTTTTTTAAAAAAATTATCAGCGTAAATTATTATCGTATTAGGTACTTATGTAGGTACCCGAAACCTCTCCCCATACACTATAATAAAAGTAAGTTCATGAGCAAGTGGCCAACTCTGGTGACGGAGTTTTTAGGCCGCCTAAAAGCCTAGAGTACTTACGCGCCACCACTGAAGTCGATAAATGCGGTGCTGCTATCGTAGAACTAGGCTAAGTAAAAAATTACTAATTACCCAAATAAGGCTTGAACAATAATAATTGCGCAAGTTTGTACGTTCTTTAGTTCTACACACCAGAACAACTGAACGACCGTGCGTGGTTAAAAGAGAGCTAAAAGAGCATAAAGTAAATAAAACAAGTAGTTCCCGCTTTTCCCGTAGGACTTGAGTGCTGGCGCGGACTCTACGTCATGGTTTAAAGACGTAGGTACCTACCTACCTACCTACATAATTACGAAACTCTGAAAAGTAGAGCATTTTTCAATAGCACTCGTTTATTTCAAACGAACTCGTGTTATGTGCCCACATGCGACCTCGGTAATCGTTTCCTTAATTCGTTTTTCTATTCGGGTCCTGGCTTCCTCGTATGATTGTTCTTGAATCGGGCGCTCCGAACGCAGGTAGCAAACACTTTACCTACGTAAAATACATTTATAGTATGAGCTCGATTGAACAATATAAGGCGGAGAAGAGACTCCACCAAAGCGGAG
This sequence comes from Camptogramma bilineatum, assembly GCA_958496255.1. Classification (NCBI taxonomy): domain Eukaryota; kingdom Metazoa; phylum Arthropoda; class Insecta; order Lepidoptera; family Geometridae; genus Camptogramma; species Camptogramma bilineatum. The sequence continues at coordinate 10,264,937 of OY292456.1, forward strand.
ACGAGAGATGTGTTTTCTCAGCCTAAGTGTGTTCGAATGAACTTTTCTCGTTGGAGAGAAAAGTAAAAAAACTTGAAAACTACAAGGAAGAAAAGGAAAATTTGTTTCTGTAAGGGTAAACAAGTCCGGCTTTTCAATCTTTATAATAAGATTGAAATGCCGGACTTCCTTTTACTTTCCTTTTTAAACAAGGTTAGGTATTATTTTGATGTTATTTTATGTACCTACTTAAGTGAAAGACAAACTGTTTTTGTGAATAAATTATATTTTCTGATATTATTCAATTTACAATCATTATCGCTTTGTTGTAATCGTCAAAATCTCAACAAGTTGCCTTAGACTAAACAATTTGTGCCTACCTCACTGCATATAAGTATACTAAAATGCGGAGACACATTTGCTGCCAATCACTCTTCACCTCACCATCTTCGCCTTAGGCTTCAGACATTATATTTATCAATCTACTGGGAATATTCGAGGGTGACAAACATAGTCGTAAAATGTATCTCTCTATTTATGAACAAAACAAACTTTTGGCGAATCTTGATATTGCGGCTGTGCGATCTTGAAGTTATCATGATTTATCTCTCACACACACTCTACAATTGATTTATTTTTTGTCACAAACTAGAATTACACAGACAAAGTTATTTAACGGCAACATAAGAGAATTACAAATAATTAAGTGTGCTTACACAGTATCAACAAAATCACTGGTGTAATATCAACTATCTAGCACCAATTTCAATAACCTATATTAGTAAATTAAACTATTATACTGGTTGTTACAAAGAAAACAGTAATGACATTAGGAAACTTTACTATTGTCTGCATTTTAGTACGCAGTTACATTAATTCGATTCTACCTATCCTATGCCATGCACCATTATTTTATTCAGACCCTATGTCAGTACAAACTAGTCTTTTAACAAATTCCAAGCAGAAAGGATGGTTTAGAGACAAAGACGTCGGCAAATATCAAATTAAACTAATGTAGTACTTTATAGCAGTGAAAATTTGGCAAACTTGAATTATCAAATCACAAGAATAACCTTGATTGATTTTATTATAATAATTACTCAGATTATTAAACATAAGTAGTAATTTGTACTCTGCTAAATTAATGGAAATTCAATTATTTACAATGACACAATACACAAGTATATTCACTAAGCAAAATACAAGACAGTTCGCAATGATGAGATTAAATCCAAACCAAAGTGATTTTACTTTCCATAGAAGCACCTACAAAACTAAAATTAAGTCTCACTATTTTACCTACAAACTATTCTATCATAAATATTACAACCTTATAAAATAATACTACAGACTTTTAATGATCGGATGATTTGTTCCGTAAATTCACTTTAAAGTAACAACTACTAATAAAAATCAATTAACAACCACAATAAGTATCCAAAGTAATAAAAATAAATTAATCATAATAATTCGTGTGATGTATATCGACTCGTTTCGTTTATCTTTTCGAATATCGAATGTCTACCATATTAATTTTCTACTTTACAAAGTGCATATTAGCACGCTTTGGTTCCATGAATAATTTTTTTTACGAGCGTAAAGCATTAAAGAAACGAGCTCCTAGTTGAAAGGAATGTCTCAGACAGAGATTGAGATACCATTTTCTGCGAATCGGGCGGTCAGCTTTAAAGCTAAAGTTTTTATAATCGAATAGTGACCGCGACCGCACGACCGCAGACTCGACTCGTCCGCCTCAACGAGGCACATAAATGCAAACAAATAACAAACATTACAAAATAAATGACGTCAAAATATATAAAATCAAACAATCATAATGATCAAAACACAAAGAGAATCAAGATATAAAATCACGGGCGAATATCGCTGCCTCAACATGAGCATTTACAAATCCTTATGCTAAACTACAAGTAGCCGCCTTTTCGACCGAATAGAAGACTGAGCGTGCCTAAAGGGGATGTGTGCGCGGTAGGTGTGTTCGTAACTTTAGGTTGTACCGTGCCTAGGTCCGACCTAGGCCTTGGCGCTCGGGCTCTAGTTCGTCTAGAACAGCCTGCATTTTCCGGACTGCCGTCTAGTGCTCCACAACCGAGCGGCGCCGGTACGCCCAAAGGAGGCTCGCAGCGTTCCGACGGTAATCTTTCTTGAGGCGGAGCGGCCGGGGAACGTAACGTTCTCTTCAAACAGGTAAGCTGCTCCATCGGACTGCGGTGAACCAATCCCGTGTAGAGAGAACCGGGGGTTTGCAACGCGAGCGGCGCGGGTGAACCTTCGCCGGCGGGGGAGCAAGCTCCTAAATGCCGTCTGCGGAGTATCGACGTCCCGGATGCGATGAGAGCGTGTAGAGAAGGCGGGGCGTCACCGGGGCGAGGTGTGGCGGGAGGGGAGGAATCAGGCGAGCCCAGTAAGGGGCTGTTCGCCGGCGTCGCAGTCGGAGACCAATGCGGCCTAGAAGGAGGAGTTACTAGTGATTCTCTTCGCGAGCGTTCGGGTGAAACAGCAGCTGACGATCTTCGGGAAGTCATTCTCGAGCTCCAAGCGGATCCGAGCACAGAACTTGCGAGGGAGCTGACTCCGCTGTTGCAAACGCTGCTGACACTGCTACCGGCCATGCTGCCGTCGTTCGGATGCATCACCGTACTGTTGATGTATTCCAGGCTTTAGAAACAAACAGTTTGTGCATGCTTTGTTAGATACCATGCTATAGCCACTTGCGGTTACCACGTTAATTACTATATGTACACGACCTGGTAATCGCAAGCGTAGAAGAGATGTATCTTGTTGGACCACGTCATTTAAACAAATGGATACAATGTGTGACAAACTTGATATATCCCAATTTATAAGCAGTTAAGAAAAAAAAAACACTCATTCAAAGGCAACAGTATTTAAAAAAGAAAAATCAAGGCTTTTCGAAATCTCATTGCTGTTATCATTTTAGAAGCGTATCCACTTAGAGCCAGACAATCTAATTAATCTACGATGCGTAAAGAAAATTTACTAAACGCATTTTACATCGCTATATACTTTGCTTTCTAAATGAGACTATAGCTTTAAGCTTTTATCTTTAAATGGAACCCGAAAGCAGACGGACAAATAAAATGCTTTAGACTAAAATTCTCATGCGCGGTACAAATTAAAACAATTGACTTGTTATTAGAAGTATAACTGAGACTACATAGTGATGAAACGATATTTACCTATTGGTGAATGTGTAAATGAGGCTAGACTGCGGCAATCGTAGCATATCGTCGTCTTCTTCAACGTCTGACAGCCGATAAGTTCGCATACCGAGTGCTGCGGCGGACCGAGCTCCCCTTAAGCCAACGCCTTCTTGATCTTCTAATAACCCTGTAACAAGATAATAATGCTTAGATCTGGATTGCCTCGAGACTTGAACATAGGTTCAAGTCTCGAGGCTCAAACATCGGTGTTTTGACAAATCTCCATGGAAATTGAGTAATGAATAATCGCACGATTTTGAGAAATGACGACGCGTAAAGGCGGTCTCTTAGTCTCAAAACTGTTTAAAACGCAGAGAAAATGTTGGGATTTTTTTATTGTGTTACTAGATCATTCTTTTTGCGGTGGAATTCTTATCATGGACATAGACACATCATTTATTTGCCACTAAAACACACAAAAAATCATCAAGAGTATACGGAAAACGGATGTAAAATGCTGTATTTATTACGATTCGGACATGGTGATTGCAAGTATAAATTAAAAGAGAATAGAGGATGAACCAGCTTCACCTGTAAACGTATACATCGTCGAATTATGCACGCAAATGAAGTTTATCGTAGCTTGTTCAGTGCTTATAATTGATATAAGTTAAACATAAGCTGGCCTAACAATCAACATCGAGAGAGATATTTCGATCGGTCAAACTGCTCTGACGCATACGTTAGAGCAGTTTAGCCGATCGAGAAATCTGGTTTCTCGACTCTCAATGTTGCACATATTAAGCCTACAGGTTTGACTACTGGGTACCTTCAAGCAGATTAAAAACCACCGTCACGATATTCGATCATTGTCATTACTGACAGATTTCAGCCACTGCTAACTTAAAACGGTTGCAGTATATCATTGCAAGTGTACCTGACATATTGGGTTTGGCAAGCTGTGCCCACGTGTGTAAAGTGAGCGATCCCTCCATAGGCTTGACGATCTGCAGTTTGTGGGGCTGCCGGAATCGAGCGAAGCCACCGGCGGCACCCGCGCCCCATACTGCACTCTCTTCGCTCACATCTCTCTCTGGAAAAAAATAAGCTATTATAAAATCACACTGGCCAAATCGTTTAAGCCTCTATTAATAAACTCGGATTAACTTCTGTCAAAGTAGCGCCAAGGATTTAACTATTGCCATCCTTTTTTGTTAGACAGTGACAAATAAGGATGGCAATAGTTAATATTGCCATCCGTCACCACAACAGTCGTTGGTCATTAAGCAATCATTAAGTCATTATTAGTTTAGGAAACAAAACGAAATCTATGGTTATACTTGACGTTTTGCTTTGATTTAAAAGTTTGTTAGAAGAAATGGAGCCCAGGACTCCATAGATGTTTATATATAACAAACAAATAATAGTATACCTGTATGACGCCTTTGCCTTAGCACGTGTGAGGCGGCTAGGGAAGCGCGGCGTGAGTTGATCTCTTGTGGCGTCAGACGTCGTAAGGCCGCCGCCAACTCCGCCGCACCAGGCGCGCCCGGCACGCCCACTCCACAACCGCCACTGGACACAACAACATCTTTACTAGATGATTTATACAGAAGGAAGTTCAAGGGAAGTTTAACAAACGCCTTCGCTTTGCTGCGGTGCCTCCAACTCTTCAGTCTTCCCGCGATCACGGCTGGTGTAATCTAGTTGAAACGTCGGGTAAAATAATAAGGTAATTTACGTGATAAATACCCGAATACATATGTATTTATAATGTGTTCTGATCGCGAAATTTTAAAAAAGACGATTAGTGCCTGGGACATTGTTTGAGATGGAGTAGGCTTGCCCAGCACTTAAGCCATCCTCTCAGCTTAACCAGCCACATCCACAGGAAAGACATGGTCAATAAGTGTGGGGCTGACTAAGCCGCGGGTCTCCTCACGATGTTTTCCTTCGCCGTTTAGAGCTCGTGTTAATGCGCGGCCAGGATTCGAACCCACGACCTTCAGATCGAAAGTCTAGGTATTATCCCCCTCGGACAGTGGCCATTCTATACGTAGTATCTTATCTATTCTATGCTTACGGGTAAAGGTCTTCAGATTCAGCGTCCGAGGTGTCGTCTAAGAAGGAGTCGTGAGACGGCGGCTTCGGTTGGAAGTAGACGGGGGGAGCTGGCGGTCCGTCTGCTACATCCGACCCGGGGATAGAAGGTCCGGAGCCGTTCGACCATCGCGTCGCGCATTGCACCGTCTCAAACACTTTCTGCATGCTTGAGCTGTGGACAACATAGAAATTCAAAATTCAAATATCATTTATTCAGTAGGACCGTTATGACCACTTTGAATCGTCTTAAGAGCTAGGTGATTCTACTCCTGTTCTTTCGCTACCAACACCGTGAAGAATCAGGGCAACAAACACGGTATGGGGCCTAGTTTTCTTTTCGGTGATCCATCCGCTTAAAATCTAAATAGTCAAGCTCCAGTGTGAAGCCAGTCGAACAATGTGAGTCTCGTCAAAGTCGTCAAAAGAAAAAAAAGAGGATTAACACCTCAACAAAACTAGAACTAAGAAATCCACCGGTAAAAATACTGTATCACTAGCACTGCCCTCACGGCGCTGCTTCCGTATTGATGATATATGGTGATGACGATGATGATGAAAAGTAGCCTATAACTTTCCTCAAGAGTTTAGCAATCAAATGCAGACAGATTTTTAAATTGGACTGGTAGTTCCTGATATTAGCGCGTTGAAACAAACAAACTCATCCGCTTTATTATATTAGTATCGATTATAACTACGAGTATACAGTATGTATATCATAGTACATTGTAATGATGATACAGTATAAATATAAAAATACTGAATCATCATTACTATTATTTTTTCTGTTAGATAGAATATTTCTCTTTTTATTCACCGATCTATTCCACTGAATAGATTGGTGGTCCTGTCTTATAAAAACCAATCATTTTTGTAAAACTTTAGAGAATGATCTCTTTTATCACAGAAAAGATACGACCACATGACAGATCTATAGGTCCTCGAGAGTGAGTACATACTAATGTCATAGGGGAAAGTTAGAAGCATGTCCAAACAGACATTTGTTTATCCTTCACCGTTTAGAATTGCAAGCTAGCGGGTAACAATTCGGCGGCCGCGGCAACGCTAGGCATAAGACCAGCGCATAGCCTTATGCCCCAGGTTTCTTCACAATGTTTTCCTTCACCTTTCAGAGCTCTTGCCAGTATACTCTAAACGAAGAATCCAACCGGAATTAAACTTAACGAATTTCGTTATAGCATTAAATGGTCTTAAAACGTTAATGATCTAGCAAATCTTCACCAAACAATTTTTTTTTTCGTATAATTATGCAGTGTGACCCGGCCATTATAGTCAGTTCTGAGGTTCAAGTGAGGGTAGTTCAACAAACGCCTTCGCTTTGCTGCGGTGACTCCAACACTTCAGTTTTCTTGCGACCACGGCTGGTGCAATTCAGTCGAAACGTCGGGCAAAAAAATAAGGTAACTTACGTGATAAATACCCGGATACATAATTAATTATGTGAGATACTCACTGTGCAAGCGGGTCGCCGATGCCGGAATCCAGACTGAATTCTGAATATACAGAGGAGTGCATTTCCCTGTGCAAGTTAGCGGGTAACAACCCGGCGGCCGCGGCGACGCTAGGCATAAGACCACGTGTAGGCTCGCCACGCTTGCGTAACTGCCGCAACTGTTCCTGGGCTTCTGATAGATGGGCTGCGATCTCGGCATATCGCTCCTGGAAAGAAATTACATTGAATATAGTAGACAATTAAATTGAATACAATAGAACATAGTAGTAATGACAATGGCGGGACGAACTCGTTTTGCCGGACTGGAGGGTTAGTTGTTGCTTAAGACCGCGATGTTTGGAGGGAGCGGGGGAGGCCTTTGCCCAGCAGTGGGATACTCATGGATGATAATAAATAAATAATAGACAATCAAAACTATTACTAATTGACCCGACAGACGTAGTCATACAACGAATTAGGCACGAGTTTTTCCGGACTTACCAATTTTTCAATTTTATTTTTATTTATTTCGACTACTATGGTCATGTTATCTAAAATAAAAATTAGCCAAATCGGTTTCTGCCTCTCTCAAGATCACTGATCAAATCGGTGAAATAAATGAAAAAAAAAACTGATCAATTCAATAAAGAAAAACAAATAAACAGTATTTGTACAAAATTTGTTATCCAACAGTGACATCCAATAAGGTATTAGAGGTAGTAGGGTCGGGGAGGGGCAGCTTAAAATAAAAAGCCTATTTGTAGGTCAAATAAGTTAATCGAAATGACTAATTCTGTAACAGACTTTAAACGGTGAAAGTAAAAGTGACCGATCTATGAAGCGGCACACCTCATACTAAAAAACCATCGTAAAAAATGTCTAGCTCGAACATTAACTATAATTGATTACACAGGCACGTTGACCAACGTTTATAATACAGATTTATCTATAGTATTTTTGTTTCAGCTATTATGAGATAGTTGGTGTTTACATACGTTTAGTACATAAGGTATTACATAAACAGGTACAGCAGCCATATCATGGTCAAGTAAATTAAAGCCTACATTACCTGACCAATTTGCAAATCACGTAGATACAGATAGCATGCAGATATACGATTACAAGCAAACTTAATTTAGCTAGAAGCCACGTAATTGTGCTAAAAGGATTTACCTACCTTTTTATCAAACAAACGATGCGCCTATCTTTAGCAGTTCATATTATCAGTTCAAACAAATATTTATTGCTAAACGAGTATTATACAAGTTTCAAGAGCATAGTCTGACCTCGCAGTTTCTAGGTCAAGGCCAAGCCATGACGTAAACAAGATGTTTGACGTGAAGCGAGGTAAATGAAAATTCTATTTCTCGAACGTGATAGCTATCCAAGTCTTTGAAATCGTGAAATCGAATCTACTTTCCGCGTCATTCAAATTTGCACCGTGATGTGATGATTAGACAGTTAGTTTACGAAGCAGGGCTCCTCTCTAAATTAAAATGAAATCTCGTGTCAATTTTTGTAGTTCAGCTTATGTTGGTCAAATGTTCCGAATTCAGTTTCCACCGACATAAGCTGAACTATATTAATTGGCAAGATATATCGTTTTTAGTTTTAGGAGTAGCCCCCAGTGTGTTGGTATGATCGAATTATGTCCCTTTGTAATATGTTCAAGTGTACATAAATTACCTTGTAATCTGCAAGTTCTGAGGCGAGTGCATTTTGGTTATCTCTAGTTATTTCCAATATCCGCAGCGTGTGATCATGCTCTGCAGTTAGCTGTAACAAACATTACTATTGTTATGGGCTTCATATAACTTTATCGAAATATTTACGATCCTGTTCAGATTATAATTTTGAACAAACAGAAAACAGTTATTTATTAACAAGCTATGTAGACAAGACATTTCCTATCTTTCACCATGGTTAAAAATAAAGAGCGCAAAAGATCCCACACAAACGAAGTGCATCCGAAAGGATATGATCCTATCTAAGATAAGAATTATCATTGTCAGTGATGATTTGCAGTACTGGTTCTACCAGCGCCATTAAACGTCGATTTAATGTTGGGTATGACATGATTTTAGATTGACTTTTGTCAGAGTAGGTTCATTTTCATTTTGAGCCGGTACCGTGAGCCGGTTCATTTGAGCCGGTCATTTCCAATTGACTGTTCATTATTTTGGCGGACTAGTCACTCATTCTCATATGACAATCTGCCCGATCAGTTCCGAATTCTTTCTTGTCATTGTCAAACAAGGAGTAATTGAAGATTAAATGAAGCTTGAGGAAAGAGTAACGTCATTTTCTGATTTTGTCATTTGTGTACGGTCATATGACATTTGAATTGAATCATGACTTTTTAGAAGTTGAGCCGATCACACAAAGTTGAATTTTGTACGGGACAAAAGAGCCGCGTCAGTAACGTCATACTCAACACTACTTCGATTATTTAGTAGGACTGAAATAAAACTAAAAGTATTTCCAGAGTCTACCTTTGTGCGAACGGTAATCCTATTGGTATAAGAATTTTATTCCGTGATCCGCTTTTGTTTCAAGGTTGATTTCTAGACAAGACGACCTATGGTAGACACTCTTATCGATGAATGAATGATGAATCCATTATTAAGTAGATAAATATTTTATCGTACCCGTTATTACATTTAAAAGGTGGTAAAGACCCCCCTTATTTAGCTTTATGATATGTTAACAAAAGAATTCGGAATGTTCTAGAAAGATTTTTATATACTTAATTAAGATAGCGGCGACATTTGAAATGATACGAATTTAGGGCAAATTATTAGCATTGTTAAATATTTATCAGTATAATAATGATAAATTTTCGCTTAAGGATATTCTGAGGCGATAAATATTTCTGTTTTTCTTTTAATTTCGTAGTAACTACTAACCTACCGAGTCTTAAATTTCGCCTAGACGAGAGGTGTAAGTGCAGATTTAACAGATTTACTCAGAGTCTACTCAGAGTCACTCGTAGAACTAATAATGATTTAATCAATCTTCATTCATGAAATACCAGATACGTCATAATAATAATTTATTTGAAGGCTCTTAGGCTTAATTTTAAATAATAAAAGGTTTATTAGGAAGTAAGAATGTACTACTAAAATACTTCTCCTTTCTCCTGTTCATGTAATGTTACTGAACTTAAACTAGGACTGGTATGTTAAATTCTAATTCTTTAGCAAACTGTCTTCAAAATCTTATCAGGGCCATACATCCGTTCATTGACCTTATCATATCAGCTATTAAAATAACCAATGACAAAAAATCAACTAGAAATAACATTATGTGCTTTAAACTTTGAGACTTGAGCACATTTTTAAATGATAAGTACCTATAAGTGAAAATGATAAGTGTACAAAAGTACATCAAAATCGGTTGGGAACAAAATGGTTCAAAATTCAGTTACTTATAAGATTTATGCTGTACTAACATGTAAAGTCAATAAAAGCTTGTAAAGGTTAATCGCGCGATAAAATAATGGGTCAATGTATGAAAAATATGATGTTAAACAGTAAATTACCTGTTGGTAGTTCCGTTCGCTAGAGGTGAGCCTCGAATTAGCCGAATCGAGCTGAGACTGCAGATCGTTAGCGCGCTGTCTTTCCTCATACAGTTCTGTACTAAGCACGGTGGCCTCGGAATTTGCACTAGCTGTAAATAAATGCAATTATAAAAGCGATGATAATGACTAGATAACGCACAGCCAAGTTTGAAGACTTTGGAGAAGGTGTTTAATTTCGCAGAAACTCGTTCTACATTGTTGTACAGTGTCGCTGCCCTAGTAAAGTGATTTTAAGACCCCTCGCAGACGAAAACTTTGCTACCCAAGCTAAAAATAAGCCTATATCTGTCTGGAATAATGCACCTTTTGAATAGTGAAAGAAAGTTCTAATTAGGTGCAGTCAACTCCGGGGATTCCCTCCACATAAACTCACAATGTTCGCACTCGTTTAATAATATCAGTATAGATTACAATAATTGATTACCACTATTGAGTAATGGTTTATAAAGTAAACAACATCAAAAGTTACATTTATGTAGTTCTAATCTAATCCCACTCAAACAGTATTGGTCCCGCCACGCTGCTGCGGAAATCGAACTAGCAACTGCGGTTCAGCCAAACCCGCGAAGGAATCAAGTTTGTCATAATATTATATCACAAAACTAGTTTATATCAGGAAATACCCAACAGCCATGAAAAAGCTTGGGCTTGGCTAAGTAGGGCAAGGTATTAATTAACATCGTAAAACGTTATTACGCGCAGAGTGATTTGAATAAACCATTACGGGCGTAACATTCACTTTAGTATGACACAAATTACTAAAACATCAAAAACGATAAACATAGGAAAGTTCAACATACCATTTGTACTATCAGTACCTACCTACCTACTTACATTAAAAGAAAGAAGGAATGAATTATTTTTTTTGCAAAAAATATTTAAACGGTGTATTAAGACTACGTCTGAAAACTCAAACCATTCTTCCTGATTGATTACCAGAGACGATAAATTGGTCCTTTTCGAGTTTTATTTCATTGGTTTATCGATCGAGCGAGCGAAGCGAGCGAAGATCTTAGTGGCAAGTTAGGCGATTTTGCTTTGTATGTTTGTATGTTTGTATGTTTGTATGTTTCATTTTTATGTTCTCGCATAACTATCGAACCGCTTATCCAATCTGTATGAAACTTGATAGGTCAATAGGTAGTGCTATGGAAATTTGCTGTGGAGCGTATGAGCGTAATCGATGAAGGGGTTGTAAAGATATGGGGTTCCCAAGGGGGTAAATTTTTTTCAAAGTTACCCAAATATATTGAGTGGGGTGTCATACGAAAGGGCTTATTTTGTACATTCCAAAACGGTTTTTATTTTTAATCTAGGATGTATAGTTTTTGAAATACGACCAAAGAACAAAAACTACGAAACCAGAGCTGCAAGAGCTCCCGTTTCATAGAGTTTCGATGTCTTCGTAGCTCATTGACTGGTCGGTCTTAAAAAGAGAGTGGCATCGTTGCGGTTTGGTTTGCAATGATTTTAGATGCTACTTAATTTATTTTCATGATAAAAAAATTTTTGATAAAGAATGAAAATAATTGGGGTAAAAAAAGTTAAATAAACAAATATAATGAGTGGGGTGTCAAATGAAAGGTCTTAATTTGTACATTCCAAAATAGTTATTATTTTGATTCTAGGACGTATACTTTAGAAATACGACGAGAATTCATAAATATGAAATAAATGAAAAATTAGACCTGTATTGCATGCATGCTAGTATTTTTTACCATGAAGAGCTAGCGCAATAGGCATACTCGGCAGTAGTAGCACTTGAAATTATAGGGGTAGTCAGAAGAAAGTCCAAATGTAAGCCATCTACGGTGCGCGAGATCTCAGTTCGGGGCGAACTACTAGTTTAATTATGGTCAATGACATGCTCCCGTAAGCTTCAGGTTGTCAGAATCCCAGAGTTCGAGTAGAAACACGATTTACTCTATTAATCTAGATCTAGATCATTCAGCATTATTTCAGTTGTCAGAAGTTGTATAAGTACAGGGCCTGTATTCTACTAGATGACAACCGCTTTGGTTTGGTTCGATCTCTTAAATGTCAGCCATTTGGTGAAATAGTAGAATAGCTTTTCAAAAATTTGTTCTGCCAAAGTTCAAAACCTCACCACAACTAAGTCGTTTGTTATTAGTAGTCATGGAAACAGTCGCTTTAGTTGAGGTTTTGGTTGAGGTTGATAAAAAGTTCGGTACCGGAATCGACGCCCAGTACACCCAGTAAAGATGGAAGGTGCATAATATTTTTGAATTTTATTTTTAATTTATTTATTGGACACAAAAAAGAACTAAGTACAAACATAGATTTTTAAAGGTAATGTATAAAGACGAGCTTTACCTCAAAAGAGTTTTCTTACAGCAAACCTTGTTTACCTTGTAATCATATTTTGTGTAATTGACGCCTTCTTTCTTAAAACGTTTAAATTTTTAATTTTGTTCGTCTGTCTCGCCGTAGAATCCGACACGTTAGAACAAGTATGGTCTGACAGGGTGTGAATTCGTTTAGCAACACACTGCTAGACCACCTTGTACCACCGAGCCGATGTCTTGCTTTCTTCCAATCGCCGTAATCACAATATACCTATTGTAAAAACACCTAGATAAACAGTACACAATATGGCTCATTTCATTACGCTGTGATGATAGGATTATTATCGTTTAATCAGAAATAGTTCAGATAAAGATGGAAGCATGAAGTATTTAGTAAATAAATACTTGTTTTATCATTATCATGTCTCGTGCTGTTGTTGAAGCGTGATGCCCAAAGTGTGGACGTTTGATTTCGGATTAATTAGTGATAGGCATATTTTTAACTTTAGTCAAACCAGGTAATGTAAATAGATAGATAATAATGCACGATAAGTACAAGGATCTTGATAAGAAATAAAAAACACGTTTCACAAATACACACTAAGTATTCCACCTGTTATATGAATGTACCGTAACAAAAAACTTGTAAGTTTGTACAGCTACTTGTACTTGTATGAACAGGGTATCTAGGCCAGCCTTTTGTTTACCTGTGTATTATCAATGTGGGCTATACATTGATACCATTCACAATCATTGATATCGATGATAGGTAAATATGTATCAAACTTTACATATCAATCGGGCTTTATATCGAAGACGCTGCAACTGCAATAGATCGCCGAAAAGTCCTTTTGCAAAATCTGACCTGCGATTTGATCTTCATTTATGTTGAAAAGGTACATTATCTTCGATGCTCCATAACAGTATTTACATCTTAACTATTTTGCTGATTTTCATGAGCTGATTGATACATTCGCAGTTGCAGCTATTACCCCTAAGGAAAGGGAAAGGGAGCCCTTCAAACACATAGGCTGGCTCACGACTCATTTGACCTTTTACAAACTGACTGTTAAGTGACTGAGTCAGTAAACTTTAAGAGAAAATAGATGTTTTTCATGTTGTGCCTTGTCCTGGTACTTTCGCTAAGTTCGGTTGTCCCGCTCCAAAGCACGGCCCGTATACGTCTATAGAACGACTCATCACTTCATCGTCGACCAGGTCGACGATGAAGTGACTCACCCACCAAGTCAATAAGCAATGTTCGACAGTGCTGTATCGGGCCGCATTTTCTCTTTCTGCAGAAACCTGACTTCATTGCATACTCATAGATTCTATTGCCATGGCAAGTGGTTCTTATTGGTGAACGATGACGTGACTCACCGAGTTGGCACACAATGTCTCGGAGCAGCAGCTCCACGGCCAGCTCGGCGGAGTCGGCGCCGGCGGCAAGCCGCGTGGCCTCCTCCCGCAACGCTCGGTTCTCTAGCTCCAGCTACGTCATGGAGAACGGCTCCTATTGGTGAACGATGACGCGACTCACCGAGTTGGCACACAATATTTTGGAGCAGCTGCTGCTTGGCCAGCTCGGCGGAGTCGGCGCCGGCGGCAAGCTGCGTGGCCTCCTCCCGCAACGCTCAGTTCTCTAGCTCCAGCTACGTCATGGAGAACGGCTCCTATTGGTGAACGATGACGTGACTCACCGAGTTGATGCGCAATGTCTCTAAGCAGCTGTTGCTCGGCCAGCTCGGCGGAGTCGGCGCTGGCAGCAAGCCGCGTGGCCTACTCCCACAACGCTCGGTTCTCTAGCTCCAGCTACGTCATGGAGAACGGCTCCTATTGGTGAACGATGACGCGACTCACCGAGTTGATGCGCAATGTCTCTAAGCTAAGCAGCTGTTGCTCGGCCAGCTCGGCGGAGTCGGCGCCGGCGGCGAGCCGCGTGGCCTCCTCCCGCAATGCTCTGTTCTCTAGCTCCAGCTACGTCATGGAGAACGGCTCCTATTGGTGAACGATGATGACTCACCGAGTTGATGCGCAATGTCTCTAAGCAGCTGTTGCTCGGCCAGCTCGGCGGAGTCGGCGCCGGCGGCAAGCCGCGTGGCCTCCTCCCGCAACGCTCTGTTCTCTCGCTCCAGCGCGCCGGTGCGCCTGCGGATCGCGGCCGCACACGCTTCCTCCTGCTCCGTCGGGGAAAGCGGCTCCTCTGTGTCATTTGTTAACACCTACCAACAATAACTAGTATGAGAAACCCGCGCTTTTCATTGAAATATAAGACAAAATCGTTTGAATTGGAAAATGCGAAAAGAGAAATTGCTCACAATATTGGACTACGATAATCTGTCATTCGAGACTTGCTTTTACTCATGTCTAGAAAGTAATTATAAAATATTTCTAACTTTTTATGGAGTTATTCCGACACACACCCAACCCAAGTACGAAAATTATTCTGAATACAAAATGTAACAGACCTAAGTGTAGAGTGTTGAGTTGATATAGTGTATGTTACCTGCAGCAGATCAGTCTTTACGATGAGGTCGTGCCTGAGCTGTGTGATGGTATCGTTGGCGCTGCGCAGGTCGCCTTCGAGTGAGTTGACACGCGCCTCCAGCACCCCCTGAGTCGTCAGGAGTTCTTTGCCTATTCGCGCTGTCAACTCCAAGTCTTTCTCTTTCTGTGCACCAAATAATATACACCTTAAAATCGCACGATATAATATTGGTCAACACTGTTGGTCTGAGTCTGGCAACAATATTTTGGTCTTTGACATTAGCTTTCTGTCTTGTTTAGAATCGGTTTATGTGTCCGGGTATAGTCAATAAAGTGTATCTAGACTCTCAGATCAAATGAAAATGGATTTGTCATTCGAAGAAAATGTATTGTAGTGGTTAAAAATGTTTTACTATTCATAATTATAGTGATAAAAAGTAAAAACACCATCGTAAATTTCATTTTCTAGAGCGTGGACTTCGTCTGGCTTACAATTTATATAAAACAAGCGAACGCCCGCAGCTTTGCTCGCGTGGACTACTATTTTTTTATCGAACGGAAACTATACTTACTTACATTTTTCCGAGATAAAAAGTAGCGTAGGTGTTATTCCAGAACCTAAACTATCTTCATTGCAAATTTCATCAATATTTGTTTAATAATAGTTATGGGAATATGTGGTAACAAAACTTCACACACACGGACTTTCGCCTTTATAATATTAGTAGGATAAAAATGTAT
Organism: Camptogramma bilineatum; assembly: GCA_958496255.1. Classification (NCBI taxonomy): domain Eukaryota; kingdom Metazoa; phylum Arthropoda; class Insecta; order Lepidoptera; family Geometridae; genus Camptogramma; species Camptogramma bilineatum. Next base: position 10,280,768 of record OY292456.1, read on the forward strand.
GTTTGTATGACTGTTCACTATGCGTTCCTAAACCATTGATAAGATTGTGATTAAACTTTGGTAGGGTCTTCTGAGGACGCCCGCAAGTTTCTGGCCCAAAAAACCCTACAAAATTAAAAAAAACTGAGGCGGTACAAAGTTTTCCGGTTAACGAGTGTTTTATAAACAAGGTAAATGGATGTTTTATTCTAAACTAGTGAACGCTCGCGGCTTCGCTCGCGTGGACTACTATTTTGAATCCCACGGGAACACCATACATTTTAACATGTTTAACAGATTCCAAATATCATCAAAATCGGTTTAGTAGTTATGGGGATACGTGGTAACAAGCATTCACACACACACACGGACTTTCGCCTTTATAATATTAGTAGGATACCCATTGAGAAACCCAAACCGTAGTTATGGACGAATGATGAAACGAAAATTAATACTTTGTAAGTAGGAGCTTTTTAGTAGCAGATATTTATGCAATTGGGAACATGCGTCTGATTCAAAAGCGGGTTAAATGTATTTTATTATGAACACTGTTGCTTTAGAGGTATGTGTGTGTAATTATTTTTTAATATTAAACCATTTTCGATTAGAAAATAAATTTTAAAAATTGCAAAAAATAGTAGGAATTTCAAAATACTTGAAAAGGATGTGAAAGGATGTGACGTCACGAGTTCATAAGACGAGTCAAGGACGAGTCAGATATAACGATCCATAGATAAGTTTTTTTTTTAATTTTCACAATTCCTAAACTCGAACTTATTGTTGTCACAGATTACTGTTGTACTTAGTATCAATTTGACGTCACACGTCAAAGTTCACAAATTGTTACTACAACAGTAATCTGTGACAACAATAATAATCGTGTTTCAGATGCGTGAAAATGTTGGTAAATTTCAAAAATTATTTTTGTTATAAAATTTTAGTTTTTCGGCGCTGGAATTTTTATTACGGTTATTTGAAGATATAACCTATCTTATAAAATCATAAAAAAAAATTGTGGGAGTTCCCTATTGAACAAAACTTACTTCTTCTAAGAGCCGTGTAACCGCTTCGATGTCATTGTAGGTTTTTGTCATTTGGCTCACCCTGTTGCTGCATAGAACTGCAAAATAATAATAGTGCTTAGAAAAAGTTCAAATGTTCACGCTTTATCGTGAAATCACTCACAAGTTTGTTTATACACAATGCGAACAATGAAATAGATAGCCGCACACTTTACAATAGATAATATGATTTGTAAACTGAAGTACGAGTAATACATATCTACATGAAAAGACAATAGCTTTTCATGTACCTATGTACTTATTACATAGATTCTTAGATAATGTTAGCATTTACAACATGTATTTGTCGCAACCTCAAGCTAGATATTACGAAATAAGTATTATCTTCTCAACTTATCTTCATAAATAAGCATTTACTTGGTCAGTCAAAGAAACACAGTTTTATAAGCTTATAATGTAAAATATGGACGTTTAAATAATGTAGGTATTTAGTAGGTGACATAATAGGGGCATTGCATTTCCAGTGTGATTCACTTGATGCAATATTTGGTGCAGTTATTGAACTCGAAACTCGATTGCTAGGCTTCGTTAAACTATCTCGTTTGGTAGATAATTATAATTTTAAAACATGTACCTAGTGGGTTTAATTTTACACCTGCTACACGGAAAATTATCGTGTAAATTAACCTCAATCCATTTTCATATAATTGCAGTACGAAATAAACAAATAATTCTGGCACAAAAAATATACGTTAAGTGAGATGACATTGAATCCATTTACATTTACACGATTTTTAAGTAAGAACCTTAATTTTCAAGGCGATCCATAAAAATATTAGACATGGCCTTTCATAACCGTTTCTTGCAATACATAATCACAAATATCAATAAAAGTAATTCCAACCCATAACTGAGAAACGTTCTGACATGTTTATTTCTTCTAATAAATCATTTGTATGAGTGCCAGGAAAATGCATGAAAGATGCGGTGCTAAAAGAAACAATTAACTTAACGATTTTTCCTGAACATACCTACTAGAAAACTTAAAATTACAATCTAAAAGATACACGCACTTATACAACCAGGAGGGTTGTATAAGTGCTAATAAATGTAATATTATGTTTACTGACCGCTGTAATAACGCGAGTCCAATTTTGGTCGACTCTTACTCCTCGAAACGTGCATTTTAAATTTTAAGGTATCAATTCACACGAATTGAATCCTTTCCGTTTTACACTAGGGTTTCACATGGTTGAATCGAAGTAAAATAAATAAAAAACTATAAACACGTAAATTCAATACACGATCACAAATCACAAAACCGTCCAATGATGATTATGGACGAGTACTCGAGCTATAACAGTTCGAAGCTTACTCGACTTGAGCACTGATAAGATACCGCAGGTAGGTTGTCTAAATTATTCACCAATCATGATAGATTAATACGATAGATTGCAGCCACCATGTTAGTACTACAAAGTACTGGCCAGGGAGACTGTCATCTAAACACGGCCTCGGTGCGTTCATCGAACCTCCTTTTGAAATCAAGATACTCGAATTCTCACAAACAAAACCGGCATTGGCTAGAGTTTCCCAGGAATGACGCGGATGCTCGGATCCAATGTTGTATCAATAAAGGTGCCAAAGGTAACGTTGGCGACGATCGACAAATACGGGCGCGAAGTAACCGATCCAGTTAGCGACTGGTGTACACAGCACGCATAGCCCAAGCCCCGGGCACACCGCTTTGCAGATCACAGGCAAAACAAACGATTCTATTGTACACGTTTGTGGGAAAACTCAATCACAAAAGACAACAAACGCATCGACTATTTTTATAGACATGTTATTACCCTTTTTGTGTTTACAGGAGAACATTGTTGCAAAAGTTTCAATTCCAAGCCCTATGCACTGCATACAGTGTTACAAGTATATCATTCAGAGTTAGATTCATATTTTGGTGAATAGAAAGCTTGTAACTTTTCATGACTCATCAAATTTAATTGTAGATAGTTAAAATCACACCCACAAATTACACGCCCAAGACAAGCCTCGAATGAAAAAGCACAAATAATCAAAATACTGAATTAAACTAATTTTTATGATTTTATGTAAGCCACACTTAATACGTTACGTATAACAGAGCCATTGCTTTCCAGAACAAAAAGCTATGGGAACATACAGCTAGGTATAATAGCTGCACTGAATGCGGTAGATATGTCAGTTTTCCCATTCTTACCTCATATTACTATTACAACGGATATTGATTGTTCGCAGTTACGTCTCACGCGAAGACGAAAGACTTTCACAGTTTTTGTGAGGCACATTTCCCGAACTAATCATTGCTCTTCGACCCCGATGAGAATGTTCTCAAACAACTTATGGGATCGCAGAAATTGACAAAATAACATACTAGTAACGTGATATAACGATTAGGTATGTAATGGCACGAATAGCACCTGTAATTTCAAGGCATTTAGCGAACATAATATTCTAGGTCATGGTTAGTCAATTAGATTTTGTGTTATACAAGCAGCACGTGGGTTATTAGTGTTAACAGTGAAACTATGAGATAAGCGTGGCTAGGAAATAGCATATTAATCTGAAAACTATTCGAATTAGGTCTGAGGAAGAAGCGCGAATGTTCAAAAGCTCCAGATGTTGCTGATAGCGATGAATAGGACGAGGATGGTTGCCGCACCACGTCGAGCCATTTACCTCTATCAAGGAGCAAAGTCCGGATGACACGGAAGTAGAGCCTTCCGAATCGGTCTCGTGCGACGTGATAGATAAAGTCCGGGTACTCGCCGAGGCACTCCCGGAGCTCAGCTTCGGGAAGGGTGCTCAACTCGTGGAAGAGCTCAGGATCGAAGCCAGGCGGCGGCGAGGCGCGCGAGCCGCCCGCGCACCCCGCGCCCGCGCCCTCTGAGCCCTCCGCCGTGACGCGCCCGAGCCTCGAACATCGGCTCCGCCCGCGTCAGGCCGATCGGCGATCACTCTCCCCACTCACTCAACTATAGTCTCAACAATCCTATTCACAACGTATCCATACAAAAGTACTGGACAAACTGAACCGGCAGACCATTTTACACTCCGCTGACACCAATATTTGTAATGTTCATGACGTAAACTCTGTAAATCGTGCAGAACACTTATTTGAAGACGCAATGGAATAACTTCAATACTTGTACGATATAGATTTTACCTACATCTAGTTCGCAAGCAGCAAACCGCAACACGCTCGGGTGGCCAAGCGAGATGTTTAAATTAACTCTCTTATGAAATCCGCAATAATATGTGAAACACGAGCCAAACGACACGACATTGCTAAAATAAGTTTAGTAGAAATATACATTATCCTTACTAACTTTTAATGAAGTAAGTACTAGGAATCCAAACCAACTGGTGGTATACCAAAGCGATTTGTGAGATGTGTTGATGGCACTATTGCCAGCCGGCATATTATTTTGCTATTACAAAGTATACCAAGATGAACTGAACATTCTACAAAATGATCTCTCAAGACAATCCGCAGTCAATCATGAAACTAATAAATAACGCCAAACAATGGGTTGTAATAACGACAAAAAGAATTTAATACGTTATGATCTCACCTCTGATTGATTGTCACCAGGTTTCAAATAAAATATTTTCACGGTCAGAGTAGAATAATAAAAACTATTTGCAACTACTAGCCTCCATTGAGATCTTGAAGTCATGAGTTCAGATGACCATATTTAGTAGTAAGGTTTAGATGTTTTTTGTAAGGAAAATGTTTCATTTTTATTTCGTTGAAGAGATAGCGAAGAAGCCAAGGTTTTTAATCTACTAAAGTAGATGTTAGCTATCTATACAGCAGAGAATTTCCTACTAATGCAGTGGGTGTGAGTTCACGCTGGGCCGGGGACCGAAGGTCGCTCAAGCACGTGATTCATCATCTGACGTCGAATTTACAACAGCAAATGTATAGCCAGCATAAAAAGCAGTACAATTTTCTAACGCCTTCCTATTCGTAAGTATGTAGCAATTTACCAGACCAACAATTTACATTATTCGTTGTTCTCACAAATGTTCCATCATTTTGCGAATAATCTGTTGAGCTTAACCACAATTATTATTAAACTGTTTAGTTTAGATAATGATTCACAACATCTGGTAATTGAAATTTAATGAGCTTTGAACAGAATACTATGTATAGTAAAACCAGAAAAATAATGGTTTTCGGGAAACAACGGAAACAATCGCATAAAATTACAAAAACGATCGACGAAAAGTCATTTGGAAATGAAAATTACTCATAGTTTCAACTTTATCGCAAACAAACAAAAATCAATGTCATTTTTAACAAAAGCAAATTAGTTGCAACTTGCAAGCCGTGCGAGCTGCGCTGATGATGACGTGCAATTCTGTCGCATTCTGTTTTGTGGTGTTGCTGCTATCAGACATATTCGGAAAACACGAAAATGACCGATGTCCATTCTAAAGCTTGAAGTACTGAACAACTATGACACCAGGACCACAATTTTTTATGTTTAATTATAGATGAAGAAAAAAGGGCTTGCCAAACAGCAAAACTACCTATTTATTTCAAATAATGAAATTTTTAATCATTACAAGAAACCGAGACTAAGTAACTGTTATTTAATTATCAATAGTGAATATTGTAATATTATCATATATACATATTTGGGAAGGACTAGCTAGGCGGAGATGGCGAGACGAGCTTGACAGCCGTACCTAAATGTTTTCCTCATACAAATATTCAAGTTTTCCTTCAGGTAAAGAGTTAAGATTAACAATACTTCGACAACCTTGAGAGGTACTGAATAAATAATGTTCAAGAAACTCACTAGATACCTACTTTTCGTAATGAATTGAAATGATAAGACAAATCAAAACTTGTGCATGCTCAATGAAATGAAACGGCTACTTTTCGTTGTAGAGTTACTAGACCGGAAGATCAATTACTACCTATAAGAATGATAATCGTGAAACATGAATCTGAAGCATTTCAAACATAAATAACAGCCAATTGTAAAGTGATTAGTTAGAAATCAGTAAAGCATAAAAATGTTTAATGAATCAAGACAACGAGAATCAATTCAAGGAGAGGATTGAAGATTTATCAGTAAAAAATGTAAAAATATAAAAGTAAAAATATGCATTGTTTGTGGTTATTTACTTAAACCGAGGTAACCTTGTTTGAGGGTATTTCGTTTACATAAAACTAAAGTAGGTTACTCGAAACATATGACGAAATATCGACCCTGTTCGTACGTACTCAACATACACTACGAAAATAGTTTAGAGATCTAAGATAGAAAGGTAGACAGAAACACCGACAGTACGTAAATAGATTCCGATTGAATTGCGGTTTATACATAACAGAAACAACGTTAGTATGGCATCGTTCACCGTTCATGATAATGTGCTTATCGCAAATTTGCGCAAAAACATAACTTTAATGCGAAATCCTACATTAACCACTGAAACGTAAAAAACAACCTTTATCTTAGAACAAGACGATTTCTTTTACTAACGGTTCCCGTGTTTGAGGCCAGTGGTAATAAACTTTCACGATCAAGTGCAAGCAAAGTCTGCTTGAAGTTATCACGCGAATTGTACTACACTGACTCGCGAGTCGCGACACATGAGTGCGACCGGACTCAGAACGAATCCGCAATGCGCAGACCACGGCGAGGCGTCCACTTCCGCCGATGCCGTACCGATAACTAAATATTATAGTACAAGTTGGCTGAACGATACCACTTGATCTTGATATACCGAATTGCACCGTGAGTAGTTCCGATTGTTTTTCAATACATTATGCGCATACTAATGAGGTTGCAAGATAGTTGTACCTATATGTAGTTAAAACCTTTCACTATTCTTGAGAGTCAGGTGTTGAGCAACTTACCAAGTGAAAATATTTAAGTAACAAGCATGTTTTCCTTTGAAAGTAAACTACCGGTTAATTAATACCCGAGTCACGGGCTTGGCAGATGAACATTCCCATGAAGCTAGTTGTATGGTAACTGCAATATATAAAAAAACACTTTGACATATAAACCTTAACAGCACCCGGAGAGAAAGGTTTAATTCAGACGAAACGTTATAAAAAATAATGGATGCAAATGTTGGAATAAATAAGATAAAAATCATTATTAAAATTTCTTTCATACATAGTTTCTAATTACAATTTAATGCCTAAATGAATCATTTTATAAATTAAAGAGTCAATATTTAATTTTTATTCACGTGAATTTCTAACTTTATGCCAAAGCATGAATAATAATAAACCAACGAAAGAATAATTAAATAAAAACATAGAATTTTTTACCTTTTCCTGCAACCAAGTAAATTGCTCGTGGCAAGCAGTTTTTAGAATCAATACAAAGTGTGACTGGCTGATGAACCGTCAGGATTTAGTAGAACCTTCGAACCCACGAAAGAAATTTAGTTCATTCCGCATGATGATTCTGTAGCGGTTCTATATTTCTCAGTCCAACTATTTGGCAAACAATGTACACAGCTAATAATTTATTGCAGGAATAACATCAGAAATTGCAAGTCAAATGGCAATAGAAGCGAAGGGGGTCCAAGGACACTGATAGGATCTGACATTTGCTGAGAAAATGAAAGTACAAAACAATAATGAGGCTGCATTTGGAGCAGATCAAGGCAAAGATGAATATTTCGCCATGTTAAGAATGTTCACAACAATTGCACCACTGTGAACTGTATTAAACGAACGTAAGGACTTCCTGAGGTCAGATTTCACTTCGATCATGCGCAGTCCTAAACCCAAACAACGGTGCGTGTATTTCAAGGTCTCAGTTAAAATACTTTGTAATCTAAAGCAGCTTGCGTGTCTACCGGAAAGCTTCTAAAATAAGGAGCAATTGTATTAAATACAATACATAGTAGTGATGAGAGTAAATTATTTGGAGGCAATTACAACATATCCACAAATATCTATATACCTACAAAAATAGGAATATAACGCTTTACATCCAATTTAGTTCTACAAACAAATAGTGAATTTATGGTCTCACGGTCAAGATAAGAGATCTGGCTCACAGCTGTTGCGCGCTGAGACGCGGACGCTGCATGAACCGTGGCTTCGCAACCGACGCGACTCTCACTCCGAAACCACCCCGATCGATGACGCAGAGGGTGCGAATTTGTACTTCATTTACCTTCTCGAACAAAACGATGGAACAATCTTGTTACCACAAACCAAACTCTTCCATAGATAAGAGAATCACGATTTAAGAAACAAACATGCGATTTTTCACAATTTTGAAAAGGTCAAGACAATGTTTGCCTTAGCACGTGTATACGCGAATGGTATTTGGGTGCAGCGGTGCACCTTTTCTATGTTTAGCGTTCGGTTTGGGGCGTTTGGATGCGCGGCGTGGTCGGCGCATGGGACGGGTTCGGGAGCTATCGATCGACGGCGGGGCGAGGGCCGGCGATATGAGACACGCGTGCCTCGTGGCTACCGGCGCGACCGGCACTGCTGGACTCGCTAGCAACGCGCGTGCGCGACCCACAGATACCTACCACTACAGCATGCCGATTCCGTCCGACACTTGAAACGTCACGCCAATGCCGTCAAAACTGAACACATCTATACCCCATCTGCAATGTTTCTTATAACAGCCTAGAATTTAATCAACATAAATAAAAATGTTATTAATACATTAAAATGAGCGAAAACATTAAAATACGATTTACGAGCGAGATGGGAACGTAGTTAGATAAGAAAGAAGTACAAAATGAGATATGGTTATTGTTTGATTGTTCCTAATTATCATTTCTTTTAGATTCGAGGTTACATTGATTGACCAAGTAAATATACATTAAAAACTAATTTATGAAGCATTAATTATATCCGTACTGGAATAAAATATTTCATTATTCACAGCAGAGCGAGTGTACTGACTTCCAGAACCTTGGAATACTTTAACCAGTCAAAAATATCTATTTACCCGACTGCGCAAAGCAAAGGAAGGGTAATGTGTTTATCAGTCTATGTTTGTTTGGATGTTTCTATGTGGCACTCTAGAGGCCAAACGCGTGGACCGATTTTGATAATTCTTACGTCAATCGATTCGTCTCAACCTTGGGAGTGCTACTAAAGACATGATGGCTGATTTACACAGGGTCAGTAGATAAGTCAGGTGGCGGGGGGCGCCAACTGACTTTAAAATATTCGCGTCCGAATATTCAAGTCAGCGCTGACTTCAAGCCACTGTACTGACTTCCAATCAGTTTACACAGGGTTTTTTTCGGGTCAGCACTGACTTGCCTCGAATTTGTAGTCAGTTACTGACCCTGTGTAAATCAGCTCTGACAGTAAACAAAATTCACCAGTGCCACAACCAGACGCCATATCGTCAAAATTAAAAAAAAACCAAAATCGTCACACTATATCAAGTGGGGTATCGTTGAATAGGTATTTCAAAATCAACTTTAGGTTTCTTTTACCATTTTTTATTTTAAGTAATAGTTTAGGAAAAATAACGGTTTAAAGTTGATTAATAATAATTCTCGCTATGGATGTTTCTATGTGGCACTCTAGAGGCCAAACGCGTGGACCGATTTTGATGATTCTTACGTCAATCGATTTGTCTCAACCTTGGGAGTGTCACTAAAGATATGACAGTACCTAATCAAAATTCACCAGGGCTACAACCAGACGCCATATTGTCAAAATTAAAAGAATCAAAATCGTCACACTATATCAAGTGGGGTATCGTTGAATAGGTATTTTAAAATCAACTTTATCATATCTAAAAAGTGTTAAATAAAAATATATTTTAAAAAAACAAAAACCCGACTGCGTCAAAACTAAAAAGAAAAAAACAAGCCTGCAAAGAATTACTCACAGTCGGGACCCATAACATTGGGAAGATTTGATTGGTAATAAAATGAATGGGTACCGACTGTGAGTAATTCTTTGCAGGCTTGTTTTTTTCTTTTTAGTTTTGACGCAGTCGGGTTTTTGTTTTTTTAAAATATATTTTTATTTATTTATAGCGTTCAAATAATAGCTTATTGTAATTGAAAGACCTTTTCCCACGCATACGTAAATAATTTTTTTTACACGTGTCTTTTTTTACGTACGAATTTCAATATTTTTCGTTTTATTTTAAAACTGCATTGAATAACTGAAGTATTAATAAAAGGAGCAAACGATTGACTTTTAAAACAAAACTAGATCTTGAGGTGGCATTTGTTTGAGACAAAAATTTTACCGCACACTTGCATGCGTTCAAAAGTACTATCGATTTCCTATAATCATAGCAATAAATTCTATCTGTATTTTCTGCCATTCTTTAACTCGATAGCACGATGTTCCGGGTTCAACGCGTTGAAAAGCTATATAAACATTAGCATTACACAGGTACTACGAACGGACAGAAGTGTCAACGGAAGTATTTGTTGATAGTTGATAATTTTCAACAAGAACAAAACATGCCAGTTTTGTTGTTCTTTGGAAATATTTCGATCGCAATACGATAGGATTCAAACTGTACTGGCAACATACTCATAATTTTTCATTCCATCTATTCGAAAAGGACGACTTTGTTCGCCTTTAAGTGCGCCCAAAGTAGATGATTCCTCTTCAAGGAACTTTTAGCGGGCAGTAATGAGTTTTTAATCCTCTTTATAAGTTTAGCGGGCAGTAATGAGTTTTTAATCCCCTTTAAGTGCGCCGGAATTATCTATGAATTATCTTTGCCGCGCACTTTTGAGGTACAACTACTTTCCACATTCATCTCAAATCTACCAAGATGAATGAGGGAGGACTCTTCCAAAAACACCACAGTTGTAATCACATTTAGAGATTTATTACTCTGCAGTTTTCTATCCATACATAATTGTAATTCCAACCTGATAAAATCCTGTGCGTTTTCGTCAGCGCGATCTAGAACGATGGTCTACTGGCGCCATCTAGTTTGTTTTCGTGGAACTATTGAACAATTCTAGCGGAAGAGATTTTTTGTTTGAACGCGCTAATCTCACAAAACAGGTTTTTATAATAGCTACCTACAACGTTTTTAATATTCATTATTCTGTATATTTATTTAGCTATTTATTTATATTTATATTGTTTGTGAGAGAAATAAATAAATAAATGAAATGAAATGAAATCTCAGGAACTACCAGTCGGATTTGAAAAATTATTTCTGTATTTGATAGCTAAACTCTTGAGGAAGGTTATAGGCTACTTTTCATCATCATCATCATCATCACCATAAACCATCACTACGGGGGCAACGCCGCGAGGGCGCTGCTAGTATCGGATAAACATACCGCCCACCATTCAGCCGGCGCGCGGCCACCGTCTGAATAAAAAAAAATTAATCCCCGATTACTCTTCTCAAGTGGAACTTCGTTGATTTAACACATTCCTTTCTCCTCCCTTTTATTTTCTCATAGATTGTAATGAAAAGTAGAGTGTATCACTCGGGCGCAAAATATATTTTTGGCTCGGGCGACGTACTTTAAATCCCTCGCTTCGTTCAGGATTCTACTAAAGAATCCCTCGCTACGCTCGGGATTCTACTCTAGAATCCTTCACTTCACTCTGGATTCAAAAAAGCGCCCTCGCCGTAAAAATATTATTTTCCCCCCATATAATACAATCTACTATTGTTTTGCCCTGATATTTTTTTCAGGCGAAACATTTGCCGATTCTTCAAAGACGCCCGATAGCTCGTCTCTCATTTACATGTAAGAGGTATACAAACTGGATACTCACGGAAGTAATTAAGAGTCTCCCTGATCTGGTCAGGTGTTAGTGCAAGGTCTTCGGGCTTGACTGGAAGCGCTGGCGACGGTATAAACCAGTCTTGATTCTCGTAACCTGAAATTAACATATATTAATATAGCAGCGTCATTTAACATGAAAACGCGAGGCAAAATGCGAAAGAAAACACGAGAAAACCTCAACATTCAAGAAACATAAATTCTCGAGAGTAAAACCCGTTCTGCGGATCATACATTCTCATGGGAACATACGAGCCTTACGTTACGACCAGACAGTTATGAACAGTATCTACACTTATTACGCGTTCACTCATTTCCAAGATATGCGATCTTGTTAACATATTCAATTTACTACAGGCCGGGGCGGGCTTTGGCGTCACGGGACCGCTGAATCATTCCCCGACCACTTTGTTATCCAGTTCGATGCCATTCGAGCCGCACCTTGTTGTTAAATAACTGCAAGGACTTGTTTTACAACATTTCAACATCGAATCGAGATTATTCACTTTCATTTTCATTTTTTACTTTGCATTTTATTTTTACTTTCATTGAATCAGTTGTAACAAAGCAATCTGACGTTATTCAATGACGATATTAGCTGACAAGTCACAGCTTAGAAGCCTTTTAAATTTTCTTCATTGCGCAACAACATCTCATTTCCATCGCTCGTAAAAGCATTCGTGTGTATCTTATTTCCGTGTTATCCGAGATCGTTAAGGTGTAGGTACGTACGAGTAGGGGAGAGGTGGCATGAAAGGGACACGTATTGAAAGGGACAATGACTCCAACCTGTTTCAAATATTTTCTCAATCACTTACTAGGGCCTCAAGATCAAAAATGTCCCTTTCATGCCACCTCTCCCCTACATTCCAATAACCATAGATTACAATAGTAGTGTCACGTTGTGAGATGGATCTGTTCCGTCAAAGGTGCAGTTGGCTATGCATAGGAACCGGTCCTATGCCATGGGTGAGCGTTAACGGCTCGCGGACATCACATCCGTCATCGGCTGCACTATGCAGATGCACGGCCGTCGTCGGCTGAAAAACGTATGCAAAAAAATCGGACAATGTCGGGTCGGCAGTAGTGTACGCGCTCTCATGATCTTCACATACGTTTAATTCGATCGGACTATACCGGACTACCGGATAGAAGAAATAACTAAGAACTAGCCTCCTGGCCGTGATTTACCATGGCCGGTCTGGAAGTCTGTAAATAGGCTAAGGACTCAGGTGGGCCGTTACAGGTGTAATCTGGCCAAATGGGGAATGGTTGGCGAGTTGGACACGCAGTGTAAGTGTGGTACGTCGTCGGTGCAAACCATGCCACACTTACTAGAATGCCCGTCCGGTCCCAGGTCTTGCACTCTACAAGACCTTAAGGAGTGGACGAATGGGGCCATAGAATAGAAGTGGCCAGTTACTGGAAAAACACCATTTAGGGTTGATATTAGTCATCGACACGAAAGAAGAAGAAGACGGTTCAGCGAATGACGAATTTGGTGTCCGCTAGCCGTAGAACGCAATCTAGAAAAGTTCCATTCCAAAGACATTCCCAGCCGCATTGGAAACCGATTTCAGTTTGGATAAAAGCCAGGCAAGTTTTCTTTATGTTCTGATCCTGAGATGAGATCCCACACGTCAAATGTAAGTTAAACACGATATAGCCCATTCTATACTATTCTATACTAATTATATAAACCGGAAGAGTTTTTTTGTTTGAACGCGCTAATCTCGAAAACTACCAGTCCGATTTGAAAAACTCTTCTGCATTTGATAGCTAGACGCTTGAGGAAGGTTTTAGGCAACTTTTCATCATCATCATCATCACCATCGCCATAATACCATCACTATGGGGGCAACGCCGCGAGGGCGCTGCTAGTTTACACAATAAAGAGATTTGTCGTGACACAAGTATGCATACGCATAGTGGTAACAACGGCGCGGGCGATGACTCGAGCGATGAGACACCATTATTTATAGCGTATGCGGACGGCGCCTGCACCGGAAACCGTGCCTCAAACACTTACTAGGACGGAACAACCGATATAGACTTCTCTGGTGTTAACTGAACACCGAATACTTTACTGCATACTTGGAAGAACGACCCTAACGCCTTTTCCAATATAAAGAAAATTTTAAAAACAAACAGACTTCCATTCATCAGATTTATGATCAAAGACATGCAGGTCTATTCTTGAAACCTTAAACAATTTCGTGACTATTACCGCTTTTTAACTTTTGCGTGTGGTTGCAGTGACCTCCGTTTTTACCAACATAAGCTGATTCACGATAACTATTACGATTATGCCTTTTTGAAAAACAGACCTGGTGAAATAAAATGATCTTCTATACATATAAACTGAGGTAGGTAGATGCTTTGTACACCGCTCGGCGTAAAAAGTCAAGCTAATTAGCTTGAGTCAACTCAGTCGCACGTTGTCTTGCTTCAGATGTTACATGCATTTACACGCAGCACGCACATAATTTATCTCTTTCTGACAACAGGGTTTTATAAATCTCTGCTATTTTTTAGTTTTCTTGATTGAAATTAAACAGCATTGATACAAAACATTGACATTAACAAGCTGCTTATATTCTACCTATTACAAAATTTCGCCTCGTTTTAGAGCTTTTTCTAATGAGTATAACGTCACTATTGGTAAAATCTCATTGGTTCTCCCTGTAAGTCATTTACGTCCCCAATTCTGGAATACGATTTGATGTGTTTAAAATAATGTTTCTGGAGCAGCAATTCACAAAACATTTAGTAACTACGAAATAAATTCAAGCTGTAACACCAACAGATCAGGTCACCGATTTCTTGTTCTGGTTATTTCACCCGGTCTACACCACAAATTACATTTCAATCCACGGTGACAATTGCAACAAATTAAAATTCCTGTGGTCAAGAAATAGAAAAATCGAATTGAAAAAAGGCAGAATAAATCATGTTTTAGTTACCTACTTATCAAGATTTAATTTCCTAAAAAAATTCTAAGAAAAGTAATCAAAAGTGATTATATTATGGTGCTTTCAATAAGATGAGAGTCGAATTTCGATGAAGATAATGCATGTGACTCAAAAGATCTTATCATTCTAATTGTACTCTATGACAAACGAGTTTGGAAAGAGGACGCTTCTGTGAGAGCAAACGGTGAACATAATCAAGCCATAAGCAAGGTGAAGCAATCACATAACTGTATATCAGATTGGAAAGATCACTGATCGTCCAATAATCAGGCAATCCCGATTAAGGTGACACTGCACATTAAGTGCAACGACATTCGTTTTTCATTACATATTGAGCTGAAAAAGTCATGGACTAAATTGCTAATATGAAAATATATTACATGAGCACTAATGAGCAGTTTGAAAGATACATAATAATGTTTTCTGGCATTCTTTAGTCTTAGAAAAATGGACCGTGGTCTACTTTTAAAGCATTGACCTAGCGTGCGTTATTTACGAACGCCTGGAATATAACTAGAGCAATCTGAAATTAAAATACAGTACTTCAAGCTATATTATGGAGATTGGTTATTTTCGTGTTTTCCGAATATGTCCGACAGCAGTCTATGATTCCACAAAACACATTTGTGTGACAGAAGTGCACGTCGTTAGCAGCGCAGCTCGCACGGCTTGCAACTAATTTGCTTTTCTTAAAAATTACATTGATAAGTATTTATTTGTTTGCGATAAAGTTGAAATTATGAGTCATTTTCATTTCCAAATGACTTTTTGTCAATCGTTTTTGTAATTTTAAGCCGATGTTTTCCGAAACGCATTCTTTTTCTGGTTTTACTGTATTAATTTTTAAGAAATATTCAGGCATTCTGACAGTATTTTAGAATAATTTAGTATCTCAAGGACGAATGCTAGTGAAATTACGCCCGCATAAATGTAACTTCGGCTTTCTTTTCAAGTAAAACATGGTAATAATAAATAGAGACCATTAGAAGTAAATCCGAGTTTCAACGGGGCTAAAAAGGTCGTTATAGCATAATCATAATCTGAATTGCACTATATGCCATCTCTATTCATAGGGGAGTGACAAGAACAAAACGTAATACGAATCACATTATGATTCCACTATAACGGCCCTTTTAGCCCCGCAGGCCTTCTTTTTTCGATTCAATTTAGATGTGTATTGCGTTGATTGGAAGATTAACTCTTCAATGGACATTTTTATATAGACACCATATTGTATCAATCTGAAGATTCATGAACGAGCTCTGTTGATAACTTCTGATTCATAATAATCAATCAATCACCATACCTACCTAAGTTACTTTTACTTCATTTCAATGGATGAAAAACAAGTTTTCGTAATGAATAAGAAAGAAAATTATTCATTTTCGAAGAAGTGTTCAGTTTCAATAATGTTAAAATAATGTATATTCGCAATGTTATAATAACATTGTACAACGTACAACAAGTGTTATATTAGTGTTTTGTCGCACATTAGCAGTGGCTTGTCGTGCCTTTCTCTTTGATAACTCAGTCCTAAATTAGCAAAAGGTCGTCGATGTCAGTGATTGCTTTTTGCCAGTAACAATGAAAATATTAACTGTATCTTTATCTTATCTAGGGTTACGTAATGTAGTTTGATCAGTTAAAATTTTACTCTGTCCACAAACTTATGGTTTGTTTTTTACGTAAACATGTTAAAGTTGCTACTTAGCCCAAATTTAATGAAATACTGTTTCCCTTCATATAAACCTTTATTAAACAATGCGACGCCATTAAGTCAACGAATTTATATGAACCGCTGCACGCAGCTGAGAACCATCCAGACGGTAAATAAACGAATGCATTCGAACAAAGAGACATACAACAAATGCTTTGTGTACTCTTTGACTATAGATTGAGATAGTCTACTGAAATAAAGGATAATATAGATACTTGCCTCCAAATTGCGTGATGCTGTCGGCTCTCAAGCGGTACTTCGGTATGTGTTCTTGAAGGAGGCTCACGATCTCCACCTCGGGCACTTCCTCGCTATTACACACCTCTGCGGACAAAACAAATAACATTGTACTTTTCTTTATACTACTCAAAACAAAGCTTTAAACAAAAGTCTGATTTAGCATAACTGTCGGTCTCACACATTCGTACAAAGCATCGTACATTTTACATTTTATATGGAGCCACTTCATTTAAGTATTCATACACTTGCAAGTCTGAGAGACTGCATTCTAATTGTTACTCCAAACAGTGTGTCACAGCACCTGTTCTACAGTCAGATTGTGGCAAATATTTGATTTGTCTGCAACATTATCAAAAACTACCCTTTCTATTTGATGTCATTTCTAAAGATTTTTTTTTCTGTTTTCACGCAAGGACGATATACTTGAATTGAATAAAGTTGTTTACATTGTTTAAGCAACTCCACCTTGCACTTGACCTTTTTAATACCAGCTATGCTTTAGCTGAGAAACGCAACAAGCTCAAATCGGAATGCCTTGAGCAGAGTAGTGAACTTTGCAATGCGGTACATACTTGCAAGTACATATTACAGCTTTAGAAGCCGTCTACATTCCGTATTTAGTATGGAAACTGCAGACAGAATCGATAGTTCCACGCCCCGGCGCGACTGCGGCGGATGACCGAGCCACAGAAGGCGAAGTACGTACCACGCCGCCGAGCCCCAAGGGATTGCACTCAGAGAATGCTGCACCATCAGTCTACAGCAAGTTTGAATAGAAGAATGCTTAGAATAGTCTACTTATTACGAGGCAGTAGAGTTTATCTTTGAATGAAAGTTCTTGTAACTGTATAATATTGGTAGAGTTATGCTATAGGCCCTGAGAATGATCTTTGGATAATTTACATTCACTACGGGGAGGCGTTTTGTGATCGATCGTTGCACTCAGAAACAGCATCAGGATAGTGTTTGAGATAACATTATTTAAAAACGAATATAACATTATAAAACCTGAAAGTTGAAATTGAGTAGTCATAGAAAATGTTCGAGTGCTTCTCCTTTTGTTTTGTCCCAAGATATATGACTTCAAAGTAATAATCAGTTGACAGTAACTTTTGTTTTTACTTTCTCATTTTGATCCTACATGATTTTTAGTCATCATCAGGCAGCGTTTAGCCGCTGAGCTGCATCGAGTACCATTTTCAAGTTATTTGCTGTGACTCAAGTTTGTTTATATTGGATTGCGGATTAAAGTGTTCGGATAAGGCACCGAGCTTTCGAATACACTAAAATATTGTTCAAATCTAAAATAATCGTATGTGCTGCGATATGTGAAGAATTGTAACTACTCGTTAAAAAGATATTAGAAAGATGATGCCTAATACAAATAAAGATTTCCAACATTATTCCAGTCAATATTTATTTTTGAATTTCCGTTGGAAACCGTCCAAATATTGTTAGTTATGTAAATATGGTTGAGGAGAATAATGTGCCTTCAAAAACATAGGTGTTGGCATCATTTATTTCACACAGGCATAGAAAGTTTAGTACTATAGTAGATGTCTGTACACATACATGTGTGTTTCGTTATACGAGTATATATAACGAAACAAATATGTACCTACTAGTATTGTGTCAGTTATTCTTTAGTATTATTAATTAGTATTCCGCTATTAACTTCAAGTAAAATATGCTCGAAATAAACAAGTATAAATATTATTACCTTATTACACACGTGTTTATTACGATACACTGGTTCATGTTAAATACATAATATTAAATTATTTAAGTATAAACCCAATCGAGACTTCCTATAACTGTTAAGCACTTTAAACAGCCAATTGCACCGTGTTATCTTATCGTCAGACAATGCCATAAATGAAAACTGGTAGTGGAAATTAATTCAAATAATTCTCAGCTTTCTAGTAAAAACATCTTTTTTGATGTTTATTTATTAAAAATGGTTAGAGGTATTTAGTCAAAACCATTTTCATCACAACGTATTATGCATTCGGTTTGTTTAGGTATTATGTAGGTACTTCTGTAACATTAATTAAATAACGATTTCCACTGCTGTGGTAACCCTCATTACAAGACCGAGGTTACAAGTACACAGTGCCTACCCAATTAACGATCGAGTGATAATTCGTAAACATCACCGACATTTCCATTAAACTAACGACCACCATGCTAAAGATCAGCATGAGTAGAAAGCTGTGGAGCTAATTAAGCGGCGTTTGGCTGCACCACGGCATACTTAATAAGGTACATTCTAAAACTGACAAGATCGATCGAAAGTTTATTCTGAAAACGCAGTACGGTTACCTATTAGTTTTGTTTACGGAAAAAACACGCAAATACTCGTTTCTCCAAACAAATTGCATTGCTGATTTATGCTTATCTATTTTATAAACTGTTAATGCTCACAGCAAATCGATATACTCACCATTACTCCAATCTAGGAGTATATCCTGACGCTTATCGTGCATTTCATCCTTGCGTCGAGGCCGCGGCCGCTTTATTCTCGCCGACATTTCTCACACTCCAAAGTCCAAACCACTTATACACCAGTATCTTAGTCACATCACAACAAACAATGATATAAAACCACCAATTGCACTGTATGATCTGCGGACGTGCACTGTGTAATGAACGCGTTCATAATCAACCGATATAGGTAATTTGCCTACAGTACAGATAGTAGATAAAGAAAACGTCACCAAACTCGATAACAGCTAGCGAAATCGATCAGTTGCGAATGACGACAACGATCGTGGTAATTCAAAAGTCGTAAGTGCTGTGTCTACTGTTATGAGTATCTTGAGGAGACTGTCTTTATGGCGGGGACAATGAGCCAAGCAAGTACAACAGTTACATTGTTCTTAGGTCACGAATTAAAACCTGAACTCAGTAAGTAGATAGATAAATACTTTCCATTTTATCAATCAGTATCTGTTGTTGGAAGTCAAGGAAAGTCAATTTCTGGAAAATTTGTCAAGATTATGCGAATAGCGCGAAATTTCAAAACGTGTCTTTCCAATATTTCAAGGAAATATGTAGAAAGATTCAATTTGCGAGACAAAATTATTAGAACCAATGTTATACATTTTTGCAATGAATTCGTAAAAATTCTGAAGGTTCAGTGTAAAATATTTCAAACATCGACGGATAGGCAAAACAATAAGCATTTTTCCAAAGAGTTAGGTACCTATTTCAGAAATATAGAATGCATTAGGAAGAAATATGGAAAAGCTGACTAGAAAACTGTCTGAAAACTAATATTGATGTCGATCAGTATCAGTATATCGAATACATATTTTACAAACTTCAATAGAAACACCTCCGTAAATATTGTATCAGCTGTGTGTAGGTATGTAAGGAAAATGCACTCAATTTGATTGCATAGCTAACACTGAACTAACATTGGAAGTTAACGCGACACATTAGTAATTCTCTAAAACCGAATGCATTTCCTAACTGAATTATCAAACAAAAAAATAAATGATTTTAGTCTGTCTGAATTCTGAGGTAACTTACGATTTTAATAAAAATATTTTATTAAAAAATCTATTTATACACAAAAAAGAACTCTGTTTGTCTGTAGGTATATTTAAAAGGTCTATGGGAAATGGTCGTTGCAATTATTTTGTCCGATTCACAACAAGTGTCATTGTGACACAATTTTTATATTTTTAGGGTTTCGTACCTCAAAAGGTAAAAAAAGGAACCCTTATAAGATCACTTTCTTGTCTGTCTGTCTGTCTGTCTGTCCGTCTGTCTGTCTGTCTGTCCGTGTGTCACCATCGATTATCTCAGGAACGGGTGGAGCTAGCAAGTTGAAATTTATACCATATACTGAGGTCTATAGTCCCTATTGTGAGTATAAAAATCAAGGTCCTGAGTCAACACTATAAAAAGATATAGGCAAATTTAGGTTTTCGTGAAAACTTGTAAGTACCAAAACTTACTTTAATCATCAACTTTTTTTATTTTTCGGAATTTTTCCTTTACTTGTGCTGTAAGGCCTTGCTTGTAACCAAAATTGACAATTCTAGGTCAACCGGAAGTACCCTAGAGGTTTTGGGTCGAAAACCTAAATGGTAGTTCCCGTTGACCTAGAATCACGAAATTTGGAAAAAAGCAAGGTCTTATAGCACAAATAAAGGAAAAATTCAAAAAAAATAAAAAAGTTGAAAATTAAAGGGTGTTCCCATACAAACATAGTTGACGCCAATTTGTCCTCTGAGTTGTATGGGCGCTCATACAATTAAACGGACTAGCTTAATTGGCCATCCTCAAATAAGGTAAATAAATATAATTGTGCTATTGTGTTCACACAATTTTACAATAATAATAATTTTCTTTCAAGAAAATAAAAGAAAATATTTATTGTAATATTATGCTCGTGTGCGCAGAACATTTGCGGCGCTGCTATCGCAGAACTAGGATTAGTAAAAAAAATATTACTAATTGTCCAATAACTTAATGGGTATAATGGGTAGGTACGGAACCCTCGGCGTACGAGTTCAACTCGCACTTGACCGGTTTTTATTTTTTTGTAAAAGCAATTACAAAGCATCCATTTCGGGCCCTTTAAGCATAGGCTACTTGAGTCTTGAATTTTGTACAATATCTTTGTCAAAATGCATCAAGATTACCTATTTGTAGTTTTTGTTAATGAATTTACAAAGCAAAAAAAAAAACACAAACAAAAACGAAAAATTAACAACTCTTTGATCAAAACAAGAGTCGTCACGGGCGCATTCAATTTAAATACCAAATCTTGAAACAGTTGAACCTGAAATTATTTCTTACTAATTTTATGTGTGCAAATATTTAAATGTTGTCTTTCTAAGTAAGGGTAATTGGAATATTTGTTTAAAGAAATACATAATGGAACAGTGTTGTGTTGCGAACAATGGTCTGTCTGTCATAATTAAACACTGCGCCATTGGCTACCGAACAGAAAAAAGTAGGTAAATAATATTCGAAGTTGAGCTACCATAAATATACGAACCATGAAAATATTGCTTAACCTACTGAAAGAGGTAAAAAAGTTCAGACAAAAGCCCTCTAAATAGACACGGTGCGAGGCCACACGCACAGTTCGCCTGTGGAGGCGGTACGGTCGACGCACTCATTCGAATAACCAATAAAAATAAGGATGTCGTCAATGAGTTGGCATCGCTACCATAGCGGGGTCACCTCGGCTGGGCTGTCCCACTACTGATGGCTGACGTAATCGACCGACCTTGTGCTATCAAGGGCCAAATAAACCATAATTACCAACTGGAAATATCATAACATAACCAACCAACCGCGTTATTTTCAGAACGAACAATCTTTATTGTGCAGTTCAGTTTCAACAACGTTTAACATTTAAATGCACAAAAGGTCGCTTCTCTTCATACCTACCTATTATGATGATTTACACTATACACAATTGGGTCATCGACTCCCACGATCATATGCATGGATTGCGTTAAGAAATGCACGCTAAAATGCCTGAAGATGATTATGTAAGGTGTTTATTCGTAACAACAATGCATCGTCAAACTCGTGACACAACCGATAGATGAAAGATTAATTGGCGCTTTTTCTGGGCGTTGTAAATTCACTTTCGTTTTAATTTGCTTTCGTTTTCTACTTTGTTATCAATGACATTCTGACAAGGAACAAAATACAGATTGATTGCTAAGATAATGTTAGCACTAAGCAGTCATTTTTAATCGAAACTAAGCGCTGCATGTGTTTTATTAATATAATTTAGTTAGATTGCCAATCAAACTAACAGTAACATGAAACAACTTTCTTCGTCACATTTTATGAGTTGACTGATCAGTTGATGATCACTCTCAAAGTATTAGTACAAAAATATATTTGGAGACAATATATATTGGAGACAAAAGCCAGGATGACCATAGCAGAGGCAAAGATATTTCAAAACTACTTTGAATCGAGAATAATAATAGTAAGTAAAAAAAATAATAGTAAGTGTAACTTTCATTTAAATTTTATATGTAGGTAATCCACACATTGTTATTTGAACTCGTTAATCTTGTTGATTATCACGAGCAGTATCTACACATGAAACTCAGTGGATTAGTATTCAGTTACCTACATTGCGTTCTTTGCAATAGGCTTACATAAAATGTTATTCGAGTCATAATAGTACTGTTTAGTCGTAGGTAAATTAATATGGCGGATAGCGACGCATACAGTTTGTAGGAATGTTTTAGAAATCTTTCATTCTTGTTAATTGAAAGGAAACAAACTGCACAATTGAGCATGCTACTCGTTTGTTATCCCGAACATGTACCTTTCATAGCTTATTGCTTGTTGGAAATTGGAGATTCAGGACGAGCGTCGTTCGTTGAACAACAAACAATAGATGGCACTGTAATTAAGCATAATATACATCATAGAACTGGTTGTTTTATAACGCTGAACTCGTAATCTATTTTCTCTGATCAAATAATGTTCCAATTACAAAAATGAGACACAAAAAAATCCGATCACAAACTTCAAGGATAATGCCAGGGACTATGGATGAATGAGATGGTTACAGGTAGAGATGAGACCACGATATAATTTCAAACAACGTATTTTTTCTTCAGTTACATCATTTCGCCAAAGCGTGTACCATGAACGGGGCCTCACGCCAGCGATAGCGGTTGGAGGAAAGCGCGACGTTACACTGAAATGCTCGCGCGCTGCCCGACTAACTCAGAATAGCTCAGCCTGGCAAACAGCCAATCAGATAGTTCACCCCATTCATAAACCCCATACTTTAAGTTTAAACCCCCAACACTCTGAAAATTTCAATTCGTATTGTAACCCAGATTTACGTAGTAACCTCTTGGCTTCATTTTTCGTCCGCACAGGAATTAACACAACAGATAAATATAGCTTAGCAACGAGATGCATTGCGTACTCTATTTGTATAGCACGAATTTGGAATCTAGGTTGCCTAGAAATTTAAACTGGGCTTTGTTTGTTCTGAGAGATTGCACTCTATCTCACGATGGGTTGAATTCCATAATAATATGCGTAGGTATGTTGGTACATTATAACTTAATAATAATTAAGTATCAGAGAGATGTGATAGACATACCTAGACGAAAAGCTAGAATGCTGGTCATTCAACTTTTTTACTATGGTGAGAAAAATATTGATCTTGCAAAAATCTTGGTCCTATAAGACAAATATATCAGATGACAAATGGGTAGGTACATAAATGTAAAATGTGTAAGCGTGAAAATGAATTTCTTAAAAGGGTTTCTTAAAAAACTTGACTATTTAGATTTTAAGCGGATGGATCACCGAAAAGAAAGCTAGGCCCCATACCGTGTTTGTTGCCCTGATTCTTCACGGTGTTGGTCGCGAAAGAACAGGAGTAGAATCACCTAGCTCTTAAGACGTTTCAAAGTGGTCATAACGGTCCTACTGAATAAATGATATTTGATTTTGATTTTGATTTTTGGGTATACCCTGAGGCTGCCATCATGGTTTAACGACATAAAGCAAATACAAAACTCTAAATGTCCAGTTGTTACTTTCAGACACTCATACGACCGCGAAGAAACGAATTGGCAAGCTTACTATAATAATGGGGCTTAAAGAAAGGGTATCATGGAAAGTCAAGAGGAATTGAAGCAATGCCTTCAGGTGATGATTGAAACGGTGCGTTTCAATCATCGCAGGCAGACAAGCTAACTATCAGAATGGGGCCTAAAACGAGGTGGTGTTGGTGAAAATGGTATTGGAAAGTGAAGAGGGAGTGAAGGAATGCCTTCAGGTAACTCACCAGTGATGGTAGAAACGGTGCGTGTGCGCGGTCCTAGCGAGGGCGCGCAGACAACATCCTGGAGGGCCGCCAGCTTGACGGACTGATCTACAAACACAACAATCATTAAAGGCCACGCTAAATCTAGTGACATACATATCGAAATAGTCACTGCCTAAAGATAAACAGGATAATGATTATATTGACACGGGTATTTAAAGCGTTATTTAACGTTGGAAGTGACGGGTGACCACTGTTGCAAGTTGCAATGTAATCGAAATGTCGAGACATTTAAACTTTAAAGTAAATAACGCGTTAAATATCCGTGTCAATGTTTTTCAAAATAAGGTATTATGTTGTAATTTCGACAGTTTAAGAAATACTGGGATATTGTTATTATGAAAGCTCTAGCGGCCCGCTTCGACTTCGCCCAGGTTTATGCCTCTTCATCTGGACCATCATAATGCACCTTTCATTCTGGTGAAACCACATTAAGGTACACACAAGTTTAGCATAGACAAGACTTTCATCGATTATTCGTTACTTGTAGAAAAATAATCCTCCTTCTTGTAGATGATAGCAGTTCTATCTGTTCTAAAGGCGTAGAGTATCCGGAGTCCGGACCTCATTAATTCTTCATGAAAGAGCGCATACATTTACTCTTAAAATGATAGGACAATTTAACAAGTTATTATTGTGTTTCTAAAAGTACTTAGGTAAGTACTTTATTTTGTTTCTGAAAATATGTACAGTCAGCGTCATCAATCGGTATCCCCCTATTGATTTTAACAAGGACCCTTTTCATTTCAACTTTGGATTTCAGTCAGATTTGCTAGTATAGGAACTCGAGCGAAATTAGATATCCATAAGTATACTAGCAAATCCGACTGAAATCCAAAGTTGAAATGAAAAGGGTCCTTGTTAAAATCAATAGGGGGATACCGATTGATGACGCTGACTGTACCTAAGTACGTAATGTATGAATGCCCACACTTATAAATTCGGGAAAACCCGTCAAACAACCAATCATTATAACGCGTTAATTTCAAGAATTGAGTATGACATAGATAGGTACAAACTGATAAGCCTCTCTAAGTATCTATTTACAGGTAGGTACAAATATAGCTAGTAAACTGAATCATACAGCATGTATATTAGTCTGACAGGGCCCGCGGAAGTACCTACTCCATGACGGAGGGGGAACTTCTTTTGTCACACACTTTCTTCTAGACAATTAACATACCACAGAGAATGTAGTAAAATTGGAGGGGGCGCGACACCCCCCTTTATGATTTTAGGGGGCATTTGGCCCCCTCTGCCCCCCACTTCCGGTCCCTGACAACAGACATGCTATCAAAAGTTCATGTGACTATTTCCAATAAGAATAAGTAGGAGTAACAATGCAACTTACAAAATCTATTTTAGACAAGACTGTAACAACATTTTGTAATTAAATATTTATAAGAAAGAAACTAATTATTAATTAGAAGGTAAATAATAGATGGAATTTAAAAATTTTCACTAAAAGATTTAATTTTTATAGTGTTAAACCACACTTTGGTATTATTTCATTAGAAATGAAAAATCTTACCAAAATTTTCAATTCCGATGGGATTCGAACCCGCAATGATACAAACGATCCTCCTTAAGCCGGAGTGCTTTACCATTCGGCCACGGAATCCTTATTACGTCAGGTTGAAAATCTTGATAAGCTCATATTGATCGATTTAAGAATTGAAAATTTTGGTAAGATTTTTCATTTCTAATGAAAATTTTCACTACCTAACTTTGAAATCACTTTAACTTGGACCATTAGGAAAAAATACCTAATCAAAATCAAGAAGGGTAAATGATGATGGTGTTGGTAATTTCATTATTAACAGGTGTAGGTTGATTCACACATCCTTATAAAGGTAAATTTAATTGTAAGCTAATGAGGTAACTTTGCTAACAGAAAGGAAATAACTCTCAACTTAAAAGGAAATCATAATGCAAAGACAAGATTATCTGTGTTACGTGCAATATTATCGTTTGTATATGTAACAATCCATCATAATTGCTTTGTAGCTGGTTGTTAGAATTCTCTTCAAACAAGTCACAGAACATAATATAATAATACTACATTATAGAATGGACACATTGAGTTTGAGCTGGCGAGGAGCTGACTTTGAGCATGGAATGCGCCACACGCCCTGACGCATAGACGAGACTGAGACCACAGTGTACATTATTCATATGGTGAATTGAGACTCCACCAAAACGGAGACAAGAGGAGATGAGATATGTTTAAACAACTGATAGAACTTCGTTATTCACACAATTCATCATGTCTGTTTCACGTTGGTGGAGTTTCAGCTTTACGACTTGCTTAGCTTTATATTAGGTAGTTTAGAATCAGAATCAGATCAGTGGCTCGGGAGAATCCTAACAAAAATATAAACATAATAAACATCTTGCTGTGTACCTTAGAACTTTATAGTTGGAAAGGGCAATTTCTGTCAGTATTAAATAACTAGTTATTAGCTGAACAACAGTTACATCTGACAATATGAAACCATAAGGTCTTTGATGAAACTAGTGGGGTAAAAAGGTCATTATAGCAGAATCATAATATGATTCATTTCGAGATTCTCATATTAGAAATTACAAAATTTACAATTTCTATTTCTACAGTGATTTCATTTCAGCAATTCATCTTTTTGACAGTTATTTCTTTTTTTACCTACTGGCTAGATATTATACAACTACTATAGTCAACATAAGCTCAAAAACATACTAAGTAAGTATAAAAATCAAAATAGAGAAAAGTAGGTAGCTACCTATTTTTTATTTATTTGTTAGGTTGAATTTGTTTCAGTCCAAAGTGCAATGAAGTTAACTTGCTCTAGTACAGCTTTGTACGCTTCTCACAATGGTCCTAGGCATTTGTGAAGTTAGCCGTTTCGCTGCGCAGTATAATTTTTTCAATTAAAATGTTGCACTGCTCATTGAAACTGGCTAACTTCACGAATGCCTAGATCCATTTTGAGAAGTGTAAGTAAGTACCTACACACTCTTACAGACTACTCCAAAGTTATCTAGTAATCTTGAAAGATAATCAGTTCAAGAAAGTAGAAATAGCCAGATAGGTTGAAAATCAAATAGGTGCCTATAATTATAATACCAGGCTGTTTATACAGGGTACTTGTACTTACTTTACATCATAGCTGTAATGACCTTGCCGTAAACAGTTCAAATCCAAAAAACGCTGGGCACAACCACGTTCAACGTAAGACACTTGAATCAAAAATTTCAAAATCCCAAACACCCACCAGCCAGTCACACCACATTGATTGAACACATGAATAAACGAATACACAATCCCAAATAGCACCCTGAACTCGAAATACACTACATTACTCACACATTTTTTGTGACTTTTTACATTCACACATTTCGCACTCACTCCCTCGCAAATAGTGATGTGCGTGCGTTTCAAAAGTACCGTAGTAGTAGGTCTAACAACTTAGTATAGAACTTAGTATTTTTCATAAAGTACTTAGTGTTCTTGCACTTTATGTATTTATTGTTATTTAACTTAAATACTACTTTACAGAATTCTTATTCTAAGGCGTATAAATAAGGACACAAATTAAAAGAAAAAACAATTTAACACAATATAAAACCTGAGTACAGCCAACATGCCGCCCAAGATAGGTTTATGCTATGGGCGGATGAAAATCTATCTAAAAAAATGCTACCTCAATAACTATACATAATTATACGTAATACTAAAGTTATTGAGGTAGCATTCATTTCAAGATTTTTTCAAATAGAATGAAATTGAAATGGAAAACTATTGAAGTAAAAATTAATGAACGAAAAATGTACCTAATGCATTTCATAAATAGAAATGAATATTTCTCGTTTTTTTACAAAACCTATAAAAAAAACGTTTTTTTTCTTACCTACTTGGTATAAAATACCCCATTTGAAAGTGGGCCCTAAAATGTCCTGGGCTTTATATGCCTCAGATAAGTAAGTAGCCTACCTACCTACTTACCCACTTTTTTTAAACACTGTGTACCTACGTCAAACGCAAATGTCAAAAGTCAGGTCTCAAAATAACTCGCCCTAGATAAAGGTATTTCTAATGTAGGTACCATTGATTGTACAAAAATAATGGTAGAGTGCGCCGCAAACTTTATGGCGGCTGAAGTGCACGGCAGATTTGACTTTGCGCAGGTACAGTCAACGCAATTGCGGGGAGGTGAAGGCGATGAAGGGTGGGGGTGGGGCCCGGCCAGCCGGGCTATGTAGATAATGTTTACTGAATTGTAATGCTTTGACTGTACCTGCACAAAGTCCAATCTGCCGCGCACTTCAGCCGCTATAAAGTTTGCGGCGCACTATACTTCTCTTTGATTCCTTTTTTTTAATCTTAATAAATTTTTTGAAACGAAAAATTCATTGATGCACGGCCAGGATTCGAACCCACGACCTTCGGATTGAGAATCGAGGTACTATACCCCTCTGCCAACATGGCTCTAAAAAGCGGTACCTAAAATAAATACTTTCATAAAAATAATGGGCCTTACTTATGAAAGATGTTTAAAGTGAAACACTGGTTAAACAACGTCCTGTCTTTATTTTTGGATAGTGACAAACAGAGACAGGACGTTGTTCAACCAGTGTTCAACTTTAAACATCTTTCATAAGTAAGGGGGAATAAGTGTGACAATAATGTTTTATATTATTTAGGTGTAATGAATGAATCACACAACACAACACTATTTACTACTCTTCATTCAAGAGACGGACCACCGACTTCTCGGAAGTAAAATAAAATGTCTCTGAATTTCAGTAAAGTCAATGTCAAACTTGACATTAGCAGGGACTTGAGTAGAATGAGTCGAAATGAAACTCGTGTAAAATAAGATAAAGGTATAACCTTACTGTTCTAATCCTATTCTATTATTACCTATACGATCAATTTTTGTTTGTTTGTTCATTTGTAGGTACTCACTTTTTCGAAAACGGCTCTAATGATTTCGATGAAATTTGTGGGATGGGAGTTTACGGGGGCGAAGAATCGATCTAGCTAGATCTCTTAACTGGGAAAATTCATTTTCAAGGCATTTTCACGCAAAAAGATTTTTCAGTGCAATGTGGTTCGTAATTGAACCACTAGATGGCGTTAGTTGGTTGCCAACTACCAGAGATGTATACAATAAATAAAATTGGCATTTCGTAATTTGATAGTTAAAAAAACATTCGTGTGTTAAATTAAACGTTAATTCAGACCAGAACTGTTAAAGAACTTACTGTTATCTTGACTTGAGACTGTCACACAATTCGCGAAAACGCGAAGTCTCCATTCCATATTGTTCGTGTCACACTAGATGGCGTTAGTAGCTAGCCATCCAACCTAGTTTTTTTTAATAAGAAAAATTAAAAAAAAAAGGGAAAAATAAGTTATTTTTATTTTTTTATTTTAATATTTCTATAATTCAAATATCAAATGAATCAGATATATTTGTGTCTAGAAACTGTGTTTCAGCCGGGCCTTCGCCCACTGGGCCACAGAGGTCGTCAAATATGTACATAATATAATATTACTAAGATAGGTAGGTAAGGTGAAAGAGAAAGTGAAGGAGAAGTGAAAGAGAAGGTTGCTGTCATGTCGTATAGGGAAGTCAAGGAGGCTGCCCTGGAAAGAGCTTCGTGGAGAAAGAAACATCAGTTATGCCGACAAGGGGCTACCCCTTAAATAAAAGAAAGGTAGGTAAGGTACTTATGTAGAAAGATAATAAAATATGCAATTCTGTAGACTATTTAAGATTCATTTACTGCAGTAGGGACCTAGGTATTTAATAATAAATAAACACGTTCTACAAAATAATTAGATGTATGAATCAAGTAGGTAGCTAAAGCTATACAAATAAAGTAACAAATAAGTAGGTAGGTACTTAGTTAACATTATTGATCATAATTCAGATGATTTAATTATTGTAGGTAAATTCAAATTCAAGTCTTTTTGATGTAAGATGAAATGACTCCAATCGTGATTATCGTGACCGATAAAATTGATGCGGTTATCGTTGCTGTCAAAGTAATGACCACACCCAGTACAAAACCTGTAATGAGTAAAAATTAAATTGGACACATTTTCACCTGTCTTTGTAGAAGTAGGTAGGTACCTATCTAATAAAAACCTTCCAAAAAATCCACCTAAACTAACAATCAAACTTTAATTATTATTTTTTTACCTCTATGTACCAATCAAACTAGAGTACATACCTACACAAAATTAGGTGAATTTGACGCTAAGATAATGCAAAAAATAACATTGTCTTCTCACCTTCGATCAATAATATTATGGATACAATGCAAAACACTCCAGCTATTACTATTATTGGTATTGTAGTCACAAAAATTAATAATAGTGTAAAGCATGAAAATATTATAGTGGAGCGTAAAGGCTTTTCCAAAACATTTTGCGTTTGTTGGAAGATAAACTTCTCAATTTTGTTTGCCGCAACATCCAAACTAGATGCAAATGGACCTAGAACATTAAATGGATTAAACAGATTAGGTAGATTGCACAGTAGATTGTTATGAATGTAGTAGGAATTTAGTCAAAATCCTTAGATCTTACTCAAGGAGTACTTTACAGCGAAGAAAAATGCATTTTCCAAATTAATTTCCATTTTTTGTAAGAAAAATCTGACAAAATGAATATCCAAGAGCGAAAAAACTGGAACTCATAGGTACTAACTAACTATCAACATTATTGTAATAAGCAAACAATCGTCGTTTCATTATCCTACCTACCCTAAAAATAATTCTAACTACCTACCCACGAACGTTAATTATCCAAATCAAATCGGTTAGTATCATATTAAATTGAGCGCTCAGCACGTCCTGGACAGTGGACACTGACGACTCCATTAGAATAAATAATGTGTATTATATGCAAAATATTTCGCAAAATAAGCATTCAGCACATTTTTAGCTAACAAATCCAAAGTCCAAACACAGCTATTTGTTTTTAGCCAAGTACAAGTTTGTCTTTATTTTTTTGTAATTTAAATTAGTATTTTAACTTTGACGTACGACACTGACACTGACACGCATGACTGACCGAACATTCACGTCACGATTGCATGCTTAGGGATGGGCAAAATATCGAAATTTATCATATCGATATTTAAAAAAGTATCGATAATTATTATTAAAGGAAACCAAAGTTAGTGTAGGATTCAGCACTCAAGTCCTACGGAAAAAGCGAGAACTAATTGTTTTATTTACTATAACGTAGGTATAGGGGTAGTCAGAAACAAGTCCAAATCTAGGCTATCAACGCAACGGTGCGCGAGATCTCAGTTCGGGGCGAACTACTAGTATTATTATCTGTTCAACCAAGTACCTACCTACCTACCTAAGTCGGTAGATAATAGGCATGAATCCTAATTTTTAAAATCTCTTCTATGATATTCAGAAGGATCTATTATGTCTAAAATATATCATATTTCTGTAGAAAATTAAGGTTTTTGTGCAATAAAAGTACATTTAAATATAAATTTTCAAATTCACGCCAAAACGCTCGCCGGTGTCATGGCGTCTGTTTTTACGTCACGAATCGGTATATCAACCAGTGATGCCTACATAGTTACTATAGAAACAAAAGGATGTTTACCGAGACGAGACGCAATGACAGACGCCATGACACCGGCGAGCGTTTTGGCTATCATGGCGGATTGTTGTATTTTGTAGATTTATTTTAGCAAATAAATTAGTAATCTCGACATTAATAAGAGAATAAATACATTTTTCAAAATCTTTGAATCCTATTTCATTAGATCAGATAAATATTTTGGCGATACTTGATTACTGTCATCATGCCTATTATTATTCTGTGGTAATAGTTCTAAGAATTTTCAAATTATGTTGAAGTCGGTGCCAACTTTAAAGAAAAGAAAATGAGACTTGCAGAATTACAATTTCCATTCAATAATATGTATTTATTTACAAATATCGCGTACTGGATGGATCGTATGCCATTGTATCGATATACGTGAGTATCGATCAGTTCGTATCGAACATCCCTAGATCTAGGGATGTGCGATCTTTTCATTTGATCCGATTTTTAGGATCGTAATGGATCGTAATGTCTCGATCCGATCCGCGGATCGGATCGCATTGTTCCGATCCGATTTTCAAAAGATCGTATCAAAAGATCGAATGAAATAAAACCAAATAAAATATTTTTAAAATGTTATTTTAACATGCAAATCAAACTTGCATTGCAAATAAACATGTCAACCTTTCAGATTAATGCTTTTAAGTGCCAATCTTTTGTGTTTAACCTTTTTTTTAATAGATTCTTTGGATCCATCCATATAAGACTCACACGACTTAGCAACTTGCAGGTAAAGTGAAATGTTTTATTTTGCTAGTTACTTATTACGCCGTCCAAGTTGTGATTATAGCCCCGATAATAACAATCTCTTAGTTGATTCATCCGATCTTTTCGATCCGATCCGATCTCTGGTGTAGTTCAATCGATCCGCTAAAAATCGAATGGCTTTCATACGATCCAAAAAATCGCTTGATCGTATGCAAGCGATCCGATCTTTTAAAAGATCGGATCGGATCGGCGCAACCCTACCTAGATCAACAACAATCAACGCCAACGGGATTAAGTTTCAAAGAAAATAATTTGTAATGTGAAAAGTGTTGTTCATAACTACCTACCTATAGAAATACCCAGTACAGCATATAAGAACAGAACACGGGCAATAGATAAGTGGGTAAATTGGTTCATTTTATAAAAAATGGTATGTGCTTCTATTTACCTACATGTAAACATATTTCTTACTAGGTATTATCATTTATCACAGAATGGTATTATGTAGGTACTTTACTCTGATTCTTGAACCGTTAATATTTCCAGGGTGGTAATTACGACAACAACTTACTATCTGACATGCTGCCAATATACTATACCCGACTGTTTCCTCAAAATATTTTTTGCCGGTGGCTTGCGTGTGGCAGCGCCCCTCAGCCTCTTTCAAACAGAGAGTTATCCTTCACGCTAGCTGATGATGTATACCTTCGATACTTGTCCATTTGCAACCAAAAAGATTTACATACTCTCCTTCAAAAGAAATGTCCTTACAAACTGGATATTGGTGCAGTTTACAATACTAAGTAAGTATCAATTCCAGTAAAGTATTGTCCAGCTTTATCTTTCACTAGCTTCCGCTCGCGGCGTGCCCGCGATGTACCTACATAACATAAAGCCTATGTTCATCCTGAAAGTTCATTCTAAATAAAGGTGGAAGAATTTTTGAAATTGGATGAGCAGTTTCGGAGATTACCTCCTACATACAAACAAACTTTACCTCTTTATAATATTAATCTACTATACTAATATCATAAAGAGGTAAATTTTGTATTTGTATAGATGGGCATTGTTATAATCATCCTACTGTTTTAACTTTTTTATGAACTAAAAATTTAATTGAGATTTGATAAACAAAAAATACCGGAATGAAACCCCAAGGATTAGATAAAGTTGTATTTCTTTACAGGCCATCCATTGGTCGTCATGATGCAATAGTCTTATCCAGAGAATTGGTCTTTGATATAGATCTCACAGATTACGATGAAGTAAGAACCTGCTGCCAGGAAGCCAAAGTGTGTGAAAAATGCTGGAAGTTAATGGTGGTTGCTTGTGAAATCATTGACAAGGCCTTGAAAGGTACTCGTTGTAGTCATGTGATGTTTTTTTTTCTTCACTTTCCTTCTATTATTTCTACTTTACCTTAGTGTCTTACCCGGTTATTCATAACTAGCAGCGTCCTCGGGGGAACCAGCAGTGATGGTATATGGTGATGAACGGTAGCCTAAAACCTACCTCAAGAGTTTAGCTATCAATGCAAAAAAAAAATAATTCAAATCTGACTGGTAGTTCCTGAGATTAGTGCGTTCAAACAAACTCTTCCACTTTATTATATTGGTATGGTATACTAGATGGACATAAATCTTACTAGAGCTCAAGCTGATGCCATCTCTTTTCAATGAATTCTTCTGAGGGGCTGGTCTGATCCTTCGGCCTTTATGGCTGATTTACACAGGGTCAGTAACTGACTACAAATTCGAGGCAAGTCAGTGCTGACCCGAAAAAAACCCTGTGTAAACTGATTGGAAGTCAGTACAGTGGCTTGAAGTCAGCGCTGACTTTTAAAGTCAGTTGGCGCCCCCCGCCACCCGCGCACCCCCGCGCCAGCCAAATAAACCCCGTGTAAACAGACAAGTCAGTGCGTGGTTAGTCACTGCCGCTGCGTTGTAGAGTGACCACGTTTTTTTCGCTGGCGATAAAATTCATGTCGTTGAATAGAGCTCGATATCATTGACAGCAATTCGTCAAAATTCTGTGGTGACATCCTCATAGCCAGTTTGTACTCCGCAGGATCTTCAAATCGCAATTGCTTCAGCAACAAAGCAGAGCCACCAGTTTCGTTTCTATCGTCAATCCATTTTCTTAGGGGCGTTTGGGTGGAGTCAACGATGACATTTCTTTTGAAAGCTTGGTCTTAACTCATTCAACAGCAAAATTGATAAATTTTTCAACAAATAATTAAATCGTCGTTTCAGTTGTTTTCGCGAATTCATTTTTCCCACTGACTTCACACACGTGTGCTCACCGTGAGAAACGCACCACTACTACTTACTTCATGTAAACAGTTAAAGTCAGTCGCGGCGCCGACATTGGCGCTGCGACTGACTTGTCTACTGACCCTGTGTAAATCAGCCATAATGTTCCTTTAGCACTGTCTTCTATTGTGTTGAAAACAACTGAATTTAAATATTGATCAACTAAATAAAATCAACATATTTTTATATTTCAGAGGACTTTGGTTTCCAAAGTATACTATGGGTTTTCTCAGGAAGAAGAGGAGTCCATTGTTGGGTGTCAGACTACGAGGCTCGGACCCTTGACAGTCCCGGAAGAGGGGCAGTGGCAGACTACCTCTGCTTGATTGCAGGTGGTGATGCACAAAGCAAGAAGGTTCATTTAGGCGGAGATAATTTACATTCCAGTATCAGGTACTTTTTTAGACGACTTCAAAAAAAGGAGATTCTCAATTTGTCTGAATCTTTTTTTTGTGCGTTTTTTATGTCTGTTCACCGATTACTCAAAGATACTTATATTTTAATTTAGACACTTGTTCAGTAGTTAGATACATAGCATAAAATCATTGGTCAGTGCAAATAAGTATTTTGTGTGTTATTTTAAATTATTAGTTGAATATGGTGATAGAGTTTAAGGTCCCTGAAGACATCCTATGAAAAATAACATAACACTAGTCAAATGTCTCTCAAATCTTTAGGCATTCAACAGGGATCTTTATACTTTATTCAAGTGCATTCGATTCATAGATCTTCGAAAAGTGACTTTTCTTTGGATCGCAAGCTTTTGCCGTTTAAATTCTAGATAACATCTGATGTTTCTCGGAATGTTTTCCGACAGTTTATTGTTCGCGGATGGGTTACCACCACGGATGTTTTCGAAGATATCTGAATCGCCATGCAGGACCCTTCGTAGCTGTTTAAGGCTGATCGCACACATATCTTCGCCGAATTCTCGAAGTACTGCCACACAAAGAAAATTGATTAAGCACTTACAACTTTTCACAGCAACCTCCTCTGCATAGATGTAAGTTAGGTAGGTAGATACCACTTACAATTGTCTTTTTTCACTTACAGGAGAGCCCTCAATGTAATTGACAAACATTTTGAAGAAATATTACAAGATCAAGAATTCCTGTCAACCCCAGGAAGGCTGGATAAGTTCTTGAAAATGATTCCAATTGAAAATCTGAGATTACAAGTTGAGAAAGTTTTGGAGAAAATGCATGAGTCCTCTTTGGAGAGATGGATTGCTTTCCAGAGAGAATATGATCTGTTCTGTAGAGAAGTTAGTTGTATTTTATTTTTCAAAGTAATTTAGATAGCAGTAGATACTGAGACGAGTAGGTAGTGTTGGTTGAGTAGAATAAGATGTGGATTTAACAGTCACAATTTGGATGGGTGACTGCAAGTGGTATTACGAGCTGAGCGCTTCCGTGCTTCGGAGGGCACGTTAAATAATCCGGCTTTTAAGTCGTTAAGCCATGACGGAGGCCTTTAGGCAGCCTAAAAACTCCGTCACCAGAGTTGGCCACTAGCTCATACGAACTTACTAATGAACTATTGATTATGCAGTAACGTTGAATTTCATACTCAAATTGTCATTTTGGGAACGCCTGTCATAGACGGGAACACTTGCTCATACGAACTTAGGTACTTTACTTAGAATGTGATTGTGTGATTTTCGATCTTATGATCGTACACTAGTCTCCCGGTCGTTCGCCAAACACAAACGTTCCTTAGCAGTGAAGGAAAACATTGTGAGAAAACCAATAAGTTTTTTTTTTCCTAAACTGGGTTAGAATCAGAAGTCGTACATTTCACTACTGGCTTTAGAACACTACTGGATGTAATTTAGGCTAGGGTTACCTTTGCTTTCGCTATTCATTCCGTAATTTATTTATAGATTTAATTGATTGATTTAAATCTGGTGCTATGAAAGTTTATACTTACCTACCTCTGTTCAAAGTAACTATGGAACCAAACTTTCTTATGATTTTATTGAACTTCTTGTATAGATCTAACCCTGATCATAAATATTATACTATGGTGATCTACATTTTTTTTTTCACAGAATGGTAATGCAGTTCGCAAAATAAAGTACCTGGTAGAAGAAATAAAGATCCAGTTCACTTATCCAAGACTTGATGTAAATGTAACAAAAGGTTTCAACCATTTACTGAAATCACCCTTCAGCATACATCCAAAGACTGGCAAAGTATCTATCGTCTTCAAACCTAGCAATGCTAAGAATATGAAGTTAGATGATGTGCCAACAATCAACACTTTATTGGATGATAGTGCACCAAATAATGCCCAACACCAAGCAGATATGAAAACATCTATCAAAAACTTTCAGGAAGTTGTGTTTTCCCTTGAAAAGGCGGAAGCGTTGAGAAGGAAAAATGATGCGAGTAAGTATCTCAAAATAATAGTTTTATGAAAAGGGTTATTTCCTGGGCCAGTATCAGAAGCAATACCATGTATCCATATTCGTTGTAGCAATGGAAATGTCAAAACTTTTCATAACTCTTCTAACCACAGTATTTTGCTTCTTTTCAGGTTTATCAATGGAGTTCTAAATACCTAGTTCTCTAGATTGAATATTGTGAAGCTAAAGTTTGATACCAAGTTTTCTGATTGTGCATTAACAACTTTTAGATGGCATAGAATGTCTTTCTATAATTCCACTAGAACACCAGAAAATTGCACACACTCTTCTTAATTTGAAATGAATCTAACGAGATTTTAAACTGACGCTAATTTGAAGTGAATCTAACGAGATTTGTTGACAGTGAATCTTACTATTTATAAGTATGATGATTAAAACCGTATGATTATTTCTCGTTAGATTTATTGGTAAACCAACCAACGGTGACTACATTTATCTTTTAACTACAAGACTTTTTAAGCTATTTCTAAATTTGATCATTCATAACAAACACGCAAGTACCTACTCCTACTCACATTTACACAATAACTTAAAATACTAGAGTGATAGTTTAAAATGAAATAAATGTTTTAAAAATATTATATTTGTAACTTTATTGCATATCATAAAATACCAACAACAATGTCTTGAACACATCAGATCAGTTAGAAAAGAAATAATAAAAAATATAATATTCTAGTCATGTCGAACTAAAAACCAAGATAAGTTTGTTAGGCTCATGCCTAGTGTAGTGGCCTTCTCTGGTTATGGAGATTTCAGGCAGCATGAAGCTTTGTTATGGCTAAAGCCAATCCAGGATCGACAGTTTGACGTGCCCTCTGAGGCTGCAAGTTGTTGTAAATATAAAAAAATATCCAATACTTAAAGAATATAAAATAATCGAATATAAAAACTACTAAACTAAAAAAAAAAAATTTAGTACTTATAGAAAAATAAAAAGAAATTACTGGTGAGGTAGTGATTCAGGCTTCATTGCATTAATAGGCAATATGCGTCTGATTCAAAAGCGGGTTAAATGTATTTTATTATGAACATTGTTGCTTTAGAGGTATGTGTGTGTAATTATTTTTTAATATTAAACCATTTTCGATTAGAAAATAAATTTTAAAAATTGCAAAAAATAGTAGGAATTTCAAAATACTTGAAAAGGATGTGAAAGGATGTGACGACACGAGTTCGTAAGAAAAGTCAAGGACGAGTCAGATATGACGATCCATAGATAAGTTTTTTTTTTAATTTTCACAATTCCTATACTCGAACTTATTGTTGTCACAGATTACTGTTGTACTTAGTATCAATTTGACGTCACACGTCAAAGTTCACAAATTGTTACTACAACAGTAATCTGTGACAACAATAATAATCGTGTTTCAGATGCGTGAAAATGTTGGTAAATTTCAAAAATTATTTTTGTTATAAAATTTTAGTATTTCGGCGCTGGAATTTTTATGACGGTTATTTGACGATATAACCTATCGTATAAAATCATAAAAAAAAATTGTGGGAGTTCCCTATTGCAAAACTGCGAAAGCAATTAACCCTTCGGGATTGATTCTGACAGAATTTGTTTAGCGGTCGGTGGTGTGTAGGCATTTTCATTGTTATTCGAGATAAAAATTCAAATAACCAATCAAAGGTTAAACCAACAGCCAGCAGAAGGCAAGAAGCAGTTACCTAACAGGTATGGAATGCTGAACTTATAGACTAAATACATCATATGGAACAGCTTAGGGCTACGTTAAGAAAATCTTCGAAACCAATCGTGACGGTCCCGTTTTGCTGTGTGTCCCTAGCTCTGAATGCTTCAGTGAAGCGCTGCATTTGCACGCACAAAACTATAAAGCTGTCCACTGAGATTTTACCCTCCTTTGGGTCGCATCTATTGGTTAAGAATTTTATGAAGTCTGGTGTGAACCGGAAACCCATCTGATTCAATGCTGAAAAGGAAAGTATAAATAAATAAACTTCCGCAAAACATTGGATATGCTTAGTACTGCCATCTATCGGTGAGTACTAGAATAAACAGCTTTATGTTTTATCTTTGTTTCATAAAATACACACAGAAGATTTCCTCTAGTTTTCTTCAGTAACTTCTATATTTTGGCGTAATGAGGTTCGACATAATATGATGATAATAAACTACTTAATTACCTTTGGAGAGCTCTTCTTCATCAATGCAACCTGACTGATCCAGGTCGTAGGTTTTAAATACCGCCAGCCATTGGTTTATGTAAGTGTAGAGCTTATCAAACTCTTCAATATTGATGTGACCCGAACGATCTTTATCGAACATCCCTGCAATTATAAACACGTGTTGCTGATATTGCATTTCTATCATTTATTTTATCAATCAAGATCAAATCTCGGAACAATGTAGGTAAATATGTAGGTA
Organism: Camptogramma bilineatum; assembly: GCA_958496255.1. Lineage (NCBI taxonomy): Eukaryota > Metazoa > Arthropoda > Insecta > Lepidoptera > Geometridae > Camptogramma > Camptogramma bilineatum. Next base: position 10,320,784 of record OY292456.1, read on the forward strand.
CCTACTTAAATAAATAACTAACTTAGACCTTTACATCTTTACTAGATGATTTATACAGTGTCAGGGGGCAATATTTGCCTACACTTAACGGGACACTGTAGTGCCTGGGACAGTGTTGAGATGGAGTAGGCTTGCCCAGCACCTAAACCATCCTCTCAGCTTAACAGGCCATATTCACAGGAAAGACATGATCAGTACGTGTGGGGCTGACTAAGCCGCGGGTTTCCTCACGATGTTTTCCTTCACCATAAAAAAATAAATAAGTACCTACTATATTCTCCCTGGTTGACACTAATCATGTGCTAGTGATAACTTACCAATCATCAAATTGCAAGCAGTTTCTGAAAATGTCTTCCCTTGTGCGTTCACCAACGCAGCTTTTAGCTCTGTAGCAGATATGAAGCCGGACTGGTCTTTGTCGACTGCGCGGAACCATTGCTGCACTTGAGGTGATACACCTCCACCGGCTCCGATCGACGGGTATGGCCCATGGCCGATCTCCAGCTGTCCACCAGGCTGACCTCCAGGGTTTGGTTGCTGTGGCTGACCGCCGTAGTTTGGTTGCTGTGGCTGACCGCCGTAGTTTGGTTGCTGTGGATGACCTCCATATCCCGGCTGTCCATACCCAGGCTAAAAAAATAGACGAATATGTATACAGGGTGTGGCAAATTCTTGGTCACTGAAGGGTAGCTACCCTTTCTATTGTAGTTAGAAAGTTTTGTTCTTAGGAAACTTCAGTTTTATTTTGAAGAAAAAAATAATTGCATTTTTAGATTTTTGAAAAAAAGTACAGTTAGCCTAAAAAATTACATTTGTCAAAAAAAACAAGTTGGTCTTAATCGACTCTATTTCCCACCAGGAACACTTCTCTCAAAGTAACTTATCAAATCGTAAGTTTTTGCAATAATTCAAAAAAACACATCCAATACATTTTCTATGAAATGAAGAGTTGTAAACATTACAGTGCCACTTAATTAATCGTTCTTAATTTAATTTCGTACCTGCTCCGGTAAGCAGGGAGGCTATTGTAAAGCGCGTATTTAAATTTAGAACAAAGTGCTTCCCTGCAGATGTACAAATGGTATGCTCCATGCATACCATACCAATATCTCTTGCGGCTCTGTCTGCAGCGCCTAAGGCTTTACAATAGCCTCCCAGCATGCCGAAGCAGTTACGAATTTAAATTAATAACTATCGAATAAGTGGCACTATAATGTTTACAACTACTAATTTCATAGAAAATGTATGGGATGTGTTTTTTTGAATTATTGCAAAAACTTACGATTTGATTTGGTAAGTTACTTTGGGAAAAGTGTTCCTGGTGGGAAATAGAGTCGATTAAGACCAACTTGTTTTTTTTGACAAATGTAATTTTTTAGGCTAACTGTGCTTTTTTCAAAAATCTAAAAATGCAATTATTTTTTTCTTCAAAATAAAACTGAAGTTTCCTAAGAACAAAACTTTCTAACTATAATAGAAAGGGTAGCTACCCTTCAGTGACCAAGAATTTGCCACACCCTGTATAGTGTAGGTTAGTCCTTTGCTATCAATTAGCTACTAAAACGAGCAGGGAGGCTAAAATGGCCGCTAAAGTTATACCTTTTATGAATCATATTATAGATTCGTAATAATGTTATTTTCTGTATATGAAAATAAACTGCATTAAGTACCTATATACAATTCATATGATTCAGCTAAAATGCCATTTTTAGACCCGCAGAAGCAAGTCAAAATACACGATTCGTAATTATAACCTATCTTATTCAATTAATTTGTGGTAAATAGGTATCTACCTATGAAAAAAGCTAACTTGTAAGTAGGTACCTACCTACCCACTTACCTATGCTAACAATTTCAAATGTATAGATTTGCCCAAAATAGGTTCTGCTGCTATTTATTAAACAGACACCCACAAACTTTCACATCTTTAATGAATAAGAGTTGAACTCAAGTTGCTAAGGTGGGTGGGCTTGTAGGCAGTGTGCGTACGAGCTTATCTATAGTACCTACTTATTAAACGCAAATTACACGTTGTTAAATGTACATTTTCAACGTGTAATAAACAGTAAGTATATTTTCTTAGAGGACCACCAACTGCTGATGTATTTGAAGCAACAATGGCTCTTGTCAGAACAGAACGTATTTTCGACCAATAAGTTAATTAATACGTTGAGTGCCATCGCCACTTGAAGCTGTGGGTACTGCAGCCCCCTACTTCCTCCGCAGGGCATCGCACCGCAGAGGTTGGCAGCGAACAGCGTTGCCATATCTACCAACTTGTAGGTAGATCTACCAACTTTGCCTCGAGTCTACCTATCTACCACCACAAGCCTGGAATCTACCTACTTTTCCAAATCTTACGGAACCACATTCTTTCATGTGAAATGACAGTGCGGTACGGTCCTATTGGTAGTTAGTTGTAGGTACCTAATGTTTAGCCTGCCTGCAACCTGCTGAACTGAAAAAGTGTTAGCTGCTTATCTAACACTAAGTACACTTTCGTTCAGTCAGAGGGTTGTCATCGATAAATAGAAAAAAAAGCTTTTTCCTTGTTGCAGAGCTTTCTTTGGTTGCATGCGTTGTGTTTTTATTTAATACCTACTTTAAATACTACAGTGTATAGTGCTGGTTTTAATTTTAATGGATACCACTCTGTTTTCTAAGTTTCTGGTTCTAAATTAATGTAGGTAGGTAGGTACCTATTTGAATTCGAAGTTTTGAATTTGACTTGCCAGAGAAACAGACTGTACGCAAGTAACAAAATTACATCTATGGCATAGACACTTTAGCTAGGGATTATTCTATACTCTATAGATTTTTATCAAAAAGTGGGCAACTACCTAACTAAGTATAAATTTAAATAATAAATATGTTATTCTTTACATTACAAACCTTCTGAATTAGGGTGGTAGATCTACCTATTTTTCATTTTACTTTCTACCAACTTCTACCTATTTTTGGCCCCTCATCTACCAATTTTCAAAAATTCGGGTTGGCAACACTGGCAGCGAATGCGTTACAAATACGCTCTCAGCAGTATCAGTAGGTATGGGGAAGAAATAAAATTAGAAGTATTTTCGACAAATTTATTTCTATACCTATATAAATAGTTACTGTAAGTATTTATTTACATAGTAGTTTTAGGTAAGTTTGTAAACGATACAAAACTGCATAATATCTATGCATGAATCTACTCTTACAAGTATATTTACACTGGATTAAAATCTAAGTATGTTACCTAAAATTAATGAAGGCATCATTTACCCTATTCAGCATTTACCTAACTGTAGGTTATAATATCGGTTTTTATATTACTTTAGGTAAGTAATTTGTTGAAAATTATTCTAGTTTATGTAGTCGCCTGCAATAATATGTATACACGCTACTTTTTAAAATCATGTCACAGAAAAACCTATGGATGTAGGGTGCACAACAAAAAATGAAAAAATTAAATGATTTGGCAATGCATTAGTATAAACAACAATATAAATAATTGATAATAGTTGGATTTGTTTACAGTTAACATTAGTATAAGCTTTAGATTGTATACATAATTTATTGCAGGCGACTGTACCTAAGCAGGTACCTACATGTACTTGAAAATCACCATATCAAATTATTTTCTCATAAAATAAACATCAGAAACAAAAACTTTCTAAAAAAAAAAGAATCACTGTATCTATCTGCAAAATGTAAGCTAAACTATTATGTAAGTATTTTTTTTACATTCTCATCATAACAAAATCATGTCATTTTATTTACACAATACATAATAGGTACTATTAGGACTAAACATTATCTTCTGGACCAAAGATTTCTATGAACTGTAAAAATATACCTATTAAATAAAAAGTATGGATAAAATACTTATTCAGTAATTTTATCCACCTTTTCAAATTATCTTTGATTTCTAGGAGTTAGATAAACAAAACCCATGAGAAAAATGTTGGAAAAATGTGATAGATCAAATAATTATTTTTCAAGAATGATTTATACCAGGTGTGTGTGTCCGACTTCCAAAAACCAAGGTTCTCAATCTTACCACAATTCTATAAAACTGCAATAAAAGAAGACAAAAGGTATGACCAGTTTGTGAATTTTTAGAAGTAGTCTTTACACTCAGTATATTGAATGCTAGTGACTTAAATGCAGTTTGGATTTTTGGATTTACTGAGGTAGTTTAGTAACTTATGCGGTGGTTCAATAAATGGCAAAAACATCGAAAAAACATTGAGTCAAAATATACAATTTTTATAACATTTAAACAATATTTTCGATGTAGGTAATTATGTTTTTGGGATATTTACATGGGTAGGTTTGGTTGTTTATTTACAGAAAATAATGAATTATTTGTATCATGTTTCAGTGCATTTTACAGAAAGCTTAAGGCTTCTTTACAAAATACTTAAAATTAGGCATAAAATAAAAGCTACCACTTAAATCACATGGTAAACCTAATTCTTACATTTTTGAGAAACTTCAATAAAGGTATTTTGTTAACAATACCTATTTAATTTATTGCCTAGGCATTTTAAAATGAGAAATAACAATTAACTGTACTGTACTAACTTACACTATGACATTCAGTCTTTAAATAAAAACCAATACTGGCAAGTTTGTTACATTTTGTACTAAGCAACGTTATCATTGCTTTTTCATTAACTACAATAATAATGCATTATGAAAAATGTATTGTCTCTTAATTCAAGTCCCATAAGATCTTTAACAATTTTTATTCCATTATTACTACTAATAATTAATAATGTGGGTATATATTATACATTTACTCAAAAATATTAACAATTGCATGAAGCACACTCTTTCTATATGGTATTTATACCTACCATTCATTTCAGCCATCAATTCCATTAGTATGTAACACATAATATAGTATGTAGGTATATTTATAAATCTATGAGCTGAGACCTGGAAAGTGTAGTTATTGAAACTGCAGTGGAACTTACATAGAATTAAGCAATATTTTTAACAATACTAAACATTACTGCTGTGACTAGAAAAACTGTATGTGGCTGGTGTTACAGATGTATTTACACACACTTGAATAGATGGCTTAAATGAAGATGGTAGAAGTTTGTGTGCTTCAGGCACTGGAGAATAACTTCTGCATACTGCAGTTTCAAAGTGCACTTGTTCACTCCTATCTGGAGGCACACCATCAAAGCTTGTTTGTTTGGCTGAATCACCAGTCCCACTATCTTTGCATGATGAATGCTCCGATAAATTGTCTGAGAACATTTGGGGCGATTCACTTTCACTATTCACCACATGTGTCATTTTTAAACTTTCAGCTGGAAAAGTAGGCACTGCGCGCGCCATACGTCTCCTTGTGTGGTATATTATAACCACCCATATTATTGAAGTCCCTACAGCACAACACACAACTGTTATTATTATAATTCCTGTCATATCTTTTTCATTTACCAGTATGGCTACTGGTGGTAGCACACGCAGCTCTGTCATATCCTTCTTGGTACCAAGCTCGTTAGTAATCTCACATTCATATCGACCTGCATCATTTGCTTCAGTGCCGAGTATTATCAGTAATTGATCTTCAGCGGCCAAAAAGTAGCGTTCAGTGGGTGCTATTGTTGTCCCATCTTTTAACCATTTTAATACAGGCTTTGGTGATCCTGAATTCATGCACTGCAATACAACTGAGTCTCCGCTTATGACTTCTTTGTTTTCCATCACTCTAACAAAGGAAGGCTCTTGTAATACAGTCAATGTAGAGTTTGCTATGATAGTTCCAGCAGGATTTTTGGCAGCACAGCTATAAATGCCAATATCTGTTGTCTTTGCATTAACTATGAAAAAGAGATGGTCAGTAGGCATGACATTCATTCTCCTTTCTCTAGCCGCAGGGAAATCATTGCCACCATCCTTTTTCCATGAAATTTCTGGTGGTGGATCTCCAGAAGCAGCACAGTTCAGAGTTACTGTTTCACCAGTCTTTACAGTGACATTAGTAGGTGTCTGGATAAATCGAGGAAATGTGACAATATTTACTTTTGCTTTGGAAGAATAAGTTGTCCCAAAGTTGTTACTGACAACACATTGATATTTACCAGAATCAGCATGAGTGACGTTTGGTATAATAAGAACAGAAGTGGCACGGGGATGTCCATTGTCAGAAATGGTTATATTTTCATACACCAATGGATTGCTTATATTTCCATTATTTTTCCTCCACAAAAAAGTCATGTTGTTAAATGGATTTGATGTTGCTGAACAAATCAGATTTGCTGGTCGGCCTTTTATTGCTAAATGTGTTTTGGGATGTTCCACTACTTTTGGCTTTGGGGAATCCCCACAATTATCCTCTTTCAGCTTTGTAATGGATGTTCCCCTAACTTCTGCAGGATATGCACAGTTAGCATTTATGAACTCATGTTCTGCTTTTTCCTTCATCCACTTAACAATCCAGAGTATATTGCAATCACATAGAAGAGATGACGAGTTCAAATGAAGCCTTTTCAGTTTTGTCATTGATTCAAAGGCATGCTGTTGTATCGATGTAATGTTGTTTCCATTCAGATCCAACTCATGTACATTGGTCAATCCTTCAAATGCTCTTGGGTTTATGGATTTGATGTGATTAGCAGCCAAACTAAAAGTATTCAGGTTGTGTAATTTAGAGAATGGTCCAGACATGTCTTCCACTGTCCATGAGATTTTGTTATTGTTCAAATGCAAGGTATGTAGTTGAACCACATAGCTGAAAGCTTCTTGCGATATGGAAGATATTTTATTGTAGCCCAAGTAAAGAGTTCTCAGATTTGTCAAGTGTTGGAAAGTTCGACCTTCTATTTGAGTCAAATAATTATGAGACAAATCTAATGTTTCTAGACTAGTGCATAATTCCCAGCTGCCAAAGTCAATTTCTGATATCAAATTGTTTGAAAGTAATAGTGTAACCACTGATTCCAGACCATAAGTCCATCCTTTTGAAATACTCTTTATTCTGTTATGATCCAATTGCAATGAATTAAGCGATTTGAAGCCAAAGAAGGCACCATCAGTTAGATTTTCTATATTGTTGAATCTCAGTTTCAAAGTTGTCAAGTTGGATAATCCTTGAAATAACAGTCCAGTTATATTTGTTAATTTATTGTGGTTTAGCTCCAACGTTTTTAGATTACTTTGATAACTAAACAGATGAGCAGGGAGGGATTTTATTTCATTTCTATTCAACTTCAGGATTTCTAAATTAGTCAAATTATTTAGTGCACCTTCCTTTATGAATTGTATGAGATTGCTATTCAGGTTTAATATTCTGATGGAGCTATTGTTAGGGAATTTGCCCACATCTATGGATTCAATACTATTTTTATTCAAGCTCAGTTCCTGTAATTGTTCATGTTTCAGGAGGTTAGGTATGTTATGTAAGATGTTTTTATCCAGTTTCAACTCTTGCATGTTCGTTAAATTGTCGAAAGCATCCGTAATATTTTCATTCAGTCTATTGTGGCTAAGATCTAATTGTTCCACCCACTTGGGAATTTTTGGCACGGACACGCAATTCTTTTTGGAACAATCAACGTACAGTTTCAGGCAAACACATTTTTGAGGGCATTCAAAGCTTTCTGCCACTATAATATAGCCTGCTTGTACTATTATCGTTATAAACAATAACAAATAGAAGTCTCCCATTTTCATGCATTTGTATCGCTAGCCGTTTGGTACATTGAACGGGCGATCCAAGTCTCTCCTCACATAATTTTGGGATCAATCACAACACAAGTTAAGTTTATACTAAAAGCACAGCACTTGTATTCACTGAAGAGACAATTCGCATTTCGGTGAATACGACAACAGACTTGTAAAACAACGCAACATAGTTTCGGCAATACACATGACCGCCATTTTACTTTTGGATAGCGTTAATAGTGTTGCCAACTCCTATAAATCCGAGTTGCCAGATTCAACATCAAGAGTCGCCAGAAAGTCGTCAAAATTGAAATGATCCACCAGCGAAAGGGAGGGGGGAGGGGGGGGGGGGGGCTATTGTTTTGATAAAACTTTTCCTTTTTAAATGAAGTTAATATTATGAGTGGTTTAACACTATAAAAATTAATTATTTTTTTAACCTTATTTTCTGGAAATGATGCTTAGATTGAATCTAATGTTGATACCTAACCAACTTAGTAACACCAGGCCTGGCTCACTTCTCACTTTAGGTATTTATCGGACGCGCGCCGCCTCGGGGGGCGCGCGACATAGGTTGCCACTTGCCGCTCGCTCGGCTTGCGGACTAGACGCGTTGTGCGTAATTATCGTGATCTCGTATACATCGTTTCTTGTGATTTATGCACGATGTCTAAACGATCTAGTCCTTATAAAAGATACTGCTGTGTCTACGGGTGTCTAAACAAAAGGAAAAGCAATGAATGGACATTAACATTCTACAAAATTCCGGAAGATATTGAAAGGTTGGTACCTACTAAGCTTTTCTATAATTTGTTGTAAGTACCTATTTAAATAAATCATCAATAAATACCTAGGTAGGTACTTACTTTTACTCTGTAACTGTAGGTGCATAATGAAAACGAGATTTTATAGGTACCTATTCGATTCCTTTTTGATTGAATACCTACCTGTTTACAAATAAACAAACATAATACACCTACAAAACTACCTACCTACAAAACTGTAGGTAGGTAGGTACCTACAGTTTTGTTTAGTTACCTAGGTACCTAAAAGTAAACGCTTTAGAAATGAAATGAAATGAAATAGGTAGGAGTGATGATCACGCACGTCTGTAGATATCCTCGAGGCGCGATACACATTCTCTCAGATCTTTTTTGGCATTTTAAGATCCTTTGAAGATGTCTAAGGGAGTTGTCACAGGTATGTCCAAATACATATTGTACCTTCCTACATGCCCACATTTTGCAGAAGTTAACATTTCATACGTGACAGGTTGCAAGCCCATCGACGCTATTAGAACTCTAATTGGTTTCCTCACGATGTTTTCCTTCACCGTTTAGAACTCGTGTTAATGCGCTTATTAGGTATAAGTAGGTACATTTTTCGAAACCAAAAATCCATTGATGTGCATCAGCCCGGGTTCGAACCTGCGACCTTCGGATCGAAAGTCGAGGCACTAACCTACTCGGCCAACACACTTTAGACCCAGTTTAAAACAAAAGTAAGTACCTAGCTAGGTAGGTAGGTATCTAGCCTGATAATTTACCTGATAATTTACAATAGCCGCGTCGAGAAATTAGGATGGCTGAATAGTAATAATTTTGCCGATTGAATTAATATATGTAGATAGGTACTTATCCTATATATGTAGTAGGTAGGTACCTACTTAATATAATAATTGTAAGTGTTTAGAAGTTACATTAGGTACATTACATTCATAGAGCCATGTTGGTCGAAGTGATTAGTACCTCAACTTTCGAGACGAAGGTCGTGGGTTCGAGTCCTGGCCGTGCTTTAAATTGCATAATTATGTGATTGCAAACCTAACATTAAAAGGGTGATTATCGGATAACGGCTCCCGGTCTAGTTGAGTGATGATGATTGTGTGTGTCTGATCGATGTCTAGGTAGGTATGAAGGTATAGATATTTTGAAATGCAATTGTTTACAAAACGAACGAGATAATAATGTAACTACCTACTTCACCTACCTACGTACAATACGTAGTACCTACTTACTACTATTTATTCCGTGGTAACGGTAGATTAAATTATATTTAGGCCTACTTATTTTAGAACTTAAGTAGGTAGGTACTGTTTTTGTGACAAATAAAATAAATTAATTTATTTGTGTTGTCGCAAGCGAAAATTCGACAACCCTTACGAGTTGCGTCACACCGCGCCAGACAGTGACACAGTTACGCATTAGAGCAGGATGGGAATGTTTAGGCAAATATCTCGATAGGTAATAGGCCCATAGGCGAGTTGAATTGCACTTTATAGCTTCGCCGCGAGAGTCTCTATTTAAACAAATTTACTCGCGAAGTGACCCTTCTGTACGTAGTACTCTAGTATTCTGTGGTAACACCCTCATAGATCGGCCAGGGTTTTTACACATTTTATTTATAGGCCCAACATTGCCCACTGCAGAGCAAAGGTCGCAATGACTAGGATAATGGTTACAGAGAGCTGATCTGATGATAGAATGAAGAGCTGTTCAATGAACTCCGTTTCGAGTAACAATAGCACTACTTATCTATCATTAGCATCAATGCAGCTGAAAGCTTGGATTGAAAATATCTTACTTGCAAAAAAATTGTTTGGTACTAATGAGAAGCAATAAGCTTAAGCAAGTACCTACCTGAACATTAAGTCATTGAACTGAATACATTAGAAATTACTTTACTGCGCATAAAAACCTCATTTAAAGATCTGAGATAATGTGTACCAACCGCATCTTGGGGATACATTTCATTAATTGACGTGTCAAAGTGATCAACCTACATGATCTTATTGAATAAATCATCTTGAGTTTTTGAATTATCCATTTTACATACACAAAATAAACTATAATGTAAAAAAAATACTTATAATTATGATGATGATGTACCTTCCTAGTTGGAAATCTTATACAACACAGAGAGTGATCTCTGTTAGACCACCTTTAAACAACATGAGCAGCGCCCGTAGTGATAGATGGTGATGGTGATAATGGTGAAAAGTATTCTATAACCTCCCTCAAGAACTTAGCCAACAAATGCAGAAATATTTTTTCAAATCTTGTCTGGAAGTTTGACAGAAGAGTATGAGATTAACACATTCAAACAAACAAACTCTTCTGTCTATAGATATAGATAGCCTACACTTCTTACAACTGATCTTGGCATTCATGAAGTTAGCCGTTTCGATATGCAGTGCAACTTTTTCATACAAAATTTTCTACTGCACAGTGAAAATCCTAACTTCACAAATGCCTAGATCCATAGTGACAACTGTTCCTAAATATTGATTTACTTTACTATGTACTTACATTATAAGCCATTGTAGATTTTAGCTGCTTTGTTTTACTGCAATTATCTGTAAACACACACATTTTGTAGATCCCTACAAGCACATTTATGTCTAAACTGACAACAATCAAAAAGACCCAAGTTTTATCTGCTTCAGTGATGAAAACAAGTTAATTTGCTAACTTATTTCAAAATTATGTGAACAATTAATAGTAGTCTCTGTACCCAGGAACTTACCTTAAGTATCTAAAATCTGTGTTTAATTCTTTCGATATAAGTAATAGATTTATATGAGGTGAGTAAAAGTAACTTACAGAACTAGATTCGAGAAAAATTAATAGTTTTGAAACACGAAAGTGAAAAGAAATTGCAATAATTGCAATTCGCACTCGCAATTTTAATTGAATGACATTGAATTGACATGACATTGACACATCATTCATTTGTTAATTGTCAAATTTGTCAAATATATTATCATTGTCAATGTCTTCTGCCTCTATTGTGACGTTTTAGCGGAAACGTCATTCTGTAAAGATAATCGTTATTGTTGACGGATGTTCGATATTTCGGACTGTATCGATATTTCGTATCGCAATGTATCATAAAGCATTGTATCGATACGGGGGATTTGATACGATATTTTGTATCGATACAGTATCGAATCAAGTCAATTATGTAGGTACTTATGTACATAAATAAAAAAATATAACTTTTTAGTAAACCGAAACCTAGGTTGGCAGGTTAATTTAAGGGCGCTACTCACACACCTGCCGCAGGGGCAATCTAGGTGGCAATCTAGGTGCGTGGCGGTTGTCGCGATATCGGGATTATCTCTACTCCCGATATCGCGACAACCACCACGCACCTAGATTGCCACCTAGATTGCCCCTGCGGCAGGTTAGACAATTAGACAATTAGACAATTATTTATTTACAACTTAAGACTAACATTACAGATACTTAAATCTAAGGCGTTAATCTAGTGAGATCAGAAACTAAAACTAAAATAAAAGCTTATTTAGTGCACAAAACAAAAATAAAATTTAAAACAAAAAAACAAAACGTTGAGACACTTAAAAAATAAAAATTACACACTTTTAAAAATAACCAGTCTAATAAAATTAAAAAATAATAATAATAATAGTAACCAATATTAATATTGGTAGTACCAACTTAAGCTAAAAAATAAACATCTACCACTACTACCATGGTGCTAGAGAGCTTGGCTCTTCACAGTAACTCAAGCACGCTCTCTCGAGTATCGGCCATCTGTCGGCGAAAATATCACACGTTGTGTTAGATACGGATAGAGCATTGAGGTGGCGTTGTGCCCGGCATACAGGCGATTGCTGGCGAGCTACTGTACGTGCAGATCTCGGGGAAAACAGCGGCACTCGCCCAGGGCGGAATCTAGCGCGATGCTCCGGCACGCATAGCCTACTTACCTCAGCCAGTAACTCAGGACAATTAAACACCCCACGTAGGACTCTAATAATAGTGATTATTTGATCACAAAGCCTTCGAGTTTCAAGCGAGTTGAAATTTAGTGTACCCTGTAGATATTTGGTAGGGTACATGAAGGGATAGTAGCCGTATACCCTTTTGTAAAGAAAACGCAGAAACCGTTTCTGTACCTTCTCCAACATCAGGGTATACGTCACTTCATGCGGATTCCATACACAAGCACTAGACTCCAACTTAGATCTCACGAGAGAATTATATAGTATTTTAATTGCTTCGAAGTTTGAAAAATCTCTGCTATTTCTAGTGACAAAACCTAATTTCTTAAAACTATCCACTGTGAGTTTTCTAATGTGATTATGAAATGTGAGCTCTGAGTCAAAAATTACACCTAAATCTTTAACTGTGAGTGGTCTTGAAAGTAGTTCCCCATTTAGACTGTACGGCATGATAATTGGACGAGTAGATCTAGTAAAACTCATGACTTGACATTTAGAAATATTAAGGTTCAGTCTGTTTTCCTTACTCCATAACCTTACTAACTCCAGATCCCTTTGTAAGGCGTAACAATCGTCTGTGTTCTTTATAGTATAGTAAAGTTTGAGATCATCGGCGTATAGAAGACATTTTGCAGCAGTGAGTGTTTTCGCTAGATCATCAACCATAAGAGTGAACAGCAGAGGGCCTAATGATGATCCTTGGCTAATGCCTGATCTAGTGTGATAAGATGGTGAGTCAAAACTACCCAGCCTCACGAATTGCCTTCGGTCGCGCAGATAATCAGCGAATAACTCAATGAGTTTAGGAGCAAACCCAAAAAGACTCAATTTGTTCAGGAGCACATCATTATCTATTTGATCAAACGCTTTTTGAAAGTCTAGATATATGACATCAACCTGGGTGTTAAGGTCTAACTCGTTTGAGATGAAGTCTACTAATGTGAGCAGGTTTGTATTCACAGAGCAGCCTTTTCTAAAAGCATGTTGGGCATCATTCAAGTAAGGTTCTACTTGTTTGTAAAGTCGAGAATGCAGTCCTGTCTCAAATAATTTCGCTAGGGATGATAGGATAGCAATTGGCCTGTAATTTTCCACGAGTGACTTATCACCCGCCTTGAGAATAGGTACAACTCTTGACTGTTTCCAAACATCCGGATATATTCTATTTTCAAGTGATAAGTTAAATAAGTGCGTTAGAGGTGATGCAAATTGTGTTTTAAATGCTTTGAGTATGTAGGGAGGTATATTGTCTGGGCCTACGGAGTTTTTAGGCTTAAGTTTATGAATGTACTTTTCAATTTCAGTTTCTGTGAAGGTTTTTACAGTTACAGAAGTGTGTTCTTTTGCAAGGAAGGAAGTTTGATTGGCATCGAGATTGGGTATATGCGGTAGAAATACACTGCTGAAATAATTTGCAAAGGCTGCAGCAGCAGCCTGTCCAGTGTGCTTACGTCCTTCATAAGTAATACACGGTTCAAACCCACCTTTTGTTCTGAGACTTTTAACATAACTCCAGAAAGCACGCGGATTCGATGTAATATTATTCTGAATGTTTGTTGTGTAGTTGTTTCGTGCTAATGATACTTCGCGCTTTATTGATGTTCTTATTGCTGTAAAGAAGCTGTAAACATGCGGTTCATTACAAGTTTTCCAGATTTTATGTAGACTCCACTTAATTCTTATATCTGCGATTATTTCTTTTGAGTACCAAGTTGGGTATCTACGCATAGGCTTAGTATTCCGGATTTTTTTGGGAACACTTTGATCAAAACAAGAATATAATTTCGAATAAAATATACCTACAGCACCATTGACTTCACTTTCACCAAGGACTTCATTCCAGTCAGTATTAATAACAAGTTCATAAAGTAAGGGGAAATCAGCTTTGCTGAAATTCCAGTCTGTCTTAGTGTCTATATTGCTAGCCTCGAGTGGAATAGTCTTTCCGATGGATAAGATACTAAATGCTATATCTAGTGGTGGATGAAATTTGTCTGCAATCTCTGTGTGTGTGAGTAGCGCCCTTTAGACTTTTATTGTGTTTCATCTTGAAGTCAAAACAATTTGATTCGATACTTTCAATCCGATACTCCTTGCATGTGTTGTATCGATACAAATATCGGGTGCATCGTATACCATTGTTTCGATACACGGAAAAATCGAATCGTATCGAACATCCCTAAATCATTTTTGACTTTTTGTAAATCTTGCTGGCTGGCTGAGAGGAATAAAGTCGTCGAGTAGATTATTTTACTGTTTTCGCTTTCCCTTTTTTCTTAAACACAAAATCGTAATGATGGATACGTACGAGAGTGTATTGCTTGTGAAAAATGAGGTTTTCGTGTTCAAAATACCACCCAGGACTACGAACAGAGGCTACAGGTATGCCATGAAACTAATCAACTGAAGTTTATTGTTTTTGTTGAAATATTTGATATAAATGTGGGCGTTTTTAGGGCAGCTGATTGGAATCTACAAGAACCACAATGGACGGGACGTATGAGACTGGTTGCAAAAGGAGAGGAATTAATAATTAAACTGGAGGACAAGGCTTCTGGAGAGCTGTTTGCTAAATGCCCTATCGATAAATATCCTGGAGTAGCCCTTGAATCTGTTACTGATAGCTCCAGATACTTCGTCTTGAAGATTCAGGATGACAATGGTAAGAAATAATGTATTTTCAAATATAAAGTTGCAGAGGTACCTACTTACTTATCAATTAACAACCCCCATGATTGCTCTTTTGTAATTTTGGTGTTGATTGATGTAGGCACCTACTAAAACTTGTCTGAGCAATGATTGTAGTTCTATAAAACATAGGTAGTAACATAGCAAAAAACTTTTATATGATAGTTTTACAATCTAGGGCAAAAATAGTGGAAGAGTGGAGGAGGCCAGGTATTTGTAAAACAAAAAAAACAATCCATAAGCTTTTTTAATTTTTTATAGTGTTAAACCACACTTAGCTATCCATGTTTCAATTCGATTTATTAGATTTTCCCCCCTTATGTTTAAAGTAACAATGTTCTGTCTCTATTCGTCACTATCCACAAATAAAGACAGGACATTGTTTATCCTGTAAGACCCTTAGTTTTTAAAAATAAATAACAAGTATTGTGGGTAGATATCAAAAACTGAAAAAACCTATCAACACAAAGTCCTTAAATAAATACTTTTAGATCATGTAGGTATTGTGTATGGTCATATAACGATTTTGTACCACTCAAATCCAACTGCTTCTCTTCTCTGGGCATACTCATCGCTTGCCACCAAGCTTGTCAATTTCTATTGATTGTTAAATAAAGGCTACTGAAATTGAAACATAAAAATCGGCATTGCTATAATTAACTATGGACATAGCTGCAAAATATATAAATAAGAAAGTTTGGATGTTTAGATGGTTGGATGAATGTATGTTTGTTCTTCTATAACTCGACAACCACTGAACCGATTTGGCGGAAATTAAAATTATCAATATTCATTAAATAATTCCAGGTCGAAGTGCTTATATTGGACTAGGATTTGGCGACAGATCTGATTCCTTTGATCTTAATGTTGCATTACAAGATCATTTCAAGTGGCTCAGAAAAGAACAGGAAGGTGAAACAGCTGGACCGGCACAGCAGCTTGATCTTGGATTTAAGGAAGGAGAAACAATAAAAATCAATATGAAAATTACCGTAAGTGTTTTGGATTATTTGTCAGAATCTTCACAATGTATTGTTGATATTATTCTTAATAACTGGGGCAAAATTATTGGGATTCAGTGAACTATTCATGTTATGTATAAAGTGCAGTAAAAGTTAGAGCGCATGTGGCACACTTCTTACAGGTCACAATTTGGATGTGTTACCGCAAGTTGGCTACCGCGTGCTTCGAAGGGCATGTTAAATTGTCAGTCCCGGCTTTTAAGTCGTTAAGCCATGACGGAGGCCTTTAGGCGGCCTAAAAACTCCATTAGTGCAGTTATAAATAAAAAAAAATGCTGGACATTTCACACAGCATCATGTAGCCCCAAGCTAAGCAGAGCTTGTGTTATGACCAGCTCGTGTTATGAACAGATCAGCTCGCTGTCAACATTATATTGCATTGACACCGAGAATCCATAAGTGTGCCTTTCAGCTCAATCGGTTGAGGATAAAACTGCTTTAAAATTCTGTCTGCTAAAGCTTGAGTAAAAGGACAGACAGAGACACAGAACGCAAACCTTTGTTGAGCCTCAATAATGTATAAAATATATTAGCCCCAGCATAAGACCTTGTGTTGAATAATGAAAGGTTTCAGGTCATGTCATGTCATAGTCTATATTAGGAAACTTCACAACACCCTTCAATTTGTTATTCTGGTACTAAAATGTTATGTTATATTGCTGTAGTTGTACAGTAAGTAAGCTACTTGATAACATTGTGACACAAATTCATAGTCAGATTATCTATGTACTAGTAAAGTAAGTTTGTATGTATGGGCAATCCACAATGCTGATGATATAGAAATTATAAAACATAGGTTTTATAGCAGTTCTCATCCTTATGATTAATGTCACTGTGAAGTGAGCTTAGAACTAACTAATCTTCTACATAAATCAACGTTTAAGTTTAACGCGCCCTCAGAAGTACGGAATTAGCATGACGCAAGTGGCATTACGAATTAGCTCGTAATGCCACTTGCGGTAACCTATCCAAATTGTGACCGTGCACAACGCTGCTTAATTTCAACGATCAATCAAGAATGGCTCAGCAAGCTACGCCACGAACGCTTCTTAATAGTTATTACTAGCGGACGCCCGCGGCTTACTATTTTTTATCCCACGGGAACCGTGCAATTTTTCGGGATAAAAAGTAGCCTATGTCCTATTCCCTGTTATTATCTATCTAAATACCAAATTTCATCAAAATCGGTTTAGTAGTTATGGAGATACGTGGCAACAAACATTCACACACACACACGGACTTTCGCCTTTATAATATTATAGTAGGATATAGTAGGATAGTAGGATTAGTAGGATTTAGTATGGATATGGACAATTATTTTTTCAAAAGGGGGAGATAGATAGGTGTCTCACCACAATGCCTGGTCCTATTAAACTGAGTCCTCATCAACGCGGAACATCATCTCGAACGCTCCTCGAAGTTGCTAATAGACAAGGATAGAGAGAGAGCACCTAAGCCGTCGTGCGAGCGAGACAGCATTGCACAGCCGTCGGGCTCTATGACCGCGTTTACACGCACACGTGCAAACAGACATTCAACGAGATAGATTATATGATCAGAGCAAGCACGAAGTAGCTCTGTCACTCACATCTCAAGGAGACCGAGCGCGCAAAATATAACGCACGCGCCCGTTGAATGTCTGTTTGCACGCAAGCGTGTGAACTCACAATAAAATGGAGCAATGGGTGTATTTTGGTGTAGGTATGTAGTATAGTGCACCGAGCCCAAGTTTTTGCATGCGATGTTAGTGCATCAGCTATCTTCCCCCTTTGAAAACATCATTGGATATGGATTAGTATGCATTCAGTCATGATCTCTTTGTAGAAGAAAGACGGTAGTGAAGGAAGCAAGCCTCGGCGCGGCGTCGGCGGCGGCTTGGTCGGCAGCCTGCTCCCCCCGCCCCCCGGCACGGGCACCTCGCGGCTCCCCCCGCCGCCCTCCCCGCAACACGCCCCCGCACCCGCACCCGTACCCTCGGCCAACTCCGAGTGGGGAGACTTTAACTCAGCCAGGTAAGACTTCAATCTGCAATCAACTTTTTCAGAATGCAAAAAAAACAGGCCTGTACATCTTTCACTAGATGGATGTATGTTTGTTCCTGTATAACTAGACAACCACTGAACCAATTTGGCGGAACAAACATACATCCATCCATCCAAACATTCGCATTTATAATATTAATTAGTGTGATATCTGAGCGACCGTAGGTACTCTGCTCGGGTGCAAATAGAGAAAAATTAAAAAAGAAAAAAGAACAAAAAAATACTTACAAAAAAATCATCTTTCACTGTCTGAGATTCGAACTCGCAGCCTTCGGCTAGAAGGCGGACACCCAACCACTCAGCCACTTTAGCCTCAACAACTTACGTGAAATTACGAACCATATTGCACTGGTAAATCTTTTTGCGTGAAAATGCCGAGATAACGAATTTTCCCAGATATGAGACCTAGCTAGATCGATTTTTTGCCCCCGTAAACCACCGTACCGCAAATTTCATCGAAATCGTTAGAGCGGTTTTTTGAGAACGTGAGTACAAACAAACAAACAAAAAACTTAGGCCTTTACATCTTTACTAGATGATTTATACAGTGTCAGGAGGCAATCTTTGGCTATACTTAACGGGACACTGTAGTGCCTGGGACAATGTTGAGATGGAGTAGGCTTGCCCAGCACCTACATCATCCTCTCAGCTTAACCGGCCATATCTACAGGAAAGACATGGTCAATACGTTTGGGGGTGACTAAGCCGCGGGTTTCCTCACGATGTTTTCCTTCACCGTTTAGAGCTCGTGTTAATGCGCATAATATTTATATTTATATTTTTTCGAAACGAAAAATCCATTGATGCACGGCCAGGATTCGAACCCACGAACAAACAAACAAACAAACAAATATTGCTCATTTAATAGAATAGGATTAGTGTGATATGATTAGTAGGATTAATTACTTACCTAATAAATATTTTTTCTCCAGTGCTCAGCCCAGTCAGAAGCCGACGACGCCAGCAAACCCGGACTGGGTTCAGTTCTAAGGCGGGTTCGATGTTTGCATGTACGAGGCACGTTAATAAATGCCAGGGAGCACAATACTTAAGGCTGCGGTTTTTGTAAGAAGAGGAAGCGGAAGCGACTACAATAAAAACAATTAAAAGCATTTTAAAGATAACACAAATGTAAATCGGATAGAACTTGTGGATTATTGTGATTCGCCAATCAGTTAATTTATTCGAAAGCTTATTATAATTTAACTTTTGTTTATACGTCTATTTATGACCTCATAGGTTTTCAAGCCGATCGAACTCTTATGTAAAGGTTACTTTTACATTCCTCTAGTTACATTTTTCGAGTAAAACACGACATTTTAAGTTAACTATTTTCTGCGTACCTAACAAATATTAGACCTATGGATCCACAATGCGTAACTGCATATTATACTAAACTAAATCCATTCGTAATGGTAATAGGCACCTAATAAACGAATTGCCTGATGAATTTACTCTTTAGATATACGGTACGAGTACGTTATGTATGAAAAAAAAAGCCAATGGTGGCCAATGGTTAAGTTATAATATTTTAAGTTTCCGCTCTTGCTTCCGCTTTCACTAAAACCGCAGCCCAATAATACTTAATGAATTATGAATGACGTATTATGTTTGCTGCTCTCATTCATAGTTAAGTGTAGATGTGAAGTGAATTTTCGATTGTGAATCATTGTCGATGCAATCATGAGTCGTGTTGTTACCTAGAATTGTAGGAAAAACTCAGCTACTCTTTTCACAATGACGTACTTGATACTCTTGGTAGAGTAGTAATTTTGCACAATGTGCACATATCTTTGCATAGTACTGGCATTGTATAAAGTAATTTTGACAGAACACTATACATCTAAATAAAAGTATTTGTGATTCTCCAACTACCACTTTAGCGACTTAACATCTCAACTCTAAGTAAATCACTGAATTTGAACCATGTCTTGTAATTTTTCTTCAATTGGGTATCATCTGTCAAAATTTCTAGTAAGATGCCAGTATTGTGGAACGCTCCGTATTTAGGTACGTGTGTAGAATTGTTATGAAATTAGACCAACGATATAATCACCACTTTGGATTCTAAGCGTTTGTGAGTTTTTCCGTTCGACTATGTAACCGTTTACCATTCCATTATCACAAAACCGACGAGAGTATGATGTTTTTATTTTGTAGATATGCACGGTTAGGTTGGTGTTTTTTTACTAAATTATCTCACTGACAACGAAGATTTGATGATCTTGCCAAAAGCATTGAAGTTTTGTAGCGTTGATCGAGACTAGGGCTCTACTCTTACTCACTTTCACTCTACTAATCGACTACTCTTACGCACTGATTACTACTAATTGATAATAGACTATATCGGTAAATTATCGTAGTTCGTTTTATGTTGTTTAAAAACAGGGGCTAAAAAGGCCGCTTTAGCAGAATCACAAAAGGTTTTGCATTATATGCCGTTCTTGTTACTCTCAGTCAATGAAAAGAGACGGCATAATTGGTTAAATTATTATTGTGAGTCTGCTATAGCGGCCTTTTTAACCCCGCTAAGCTCAGCCGGCCTAAAAAGGCCGTTATAGCAGAATCATAAATTAATATGAATCGTATTACGTTTTGTTCTTGTCACTCTCATGTCTATGAAAAGAGACGGCATATAGTGCAATTCAGCGATGCTAAAGTGGCCACTTTTGGTGTTTCATACGATTCATATTATGAAATAAAATATCAAAACGCCTTTTTAGACTGCTCTATAGAATTGGGTAGATTTTGATTGAGTGACCATTTTACCCGATTCTATAGCTGTCAAAAAACGTATTTTGTGATACTTAAGAATATGTTTTAAAATATTATGAAACATGGTATGAAAAACCAAAAGTGGCCACTTTAGCACCGCTGATTATGATTCTGCTTTAACGGCAATGATCTTTTCAAGACGTGGAAGATAAGTGACTCACCAAAATGCCTGTTCGAGTGAGTCCTGGGGACAAACGTGCCTCGCGGAACTTCGTCTCGAACGCACCTTGAATTTGCTGAAAAAGAGCAACTAAAGCAGTCGAGCGAGCGAGACAGCATTGTAGAGCGGCCGGGCTCCATCGTTATCGGCTCCATTCGGTCGGAACCGACAGAACCCGTCCGCTAACCATTCCTGTCTCGCTCGTACAACAGTTGAATTTCTCTTCTCTATCCTTATTTATTGGCAACAGTAAAATGGACCAATGTGTGTGTTTTGGTGTATGTAGTGGTGCACCAAGCCCAAGTTTTAGCATGCGATGTTAGTGCGTCACCTGTCTTCCCCTTTTTGAAAAGTTAATTGTTTAACGGCCTTTTTAGCCCCGCTAGACATTTCAAAAAATTCACTGAATCACAAAAATTGGATCGATACGAGTTTATTGTGTATAATTTCAAGAGTAGAGTACCATGGATAGGTGCTGTTGCGTACTATACTATAATCCACATAAATTTCGTAAAAGAAATAATAATTGTTATTAGTTTGTAGTTTATTATGCAACTCGCCCTAGCTTATTGCATCGTGATTATTGCGATTCACACCAAATCCACTCCGTTTAAAAATAATACACGCATTCACGGGGGCACTGTCTTCAAAATTAAACATACCTAATATTTTGGCTATGCATTTCATAAACAGAAATCATGAACATACATTCTATGCTTATATTTTTCCCTAAAATTATATCCTAAGAAAACATTGCAATAATCATGTTGTGAAAAGCCTGATCAACATACATGCAATAATTTAATAGTATAATGTATAGTTATGTATCATAGTTCTATTTTATTATCTGTATATGTTGCAAAACTTGTAAAATCAATTGTTTAGGGTATAGATTATATCGGATCTACATTATAGCGGGCACGTAACATTGACAAACCCATACAAAAAGCTCACTTTGCCACTAACAAGAAAAATGAAAATTACTTATTATTTTGTTGACACAAACACAAACTGGAAAGAAAGATCTCACGCTTATCTAACAGGCTTTATTATAATGGCCCTTTCACACTACTAGCCGGCACAATCCGGCACGACCGACCGATGTCGGCACAACAAGGATATAGAGCTGTGTATTCATTATGTTCGCGCCACAATATTCCGCGCATCTGTAACCGCTCCAGTAACTGAATAAGTTCGCGCTCTTCGGTACACGCACGCTGGTGGTTTTAGAAACGAAACTGTGGAGCATGCGTATTTCTTGTAGAGATGCACGTACCGTCTCCATCAGAGCGATACAGATGCGCGGAGCACAGTTGGTGTGCGAATATAGTGGATACCTACTCAGTTTAAGCCTGGAGGCTGTACCACTTGGGCATAGTGCCATTTTGTAACCCAGCGAACGGGCGACAAAAACATGAAAATGACGCGGGAATGTCTTCTACCCAATGCTGTAGGTACCTTTTTTGCAACAGATGCGAGCTCTATCTTTTACCTAATAATCACAAAATGCTTTTATCTTAAATGCCTATCGCTGATAGTAAAATGAAAAATAACCTAAACCTTGATCAGGGTTTAGTTATTTCTGCGCCCATCCAATCCAGGGTCTTCATTCTGGGCCTGGGCTCCGCGGGCACCTCCATAGTTACGGCGCTGCATCTACCGGATTGTGCCACCGTGAAGTGTGTAGCAGCCATAATAAGTAGGTACCACTAACAATCTACTATTCACGTGCCCGAACTTAGACTATTTTGGCTAACATTGTTGTTAATATAATATTGTTGAAAAGATGCATGTCATAGTTCTATGTAAATAGTTATAGTGTGTTGTAGCTGTTAAAGTACCTATGTACAAATATTCACGTTTTCGGCTTATCATATCGATGATTCGATCTGTACTTTGGCGTTCTTGAGAAGTGTACAAAATAAAGGAATAAGCATAACACTACTTTCTTTTATTATCCTATCTGCCGTACCTTAACCAAATAAAACAGATAGGCACGTAGGAATACAATTTGATCTGTTATTGGATTATATGATTTTCGATTTGGTTACATACCTACTTACATAAAGATTTGTACCGGGTCCATATAACCTTACTACTTATGAGGGCCGGAGGGAAGGACCAACATTCACCCATAATTACCAAAAAATCTTCAAAATTTACCAATACATTTAGAAGAAGAATTACGAAATCACACACACCATAATTTTATAAAGGTACGAGTAGTTCGATAAATTTTAATATGAAAAAAGTGAAAAAGAAAGTGTTTTTAATATAAAACTTAGCTAGAAATTAAAGATAGCCTAGATATACTTACAATGAATCTATATTGGGAATTATTCAATAGAGGCGCAGGCCTATCGGCAGGTAGTTTATTTTAGATCGTCCTACACAAACGAATGTTTTTCGTGGCGTGAAATTGAAGTTGCGCCGCGCGGGTACTCCGGAGGATTTGCGATTTATCAATGCTGGGGTAGATATTCTAAGGGAAGCTTTTTTTATTTCTATGTTACTTTTTTCAGTGGTTTTATTATATAGGTACTTAGGTACCTAAATGGTCTCATAAAATGCTCAGGTAGATACACTTAGGTAAGTGGTACCTAGTACCTACTTTAAAGAAATACAATTTCTTTACTCTTTATTGATTTCGTGGTGCTGATTAGTAGGTAAGTATAATTTTATGTAAGTAGGTACTTATTAAGTAAACTTTTGATATTGATTTGATGTTTTAGCTTGGACAAAAATGCTTTCGTATGTCCGGAAGTCCGTTCTACTCTACAGGTCGCATTTCTCAACCAATTACGTGAGCAGTTCGATAATTTCATACCTACTTAAATACAATTTTTTTGTTGGGAATTTTTGAATGAAGGTAGGTAGGTAGTTTACCTACTTAACATTTCCATAGGAAATGGAAGGCACGACAAAACTGGTACAATATCAGTAGGTACCTAATACAAAAGAAGATACCATTCCCATTCCAATGAGTAGGTACCTACCTACCTACCTACCGATACCTATAGATTAAAATCGATTGCTACCTAGTACCTACAAAGTTACACAGAACTTCCATTACGGAGGGCTTAGGTACGCAAGGGAAGAGATAAGGAGGCTTCACGTTTTAATTGACAACGCGTTTGTACCTACCTACTAACGTAGAATTTTATCTAACTGGGTCTAGGTTTATCAAACCTTGACCCATTATAAATCTAAAGAAACATCAGCTTATTCTTTCGCTAATGAAAATTTATGAGTTTGTTAATTATCTAGAGATACCCTAGCCTTATTAATAATGTTTATTTAGAGCATAAAATTAATGAGCAGATGTGAAACACGATGCTCTGATGGTAGATAGTAAAATATACGTCAATCTGTCCGTAATACAACAATAGAACATGATTGCTTGTCGGCTTTTAGTGATAACGCAGATTATATAGGCCTATAATTTATTTACTTACCTACCTATAAAGGTATGTAGGAACCTAACTAAATTGCATTTAGAATTTACCTAGATAGGGGAGGATCGGGACCTTCGTAAACGGGGCACATACGTATAGTGCTTTTAGAACACAAACTAAAGGACTCGCGGACATTTCTTTTGCATGTGTGCTTATGTGGCCTAGCAGACAATACGTCCATGTAGTTTCGTGCCAATCCCATCGGTGAGAGCGAAGTGACAGGCAGCATAGCATAGCATTTTCGCGCTCGGTAAGGTACCTACCTAAGTAATTTTTTCATCAAAGTTTTCGTGAATCTTTACACTAGTAATACCTAATGTATTTTTCAACGCAGTTTTTTTTCCAGTAACTAGGAAATATATATTATATTTAATTATTATGTGGTTAATGGGGGGCACATTTGGGCGTACGAAGGTGCCCCGTCGCCGACCGACGTATTTATGTTTATTTTATAGGACCTACCTACCTAATTAATATTCGGTGTTTTTACTGGAAAATCGTGCAAAATTATAATCCGAAGAAGACACGTAACCAAGATGTGGATGAACCGATTGAACACTGTCGTTTTCTCAAGTTTCAGTGTCCTAAACGGCTACTTGACGGCTACTAATCTGCACCAAATTCTTAAAAATTGATTGATATATTTTTTTTATATTGTTTTTAGTTGAATTAGGTATTGTAAAAATAATGTAGGTACTTAATGTACCTACTTAATGTACAAAATAATCTAATTTTAGAAATATTTTTTGTTAACTAGAACTGAAACTGAAACCTGAAACTGAAACTGCAACTCAAACTGAAACCTGAATCCTGAAACTGAATCTGAAACCTGAAACTGAAACAAACTGAAACTGAAATTGAAATTAAACCTGTGGTTCAGCTGTGCAGTGATTTTTTTTGATTCCCCAAAAAGCGGGACATTTGGCGTCCCGACCTAAAAAGCGGCACATCCCGCGCAAATCGAGACACCTGGCAACTACACTAGTACCTAATATACTAGCAATAATAGTAATGACTAAGAAAGAGTCATACAAATCTTTCATCGCGTCATGCCTGTAGGTAACATTTAAATCTTATTTTACTTACTTTACTTAGGTAGGCACTTAATCGAATGAAAATACCTCATCATGATCAAATAGTGTACGGTTCAGTTGATTTCCTTGCAGCCTCCCTTCGCCACTCATTTCTCGCCATATCTTATAGTCACTAGTGTGAGGCTGTGTTTGGGGAGCCATCAATCTTGTGAGGTGAGCTTACGAGCATAGTCGTTAATGCCGGCTCAAGTTATCGACATGACGTGACACAATATTTAAAAAAACACTTACATAAGGGGAAGTAAAAGGTGGTTTTTAACTTTCTAGGTAAGTAATTTTATGCTTACACTGCGCTGTTCTCTTTGCTAAACATTCGCAAATAATAGTCTTACGTACGTCTTAAGTACTTACAAAAATAAAAATATCATTAGATAGTAAGTAGTTACTTACCTAGTACCTACATTTTCCAAAATAAGTACCTAAGTACCTACCTATTCGGAAATATTGCCTCTATTACTTACTTTTCTTAAAAAAATATTAAATGTGGTTGGCTATGTAGGTATATTGTATATACTTACCTAGTGATTTTCCATGGGCCATCTCATGTGGAAATTCGCATGTGACTTGTTGCCGCGAACGACCAGTAAAACATAAAAAAAACTAAGTATCCTTCGCCGCCTTTGCCTACTTTTTGTAACCTTTTCCACTGTAGCATACTGTAGGCATTAGATTTAATATATTTAGCGCCTATAGCTTTAGCGACCGTGTGGAAATTTTTGTCATTGTGAAAGAGTGAGCTCACACGTTAAAAAAAGAAAGTAATGTTGCGAGAAAAAGAATAGGTAATCCCCTCTGGTGGGGACAGCTTAGTGGGGATTGTGGGAATAAACCAAGATAACGACACTGTTTTGTTGACTGTCAAATAAAAACAATGCCACGGATTTTTTGAATAAATAAAACACCTATAAATAGGTAGGTATAGCACAAAAAAATTGTCGAAAAGATAAAAAAAGATAAAATCAATAGTAGGTTAGGTATCTTCTCTACGTTTGTAGGTAGAGTGACTTGGGGTAATTCCGTAAATAGGGATATTCCGACAATCACTAATACTATCAATCGTAGCGATATTTCCCTGTTTGCAGCAATTGATCTAGACGCCATTATGTTTTACCTAGCCGCACCAGCCGTAGTACCCACTACGGCTAGCCGTAGCGCCCCTAGTGCCGAGATAGCGTGTGCGGTGTCAATTTTTTCGAACATGTTTTTCGCGCAATTTTAATGATTTTATAAGAAATGTAAGCCTTATAGTCTATATATAAGTATATAAGTCATAGTGCCTTAAAGTCGACTTTAAAAACAATTTCGGAATTACCCAATTGCAAAAAAATGTGACTCAATATTTTAAATGCTTAAATAAAAGAACCCAATCACAATTTAAGAATATAATAAGTAATATTTATTTAACATATTAAATCTTGCCAGTAAGCAAGAAAAGGTAAAACGATAATGACAGTAGGTAGGTAAGTAATTATAAAATTACTTTGTTAAATTCATTGAAATATAGACTGAATTACCCCAAGTCACTTTACTATTATTTATTCTGTGCTTTTATATGTTTTATAGAACCTATCATATAACCACATCCACCTTACATAGAGCCTGCTGTTCTGCTCTGTCGCAGTGAAAGCAATTACAATAATGCAGCGTGGCTATTTTTAGATGAAAATCCCAACGTTGACACCTACAAACTCATTGAAATATAGCGAAAACACTCTTTTTCAAGCTTTCGAGTTTTCGGGTCATCCGTCCATTACAAAATGAAAATCATGAAGAGCGTTATGTATTAGGTACACCTACGTTACGTTCTACTTTACCTAGTACTTACTGAAATGAGAATGTTAACAACTACCAATGTAGGGTAAACTAAGTTCCCTTACAAAGTTATTTATATTCATAGGAGACTGTAGGGTAGAGTCACAATAAAAATACGCACATCAAAAAAGAATTGAAAGTTTTAAGTAAGTACATACTTACTTACCTACTTATGTATTTTTTTTTAGTTAGCTTAGACATTTTTGGTGTGTGTATTTAGCACTTTCTTCTGCTATAGAA
This sequence comes from Camptogramma bilineatum, assembly GCA_958496255.1. NCBI lineage: Eukaryota > Metazoa > Arthropoda > Insecta > Lepidoptera > Geometridae > Camptogramma > Camptogramma bilineatum. The sequence continues at coordinate 10,348,487 of OY292456.1, forward strand.
ACCATGTTGGCCGAGTAGTATTGTGCCTCGACTTGCGCTTCAAAGGTCATGGGTTCGAATTCTGGCCGCGCATCAGTTGATTTTCCGTTACGGAAAATTTGCTTATAACGATGAAGGAAAACATCGTGATCACATTGGCTCACCTAGCCGAACATGCCATGCGGGGTCTGCAACGCGGAAATGGGGTTAAGCAACTAAGTACCTATGTCACGTACAATACAATTTCACACTCGGTCTGTAGCATGTACAACATACCTAACCTACAACATACCTACTGTTATACCTACATAATAGGCTATGGAGGCGTTAACATCATTTCCGAAGCTTTTCGAAAACTGTGGGTGGTCAGCTCACTCGTGATAATGTAATTTCCACGTTGTAACTTAAAAAATTTAGCTGGTTTTTGTTTTCATATTTGTTTTTTTTTTTACTTTGAAGTACATACCTAGGTACTTACAAGGTGCATACATACATTGCAAGTTAAATAAAAGCTTTTAAAATAAAACATAAAATTTACAGAATATGTAACTTGAACATTCCATTCAAATCCTACTTCTGTTTTATATCGTCCGCGTCCATGAATCCCTATTTGAATTTCCAATAATCTCTATTTGCAGACAAAGCTACAAGGAATTGAAAAATATCATAAAGAATGGAATCTAAATATGCATTTAAAAGAGGAATATAAAATAGGAATGTTCGAAGATACCGTAGGCTGCTTTACGTAGATTGGTAAGCAATGTGAAATGTATGCTATAGTTATTGCTATAGTATGAAATAGTTATTCTCACATCGTCACTACGGTAAAGCGAACTGCGAACCGCCTCAGTCTAGTCCCAAAAATTGAAAATTCAAGTTTTAGTACCTACTTACCTAACTTTTACTTTTTTTGTATGCTACTGTCATTACTAATTAATTTTATCCTGTCCATCCAAATGTTACCTGTAAGAGATCGCTTTCAGCAATAAGGTCGTCTATTGTTACACTTTTTTAAGGCTTAATTGTACTTGTACGTTCTTGTGCCGTAATTTTTATAAATAAGTAGTATTTTAGCACAAGAACGTATTTTTTCCAGTATTTGAGAACCTATTCAATATTTCTCAAGTTTTAGGTAGAGTACAATAGGTAGGTACATAAGGAAAGTTTTAAGTTTCCTAACACGAGAAAAACGAACCTACCATACTCAAAACTTTCTTATAAAAATCTCGAAGCGAAGAAGCAATATAAAGAAACAAAGTTTATTAAAGTCGATTTGCTAAATAAGGACAAGTCGAATTCTCTTAGCAAGAAAATGTTTTCTTCGCTACCGTATACTTATGTATGAAAGTACCTATTGGTTTGGTTCTATTTTCTTTTTACTAGCAGGTAGGTAGGTTACTATTGGGTTCACGACTAGGAGGGCCAGACTCCCCAAAATTGCGACATTTCATGCCCAGATTTCTCTTATCCACTCTTATCCTACTGACTGTATGATATTAAAATTTAAATAGAAGAAACTTAAGGATAAACCGACCGAGCCCAAAGCACGAATTTATTTTTTCTCGAAAGAATTTATTGCCAAAACAAGGCTCTCAATATAATCGATTCGAAGGTTGTTGTTTTCGCTAACTCCTGCAAAATATGGACTTGTACCAAATATATATTTGACGTTCATCTGGCTACCCCCAGACCCCCACATAAATGCCTAAAGATCTGAGAGAAAATCTACCGCGCCTTGGTGAACATTTTTCATTTATTTAGGTAAGTATCTAAGCACTTTATTAAATAAAAATTCTCTAAAAAATTAACATAGTGTCCAAATATCTTCGTTACTTGGCCATATTCATTTTTAACCAGAACAAAGACAATGAAAAGGCCTTTCTGGACACGATCGAGGAGTGACGAAACATGCAAGAGTCACTTCCTCATGCTCGGCTATCAATCACGCGCCGTCCAGCCCAGCGCTAATAGCTACAAATACTTGTACAGTCAATGTTAAAAGCCGTGGAAGAAGTTTTCTTTTTTAGTTAGTTTTAAATTGGACCACGATTTTGGTCAAAATTTGAAGTATGTTTTCAAACGTACTCAAAAATAAATCTATAGTTTTATCAAGATAAAAAAAAAATGTCACTATAGCATTAAGGAAAGACAAACTTTCTTCAGCGGCTTAAAAGTCATAATCTTCATTTTATATTAAGAAAAACCAAATTCAAATAATTTTAAGACTACATTTATCTTAGAGCTTGTTTCAATCATTAAAGTCCCAAATATTTACTTGCTAAGGCTATGCTAATTCAGGGTTCGCTTGTAGTAGCACTTAAGAGTTGGCGCGAATACACACTGACCCAGGCTCGTATTGCCTCTCTATCGCTCTCGCCTTGCATCGATTCAAGCCTAGTCTCGCCTAGACTGGCCCATTGTATATTCGCACCATAAAAGCAAAACCATGATGAGGTTTAGCTTTGAGTCAAATTGATCTCAAACTGAAACCTAACGATTCCCTTGACTCAACTCGTGGAAACTAACTTACCAGTTCTATCCTCTGTCAATATTTTATTTATAAGCAACTTAATATTTTTGCATTCCACACGCAATTTGCTAATCTACTTTAGGTGTAACGCCGAGCGTACGTTCTAACAATAACAAACCGCTTTTGATTTCACAGAACAAAACATGACACCTGGGATAACAACCACTAAATCACGACAGTGTTTTGGCGTACTGCAAACAATACTACGGAATACGTGTTGCACACACAGAATCTATGCAGCATATTGAGGTGTAGCTTGTTCATTCCATCTTCTTTTTAAAAAATGTAGGTTTCGGTTTTTCAGTTCTATACTCTGTCAATATTTTATTCATAAGCAACTTAATATTTTTGCATTCCACACGCAATTTGCTAATCTACTTTAGGTGTAACGCCGAGCGTACGTTCTAACAATAACAAACCGCTTTTGATTTCACAGAACAAAACATGACACCTGGGATAACAACCACTAAATCACGACAGTGTTTTGGCGTACTGCAAACAATACTACGGAATACGTGTTGTACACACAGAATCTATGCAGCATATTGAGGTGTAGCTTGTTCATTCCATCTTCTTTTTAAAAAATGTAGGTTTCGGTTTTTCAGTTCTATACTCTGTCAATATTTTATTCTTATGCAACTTAATATTTTTGCATTCCACACGAAATTTGCTAATCTACTTTAGGTGTAACGCCGAGCGTACGTTCTAACAATAACAAGCAGCTTGTGATTTCACAGAACAAAACATGACACCTGGGATAACAATCACTAAATCACGACAGTGTTTTGGCGTACTGCAAACAATACTACGATACGTGTTGTACACACAGAATCTATGCAGCATGTTGAGGTGTAGCCTGTTCATTCTATCTTCTTTTAAAAATGTAGGATTCGGTTTGGTTGTTCACTGACTGTCTCGAGCGCTTCATTCCAGAAGTCCAACGTGCATAAAACATTGAATTGGAAATTTTGATAAGATTTTTCATTTTCAAGTGCACAAGTGGCTAAATTAAAAATTAAAAAAAACCGACTTTTATACAAATTGTTATTGGGTAAGGCTAAGGGTGATCTAATTAAAATTAGCCCAAACATGGATGTTCCACTGTTATTCCCTGAGAAGTTCCATTGGACAGGTCCTGACTCCATCATCAGATCAGCTAGCTGTCACCATATTATTACATTATAGTCGGAACTTGACCGACATGCTGAGTTCCAAGTTTCAACTCAATCAGACTATTTACTGAGGAGTTCTGTTGAACAGCTCCTGACTCCATCCCCAGATCAGCTCGTTGTGACCATATTATTACATTCTAGTTGAAATTTGACAAACGAGTTTAAACTCAATCGGCCTATTTACTGAGGAGTTCCGTTGAACAGCTCCTGACTCCATCATCAGATCAGCTCAATGTTACCATAATATTGCATTGTCACCCATCTATACATATAATAAGAATGAAGTCTAAGAACAAACTTATAAGTATTCAATTAAGTGATGTCAGTTTTTGATCCATATAACCTTTTCACGTCCAAAAATGTCATAAGCGCGATCTACGTTGACCTTGAACGCAAACACTTCATAGTAACTGTTGGTAATCTGTGACTTTGAAATTTTCGTTTCTCTGTGTGTTTGAGCACTAAGATCTCTGAAACTACTGAACTGATTTGGTTGCAGTTTTCATTGTTGTATTATGGTAAGCCGGGATTAAAAGATAGGGGTTGTTTTATCAAAATCCGTTCACAAATAAAAAAGATATATCTATTTAAAGAATTCTACTGTGACTTTAGTTTCTCTGTGTGTTTATTGCTGCTAATCTCAAAAACGGCTCTACTGAATTGGATGTAGTTTTGACTGTTGTATTATGGTAAGTTGGGATTAAAAATAGAAGTTTTTTTATCAAAATCCGTTCACAAATAAAAAAGATATGTACATTTAAAGAATTCAATCTAAATTTCTAAACACTTTGTTTTCTAAAGAAAAGATTACGATAAAATTTGGCATGGATATAGATTATATCCCAGGAAAGGACGTAGGCTACTTTTTTTCATATGTTATCATGGTTGAGATAAAAAAATAAGGGTTGAAAGTTTGTATGGGGAACAAAATGTTGGGATGGGTGACCGTCTGACCTCCTCTTTTTGAACTCATGGAAATTTTTAAACATTTTTTTATTACCTACGAATTTCAAAATTACTTAATGATAATTACTTAAATTGGTTTTAGGTAGGTGATGACCATGAAGTAGTAGTTGTAAATAGGTAAAGTGGGTAAGTAGAAAGCACGCCTAAGCTATTTCTACGGAACAGAGATAGCTTCTTGCGATTTGCTATTAGAAAACACGCAGGAATATACAAATTTTAGCGTTTCAAAACCGTTTGTTGTTTCAGCGCAATAGACTCAAATCTGTAAATGTTATATAATTAAAACCTCAATTGAATATTAATCTTCCTTAAATTGTCGAAAATATAAAAATCAGAGCTTTAAATGAATTCAATATTTTAGAAAACAAATTCCCCAAATCAGCGCAGCGCCAAAGTAAATTATTTCCAAGTACTTATTCAAATTTTCTATCCGTGTATTTATTATGTTAAATACCTATGTATTTATTTAAAAAGTATTTATCACGATAGATTAGAAATTAAAACACCCAAACCCCAAGTAGATAGTTGTAAATAGGAAAAATAGGTAACTAGATAGCACGCCTAAGCTATTTTTACGAAACAGAAATAGCTTCTTGCGATTTGCTATTAGAAAACAAGCAGGAATATACAAATTTTTGCGTTTCAAAACCGTATGTTGTTTCAGCGCAATAGACTTAAATCTGTAAATGTTATATAATTAAAACCTCAATTGAATATTAATCTTCCTTAAATTTTCGAAAATATAAAAATCAGAGCTTTAAATGAATTCAATATTTTAGAAAACAAATTCCCCAATTCAGCGCAGCGCCAAAGTAAATTATAGCCAAGTATTTAAATCGTAATTTGAACATAGAAGTCTTCAAAAATCTATTTCATATACATCCGATACAAAAATTTCAATTTCTGTATCGGACGCGCAGACATCAGACGTCCTCACGTTGCGTTGGCTCTGACGGAAGTTCCGTCACGGAACAAGACTGGTGTAATCGCCAACGTGTGGATGGTTCACGAAATCTTGGCCCCAACGTTGGGACCAACGTTGGTCCCAACGTATACGCCGGCACCATACGTTGGGACCATGAAATTTGCGGTACAGGGTAAGGGGACGAAAAATCGATCTAGCTAGGCTAGGTCTCATATCTGGGAAAATTCGTTTTCTCGACATTTTTACGCAAAAAGGTTTACCAGTGCAATGTGGTTCGTAATTTTACAATTTCTGTTGAAACTAAAGTGGCCAAGTGAAATAGGTGTCCGCCTCTCAACTCAACCGATGGCTTCGAGTTCGAATCTCAGCCAGTAAAAGTTTACTTTTTGTAAGTTTTATTTCTTTTTCTTTTTTAATTTTTATCTATTTGCACCCGAGCATAGTTCGGTCGCCCAGATATTCAAGTATTAAGTCCCTACCTACCTAAAGTATTTACAAAAAAATATAGAAGTAGGTAAGTACCTATTCTATCAGTTATCTGGTTCCCATAGTACAAGCTATGCGATTTTGATGAAATTTGCGGTAGGTACGGGGGCTTACGGAGGCGAAAAGCCGATCTAGCTAGGTCTTTTATCTGGGAAAATTCGTTTTCTCAACATTTTCATGCAAAAAGATTTACCAGTGCAATACCTACCTAATGAGTTTTAAAAAATTTGAATAAAAAGAACCTAGCCTATGTGTTATTCCAGGTCATAATCTATGTAAGTAATTATTCCAAGTTTCAATAAAATCCGTTTAGTAGTTTTGGTGTGAAAGAGTAACAAACATCCATCGATACATCCATCCTCACAAACTTTCACATTTCGCAAATTAGTAGAATTAGCATACGCGAACGAAGTCGCGGGCACAGCTTTAAAAAATACCCTAATCGCTTCAAGTGTGCCTATAAAATTTGAAAGTTACCTCGATTTCTCCAAGACCCCATCATCAGATCCTGACTTGATGACCAAAAGGACCAATTGGAAAGTGTACCCTTTCAAACATAAAAATAATTTTTGAAATCGGTCGAGGCGTCTTCGAGTAATCGGTGAACATACATAAAAAAAAGCACAAAAAAAAAAAAAGATTCCGACGAACTGAGAACCTCCTCCTTTTTTCGAAGTCGTTTAATAAAACACTTTTTAGGAGGCGTAGTTAAGACCATTTACCATTTATAAAACTGTCAAGTCGTTAATAATTGAAGAATGAACTTAAAACTATATGATCATTTACAAGTTTCCGCATATAAGGCCCTTGAAGTAGGTATCAATAGTTTTTTTTTTCATTAGAACCAGATGCTTTTTTAAGTTTTCTTATGAGTAAAAATAGGAAAAAAAGAAAGTTTGATGGGTCTTTAAAATATCCCTTCATTATGAAAATCAACAACATTTCATCATGATTATTATCCTCTTTTAAGTGCCATTTACATGGTACGAGTTTCTCGCCTTCAATGAAGGAAGCAAATGTCAAAATATGACAATGTAAACTAAACAATGCTGCCATACGTGAAAGGTCGATAATAGCCTGTCACCGAATTGTCATGGAGCATAAATGGCGCTTTATACACAGACTTTGTCCATATGTGCCTTACGTGAAGAGAATGAAAATACATTCTTATCACACATGCCACCTGCGTGATCTAGCCATAACGTTCTAATCTGAGCTACATTTTTTCATACAAGCAAACGTTGTTGTTTTAACCTCATAACGTTTATGACTCTAGCTTTAAAATATGATTTACCACGTGGTGGCAGTAAGCGAAAATATACGAACAAAACACAGATTACAAAAACTTGTTTATAATTGACTGGCTCGTGCCATGGGCTATATTTATTTAGTTCGATGTTCCGGTCACCTTATTAAAGTGAACTTAGAAAATCAAAATCATCTTGATAAGGTACTGACTGGTTTTGTATATCTGAATAAGAATTTTGATACAGAATATTTTGATGGATCACTGAAAAAAAGTTAAGCCTCAAACCGTTTATGTAGCCCTGGTTTTTAAAGAAATCGATAGCAGTAAATAAATTTATTATAAATAATATTTTTTTTATTTGCACCTAATAGCTTAAATACAGTAAAGTGTTACATGTATATGTTTCGTGTATTAAAGTAGTAAAAATTTTGTATTGTGCCTATGTGCGTAGCATCTTGGAATACTGTTCAGAAATTTGGAACCCTCAATATGAAATTTACATTGATAGGATTGAAGGCATCCAACGTAGATTTCTTAGATATTTACAAAATAAATGTGGCTGTTATGACTCTGAATATTCAGATAGATGTAAAAGGCATCATATACTTCCATTAAAGGAGAGACGCAAGATAGCTGACATTACACTCCTATGTAAGATTGCCCAAGGTAAAATTGATTCTTCTCAACTCCTAGAGAAAATCAAAATTAAGGTACCCAATAGATCAATTAGACACCGTATTCATTTAGATATTCCTTTTAGTGCAAGTAACTATAGGTAAAACTCTTTTTTCAGTAGAGCTGTGGCTGCGTACAACAGTCTGGTGGACCTCCCCGACCTTGATCTTTTTGACTCAAATCCACACATGGTCAAAAATGTCCTGACGGACCACTGGTTTGGTGTACTACAATCATAGATTGTATTTTTCTTTATTATTTATATTGTGTTGAAAGTTGTTATTTTTCTTCTTTTTCAATTTCTTCAGCAAGCATTGCTTAGTTCTGTTCGTTTAGTTGTCACATGCGAAGACGTATAAATGGTTATTTGTAATTTTAAAGTGTTAATTCTTAAGTCTGTATAACTGTCTGTCTTCCGAATAAAATAAAATAAAATAAAATAAATAAATGTCTTACCAGTAAACCAGGAGAAGAATATCCTAGCTCTTAAGATGTGTGAAAATTATCTACATATTATTAAGTACCTATATAAAATATGTATGTATATTTAAAACGTCAATTCATATTATTACTTACATCAAAATCAGTTCTGTCGATTCCAACGTCTTCATTAGATTTGAATACCAAAGTTATTGCAAACTTTACTTTTGAAGCTGAAATTAAACGAAAACATTACTTCTCAAATTCCCGCCAAAAAGACAAGATTCCTTTTTCAAGTTAAAAGGTAGCTGCTACGCCGTAGCAACCCGTAGCAACGGCTCGTAGCTCGTAGCGATGGAAAATTGCATTTCACGGCTCGTATGCTTACAGCGCACTTTATGTTGTTTGCCACGCTTTAATTCACCTTGTAACGGCCAGGTAGCAAAGATATATTACTAAAAATAATATTATGCATTAGGTATTTCAAATAATATTAAGTACAAGCATAATCTCATACAACAGAGTGTGCTTTGTTTGTTCCTAAAATAGCAGTATAGGTTTAAAATATGTATACGTAGCAGTATAGGTGTTGAATTGAAACCAAAAAGATTCGGGGTAGACATTTAAACAGTATGTAATGAAATACTATGGTCAATAGACAATGCACAGTGTAATTCGTATAATTAATGATTTCAATAAATCACATATTGGTACTATTTGGTAGTATATTGTGCGAATTGTAAATTGTTTTATTTGTTATTAACCTCGTGCTTGTGCAGTAGTGACCATTTCAAACATCTGCGTCTCCAATTAAAACAGAAATGTATCGGTATTATAGTATTTGTTTTGTATCACAACTTTGCTACGCCGTAGCTCGTAGCCATTTTGTAGCAGGGTCGTAGAAATGATTGGACGGAATGAAGTTGTAAAAATGCCGATTTTATTTTTGTATTTTTATAATTGCCAATTCCTTAAAGCAGTAGGCCAGTTATTTTCCGATAAAAATCTTTATAAGATAATAAGCAAATGCTAGTTTTCTAAATATGGAATTCTTAAACCTAATTAACTTCCGAGTTATTTATGTCACGAAAACTCATTTAGCTGTAATCTTCTCGTAAACTCATTCACTTACATTTCGCATCGGATAATCTCATCCCATGTCATTATGCCTAAAATTTCTCTGCGGAATCATTTCAAGAGGAATTACTCTAAGCTATATTGTTTTAATGTGGAATTATGTTTAAGTAGCAGAAAGTTTATGTTAAAACTTCTTTCTCAAAATTCGGTACAACAATGAATTGGAAGACATGAAAATACTCTTATAGTCATTCATCATGATGACTAAGTTTATGATCATTTTTGTTTACTTGTGGATGTAATATTTGAATGTTCCTACGACTAGATGAATATAATATAGATAGATATAGAACAGAGAGAAAGTGACTCTTGAATATAAAGCTATTTATTAGGGCTATAGCAGACATGCTGCTTGTAGTATAGCCGATCAGCAATTTTGCGACTGCATCGATGCTGCATCGCGTTTTGGTGACTCTCTGCGTTCGATCATAGTATCAAAATCGCGCGTTTTCGATGATGCATCGACTTCCTGCGTTACACCGTTCACAATAACTTTTGGTTGCCTTTGTTAATAACAAAGGCAACTTTGTTTATTCATCTACTTATTATAACATGATGAGCTATAGCCGACCAAATGCCAATATTTCATTTACTAACCTTTGTAACTCTACACTCCCGTATACTTATTTATTGCCGTCATTTGTGACACGGAAACGGAAACCGACAAATGTAATAACATCAGATAAATCGGATAGGTATAAAGAAAACGCTAACGATGCCTCTTGACGTTCGAGGGATCGGGGTTATTTTGGTTCGATTTTACGAGTCACTTATTTTGTGTTTCTTTATTTAGGTACTCCTAAATTCCTAAACAAACAATATGATCATCTCTCATAGTATATAAACCTGATATATATTATGTCAACTTAGCAAGGCCTTAAGGGCATCACACAAACAGCAGATAAAATATATCTTAGGAAATATAAATCTTGAGATCGCGCCCATACAAATTCTACGAAGTGGTCCTCCATAGAATTTGACCACACAGCGAATATAAATTACAAAATATATTTGGTGCGATCTGTCAAGATTTATATTTAAAAGATATATATTATCTGCTGTGTGTGTGGTGCGCTAGAGGTTGGTTCTCTTGTCACTATTATGTCAATGATATAGATATACTGTAACAGATTTAACAGCAATCTGAGCTCTCAGAAGGCTCTAAGCTCTAAGGCCTCTATTAATAAACTCGTATTAACTTCTGTCAAAGTTGAACCACGGATTAAACTAGGTATATCTTGCCATACTTTTTTGTTAGACAGTGACAAATAAGGATGGCAATAGTTTCATCCGTGGTGCAACTTTGACAGAAGTTAATACGAATTTATTAATAGAGGCCTATGTGCATTATGAATAACGTATATTTTTTACTGTAATTGCTCTCACCAGATACAATCTGTGTTTGATTCATGTTTGCGGTCTGCTGTCAGGTCAAACGCTCGACGAAGCGATAACCAGACCCAATATTGATTAATCGGTTGCTTCATGTTGAAATCCGTCCATTCATATCGCGCACAAAGAGCTTTTCAATAGGATTTCTGTAGGTAGGTACACTGCACAGATTCTAAACATGAGAGAGTGTTAGTTGGACCATTATGGAGAAAGGGTACCTACGAGCTTTTTCTTGGTACATTACGTTATGTCATTTGCTAATGTAAATAAAACTAGTCCATTATTGGTAAAGTAGGTAGGTACCTACTACTAAAAAGCGAAATAACCAAATTGCGAAATAATGTTATTAGAATTATACTTACTTGAATAAACCGTATACTGGGCGAGTAGGACTGTGTATCATTGGGTTTTTAGTTTTAACACGCTTACAGAAAATATTGTGGGAAAACCAGTTAGCTTTCTTATAGTGGCGAAGGACTAAGAAGAAAGGGCTAGCAAAATTTGACAACACACTTTTATTACCACAGTGTTCGTTTTAGAAAATGAAGCTTCTGTGAGAGGAGTAAAGGATGATGGCTGGGTACATCATTATTATGAAAATTACGAGACTTACCGTGTTAATAACACTCTTATCCCCAAAACGGAAGACTTGTTGACTAACTTCGTAATTGCACGTTGTATCCGTGTAGGGTAAGAGCTATATTTCTCGGCGCTCTCGCTTAGCCGGGCGTCGCCGGCAAATTACAGGCCCGGTGCGACCTACATTTGCATCTTTGCATCATTACTTTATTACAGTGGGTAAAGACCGTTATTTGCTGCACTTTGCATGTTGAGAGTTCACGTGTGTAAATAGGGTACTTAACTTATATTTTTATGAAGATTGTGGAGAAGTCTTCTGTGTTTCTAGAACACGGTAAATTTATAATTTTTTATAGGTTCACGAAATCCTCTTCCCTTAGGCCAAAAGTAGGTAAAAACTGCAACATCAAATAACCGAATACCTGAAGCTACACCTTTTTCAGCAACAAACTTCACATTTATATATTACCTAGTTAATTTGCAAAGCTTAATCAACATGAATGTAACTGAACGTGATTGATCACAAAGGCTGATCAAAGATGAAAGGGTCGGACTGAAATGAAACCGGTCCATTTAAAACTTCATCGAGTAAATCGAGAACCGATCATTATACTCGCCGGAACGAAATCAATCCTTGCTTCCGTTTTTCAGCTCAGTCTTTTCTAAAGACACTTTCCTCTTATTGAATTGAAAAGGAATTTGTAATGACAATTTTATTGTTATCTAGTTGCGCCCCGCGGTGTTACCTTTATTTATTCTTTACTGTACAAATAAAACATTTCTAATAAGAGCTTAAAAAACTACAGATACCTAATGGCAAATGCGATCTGAACCCTGAAACGGTTTCTCTTCCAGCACACCATATTGGGAGAGAGACGGAGTTTTAAGAGTGGATGCGTGTGAATAAATAAAGACCACTACCCTCAGTTTAACCGATTTAAAAAAGGCCCTTCGGTTTAAAAGTTTAGTAGATGGTTTTTATTTTCGTTATGGTTATGTCATTTTATTTATTTTAATTTAAAAATTTCACGGAAAAAGTCACGAGAAAAGCTTTGTCCATTCCAAATTTCGTATAATCCCTTCATTCGCATGGAAATTACAAACATCCAAACATAAAAACTTTCAATTTTATAGGATTGTTGGATTAAATTAAACAATCATTCAACATCAATCTGTCTTTATTACACTTGAGAACTAAATTTTTACTACAAGATAAAAGTTCCAATATGTACAAAACAGGTTCCAGTTAAAGGATTAAGAAAAAAAAAAGAGAATTTAGGCACTCCACGTGTTATCATATCACATACTTGGCCTATTCATACAAGGTACACCACGATTAAGATCCGTAATCTAGTAAGCGTCACCGTTCTTATAACAATTTTACAATTATTAATCAAAATTAAATACTATTGGATCTCTTACTAATATCTACTAGGAAAATATTTTGATCTGCCATAACAACATTTGGAAGAAGATACTTGTTTACCGCTACATTAGTGTTTTTAGAGTCTTAGAGAGTTTAGTGTTTAAAATGAACTAGTAAAGTTTTCATAAACCAAAAATATAAACTACCTATGAGAAGATAACATAATTTTCATTATTTCTGTGATTATGTATTAAATAATGTTACTTTCTTGTAGGTATTTATTTTAATAATTTAAATGTTTCATTTTTTTAAATACTTTAACTTATGGTGCTGTTACACCTAACGAGTACTCGGCCGAGTGCTAGGTCGAGCAGAGAGGCGAGACAGTCACTAGAATCCCAATCTGTTTACTAGGCCGAGTACCCACCTCCCCGCTTCATTCTTCTGCCCCCGCAGCGACTCGGTATCCCAATCGGCACGCATGAACACGCACTCGCTTGTTACTCGGCCACTCGCCACTCGTTCGTTCGAAGCAGTTTGTATTGTTTTTGTTTTTAAAATTTTAAATTATTATTATCTCAATTAAAATCCCACAATTCGTTAATAATGTCTGGTAACAGCCGGTTGAAAACTCTTTTAAATTCCTTTTTTTTTTGATCCATTGCAGACGTTGCGTGATCAAAACTGAACTGACTCACCACCATACAAATACGTGTGACCACCCACTCGGTTCGGCGACTCTCTCGGCCGAGAGCTCATTTACTGACTCGCCACTGTACTCGTTAGGTGTAACAGCACCATTACAACAACACAAAAACTGTAGGTAATGTTATAGATAAAAATGCTGTAAGTATATAAGTACATTACATAACTGTCAAAAATATCAGTATGTAAAGGTTTTTCACAATTATAAATAGATTTTATCACAAATTTAAAACTACTGTAATGAAACTGGCTTTTAAAGGAATGAGTACCTACCATAACGTATTGAAACATAGTTCCAAAAATGATACTCATAGATGAATAAAGTTTGAAGATAAATGGAATTTATGAAGAAACTCACTCCTTAGAAACATACCCAATAAATTACCATATTTTACAAGATGAATGTCTTTAAAAACTAATAATACTATCAGTTCTTAAAAAGGTATATATTACTTATTAAAGAATTTCTCTAAAGACAGATGAGACAAACCCCATTATTCATAATCAGCTGTTATTTTAGCAAGGCTATATAGAATGATTTTTTCTTGTCTTTCACATTTCATTAGAAAGAGATGGCAACAGATATAGTAGCAGTTTGAGCTCTAGAAGGATTATAAATTCATTGTGAATAACTAGTAGTTCGCCCCGAACTGAGATCTCGCGCACCGTAGATGGCTTACATTTGGACTTTCTTCTGACTACCCCTATAATTTCAAGTGCTACTACTGCCGAGTATGCCTATTGCGCTAGCTCTTCATGGTAAAAAATACTAGCATGCATGCAATACATAATGTCGTGTCTAATTTTTCATTTATTTCATATTTATGAATTCTCGTCGTATTTCTAAAAGTATACGTCCTAGAATAAAAATAATAACTATTTTGGAATGTACAAATAAAGACCTTTCATTTGACACCCCACTCAATATATTTGTTTACTTAACTTTGTTTACCCCAATTATTTTCATTCTTTATCAAAATTTTTTTATCACGAAAATAAATCAAGTAGCATCTAAAATCATTGCAAACCAAACCGCAACGATGCCACTCTCTTTTTAAGACCGACCAGTCAATGAGCTACGAAGACATCGAAACTCTATGAAACGGGAGCTCTTGCAGCTCTGGTTTCGTAGTTTTTTTTCTTTGGTCGTATTTCAAAAACTATACATCCTAGATTAAAAATAAAAACCATTTTGGAATGTACAAAATAAGCCCTTTCGTTTGACACCCCACTCAATATATTTGTGTAACTTTAAAAAAAAATTACCCCCTTGGGAACCTAATATCTTCACAACCCCTTCATCGATTAAACTCATATGCTCCACCGTAAATTTCCTTACTACAACCTATTGACCTACCAAGTTTCATGCAGATTGGATGAATGGTTCGACAGTTATGCGCGAACAACAATTCGTGAAACATACATACAAACATACAAACATACAAACATACAAAGCAAAATCGCCCAACTTACCACTAAGATCTTCGCTCGCTTCGCTCGCTCGATCGATAAGGTAACGGTTTAAGATAGTTCAAAAGTTCTCTACACATTCCAAGAAATCTAAAACAACGATATTGCTTATAGTGAAATACTCGTATTTAACAGATTTGTAATATTCTACACTTAAATCTATAATTGCGCAATAGTTGGCACTATTTATTGGAGAAGTACGTACCATAAACTATACTTAAAATATATTTTTCTGTATGCTTACCTCATTAATTGTCATTTTATATACTTATTGAGTGTCACCAGCCTCATAATTATGTCGAACCTGATTCAGAAAAACATCATAAACGATAAATATTCAGAATTTCCTCTTTTATATTATTCCTAGCTATTATTATTAGAACCAAATGAAGAGATCATTCAAGTTGATATATGCATAAATACATTTTAGAAGTTAGTTTTTGAATTGATTTGAATGCTAAAATGTTATCTCAGTGTCAGTTGTTACGTTTTCTCGTTTAAGAGTCGATGTATATTATAAGTTTCAGTCAACAGAATCGTTACTGAAAGAATCACCGCGAATTAATCTTTGAAATAGATTCCTTTTGTTATGTTCCTTTTCTTCCTCCTCCTTACTTCATATAATTTTAAAACTATGTAGGTAGGTAGTTAATTTTTTTTTTCACTTGAACATAAAGCTGGTAGTAAATATCCTCGATTTATCGATTACCTGCGCAATTGTTGAGATATTACTGATCTGAGAAATTAACTATCAGTTAGACACGGAACTTTTGAGATCCATATAAGTACGCAATAATATATTATTATACGCAAATATACATAAATACTTAAATATATTTATTTATAAATATATATATTCTTTGGAAGTTAGTTGTATTTTTTTACCATAGCAGTAGGTATTGTCTTAACTTATATACCTTAGTTGTAGAATAGAAATAAATATTTACATCACAAAAATAGGTTCCTCTAGACTTTTATTTGATAGTACTTATATGATTCACCGTTTTGGCTATAAATAAAATAATATCTACATTTATTTTCTAACGTTGGATATAAATAAGTACTTACTAAGAAATTTTTACTAAGTAGTAGGTAGTAGTATAACTTTTGATGATAACTTTAAGTTGATATTCATGCCTATAATGTAAAGACGTGCTCGCTCAACCGCATAACATTCTGTTCGCTACATTGACTAGAGATAGTTTACATTTTACTAAAGTATTTGATACAAAATTTAGAAATTTGATATGTACAAAACTTCATTGTAATGAGTTATCTCAGAATTAATGATAAAGCTTCGATTATAAAAATAATAACAATCTATCTCAAACAAACAACACAATAGCCTAATAAAGTAACTAAAACCTATACCTATAACTAATGAGCATGTGTTTCTGGAAACTACTAAAGATGAAATGGAGCTACTTAGCTGTTCATGTTGAATTTGAGGCTTCGCGAGCTAGGGTGCGATGACCTGTTTGCCAGAAGTCGTTCCGAGGCCTCGCTCAAGTCACTTGCAGAATACCTGTTTCTCTTCATAATAGTAATTTTCGTTTCCTTATCCAGTAGGTTCTGTGTTTCAGGTTGGACGTCGAGTTCTTTGGCGCTTCCACTGAGGCTTCGAGTGGGCTCGTATTTTTCACTGCCCGTGCTGGAAGGTGTTCGACTGCCGTTTTCCGATTCTGCGATTTGTTCTAGCATGCTTTGTCTGCGTCCTCTTGTTTCGTAGAAGTCTACAGTAGGCGTGACTGGGGCTAAGTTAGCCATGGGGTCGATGCCTAGTAGAAGCATGACAGTTGCTGGATGTTCCATAATGTACTGCGTTACGCAGTGTAGGAATGGTTCGGTTTGTGTACATCGATGTACTTTAGGCCGTTCAGGAGTCATCGGCCTCTCTTGCTGTTGGAGAAAAAGTAAGGTCACATTGAGAGCCTACTCAGTATGCATCGAATCGTAGAAATAAGGATGCCTATAAAATATACCAGCACATCGTCAGCTATGCTTGTACCTTACGAAAATATTCAGAATCAAATATTTCATTATCTAAGAAAAGTCTTTACAGGGATTTCGACAAAGAAGCCCCTTCAACGAGCGCTCATTCAGATAAACCCTTTGAATTCAGTTTTTAATAGCCCTATTCAGAGATGTCCATAATTTTTGAATAAACAGTTTCATCTTTAGAGACGACATTTTTTACAGTAAATTTAGATTAAACACTCGTTCTGCGGTGATGGGAGCTATTGAGATTGTGATTTCAAACGTAAAAATAAAATGCGAGTTGACGTGACGACGACGTAAAAGAAAACGATAGCCAATGATTTTTAAGAATTTAAATATTAATAAGTATAGTAGTGTAAAACTATGAAGCATTTATGATTTTCCCCGGTTAAATAATGATCTAGTACATTATAATCGGCAGCCTAAAATCTCCATCGCCAGATAAAGCCTAGCTCATACGAACTTGAGTACAATCTAGCTAGGTACATCTAGAAGATTATAATGATTAAGTATAATAACATACGAGATCAGGACAATCACAAAGCTTTGACATTTGTGATTCTTACTTGATCCCAACAGAATACATCTGGTGGATGACTGCAGCTCCTGGCGAGTTGTTGGTTATGGGGGGTGTTCCACTGCAGATTCGGGTTGGAATGTGCCGATTGCCACCCTGGGGGACCTGTCATCTCTTGTAAAGCTTGGATTGCGTTGCGGACCTGATGAAAGAATAGCTTATTATGATAGCTTAAAAAGCACCGTTTACATGGTGCGAGTTTCTCGCCTCTAAGATGCGATTACCGAAAGCAAATGTCAAAATATGACAATGTAAACTATATATTGATATTATACGTGGAAGGTTTATAATCGCTTGTTGTCACTGAATTGTCTTGGAGCGAGTTTCTCGCATCTTCGAGGCAAAAAACTCGCACCATGTAAACGGCGCTTAAATCTAAAAGTCTTTAAGACCACCTTACTTACACCATTTTAATTCGATCAAAATAATCTATTTTCATATAAATTCAGCCGATTTATATCAATTAATTTCCATTCAATAGACACAGACACACAAAAGCTAGAATTTAAGGAACAAATCTCTCAACTCTTTTTTTTTAATAATCAATAACAAAGACCTCTGAGTCTAGACGATACGATCGATATAATACTGTCGAACACAACCACTTCCCTTTTTAAAGTCCATAAAAAAAAGAACAAGGCTGCGCATATTTTTTGCGAGCTACGATGTACTCAACGAGGTAAAACCTTAAGCTTTATATATTTTTTCTCCAAATGGTTATCTTCATACATAAATAATAAATCAATTGTTATTTGAATTGAACATCCAATTTCAAAATAACAGAAACCGTTCCGTGGATTGGTTTTGACAGAGGGACATTCGAATCTACACTAAAGTGATTCTATAAGAGTTCTAATTTTCCCCATTATGATACGGAATCTTATAACAGAAAGTAATGGAACCAATACCGGCACGTATGAGCCAGTTTCAAAAACTTTGGCTGCAAACTGCATGCAATTAAAAGTTTGCTCGTTACACTTTTTTAATTTTCGGGCCATGGCCCGGCCGGTTGGTTTTACAAATGACTGTTGATAAAAGTATCTACATTTTCAAAATAAACATGTCTTTTACCACTAGAACTAGTCATTTGGATAAAATACAAAGCAATTGACCGCATAAATAAGTAGGTATAAATACCTAATGAAAGGTGGTTTAGCTTTAGCTAAACAACCTTTATAATTTTATTTACAAAAATCCACCTTTATAATTTTATTTATCTGAGGACTGACCCAATGAATTTAATTTACATTTGAAATTGTAAACCACATGATAGGACCCTATTTCTACATTATCTTATACATTTAGTCACGTCAAATGTATCCATAAAAGCCCGTACAAACAAAGCGACGTGTATTTTGTCTGCTTATCAGAGTGATATCATTATCATAGTGACGAATCTTTTGCCTGGCAAATGGGCTAACACTTACATCATTGTTTGACTTTGGATCTAAATGTGGAATCCGTTTCGAATGCAATGAACTTAACATTAATACTCTAAATGCCTTTTTATGGCAATTATCTAGCTCTTAAGATTATTTTTCTTATGATTGTAGTAGATTTTGTTACTCAGTAAACATTAGTTTGAGGGCAAGCTCAGGTCAGACTGAGTAGAATTGTGTTGAAATATTTAGAGGTCTTTGTTTCGAAAGGTCAATTTTTGTTACTGAGTAGCTAAAACAATTGATTTTGCTATATAAATATCTGATGGAATGACAACTTTTCTGGTATCATATAAGTACTTACTAACTCTACTTAGCCATTTGTACAATGTTTGACTCAACACTGACTGTAGCTCCAAATATCAGCTCCGTACGGTCCATACTGCCGACGTACACATTTTCTAAGTGCCTTTTACAAAAATGTTGAAGACTATTGCATGGGTTAATGCTTGGCCTATCTCCATTTGGAATAATGTACCTTTCAAATAGCGAAAAAACTTTCTAAATATGTAGGTATAGTGTTTGCATTATATATTTATTCTCAATATACTTATCACAGGCACCAGCCTCTCAAAGCAAAGACTTGTACAATTTTTGTAACTGTGACAACTAAATTAAGCCTAATTACGAGTATTACTAGTGCTAAACTTTGTGAGAGAAATTAAATAAAAAGTTACTGAAAATACATAAAATAGAAAATAAAAAGTTACACAAAAGAACTGAAAATACATAAGACAAATAATGTCTTATGTATTTTCAGTTCTTTTGTGGTAAAATAAATTTATTCTTTTTAAAATTAATATTATCAATCAATGATCTTTCAATGTTTTTTTCGTGTCGAGTCAGTGTAGAGTCGATGGTGTACGAATACGAATAAACACAATGGTAATGATGAATTTGTAGGTAGGTACTCCACTTATCACGTATTAACCTTACCTCATGGCTCAGTGCAGCCACGTCATGATGTAAGCTAGATACTTGTGTATCCAGTCTTTCCACAGAAGATCTGGTATTATGCATCTCCAAGTTCAATCCTTCCAAGGAGTCTGCTCTTGTAATCTTGGGAGTGGCCACTGATCGCTGCCTCTCTATCCTCTCGCGCAGCTCTCTGTGCGTTAGACGTGGCTGTCCGTCCGTTCTGGGGATACGAAATTAGTCACAAGTCGAAAAGATACTACGAAACGGTTGTAACTATGATAGCGGTGATTATAGTTTAATAAAAAGAGAATAATTGCATTACGTGACGTTTTTTTCTAATTTGAAACTAACAAAGCAAAATTGCAACGCCAACAAATATTATAAGTACAGAGGCAGTACTGGCATAGTGGAGTTGGATCTAAAAGCTACTAGCGTAAGAAATACTTTACCTAATTTTAAGTTTCAGTATTACCCTTGACTTTACCTTTTCCTGGCATACCTAAATGGGATCACATAGGAATAAACACTAAAATTAGGTACAAAAAAAACTGATAAAAAGAAAGTATATAAGTAAGTACCTACATATTTAGAAAGAGATCTTGATACTGACCTAAATTTAGCGTGACGGGGACTATTTGTGTTGGATGTTGGCAGCTTCTTCGGTGAAGAAGCATGCTCGTCTCCATTCTCATCGTCTTCGGATATTGAAGGTAGCGTCAGCGACGGATGACCGTTCCCATCAGATTCTGCTTCTGCCTCGTAACCTTCTCTCAAGTTGTAAGTCAAATCATGGTGAATATCGTGAATAAACTCCTGTTGGTACTCTGGGTATAGTCGCAACACTTCAGCCAATCCTCCCATGTGGACGGATTTCAAGTCACAATACGTCAACGCCTGTATAAATTATGCAAATGAAAATCTATCAACGTACTCAAATACTAGTAAAGGTTAAGTGCGCCCGCACTGCGAATACTGTGTCAATTCGTTCGGAGTTGGGTTGTCGCAGGGGAAATGTAAGGTTTTTTAATCTTTAAAAATATTGGGATGTTGAAGCGACAGTTCACTCGAATGGAAAATATCTCCGCTGCAGACATATATATCCTACTATCCTACTAATATTATAAAGGCGAAAGTCCGTGTGTGTGTGTGAATATTTGTTACCACGTATTTCCATAACTACTTAACCGATTTGGCTGAAATTTAAAACATAGATAGATAATGACCGGGAATAGGACATAGGATACATTTTTATCCCGGAAAAATGCACGGTTCCCGTGCGATAGCAAAAATAGTAGTCCACGCTCAAAGCTCAAAGCTCAACAATGAACTCGCGCCCTTTTTAAGCTCATTATTTAGATAGATAGCTGTTCGCTAATCTTCATGTCATAATTTGACGAAATGGGACATTTCTGCGTCTAGGAGTCTTTTTCGCAGTGCGTACGGCACTTAAAAGAGGAATGAATTTATAATAGGTACCTTAACATCGCTGCTAGATTTGACGACGACGTCGGGATTATTGCCCTGGGACGTACCGGTGCCATTGTATGCTTGCAAATGGGTGTTCATATCACACCCCACCAAATCCCCTTTGCCTATGATAAACGGTGCTTAGTTTAATTTGGATACAATTAAGTATTTGAGTACAGTTAGGAATCGACATTTGGGATTGAGTCGGAATTGTTTTGAAATAGTTGAGTACCTACATTATTATTATTACTTACAATAAACCTTAATCCAAAACTTATTTGGTTTTAACTGGCCTTTCAAAAGTTAACTCTTTTAGTAACTAAAATCAAACGTGCCGTGCCATTACAATTTTACGTTCAAATATATCAATCATTTTGCTGAAAATCTGAGCTTGTAATCTATTAAGCCGAATACACATCTGTCACCTAACCCTCTCAGCCAAATGGACTAGCCAAATCAATACAAATTGAGTGGGCGCTCGTTATACCGATTTGCTGAGCCCATGTGTCCGCACCGCGCCGGTCGCCCGCGTAATTGCTTACCCAGGATAGCGACGACCATATCGTTCTGCATTACTTCCATGGAGCCGTTGCATATGTAGTAAATATATGTTAGTGCGTCCCCTTTATGCACGAGGTACTCTCCCGGCGCGCAGAAGTTGTTCCGGATATGGAGAGATAGCAACTTCAGGCAGCCTTGCGACGCAGCCTCGAATATAGGTAGAGACAAGATCTCACGGTGCAGATGTAAAGACACGTCCCCTCTCAGCTCCTCGGGAAACTCTTTGAGCGTCTAAAATACACAAATGCTAAAATAGTTTCGTAAACACAGGTGGAAGATATTATGTTCTTTCGATAATTTATTTTCTCAGTCAAATATGAGCAAAACAGCACAGCTGTAGCAATTTAAGATAAAAATCCTATGAATTCAGGTTTTGTAATAAAAGAATTAGCAAAAGATTATCCCTATAAAAAGTGGTCAGCCTGGAGATTCAATTTATCGCGTTAATACTTCGTTTTTCGTTTCCAGACCATTTAACTGAGTTGTATTATTGGAATTAATTCAAAAAGGGGTTTATCATGCTCCCCAATCTGCCGTCAGAGGGTTCATGCTGGTCTAATGATGCATATTTTATAGCTACACCGTAGATAACAACCGGCTCGTGCTGAGGGATTTTAGGCTGAGTGAGAGGCAAATTTTGTCTATCTTACGGGCATCTATTATAGCAGCCGATGTAGAAAAAAACAGTTTTGATAAGCAAACATGACAAAGCACGTGACATATTTCACAATACGGTGATACGTATATTCGAATACTTTTTGCAGGCGTATACCTCATGAATGTCAATCCCATGGTTGAGAGACCACATCGTTTGAAAGTAGTCCTGCATCCGTTGCTTCAGTTCCTTCGGTACTTGATTCAAAGACAGGAAATCCTTCAGATCCCGCCATTTACTCTGGTACATCGACCGGCGGGAGTACATCCTCTGAATAATAGCTGTCACGTTACCGAATACGACGGCGTGCATTAGCGCTGAAATAAATTATGACTTTCAAAGTCGCATTTCAATTCTGCAGGGAACCTACATAGTGAAAATTGAATAAAGCTTAATAAGCTAAGTTGGTATTAAGTCATTTTGAAGTCAAATAGTTTAATTTTCATGCAATACTAGCCAACAGTAAATGCTGCTTTATTTTAAGAACCTTAGGCCCGGCGCCCATTGGCGGCACGGCATGCCAAGGTATTTTTAGGCAACGAATAAAATTATAACCTAATTGTATAGGAATAAAGTTGAAACTGCCGACGAGGTACCTATGCCTAAGCATACCGAGGAATTGTTTTTGTACTTACGACTGTTAACAATGAAATTTCAACTTTATTTCCATGTACAATTAGGTTAAATTTTTATTCGGCACCTAAAAATACATTGCCATGCCATGCCGTCAATGGGCGCCGGGCCTACTCAAATGCAATATCATTATATTTTTAATATACTTGAACAGGATTTGATCCATTGCTTCTAAAACAGGCCAGAAATAAACCAATATCAATAGCCACTACTAGTATTTAGACAAGCATACTCACGCTGGGTTGCAAGAAAAGTTCTTCAAAGCAGATTCAACTGAATTAATGTTTGTGAATTCTAAGCGATAACTATTATACTCCTTGAGCTACAAAGCCGTAATTTATTGATAAGTTAAGGTGAACTGAATTATTAATCTCACTGTTTATTGAGCTCATCAAAGGGTGGTAATGGGAACAGTTAAGTTTGCCGCTTATCTGTCAGAGATCTATGCGGTAATTTATCGGAAGTCTATCATTAATTCTCGTTCAAATTGTTTACTGTTTAACTTACGTTATTTAGATGGATGATGAAACTAATAGACCATTTATTAAAGCAGTTATTCGTCCAAGTTAATGCTTTTTAAATCCCCTAGCTTCCGCCAGCAGCTTCGCTCGCGTGATACCAATATTTTAAATATGCTTATATGCTTTTCAAGGCACCTACACCTTTTCGAAATTACAATATCCAAATTGGTTTAGTATTCAAGGCGTGATTGAAAAACATTCAAATACAAACATTAAAAATTACTAACTAATTATTAATTTTTGTTTTAAATTATTAGTAGGATATTATTAAGATAATTTAAGTTATGTTTTGCATACCTCCAATAAGCATCGTAATAATGCTGAAAATTTTTTCAGGTAGAGTATTTGCTGAGACGTTACCAAAACCCACGCTGGTCAGAGAAGAGCAGGTGAAGTAGAGTGCTGTGACGTAGCTCTCACTGTGCGAAATGTTTATTATCGGGACCTTCAGTCGCTCTGCTAGATTGTTTATCCACCCTGAAATAGTCACGTAGTACCTACTATGGTCTATGTCATGTTTATATATTAAGTTGAGCTTATCCATACTTGATAGTACCAATGTCATATTTTAACCTTTGGAAAAGTTTATTATCTGAATTCGGATAGTGACGTTTCTTCGCTGATGAACGTCTTCTTTCCCAAGAAAAATCGAATCGGATGCATTTTCGAAAGTATGAATCGTAAAGGAATCGTACTAAAGGCACTAAAGGTTTATAACCTTCAATTTAATTTAACGAGCTAGAGAAGATTTCCTAAAAAATATAAAAAACAAGCTGATCCGGCGAACTTCTAATAGTATCTTCTTGTAGATTTTTTAGGCCAGAAACCCTCCAAAGGGGGTCGGGCGTCCTACCAAATTTCATTAGGATAAAACAGATTAAATTATGTCTATGGACAATTGCATTATATACCTCAACACAACGCCTCAACACACACAAAGGAGGTGATACATCTCTCTACATTGTCTATAGCTAGCTCGGCTCTAAGCCTGACTATTCAACGAAATAATTAAATGTAGACTGAGCTGTGGCCCGCACTGACGGCTAAACTAGCCGAAAATGGAAGGCATTTGCATCATTGTCAACCCTCACAAGTTAGAAGCTAGAGTAAACTTGACGTACTTAAACGGGGGAGTTTGAATTATTTAGCAATTGTTTACCTTCCTATTGGATGGTTGTGCCTAATTTGATAACGAATAGTTATTATTATTACTCAGATTAATCAACATATGACTACGTACCTAACGCCATTCCCATAATAACATAAAAAAGCAATTTAAAATTATTTTTATTCGAATACGCAGAAAATCGACTACGTGACTTATAAACTTATTATTTCTTTGTTGTTCGGTAGCTTCCGGTTTTGAATAAAAACTCTTTCTTTGTCCCCTTACATCCAAAATATTCTGCAAGGACGGCATTCCATTTAGACAATTTCTATTTTTTGTTTTGCCTTTGAGCTCTTTTGAAATAATTGTTTGGCATCATTTCATGGACAGGTACCTACTCGTCGTTTCTGATACTTGCAAAGTAATCCTAGAAGACACTAAGAACGTAAGAACTATGTAGGTGTTAAAACGCTTATTTTGTTCTTTGACTTTTTCCAAAAAAGTAGGTACAGTAGTTACTTTAAGCTTTATAATGGACATCGGTTATTTTCGTGTTTACCGTATATGTCCCGCAGCAGTGTATGATTCCACAAAACAGAATGCGACAGAAGTTCACGTCGTTATCAGCGCAGCTCGCATGGCTTGCAACTAATTTACTTTTCTTAAAAATGACATTGATATTTATTTGTTTGCGATAAAGTTTAAATTATGGGTAATATTCATTTCCGAATGACTTTTCGTCAATCGCTTTTGTAATTTTATGCGATGGTTTCCGATATTTTCCGAAACGCCTTCTTTTTCTGGTTTTACTGGACTTACATAAGTAAATAAAAGTTAGAATAATTTGTTACGAATTAGATTCGCTAGATTAGTTGGTCTTCGTAATTTGTACGAGTGCTAATTGATATTATCCGCGTGAGTGCTTAGTTTTGTAACTCAAGCCCGAAACATTGTTGTAAGTATCCGGTCAGAAACTTACTCCACATGCATTGTAGTAGGTAGGTTTTATTCTTTTATTTTATTTCTATTATTTGTCAACGGATCATGATCATAGAAAGTCGGTGACAAACTTTCAGTGTTTATTTTATTTTTCAATATCTGGCCGTGATATTTGAACACGCAATGCTTTTATTTGTTTGGAGGCTGTCTAACTATATCATGGTTGAATTCGTGCAATACAGATTTGTTTTTCAACGAACTTTTACCGTGATTGTATGTAAATCGTTAGAATGTTTAAATACAATTGTGTACCTACCTAATCTAAACACGCAATGCTTTTATTTGTTTGGAGGCTGTCTAACTATATCATGGTTGAATTCGTGCAATACAGATTTGTTTTTCAACGAACTTTTACCGTGATTGTATGTAAATCGTTAGAATGTTTAAATACAATTGTGTACCTACCTAATCTATACACATACATATTGCAATCCATTTTGTGAGTTTGTGTGTATGTACAGGGTCTAAGTATACCAATATATAAAGCGGAAGAGTTTGTTTGAACTAATTTGAAAAATTATTTCTGCATTTGATAACTTTACTCTTGAGGAAGGTTATGGGCTACTTTTTATCATCATCATCATCACCATATAACATCACTACGGGGGCAAAGCCGCGAGGACGCTACTAGTCTATAGGTACTAATATTATAAAGAGGAAAGATTTGATTGTTTGTTTGCATTGAATAGGCTCCGAAGCTATAGAACCGATTTGAAAAATTCTTTCACCAGTAGAATCCTACATTATCCGTGATGAACATCGGGTAGGTGTAGTTTGCGCCCCGACTTCGCACGGGTAATTTATAAATTAAACCAATGCGAAGCTGGGGTGAACCGCTAGTCTGAAATAAAACTGTCTAAACTGTCCGCGTGGAGCAAGTCTGGATCCTTATATACTTAACACCGTTTACTATAATCGTTTAATTTCGCCTTTGTTTTTTTGTTCATTTTCAAATAAAAGTAGATTCTGCAAATTAACTTACCTAAATCCCAGTTCTCATTCCTATGAACTTCTATTTCCTTATCGGCTATAATGAACCAAATACAAGCGAGCCAATGCGCCAGCAGAGTGAATGACAGCATCAATAGAGTCAGTATGAGCGCCGAGTACTGTGCGTATCGATCCATTTTTTGCATAAGCCTCGCCAAACGCAGCAGCCTTGTCAGCTTCACTAGGTGAACGTTCCCATGCGTTGACTCCTGAACAATAAAAAACATTACAAAACACCCTTCAACACTCAATCTCCCCTAGAAAAGCTCCTCATAACACGCTTCTTTTAAAATTATAAAGGGTCAATCTCCAGAATCTGCGTGTTTGGTTGATTGCTATGGCGCCCCATAAATATCGATATTATTGCTTTTCTGCCCCTTCAGGGGTCAATATGAAAATATGGTCCGCTGATTCTGGAGATTGACCCTAAACCACTAAGAAAAAGATCTAGGAAAGATGCAAAAACTACTAACTATAAAAGAGGTGTATTTAAAGTGATTACCTACTTTGAGCTGAATTCTGGGCTCTTGTCATGATATCTGACCGTTGGGTAGGCATGGAAAGATTTTTTTTATTTTTAATTTGAAAACCCAGGTATTCAAATAACAAACGAAGTAGCTAACTAAAATCCCTAGGTAGAATCTTAACACAGTTATTGTTCAGCTTCTCAGCATTATAACGAGTTAAACATAAAACATAACTAAACAAATATTATTATTTGTTCTATGAAGTGCGGACAAAATTACACAATGGACTGCTGAATTCATCCATTTGGCTATTTGTTATAAAGCGCTTAATTAATATTAAAACGTTACTAGCTGCGGTAAAATTTGCAACGTGGTAAATTAATTAGTGCGTAGCCTCATCACACGTTGTAAAATGGATACTAAGTGTTATAAATGATGTTTAGTTAAAGAAAGTTTCGTAATTATTATAACTAGTTTTTCTCTGACATATCTACCTAGCTGTAGAGCTTTATTTAGCATGCATTTAATAATACTATTCATGATCGATTCCCACAGAAAAAAGGGAAAACAAATAAGTTTTTATACATCATCAAAGGCATTTATACACATCATATTTAATAGTTTGAATTTCAGTCATATTTTTAGAAAGGATTTTGTCTCTGTCTTTGTTTTAGCAAGTAATTTATAAATGATGTTAAGTATATCAGATTATGTAGTCTTTTTTTAAACTTTCGCGATCATTAGGTATATGGACACGGGATTTTATCGCGTTTACCCTAATTATCCCGACGCGACGTTTCGGCTATGTTACAATAGCCAAGGTCGCGGGCAGATTCGGGATACAGTTGGCCCGACGGATCTAGGCGTTCGTGAAGTCAGGCTTTTCGCTGCGCAGTAGAAAATTTTGTATGAAAAAGTTGCACTGCGCATCAAAACGGCTAACTTCACGAACGCCGAGATCCGCTGGCCGTACTGTAAATAAGGTAAATTACGCGATAAAATCCCATGTCCATATAATTTTCAGATCATGTATCTTCAAAGTCCAATTCTATAGGTAATTGAAACCACTTGAAAAAAGTTCACGTATTAATCACAGTATCCACGTAGATAATCTAGAAGCTAACATAGATTTATGTAACATTTCTTTAGATTGCCCGTTTTGTCCAAAATCAATTAAACTTACTTGTTTTGGTTAATTGCTAGTTCAAATATTGCACTCAACAACTAATGAGTTCTCGATAGCATAAATTGTACTTTCAATTTTCAGACCTAACTAATTGGCGAAACCATTCAGACTTCAACTCACCGATCTAATTGAAATTGAACCCATTCGTCAGAAAAACGAGTAAGTTATATTACGTCTACTGGTGCGGTTACACGACGCGATAGCACGAGCCAAACGTGGCTCGGCGCGTTGTGCTGCGCACCACGTTGTGCGTTAAGCCGGGTCCAGATTTGTATCATTTTCCCGATCCGATCACCGTATCCGTATCCGCGTATCACGTATCAAGCCAAGCAAGATACTTACGTGTATCATCGTATCATGATCGCATATGTGGACGGGTTCCACATTTGCGATCATGCTACGCGTCGGCGATACGGATACGGTGATCGAATTGGGCAAATGATACATATCTGGGCCCGCCTTTAGCCGCCTGGCTCGCGTTGTTGTGATCCTCGCGTCTCGTGTGGACTAGTAGCTCGCGTTCGAATTAAGCTGAGCCGATCCACACGGACGACGGCGCGGCTCATGCTATCCCGCTAATATTACATTTATTTTAGCTTATTCAAGTCACTGGTAGATAGGATTATGATGCATAGCGCGCACAATTTTAAAAGTTTAGCCCTGTAAAATTGAACTTACAATAATTAAAAAAACTTGCAAAGTAGCTTGTAAGCTCGTAACTTACCGCTCCACTGTATACGTCCGAGGCATAAAGTAGGTCAAACGGCAACGCGGCCAGGAGATCCACCACGAACCAGGACCGGATGTAATTAAGAGCTATCGACTTCGAATCCGATACCACCTCGCCCTTCTTACTCACGAATGTGGTACGGAAATTGAGGACTATATCTGGAAGTGACGGACATGTTACTTGCAGAAAAAGTGCATGCTTAATGCAGTTGTATAAATACATCAATAGTAAAAAAAAAATTATGGGCTATAGACCAGAAGTAGTGTACATTATTTATAAATAATATACCAGTGTAGGTATATAGGTATAAGAATATCGGCAGTATAAATGAGGCTCTAGCCTAAAATACTAACACTTAATGTTAATGACGCTGAAACTTTATTATTTTATCTCACAAAGGAGTTTGAAGATAACAGGGAAAATAAAACGCAGAAAATTGCGAAGCGGAGAGTTTTAGGAAGTTTTTATCATATATTTCCATTATATGGTTCGGTGATTCGTTATCTGACACTGGAAAATGGAAATTATAAATAAGTATATTAAATTCAGACCAATCAAAAACTTATTGTAAGGAAATTGAGACGCAAAATAAACATTTCGGTACTGTAATGGTCCCTTCCCTCTCGGGTTTAATTGAAAATATTTCTAACATTGATATCAAACCTATAAATTAAAAAGCTAAACCATTTCAGCTTTTTATCTACTTGTGAAAAGTTAATCCAAGCTTGGGTTTATTTGGATATGATTTCCATATTATTATTCTACAGCAAATTGTCTGAAATCATAATACAGTGGCTTCATTAAATTTATATTTTACTGAAACTTTGATTTTGTCGATTTCATTCGATGTCTTGAATAAACATTACTTAAAGAAGTCTTAGTGGTCTTATTAAAAAAAATACCTATTGACTTTGACTTTGACCTAGCCTAAGGCCGTTTGTCCACCGCCGCCATCACCGGGACGTCAACGAGAACGAGATGACGGCGCCGAGGTAGCGACCATACATTTACTATAGCCGCTTGTCCACCAGAGGACCGTCACGTTATCTTGATCTCTGCCAGAAATAATCTCGTTCTCGGTGACGGTTCGGTGACGGCGGCGGTGGACAAAGAGCGTTTGTCCACCGCCGCCGTCACCGTCACGTCAACGAGAACGAGATGACGGCGCCGAGGTAGCGACCATACATTTACTATAGCCGCATGTCCACTAGAAGACCGTCACGTCATCTTGATCTCAACCAGAAATAATCTCGTTGACGGTGACGGTTCGGTGACGGCGGCGGTGGACAAACGCTCAAACGCTCTAACACGGTAACTAAAAAAATCATACCAATAATGAAGAGAGCCTCCACAATGACATCGCTCGTGACGCTGATTCTCGGATGACCCTCGTCAACGAAACTGGCATTATATGGAACTACGACCGCCACATAGAAAGTCGCGATGAGAATCAACCAGTCCCAGAATGTTTTGAAAACACCATAATGTGATATTATAAGTCTGGACTTTTTTATGGCTGACGTTTTGTACTCCGGCAGCGGAGGGTCCGATGAATGGAGGAGATTCTGAAACCATAGCCATTATGAAGCGAATATTCATTAGAAAATAGACAAGTATGATGAATGATACTGAATAATAAAGTAATAGTTATGTTAACATTTAATACGTCTAGTTTATTGACCAGTACGAAAATAGCCCTCAATGATAAGCTACACGTGCAGCACAAGTATGCTAATAACTATATGAACGAAACTACAAATGGTGAAATCGATTCTGAAAGAACTTTGTACTCGTATGTTCATCTTACATTATTGAGCTTTAATTTAGTCTTCATTTTATCCGGTTTATAGTGTCCTGAAAGCTGGTACAAAACCGCCCGGGAGCGCCGCCTGCCCATGTTGGCGGGCGAGGGCGCTTCAGGGTCAAGATTGCCATTCGGGTCTGGAAGTAGGCAACTAGATTCAGCTCGAAACCGGGCGCCCAATAGTGCCGCTGCGGGTACAAATGGGGATAACGCTAGAGTGACCACGCCAGCCGAAGGCCGCACCGCGGCTCCTGAAGCACAAACCACCCTGTTACTAACGAGCACAACAAGCTAAACATTAATCTAGCGTCCTAAAGCTCACAAAATCTTCCATAAACATATCTCTCAAATATAGCATCCAAAAGGAGGGCCCAGGGAGAGTGGATGTACCCACGAGGGACCTCCTTTTGTGATTTTCATATAATAATGGAATACATATTTCTTCAAGAAAGTAATGAGCGTGAAGGTAGTGAGTCACTCTTCGGGATAGGTCCATACGACGGGACCATTGTTGGAACTTGGATTTAAAGAGATACATTTCTACAATAGCTGGAAAATCTTGTGAAGGCGTACGAGTAATTTGATACCAAAAGTGATTGCTTTGGATATTTTCAAACTAGGACTATGCAAAACCCTGTAGGTATGTTTATGTATGAACTTTATTATTAAGTATTTGCTATATTTTATCAAGTTTGTAAATCACACTGGTATCAATTAGCTACGTGAATGTCGCCAGTCATATTTGAAGCAAACATGAAGTGAAAAAAATATTTTTTAAATTAAACATCAAAAAATACATTGGATAGGAAATCATTATAAGGATGGTCTAGTAATTAATCTTAGCTGCGCATTTTAGAAATAAAGCTAATATGCTGCAAAAACATCTACGTTTATGTAACTACTGTGATGATAACCTATAAAATGAGTAGGTAATATTTTAATTTAAGAATTTGATGATTAAACATAAGAGAAGATATTTTACAAAGTTAGAAAATGTGGTTTGACAATAAAATTGAAGTGCAAAGTCATGCTCAGAACAGTGATGACAAATGACATGTTTGTGGATTTCATGCCTTAGATACATACATTGCATGCATTCAACGAATGTATGTCCGGTTTAACCCATAGAAAGTGCAAGGGCAAACCTGACTGAAAAGTACAGGAGAAAATTTGTGCAAAAAGATAAAAATATTTGCCTGGCAATGAAACATCGCAACTGGCGACATATTTTATTTAAAATTTATCTATAAGAGAAAAACAGGGTGGTTTAGGCTCATCACAAAATTATGTACAGCTAGACAAATAACACGTACCAAAGAAAGTACCTACAACTAGAACCTTTGTTGCATCAAAACCTAGTGGATTTATAATATTACTTTTTCTAAATACCTACTTTAAGCAGAAGTTCTACCTACTATTGCTATAATACTATTTATATTTACTACCTAATGATATATAATTATATAAGTACATATTATTACCTAAGTAGTTATGTATTATGTATTTGAATTGTGTAGCTATAGTTTTGAAGAAAGTATTATTCTAACAAGCTTTTTTGTACCGAGAAAATATTATAAATAAATAATGTTATTTAAAGAAATTAGGATAATGTAGAACATAATTAACTATTTCTAATCCTTGGTGAAAAAAATAAAAACCTTGCTGACGTTTTAATTAAATACGCTCGCAATATTTAATTAAAAAAGCTCAGCTTTAGCATAACACGTAGCAACATAAAATTTTAGCGCAAACTTTTGTCGTCTAGTTTCACGTATGCGGGTTCTTCGCAAACAAAATCCTTCATAACTTTAATCTGTGTTTGTGTTAGTACGGCTCCATAGAATTAGCGAGAAACGTTTGTACCTAGTGTTAAGTAATGTATGGAAGAATAAGAAGTTGGTATTTAGGGCACAGTGGGGTGTGAAAGAGCATGAATGATAATAAGACTCTAATAACTCTTATACATATTAATGTCTGAAGTTGTAAGGCCTGCATTGAAAAATAAGATTTAAAATCACGCTTATTAGATATCTTTTTCCACCCCCCACTCTTACCATAAACCAGATCCTCACGCAGTATCTATTCTACTCAGACTAATTGCCTGTACTATTTTCTACTCTATTCGTTCTAGATAACGGATATGACCAAATACAAAACAGTCGTAAAGGAACTTTACCGTGCGGTGATTGTCGCAACCGACCGGGAGCTAAGGAGCTAGCTCACTAATGCTATCAGTGTACCTATGACTAGAACAACGTGCTCAGTTATTATATACTTTAGCTTTTATATGGGGTCATCTAAGGTCACTGCCAACTGAAGCATCGATGCATATGTTCACATTCTTGCAAAAAACTCTCGCAAGAGAGTCAACTCATGTTCAGTAATAATTTACCCAGTTTTACATGTTTGTTATATTGATATTTCACACGTAGTCACCTAACTTTATAATACATGATAAATAATATTATGCAAACACGTATGATTAGCAGTCGGTTAAAACATTGGTAGACTATTGATATTTTTTGGTGCAAGCTCATTTATGCAGCGATGCTTTGGTGCCGAGTGGAATTTGGTTATATATTTTCTTATGATCTTAAGGGTACAAAGAAAAATGCTTACCGCTATCAAATTCCTCATTAGTGTTCATGGCGGCCATCTTTGTGTTGGTGATGTCCTTGAACGAGGCAAGGAATAAAACCACCTCTCGTTTCTCATTTTTAATTGGGACGATGTCGAGTAAGCACCAAAATGGAGTGCCTGAAAATTTGAAGGCTGTAAGTTAAATTGAACTGACGACGAATACAAAATTTTCAACCTAGATTGATTTCACAAACGTTCTGGAAGGTGGTAACGACAATTCTTAGGAAATTTTAGTATTTTTAAATAAATTTTAAATAAAGTAAGCATGTGCCTAATGTGTATCTTGACGTGCCTCTTAAACCTTACTAGACTCCGATAAAATATTTAGACGTCTGAATAAAAGGTCTTAATATTTGTTCGGACATTTATCTTTCCTAAGTCTTATTTAAAAAAATCTAATTTCCTTTAATTTTCAATGAACTAAATTTGACCTCGTTTAATTTTCAATCATGATATTATTAATTTGACCAGAAAGTGGGTTCAAAAAGGATTCGTATTTATCCGAGCCGTCAAGTCCCAAATGAGTTGAAATGTTATACGGCTATTATTTTGAAGTGGTGCTTACTTAATGCTCGATGGCTAGGAGTTCTTAGAGGCAATAAACGGCCGGTGACGAACATCTGCTTGTAAAAATTTAATTTTGTCGAATGGAATCGTAAAGTTCTTATTGGTTTTTGTTTACGAGTGCGGCGTGGACGTTGTTTTGCAAACTTGTACTCTTGCTCAGGATCATTGATCAATTTCGGGGACTGCTGGTTTGATCGCTCCCAATTTATTTCAATCACTGTACGAAACAGCCAAGAGCGCTGCAGGGTATTCGATTCGGTATGTTTTCGAAAAGTTGGAAATTTCGTCTTGGAATGGAATCTGAATAAAAGAACATTTTGAGAAACGTAGAGTTTATGGCGAACTCTTTCCTCTTTTCAACGGTTTACTCTTTTTGTTAAAGTATTTATAATCTAGCATTTGTAATGAATTTATTTTTGCAAGAATATAAAACTAATCAGTTGTTTAACATTTGAAGAGAATCAAGTTTGAGTTCAATTTAAGTAGACGCAAAAATACATTTACATAAAACTAATTTATACGTATCTTATCTATCTATACTAATATAATAAAGCGGAAGAGTTTGTTTGTTTAAGCACGCTAATCTTAGGAAGTACCAGTTGGATTTGAAAAATTATTTCTGCATGTGATAGGTAAACTCTTGAGAAAGGTTATAGGCTACTTTTCATCATCATAATCAACGTCACCATATACCATCACTACGGGGGCAACGCCGCGAAGGCACTGCTAGTTTATTAATACAAGTATAAAATATAACAAAAGGTCATCATAGTCCCAGTCCCAAGTAATATTATCAACCCAATAAAGAGACAGCTAATCAAAGGAAACTCCCAACGGACACTCAAGAGCACAATAAACTCGACATTTCTCTTTACATAGCTCTACCTCGTACTTACTAACTCCAGATAAATAATCGAAGGATTACGAATACAGGTCAAACATAAACCGAGCATCGGATGAACGATCGATTTTGCCACACTAATTTTAGCGCTAAACGCATGCAAGATTAGCTCATAAGAAGCGCTCCAATAAACAACGTGGTTATAATCTTTTCTTGAATGAAATTGTGCAAGCGTCGAGGGTCAAATGTAAAATATCGATTCTAAATATATCCTACCTTTTTAAAAGGAGCACTCAACAAGAATATACCTTAATAATTGCCTACAACGTTCTTTCGTAAGAAGAGCTCCCATAATCTTGAGGTTACCTACCTAAAGCTTTTTGTGTCACTGAAAATGTGGGAGAGTCAACTCGCGAAGACAAAGCCGTGAATAAGCTCGAGAGCATTTGGACAGGATAACTGAATAGGGTACTTTGTTGTCACAGTCGTTTGCGGCACCGTCTGAGAAAAATATATTTACTTTTAAGAAACGAACGAGTT
This sequence comes from Camptogramma bilineatum, assembly GCA_958496255.1. Classification (NCBI taxonomy): domain Eukaryota; kingdom Metazoa; phylum Arthropoda; class Insecta; order Lepidoptera; family Geometridae; genus Camptogramma; species Camptogramma bilineatum. The sequence goes on from OY292456.1 coordinate 10,384,179, forward strand.
TTGCCTTTTTAGCTTTGTCAGATTTCAAACTCAGCGGTTGGCTGATATTTTATGAACCGACATGCAGTTTTATTGAATTTTCAAGTGAAAAAAAAGGGAACTTTTATGATAGCAGGATTCTCGAATATTCTTGATCAATGTTAAATAAAAAGTTTAGTTCAGTTCTTCTTGCTTGGTTTTCCCGGTACTTCTTTCTGCTTTTTAGCTTACTCACCATTCTTTTTATAAAATATTAGTTCAAGTTTCAGTTCGCTTTTGGAGTCGAGCGCGGAGTCGATTTCCTTCCGATGTTCATCTCTTGTGTCTACTCCGTGGAGGAACTTGCACGCGCACCCTTTCTGCATGATGTGCGCGCGCGCCCAGCCCGTCAGCTCGCAAAAGCCATCTGAGCAGTACACGATGGGGTAGGCAGGGACTTGCGCGTTGCCAAGCACGAAGTTGCTATCTGTGGAAAACAAAACATTCTTCGAAATCCATGTACCTACGTACAACAAGCGGCGATCGCTAGTAAATGAATGTCTAAAACCTAAAAGGACTCTTGTCATTGAGGAAAATCGGGGACAAGTGCCACGGTTATGTTAAAGAAAGATAACATTACCATGCAAGTGCCCTTTTAGTAATAAGACATTCAATGACATGGGATTTGCTAACTACTGCAAAATGTTAAAGTGAAAGTAAGGTGATCGTTCGAATTGGACTCTGACCACACTGTAAAACGAGACATTCAGAATATTTTATTTGAGGGATTTAATTTACTGTATTTTAAAGACCTGTTGAAACAACAGCAGTACTAAGTAACCTTTTCTAACAATATATTGCATTAGGTATAATAATATTATCATGTAATGTTGAAAACTAGACTTTCTATCAGGACGCCTATATTCACCTGTCAATATATTGAATGTAGCTTTGTTCAGGTTCGATAGAGTCAATCTCGTAAGTGTTTGTTTTTCGGACGAACGGGTCTGTTTGCTAGTGCTAGCCTAACAGTAGCCTAAACGCTAAATACACGGCGAAAGCTAAGCCATTCGTTGCTGAATGAAGCCTTCAAAGCCTTTTACTAAGTATGCTGTCTCTTTATTATATTTTTCACGTTTAAAGTCTATCGATAGGGATATTACCTTGATTCAGTTCAGATTATCAAAACATTAATAAACATGAACATATATCCAACAAGTTACTCAATCTAATTACGCGAGATCTAGTGTATTTGAAAATTTTGAAATTTCTACCATGTACATACCATGCACGTATAGTCTGGTATAAAATAATAGACATAAATGGGGGCTGTGCAAGATAAATACGCGAAATAGATAAATTTTCTTTTAGAAGGAAATTATTAGGTACTTCTGTTTGACGTCTTCGGTAGGTACCATAGACATGAAACCTATACTTTACCATAGATAAGTAGAGAAAGGGGTTCATTGTAATGAAATTTTAGTTGCCGTTTCTACCCGTTTTTGGTAGACTATAACCCCCTTACTTATGAAAGATGTTTAAAGTTGAACACTGGTTGAACAACGTCCTGTCTCTGTTTGTCACTATCCACAAATAAAGATAGGACGTTGTTTAACCTGTGTTTCACTTTAAACATCTTTCATAAGTAAAGCCCTAAGTACGTACAATATGTTAAATGGCATTGTAAAACCAACTCGCGGTCAATAATGCTATGTAATTAATGGAATAATCAAACAATTAATTGATACTCTGTGTTCTGAAAGTTTTACTTCAATTGACCAAAACGTCCATTTCACTATTAACATTTAAATACCTACTGAAATGGGTTAAAGTATCTCAACTCGGTCAACATGCTGATATTAACGTCAGTTCGTCGTAAAATACGGTTTGAATATGCAGCTTCACATTTCAATATTGACTATTTGCTTCAGGTTTCTCGTTTCGTATGATAGCAAATTTTTCCATCACATTTGCAAAGCTGCTCGACGACGCCGACGGTAAGTAAATGTAGATATTCAATGACCGTTTATTAAATTCAAAATTATAAACAAGAGCCGTAACAAAACTAAAAAAGTCTACTGTGGTGTAAAACTGTTTTCAAACTATAGATTAGACTGTATAAATTTTTTACTCGCCTTTAAAATCCCTTTATTTTCATACCCTAATCGAAGGTATTGAAAAAAAAAATCCTTTTTCAGTTAGCCCATTATAAAGCATAAAATCCGCCATTATTTAATAGGGCCTCCAGACTCTCGAGAGAAGGCTCGGCGAGAAGTCTCGCCCGAGACTTCGCGAAGAACAAACAAGCTATCCACACTCTCAATTGTTCTCAGTCGTGATCTGTTGCTTATCCGGTATGGACGCCGATATTGAAACTGCAGCCGGTTTGGCTCTGTGTGCCATTGCATACTGTAACTTTGTGAATGTTGTAACTAAAAATAATGTTAAAAAAAAAAATACTTAATGTAAAAAACTTTTATCGATCGAGCGAGCGAAGCGAGCGAAGATCTTAGTGGTAAGTTGGGCGATTTTGCTTTGTATGTTTGTATGTTTGTATGTTTGTATGTTTGTATGTTTGTATGTTTGTATGTTTGTATGTTTGTATGTTTCACGAATTGTTGTTCGAGCATAACTGTCGAACCGTTCATCCAATCTGCATGAAACTTGGTAGGTCAATAGGTTGTGGTAAGGAAATTTACGGTGGAGCATATAAGCTTAATCGATGAAGGGGTTGTGAAGATATTGGGTTCCCAAGGGGGTAAAAAATTATGAAAGTTACACAAATATATTGAGTGGGGTGTCATACGAAAGGGCTTATTTTGTACATTCCAAAATGGTTTTTATTTTTAATCTAGGATGTATAGTTTTTGAAATACGACCAAAGACCAAAAACTACGAAACCAGAGCTGCAAGAGCTCCCGTTTCATAGAGTTTCGATGTCTTTGTAGCTCATTGACTGGTCGGTCTTAAAAAGAGAGTGGCATCGTTGCGGTTTGGTTTGCAATGATTTTAGATGCTACTTGATTTATTTTCATGATAAAAAAAATTTTGATAAAAAATGCAAATAATTGGGGTAAAAAAGTTAAGTAAACAAATATATTGAGTGCGGTGTCAAATGAAAGGTCTTTATTTGTACATTCTAAAATAGTTATTATTTTTATTCTAGGACGTATACTTTTAAAAATACGACGAGAATTCATAAATATGAAATAAATGAAAAATTAGACACGACATTATGTATTGCATGCATGCTAGTATTTTTTACCATGAAGAGCTAGCGCAATAGGCATACCCGGCAGTAGTAGCACTTGAAATTATAGGGGTAGTCAGAAGAAAGTCCAAATGTTGGCCATCTACGGTGCGCGAGATCTCAGTTCGGGGCGAACTACTAGTCTTAGTAGTTTCGATATTTAGCATCCCATAAAATAGGCTCAGATTGAAAAAAATCGATAAATTTCAACTCTATTTATTATTCCATATTTTTACGAAAGAAAATTCTCGAAAAAAACAAACAATATGGATGTCTGCCCACCGCCGCTCATTAATCTGCAATGAGACAAAACGTGATAAGAATTTTATGTACCGGTCCGGCGTGACACACGCAGTGACATTCGCCCATCGAGACTAATCTGACATTTCATTTATCAAAATCGGTTGGGTTGTTGAGTAGTTCCGAGCGGACATGGGAATGGATACATACATAATAGTAATACATACAAACGGTTCAAACATATAACCCTCCTTTTGAGCTTCGTCGCAGTCGGGTAAAAAGAAGTAGAGTTTGCTTGTGAGTTTGAATGTAGGATCTTCGAAATTACGGAACTGAAGCTGGGAACAAATTATCGGACGCGGCTGACGGACGCAGCTGACAGCCGCGACTGAATAGGTATCTGGTTATAGAACGAACATAGAACTGTGCACATTATCTGACGAAAGTCGCGGACGCGTCCTTGGACCTTCAGACGTCCGAAGGCAATCTGGCCCGCTGGGTATTCGGACGGTGTGCACACTTATCAGTCGCGGCTGTCAGCCGCGTCCGTCAGCCGCGTCCGATAATTTGTTCCCAGCTTCAATTATATAATTTAATGGATAGAAAAATGTATTGTCTTTGAGTGTCATAGGCTTTGTTATAGTAACATGCAAGCATCTGACAATCCGTAAAATCGATACTTACTTGAATCAAAGTGTGAAATCTAATTCATTCGCTCTATTTAGTTAGCTATTGAATTAATTCAAAGCAAAAGGGAGTTCAATAACACAAAGGGTTGTGGTTTATAGTTTTGAATCTGTCAACAGCAGATTATTACGAGAATTAGCATATAAGGAGTATCTCTCGCTACCTGGCTTGTTTCAGTTTCAGCACTAGTTATATACGCTCAGGCGTAACTTGTGATTGAACAAAAATGTATTTCTGAAAAGAGTCAACTTCATCCAGGAATGACTAGTCGACTACTTCACATGGAATTGAATAAAAAACATTAACATATTTGTTTTGATGAGCGCAAATTAGTCATTTAGTAACTTCTCACGACATAATCTATAGCTACTTATTACTAAAACAAGGTTTTTATCCCAACATAATTCATTTATTAAAAAAGAAAATTTTATATTCTAAAAAAAAGATCATTGGTCATATTATTTAAAAGTTAAGTTTTTTCTTGATAAGTAGGTTTTATTTTGTGAAGTCAAATTCATTTGTGTTGAAATCTGGCGCAATATCAACAACCTACTTTCAACTTAGTTATCATCAATACTAATTAAATGCTAAGTCAAATATGTATGATAATTACTTACGAAAACTTTGACTGAAAATTTTGAATTTCTCGTTCTTGTTTAGTGCTACGAGCGCTACGAACAACCCACAAGCTACAAACACTTCGCTCGCTCGCAGAAATGTTAATCATGCCAATTTCCCTCATTTCGTTTCAAATGTATGAATCCATATAGCTTTCGTAACTGAGGGAACGTTTTATGATCCACCTACTTACTCTCTCATTATGCTATGTAGATATTCCTCATTAGGGTACGTACAGTCGTACATTTATTTACATATCGCTAGATAAGTAGATGCGCCATGATGACTTCTATTGCTTCTATACGTGTTATTATAATTAAATAACATTGATATTAGACAGTTTAGTTTAGTTTTGCATGGTGACTCAAATCCGTGTGTTTTTGTAGGTACATTACAGGTATCGTTTTCTTTTTACTCTACCGCGTCACTTGCAACATTGGTTCATTTTTCTGGTGAGAGAGCTCACTCTTTCACGATGATAATATTTTTAAGTGTTCTCTCAAAGCTAGCGGGGCATATCTAAGAATATATCAAAGGATACGTACAATACGTACATATATGTATATCAGCCTTGTCATGAGTTGGGTTGCTAGGTTTCGTATGTCAAATAAGGAGTGATTCGATTTCATCATGATAAATTTCTGTAATTGACTCCGTTCGTTCATGGGCAATTAGTCATTTTACATGCGACCCATATTAATCAGGAACGGAATGAGGATTAAGACTTGGCTCTTCTCTGTAAATCCGCACAAAGCCTTTGTTAGATAGGATCGGCGGGCCACACAAGACATACTTGTATTTCGATAATTGTGGGACCACATTTGAAACGCGACACACAAACTGCACCCGCTACAAATGTGTCCTTGGTGTGCATGATTACCCACAGATATGCGTTAAATGTGTCGCGTTTCAAATGTGGCGACACAATTATCGTAATACTAGTGTATGTCTGGTGTGCGGCCCACCTAAGTCAAGAGCTTTGAGTTGATGAAGGATAATTAAAATTCTCAGGAAATTTTATTTTTACACGGAGAACCCTCAAAGTGAATCTAATGCTCTATTATACGGTTTTTTAAATTTGAGTCACTGTCTTTCTCCACAATAAGTTCTCGTATCTCTCTTTTGAAGTCTTTTTCAGACCATAGTTTTCTGATTCCTTACTTATGCTATCATAAAGAAATAGCGATACAAAGCTTCTTAACGTAAATAGGTACTCGGAATTCGTCCTTCATTTTTTTAACCCTTCGAGCAAGGTCGTGTCCAAAAACCCGCTCTATATTTAAGTGCAATCTATAAGCAGCTTAGCATAGTACCTTTGAGTAGAGGCTCGTTCTAAATTATTTCGTTTGTTCTCAATGTCCATTAGGTCCTCTGAGATATTTTTGCACGAAAGGTTTTCATTGTTGACCTTTCATTCTACTGGATAACCGATAAAGGTATAGCTATCTACTGATAAGGGTTTCCACACAATTTAAACGCATTATGTTTAATTGAGTGCTGGGTAGGCAACAGGTTAAAATGTTGTGTCCAAATTGCAAGGCAAAGCTGTCGTTAGCAATTTCGTTAGAAAAACCTATGTAATACTCGTTTTATAACTTCGTTAATTCTTGATAAAGTGACGAAATAAATCGACGTTCCGAGCAGTCATAGATGAATGACCGCTTGAGGCATTAACAGCGAAGCATTTTCGTATATTGAAGCGTAAGTTATATTGTCGACCCTGGCCATAAAGTCCATAGACCAAGAAAACTTTCATTAAAACTTACGTTTTTGTACATCTGGTGAAAGAGTTTAGTCTTTATGACTTTAGTTAGTAATAAAATAAAACAGACCTGAAGCAAAAACAATGTAGGTAATTACATTGTTATTTTAGCAGACTCCATCAAACGATTTTCATTGTCATTCTTATGTTAAATCAAATACCTATAGGAAAATATTCCTAAACATTTAGATTCGACCAGAATGTTGCAGCTTTTCCACTTATTTTTAGACCAACAATACTGTTAAAGCACGGTAAACAGGATTCGTTTCTAAACAAATATTATGAAAAAGCCACCTCTGTTTCGAAAGAGAAAAGCCATTTTACATTCGTAAGTGATTTTATCCGGTGAAATTGTCCGGTGAATATGCCTCAGTAGTTCTATACGGTAAAACGACAATAGAAGCGGTACTCGGTAGTAAGCACAGGCTAAAGTTTTGATTGCTGTGCCCCACAATCCCCCCCTCTCACTTCATCCCCCCACTGACCCCGGCTAGACTTTGAGCATTTAATCTCGGAACTTTGTTCATACCCGACCTCATACTAACGCATTCTTTACAATTTTTATAGCTACTTTGTCATAGTACGTAAACGATTGCTTTTATAATAATATTGCAAGACAAAAACTTATAGGTATTATAACTACTTATTTGTTTAGTTAAATGTTTGAAAAATATGTGCTCAAGATTTACTTGAATGCTGTTAGAATTTCAGTTTGATGGTTGGTGAGTTCATATGTTTTTGTTCGTATATTTTCTATTATATTTTATAACAGCGAATGTTGATGTGTTATAGTTAAGACTCTGTTTCTTCAGAAAATAAGAGAATACAGTAAATTTTTAACAAAAAAGTATTGGGTACAATAACTTTAGAGCTAATGAAATAACTTCAAAAGCTCAATAAAATAACAGGGATATAGCTACTGAAGTTTAATCTCTTACAAAGTTCGTAATCCCAGCAAAAACGGATCTTTATATGGACCTAAGTAACAAACAGCCGGATAGAAAGAACTTCTTCTTTCTTTTATAATGAAAATTGCATTTAGAAGTAGAAAACTTTAAGAAAATCTACTACAAAGCTTCCTACTACGTTCCTTTTTAAATACAAGAAAGAAAAAATAACAAAGATGTTAAATCAAATCGATGGTGAGTAATATTTCAAACTAGTATTACCACCAAGCAAAAGAGAAGACTTTTGTGTCGATTTCAGGTGAAATATTATGAACATTAATATCGGCCGTTCTGATTCAGTTTAGATGGCGTGGAATTTGATACATCGGCAAAAAAGCCAAGATTGATGAGGGGCTTAAGGGTGCGCGATTTCAACCCTTCAATTCATATTTACCGAACCACGACGTATTGAAAGTCACGACTTGAACGGAGTAAACACTTCTACCTTATTCTGAGTCACGAAACTCAGTACTTGAGTTTTCTTCTCGAATTCGCTGGAAAGTAATTGGATGGGTACATGCTCTTTTGAAGCTCGAACGTATAGAAATTAATTAAAATGAGAGCTGATTGAGCCAGGAGTTGTTCAGGTAGAGCTTTCTATAAAGCAGAACTCCTATGCAGTAAATGCATGAACTAGGCTTATAATATTCGTTCTTAATTAAAATGAGAATTGAGATCAATTCAACTAATATTAAAATTTTATGTTTGTGCTTCAATTTGAATAAAATTTGAATAGGTATTGTGTAGACTAGTGGCTGTAGCCGTACCATGAACTTTTAGAGCAAAACAAGCTTGAAACATGACAACGAATGTCATTTTTAAAGTAGTAGGACGGTTTTAAGCTTGTTTTAACATTGCTCTAAAAGTTCATGGTATGGCCCCTGGAATAGTTAATAATTTTACTTACAAAACTAAATATTGGCTAAACTTATTATTTAAATGAAACTCATGTACAGTAAAACCAGAAAAATAATGGTTTTCGTAAGACATCGGAAACAATCGCGTAAAATTACAAAAACGATTGACGAAAAGTAATTTGGGAATGAATATTACTCATAATTTTAACTTTATCGCAAAACAAATAAATATCAATGTTATTTTAAAGAAAAGCAAATTAGTTGCTAGCCGTACGAGCTGCTCTGATAATGACGTGCACTTCTGTTGCATTCTGTTTGGTGGAACCATACACTGCTGTCGGACATATTCGGAAAACACGAACATAACCGAGATCCATTCTAAAGTTTGAAGCTACTTACCTACATTATTTTTGTTTGGTTGAAAAAATAAAAACCTTGAACGAAAAAAATTAAGTTTTTTTGCGTTTTTTGGTAAAGAAATAACGAAGTGTTGACACCACAACATGCCAAACTCAATTTAGAAGTACCAACACAAAAGTTTTCAAGTGTACCTAAATTGTTTATCGGTGATAGATTGTTTGCGTTGCCTGAAAGCCCACGTCAAACTCGAAATAAACTTTCGCCTTTCAACATAGTTTTTAAATTAAATTATGTACCTGAAACGCCTGTTAACTTAAACAGCTGGCAATTAATTACAAATCTGCCAATCAAGTTACGAAACTGGATGTCCAGAACAGTACCTACATATTAATAATTTCAGTTACGCTTATTAACTTCGAGTTTTACTTATTTAATTAAATGTATTCACAGGTGTTTTATAATTTTTGAAGAGTCGTGAAGTAAATAAAACGAAGCCGAATCACTGTACAATGTACTTACATACTCGCACATGTTTAGGTAGAGCTTCCAAAACTTTAGAAGTAAGTATTTTATTCAAGATGTATATCTTGAATCTTCACTTTCGCTTAGATACAGCACTATGAAGCGTATAAAGATACCGAGACATGAGACCGTTGTCATATAAACTGACGGTTCTGTCTCGTCATATAATAGATAATAATACTACGTAAAGAATGGCCACTATCCCCCCACCAATCGGGGCTTCCTCACCGCGCGAGCGAATATGAGCTGGCGTGGGGCTGACTTTGAGCTAGGGACGCGCTACACGCGCAGACGTGACGACAAGACCGAGACCACTTTGTACAGTAAATATTCATACGGTGACAACCTTACTTCACGCACACAATTGCGCATGTACAAAAATGACATGACCGCTTTTGCATAGAGATTTCGTCGAGAGTTAGGAGTGTGGTCTCGTGTCACTTTCGCGCGCTCCTACAAAGCCTGTTTCTGGTCTCGGTCTCCGGTCTCGGTCTCGAGCGCGAACCTCCACCTTTTAGTAGTACGATATAAGTTCTTAATACATTTTCTTATGTAGCTAGTTACAGAACACTGTTTTCTCTGAAAGCTGTAGCCTTAATAAAACCCGTTGTAATATTGAAAAGTTGAAGTGGAGACGTTTCCAGTTTTCTCAAAACCTTAAAGAAAATATCTGAAACCAGCTGTAGTTATCATGGATTTACAACTATTTTATGCTAATAACTAATCTACTCGAATAAGGTTCTTGCTAATCTATAAATTCTAGAGAATTTATTTACAGAAACTAATCAACTACATATTATTTACCTACAACTTTATTCGTGTATTTTACATTAGAACCAGTTTTTTAAGCCATCTTAAATTATCAGTAAACGCTAATAACATAATGAAAATTGCTATTTCACCCACGTCATTTGGCGGAGAGGTTTCTTTGGAGATAGAGGCTTCGAGCAATAAGTTCTTCGAAGTTCTACTTCTACCCTCGATTAATGTTAAACAGCTTCTGCTATGAATAAATTGACCTATTTTCGATTGTCTTGGTACTTAAATGTTATTTTCTGCTAAAAGTCTTGGCCTACGATAGCATAACGTAAAAAACGCGTGTTTTTAACTTGATCTATACCTAGTTAAACAGACCCGAGACAAAAGACCGAGACCACAGACCGAGACAGGAACCGTGTTACAATGACGGTCTCTGTCTCGTGTCACTTTTGCGCCCCTACAAAGCCTGTCTCTGGTCTCGGTCTCTTCATCATCATCATCATCATCATCAGCCTATAGCAGTCCACTGCTGGACATAGGCCTCCCCTAATGAGCGCCATCGCGCCCTGTCTTCAGCTTGACGCATCCAACTTGTGCCGGCAGCCTTTCGCAGATCGTCACTCGGTCTCTTATTCTACGGATTCTCTTTGCCGTAGTTAGTACCTAGTTATGTGAAAAAATTAAGCCCGGATACTTGTTGACTAGAACTCCCCGGGGTAATAAGCAAAGGTCACACTGCCCTTTACAACTTTCACTTAACACAATTACATTCTTAGAGCACCAATCTTACATTAATAGCTCTACCATGAAGGTTTCTTTTTATGTAAGCTAGTATGACATAGGTAACTAATGTATAAGTACCTACTAAGCTAACAACTTGTATTTTTTTACTGGCCTATTTACTATTTCACGTCATATTTTAAATAAAATATATTGTAACTAGCTGACCAGGGAACTTCGTGCCCCCTTATTTTTTTTTAAACTGATATTAAAAGTCATACAGGTGACTGGCGCAGTTTGGCTCAAGATAGGGAGGTGAAATGAGGTATTTGTCCTGAAGTAGGACGATGCAGACTAAAAATAAATTAAATGGAAAATAATTATTTTATTAGATTTTTAGGTCAGAAAACCTCGCGGGCGTCCTCGATAAATCATCTCGAAAAATCAAAACACCCTACTAAAGTTTCATCACGATCTGATCAATAGTTTAGGAACGGTTTTGTAGTTTATTACCTAGTTATTTAAATATGGTACCTTAGTTTCTGTAAATAAAAGTAAATAATTTGAAGTTATTTTACGAAAAATACCTTTTTCACCTCAGCAGCTCGAAATGGCATCTTTTGCTGCGAGAAACCAGTGTGCAAAATCGCATTTTGCACACTGGTTTCAGTGAGGAAAAGTGATTTGAAATTCGAATGTCGTCGATTGACACGTGATAGTGCATGGCGGTCAATCGCTAGCCTGTCTATGAAAAAAAAAACAAATAACGCACCTTTTAAAAATAAAATAGCGGGAATTTGTTTCTGTCGCTAGTTATTTGTTGAAAATTCATAAAACAATAAAGATGAGTGAAACCAGTGGCGAATACACTAATTTATCTCCAGAGAAAAGAGTTGAAACAAAAAGTGATTATGATGAACAAAGTTCCCTTCCTGAGAAGCACGTAGGTAAGTTCTGGACAAAACAGAAACATTTAATTTATAAAATTACATTAACTGTTATAGGTAGGTAATATGTTCTTTTAATTTCTAAAAAAATGCGTTATTTTTAAATAGATTGAAATGAATACCTATTATGGATTAGTTGCTTCATTTTGTACAAAGTTGTATTTTTATTTGTAGGTTAATGTTCTCGCTGCTGAGGTGAAAAATTTTGTGTGCTACACGAGACCAAAGTTTTTCACATCTCGTGCCTTTGAATTCCTCGCTAGACTCGGGATTCTAACGTAGAATCACTCGCTACGCTCGTGATTCAATTCTTAGAATACCTCGTTCGCTCGGGATTCAAAATCAGCACTCGAGGTAAACATCAACTTTGCCCTCTGTTGCACAAATAACTATAGCCGACACCTGTGTATAGAACTAAAAATGTTTTCACTTCCTACGTTCTATTTTAAGTCTAGACACTATACAAAGTTTCTTTTTCACTCCCGGTCTTGTAAACATTCTTTCTAAACGGTCCCCACACGGCTCGTTTCACAAGGGCTGGTTAAAAGAACTTTTTAAAAGATTTTCATTAGCTTCCGTTGAAAGCAATACCCGAGGGATGTTGTAGATTTATATTGGCTTTATGGATTCAGTTGTATCTCTTAAATATTATATTAAGCCTAATTTTTCATCAGTCGAATAAAAAACGTACTTCGCGATCTTCGCGATGAATCCCGTAGCGCCAGCGTCAGCGGTATTCAACCTTTTTGTTCTTTGCAAAATTTGAATGGATTTACCATAATCTGAGTTTAGAGCTCCTTTAAGCCTTTAGTGCTCGCATAATTTAGTTAAAATACATTTGGTATTCTAGTAAATGCAATAGTAAGCTCAAATTCGATTTACTAAATTGAAATTTAGTCCGAAGTATTTTACGTAGGTAGAGTTTTATGATATTCAGTTGAACTATCACTACATCAAGTCTATTTCGTTTGTGGGGCAAATAGTTTTCCTCTGAGTAGACAGTTCAGTTATTATTTTGCTAGCCTATTAATGTTATAATAGTTCTACCGTGTAACTAGAAATAACTTTATTGCGGTCATGACTGCAGTATGCACTCGCGAATCCCGGCATTCTGTGGCTAATTTTACTGATCCGCAGTTTAGGGTTAACAAATGTAGGTAATATTTTCCCGGTCAGATTAGTCGAACCTAAAAGCCTCAGCTATAAAAAGTAAAATTTTGCAAATTTATTTCTCTAAAACCTAAAATGTATGTTCTTTTAACTCTACACTACATTACATAACTACAAATACGTCATCTTTGTAAAACTTAGGTACCTACTTAATATCAATTCAGTAGGTAACATTTATATAGGTAGGCACTTCAAAAAAATTACGCCAGTATAAATAATTCATGATGCACATAATTCATACAAACTCACGTTAAACATTTTTCTTTGCAAGTTTTGGTAAAACCAAACTCCTATAAAAAATTCAATTTCCTATTTTATTTTTCCATTTTTCATCTGATAACCCTACATGCGGTCATTGGCGCCGTTCTGAGCTAAACCAGAAATAACAGTTAATTGAAACTGGCGCCGATTTTATCCGATGCACTAATGCGCAGACAAATTAGGCACAGTCGGAAGAAAACTTAATTAAGACTGATCCTGATTTACCAGTCTCGTATCATAATGTCGCCTTCCTGAAAGAAAAGAGGGTGCGAATCGCGACTCACACGTTCTATTTTCGGCACACCGGCACAAATTACTGGTAACAATTTGTAGAAAATAACGTAAACATTTTAGAAACACCATCGTGGGGCCTAGAGATGCAATGTTCTGTCATACGAGCTGTGTGTGCTTAGGTGATGTTGTGCGTTCTTATACGAACATAATACACTTCACCTACATGGTGAACATTTTTAAGCTTAGATTTATTGTATGTTGCTATGCATTATCATGCATTTTTAGCACTTACCACAAACTATCTACAACTTTTGTTTTGCAATGTTTGTTTTGTCCGTTTTACCTGTGCAATCTGTGTACTTATAGATATTTTATAAGTTCTTTCATGTGATAGACTCCTCGCACACTGTAATATTTTCTATCGGCCTACAGTTTGGTCGGGTTGGGCTGCTAGTACAAACATGGCCGATCCTGAAATGTTGTAGTGAGTGCACTTGTATACATCATCACACTGACTAAAAGTCCGACCAAACTATCGACCGATAGAAAAGTTTGCAGTGTGCGAGGGGTCTACTAAGCTAAGTTTCGTTGTAGATAGCTAAGTTGTAGTATTTACCATAAACTACTGCCGATGATGCTTCAGCTCAATTTACATCACAATGTAGTCGGTATTTCCAAGTTTTGATAGAAACATCACAAGTTTGTGTACTCAAGTGTATCTCTACCTTCGAATTCATCTCGTCATGCAAATGTAAGTAAACACAAGCACAAAATACTTATTGGACACAAGCAAGAGTATTACTATACACCACAAACAACTGTCCGTGTGAAATTGCATTGCATTCATCACGCTGAAAAATTGAAATGTTTTTTTTTACTAAAGTGTTTTCTTTTCATCGTTCATTTGTTTGTCTTTTCGATCGAGCGAGCGAAGCGAGCGAAGATCTTAGTGGTAAGTTGGGCGATTTTGCTTTGTATGTTTGTATGTTTGTATGTTTGTATGTTTGTATGTTTGTATGTTTGTATGTTTGTATGTTTGTATGTTTGTATGTTTCACGAATTGTTGTTCGAGCATAACTGTCGAACCGTTCATCCAATCTGCATGAAACTTGGTAGGTCAATAGGTTGTGGTAAGGAAATTTACGGTGGAGCATATGAGCTTAATCGATGAAGGGGTTGTGAAGATATTGGGTTCCCAAGGGGGTAAAAAATTATGAAAGTTACACAAATATATTGAGTGGGGTGTCATACGAAAGGGCTTATTTTGTACATTCCAAAATGGTTTTTATTTTTAATCTAGGATGTATAGTTTTTGAAATACGACCAAAGACCAAAAACTACGAAACCAGAGCTGCAAGAGCTCCCGTTTCATAGAGTTTCGATGTCTTCGTAGCTCATTGACTGGTCGGTCTTAAAAAGAGAGTGGCATCGTTGCGGTTTGGTTTGCAATGATTTTAGATGCTACTTGATTTATTTTCATGATAAAAAAAATTTTGTTAAAAAATGAAAATAATTGGGGTAAAAAAAGTTAAGTAAACAAATATATTGAGTGCGATGTCAAATGAAAGGTCTTTATTTGTACATTCTAAAATAGTTATTATTTTTATTCTAGGACGTATACTTTTAAAAATACGACGAGAATTCATAAATATGAAATAAATGAAAAATTAGACACGACATTATGTATTGCATGCATGCTAGTATTTTTTACCATGAAGAGCTAGCGCAATAGGCATACCCGGCAGTAGTAGCACTTGAAATTATAGGGGTACCTAGTCAGAAGAAAGTCCAAATGTTGGCCATCTACGGTGCGCGAGATCTCAGTTCGGGGCGAACTACTAGTTTTATTGTGAGCCTTTTGTAAAGATAGGGATAATCTTCGGTACGAATTACGGCGACGGCACAGCTTAAGAGGCCTGTAAACGTACTAGAAAAATTGCACCTTGTTGGCTATTTTATAGACCAATATAGCTCAGTATTTTTGCAACTTCTTCAATTTTATTGTGCAATACATTGAAATCATTTATTTGTACATTCCAAAATAGTTATTATTTTTATTCTAGGATGTTACATTATGAAATACGACGAGAATTCATAGGAATGTAATAAAAATTAGACACGAAATTATGTATTGCATGCATGTCAGTATTGGTTACCATGAAGAGCTAGCGCAATAGACATTCTCTGCAGTAGTAGCACTTGAAAGTATAGGGGTAGTCAGAAGAAAGTCCAAATGTAAGACATCTGCGGTGCGCGAAATCTCAGTTCGGGGCGAATTAGTAGTAATAAGAAGGGTTCTGAAAATTAATTAGCGGAGTACTCACCTTTAGATGTTTAATTTTGTGTACGTTATATTAAGGTACAAGAACGATGTTATGTTAACTTTAGGTATAAACCACGGTAAATATTTCGAAAGCTGTTTGTTCTTCAACCGCAAATGTATTTGATACTTAAATAATTGTTACCTATACAACATAAACTCAATTTACTACCTACCTACGTAGGTATTGCATTTTTACATAAACTTTTAAGTAGGACCTACCTAATTATATGTTTTGTACAAGCACATGCCAGGGAGCTTTGATTTGGCAGTCAATACCGATACTATTCAATGACATGGTGCAGTCCGTTGCAAAATGGGTACCTAGGTGTTTTTTCCGCGTGAAGAGTTTTTGGGTCAATCTTCAAAATCAGCGTGTTTGGTTGATCGCTATGGTGCTTTTTAAATATCGATATTATTGCTTTTCTGTATTTTTATTTCGAGAAGGAGGTGTCTAAATAAGCATATTTTCATATTGGCCCCCGAAGGGGCAGAAAAGCAATAATATCGATATTTAAGGGGCGCCATAGCAATCAACCAGGTGCGCTGATTCTGAAGATTGACCCTTTTATTCTGGTCTAACATTGTATTGTAGGTACTTTTGATCTGTCGATAGATAGTTTTCGAAGTAAAAAGTGATAACAAACAGGTTAGGTTCACATAGGCAACCCGTTACAATAACAGTCTGTTGTGTTTCTGAACAGGGTTTTGAAACTTATGTCAAAGATATTCGTACACCTGACGCCGCATCAGAAAATCAAAGTTTACCCTACTAAAGTAGGGTTTATGTGAACTCCATTACCTACAAAGTTTGTGAAACTGTGTCCTTCAGTCTGACCCAGAACAATGCTTAACGTGTTGAGAAGAGAGTTTCGTTTCAGCTCACGACTATTATGACCGCAGGATGTTTAATAAATAATCCAAGAATGGCATCATACTTATTGTTCACCTTGGCCCTGAGTAACATGTTAGTATTCCATTTCTGTGGCATACACCGTTACATAATACAAAGAAACGCGTGTTTCTGGCAAATAGCACAGAGGACGTTTTTGCAATGAATAATCTATTGAATTTTTGACGACTATCATCCTAGGTCTCAGACGAAGGTCCTCACGCCAGTCATGAAAATATAATGCAAAGGTATGACATACGTATTACATGGAACATAGTTTCTCAACCATATTTTGCCCACCGCCCACTTTGAAAATACCTATATTTTTATAGAGAATAATCTTATAATATAATAGTTATTAAGTTTTATAAGTATGTATGTATTTACAAAAAAAAATGTGTAGGTAGGTATTCTATCAGTTATTTGATACCCATAGTACAAGCTTTGCTTAGTTTGGGGCTAGTATGAAAAATGTCCCCTAATATTTATTTATTTATCTTACTTTTATTTTTCTTACCATGTGTCGCGAATTTAAAACAGCTTTTTGGAGCACAGAGGTTATTACTTCTTTAACTGCTGGTAAAATTAAATCTTCCCCAATAGTAGATATGTGGTTTTCCTGTTTTAATTTTCACTTTACTTTAGTACTTTTGTGATTAGGGTGTATTTTTTGCCTTTATTAGACTATATTTCCGCCCCCTCTACGTCATCTCAATGCCCCCTAATTTTTTCTGGGTCTTCTACTGCCCCCTTGAAAGCCTCAAACGCCCACAAGAGGGCGTTATCGGCCACGTAGAGAACATCATGACATAGAACCTCGCATCTGAACGTAATAAAACTGTTTAAAGTTTTTTTATGTTGGTTTGCACTACCCTGTGTAAATTAAGGCTATCAACATATTTAACCTCTGAATACTCTTTAAGGTGGCGATTCGCGCCTACATCCGAGACAGGAGACCGAGACCAGAGACCGAGACCGTCATATAAACTGATGGTTCTCTGTCTCGTGTCACTTTCGCGCGCCCCTACGAAGTCTGCCTCTGCACTGCACTTCGAATTCAAATTCAAATTCTTTATTTACAAAACTTAACTATAACATTACAGAACATTTCCAGATCATCATAGCTAATAAATAAAAGTACTTACACATAAAATAAACCAACTTAACATCGTTAAAAAAAAAAAAAAAAAAAAAAAAAAACTTAACATCGTTAAAAAAGTTTTCTGGGATTGTCTTTTTTCTTCAAAAGAAAACTGAAGGATTCGAAAACTCGCACTCGTCACGTTCTAAATACAATCATTAGTATGAGTCCAGAAAAGAGCGGCATCCTCTTAAGTTGCGGTCTCTAAAGTAATGCGCAAAATATTTTACCAAATGCGAAAAATATATAAAAGTGTAGCTTTTTCACGTTCAATTTATCCTAAAAGCTTCGAATGACTAAGAAGTTTGACTATTACAAAGGGCTACCAAGTGTTGAACTGGGCGTCGATTCCGGTACCGAACTTTTTATGAACCTCAACCAAAACCTCAACTAAAGCGACTGTTTCCATGACTACTAATAACAAACGACTCAGTTGTGGTGAGGTTTTGAACTTTGGCAGAACAAATTTTTGAAAAGCTATTCTACTATTTCACCAAATGGCTGACATTTAAGAGATCGAACCAAACCAAAGCGGTTGTCATCTAGTAAAATACAGGCCGGGCGTCGATTCCGGTACTGAACTTTTTATCAACCTCAACCAAAACCTCAACTAAAGCGACTGTTTCCATGACTACTAATAACAAACGACTCAGTTGTGGTGAGGTTTTGAACTTTGGCAGTACAAATTTTTGAAAAGCTATTCTACTATTTCACCAAATGGCTGACATTTAAGAGTTCGAACCAAAACCAAAGCGGTTGTCATTTAATAGAATACAGGCCCTGAGCTGAAGTCCGGACGGAAAGATGAATTATTGATATCTTTAGAGAAGGATAGTATGAGAGGCAAGCGAAATAAAATGCTTTTATAGGTTATTTCAGTGACCATGCGAGATCCAATAGTGTGTTCAATTCAAACTGTTTTTAAAGTGTTTACCTATCGGGCTATCAAACGATCAAAGTTTGAAACATGTTCTTAATTTTATGGCGGTTTTCACAGATTCTTAACGTATTTTTTACGAAGACAGTTTTGCTTAGCATGTCCTCATAAGTGGACAAAAATATCTCAACTATGTATAACTATATATAACTATACATAGCTATGTATAACGGTGTCATGTTTCTGAAACCCCGGCTGAACGTTGGGTCAGAGCAATTTTTATTCGTCACGCTTCGTCTAAACTGTAATTTACACCTGAGGCAGGACAACCTTTCCTGAGATTTTATAGCAACATTTTAATTTAAGTGTCATTATACGGGTACGAAATATGAGAGCAATTTATAGTGGTCATTTTTCTTATTCTTATATAAATAGGTAATATTAGAAATCGTGTAATTTGTTTTTAATTACTATTTGTTTAACGCATTTTTAATTTTCATGGCAATCCATCACGTATGGAATTCTAACTTCTGCAAAATGTGGGCATGTATTAAATTATTTGGACATACCTCTGACTACCACGTTAGACATCTTCAATCGATTTTATATATTTCTAAAGATCTGACAGAATGTCTACCGCGTCTTGGGATACAGTCGTGATGATATTTTATTTATTTATCTTATTATGAGTTGGTTTTTGGTTTGGTTTTTTGTTTGTTTGAACGCGCTAATCTCAGAAACTTACATATTCATTTGATTCTTGAGGAAGGTTATAGGCTACTTTTCATAATCATCATCATCATCACCTGAAACTATCACTACAGGGGTAACGGCGCGAGGGCGCAGCTAGTATAATGAGATCACATTGGTCATCATCAAACAATAACTATATTAAAACTCCAGACTGAAAGTTATTGAATTATTCTTGTATCTTTTTAAATGTGGCTGTGAATTTAATCTAACTCTAGGGGATAATAAGTTTAGAGGCTTGGTCCGTGTTGTGTTATTACCGGGAGCGCTTTAGTAGCGCCTCGGGGAGGCCACGTGACGCTCAAATTAAACTAAGTACGCGCTTTGTTTAAGCGCTCGTCTCTATGGACTCTTCGTTATCAAGTCGACAAGTATACGTTTTAATAAAGGTACCTTCATTTGAAAACATTGAACATTAGGTATTACTGTAGATGTAGTTTACTACATGTACCTTGGTCCTATCAAGATTTTCAAACCAGACGACTAATGATTCCGTGGCCGAATTGATAAAGGCACTTCGACTAAAGGAGGATCGCTTGTATCATTGCGGGTTCGAATCCCATCGAAATTAAAAATTTTGATAAGATTTTTCATTTTCAAAATATAAAAACAGTACAGTGTGTAACACTCACGTGTGCCATCGAAGCGTGTTGCGATGGTGTCCAGGAAGGTGTTCTGGGGCGCGAGCAGCCCCTTGCGCACGGGCATCACCCCGCGACGCGCGGCCCGCGCTTCCCTCCCGCCTGCAACGAAACATCACACTAACATTAAAATGCGACGAAAAAACGTCAAAGATAAAAATATTTAGCAAGAAAGTCACAAGAAATTCTATGGACCAACGCTCATTACATCAACTTCGTAACGTCACCGGATCGCCGCATCGCAATTCAAAAGTGAAGGGACAAGTAAACGCCGAAAAGGTGAAACGTACAGTGCGGAGGCGACTGGTCATCTATGACCTTTATTTTGATTTAGCGGCTTTTATTGAAGATTTCTGAAATTGTGCAACCTTTGATCCATAGCAATTTATTGTTCTTATAATTTGTACCTAACCTACATACATTATGTTTTGATTGAATAATAGTAAATCTCTCGAATTGTTTTCCTTCATGATTTCCGGAAACTGAAAGGCGCCAGCTGCCTTTATTCTGTGGGTCGTAAAAATCTACTAATACGGGAAATGGTTTTCTTACGGTCCTCATAAAATACCTATACTAGCTAGCTGCCAATAATAAGATCACTCTTGGAAAGATAAAAGGTTCTGTTTTATTTTTACGAAGTGTTACACCAACCGAAAATGTCTTGAGCAACGGATATGAATGAAAAGAGACTATGTTCATCTCAATGTTCACTTATACTTTCACATTCATAATGGACGTAGGACTTCCAAAAGCCCAAATGACTGTTAATTCTCTGAATCTCTTTTCATTCAAAGGAGAGTGACAAGAAAAATACATTGACCAAACTAAAATGACAGGTAATTATGACAAATAGGGTTAGGTTTTAATGTAAGTCGATAATCTGCAATTTGCTGTTATGAACTGAGCCCGAAAGATACGTTTAGGAATTTGTGCCAAAGGTTTCATTATTTTTTATGTTCCGCAATGTGCTGCAAGTTGATGATGAACGGAATTTTTACTAAGTGTTCTTTGGAAGGTCAAGTTGACATCTTTTATTTGTCCACGGACACTTTACCTAATTTACGAAATAATTCATTTCCATAAACGTTTCATAAGTAGGTCAACGATAACAAATTGTTTAAGTGGTAGGGGCAGGTTTGAGCGACACTTTTTGGCAGAAATATTTATGAACACAAAACACCCGCATTTGAGTGACTTGTAAAGTCAAAGTTTGTGAATGAATTCTTGTTTGTGTTGGTAAAGCTCTGGTGGCGTGATGATATATAGGATCCGTATTGTTGTTCGTTTGGTTACGCCCAACTGTGGCGACACCGCTTGTTTTACGGTCTCTGATTGCAGCTCTATTCTAATTTAAAAGTTTGAAACCTTATTTGTATTATTGTTTTATTTTCGCAGCAAACCGTATTATCTAGCTACCCTGTATTACCGAGAGGATCTATTTCACAACATTGTAGTTAACCAAATTGAACTATTTGCTCGTAACTACACGAGTAATGCGAGTGAGCGAACTTCTAACCATTTACAAAGTTGGTGTGTGGACCTGAGTTCACAATTTAAACTTCAACATGTAATTTATTCGCTGGGATTTTAGGTTTCAGCTACCGAGTTTTCTAATGTTGTGATGTTATTTGACCACCAAGAAGAATAATTCAGCAGTTAAAGCTGACAAGTCGCCTCCGCACCCGAACCTTACTGCATCGCCTGGGTATTCTTCTATGGAATTCTATGGACCAACGTTCACTACGTTAACTTCGTAACGTAATCGCCGCATCACAATCCAAAAGTGAAGGAAACAGTGAACGCCGTAAAGGTGATGCGGTGCGGAGGCGACTGGTCAGCTATAACCTTAAGCTTAAAAATAAGCACGCGGCACGGCTTTATTATTAAATGATGAGAATCCTGCTAGGTTATTTTAAATAAAGGTATTTTAAATAAATAAAAAAGAGAAAGGCCTGTATGTGATCGTGTCTGTTATCACTGATAACAGACACGATCACATACAGGCCTTTCTCTTCTTCTCCTTTATTTAAAATAACCTAGCAGGATTCTCATCATTTAATAATAAAGCCGTGCCGCGTGCTTATTATCACATATAACGCAACGGGACAGAAAAGACTTTAGAACTTCGCTTGCTTTATTTGCATTCAGCGTTTTCACAGTCCCATTCTTCAAAAGTTGGTTGCGGGCAATCTGTAACTAGCACACACTACAGTTCTACAGTCTGGTCTCTACTAGCATACACCTCTATTGTACCTACATATCTCTATCTTTGTAAATGATTTATAATTTAAACATAAAGAGGAGCAGTTATCTGCCGGCTCTTTTGATTCTGGTAAGTTTGGAAACTATAGGTAAATAGGTATGTATAATTATTTGATGAAGGTAAGTATGGAAAATATATAATAATAATTTGCATGTTGAAAGTCTTTCAAAACATAACTGAGATTGTTTTTTTAGCTCTTTTTATCACATTGTAAATCATTACGAGTTGACACCAATTTTCTTTTTGTTATCTTTTATCTTTGCCTACATACGTAAGAAGTGTCTGTCATGTAATTTGATCGTGGGTACGATAAAAATAATAATTGTGTTATATCCAACCTGTGTATGAGAGATATTCTCGTAATTTATATAATTGCTGTCATAACAAAGGTTGTGATAATTGTCGAGGCTCTGTTACTTACTTACTGCCGTGGCTCAACGACCCGAAGTGGATCTTGGCCTCCGAAACTAAAGATCACCAGGATTCTCTGTCCAACGCTGTTTCAGTCCAATAAACAACGGTCCGGAGTTCATACAGATCTTTTTGAACTTCGTCGCTCCACCGATACCTAGGAAGTCCAATAGGTCTTCGTAGATAGTTGACAAAGAACGCTATCCTGACAGCACGATCGATCGTCACCCATGCGGACTACGTGACCAATCCACCGGAGTCTTGATGATTTCTTTTCTCCTACAATGCTCAGCATTTCTCGTCTAAAATTCGCAGAGAGCGAAATTTCAAATTGTATTAATTAGAAGGTTCAGCCAGGTTTGCCGTTATAATTCTTTTATATTGTTTTTTATTTTCAATAGCCTGAATACAGATAGCCAAAACATTCCAGGAAAAAATACGTTTGAATCGGATTTACTGAGTGATTTCGATTTGCCTCAGTTTGCGCTTTTGTTCGTGCCACACATTTTATTTCTATGCCTTCGATCGTTTCACAATTTCATTAAAAAATCCTAGAATCGTAAACAACAAGTTCATGAAAATTTAATTTACTGCCTGAAACTTTAGATCCCTAATAAGCCAAGATTTCATTAACCACCCGTAAATCTTGTAGGATAATTACAGCTATATTTAAGGTGACCCATAAACTGAGTTAGAATCCGCCTGCTTTTCTACCTAGTCGTAAAGTTTTTATGTTTAATAAATAAATATACCTACCTATCCTATAAGGTGTACTTACTATAACTAACTTTTATAGGTATTGTAGTACTACTGGTGAACGGGCATACTACATTGAAATGCACTTCAACTCGTCGTAGTCGGTATTTTATGGCACATCAAAGCTACATCTACATATTTATGTAATTGCAGTTTGCTCACTCCCCCCCCCCCCCCGATATTTTTCATATTGAGAGCACTCACTTTTTATATTGATATTTTTAAACCCGAGCTTTTTACTTTTTCGAATGAAACGTTTTCACAAACATTTTCTTTCATACAAACCTTGTCCTGATAAACGAACAAAAAAAGGAATTAGCCCCATTTTTTTTTTACATATTTAAACGTAATTTATAAAGCGTTAGGAGCAGTGATCGGAATTAGGCGGGCTAAAATACCTAAAGTTCAAAAAATAACAGAGACAAATGGAGACGCTTTAGAACTAAATATTTTTCGGCCCAATTATTTCTTTTTCGGGACATTACTAAAGAATATTAATTAATTAAGGTGAATAAATTTTTTACCCGAGTTAATAACAAAAACTAAAATATAAGTTATATATAAGATAAAAAAACTTTTTGCAGTCGATTAAATAGAAAAATGATTTGAATTAGTTCACAATATTATTAACATTAATTTTAAATGTACTTACTCACTGCGAAAATTGTTCCAATTTTCGGGCCAATTGGGTCCAATGAAATTCTTGTAGTAAGGAAGTCTCCCCTTTTGTGCCTCTGTTCTATGATGTTTAGGTATTTTAGCCCGCCTAATTCCGATCACTGGTTAGGAGGCAACTTATTTACATGGTGTGGCAAATTCTTGGTCACTGAAGGGTAGCTACCTTTTCTCTTGTAGTTAGAAAGTGTTGTTCTTAGGAAACTTCCGTTTTATTTTGAAGAAAAAAATAATTGCATTATTAGATTTTTGAAAAAAGTACAGTTAGCCTAAAAAAGTACATTTGTCAAAAAAAAAAAAACAAGTTGGTCTTAATCGACTCTATTGCCTACCATTAACATTTTCTATGAAATGAAGAGTTGTAAACATTACAGTGCCACTTAATTGATCGTTCTTAATTTAATTTCGTAACTGCTCTGGCAAGCTGGGAGGCTATTGTAAAGCGCGTATTTAAATTTATAACAAAGTGCTTCCCTGCAGATGTACAAATGGTATGCTCCATGCATACCAACATCTATGGCGGGTCTGTCTGAAGCGCCTAAGGCTTTACAATAAACTCCCAGCATGCCGAAGCAGTTACGAATTTAAATTAATAATCATCGAATAAGTGGCACTATAATGTTTACAACTAGGTACTAATTTCATAGAAAATGTATGGGATGTGTTTTTTTGAATTATTGCAAAAACTTACGATTTGATTTGATAGTTACTTTGGGAGAAGTGTTCCTGGTGGGAAATAGAGTCGATTAAGACCAACTTGTTTTTTTTTGACAAATGTAATTTTTTAGGCTAACTGTACTTTTTTTCAAAAATCTAAAAATGCAATTATTTTTTTCCTTAAAAATAAAACTGAAGTTTTCTAAGAACAAAACTTTCTAACTACAAGAGAAAAGGTAGCTACCCTTCAGTGACCAAGAATTTGCCACACCCTGTATATCTACCTAGTACTAAACTTAACATGGACGCTGTACTGTCCGGAATTTTGGCCCAGCACCTAAACCCTCCTTGCGGCCGGCCTTATCAATGTGTGAAGTTCACGTAACGTGCACTTCCTCAAGATGTTTTCCTTCATTATTAAGAGCCCATGTTACTGTGTGTGCCTGTGCACTTAAATATTTACCGAAATGAAAAATACATACACACATACATTCGTAACTAGAACCTGTGCTAACTCAGATTTATCTGCAGAGATACAATCATTTTCCCCTATATTCTGTTATTGCTATTATTTCAACTCTAGACGTTTGGCGCATCATTTTTATGTTTTCATTATTTAGGTATGTACCTACCCTGCATTGATAAAATTGTGGACTGTACACAACTTATTGCAACTGTACAACAGGTACCTAAAAGGCATAATTATCTTTCAACCCATTAAGGAACAGATTCGATTTCTATTTTTTATTTTTACGTATAATATTAATAATATCCACGTGTATACCTACTACCTACCTTGATATTAAACAAGACGTGTTGATTTTGCAGGTTCGCCAAAGCAATAATTCTGTACATAAATCCGTTATTATGGTTTTAGTAATTTATTGCGCGGTAAATGTTACTTTGTTATTCTTTTACCTACGTTTCGGCGGTTGATTTCTGTATTAAGCTTATTTTAATAACTAGCCTGGCTATAATTAATAATTATTTTATTGCGCTTGGCAACATTGAATAGTTTGATAAATAGTAGAGAAACTATCGTTATAACAAGCTGACCCGGCGAACTTCGTACCGCCCTATTTTATTTATTTATACATGTACCTTTTTTGGACTAGAAAACCTCGCCATAAGACCTTACCAAAGTTTTGTCACAATCTGATCAATGATTTCGAAGCGCATAGAGGATTTACATGCAAACGTTTAATTTTATATCGAAAAAAAATACAGTTTTGGCTTCAGTATCGATTATAGAGTGCCCTCCAAAAAAATATGTGTCAAATTAAAATCCCTCTTGTGTAGTGGAAATCTTTTTTGCCTTTTTGCAAAAACCATTTCGAAATCTACAGCTAGGTATAATATTGTGGAAGTATTGAAGTTTACCTGAGTTTTATCCGAGCCTCAAATTAAATCTATCACTGTTGATTCAACTTGAAAACACTCCAGTTGCCTACATATGAAATTGTTTGAGTGCAAATACCTTTAAAACAGAGAGTAAACTAAACTTCCCTTTATTATAGTTTGAAAGCTATTTCTAAACATTCCCCTCACAGGCCTTATCAAGTGTAGTTCACACTATTCCAGTAGCTGGGCGGAGTAACTTGTTCCATTTGTCTACCAAAAATAGCATAGGGTAATATAATTACTTAAACAATCAATTTGAATGCAGGAGTATGCATATGGACGCATTCAACTTAATAGCCTCAAGTGAATTCAATTAATTGAATTTATTGAACCACGAATTTCAATCAAATGAAGCGAGCATGGAAGCCCCAATGCCAATTAAACAATCAAACGAATACTTTATTTTACTATTTCTATTTGTGTACGACTAAAACCAGACTTAACTGGCTTAATTGGTTATTCCTACTAAAATGTTTGGTTAAAAGTAGAGTGCTTTGTGTTATTTTGGCGTGCTTACAAAGTGGTACAAATTGGTATAAAAATCTTCATTCTTTTGCTCAGCAAAAAGAAATAAAAATGTAATTCGAGCTTGCGTGTAAGTGATTTTTGACTGACTACAAAGGACATGTTACCATACCAAGACCTGGATGAAACTCAAACAAACTTAATTACAATGAGGATATTGTCTAGGGACACAAATTTAGGGACGCTTTCTTTTGTGACAGATAATAGTAGATTGTATTATATGGGGGGAAAATAATATTTTTACGGCGAGGGCGCTTTTTTGAATCCAGAGCGAAGTGAAGGATTCTAGAGTAGAATCCCGAGCGTAGCGAGGGATTCTTTAGTAGAATCCTGAACGAAGCGAGGGATTTAAAGTACGTCGCCCGAGCCAAAAATATATTTTGCGCCCGAGTGATACACTCTACTTTTCATTACAATCTATGAGAAAATAAAAGGGAGGAGAAAGGAATGTGTTAAATCAACGAAGTTCCACTTGAGAAGAGTAATCGGGGATTAAATTTTTTTTATTCAGACGGTGGCCGCGCGCCGGCTGAATGGTGGGCGGTATGTTTATCCGATACTAGCAGCGCCCTCGCGGCGTTGCCCCCGTAGTGATGGTTTATGGTGATGATGATGATGATGATGAAAAGTAGCCTATAACCTTCCTCAAGAGTTTAGCTATCAAATACAGAAATAATTTTTCAAATCCGACTGGTAGTTCCTGAGATTTCATTTCATTTCATTTCATTTATTTATTTATTTCTCTCACAAACAATATAAATATAAATAAATAGCTAAATAAATATACAGAATAATGAATATTAAAAACGTTGTAGGTAGCTATTATAAAAACCTGTTTTGTGAGATTAGCGCGTTCAAACAAAAAATCTCTTCCGCTAGAATTGCTCAATAGTTCCACGAAAACAAACTAGATGGCGCCAGTAGACCGTCGTTCTAGATCGCGCTGACGAAAACGCACAGGATTTTATCAGGTTGGAATTACAATTATGTATGGATAGAAAACTGCAGAGTAATAAATCTCTAAATGTGATTACAACTGTGGTGTTTTTGGAAGAGTCCTCCCTCATTCATCTTGGTAGATTTGAGATTAGCGATGTTACGAGTTGATTTTATTCCAACTCGGATAACTCGAGTTGACTCGGCCGCTAACTCGAATCGCAACGCGAGTTGACTCGACTCGCATCAACCGGATGGGATCCGCTTCGCGGCAGCAGCAAAACGGATCGGCGCGGCGAGTCGAGTCGAATGCACCGTATTCGTAATTTCGTATTCTTATTCTTGAGTCGAGTTTCGGTTTCGAGTTGGCGAATCGCTGACTCGCGACCTCGCGTGCACTCGCATTCGCATAACTCGCATTCGTTATCCGCATTCTAGTAGATAGGTAGGTAAGCGAGTTGATTCGAGTTGCGAATGAACTTGATTCGAATCAACTCGCTTAGACTCTGATTCGAGTTATTCGAATCAGCCAACTCGACTCGCCCATCGCTATTTGAGATGAATGTGGAAAGTAGTTGTACCTCAAAAGTGCGCGGCAAAGATAATTCAAAGATAATTCCGGGGCACTTAAAGGGGATTAAAAACTCATTACTGCCCGCTAAACTTATAAAGAGGATTAAAAACTCATTACTGCCCGCTAAAAGTTCCTTGAAGAGGAATCATCTACTTTGGGCGCACTTAAAGGCGAACAAAGTCGTCCTTTTCGAATAGATGGAATGAAAAAGTATTTTATTGAATAGTTGATGATGACTCCTACGCCACCAACGGAAACACAGCCCCATTATTTTGGTGCTAAACTACGAATTTATAGGAACAGGCTGGCTTACAGTCGTATTATATTGTAGGATAAAATATGGCAGAAATGCGCACGTGACATTACGAGGACCTTTTCAATCCTCGATAGGATTAGGCAGCTAATGTGATATCTCCGTAATTCCATATGGGGATTCGGCCTAATCCCTCCTGTAGCTTTGTAAGCTACTGGTTGGGACCTTTTTGTTTCTTTATTTACCTGAGACGTCTCTTAATTATCTCGTAATTAACTACCTAATTTGTGACTTCATGAATAAATTGTGGAGTGTGTTGAAATGGGAATGGACAGGTGCTAAATTACCTCCTACCCATAAGACAATACGTGAAACCGAGAGTAAGTATAATTGAAAAAGGTAGTTAAACACGTCCTTAGCTATATAGGGTTTTATTATAATTTACAGTAGTAGGTATGTTTAAAACAAATGACATGTGACAGATTTTAGCATATTCGATCCTATTTTATTTATTTTTCATAAATTATTGTCAATCAAATCACTATGAATGGCGCTGCTAATGCCATGCAAGTTCGTAATTTACCAAAGTGGCTACAATCGAATGCCTACTAAAAAACTTTTTCGTTTCGATGGCTATCAGTGGTGTTTTTCATCAGTTCCATTTCACAAATTGATGCTTTCTGAATGCAAATAATTGGCTTGTTGCTGAAAATGCAAAATAACGCTAGTTTACCTTAAAATTTGACGAGTCCTCAATTATTCATGGATCCATCAGAACTGGATTTAGATAAAACGGGACCAATCTGGCTAGTATTATATTCTAAAAAAACCAAATGAGTTTTAAAATGATAGATTTATTTATTTATTTTATAGAATTCTGAGGTAACAAACATAAAAACACAATCAAATTGAGAACCTCCTCCTTTTTGACCGACTTCAAAAAAAGGGGGAGGTTCTCGTTTAGTTGGAATCTTTTTTTCTTTGTGCTTTTTTTATGTATGTTCACCGATTATCTACTCAAAGACGCTTGAACACATTTGGAAAATTCTTTTTTTTTTGTTTGAAAGGTACGATTGGTGCCATAAAAATTTAGTGAGGATCTGACGATGATCTTCGGAGCTATGAACAGAAATGCACCTCGGGAGTGCAGAAAATTGCTCAGCTCATAATTATAACATTGAAGTCGGTTCTAAATTTTTATCTTGTTTTATGTCGATTGAAGAACTCGTTCTCGCTACTCTTCAGTGCAAGTACCGTTCTTTTCGATCGCTAAATTTGACATTTAGAATCGATACAATTCGATAAAACAAATTTTTCATTCAGAAATAGAATTTTAGCGAATTTTTTCGATTCTAAATGTCTAGCGATCGATAAGAACGGTACTTGCACTACTGATGTTACGTAGTAGAAACTGTTCAACGGAACTTCTCGGTGAATGATTATGTAGCCTATCTTTGCATCGATTAATTTGTGGTTAAAACTTATAAAAAATATTTGTTTACTCTTCAATTATCATAAAAAAACCCGCTAAAATAAATTATGACTTAGTACACATTTTTTTATTAGAGTTAAACAGTAATAACAGGCGTTGAGAATAAATATTGCTCATATCTAGGTTAGCCTTATCTCTATGGGATGCAATATTGCCAAGAATAATGCTTTTAGAATTTAATATTGCGCTTACGATGACTCTGCCTTACAAAGCCTTTGCAGAAAGATGTCCATTAATTTTGATTCCCGCGTGATTTTAAAAGAACGTTGTTTATTTTTGCGATTACCCTAGTTTGGTAAAATTTTGATTTATGAAATCGACTTCTTCTACTCTAATCTACTTATGGTGTTACTGGTTTCTTGTCCTGTCTATCAGGGTTCTGTTTTTGCCATTTTGGTTACAGAACCCTAATAACAAGTAGGTATAGGCAAAAATAAACAATGTCCTTTATACTTTCGTCTTATAGTTTCGTCATGTCCGCCTGTCCGTCCGTATCCGTATGTCATAGTCTTTTTATTTGGTGACTATCATTATATAAAAATATACTTAAACCTAATATTAATCAAGTCAAGTTATGGCGTCTCGTTAAAACTTAATTCTAATTATTTATTTCAAAAGTATTTCGCTAGAAAATCGTTAATAAATCTACCTGCATTGAGCCAGATGTTTTGATAAAATAGCTTCAGAATAGTTCGGTACAATGCACGTGGACGGGTAAAAATAAACTCATTTCATAACACGATTGTTGAGCTTTGTATTCGTATTGTATGTAAACAAACACGTAAGTGCTTGTTATCCCATCAGAATCTGGCAGCACTCGCCCTACTCTGATGGATGGATAATTAAAATTGAAGATTCTTAATTTTGTCTTGAACTTTTTCTCTCATTGAGTAACCTAGACATTACTCTTCGAGCATTACATTACTTAGGAAAAAAAATATTAATTTTCTATATACTTTTGACATAATTTATAACAAAGTATGGTACACATGGATTATTGCAGTCAAATGTTTTGTATGTTAATTGTTATACTTTTCCTATTCTATCTGCTTATCAAACATGTGGTTTCTTTTTTCATATGAGACCGCAGACAAAGCAATTTCATTACCTACTCTTTTGCAGGAAGACATATTTCATCAAATTCCAAATTAAATAAAGAAAGTAGTATGTTCAGCTGTCTGTAGTGTTTCGTGCACGAAGGCTTTGTAGAGATAATGTTGAGACCCGAGTGGTTTTGTGTTATTTCTTCTACATATTCTCAACCCGAGTGACACTTTTACTCTAGCAAAGGACGATAGAGGTAACGAAGGAGAATAGAGACGCTTCTCGTGTTTGACTTCAGGTGGGGTAGAGAGCGATAATGATGATGATAGTTGCGTAAAAATGTATGGAAAACTTATACTACTAAACTTATACTACATTTACTTAAAACGTAAAATATTTTTATGAGTAAAGTTCTTTCGGTTAACTTTAGCAGTGATAAGTAGATTTGTTGTTTTTATCCACTTAAAATAGTAACATTACTTATATCAAAATTACTTGCTTTCTAATCCATCGATTTTGTATTGGAAATTTGCGAGGTAGCTCAAGTCTAACCAACGTTTACATTGACTATGCGCTTTGTATTTCTTGGCTGTTATCATTCCTTTGATCTTAGATTGAAGTCTCGACTCTCGCCAGCTACTGATCTACAAAGTAAATGAGGTAACTAATATCGACACTGTGACCGTTTCCATTTCACGAAAGATCGATCTGTGAACACGTTATTTTTAAATTCAAGGAAGCTCGTCTCTTAAGTATCCATCCCGCCTGTTTGTTGTTGTATGTCTTGTTCCGTTACATTTGACTCGGTGGATAGGCTAAGTGGTATAAGAGTACTTTTTCCGCCATATTTTTCGGTAAAATGTAAATATGTACATATTTTTATGTCCACAATTGCTACTTTGTTTGCTTTGCTTCTATTCTACGCTCTGGCTAAGTCTTGAACAAACTCAATCGAACGCTGGCTGTCGCAAAGTTATGATGTCAAAGATTCCTTGAGATAACATTTTATGGGATCGACGTTAAATATTGGAATTTCTATCATAGTACGTACTGGTACTTCCTTTGTGAAGAACATAGTAACCCTTACCCCACAAAAGGTCTACTATCAACAAGTTGGTTTGAAGACCGAGAGGCTGATCCCTATCGATTTGGGTCGCTGATTTCAATATCCAAAGATTTGTGGTTCGCTGTATTATTGCAGCGGAAAGATTGAGTTTTGGGTAGCCTAAAGAAATATTAGAGATTGAAAAAATGTAATAAGTAGAGAAAAGGTACAAAGCTAGTTTCATTTGCTCGGTAAAATAAAACATTACATTATTTTGAGGGTTCTAAGGAATGCAAATGCAACATTTTATTTCAAAAACAAATAATGTAACAGCATGTTATAACTAAGAAAGTGTAGGTTTTCTAGTTTTGCTGTAAAGAATAGACCACTTCTTTTTTTTTAAATAAATTTTCGTACGCATTCAAAAAGTCTAAAGATTCTTTGAATAAATAATACTATAAGGCATGAAAAGTAAGTTGATTTTATATGAGCTAGTGGTCAATTCTAGTGATTGAGTTTTTAGGCTGTTAGAAGGGAGCCTTCAAGTCATAGCAGAACGACTTTATAGGTAACTGGAACTGTCAAAAAAACTTCTCTGGAAATGAATGCCACTGGTGTGCCCTCATCTATTTTGTAACCACACAGAACATTGCATAACATCTTCAAGTCAAGAGTGAATAAGTGTCTTCTAGACCTTTGTGATCCATCGTCAGCCACATCGTCGCTTACCATCAGGTGAGATTGTGGCTAAACAAAGGTCTATCTAGAATAAAAAAAAACTATCTATCAAAAATAACTAAGCACCATGAGCTACATGAAAAATAAAAAGAGCTTAAGAGGGCTGCGACCGGCGATTTTCCATAAAAACGTAATACCGAAATCATTTAAAATGTAAGCATGTTTATATCAGTTTATGTTGTTAGATTAAGAGAGTAGGTATTTATCTAGGTTCCTGTTAAACTTTTGTTCCGAAAAACTTACCTAAAAAGAAATGTAAGCCAATTGAATTGAAATCTTTGTAGGTACACCAAAAATGCCATTTTTTCTTTTCATTTGTTCTATAGTACGTTTTTTGAAACAAAAGTTTAACAGGAACCTAGATAAATACTGCCTTTATCCAAATAATAACGTAAAGTGATAAAAATATGCTCAAATTTTAAATTATTTTGGTATTACGTTCCTAGGTAAGTAGATACGTTCGCCGAGCCCTTAAGGAAGTAAGGGGATGAATTACTTTTTCCAAGTCTTCGTATTAGGAATGCTTGCAATCTCGCTCGCTAAGTTGTTCAGATTCAAGCATGTCCAATTAGTCTGATTCTAGCTTGCTAATTAGTTAGCTTTCCCAGTACTACTGTGGTACTACTAAGTAGAATCTCCTACTGTAAAGCCGCGTCTCGCCTTGCATCGATTCGCCTTCTAGCTCGCGCTCGCCCAGGCTGGCCTAGACGCGCCCAGGCTCGCCCAGCATGTATAGGCAGCATAATACTTGCAAATCTAGATATTTGCAAGTATATTATAACTATTGATGTCTCTATCGTAGTAAATACTATTAAAATTTCAAGGAAGGTTACTCTTATCAAAAACTTCCGAAACTTGAGCTAGCATTGGTAAAAATAAGCTCTCGTAGCTGACACAATATAAATCTTCTTAAGGTGTTCAGGGAAAATATATTTTATTTGGACATTAACCTGGGAATCACCCATGTTAAAATAACTGTCCTAAAAGTAAATCTCTGTAGACTAGCTAGACTAAGCAAAAGTAAAGTTCCAGTTCCTAAAGGAAACAAATGAATGATGTGCACATTGGAAAGTATGAGATACAAGTACCTCTGACTTTTATAAGTTATCTGAAAATGTTTTGTATCAGTTTTGTTAAAGAAAAAAAAGTATTGACGGTACCAGCAGTTTTATTTCAATACATCGTTCGTTGGTTAGCAAAACATAAAGGCGCCTCTCTACATACGCCGATGATAGACGTTGACACGCATTCATGATTGTGGTAGAGCCCCTATTCGTCTGTATACGTCTATCATCGTCCGTTGCCGATGTCAACGCCGAGCATCATGATACGCGATTTTACTACAACTTCACATGCTTGGTTGAAATATATTTTGTAACAAACTAGGCATTTTTACAAGATTTTATGCTATGTAGTTCGGGTGGAACCCTGCAACTGAATTTTAAAGCAATTATCCTCAACCGACTGAATTCAAATTTTGGCACACTTATAGATTCACAGTGACAATGCAATTACAACGAGCTGATCTGATGATGCAGTCAGGAACTGTTCAACGAATCTCCTATAGTGAATAACTGTAA
The DNA here is from genome assembly GCA_958496255.1 of Camptogramma bilineatum. Taxonomy (NCBI): domain Eukaryota; kingdom Metazoa; phylum Arthropoda; class Insecta; order Lepidoptera; family Geometridae; genus Camptogramma; species Camptogramma bilineatum. Next base: position 10,418,442 of record OY292456.1, read on the forward strand.
AATACCCGTGTTTAGGCTTATTTAAGCTCGCGCTCTCATTGGTTAGGTAGTCTTACCTCTTAAAAGTGAAAAAAAATGAATCGTCTAAAGAGCTAGATATTCTACTCTTGTTCTTTCGCGATTAATACCGGCGACAACCATCTTCTTAAATCTAAATAGTCATGCTTCACTGTTGTATCGAGTATCGAACAATGTGAGCTCATCCGTAGAAGGTCGAAATCTATTCCAACGAAATCGAATAAGGGAAGTAAGAATTTGAATTCGGCAGGAGATTTAACTTTTTTTCGCATTATTGGAAAGTCCCTTCAGTATCTAAGCGGTTTAGCCACTAGATTTTGAATGAGATGATGAGAATTTAAATGCAACTTTTTTTTTTATTAGAAACACCGTAACTCTCATTTCTTGTACAAATCTTGTTATAAACCTGAAACAAAGCGCGAACTGCGTCATTTGCAAATTTAACTCCCTTCCCTCTAGAGCAGTGGTTCCTAACCTTTTCAACCTTGTTACCCCCTACGATATGACAATAAAACAGATTTTACCCCCGTTTAAAATTTAATGTAAAAATCCTAAAATTCCTCTCGTTTTAATTATAATCCCACACAAAATAATATAAATAAATGGGGGCGCCACTATGCAAGCTAAATACGCGAAATAGATAAATTCTCTTTTAAAAGTAAATTATTACTTCTGTCTGACCTCTTCGGTACCTGTACCATAGACAAGAAACCTGTACTTTACCATAGATAAGTAGATAAAGGGTTTCCAAAGTAGGTACTTACTGAAATTTTAGTTGCCGTTTCTACCCGTTTTTGCCGGACTATAGGTACCTACGATTATTTTTCGTTTTATTTTCCCTCCAAAAAAGCTATTTTACCCCCGTGGGGGTAATTACCCACGGGTTCGGAACCACTTGCAGACACTAAACAACAAAGTTTCGGACCGAGTTATTTATGCATGTTACTATGACATCTTATATGAGATACACAACTAAAGTTAATACTTTATAGTGCTTATGTTACCAAGTTTCAGCTGTGGCAAATAGGCGTTAATAATAAACAGGTGAACACCAACATTATGTAGGTATAAAATAAACAAACATGCTGTAAGTAAGTATGATGTGATGTCCGGCTTTGAACTAAGTTATTTAAAAAAATGGTACGTTAGGATACGTACGTATAGGTAATGCCAACAAACCTGTCCCTTAATGCCTTTTCACACGGCCCGGTTTCCGGGTACCCATCGGCTACCCGGCAACCGGGCGTATGAAAAGGCACTAATTCTCAGTTAACTAAGAGCAAGTTCACTAGATGTAATCTCAATAAACGATTTAGTAAGTATAATACATATACATACACATACAAAAAGTTAATTGATTTCTTTTTTAGATTCCAACATAATTTTGATCGTCAATTATTTTTTGGTATTTTATTTAGCTTGCAGTTACCGTTACGATTTTAAAAAAATAACCTAATGTCATTTACACTAAAGTAAAGTTTGTAGTAATAACGCACTAGGTACATTTCGCTGAAATAAATAGGTAAGTACAGAAACTTAGTTACTTTTTACGGCTGTTTGATGTAGATAACAGGAGTTCGAGACAGTGTAGATAGATACGTAGGTAGGTACTCAATAGTTACAAAGTCCCTTTGAAACTCGGATCAATACCTACTCCGTACCAGATCAGTAGATTATATAGGTATAGGCTATTATATATATAAATAGGTATATACAGGAGATTGGCCGCTGGCCTTGGCAAATGATTGCCTAATTATGAGGCTCATTGATAAACCTATCAAGATCTTGTTAAAGGAAGCGGATTAGCTTGTAGATTCAACCAAGTCGGATGAAACTTTGTCCAAAAAAAGTTTAACTGGCTTCGATTGAACTTGGAAAAAACAAATGAGGAATTGATAAAAACCGCGATTGTTTCACAATTTTGTTTGTCGTAAAATGAAAATGTCATGTCAGTTTCATATTGTGCTGAAATTCGGGGACAGCTTTGAAGTATCGAAGTTAGAATTTGTGAAACTTTTTCCATAACCGGCAGTAGGTACTCTCGTTTGTTTGAGTTTCCAGTGGACTTTACAAGTCGTTATGAATATTGGAGTAAGAAATTCACTGAATTCTTCATCCATTTTGATTGCGTGCCCTATTTACCAATATTTGAAATGGCTTTCGATAAGTCCCACAATAAGGCCCAATCAATGCGAAATCTTAAAAGTAATGGTAAAATCAAAGGATATTTTTTAGATGAGATAAGAAATTGAATAATTGTGGTGCTTCAGAGAGTTATAGAAATTGAGTGACAGCAACTCAACTTCCTCGTAACTCCCGACGACGAATTTACTTGTAAAATATTTATGTCCATTTAGACGCCAGTTTCAGGGCATCTCAGATAAATCAGAAGGAAATGATGAATTTGAGTAGGCATAAATCACAGCTCGCTTTTTATTTGGGGCTACTTCCTTTTATCTCAGCATCTGGGTTCACTGAGGCTATTTTTCTTTTTTAATTTGGGCCTTTATAAATACGGTCACCGAGCAAATTAGCATTTGTGTTGGTATGGAAAGTAGAAATTCAAAATTGCCTTCTGGAAAGGTTTTCATTAATATTGCGATATACTTATCTGTTTTTATATCTGGGACATCTAGAAGGTTGGGTTTCCTGGAAACGATCGTGGTTTATTTTTTTAGTAAGTATAAGTTTTTTTTAAAAAGCAAAGATATGTCTAGACATGTTTGGTACCTAGTCATTGTATTTCGCTACTGATTTTTACTGTTAATGAAATAAGACATAGTGACGTGGAGTGTTGTATGAAATAGGCTTGCATAGCACATCCACTTGTATTATTGTGCTTGCATCCACAAGTAAGGCGTGGTCAGTACGTATGAAGCTGCCTAAGCCGTGTGTCGATGGTTTTATATAAGGCACCACAAGACGGTCCATCATCAGATTACTGTTATTATTACATAAAAGTCCTAAAATCTAAGAACCCACAACAAGCTTTCCCCAACACGCCGTAATACCCTGCAAAACTCTGTAAATCTCAAGTGATTTCCGTAATCCCATATTGCTCCTTTGTTGCGCGCTGCTCTGTAATGAAATCATTACATAGCTACATAATACTTTATTCTGCCTGTATTATGTTTAAACGATACTTTGTGGGTAGCTTTTCATGCATATTTAATTACATGTCCTTTAAATTGGTAGATCTCTATTATTTATTCCCAGCACCAGCAGAATCGAGTAAAAATATCGTCGATTTAAAAAAAAAACATACTTTTTTGGACGTTGAGTCAATTGGAAAATTTTCATAATTATTATTAGGTATTGTTACTCTTAATTTTCTTTTTAATTCTTTAAACTTAGACGAAAATATGTTTAGTCTAATTTTCTTATTCTATAAACTTAGTAAGTATGTACCTACCTAGTAAGAACTTAAGTATCTTCAAATATCCCAATAGGTAAGTAAGGCTAGTATTTTTACCGTCACCGTTACTGGAGCGAAAAAAACAATCGAGTAAGTAATTGAAATCCGATATCCGAATCCGATATCCCGACTTAATCAATTAACTAAAGATGGGTATTTCTAAATTGTAACGATCTACTCTAGGCATGAGTTTTTGTCGTTTTCATCTGAAAATTTAATGTCCAAAACACTAAAACAACATCAAAATGCTAACTAATTATTATATCGTCAGTGGAAAGGAAGAAACTTTAAAGCGCCAAAATGCGATTCGTGGGAAATCAAGAGATTTCCCACAAATCGCATTTTGGCGCTTTAGCGTTTCTTCCTTTCCACTGATGATATGTAAGTACCTACCTACTCGTATTTACAAAAAAAGTGATAGCATTGTCATTGTCATGTCAAAACTGTATTTAGCACGATGATTAAAGATACCTTAATAGCTTTAACTGGATTTTTTATCGCTTGTATGAGCTCTTTTCTGTCTCTATAATGATAGTCGTGAAAATGGTAAAGACAAGACAAGAAAATGGGAAATTACATTAAAATCACTCAATAACTAACTATGATGAGTCCTTGTACGAAACTTTCATCATATTAGACTAGGAGTAGTAGAGATGACTGTGCTAAGGGTTCATTATTGAAACGGTAACGATCGATTCTTGATACCTATAAACTTGATTAAAGGTAATATGGTAACGATAAATATTGAATCAGCGAAGAGTTCAATGGCTCATTCGAGTTATTAGATACAGTCGGCAAATAAGAGAGTTCATTTCTTTTGATGATGTACTCGTATACCTAAGTGCTCGCATGCTCTACCCTTTTTTGTGTATTTACTTGGTGAAAAGTGGGTACTTTTTCTAGAATGGGGTAGGGTTGGGTTTACAAAAAAATATTTCAGCTCTGCTCATCACAACATCGAACATTATTTTTTTCTATATTATAGCTACATTTCTTTTTTCGTTGCGTTGCTTACAATCTATCTTTATTAGAAACAAATTTATATTAATGCAAAAACAATACATTGTTCATAATTTTTTTTTATTTGTTATAGTGTTAATCCACACTGGGGTATTTACATTTGAAAATGAAATACATTGTAAATGTATTGTAAATGTAAATACATTGTTCAGGTGAAGTAGGCATGCCTAACCGCATCCTCTTACTTAGATATGAGAAGAAAATGCGCATATTAATTTCCTAAAACAAAAAAACATTTTGTTTTACAGTGAGTGGAATTCAAACAAACTACCTTATGATCGATAGTCGAGACACTATCCTACTCGGCCAATACAGTTCCATATACTGTAGTTGAATTATTTATTTACTTATTACAATTTTATCATTAACTAGCTGCTGCCCACGGCTTCGCTCGCGTGGTACCCAAACAAAAAGTAGCCTATGATACTCTCCAGCCCTTCAACTATCTCCACACAAAACACGTCAATCCGTCGCTTTGTTTTGACGTGAAATCAGGACAAATAAACACACTTTCACATTTATAATATGGGTACGGATTATTATGTGAGATTGGGATTAGAAATAGTGTGCGTAAATGATACAAAAGGGTTTCAGAAGCAGAACATTATATCAAAAACATCAAATCAATTTCAAAATATCTATGCTGTGACACATTACAAATACAAAATGGACGAGTTCATGCAAAACATTGAAAAGCTTTCTGCCCGGATACTATTTCCGAGCCAATATTGAAACGATGTCTATCTACCATCTATTGAAAAATGTTTTCCTATTTATCAAAACGTGCCTGACAGAAACGCTTTTAAGTTTTCATCGTTTCTCCGTTGTTTATAGAAGCTAATATCGTTTATTGCATTTGAATAGGGGTATTAAATTCTTCTTGGTAAATAGAAACGCAGTGGCTCTAAAAGAAGCTACAAACCTTTACAAACAAACAAATTAAATCAGATTGCCATGTTATAATCTTGTAGATCTCCAAGTGATTCAAGTTATCTTTATTTATCTACACTACACTATTAAAAATAATAATATTGTAAAGAGGAAAGATTTTTTGTTTGTAAAAAAATAGGGCGAAGAAAATTGCATTACAATATTGCAATTTTACAATATTGCAATATTTACAATTATAAATATTGCAATATTACAATATTACAATATTGCAAATAGGGATCTGTAAGAAAATTGCAATATTGTAATGCAATTTTCTTCGCCCTATTTTTTTTATTTAGAAATAAAAATAGGTCAGTAGTAAGTTCGCCTGTTCAGCTAGTTATGATAAAAGCTGTGTAGGTTAAATAATAAAAAACATGACAAAACTTACTATGATACAGAGCTTGATGCTTGTCTTATTAATTAATAATTAATCAGGCATAAAGTGCCGAGAAATAGCGCGTTAAAACTGCGACCCTCATTAACAAATGGACTGTTTTCCATTTTAAAATTAAAGATACTTACTTACCAAATTGAAATATTAATAAACCTCAAAAACCTTTATCATTCGGCCTTTCCTGAATTTAATATTTTCATCACCCTTTTTCCACTTTAAATAATTCTGAAGCACAAAAAGCCATTAATTTCGGACTATTCAAAAGGTCAAAATGGTTCATTTCACGTTATAAATTTTTGAATAGAATAATTAAATCGGTGTACAAATGGAAATATGAATCTTCGAGCGGAGATTTTGTGTGAGATTAAAGAGTTACTTTCAGTTCCGATGTCAGCAGAGTTTAAGTAACTTCCAACCTTCTTTGGAGAGAATGTATATTTTACTATGTGCTTAAGTATATGAAAACGGAGTAAAGCCAAGAGGCAAGTGAAAATTTTCCAACTAGAACGCGACAAACATAACGGTCCAAAGCGATATAATCGTATAATGGCTGACATAAAACCCTTCGCGCTTTGATGGCAAGTCTATGTTAATATTTATTACAGACGTTATTTTTCTTCTGTTCTTTTACTCAACAGCGAAGTAAAGGTCTTAAGACCCATCCGCCGAGTGAAATGTATTGACGATTTTTTTGTGTTTGACTATACCTAAGTTTACTAAATAGCGGTGGCAATTATTGCTGATGTGATCTAGTTGGTAATCTAGTTCCTGATGTTTTAGAGAGGAGAAGAATAAGTGTGGCTCGTTTACAAGAAACAAAGTCAAAGTAGAAGAGATCGAAAGAGATTTTGTAAGTAGTACCTACCTAGAAGAGTGCTTGATTTGCATGTAGATGGATATATGAGTAGAGGTAGACCAAAGAAAAGATAAATGAATTTGACAAGTTGACATGAGTAAGAAAGAAGTAAATGCAGATGACGGCTGATAGAGGGAAATAGAAGAAGAATACCTACATGTTGTGCCGAACTGCCAATCCCACGTAACAGGGAAAAGAGCAGGAAGATGATGATGTGACCAAGTGGGTAATGGGACGAGAGGAGCCGGTGCCTAAATATACTCTACTCTTCATTTTATAACCTTAATTAACTATTGACCGACATAAACTTCATATTGCTCCTCACCGCTAAATTACTGCCATCATACATGAAACGGTCATGTGTTTTTGGAAAGTATAACGCAAGGTCTTTAAATCTCGATTTGTTTACGTTATGAATTTGTTTTTGAGTTGACAGAGAAGTTGAACTTCGATTTTGCTACACGTTTCCAATTACTAACTTTGGTAGTTAAATTTCAGCTAGATATTTTTAAAACTTCTGGAACAAGTCTGTTCAAAAGTAACGTAGACATGTTAATGGCTTGCCAGATTCTAAAAGAGCACATTTACTGCGATCGGAAATCACTCAGTTTTACTTCCAAACAGACAGCTAGTTAGTCTGCATTTTGTTCCATAAAATATGTAAATACACACGACTTGAATGTCTTTTGAAGCTATTTTTAAATGATAGGTGAATAAACTTGTAACGATGACAGATTCTATCAGGAACTTAGTCACTTTGGCAACACTCCCATTTTCTTAATTTGCATTATTTTAAAATTAATGATCGATTATATTAAGCCGCTTTGTGTTTTAAATCAATTATGAACCTGTAAAATTGTGAAACTAAATGGTGGCCCCGGGAAGCTCGACGACTAAGAGGCAGACCACTCGCCCGATGGTCGAATGATATCGTAAACGTGGTTGGGAATCCGAGCCCTCGCGAGTCTCATCCACTGGATGAGACTCGCGACTTCGCGAGTGATCGGAGAGAATGGCGTGATAAAGAGGAGGCCTATACTTAACAGTGATGGAAATGGGCTGAAACAATGATGATGATGAAATTGTAAGATCGTTTTATTTATCTACCTAAGTAGGTACGTACATAATATTTTTTCATTGTCATATGCCCGATATAGTTAGTTCGATGATGCTTGAAATTAAAATCGACTTTCCAACATTTTACTGTATTAAAAGTACCTACGTACCTTAAAAGCGAAAATTGTTCTAAGCTTAGTATAAAATGCAATCAATTGAATTCAATGGATCATAAAAATCTCTCTCAATTTTGATATAGGTAAGTAGTTTTTGAGAAAATTCTATCTCTTCACTTCACTCACTTGAATAAAGCAAACTTGACGAGTTTTGAAAACGATTTGGATAAGCTCTCACTATTCGAAGTAACTCAACCAGTCAGCAAATATTGCATAATGTGATCTCATATGATTATGTAGGTATTTTAGACGATGTTAGCGTAGCGTTTTTTTTTAAATTTGCACAGTTTCCAATTAATTGGGTTTTATATCAATTAGTAGTAAAGACTATGGTCGCCTGGCTCGATGCCAGCGTACGGAACAACGCCTTGACTCATTCGACGTTAATTGGCTTACTTTTTTGGAGGCAATAAAAATTGGTGTAAAAGTGCACAGCTTTGTTTACAAGCATATGGATTACGGAATGAGTTGAAATAGACGGGTATTTTCATGCTGCGAAAAGCAATCTGTGATCTTTTTGGATCGATGAAATGCGTTTTACCCGAACGGTGAAATTAAGGCGATGGTTGTCAAAATCAAGGTTAAAATATTCCTGCAAATATCAGTTGCGAAAGTATAAGGAAGGCTAAATTAATAGGTATACTGCTCAGCAGTGCAATTCAGACCTTCTCGGAATGTATTCCGAATTCGAAAAGTGACGTTTCTTCGCTGAAAACGTCAACTTTCCGAAGAAAATCATCGAATCGGATGCATTTTCGGAAGTCTGAATCGCACTGCTGGATCTAATTCTTTCAGATTCTTATCTAAGATTCATATTTTGAGTGGTTACTAGGTATCATTCCGACTTCTTTTAAATCGATTTATGCTACATCGACTTATATTACCTACTCTAAATTGTTCCTCAAAATATTATGTCAAGTAAAAATCGATTATCAAAGAATTTGTTACACTCTCCTACTTATTTTATGATTTGTTTAATGAATGAATTAATCTACGATAGTCTTTTTAAAGTTTAGCGATCACTATTCATATTGAAAATTACGCTATAAAATCCCGTGTCCATAAAATTTTCAATATAAGTAATTAATCTACGTCTAGTCTTATGGAGTTTTCTTGCTTAAACTAGGCCAAGGAGAAATATTTTCTCTTCTAGCGTGCATTTTATTTAGCTAATAAAATACATCTAAACTTATAGATAGAGCTTTAGATTTTTTTGGTATGAATTAATAATTCATAACCAGATTCAGATAAGAAGCGGTTTGATTTTAGTAATAAAGTTAGGCAAGAATATTTTTATTCGCATCGAATGTTGAATGAAGCTAATGAACTATGAATTCAGGTTAAAGTTTTCCGATCAATGGTCCCGGGGTTAATTTTAGATCTTATCCACGCAAATACCATTTTTTTAAGTAAAAAACATCTAGTAATCATATAAATAAAATTTAAGTATACAAAATTGAATATTGTAGTTACCTAGTTACCTAAAATGTTTTAATTTGTGAGGGACTACAAAATTTATTCCAAACTAGCTGACCCAGCGAACTTCGTAGCGACCAAATTATTTATTAATTTAATAAATACGTAGATTTTATGGGCTAGAAACTCTCGCGGGCGACCCTACCAAAGTTTCATCACGATCTGATCAATGGATTAGGAGGAATTAGACTCCAAGTTATTTTAGACGTCCAAACTGTGTAAAATGACGACTATTCAATATCTAACTCCTTTGGAGTTGTCTGAATGTGCACACCAGCTTAAGATGAGCCGTACATTTAAAGGTTCCTGTACATTCCGGGTGTCAAGGATTCCAGATGTTTGTAATTTCTGAACTACAAAACCTATGACCTTGAAATTTTTACGGAACAATATTTAAAGCACTATCTTTCTAACAAAAAAAAGAACCAATGAAATCGGACTACGCGTTGATAAATTACCAGATACTTATTTTAACTTTCATCCCCTCTTCCAAGGGAACCGTGCTGAATTTTGAAATAAAAAATATCCTATATTATACCTCGTAGTATGCACTCAAATCATGCCAAATTTCATTGAAATCCAAGTGATTCGCGGCCAAGATACAGACAGAAAGACATGAATGAAAAAAATTATTGGCTTCAGTATCGATTACTTATACATTTTTCAAAATTTTCTAAAATCTTCAATGTACAGTACGTACCTACACTGTACAGAATTGGACCTGTTACAGTTTTATTATAAGTAAGTACCTATAGATCCCAATAGGCAATATGCGTCTGATTCAAAAGCGGGTTAAATGTATTTTATTATGAACATTGTTGCTTTAGAGGTATGTGTGTGTAATTATTTTTTAATATTAAACCATTTTCGATTAGAAAATAAATTTTAAAAATTGCAAAAAATAGTAGGAATTTCAAAATACTTGAAAAGGATGTGAAAGGATGTGACGACACGAGTTCATAAGAAAAGTCAAGGACGAGTCAGATATGACGATCCATAGATAAGTTTTTTTTTTAATTTTCACAATTCCTATACTCGAACTTATTGTTGTCACAGATTACTGTTGTACTTAGTATCAATTTGACGTCACACGTCAAAGTTCACAAATTGTTACTACAACAGTAATCTGTGACAACAATAATAATCGTGTTTCAGATGCGTGAAAATGTTGGTAAATTTCAAAAATTATTTTTGTTATAAAATTTTAGTATTTCGGCGCTGGAATTTTTATGACGGTTATTTGACGATATAACCTATCGTTTAAAACCATAAAAAAAATTGATGCATATTGCCAATTGGCAATGGAATATGCCTGCATATAAATGAGCCACCACACCTCTTAGAAATGGCTTAAATTATTTCTTACAATTAATTAACCCTTGTCTCAATCTTAAGACACATTTAAACTGACGCAATAGTTTAGCATTTTTAATAAGTTGTCTCTGCCTGTAAAACGTTTGTAAGAATAAGAACAAAATGTAGAACAAAGCTTTGAAAATAGTTCTTGTAAAATGTTACTATTAAGTATTGTGTGTAAGTGAGTAGTCATAGGCCAGTAGTCCAAAATCACGTATTTAGACTGCCTTTGACTATTCACGGTGCACAAAATAAACGATTTTCTATTCTATAAGTACCTACTATTGGCTGAATTCGACCAAACTGGATTAATTTTAGACTCGAGAGTAAACTACTATTTGTTTGAATATTTTGACATTGTAAAGGTGACACCTTATAACCAGGATAATTTGTATGGACATAATAATGTTCGGTTGCGCTTTCTATACAATTGTATTTCGAATTATGTCGGCTAAATAATAGTCTCGAGTAAAAGCTTAATCCACTTTTGGTCGAATCCAGCCTTAGTAAAGTTATCGATCGAGAAGACAGACTCCCGCCGTCGTCGGTCGTCCAAAATGAATGACATTATGCGGTTTGCGTGCGTCGACCGGAAGATTAGACGACAGACGTGATTAATGAACGGCGCTTCACATGTTTATTTTAGAAACCAAATTAAGATTTATAAACAAACTATGTTTTTATTGGCAAGATATTTTTAGCTACCGATGATTGTTTAATAATAAAATGCTGAGCTGATTATTTTAGCACACAAGGTAGCTCAAAATATGTTTGATATTGATAAGAGGATAGACACTAATGTCACACACAGCGCAGCGTGTCAAAAAAATAATGTAGGAAGGAAGAAGACTGCAAACAAAATATCATAAGAGTAGCGTCACGGTCATGTTATCTTTTTTCTATACCTAAGTACAGTATTGTGACTCGGCCCTGTCCTTGAAATAATTAGCTACAGCCACGGAGCTTAGCTACAGCTACAGCCAGGGAGTCCGGAAGTAGAGTCTCCAAGGTTCATGATGTTCAAAGAAAAAAAAATTGGAACCCTTGAACAGTTGAACCGCATTAAGTTCGGGGGAAACCTAGTCAATCTTTGTATTTTGGAGAACCCTTGGAAAAGTTTGTCAGTCAGTCTGCGAGGGTACTAAGGTGTATAATATAATTCTAAGACATAATTCGGCCTTAGGGAGTGGGCACACTGCGTTTTTTGCAGCGCGTTTGTATCGATACAAATGCGATGCGAAATTGGGAACGCCCAGCTGAAAAACGCGCTTCAGAAAACATCGTGCGCCCACTCCATCAGAATAAAAGGTCTGAGGTAAGTATTAGATCAATTATTGTCTAAAAGGTACAAATTCTGTAATTCCTCGTTTATTCAATTCTATATCTCAACGACTTCCGTGATGAAAATGGATAATTAGACAAAGGTTCATTGTGAATCGCTGACATTATCATGACATTTTATAATTGTAAATACGCTGATGTTGCCTAACGAGGCTCATTCAGGGCATCGATCGTCCAAATGAGAACCTGATGAATGAAGTCATTGATTAATGATATTACAATGTTCCCAGTATACAATGGTACAATTTTTCTCGGAAAAAGTTGTAAAAAGTTACAGACTTTCAATTGACAATTTTTAAGGTTAGTTGACATTGTAAAGATCCCATCTATTGAATAGACAGTATTTGACTGCTTCGACTATACACACATCTCACTCTAGACAAATCCTATCTGATGCGTCAAGCAAGCTACCTCACTTTAATGAAGAAGATTGTGTTCTATAGGTACTATGTTCTATATAATGATGTACCTAAGTAATGTGTCCTGAAAACCTGTAGGTATGTATTTGATGTTATTTCCCTTGAGTTCGGTCATCTTAGGAGGCAAAGATAAAGTTAAATGTATTATAGATGAATTAAGTTTTGTGAAGTACTATTTATATAAGTACTATTTTAATTTTGTTAAGAATCTTTACGATTTTTCAGAACTTTTCTTATTTGCCTCGCAAACGTGATTATAATATTAAAACAAAAAATCAAAAAAAGAGGTAAGTAAGTAACTAATTTATAAGCAAACCTAAAGTAAGCATCTTACAAGCTTATTATCATTTGGAATTTTTCTTATTTGCCTCGCAAACGTGATTGTAATATTAAAAAAAAAAATCAAAAAAAGAGGTAAGTAAGTAACTAATTTATAAGCAAACCTAAAGTAAGCATCTTACAAGCTTATTATCATTTGGAAATTTGCTATAAGGTATGATTCCAAACTCCGCTGCACGCAGCAGTGCTGCCACAGCACTACTGGTCCCCATTATATTCTCTATAGGTTTTTAAGGAGATTAAATTCCGAGCTACGCAGCAATGCCCACAGATTAGGTAGAGCCAATGCCGTGGCAGCAATGCAGAACAAATGCACCACGAACACTGCACCACAGTGTCAGCACTGCTGCGTAGCACTGCTGCGTGCAGCTGAGATTGGAATCATACCTTTATCCTATCCTACTAATATTATAAAGGCGAAAGTCCGTATGTGTTTGTGTGAATGTTTGTTACCACGTATCTCCATAACTACGATGAAATTTTGAATGTAGATAGTTTAGGTTCTGGAATAACACATACTTAGGCTACTTTTTATCCCGGAAAAATGTATGGTTCCCGTGGGATAAAAGAAGTAGTCCACGCGGGTGAAGCCTCGGCCGTTCACTAGTTCATACCTTTATGATGACACAATTTTGTAACTGACTCCTCAGTAAATAGTCCGATTGAGTTAAAACTTGGAACTCAGCTTGTCGGTCAAGTTCCGACTACAATGTAATGAATGTATAAATGTATGGTTACAGCTAGCTGATCTGATGATGGAGTCAGGACCTGTTCAATTGAACTTCTGAGTAACAGTGGAACATCCATGTTTGGGCTCATTTTATTCAGCTCACCCTTAGCCTTACCCAATAACAGTTTGTATTAAAGTTGGTTTTTTTAATTTTTAATTAAGTCACTTGTGTTCATTTTAGATTCTGACAGTTATAGGTACTAATGGGCATCATGACGTCCATCTTCCGGTGATCTTCTTTCACTACTCCGGTTATCTGTGTCACGACCGATGACTCGTTGTTTTTGTGAAAATATATTTTCGTGTAGTAGGTAAGTAACTGCATCATTTTGTTTAGAACAGTCTAATTTATAGATAAACGTGTTTGATTAAAGATAAACAGAAGACACCACTATTTGGCCGAAATCCAAATTTACCTGGCCATTTGTTTAATATTTTGGTACCTGCTAGTGATACGAATATATACTCGTATAGTTATATGAAATAGGGATGTTAGTTTATCATTAACTGATGTTGTTGATGGATATGGGAATTCTTCTTGTAACTAAACATTTTTCTCTATATTCATACAGAGAATGTATGAATATAGAGATGTGTCTTAGTTTTATTTATTCTACAACTTTCACTAATATCTGCCCGTATCTTCGCTGACGCAGGAACCGGGTAAAAGGTAACCTACCTAATATGTGATTCTATGTTTTTCTGTTTGTGGTCGGTTGGGTCATAATCAGATGAAATGTACATTGTATATATATACCCACCCATCGTTTCACGCTTCGTGTAAATCTGTCCGACGACGGCATGATGAAACACAAACATACTCCCAAACTATAATAGGGCCTCCAGACTCTCTGCGAGAACCCCCGAGAACACCCGAGAAGCGTGAGTGTGAGGAGCTTCTCGCCTTCTCGTTCTCTGGCTCGCCTGTTCTCAGATCGGTGTCGGTATTTTTGGCCGAGACAAAGGATTTCAAACATCACGACTGAGAAAAATTGAGAGTGTGGATAGCTTGTTTGTTCTTCGAGAAGTCTCGGCGAGACTTCTCGCCGAGCCTTCTCTCGAGAGTCTGGAGGGGCTATAACATTAATTTATTTATAGTGATTATTTTGTTTAATCCAAAGATTATAAAACGATGTCAAGGCCGAGTCTGAGTTATATGGCTATGCAATTTCTTTAAGGATTTAAATTTTAAATTCTAGAGTTTTCACGATATCAATTGCAAGTTTATTTAGCCAGCAGCAATACTTACATGAAAAGAATTTGTTTACTCCATAACATGGAACTACGCATTATCGCAACCATTTACTAATCCCGATCAATTTAGCAGACTTGTTGTCTTGTCACTCTCATGTCAAAAAGTTCTCAAATGAGATGAGGTGGCGACAGATTTGGCAGCCTGTTAGAAAGAAGTCTATAACTCTTTTGACTATAACTAGCCTAGTCTAGAATTCAGTAACAAACAGGGAATGTAATAAGATAAGATAAGATAAGATAAGATAAGATAAGATAAGATAAGATAATTTATTTTTCAAGTAAGGTTGTAGGTAGGGTGAGTGGGGGCAAGATCGAACGGTTTTTTGATGAGATGAGCAGTGTTGTGTTTGATCGCTTGTAGAAGAAAATATATTAGCTTAAGCTAAAAATTAATTAATTGTCCTTAAAGATGAAAGAGTCTACTTTTATACTACATCAATAATTGCCTGTTATATCTGTCCCAAAAGTAGAAAAAAATAAGTAAAAATATTTTATCACGAAAAAAAAGTTGGGGGAAGATGGAAAGGTGGCGGGGAAAGATCGAACGTTTTTCTAAAATCGTGAAATCAGACAATAAATGAATATTAGGACGTTATTGATGGCCCCTAGTCTATAGCATTTTTTGTCCTTGTTAAGGTGGTTAAGAACTATTTTGGATTGTTTCCTATCTTAGTGAAATGAAATGCGTCCGTGCGTATTGGTGATTTATTTGCGACTAATTTAAATATAGGCAGGTAGAATACATAGCTATGAAATGAGGAATGTTCCATGCAAAACTTAAATACGAAGAAATGGCCATAACATGCCGCCCACCAAAGGACACAGTCCTTTAAAAACAAAAATTAACAACAAGTAACATTATGTAGGTAGGCATTAGGGTTGGTATAAAGGTACCTATAAGTATGTGAGTATAAGTAAGTAAGTATACTTAAGAAATTTAAATTCTTAAAAAAAAATAATCCTGACACATTTATAACAAAGTACAAAAAATTACAGTTGACTCCTAGACTCATTTGCTATAAATAACATCAAGAAATGTTCAAATCAAAACAACATTATTTCAAGACGAATCGAGTGCGAAGATACCTATCTACCTACACAATACATATTGTAACTACTAATGAGGCTCGTTGGTGCATCGAGATAAGAAAAAATGTGCCTACCTATCAATTTCTCATGCATTAACTTAATAATAAAACACACAAAGTTATTTCTTTACAAATCATTGGGACTTATCTATGGGAAGTTCACATAACCGATTGTTTGTGCGTTTTATGATGTCACCACGACACTTTAAACTATAGACTCGCGTATTTCCGTCAGGACCGACATGTTTGTCGATTATTCGACCAAGGGACCACTTTCCGGGTGGTAAACAGTCCTCCTTGACTATGACGATATCACCAAGTTCAAGTTCCTTTTGTCGTCTCATCCATTTAGGTCGTTCTTGGAGTCTGGTGATAAATTCTGATTGCCAGCGATGCCAGAAATCTCTCAGTAACTTCTGCGTGTACTGCCAACGTGAGAGTGTGTTGACATTCACCTTGCGTAGATCAGGGCTCGGTATGACTACCGGGGCTTCGCCTATTAAAAAGTGACCGGGCGTGAGGGGTTCGATGACGTCAGGGTCAGAAACATCAATCGGAATGAGGGGACGCGAATTCAGACACGATTCGATTTGACATAAGGTCGTCGACATCTCCTCAAAGGTCAGGTTTCTGGTAAGGATTCTTTTCAGGTGGTATTTCGTAGATTTTACGCCGGATTCCCATAATCCGCCAAAGTTTGGGCTGTAAGCTGGTATATTGTGCCACTGGGTTCCGTCTAACGATAAGATGTCTGCCAAGTTGCCGGGTAATTCCAAACAGGCTTCCTTGAATGCTTCAGCTAGCTCTCTATTGGCGCCGATGAAGTTTCGGCCTTGGTCACTCCAAATATGTGTACACTTGCCTCTTCTTGCGACGAATCTTTGGAATGCGCCGATGAACGATTCGGATGAAAGGTCTCCTACCAACTCTAAGTGTATGGCTTTCGTAGCCATGCAAATAAAGATGGCGATATAGGCTTTATTTGACTTTGCACCTCTGCCCTTTGACATTAAGACTTGCAAAGGACCGGCAAAGTCGACTCCGCTGTGGAGGAAAGGCCGTGCTTGAGTCACACGGACCTTCGGTAGGTCACCCATTATCTGTGTGCGGGTTGCGGCTCGCTGTCGAGCGCAGATGATACATTTGTGAATACATGCCTTCACTGCATTTTTGGCGTGGATGATCCAATATTTAGATCTAAGGTAGCAAAGCATAAGTTGTGTTCCACCGTGTAAAGTTCTTTTGTGAGCGTCTGCTATTATCAGGTTGGTAAGGTGAGTATGTGTTCCAAGTATGATCGGGTGTTTCCTTTCTGTCTCTAAATCTGAATTTCTAAGTCTGCCGCCCACCCTGAGAATATTCTTTTCATCTAGGAATGGATTAAGATTTAATGCTTTGCTATTCTTCCTTAAACTTCTTTTTTGTTGTAGCCTTTCTATTTCAGGTCCGAATTCTCTTGATTGTGCTATGTGTATACATTTTATAAGAGCTTGTTCGTATTCTTCTGTTGTAGTCTTCTCGTCGATCTTTTCTGGATGTTTCTTACTGTTGATAAATTTTATACTGTATGCTATCACCGTTTGTAGTTCTTGTAGTGTGTCGAAATTTTCAAATTTTATTACTTCTTCTTCTTGTTCAATTTTCAGGTTTACTTGTAGTGTCTTCTTCCGTTCTATATCTGTAGTTGTATTGTTAGGTCTTGTGAATTTGATTTCTTTTGTCTTCAGCCATTCTGGCCCTTCCCACCATAGGATGTTTTCTTTCAATAGGGGTAGTTCTATTCCTCTTGACCCAAGATCAGCCGGGTTGTCTTTCGAGGTAACATGGAACCATTGTGTATTTGGAACGTTGTCGAGTATCTCAATGACTCTGTTGCTCACGAAGAGTTTCCAACGATGAGGATCGCCAAATAGCCATGACAAGACTACCGATGAGTCTGTCCATGCGTAGACCTTTTCTTTTGGGATTCTCATAGCTTCACAGACTTGTGTCAGGAGTTTTGCCAGAAGAAGTGCTCCGCAGAGCTCTAGCCTTGGCAGGGTAACTGATTTGACTGGTGCAACTCGTGTCTTCGAGGCTATAATTGTAGTTTTAACATCACCGTTCTTGGTTTCTACTCTGGCATATACTACAGCACAGTAAGCTTTTTCAGAAGCATCGCTAAATCCATGTAGAGTAGTTTTGTTTAAGTCTTCATTGTTTGTTTTTGTCCATCTGTCCAGTTGAATTTCGTCTAGTTTCTCAAATCCCTTTCGTAGCTTTATCCACTCATTTGCAATAGTTTCGTTGACATTATCGTCCCATTCTAGTTTTTCTAGCCATAGTTTTTGAATTAGTATCTTTGCTAGGACAATAGCAGGACTGATCCATCCTAGAGGATCGAAGAAACGTTGTATATCAGCCAATATATTTCGTTTGGTGATTAATTTCGGTTGAGGTGGTATGTCAAATCTATAATGCAGTGTATCAGTCTTCACGTTCCATGACAAGCCAAGAGTTTTGATCATACCGTCGTTGTTGATGTCTTGTGTAGCGTGCATGCTTCTAAGTGTTGGTTCTATTTCGGCGATAAATTCAGGACTATTCGAGGCCCATTTCTGGAGAATAAATCCTCCTCTTTCCAAGACCGTCGTCAGTTGCTTACTTAACTGAATCGCTTCGTTCACTGTAGAACTTCCACTCATACAGTCGTCCACGAAAAAATCTTCTTTGATTACTCTTGCGGCTTCCGGATATTCCATCCCTTCATCTTCTGCTAGCTGCATTAGTGTCCTTACCGAAAGATGTGGTGCTGATGCGGTGCCAAAGGTGACTCTTAAAAGTCTAAATTCCTTTATTTCGTCTGTAGGATTCGATCGCCACAAAATTCTTTGTAAGTCTGTGTGCTCCTTGTTTACTATTAGTTGTCGATACATCATTTTTATATCTGAAATGAAGCACACTTGCAACATACGCCATCTCATAATCAGAAAACGTAAATCATCTTGAATCTGTGGTCCTACTAGAAGTTCATCGTTCAATGATTTGCCATTAGATCCCTTGCATGATCCATCAAAAACCACTCGTACCTTGGTTGTTTCTTTGTCTTCTCTAATAACTGCGTGATGTGGTAGATATACTGCAGGATTTGATCTTTCTTTCTTCGGTAGGTACTTCTTCCATATGATTTAGTTGTAAATATTCTTCTATAACTTTTCTATATTCTTCTTTCAGCTTCGGCTTTGTTTCTAACCTTCTTTCTAATTGATAAAATCTCTTCAGTGCAATATCTCTTGTTTCTCCAATTTCGTCTATTGGCTGTGCACTTCTGAGTGGTAGCTTGACTACGTAACGACCATCTTCTGTCCTGGAATGTGTAGCTGTGTATATCTCTTCACATAACCTTTCTTCAGCCGTCATGCTTCTTGTACATGTCTCTTCAATATGCCACATGTTTTTTAACATGTTGTGTACGTCTAAGCTTTCCAGGTGATGGTGAACATTAATTCTGTCATCGTGTGAATCTTCTCTTACCTTACCAAAAACAATCCATCCCAGGCTGGTTTCTTGTGCACATGGGGAACCTGAGGGACCTTTGAGTATTCTGCCTTTCACGATGTCAGCGTAAACTTGAACTCCGAGTAGCATGTCAATTTTGCCTTGAACGTTATAAGTAGGATCGGCCAGTGTAAGACCGTCCAAGTGTGACCATGATGTAGGCGCGATTGATTTGCTAGGCAACTGTTTGGTCAGCTGATTGGAAACGATATAAACCTCAACATGAAGTTTGAAAGAATCATCATACATAGAAAAAACATCAAGTTGAGTTGAATGACTGACCTGTGTCTCGGTGGAACCTATTCCGGTTATCCTAGCGTGGGTTGGAGTTTTGTCAACTTGTAATCTCTGAGCCGCCCTCTCACTCACGAATGATGCCTCTGAACCCAAGTCGATAAGAGCCCTGAGTAAAGTCGTGTGCCCTGAACTACTTCTGACTGGAACGACAGCCGTAGCCAGCAGCGAACTCTTACGATTGCTGGTGAAGTGTGATGCGAAGTGTGCAGATATGTCCGTGATGTCCTGGTCTTCTTCTTGAACGTCCTCCACGTTGGCATGCAGTGATGACACAGCTCCCTCTTTGTTATTCTCCTCCTTGTCCTTCTTCGAGAATGAATGAAGAAGAGAGTGATGGCGCCTTCCACATACTCTACATGAAGTCTTCTGTCTACAGTACATCATCGAATGACCAGTAGATAAACAGTTAAAGCATAATCTGTTCTCTTTCACAAAGTCACTTCTCTTGTCAGGGTCCAGCTTTCCAAATTGTTTGCAGTGACATAGCAGGTGATTCTCGTTACATAAAATACAGGTGTGCTGTTGTGCAGGTGTAGTTGTGTGATACGCCTTCAATTTGTCTCGTGCCATGGGATGTGATGATGTTAGCTCCAGTGTACAGATACGGCTATCCAAATATGAAGATAGGTTCTCAAAAGTAGGCATCCCGCCACAATATTCTTCACTTACATGTGTTTCCCAAGCTCTGTGTGACTCACTGTCCAGTTTTTGAACCACTAAAAATATGATTATCGGGTCCCAGCTCGTAGTAGAAATATCCATACTGTTTAGGCTGTTTAGACATTCTTTAGTATTATCAATCAGTGATTTTAAATAAACAGGTGATGGGGATGTAAGTTTTTTCAACGTAAACAATTTTCTCAAAATTGCGTTCACAATAAGCCGTTGTTGACTGTACCTATTCTTCAAATTTTCCCATGCAGGCAAATAATTCTTTTCCGTAATTTGAAAGTGTTTGATTGTGTTCTTCGCCTCGCCGATAACGCACGATTTTAGATAATGGAGTTTTTGCACGTCGTTGAGCGCGGTGTTGTTGTGGATGAGCGATGTAAACGTATCTTCAAACGATTGCCACTCTTCATACGCTCCGCCAAACGATGGTAGATTGATTCTAGGTAATTTCACTTCAGGGTTGGACGATGTACTTGATTTTGTGCTCGGAACATAGGATGTACTCGGTTGTGTAGGTTGTATTTGTTGTAAAAAATCCATCATGTCTGCCTTCAATCCCGTGTACAATTCAGTGCCTCCAGTCAAAAAGGACATAAGTCGAGTTGTGCCCTTTTGTTTTTATTGCATTATCGTGATCTACGTATCCAGTTACATAACATATCAAAAATTCATACCTCTAGCTGCATCCTAACCTGGTTTTTTCAACTACATCAAGGGTATAACTCGACTGTCAGAAAGGGAACGTCTTTAGTTATCGACAAAATTTCCCAACTAAAAGGAAATAAGTAGCAGTAAGCCCAAAACATCATCGAACATGAAGGCATAATTTCAGTTAAAAAAATATTACAATGAAACAAAACGGCATAACTCATGATGTTCCAATGCATTAGATAAACAGAGTTAGAAATAAATGAAGTTGATCCATTCGTTATGCTTGTTTCTAAGGGAATATCTCTATTTGTTGCTTTTGGTGATTATAAGCATGGATAATAATGAGACATAAATGTATCTTTTACGTAGTAAGTATTATAATAATCTGTGTATTGCTGGTATTGATTGATTTAACGTGATGAAGGAAATAAGTCTTAATTTTTGTTTTTTAATGTAATTGATCTCGTTCTGCCTTCCAGTATTACCAAATTGACGATTTTTGTTCAAGTTTTAGAAAAAGTTTTGATAACCACTACATGATACGAGATACTTATTTATTCTACCATAATATCGTGTGATAAGATTCCAAGACAATCGACATCCCGGAAACACTACAAAATACAAACACATGAAAACTAATCTTATCTTACCTATGACACTAAGCTCACGCAGTTCCATTTTCCAATCAGCTGCCACTGCTATCAAACGGAGAGGGATAGAAGACTACGGCATAGTAGTCCCCGAGATAGTACAACAACCCTCAGAGCACTGGAGAGCCAAAAATGCAACTCCAAGCGCATATACGAATATCACCTTTCCCTTGAAAGTATCGCCGCAAAGAACAGGGTAACTCTACAATGGATCAAGGGACACAGTGGATCACTGGGAAACGTCGCTGCAGATGAACTAGCCAGAAGGGGCTCGGAAACACAAGTGGAATACCCAGCCCCATTCCTTCCTCTGACGTTCTCCCAGCTACGCACCTGGATACAGAACACACCCAAAACCTTCACAACGATCGATGGACACGGGCGACGGACTACAGACAGTCCAGAGCAGCGATAACAGCAGCCACACCACAACTGACACGTCGCTTGATGAACCTACAAAGAAAAGATCAAAATAATCACAGGGACGCTGACAGGACACTGTACCCTCAATAAACAGCTGTACAACATCGGTGCCACGGACATCCCACTCTGCAGGGGATGTCTAACCGAAGAAGAATCAGCAGCCCACGTAGTCCTGGAATACCTTGGCGTAGCAGCACAACGGCAGCATATCCTCAACAACCCGAGGTCGCTCCTCGAAGCATGTGAAGACCCCAGGAAACTTCTGAGCTTCTGGGAGAAGCTAAGTTGGCATTATAACTAGTGAGTCAGGTTATTCCCGCGCATAAAGGATCTACCATAATTCAAGATTTTTATACAACTTACTGAATTCTGAATCAGAGAGAGCTGAAGACGACCCCAGTTTGTGCTTTATACCAGAAAATTAGGAAGTAAATTAAAATACCGAGGAATACTTAGAATTTACTTACTGAAAACATTTGTCATAATGTTGATTTTTTGAAATAAATATTAAAAATATCATAATTATTGTTTAACTCTAGATTCTATTTACATAACTACAGCTCTCGACATCAGTAATTGCTGGAAATAAGCCGTTATTGTCATAATAAGTATTCGTTACTAATGGATTATGACTTAGTATTGTAAATCGACTAGTATTGATAAAGTTATTCCATTATTCAAAAGGCACAAGTTGTAATATTTCTTTTAGCATGAGTAAACTGACTAGAATAGTTAAAGTTATTCCATTACATCTGCGTTAACAAAGGCACAATCCAAGTAAAACAAGAAAAAAATATAGAAATAGTAAACGAACGTGAAAGTGATTACCATTAAATAAAAGGGCTATTTTTTGTCTACAATTCTGTATTAATAGATATTTTGATTTCACTTGCGAAATAGCAAAAAACATTAAAAGTTTGGTTTTTTGGCTCTCCTGAAAAGTGCCGAATTTGAGTTGTGCCCTTTTTGACTGGAGGCACTGAATTCCTCGCATTCACTATGCACATCGGTAGCAAAATACGACAAAGAATTCCTCTCTTCCTTGCTAGTAATCTTCAACAATTCCATGTGTGTTTGTCGAAACGTATTCCAGTATTCGTCCATGCATTGCACACGTGCTTCTAGGTAACCTTTTGTTTTACGCACTTTAGGACACTTTTTATAGTTAGTTTGTGCCTTATTTATTAACTCCGCTAAGTCCTCTAATTGTTCAACTAAATCTTGCGCTTTCGACATTGTATAATACCGCACAATAACAGTTCACAATACTTTTAAATATCACTGCAATGTTCGTGAGTAAATACGCCGGTTGTACTATTCAATAATCACTTTGCAAAAGTTCTAAAGATAGGATAAAACACGATAAAAGTTCCATAGACTCGAGCGAACGAAAAGTGCAGTCGTTGCAACATTCCTTATTCCTTCGATAAAAACAGCGCGCGATCCGGTTCGAATATGACCACTATGTTAAGGTGGTTAAGAACTATTTTGGATTGTTTCCTATCTTAGTGAAATGAAATGCGTCCGTGCGTATTGGTGATTTATTTGCGACTAATTTAAATATAGGCAGGTAGAATACATAGCTATGAAATGAGGAATGTTCCATGCAAAACTTAAATACGAAGAAATGGCCATTACACGTCGATGCTGCATCCTCTAGATTTAATTTTACCATGTAGTCCGCCTCTCATGTTTCGCATCGTCACACTGTTTACAGCATTTATTTTTTCCATAAATAGCTGAAAAAATATTTTTAAAACTCGATTTGTCAGGTACTGTCCCTTCCCTATAAGTACGGCTCCTCCCTAGGCGACCGACCGTGACGTTTCATTCGTTTTTCGTGTGCGCATCGTGAACATCAATATTCTTCTACTTTGTCATCTTTAGTGCTAAATTTAAGTAAAAGCTTGTGAAAAGACAATAATGGGGAAAAGAAAACATAAGGATCGCAGTGATAGTGCTATTCGTCGAAAGATAAGGCGCCTCGAGAGTAAATTAGAACGGAACAAAGGTTAGTTCAACTTACCTACCTTCAATTCGAAAAGCTGTAGGTAAAAAATATTGTCTAATTAAGTATCATCTTAACGTGGTAATACGAGATATTATCCTGATGATTACATAATTTGATTTATTCCTTAACGTGGTAATACGAGATATTATCCTGGAATAACTTTATTTTACTCTCTCTTGATTTATTCCTTAGCGTGATAATACGAGATATTGTCCTGGAATAACCTTATTTTACTTTCTTAGTGTGGTGGTACGCGATGCCATCCTGAAAGTAATTATGTACCTACAATGGAGTTCTTTCTTTTCCCAACAACAGATCGTAACCAGAGATCAGAAAGTCCGTCATACAGTTCGGCGTCTGTACGATATATTAGTGATGAGGAATACATGCAAGACGACGACATGCAAACGGAAGGTGACTACCCAGAACAAAGCCTGGCATCGATAGTGAATGTAGCTACATCACCTACACCCCCCACTTCCGCGGCAGCCCCAAACCTACCCCCTGTGCCACCTGTGGTCTCAGAGATGAATCAAAGTGGGCCATCGGTCCCTACCCAGGATCCAATCCAGGAAGCAGACATAGAAGTTCCAAATGAAATCCTGGAAATGCTAGGACAAGCTAAGAATTTAGAAGAGAAACTAGGTGAAAAAATTCCCAAAGAGTTATCTGAACGTTGGGGAAAAATACTACTGGATGGGCTTGCCAAAGAACAAAAAGAAGCGTTGAAAACCAAAATGTTAATTCCTGAAAACTTTCTTCTAGTCCGGGCTCCAAGACTCAACCCTGAAGTGAATGCTGTTTTAACCGAACCTGCGAAAAAACGCGATAAAAGGTTGGAGATGTCGCAAAACCAGCTTGCATCAGGAATAGCGGGCTTAGTCAACCTCACTAAAGACTTAATTCAGTCCGATGTACCTAAACTTGAAGTCACCAAAAAAGTATCGGAGGTAGCTCAGATCTTACTAGACCTACATTATGAGGAGACGCTAAACAGACGGAAATTATTGCTGCCTTTACTAGACAAAAGTTTTTGGACCACCACAAACGGTGTTAAAAGAGAAACTTTCTTGTTTGGAGACAAACTTAGTGAAACCATCAAAAACTCAAAAGATATTGAGAAGGCTAGCCAGCATATAAAACCTACTGCCCCGCGACAAAAGTACCAACGGAAAACACCGTTTTCGGGAAACTCGCGATTTCCTCCTCGCCAGCAGAGCAACTCGAAGCCAGCAGCAGCCCCGAGCCGTTACTACGAGCCACAGTCTTCGACGTCAGCGAGGAGGAATGCCAGCTCAGCGCGCCTGCGTCACTACAAGCCGCCGCCGCACAAATCCCGCGATCGACGACGCCACTAGAGGTACCTCATGCTGGTAGACTAAAATACTTTTACCACAATTGGTTGTCGATCACAAATGACCCAGTTGTTTTGTCTTATGTAAAAGGTTACAAAATTCCGTTTATTAACCTTGTTCAACAAGATTATGAACCTACTAACCCACCGTTTCCTAGAAGTGAAATGAAAAGTTCCATTTCAAAACTTTTAAACCTAGGAGCAATATCACCATGTATTGAACATCCAGATCAGTATATCTCTCCTGTGTTTCTGACTCCTAAAAGTAATGGAGGTTTTCGATTTATACTCAATGTTAAAAATTTAAACAAATTCATCAGGGCACCCCATTTTAAAATGGAAGATATTCGTACTGCTGCTAAGTTAGTCTGTAACGGAGCTTTCATGGCGACTATTGACCTCAAAGAGGCATACTTTTTAGTACCTATTCATCAATCACACAAAAAGTACCTTAGATTTAAATTAGATCATATCATGTATGAATTTAACTGCCTCCCCTATGGACTTTGCACTGGGCCATACGTCTTTACTAAATTATTGAGACCTCTTTTAACATTCCTAAGAAGTCAAGGTCACACAATAGTTGCTTATCTCGACGATTTATTGTGCATCGGTTCTAGCTCAAGAACATGTGAAAATACAGTTAATACTGTAGTTACAAACCTAGAATGTTTAGGGTTCGTTATAAATCACGAAAAAAGTAACATTATTCCGAATCAGATTTGTAGGTTTTTAGGTTTCGAAATTAATACCTATTCTATGTCATTACAACTACCAACAGAAAAAATCGATAAGATTTTACAATTACTCAACAATATAAAACACAAAAAATCGATTGTCATTCGAGATTTTGCAAAATTTATTGGAACGCTAACCGCTTCTTGTCCAGCTATAGCTTATAGTTGGGTATATACAAAACACTTCGAGCGCGAAAAGTACTTAGCGTTGCAGCAATCGAACGATAATTACAATTCTCGAATGTATCTTAAAAAATACCTACAAGAAGACTTTACTTGGTGGTCTAATATAAATTCTAAGGTCCGAAATAAATTACATAAAGATAACTATATGCTGGAAATATATACGGATGCATCACTGACCGGTTGGGGTGCCGTGTGCGATAACAATGTAACTAGAGGTCATTGGTCTGCTACTGAAATGACTCATCACATAAACTACCTCGAACTTTTAGCTGCCTTCTTAGGCTTAAAATGTTTTTGTCAAAAATCCTACAACATTAATGTGCTACTTAGAATCGATAACACCACTGCCATCTCATACGTGAATAGAATGGGTGGAATTCAATTTCCACACCTTAATCAGATTTCAAGGGAAATATGGCAGTGGTGCGAATCTAGAAATATCCATATCTTCGCTTCTTATATCAAATCACGTGATAACACTGATGCTGACCGAGCTTCTAGGCATACTAACATCGATACCGAATGGAGTCTAAATAAGGGCAGTTTTCAAAATATTGTTCAAAAATTCGATCGCCCCGATATTGACTTGTTTGCGTCTAGATTAAACAACAAATGCCATCGCTATGTATCTTGGAAACGAGATCCCGGTGCTTACGAAATAGATGCGTTTACAATTAGATGGAATAAGTATTTCTTCTACGCATTCCCTCCTTTTGCACTTGTCTTAAAATGTCTTCGAAAGATCATTGAAGAAGACGCTCGTGGTATCGTAATTGTTCCCTACTGGCCCGGTCAACCTTGGTACCCTATGTTCAAATCACTAGTAAGCTCAGAAATCATATATTTAAGACCTCATAAAAACCTTCTACTGTCACCTTCCAGAGAACATCACCCGCTATGGCGCAACCTTACCCTGGCGTGCGCCATATTATCGAGCAAGCGTACCTAAGGCAAGACATTCCTAGCGATTCTATCGATATAATCATCAACTCACTATCAAAAAGTACATTAAACCAGTATAATGTAGCTATAAGACAATGGTACACTTTTTGTCAAACTAATAATTTCAATTGTTATAATTCATCACACAAAGAAATTCTAAAATTCTTAACAGAAAAATTCAAAGAAGGGGCTAGTTATGGAACACTAAATTCATTTCGATCTGCCTTATCGCTAATAATTGATAAACATACATGCAATAATGATATTATTAGTAGATTTTTCAAAGGTGTTTTTAAATTGAAACCTTTTTTTCCGAAATACCAATCAACATGGGACCCAAATATTGTCTTGGAATACCTATCAAAAATACATAATGAGACCGCAACTCTTGATTCCCTGACACACAAATTGGTAACTCTCCTCGCGTTATCTACAGGACAACGTGTGCAGACGTTATCTCTCATTGATCTTAGCTGTATATTAAACCAAAATACTTACATAACAATATTAATCAACGATACTATAAAAACATCTATGCCTAACCGTTGTAATCCAAAACTAATTATCCCCTTTTTTGTTCAGAATGAATCCATCTGCCCAGCTAAGACTTTGATTTCGTATATAGAAAGAACCAGCATTTTTAGAAATCTTCCAAATACAGGTAAATTGATTCTTACTGTGAAAAAACCAATTCACAATGCAACATCTCAAACAATTAGTCGATGGATAAAACATGCTTTGCAAAAAAGCGGAGTGGACGTGTCCGTATTCACAGCGCACAGCACGCGCCACGCGTCCACCTCCGCCGCCAACAGGGCTGGAGTATCCATCGACATAATCAAAAGAACAGCTGGTTGGACTGGTAATTCGGTATGCTTTGCTAAATTCTATAATCAACCCTTACTCAATACCGATGACACTTCCTTCGCTCAATCAATATTGTCATCATTATGAATAAAGAATTAATACATTGTATGATTGTCAGAACCACAGAATCATTATGAATAAAGAATTAATAGGTGCATTGTATGATTGTTAGAACACATATTAGAACCATATTAAAAATGGATAAAAATTTATAATTCATGTTGTGTTTCATAATTTTGTAACAAGATTGTGATTAAAATAATAAACCCTTATTTTTCTCATGGAATTCTGAAACTTTCATTCTGCAACAATCGCTAAACATCTACATGGTAAAATTAAATCTAGAGGATGCAGCATCGACGTGTAATTTATGGTTAAAAGAACTTACCTTAAGTGAATTTCTACCAAAATTACACGAGATGCTGCATCCGAATAGATTTAATCTCCCACCCACCCTATAACAGCACAAGCAAGTACTAACCTACTTATACTGTTTGTTACCCATTATTTTATGTTGCAGAATACAGACAAGTTTACCTACTCTAAAAAGAATGAAACGTCACGGTCGGTCGCCTAGGGAGGAGCCGTACTTATAGGGAAGGGACAGTACCTGACAAATCGAGTTTTAAAAATATTTTTTCAGCTATTTATGGAAAAAATAAATGCTGTAAACAGTGTGACGATGCGAAACATGAGAGGCGGACTACATGGTAAAATTAAATCTATTCGGATGCAGCATCTCGTGTAATTTTGGTAGAAATTCACTTAAGGTAAGTTCTTTTAACCATAAATAACAGTCCTGAAAACTCTAAACTGACTCTTGTCCCAAAATTCCTGTTTTTAACAAAGTTATAACAGATTTTCATATTTAGAATATATCAATCTTACCCCACCGGGGGAAGATTGAAGTGAAGGTTCTCAAACTTTTCCACTCGAGGTCAAAGGACAATGACCCCGGGGTCAACGGTCAATGACCTCAAGTTGACCCATCGTCGTTCCCCCACCCTAATACTCCCGCATCCCCCCTCTCCTGAAGTATGATATGGCGTTGTTTTTTGTGAAAAAAATTCTAAGTATTTTTTTCATAGTGGTGCGTTTTCTACACAATGACCCAAATATCTCAGAAATTATAATTATCACTTACGAGATTCAATACTTTTTGTTTGTATTGTAATCACTTTCTTTATCGACTGACACAAATTATGTTTCATCTCTGGCTGCCAAAACTATTTTTTTTAAATGGCGGACAGTAGGTATGCCTGGCTCCATACATAAATGTTCGCACCTCTTTGAAACATAAGAGGGTACCTACATACCTATTTAAAACATCCAATATCTGTTTAGGAAAAGTTTGAGAACATCTGACTCTTACTATGAGTCTTGAAAATGAGGTAAGATTGGTATTTGTATATGTTCGTCTTACCCCGCAAAATTGAGATGGGGAAATACTAAAAGTTGAAATAAATCCTAAACTACAAGAAGTAGCCATTTTTAGACGTAATAACACAAGTAAGAATAAAAAATAATGAGTAGATATATCAATAAAACACTCGTACTTACCTTGTAGCTCAAGTTACTGGAGACGGGGTAAGATGAAAGGACTTGAGCACTTTGCGTAAAAGTCACTGTGTCAGAAAATTGCACTTTTTACACAACCCCTGGATCTAAGCAGCAAATGTTGACTGAGGAATGTGACGTGACAAAATGGTGGTCTTGACAATGTTACCATCACTGTAAAAAGATTACTCAATCGGGAGTTATTGACTACTTTTTGTCTTACCCCGTTTTCGATCTTGCCCCCACTCACCCTACATGTTTCTTGTAACTTACATACTAAACAGAGATAGGATAGGTACTTATTTTAAAATAATGTAAGTGCACTTACGTTTGTTAGAAGCCCGCTGCCTGCGGGATCAATCTAGCGCAGCCGGTCACTACCGGCCATCAGTCGACGGATCCACAACACTATTCAATCACCATTCACAACACTAAATAAACTTAAATATGAGTATCTACATACAAACGTAAAGTAACTTAAAAAGGTAGAACTTTGCACAATTTACAAGAGTTCAATGCATAATTTAACGGTTAATAAAACCTAGGTTTCGCTAAAGAAGGTATCTACAGTGGCATTTCGAATTACATTCGCATGTAATGTATCGATCTAGATTAGCGTAGATAATGTTATCTTTGATAAGTTCACCGAGGAACACACCGAACCCCTGCTATGATTGCGGATTCCACAAGCCCAGCCGACCGAAAAAAGGAAGTTTCCTTTAGATCGATTCTTGGTGTGATTCAAAATTAATCTTGAGAACCACGTTATCATGGGCGTCAAAATAAATCCAATCTCATGAACTTTCATTAGTTTATCAATGCGGATTTAGTTTTATGATTTCCGAAAGTTTGAGGAATGATGATGAATTTCTGAAATGTAATTTAATGAATTATAATAAATCAAATAAATAAGACTTCATCACGTAATTTATTATGTTTCAGCTATGTTACCCCAGGCGTGGTGGAATACGCAATATGAACTGTGATCGCTATAGTTTATGATGGAGTACCTAATTAAATCTCTACGTACCTACCTCAACAGTCTTTTATTATAACGAAATTTGTAGTTAAAATAAAAATGTCGTTTAGCTAACTGAATCCAGTGAATATAAGGTTACAATTAGAGCTTTCCTCAAACAAATTTACGAGGAGAAACACTCAAATAGGACAAAACCCGTTGCCAGAAAGGGTTCTTTTGTGAAAATGCAAATAAAGTGACCAGCAAATGGGAATCGTGCGAACCCTTAGGGTGGTGACGTTCCCTAACAATTTCCGGAATATCAGGATAACATTACCTATACCCATTAACTAAGCATTTCCTTTTTCCCAAGATTTTTTTTTTTTCCGACATTATGTAAAGGAAAGTTTAGTTGTACAATGAAAATTATTTTTTTGAGGAGAGCATGAAGTGGCTGGTTCTTACGTTTTATCTCAAACTAGCTGACCCAGCGAACTTCGTGCCGCCCTCAGTTTTTTTTTTATTTAATATAGATTTTTTGGGCCAGAAACCCTTGCGGGCGTCCTCATAAGACCCTATTAAAGATTCGTCACTATCTGATCAATGGTTTAGGAACGCATAGAGAGCCAACGTACTAAACATTTTATTTTTATTATTTTATATCGATTAGATTAGCAACAATCGTATTTCACATCTGACTATCAGAGAGCTCCATCTGTCTCTCTGTTTCCCTCTACAGGTCGTATTTTTCAACCTATTCTCGTGAAATTTTGTAAGCAGGTTGGATTTTATAGATTTTTTTGTCAGTGATTTTTGATTGGAGCTTTACCTCCAAAAACGGGCATAAAGGGGGACTACTGGATATCTCCGCCCTATTGGCCCTATGACATCCGATTTCGATGGTTTTTTTTTTGTTTGAAAGGATGTAGCTTTAAGTTGGTCTCATAAAAATTTGGTGAAGATCTGATGAGGATCTTCAGCGTGATGAGTGGAAAAGTTCCTCAAAATGCAGTAAATTGCTCACTTTTAGATTTCTACCAGTGGAATCGGCCCTTTAACTACTAGGTAGGGATTGATGGAGGATTGGGACCACCATTCTCATCACAAAACTAGAGAATTGTAAGCATTTATTCGCTTTTAAGCTATGCAAAGACAGACTCGCGAGGTCTAAGTACACAGAGCCACAATGCTGGATAGTTCAAACAGCGTCATCTAGCTCCATATTATTTTTGGACATACAATCTGATATTTTTTAAAAGTATTTAAACTAGATATTAGTGTATACGTGATGATTCTTCCACTTCTATTTATGTACCTAAGTATATCGTTTAATGCCTAGGTACAATAGAACGAGGAGTTCTGGACGTAATTTAATATTAAAGCTCCGCGGCCTTGAAATGTCAATTTTCGGTAAAACCCTTGTCTGATAGTAATTATATTTAGGGCAGCATCTGGTATTTATTGTAAGCAATCATGCTTATCTACTGAACAACCTCTGGCGCACCTGATGAAGGTACCATTAGGTTAATTAAACATGGCGGGATGTGAGGAAACTTTCGTCCCAACTGCCTATCAAATTAAATACATATTGTTAAACAAATATTAGGCGGCTTCCACCCTCTGAACCCACAAAGTCAAATAAACCCGTAATTAGAGAAAGTAACAAATTAGGTAGGTACCTTCTCTCTAGACCTGGAGACGAATATATGATATCTATGATTATGTTTAAAGTTTGAATTTTCTAAGCGTCCGTCGGGTGCGCTGAAATATTTTTTAAAAACGTTATAGACATGGAAAGTTGTAAAATATTATTCTGGAACAAAACTAAAATTATTCTAGACGAAGCCGTATTCAAAAGGTTATTATTCAAATTTCATTCAGCTATTCAGAACCGTGACTTATTATGCCAATGGAGTGTTTATAGTGGGGCGTATGTAAATATTATCTAGAAGGCAAGGTGAAATATTTTCATTAAATAGCGCAAAATCAAAGAATAAAATATCAGATCTTTTAACATTGACCTACATAAATAAAATAAATACTTATATGCTGCATATTCTATGACATTTTTCAAAAAAACAAGCTTTGTTCCAAATAAATCTATACTCACCTTATAAATAGGAACCAATAGGCCTAAGTGTATGAGTAGATAACAAAATAAACTCATCAAACTTAAAATTTTTGGAGTAAAATTAAATTATAAATAATAAAATAATTAGGTAGGTACTTATGAGGAAAGTGGTCTAAATTTTTCGGTTATGAAAACGGCGCGATTTTAAAATTCACACGTGTTTTGGTTTGGAGCAAAAAGTCGAGATCGCGAGTCACGGCTTCAACGCGCTGACACGGACTGCCAGGGACGGCCGGGCGGGCGGACAGTGCTGCCAGCTGTATCTCCCTTTTTTCATTAGATTTCGCTGAAAAGTGGCGAGTTCCAAAGATTTAAGAGATTAAACATTAATGTTTTTTGTTGTTGTCAACCCAAAATGCTACCCAACATTTTGTACCTGTTCGAACATAATTGTTTGAACTTGAACATTTATATAGATAACAATTAGTAGGTAATTAATTTAGTAATAACACACAGGAATTACTCACGTGACAATATCGTCGATATAGATGCTGACAATATTTCGAGCCGATTCATTTCGAGAGCATCCATTTATGTATTTATGTATGAGGAAAGGACTCGTGTTAGCAGTCACAGCTCGCGGTCGCGTCTACTCTAAACTAATTTATACGAACACTTCATTTTCTATTATTTTTTCCTTAAACACCACAACAGTGGTTCAGGAAATACCATAACAATAACTATTTAGAGCACTAGTACACAATAAATTAACATTTACTTAAGTTATTTACCTTATACATAATGATTTATAGTTAAATAAAGTTTTTTTTCATCCTTAAATACAAATTCTCTAAACATTACAATGCAAGTTAAAACCGTACGAGATTAATTCAATAAAAGGTTCATCATCATCATTGTTCTACCCTTATCCCACTTTTATATAGGGTCATCACAACAGGTTTTCCTCTCTTGCTCTTTTCTATCGGTGTCATCTCCGCGTTAAATACATTACAAGCTAAGATCCCATATTTGAAAACAGCAGTACCTACCAAAAACAATATCTCCAATATTCTAAGAAGCTTGAAGTAGTTTAATTGATTTACCTATAAATCATCACAATGCTGAAAAAGTTACTCAAAGTACCTGAAACAATGTCAACACAATGCTACCTACCTATAATGAGGCTAAATCTAGCCAAAAGACGCTCAGTTGGCAATAGTTGGCAGGGCGAGGACGGGCGGGCGCGGGCGGCGCAACAGATACGCCACAGGTTGGCCAGCCCGGGCCACCCGCCCCTGGACCAATTTACATCCTTATTATCATCCCATCACCTTACTACCTACGCAGCCTTCGAAGCGCTCGTGGTTTGATTGCTCAGACGTTCTTGATGGATCGCTGAAGTTAAGCGAAGTTCTGAGCGGTCATAATTTAAGATGGGTGACTGCAAGCATTAACAGCAGAGCGCTTTCGTGCTTCGGAGGGCACGTTTAATTGTAGGGCCCGGGTTTTTAGTCGTTAAGCTATGACGAATGGCATACGTCTTGGCTTGACGGCTGCTGCCTCAAGGCATCCGTTGGATGCCTATAAACCTATAAACTCGCGTTGGCCTATAAACTCGCCACCATTCGACACCAAAGTTTTTCACTAGCTCTTAC
This sequence comes from Camptogramma bilineatum, assembly GCA_958496255.1. Classification (NCBI taxonomy): domain Eukaryota; kingdom Metazoa; phylum Arthropoda; class Insecta; order Lepidoptera; family Geometridae; genus Camptogramma; species Camptogramma bilineatum. Next base: position 10,452,881 of record OY292456.1, read on the forward strand.
GAACAATAGTTATGCCTTCAATAATGCAAAGAAAAAAATATTCATAAACTGTACCTACAGAATCAAACCAGTCAGTACGGCATAGCAGTTAGCAATAGTATCGCCAAAAGGATTGATTGTCCTAAATACGTTGCAGCGGCCCTGTGTGCTGAATCAACACAATGCATTTTTCAAACCCGTTCCGAAAAACTGTGTCGCACGACCAATAGGGTCTCGCAAATAAGAGCAAAGGTGGGTCGGATTCGTCTGATTTTAGGAAAGTGTGGGGCGATTTTTACGGGATCAAAGACAGGTTGCACTCTGCTTTGTTAATAGCTTTCTAATATTGCAAAAATTGCTTTTAATAGTTGAATAAGTCAGTGCTCGATAAATGCTTTATTAAACAAGAGTCCTAAGTCCTACCATACCTAGGTAATGATTACCTACAACTACGTCATCGAGCTGCTGACATGCTTTGATTTAGTGGAAGATAGGAAATTAACGAACCCGTTAGGCTGACGTTGTTCTTCAATATACTTACCTATAAGTATTTCAACTTATGATTTATCGAAAAAAAAAAAACTGGATTTGACAACAGCGCCACCCACCCACCAGTTCCAACTATAGCCGCTATTAGTGTGCTATTAGTGCCACTACAGTGGTGTCCCCATCTTAAAGATCGGTCAAACAGTTTAGGACAAAAATAACTACCAACACACACACAAGTAAGGTAAGCAAGAGGGATAATGCGAACACGAAAAGCTTACGACACTGTACACTATATACATTGGCGTTGCATCTATTGTTTAACTTTGTCAATGTTGCATTGTCTTCTTGACGGTTTCAACTGCTGCTTTAGCTGCTTGCCGCTTGCTGCTTGTTTAAAGAAGTTCGCCCCGAACTGAGATCTCGTGCACCGTTGCGTTGATAGCCCAGATTTAAATTTGTTTCTGACCAAAGGGTAATTTTTTATTTCCATTTAGTTTATTTTCGGGTTTCAGTTTTTTTTTTTCAGTTTCAGTTTGTTTCAGTTTTAGTACCTACCTACCTACCTAAGTACTTAGCAACTAAAATAATTGCAAATCACAACGACACCACTCTTTTTTCAATACCAGTCTAACCTGAACTACTAACGTAGTACTTTAGTCCTTTCATATGACACCCCACTCAATATATTAATGTAAGTAATTTTTTTTATCCCCTTGGGGACCCAAAATCTTTACAATCCAATCGACCTACCCAGTTTCATGCTGATTGGATCGGTTCGAGAGATAATATGCGAGAACAAGAATTCGTGAAACATACTCGTACAAACATTCAAAGCCAAATCGCCCAAGTTGCCACTAAGATCTTCACTCGCGTTACTCGCTCGATCGATAAAGTCTTTGTCTAAGTACGAGTATTTAGAAATAGTTTTTATGCACAGATGTTCAAAACGCTTCTTTTAACTGTATCTACTTTGGATTTGATTACATTAGAAAATTCATTAGCCACTTCGTAATCCTTTTTAAGACCTTTTCTTTTAAATTAATTAGCGGCTCCAAATGTCAGGCTCTTTTCATACGTAAGCCTCTCAAATTTAACAGGTTTTATGCTTTTATTTGATGGACGGCATAAAAATCAGTACAATAAACCCTTGCGAGGCACTCGGTTCGGCTCAGGCCTCTCAGCGAGTGTTTGCGGCTCCGGCCGATAAAGGCTCTCCACAAGATTGTGCTCGTATCGATTTCCATTACCAAAACACAGTAATGGACCCAATACCCGACGTTAAGAGCATTAATACTGACAAATCCAGAGTTATTGGAGAAAAAAACCTCTTGAACACCCAGAAATGGTTTTGGATGTTTTTCAATTCGGCTGAAGTCAGCACGCAGACATTTTGAACGTTCGGTCGTTGGTAACATGAAACTGTAGCAGTGATTGTAGTCTGTAAAAAAACATTTGTAAGTAAGTTCATTAAATAATTTATTAACTTTCAAAGAAAAATCAAGATTATGGACCTATTCTAGAAAAGGGGTAAGTAAGGCCGTTTCAAGCACTGTGATAAATGAGAAAAAAAACATTGGTAGGTACAAAAAAACACATTATCATTCAATTAACGTTTTTCCATAATTTTTTAACCTTACCTAAGCAGACCACAAACCTACAAACTATAAAAGTACGAACAAACCTATCTAGTAGGTTAGTACGTTTCAGTAGGAAGCTAGAAAGCGAGTAGTAAAGTAAGAAAATATTACTGAAAGCGTAATTACGAAAATATGTTTTCCAATATCACTGATTACTACAGAAAATTTCATACTTTGAAGAAATTGATTCCAACAGCTGAAGATAAGTAGACAGAATATTCATCGAATTTACGTCAGAAGTTAAGGGCTGTTATTCACTTTGACAGATTTTAGTTTTCAATTCGACAAGCCCTTATTATGGCCTAGATCGTTATTGAAATTATGAAACTATTAACAGTTGTATTTATTTATATAAATCTTTTAAGACTTATTTGATAAAGGTACCTAGATATTAATGTAGGTAATTAGAATGGTATGAAATGATTTAAGACTTAGGTATGCCTACCTATACTGTGCCTATACCGGATGTAGCAAGACTGGGTAAGGTACCCACCAAACTGAAGGACGAGTCTGTCTGACTGTATAAAATGTTGAGTTTTAACTTCACTACAACACACATTGCCTCCACCCTGTGCGTCATCATCATATGCATCAATGGCACTCAAAGCGTTAAAAGAATCCTAGATTCTGATCAACAAAAGAATGTATGAATGAACAGCATCATGACTGACCATGAAAAACCGAGATTAAAAAAATTCTGGTGAGTGAGCCAAAAAATGCTCTAAGTAGGTATATAAGTATTTATTTCTTTTTCAAATCAGACGTAGGTGATATTGATTCATAGATCACCCCAGAATTCATAGCACCTTAGAGAAAGCAAGAAACTACGTAATTGCTACATATACCTAGGTATAGATTCTGCTAAAAGCTCTTCCTCATTTAGCACCTATCAAATTACTCGTACCTAAGAGTTGAAATGAGGTTACTAGGTAAGACTGAGATTGCATCCAGTAATCATCTTAACGCGGAGTACCTCTCATCTTCACGCTATTACAAACACTGTTGTGTAGTAGACAAAGCTCAGAATAGCATGATATATTTTCACCGTTTCCAGAGTTTGTATAGGGTTTCTTTGGTTCATCATACCATTAATCACTGCATTGTTACTACCACAATGCCATCCGACTCCGGATTACTCTCTTTCGAGACAGTTCAAGTACAGGTCTCGGCTAAAGCAACCGCACAATGTGTTGTGAGACAAATTGGTTTATTGATCTTTTAAGGAACCTCTCAGAACCGTGTTGGCCGAGTGGACTATTACGACGACTGTCGATCACAAGGTAGGTTCAGAAAATTTAGCTCTCTAAACGGAGAAGAAAATAATTGTGTGAAAAACAGTTAGTATTGCGATGGTCGTGTTACGTAATAGAATGCTAACTTCTGAAAAATGTAATACCTACCAAAGATATCAGTAGGTATCGTTCGGACATACCTCTATTTAACTATCCCCTTTGACACCTTAGTATTTTTACCCGTTGTACTTGTACCCACGCCTTGGGAAATACAGCCAAAATAATGGTCTTAATTCTTTGTGTCGCTCCGCGGCCTAAACGGCTCGATGGATTTTAAGTTTAACGTGCTTATGATTTGGCTTGATTGTGGGAGTGCTGTAAAAAGGTAGGCTTTAAAATTTCGTCAGAATAGAAAGGTAAAATTTAGTTTTGTGTGTTTTAATCTTTCAAAACCGCTCTTGTATTTTGTTTGCTTGTTTCGTTTATAGGAAGTGTACCGTAAAATACGCCAACATTGCCCGCTTTTTTCGAATAATTTCAATTTTTGTAAAAAAATTCTATGGGAACGTAAGTATTTTCTTTTATCATCTGCTATTATAAGATTATGTGCATGTCGGTCATTCTCAGGCGCAGCATTTTTTCGGTGGCACAATTTTTTTTTAGAATTTGGATGTTTTGACATGAAATATCAAATCTAGATTTAATTTAGTAATTATTAGTACAAGAGGGAACTCTTAAAGCCTAACGGTTAAAAAGTTATTTGATTTTGAAAAATTGGTGCCCACCGAAGTCAATATTCTAATCACCGAAATCAAATACATTAAAATTTGGTTAAAAAGTCAACAGTCTTTAGTTCGATCTATAATTATTACATAAAAAATTAGGTATTTGTAGATAAAAAATCATTTCAAAAAGGGGTTACATCATTAAACCCCTTGAAGGAGTTAAATTATGTTTCAAAGTTTGTATGGCGATATAATACTAGTAGTTCTCCCCGAACTGAGATCTCGCGCATCGTAGATGGCTTACTTTTGGACTGTCTTCTGACTACCCCTATATTTTCAAGTGCTACTACTGCCGAGTATGCCTATTGTGCTAGCTTGTCTTGGTATAATTACTGGTATGCATGCAATACATAATGTCGTTTCTAATTTTTCATTCATTTCATATTTTTGAATTCTCGTCGTATTTCAAAAAGTATACGTCCTAGAATAAAAATAATAACTATTTTGGAATTTTCAAATAAAGACATTTGACACCCAACTCAATATATTTGTTTAACTTTTTTTTTACCCCCCTTGGGAACCCAATAAGCTCACAACCCCTTCATCGATTAAGCTCATATGCTCCACCGTATATTTCCATACCAAGTTTCATGCAGATTGGATGAACGGTTCGACAGTTATGCGAGAACAAGAATTCGTGAAACATACAAACATACAAAATACAAAGCAAAATCGCCCAACTTGCCACCAAAATCTTCGCTCGCTCGATCGATTAGATAGACATTTTGATTGGATGGTAAACGATTCCAGCTGTCCAAAAGTCAAGAGCTAGGAACACGTCCTGGCTGGCATTCACCCGAGCATATACTACTTTAAGTTAGTCTCTCTTGTAGAATCCAGCCGCTTCAAACCTTGTACTAGGTACTACTACAGGTGGCTGCCTGATTCGGCATCAGCTCCTCTCATTCACATACTGACGGATGCTTTCCTCACTAGTTGTCGGGTCTAGTTGGGATATATTATAAGCCAATGGTCGTTTCAACAGCCTGCAGGGCGAACCTGGCAGAGCGGAGGGCTATCCCACGTCAGGTGGGGGAAGGCTTCGGCCGATGCTTCTTATCTACGAGAAAAAATCCATCCGCGTCAGTCCTCCTCACATCACAAATGGGTATTTCCTGTTGTGTCAGAATTTTCTGTCGCTTTCACCGCGTCAGGTGCTGCTTTAACGCTTGGCACCTGACGCGGTAGCAGTCTGGCGGAGCAATCAGTGGACTCCCGTTTCCGCATTTGGACTCGATGGTGGTCCTTTATGCGTGGGGATAACCTGGGTTGTTAGGTACGTAGCCAACCTAGCTCTCCTAGAAGCACAACAGCTTCCTGGGGTCTTCACCGGCTCAGGGAGTGTCCACATTGCGTTTTTTGCAGCGCGTTTGTATCGATACAAACGCGATTCGAACGCGATGCGAACGCGCAGCCCCCCGCGCAGCCCCTCCCGGTTCGCTTTTGTATGGAAAAATACGCGTTGCGAACGCGCGTTTGTATCGATACAAACGCGCGTTCGCAACGCGTAGCAAAAACGCGCTTCAGAAAACGCAATGTGGACACTCCCTTAGAGGAGCGACCTCGGGATACTGAAGATTTGTTGCCATTGTGTTGTTACACCCGCACATTCCAGGACTACGTGAGCAGCTGATTCTTCTTCGCTTAGACATCCCCTGCAGAGTGGACTGTCCGTGGCACCGATGTTGTACAGATGTGTGTTGAGGGTACAGTGTCCTGTCAATGTCCCTAAGATTATTTCGAGGTCTTTTCTTTGTAGGTTCATCAGACGACACTCTGAAGTGTCGGATTGTCTGTCTCCAGCGATAGTTGTGTAGGTTTTGGGTATGTTGCCGCATCCAGATGCGTAGTTGAGAAAAGGGCGTAGGCAAGAATGAGGTTGGGCTCTAACTCTTTAGGTTGAAAGCTGCAATTGAGCTGTTCTTTTATTTTTTATAGATACCGACACTAATCTGGGGCACCTTTTTTATGCCAGCTTTCTTTATGATTCAATACAATTATCATAAATCAGGAAACAGCACTATAAGTGCTATGAAACTGTCTTTACCCTTCATATATTTCCACGGAAAACACTGAAATCAATACCACCGGAATCAAAATTATGAGCAAAATACTAGATATTTTTAAAAGTAACCAAAATTTTGAATATTAGTCTGCATAATGGAAATCTAGTATCTCTAAGATACACTTTTGTTATAATTCGAAATTAATTGCTTGAATGGATTTGAAAAAAAATATTACACCGAACTCATCTTGGAGGGTATACCAAGCCACCGAAAACGATTTTGTTCCTCAATAAAAGAGACACAAAGAGATCCACAGACCTGGTTGTCCTCTCCACCAATGCGGAGGGGCTGATAGTTATTCTTACTCTAACAACTGTTCTTGCAACTATTAGAGAACAGGGTATATGCGTAGATCGGTGCGCGCCACCGATATCAATTCAAAACCTCGGACGCGACTAAAACTACTTGTAACTTATCAACGAAAGCCTAATATTTATTGGGAATATTATAAAATAAGCTAGTAATTATCTGGTTTTTTGTGAATACATTCAAAGTAGCGCCACGTTTTATAGAGAAAAAGATAAAAAATAATTTACATCGCAAAATGTGCTTGGGACATGCCACCGAGGCTCAAATTTCAGCGGTTTTTATTTTTTTTAACTATTTTAAATTTATTTTATCTAAAAGAAAACATAGACTTCTTCTAGTATTTGATCATAACTATCATACAAAAAAGAATCAAGCTTTTAGAAATCTATTTAATAGAGGTTTTTGGCCCGGACGGTTTTTTTGAGCCGTTTGCGAATGGCCCATGTATTACTTTATCAGATTTTATGATGCGTCAATATTTAATTAAGTATTTTATACATTTTGATGGCGGGCAAAGTTATCTGGACTTTTAGCCAACATTGCCCACGTTGATTTTTGACGCAAATATAGCCTCTAGAGAGATGAAATAAAAAGCCAATACAAGAATTTAGGCAATAATGGCGTTTACTTTAGGTTTTAAAACGATACTATACAAGGTTTCCTAGCAAAGTGGCTGGGCAAAGTTACCCTGACATTTTTTGTCTTTTTCATACAAACCGCATTTCACAAATTAAAAGTGCTAGGGTTGGCACTTCTTAGTTAACTGATCTTGTGATCGTAGTTGTTGTAGGTATAAAAAAACTGGTTATTTTTCATTCAGGTATTTATTTAATAAACTTTAATCAACATATTTATATAGGTACCCAAATGAAAATGAAATACTAATTGAGATCAAATGATGTTAGGAGCTAAATTAAAATAATTACTAAACTATTAGACATTTTCAGCTAACTGTCACTATTATTATTGCATTGTCACCGAAGACTCATAATTTTACCTAAATTCAGCTCAATTTGACACCGGGAAGTAGGTCAAATTAAGCTTGCAAGAATTGACCCGGACAAACATACTTACAAACATAGGAACTTACAAACATACAAACATTGCAAGTTAATTAAAAGCTTTAAAAAAAAACAAGTTTCTGAAGTGCCAACCCTAAGCTTATTTTGATGGCGGGCAATGTTGTCAATAGTAGATCGCTACATTGCTGGATAACTTTGCCCACCGCTATAACTCTTGTTTGAAAAGACATTCAGCAACGATAACAACATATTAATACTCCTAAAATGTTCTTACATATCATAATATTAATAAAACTAACCTGTGTTTTCGCCATCACTCACAATTCACTTATGAATTTGCACCAAAATTTGCCCGCGAAAATACGCACCTTACTCGAAGAGTTCCAACAAGTTACTGAGTGAAGCTAGCGACACACCAGATAGACAGTGTTGCTAGACACATAACCTATTTTCTATCAAATTCAAAAAATATTAACATATTATTCAAATATTTTTGCAATCTAAAGATTTGCTTAAAAATTGATCTTCGGGCAAAATTACCCTTGGTGGCAATGTTGGCGTATTTTACGGTAAATATTTCAATTTCAGTGTAACATATAAACTTTTGCCGGCAATGTTTACACCAATAGCCGGAAACTTGAACATTTTGTGATAAGTATATTGTTGTCGTTGAAAATAATCTTTGTCATATTTTCCGAATGGGCGGTTAAATGAGGTCCTTTGTTCTGAATTATCGGATTCGGAATCTGTTCAATGTTTCGTGAAAATAGGACAAAGTCCAATGTGTTTCAGCATTTGTAGGTTTCTGTCTCTACCTGTTCATCTGTGGAGTTCATTGCACTCGAAAGAATTGTAGGTGGGTAATAAAGATTTTAAAATACGTTATCTACAGGTACTTTACGACTAAGTTTAGAATATACATTCGGGAAGAGGATGTCTAGTCTAGGCTACCCTCACTATATAATTTTACACTTTTCACACTGTTCACACATGTCATCTCGTCTGTGTCACGAGATGTGTGAATCACGAAATTCTATTATCTCTCGTCTCCGCTTTAATAATAATGTAAAATTTATTTCAAGCAACGTAAGAATAGTACCGATGGTAAAAACTAATTCCAAGGCCCGTAGAAATAAATACCTTAAACCTAAAAATACATAATATATTTTGCTTTGGTAGAGTCTCAGCCTAAATGATGAGGAATACCTAACAGAACATAACAACAGACACAGACAAGCTAGAATAACCCAGATATTCGGGGACAGGCAAGGTGACAAACAGGAATAGTCCCTATTATCAAGTCCGTGACAGAGTTAACGATGTGTGAGTCCGTTCGATTTTGTACCAAGAGGAGAACGATAGATGGATAGATAATTCTTTATTGTTACACCAACATTATTACGAACTTAAACTAGAGAACTTAGATACTAAGTGCCAATTCAGACGTACCACAACCACACGACACCAACAACCACACCACAACGACGCGACGTGGTCGGGCGTATATTTGTATTGAAAATGAATTTCCAATTCACACGTACCACATTTTGTCATTGTTATCGACCACCTGTGTAATACGACCACATCGCAACCACATCGCAACCACATCGCGACGACATGACGTCATCAACAGCGCGTGCCTAGGTGGCGCCTGCCACATCGACATTTTGTCGGTACCACAACGCAACTGCAAAAAGTCGCTGCGACACTATTCACACGTAACCACAGCTGGACCACATTTTGTCGCTGCGACGTGGTGTGGTAGTGGTACGTGTGAATTGACGCTAATACATGGTGGCACAATTGGCGGCCTTATCGCTCAAAGCTAAGCATGCTAAGCCAGCCAGCCAAGCCATTCTGGCAACCCAAATACCGTTTGTAGGAACACGTAGGTAACTACCGAATGCCGTGAAAATACATCCAACCTTCAATTTTTCAGTAATAAATCGAATTGAAAATAATCACAGTACAGCATCCTGTAATATCCGGTCAATTTTACCCACGTGAATACAAGCAGCGACATTTCCACATTGCATGAAGCTTTTATGTTCGACTTCCCATACATGGACGTAGAAGTTTTGCTGCAGACTGTACCTACTTAATTAGTGTGCCTTTGACGGTAGCGTGTGTTTCGAATGCGAACCATATTTCCTCGAAGAAAATTAAAGTTATGAAACTGTTGCATGCATTTCTGACTGACTGACTTCATAAATTCATATTATGGCTGATTTATACAGGGTCAGTAACTGACTACAAATTCGAGGCAAGTCAGTGCTGACCCGAAAAAAACCCTGTGTAAACTGATTGGAAGTCAGTACAGTGGCTTGAAGTCAGCGCTGACTTTTAAAGTCAGTTGGCGCCCCCCGCCACCCGCGCACCCCCGCGCCAGCCAAATAAACCCCGTGTAAACAGACAAGTCAGTGCGTGGTTAGTCACTGCCGCTGCGTTGTAGAGTGACCACGTTTTTTTCACTGGCGATAAAAATCATGTCGTTGAATAGAGCTCGATATCATTGACAGCAATTCGTCAAAATTCTGTGGTGACATCCTCATAGCCAGTTTGTTTTTTTCAGTGCAAGATGTTTTGAAGTCGGTTGAGTATTTTTTTTTTTTGAAAATATTTTATAGTTATCTCATTTTCTACCATTTCTATTAACTCATTCAACAGCAAAATTGATAAATTTTTCAACAAATAATTAAATCGTCGTTTCAGTTGTTTTCGCGAATTCATTTTTCCCACTGACTTCACACACGTGTGCTCACCGTGAGAAACGCACCACTACTACTTAGGGAGTGTCCACATTGCGTTTTCTGAAGCGCGTTTTTGCTACGCGTTGCGAACGCGCGTTTGTATCGATACAAACGCGCGTTTGTATCGATACAAACGCGCGTTCGCAGCGCGTATCCGCGTTTGTATCGATACAAACGCGCGTTTGTATCGATACAAACGCGCGTTCGCATCGCGTTTGTATCGATACAAACGCGCGTTCGCATTGCGTTTGTATCGATACAAACGCGCGTTCGCATCGCGTTCGTAGTTTACTAGTTTGATTGCTAGTTTGCCTGCTAGTTTGTCTGATGTTTGTCTGCTAGTTTGTCTGCTAGTTTGTCTGCTAGTTTGTATGCTAGTTTGTCCCTTATCAAAAGTCCCTTCGTAAAAGTGTCCCGAAGCAAAAGTTTCTCGAAGCAAAAGTGTCCCTTAGCAAAGTGTCCCGAAGCAAAAGTGTCCCCAAGCAAAAGTGTCCCTTAGCAAAAGTGTCCCCAAGCAAAAGTGTCCCTTAGCAAAAGTGTCCCGAAGAAAAAGTGTCCCGAAGCAAAAGTGTCCCGAAGCAAAAGTGTCCCGAAGCAAAAGTGTCCCGAAGCAAAAAGTGTCCCGAAGCAAAAGTGTCCCGAAGCAAAAGTGTCCCGAAGCAAAAGTGTCCCGAAGCAAGTGTCCCGAAGCAAAAGTGTCCCGAAGCAAAAAGTGTCCCGAAGCAAAAGTGTCCCGAAGCAAAAGTGTCCCGAAGCAAAAGTGTCCCCAAGCTAAAGTGTGCCTTAGCAAAATTGTCCCTTAGCAAAAGTGTCCCGAAGCAAAAGTGTCCCCAAGCAAAAGTGTCCCCAAACAAAAGTGTCCCGAAGCAAAAGTGTCCCGAAGCAAATGTGTCCCGAAGCAAAAGTGTCCCGAAGCAAAAGTGTCCCGAAGAAAAAGTGTCCCGAAGAAAAAGTGTCCCGAAGCAAAAAGTGTCCCGAAGCAAAAAGTGTCCCGAAGCAAAAGTGTCCCGAAGCAAAAGTGTCCCTTAGCAAAAGTGTCCCGAAGCAAAAGTGTCCCGAAGCAAAAAGTGTCCCCAAGCAAAAGTGTCCCCAAACAAAAGTGTCCCGAAGCAAAAGTGTCCCGAAGCAAAAGTGTCCCCAAGCAAAAGTGTCCCCAAACAAAAGTGTCCCGAAGCAAAAGTGTCCCGAAGCAAATGTGTCCCGAAGCAAAAGTGTCCCGAAGCAAAAGTGTCCCGAAGCAAAAGTGTCCCGAAGAAAAAGTGTCCCGAAGCAAAAAGTGTCCCGAAGCAAAAGTGTCCCGAAGCAAAAGTGTCCCGAAGAAAAAGTGTCCCGAAGCAAAAGTGTCCCGAAGCAAAAAGTGTCCCGAAGCAAGTGTCCCCAAGCAAAAGTGTCCCTTAGCAATTGTCCCGAAGAAAGTGTCCCGAAACAAATGAAAAACTTAGAGCAAATAAGCAAATTAGCAAACAAACTAGCAGACAAACTAGCAGACAAACTAGCATACAAACTAGCATACAAACTAGCAGACAAAGGAGCATACAAAAAAGCAAAGTACAAAAGCAAACCCTGCTTAAACACGTTTGTATCCATAAAAACGCGATGCGAACGCGCGTTTGTATCGATACAAACGCGCGTTCGCACCGCGTTTGTATCGATACAAACGCGCGTTCGAACCGCGTTTGTATCGATACAAACGCGCGTTCGCATCGCGTTTGTATCGATACAAACGCAAACCGGGAGTGTACACATTGCGTTTTCTGCAGCGCGTTTTTGAGCTGCGCGTTCGCATCGCGTTCGCAACGCGTTTGTATCGATACAAACGCGCTACAAAAAACGCAATGTGGACACTCCCTAAGGGAGTGTCCACATTGCGTTTTCTGAAGCGCGTTTTTGCTACGCGTTGCGAACGCGCGTTTGTATCGATACAAACGCGCGTTCGCAGCGCGTATCCGCGTTTGTATCGATACAAACGCGCGTTTGTATCGATACAAACGCGCGTTCGCATCGCGTTTGTATCGATACAAACGCGCGTTCGCATTGCGTTTGTATCGATACAAACGCGCGTTCGCATCGCGTTTGTAGTTTACTAGTTTGATTGCTAGTTTGCCTGCTAGTTTGTCTGATGTTTGTCTGCTAGTTTGTCTGCTAGTTTGTATGCTAGTTTGTCCCTTATCAAAAGTGTCCAGAAGCTAACGTGTCCCTTCGTAAAAGTGTCCCGAAGCAAAAGTTTGTCAAAGCAAAAGTGTCCCTTAGCAAAGTGTCCCAAAGCAAAAGTGTCCCCAAGCAAAAGTGTCCCTTAGCAAAAGTGTCCCCAAGCAAAAGTGTCCCGAAGAAAAAGTGTCCCGAAGCAAAAGTGTCCCGAAGCAAAAGTGTCCCGAAGCAAAAGTGTCCCGAAGCAAAAAGTGGTCCGGAACAAAAGTGTCCCGAAGCAAGTGTCCCGAAGCAAAAGCGTCCCCAAGCAAGTGTCCCTTAGCAATTGTCCCTTAGCAAAAGTGTCCCTTAGCAAAAGTGTCCCGAAGCAAAAGTGTCCCCAAGCAAAAGTGTCCCGAAGCAAAAGTGTCCCGAAGCAAAAGTGTCCCGAAGCAAAAGTGTCCCGAAGCAAAAGTGTCCCCAAGCAAAAGTGACCCGAAGAAAAAGTGTCCCCAAGCAAAAGTGTCCCGAAGCAAAAGTGTCCCGAAGCAAAAGTGTCCCCAAGCAAAAGTGTCCCGAAGAAAAAGTGTCCCCAAGCAAAAGTGTCCCGAAGCAAAAGTGTCCCGAAGCAAAAGTGTCCCCAAGCAAAAGTGTCCCGAAGCAAAAGTGTCCCTTAGCAAAAGTTTCCCGAAGCAAAAGTGTCCTCAAGCAAAAGTGTCCCGAAGCAAAAGTGTCCCGAAGAAAAAGTGTCCCGAAGCAAAAGTGTCCCGAAGCAAAAGTGTCCCCAAGCAAAAGTGTCCCGAAGCAAAAGTGTCCCGAAGAAAAAGTGTCCCCAAGCAAAAGTGTCCCGAAGCAAAAGTGTCCCGAAGCAAAAGTGTCCCCAAGCAAAAGTGTCCCGAAGCAAAAGTGTCCCGAAGAAAAAGTGTCCCGAAGCAAAAGTGTCCCGAAGCAAAAGTATCCCGAAGCAAAAGTGTCCCCAAGCAAAAGTGTCCAGAAGCAAAAGTGTCCCGAAGCAAAAGTGTCCCGAAGAAAAAGTGTCCCGAAGAAAAAGTGTCCCTTAGCAAAAGTTTCCCGAAGCAAAAGTGTCCTCAAGCAAAAGTGTCCCGAAGCAAAAGTGTCCCGAAGAAAAAGTGTCCCGAAGCAAAAGTGTCCCGAAGCAAAAGTGTCCCCAAGCAAAAGTGTCCCGAAGCAAAAGTGTCCCGAAGAAAAAGTGTCCCCAAGCAAAAGTGTCCCGAAGCAAAAGTGTCCCGAAGCAAAAGTGTCCCCAAGCAAAAGTGTCCCGAAGCAAAAGTGTCCCGAAGAAAAAGTGTCCCGAAGCAAAAGTGTCCCGAAGCAAAAGTATCCCGAAGCAAAAGTGTCCCCAAGCAAAAGTGTCCAGAAGCAAAAGTGTCCCGAAGCAAAAGTGTCCCGAAGAAAAAGTGTCCCGAAGCAAAAGTGTCCCGAAGCAAACGAGTCCCGAAGCAAAAGTGTCCCGAAGCAAAAGTGTCCCGAAGCAAAAGTGTCCCCAAGCAAAAGTGTCCCCAAGAAAAAGTGTCCCCAAGCAAAAGTGTCCCCAAGCAAAAGTGTCCCGAAGCAAAAGTGTCCCTTAGCAAAGTGTCCCTTAACAAAAGTGTCCCGAAGCAAAAGTGTCCCGAAGCAAATGTGTCCCGAAGCAAAAGTGTCCCGAAGCAAAAGTGTCCCGAAGAAAAAGTGTCCCGAAGAAAAAGTGTCCCGAAGCAAAAGTGTCCCGAAGCAAAAAGTGTCCCGAAGCAAAAGTGTCCCGAAGCAAAAGTGTCCCGAAGCAAAAAGTGTCCCGAAGCAAAAGTGTCCCGAAGAAAAAGTGTCCCGAAGCAAAAGTGTCCCGAAGCAAAAAGTGTCCCGAAGCAAGTGTCCCCAAGCAAAAGTGTCCCTTAGCAATTGTCCCGAAGCAAAAGTAAAAGTGTCCCGAAACAAATGAAAAACTTAGAGCAAATAAGCAAATTAGCAAACAAACTAGCAGACAAACTAGCAGACAAACTAGCATACAAACTAGCATACAAACTAGCAGACAAACGAGCATACAAAAAAGCAAAGTACAAAAGCAAACCCTGCTTAAACACGTTTGTATCCATAAAAACGCGATGCGAACGCGCGTTTGTATCGATACAAACGCGCGTTCGCACCGCGTTTGTATCGATACAAACGCGCGTTCGAACCGCGTTTGTATCGATACAAACGCGCGTTCGCATCGCGTTTGTATCGATACAAACGCAAACCGGGAGTGTACACATTGCGTTTTCTGCAGCGCGTTTTTGAGCTGCGCGTTCGCATCGCGTTCGCAACGCGTTTGTATCGATACAAACGCGCTACAAAAAACGCAATGTGGACACTCCCCGTGTTTAAGCAGGGTTTGCTTTTGTACTTTGCTTTTTTGTATGCTCCTTTGTCTGCTAGTTTGTATGCTAGTTTGTCTGCTAGTTTGTTTGCTAATTTGCTTATTTGCTCTAAGTTTTTCATTTGTTTCGGGACACTTTCTTCGGGACACTTTTACTTTTGCTTCGGGACAATTGCTAAGGGACACTTTTGCTTGGGGACACTTGCTTCGGGACACTTTTTGCTTCGGGACACTTTTTGCTTCGGGACACTTTTTCTTCGGGACACTTTTTCTTCGGGACACTTTTGCTTCGAGACACTTTTGCTTCGGGACACTTTTGCTTCGGGACACATTTGCTTCGGGACACTTTTGCTTCGGGACACTTTTGTTTGGGGACACTTTTGCTTGGGGACACTTTTGCTTCGGGACACTTTTGCTTCGGGACACTTTTGTTTGGGGACACTTTTGCTTGGGGACACTTTTTCTTCGGGACACTTTTGCTTCGGGACACTTTTTGCTTCGGGACACTTTTTGCTTCGGGACACTTTTTCTTCGGGACACTTTTGCTTCGGGACACTTTTGCTTCGGGACACATTTGCTTCGGGACACTTTTGCTTCGGGACACTTTTGTTTGGGGACACTTTTGCTTGGGGACACTTTTGCTTCGGGACACTTTTGCTAAGAGACAATTTTGCTAAGGCACACTTTTGCTTGGGGACACTTTTGCTTCGGGACACTTTTGCTAAGGGACACTTTTGCTAAGGGACACTTTTTCTTCGGGACACTTTTGCTTCGGGACACTTTTGCTTCGGGACACTTTTGCTTCGGGACACTTTTGCTTCGGGACACTTTTGCTTCGGGACACTTTTGCTTGGGGACACTTTTGCTTCGGGACACTTTTGCTTCGGGACACTTTTTCTTCGGGACACTTTTGCTTCGGGACACTTTTGCTTGGGGACACTTTTGCTTCGGGACACTTTTTCTTCGGGACACTTTTTCTTCGGGACACTTTTGCTTCGGGACACTTTTGCTTCCCGAGACTTGTGCTTGGGGACACTTTTGCTTCGGGACACTTTTGCTTCGGGACACTTTTGCTTCGGGACACTTTTTCTTTGGGACACTTTTGCTTCGGGACACTTTTGCTTGGGGACACTTTTGCTTCGGGACACTTTTGCTTCGGGACAATTTTTCTTTGGGACACTTTTGCTTAGGGACACTTTTGCTTCGGGACACTTTTGCTTTGGGACACTTTTGCTTCGGGACACTTTTTCTTCGGGACACTTTTGCTTTGGGACACTTTTGCTTGGGGACACTTTTGCTAAGGGACACTTTTGCTTGGGGACACTTTTGCTTCGGGACACTTTGCTAAGGGACACTTTTGCTTCGAGAAACTTTTGCTTCGGGACACTTTTACGAAGGGACTTTTGATAAGGGACAAACTAGCATACAAACTAGCAGACAAACTAGCAGACAAACATCAGACAAACTAGCAGGCAAACTAGCAATCAAACTAGTAAACTACGAACGCGATGCGAACGCGCGTTTGTATCGATACAAACGCGCGTTTGTATCGATACAAACGCGGATACGCGCTGCGAACGCGCGTTTGTATCGATACAAACGCGCGTTTGTATCGATACAAACGCGCGTTCGCAACGCGTAGCAAAAACGCGCTTCAGAAAACGCAATGTGGACACTCCCCTTCATGTAAACAGTTAAAGTCAGTCGCGGCGCCGACATTGGCGCTGCGACTGACTTGTCTACTGACCCTGTGTAAATCAGCCATTACTTATAAGTACCTAAGTACCTAAATCTAGTCCCTTTTTTTTAGTACCTAAGTACCTACCTATCTAGTGGTTATTTTGTGACCCTATTATTCATAATCGACATGGTAAGCTCAATTATCTGCTAAATCAACAGAACATGATAGTGACTGGAAAAACATTATCCAACTAAAGCCTTATTAAATTGATAGGTAGGAGAGATTTACTTACAATGGAGTAAAAAAATCAGTGATGGTTATCTGTATTTTTTAGAACGCTAGTGGCCAAAAATGACTGTGCCTGGGTAATACCTAAATAAAATCTATAGGTAGGTAATAGAACAATAATAGCCTAGCACGATGGATCTAGGCATTCGTGAATTTAGCCGTGTAATAGTGCTTTTAAAATTTTGCACATTTACAATTCAATTTACATTTTCAATTCTGACTTTAAGGCTTGTTTCACTCTTCAGCGTGTCGCCAGTCGCGTTCGCGAGTTGACCATTCACAGCACAGAGAAATTAATTTTGACCATTCACAGCACAGAGTAATGTGCTGTGAATGGTCAACTCGTGGACGCGACGGGCGACACGCTGAAGAGTGAAACAAGCCTAAAGATCAGGCTTCAAACACCCAAAAATTTAAAAAATACGCTCGCTCATGTCATTAGGTAGGTAGGTACAGGGGCGTATTTACCCTTAGGCCAAGAGGGCCATGGCCCGGGGTGGCAGGCTACGAGGGGCGGCGCAAGCCACCCCTCAGCCTCTCAGCTTGCGCCTTTCTTTTTGGCCTTATAATGCCAAAAGAAATTTTAAAAAAAGCTTACCTGATTAACAAAAACTAAAATTTGGTTGGCGAGGGGCGGCTTGCGCCGCCTCTCGCTCTCAGCTTCATGAGCCTTTCTTTTTGTCCTTACATGCCAGAAGAAATTTAAAAAAAAGCCTACCGAACTAAATAAAAGGTAAAACTTATTTGGTTGAGAGAGAGGGGGGCTTGCACCGCCCCGTGCTTTCAGTTTCATGCGCCTTTCTTTTTGTCCTTATATGCCTGAAGAAAGTAAAAAAAGTCTACCTAACTAACAAAAGCTAAAACTTATTTGACTCGGAGCGAGGGGCGGCTTGCGCCGCCCCGCGCTTTCAGTTTCATGCGCCTTTCTTTTTATCCTTATATGCCCGAAGAAATTAAAAAAAAGCCTAGGGACCTAATTAACAAAAGCTAAAACTTATTTGGTTAAGAGCGAGGAACAAAAACTAAAATTTATTTAGTTGTAAAGTTTTAGACATCAAGACTATCGTTTCACTGACTGGCCATTTTCAGAGATTTTCATTTGACAGGAAACGTAGGATTTCTTATAAGCTCGAAGGGATAATTCGTTACAATAAATTGGTATTCTGGGAATAAATCCTCGAGACGATTTTAGGAAAACATTTCTTGTGTCACATGTTGCATTTGTCATAAAAAAATTCGGCTCGCTTCGCTCGCATATAGAATAGGAACCGAGGAACCGACAAGCAGCCAACCTTTTCTTTGAGAACCGTAAGCAAAATCAAGTGTCAAATATTGAATATGTCATAAAAAAATTCGGCTCGCTTCGCTCGCATATAGAATAGGAACCGACAAGCAGCCAACCTTTTCTTTGAGAACCGTAAGCAAAATCAAGTGTCACATTTGTCATAAAAAAATCCGGCTCGCTTCGCTCGCATATAGAATAGGAACCGACAAGCAGCCAACCTTTTCTTTGAGTACCGTAAGCAAAATCAAGTGTCACATGTTGCATTTGTCATTAAAAAAATCCGGCTCGCTTCGCTTGCATATAGAATAGGAACCGACAAGCAGCCAACCTTTTCTTTGAGAACCGTAAGCAAAATCAAGTGTCACATTTGTCATTAAAAAAATCCGGCTCGCTTCGCTCGCATATAGAATAGGAACTGACAAGCAGCCAACCTTTTCTTTGAGAACCGTAAGCAAAATCAAGTGTCAAATATTGAATTTGTCATATAAAAATCCGGCTCGCTTCGCTCGCATATAGAATAGGAACCGACAAGCAGCCAACCTTTTCTTTGAGAACCGTAAGCAAAATCAAGTGTCAAATATTGAATTTTTCATAAAAAAAATTCGGCTCGCTTCGCTCGCATATAGAATAGGAACCGACAAGCAGCCAACCTTTTCTTTGAGAACCGTAAGCAAAATAAAGTGTCAAATATTGAATTTGTCATAAAAAAATCCGGTTCGCTTCGCTCGCATATAGAATAGGAACCGACAAGCAGCCAACCTTTTCTTTGAGAACCGTAAGCAAAATCAAGTGTCACATGTTGCATTTATCATAAAAAAAAATCCGGCTCGCTTCGCTCGCATATAGAATAGGAACCGACAAGCAGCCAACCTTTTCTTTGAGAACCGTAAGCAAAATAAAGTGTCACTTACATTTGTCATAAAAAAATTCGGCTCGCTTCGCTCGCATATAGAATAGGGACCGACAAGCAGCCAACCTTTTCTTTGAGAACCGGAAGCAAAATCAAGTGTCACATGTTGCATTTGTCATAAAAAAATTCGGCTCGCTTCGCTCGCATATAGAATAGGAGCCTACAACCAGCCAACATTTTCTTTGAGAACCGTAAGCAAAATCAAGTGTCTGTTGTGGTCGTAGAAAAAATCGGCTCGCTTCGCTCGCTTATTAAGCTTCATGACTATTTTGCGAGCAAAGTGCAAACCAAGTTTCAAGCCCGAGACAAATATTTGCAGGGGGCGGCAAACCTTACTGGCCTAGGGCGCTGAATCTTAAAATACGCCTCTGGGTAGGTACAATGGTGAACGCCCATCTCTGATTAGTTAGCAAAGTACCTATAGAATAAAATCAGTCTTGAAGTAAAAGTTTGATTGGAAACAACATTAATTGCCCTCTAGTAGGTACCTACCTATCTTTCTCCTACCTATTGTCTCTTTTCTTTTGTAAGCTCGGTGAACTCAGGTGCTACATTTGTAATAAGCTTACCTATAAGTAGGTGCCCTTCAGTAGGTAAGTAAGTACCTACCTATATAGCCGCTTTGAGCACTCAAACGAGTTTGATCTATTTACTCAACGTGGCTGAAACGTATCAAATAATATGAAACACGAATAAGGGGCACGTGTAAATTACACAATAATGGTACAAACACATTTTCATAATAATTTGCTACAGTTTTTTATTTAAAATTTCTGATCTCGTGTCGGTGAACACAATTACATTATTTTCTAACTTTTAAACGAGTTTGAGGACTTAATTTTTGTTGGTACTTTTAGAAAGGGTAGGTAAAGTCAACCAACCCCTGGAAAGGGCAGTCCCCAATGAAACCCGTTCTTATATTTTCATGTTCGTACCGGGGTGTAAAGCGTGGGAGGAAAATCTTAATATTTCGTTCGTTGCCCCGACGGGCTAGACATCTGTCCTTGTGTTAAAAGACGTTTTCCTCACTATCAGGTGTCGAGCATGTCTGGGATATAAGAATTATTATATACTCACGTAGGTACCTACCTACAGTCAATTTTAAAAGTTCTAACACAATCTTGCCAATAATAATCTTATGTATTTACCTACCTGTGTTTATTTTTTAAAATGTTAACGTAAGATTGCGGGAAAAATATTAGGTACCTATGTAGTTTCTAAAAAATCTTCCAGACTAGAAGCGACATGCTTATTACGCCTATTTGGCAATATAACAAACTTATTTAAAAGAAAACTTGTCAATTGTATACCGACAAAGAGATGAAGCAATCCTTTTCGGGAGCAAGCTAAATAAACAAGCTGAGGACGAAGGAGTCTCCATGGAGCATGGTCGAAAGGTGTTCGAAAATTGCCAACTCCAAATTCAAATCTATGATGACTTTTCAAATTTATAACTACATAGTATCTACTTATCGGAAATATTCTAGCTTGAAAATCAATTCAGGATTTTCCGCTTTTTTTGTTCGTCAATCAGGCGAAACCTGTAAACGGATTTGAAAAGGGTATCCCTCGGTTTTCCTTTTCAGCGCTGATGTGTTTACGTAACTCCAATATGTTTTTGCGGAGCTTCATTTATTTCCATTAGATAGCCATTAGAAAAGAATTTACTTACTGTAACTCTGACTTTTACCTACCTATATTTCGTTTGTAGAGTCACGATAGAGATACCTACCTACCTAGAATTATAAGTAAGTACATACCTAGTTAGATAAATATATAGTCAGAGGCTTCAGAAGTCAGAACTTTAACCCTGTAAATTCATAATGGATTTAGAGGCTTCCTAGAGCTCAGATGGTTGCTAAATCTGTTGCCGTCTCTTTTCATTGACATACTTAAGAGTGACAAGAAAAAACATCAAGCCTTGCTAAATTGACAAATTATTAAGAATAATAGATTAGGTAGGTAAGCGTTTAAAACTCAATTAGAGGATACGTTTTTGGACGAAATACTGGCCAAGATTTGAAGCTTTGATTAGCCTGGGGCGCGATTCAACCCTTATCGGAATGAATTTCAAATTCGGAAAGTGAAGTTCCTTCGCTAAAATAAACGTAACTTTCCGAAGAAAATCATCGAATCGGATGCAATCCGAGAAGTGTGTAGCACATTATTTTCGAATGGCTTAATCCAATCATGCTCCAATCAAGATTTGGACCTACTATGCCGCACCGCTCTACTTTCTTGTAGGTAGTTTATTTTCATCAGGCATAACGCAAATGTAGTTGGGAACAGAGGCTCTAAAGTTTCACATAAACAGGGATTTTACTACCAAACCTACGATAGAATATTCAATATTCGCGGGAAATAACAATGGAATGCAATAATCGTTTACCACCTGCCAACGGAGAGTTAACTTAAAATCAATATGGAGGGTAATTCGCTCTTCCTCCCAAACTATTACTTTCATGCAGGGACTTAATCAGGTTTTATGTTTGTGGGTAGCTACGTTCTCAAAAAGATTATATTTATTTTCTTAGTTTTATTTAAAACCAGCGCCGAAATGTCAATCGCGTAGGACGTTGTTGTATCGTAATTATGCAAAAGTTAAATGTATTATGTGCATAAATTATTGTAATCAAATCATAGACCAGTTCAAATAAAAGCATCGGGGTAGAAGCATACGCGCACCGAAGTGAAATAATCATAAATTAAAAATTTAAAGAAACCTCAGATATTATAATGAACACTCGGATCTCGATTAAGGCACCTTTCGAGCGAGATAAAATCTCATCAAAATCGGTCCATCCGTTCAGGAGCTATGATCGGCACCTTTCAAGCAAGATAACAATCTCATCAAAATCGGTCCATCCGTTCAGGAGCTATGATGCCACAGACAGACACACAGATACACAATACAAACTTAATTATACTTGTCCCTTCTCATAACTAGTTAAACGGACGAACAACAACATAACTCAAATAGACTCTGGATTTGACCCTGGCTATCTACTACCTCCTAATTATTTTTTTAAAGACAACAACTAACAACTAACAACTCTGTGTAAAATCAGCAAAATCCTAATCTAACATAACAATCAACATACCTAGATCCGAAATGAAGTTAAGAGTATTTTGTGATGAAAAAGCAACTATTTTGTAGTTTATCGTTCTCTCGCCCCTAACAAATGGGACCGTATTTATTTAGGCAGTTTACTTGTTGTTATTATCTTCTTTATTATGTAAACTATGTAGCTATCGGCAGTAACAATTATTGAGCCTTTCAATATACCTACTTACTTACCTAATACTTTGCCTCAAGCGCTATTCAACCCTTTTATTCGGAAATTGACGTTTCTTCGCGGAAAAAACGTCAACTTCCCAAAGTCTTCGAATCGGTGCATTTCGAGAAGTGTGAATCGCACTGCAGGTAAAGCATTCTGAGACACGAGTGTCACGTGGGCTACACATAAATCATGTAAAATAGTTATAGGTGTATTAAATAAGATTGTTTTTATGTGTGAATATGTAACTCTAGATTGGAACCTGGATTGTGACGTAAGCTCCATATCCCATAACTCCCGGAATAGCAGACCTAAACTTTTTGGATCATCGGGATTACCTATGCAATCCCCTGAAAAGCCTGAATAGAAAAATCTAGGCTGCAGCTTTGTCTACTGTAGGTATAGAAATTAATATTATAAAGCCCTATACCTACCTACAGATCGCGTCATGTAGAAAGAACCCTGGAATTAAGTGGAGTTTGTGTCATGTTTGCAAATAGGTAACCCATGCAAACATGAGACAAGGCACACCACACCCCTTCCCCTTTCTTCCAGCGTTCTTTTTACATGACGCGAACTCTACCTACCTACCCTACCTAAGTTACAAATGTAAGATTAGAAGGATTAAAAAAAATCATCATTTTCAATAAATCCATATGAACCCAGACGCACATAGGCCTTATAATAAAGCCGAATAAAACCGGGGTGGCCGCTATAATAGTCATCAATAAATTACAATGCTCCGTAGACACCTGCATTAATGTTAATGACCAACTACGCGTTAATTAATACATTAAAAGAAGCCTTGGCTACATTAAGAATAACGTCCTGCTGCGCCGTCAAAAGCTAAGTATTTCACTGAGATACCTAGGTACCTTACACGTTAACTCACAACAAAATTGAAAAAAACTTGCACAATGGAGGTTGAAACAGCTGCACAGGTGGCAGCAATGAGTGTGCTGAACTATTATTATAATGCATTTATCAATCAATAGACAAATGATAAAACAGAAAAAAATACGAAAAACAGAGCTCAAGAGCATCGCTTAGCGCGTTTAACCCCTTTGATGTGTCGAGAAAAGCGACACCGGAGCAATCGCCTAATGTCTTACTATGCCATAAGTAAGTACCTACCTACCTAATGCCGTTAGTAAATTAACGCGTACAAACCTTGGCCACATCTACATAATATGAGTTTAGAGAGTACATAATTAATATGAGTGGACGCAGCATAAAAGGTATCGTCGACCTTACCTTAACCGATTCCTTAATACTTACTGATGTAGAGATAAGACGAGTTATAAGAATTTATTACGAAGATTTGTACAAATCTGCAAGCTAATTTGTTTAAAACTTTTCAGTTTTATGTTTTACCTTTGTTTGCCTCGGGAACAATTCGAAGTCGATCAATCAGCTACGCAGCTTCAGCGAAAAGTAATAAAATGGAACGTTTATCGGACTAGATAGAATATTGTCGGACCATTCCTTTTCTGAACCATTTAACGAGCAACAAAGCGATAGCTATACAACACTAGTTTTTGTAACATTAGTTATTTTGGTGAAACTAAATAAAACCAGTTGCCGTAGAACGCTCTACGAAACCCGATAAGGTTCGTAGCGTACCGCTACGAATCGTAGCTCAGCGATACAATGGGGTCAATAACTTAGTATTTTTAAAATAACATTAAGAGGCATTAGACAAAATTTTCTGATTTACGTGATGTTTTGGGGCAGGATTTTTCAATGAAAACACTGTATTTATAAAAAAATTATGGCACAGCATGAAATATCATTTCAATTTTGTACTATTAAATGAGCTACTTTTGTATTTTTATTATTTCTTTTTGATTAATCGACCTCAAACCGGCGACTGTTTTGTGAATTTTTGCTGTAAGAGGTTTAGAAATCACCATATTTACGAATCATTTTGACGTCCAAATGGTATAAAAAAATTACGATGTTTTGCTGTGATAGTCAACCAAACTATTAAATGGATCACTTTTTACTACCTTTATTTAGTTTTTGAGTAAAAAAATCTTTAACTTAGTCCAAATTTCGAGAAAACGGCCAAAGAATTGCTTTTGATTTTGGCTACTTAGAACTGACTTAGAACTCTTGTTCGTAAAATTAACAAAACAGAAATAAACTTGAGTTCAAAATCAATCCTTTTCTGAAAAAAAAAATGCAAAAAGATTAAAAAATTGGCAATGAAAAATCTTTTAAAACAACCTAAAACGCGTCGTATCTACTACCCTATCTACTCGACGCAAGCAGACCGCGCCGAGCGCTTCTAGGGGGTGGACGTATCGCTTTGCATCCCGGAGCTCGTACTGAGTCGACTCGCAAAGCACGTCGCCGGCTACGAAGAATATAGCGAAATAGGAGCGTTTGATACATTGGTTGCTAAGTTATTAATTACCTATTTTTAAATATTTTCTGCGGGGCTAAAAAGGCCGTTAAAGCAGAATAATGATCTGAATTGTTGTGTAACTAATAATGTAATAATAGGGTGACAGCGAGCTGATCTGATGATGGAGTCAGGACCTGTTCCATGGAATTTTATGATGATATGGGTATCAAATGAAAGGGCTTGATGAGCGCAACACAATGCTGATCTGATGATGGAGTCAGGACCTGTTCCCTGGAACTTTTTAATGATATGGGTATCAAATGAAAGAGCTTGATGAGCGCAACACAATGCTGATCTGATGATGGAGTCAGGACCTGTTCCATGGAACTTTTTAATGATATGGGTATCAAATGAAAGGGTTTGATGAGCGAAACACAATGCTGATCTGATGATGGAGTCAGGACCTGCTCCATGGAACTTTTTAATAATATGGGTATCAAATGAAAGGGCTTGATGAGCGCAACACAATGCTGATCTGATGATGGAGTCAGGACCTGTTCCATGGAACTTTTTAATGATATGGGTATCAAATTAAAGGGCTTGACGAGCGCAACACAATGCTGATCTGATGATGGAGTCAGGACCTGTTCCCTAGAACTTTTTAATGATATGGGTATCAAATGAAAGGGCTTGATGACCGAAACACAATGCTGATCTGATGATGGAGTCAGGACCTGTTCCATCGAACTTTATAATGATATGGGTATCAAATGAAAGAGCTTGATGAACGCAACACAATGCTGATCTGATGATGGAGTCAGGACCTGTTCCATGGAACTTTTTAATGATATGGGTATCAAATGAAAGGGTTTGATGAGCGAAACACAATTCTGATCTGATGATGGAGTCAGGACCTGCTCCATGGAACTTTTTAATGATATGGGTATCAAATGAAAGGGTTTGATGAGTGAAACACAATTCTGATCTGATGATGGAGTCAGGACCTGCTCCATGGAACTTTTTAATAATATGGGTATCAAATGAAAGGGCTTGATGAGCGCAACACAATGCTGATCTGATGATGGAGTCAGGACCTGTTCCATGGAACTTTTTAATGATATGGGTATCAAATGAAAGGGTTTGATGAGCGAAACACAATTCTGATCTGATGATGGAGTCAGGACCTGTTCCATGGAACTTTTTAATAATATGGGTATCAAATGAAAGGGCTTGATGAGCGCAACACAATGCTGATCTGATGATGGAGTCAGGACCTGTTCCATGGAACTTTTTAATGATATGGGTATCAAATGAAAGGGTTTGATGAGCGAAACACAATTCTGATCTGATGATGGAGTCAGGACCTGCTCCATGGAACTTTTTAATAATATGGGTATCAAATGAAAGGGCTTGATGAGCGCAACACAATGCTGATCTGATGATGGAGTCAGGACCTGTTCCATGGAACTTTTTAATGATATGGGTATCAAATTAAAGGGCTTGATGAGCGCAACACAATGCTGATCTGATGATGGAGTCAGGACCTGTTCCCTGGAACTTTTTAATGATATGGGTATCAAATGAAAGGGCTTGATGACCGAAACACAATGCTGATCTGATGATGGAGTCAGGACCTGTTCCATCGAACTTTATAATGATATGAGTATCAAATGAAAGAGCTTGATGAGCGCAACACAATGCTGATCTGATGATGGAGTCAGGACCTGTTCCATGGAACTTTTTAATGATATGGGTATCAAATGAAAGGGTTTGATGAGCGAAACACAATGCTGATCTGATGATGGAGTCAGGACCTGCTCCATGGAACATTTTAATAATATGGGTATCAAATGAAAGGGTTTGATGAGCGCAACACAATGCTGATCTGATGCTGGAGTCAGGACCTGTTCCATGGAACTCTTTAATGATATGGGTATCAAATTAAAGGGCTTGATGAGCGCAACACAATGCTGATCTGATAATGGAGTCAGGACCTGTTCCATGGAATTTTTTAATGATATGGGTATTAAATGAAAGGGTTTGATGAGCGAAACACAATGCTGATCTGATGATGGAGTCAGGACCTGGTTCATGGAACTTTTTAATCATATGGGTATCAAATGAAAGGGCTTGATGAGCAAAACATAATGCTGATCTGATGATGGAGTTATGACCTGTTCCATGGAACTTTTAATGATAATATGGGCATCAAATGAAAGGGCTTGATGAACAAAACACAATGCTGATCTGATGATGGAGTCAGGACCTGTTCCCTGGAACTTTACAATGATATGGGTATCAAATGAAAGGGCTTGATGAGCGAAACACAAAGCCGGGTCGGGGTTTACTTTGACTTTGATTCTTGATTTTGACTTTCACTTTGATTCTTGATTCTTGATTTTCAATTTTAGTTTCTCTATTCTCGGATCTCGGATTCTTGATTTTCGATTTTCGAGTCTCAATTCTTGATTATCGGATCTTAGATATCGGGTTCTTGATTCTTGATTTTGATTCTTGATTTTCAATTTTCGATTATCGATTCTCGGATCTTGTATCTCGGATTCTTAATTCTTGATTTTCAATTTTTTAATTTTTGATTTGTGATTCTTGATTCTTGTTTCTCATTTCTCGATTCTCGGATCTCGGATTTTTATTTTGATTTTTATTTCTTGATTTTGATTTTAAAATTAAAATCAAGATTAAAAATGAAAAATCAAACATCAAAAATCGAAGTCAAAAGTAAATCCTAACCCAGCTTTGTGTTTCGCGCATAAAACCCTTTCATTTGATACCCATATCATTATAAAGTTCCATGGAACAGGTCCTGATTCCATCATCAGATCAGCATTGTGTTTTGCTCATTAAACCCTTTCATTTGATACCCATATCATTATAAAGTTCGATGGAACAGGTCCTGACTCCATCATTTTAATTGTAACATTTGTAATAATTGCTTACATAAAAAAAATATATAAAAAAAAATTACAAACAAAAAGTGTGTCACCGAAAAGAGTGTTAGGCCCCAAACCGTGTTTGTTGCCCTGGTTCTTCACGGTCTTGGTCGCGAAGGAACAGGAGTAGAATCACCTAGCTCTTAAGACGTTTCAAAGTGGTACACTTGTGATCTTATTGAATAAACGAATTTGACTTTTGACTTTTGACTATTAGATCAGCATTGTGTTGCGCTCATCAAGTCCTTTCATTTGAGACCCATATCATTAAAAAGTTCCATGAAGCAGGTCCTGACTCCATCATCAGATCAGAATTGTGTTTCGCTCATCAAACCCTTTCATTTGATACCCATATCATTAAAAAGTTCCATGGAACAGGTCCTGACTCCATCATCAGATCAGCATTGTGTTGCGCTCATCAAGCCCTTTCATTTGATACCCATATTATTAAAAAGTTCCATGGAGCAGGTCCTGACTCCATCATTAGATCAGCATTGTGTTGCGCTCATCACGTCCTTTCATTTGATACCCATATCATTAAAAAGTTCCATGAAGCAGGTCCTGACTCCATCATCAGATCAGAATTGTGTTTCGCTCATCAAACCCTTTCATTTGATACCCATATCATTAAAAAGTTCCATGGAACAGGTCCTGACTCCATCATCAGATCAGCATTGTGTTGCGCTCATCAAGCCCTTTCATTTGATACCCATATTATTAAAAAGTTCCATGGAGCAGGTCCTGACTCCATCATCAGATCAGCATTGTGTTTCGCTCATCAAACCCTTTCATTTGATACCCATATCATTAAAAAGTTCCATGGAACAGGTCCTGACTCCATCATCAGATCAGCATTGTGTTGCGTTCATCAAGCTCTTTCATTTGATACCCATATCATTATAAAGTTCGATGGAACAGGTCCTGACTCCATCATCAGATCAGCATTGTGTTTCGGTCATCAAGCCCTTTCATTTGATACCCATATCATTAAAAAGTTCCATGGAACAGGTCCTGACTCCATCATCAGATCAGCATTGTGTTGCGCTCATCAAGCTCTTTCATTTGATACCCATATCATTATAAAGTTCGATGGAGCAGGTCCTGACTCCATCATCAGATCAGAATTGTGTTTCGCTCATCAAACCCTTTCATTTGATACCCATATCATTAAAAAGTTCCATGGAACAGGTCCTGACTCCATCATCAGATCAGCATTGTGTTGCGCTCATCAAGCTCTTTCATTTGATACCCATATCATTATAAAGTTCGATGGAGCAGGTCCTGACTCCATCATCAGATCAGAATTGTGTTTCGCTCATCAAACCCTTTCATTTGATACCCATATCATTATAAAGTTCCATGGAACAGGTCCTGACTCCATCATCAGATCAGCATTGTGTTGCGCTCATCAAGCCCTTTCATTTAATACCCATATTATTAAAAAGTTCCATGGAGCAGGTCCTGACTCCATCATTAGATCAGCATTGTGTTGCGCTCATCACGTCCTTTCATTTGATGCCCATATCATTAAAAAGTTCCATGAAGCAGGTCCTGACTCCATCATCAGATCAGAATTGTGTTTCGCTCATCAAACCCTTTCATTTGATACCCATATCATTAAAAAGTTCCATGGAACAGGTCCTGACTCCATCATCAGATCAGCATTGTGTTGCGCTCATCAAGCCCTTTCATTTGATACCCATATTATTAAAAAGTTCCATGGAGCAGGTCCTGACTCCATCATCAGATCAGAATTGTGTTTCGCTCATCAAACCCTTTCATTTGATACCCATATCATTAAAAAGTTCCATGGAACAGGTCCTGACTCCATCATCAGATCAGCATTGTGTTGCGCTCATCAAGCTCTTTCATTTGATACCCATATCATTATAAAGTTCGATGGAGCAGGTCCTGACTCCATCATCAGATCAGAATTGTGTTTCGCTCATCAAACCCTTTCATTTGATATCCATATCATTAAAAAGTTCCATGGAACAGGTCCTGACTCCATCATCAGATCAGCATTGTGTTGCGCTCATCAAGCTCTTTCATTTGATACCCATATCATTATAAAGTTCGATGGAGCAGGTCCTGACTCCATCATCAGATCAGAATTGTGTTTCGCTCATCAAACCCTTTCATTTGATACCCATATCATTATAAAGTTCCATGGAACAGGTCCTGACTCCATCATCAGATCAGCATTGTGTTGCGCTCATCAAGCCCTTTCATTTGATACCCATATTATTAAAAAGTTCCATGGAGCAGGTCCTGACTCCATCATTAGATCAGCATTGTGTTGCGCTCATCACGTCCTTTCATTTGATGCCCATATCATTAAAAAGTTCCATGAAGCAGGTCCTGACTCCATCATCAGATCAGAATTGTGTTTCGCTCATCAAACCCTTTCATTTGATACCCATATCATTAAAAAGTTCCATGGAACAGGTCCTGACTCCATCATCAGATCAGCATTGTGTTGCGCTCATCAAGCCCTTTCATTTGATACCCATATTATTAAAAAGTTCCATGGAACAGGTCCTGACTCCATCATCAGATCAGCATTGTGTTGCGCTCATCAAACCCTTTCATTTGATACCCATATTATTAAAATGTTCCATGGAGCAGGTCCTGACTCCATCATCAGATCAGCATTGTGTTGCGCTCATCAAGCTCTTTCATTTGATACCCATATCATTAAAAAGTTCGATGGAGCAGGTCCTGACTCCATCATCAGATCAGAATTGTGTTTCGCTCATCAAACCCTTTCATTTGATACCCATATCATTAAAAAGTTCCATGGAACAGGTCCTGACTCCATCATCAGATCAGCATTGTGTTGCGCTCATCAAGCCCTTTCATTTGATACCCATATTATTAAAAAGTTCCATGGAGCAGGTCCTGACTCCATCATCAGATCAGAATTGTGTTTCGCTCATCAAACCCTTTCATTTGATACCCATATCATTAAAAAGTTCCATGGAACAGGTCCTGACTCCATCATCAGATGAGCTAGCTGTCACCATATTATTTCATTGTAGTCGGAACTTGACTGACATGCTGAGATCCAAGTTTCAACTCAATCGGACTATTTACTGAAGAGTTCTGTTGAAAAGCTCCTGACTCCATCAGATCAGCACAATATGGTTTATGGGACAAAAAAACAAACATTTATTTTTTTGTAATTATTTGTATTCAAAGTGTAACTAACCCGACTTTGTTTTGTGTTATACCTATAGGTACCTACCTAAGTACCTACCCAAAAAGTATTTTTACTATCTCAAATAAATCAATCACATGAAAATTACCAAAACCGTTTAGTCTAAGAAACGGAGCGCTGTTCATTGGGTGTTAGAATTTAGCAACTTTTGTCCCTCCGAGCGCTGATTTTGTCGAGTGCGAAATTGTATACTGGCTCTTAAGTATTTAGTTATTTGTATTTGGTAATTTGGTAAAACTAAATAAAAACCAGTTGTCGTAGAACGCTCTACGAAACCCGTTAAGGTTCGTAGCATACCGCTACGAATCGTAGCTCAGTGATACAATGGGGTCAATAACTTAGTATTTTCTAACGCCGGCTCCATACGTTGGGACCAACGTTGGTCCCAACGTTGGGGCCAAGATTTCGTGAACCATCCACACGTTGGCGATACACCAGTCTTGTTCCGTCAGAGCCAACGTGCAGACGTCCGATGTCTGCGCGTCCGATACAGAAATTGAAATTTCTCTAAGTGATTTTACATTACTGAATACCAATTTTATCACAATCACATCACATCATGTCACTATCACACTTCACACAACACACTATATTATAAATGCGAAAGTTTGGATGTTTGGATGTATGTTTGTTCCTCTATAACACGACAACCACTTAACCGATATGGGTGATATTTAAAATATAGATAGATAATAACCGGAAATAGGACATAGGCTACTTTTTATCCCAAAAAATTGCACGGTTCCCGTAACATAAAAAAAAATAGTAGACTCCATCATCAGATCAGCTCGCTGTCACCATATTATTACATTGTAGTCAGAACTTGACAAATATGCAGAGTTTCAACTCAATCGGCTTATTTACTGAGGAGTTCTGTTGAACAGCTCTTGACTCCATCATCAGATCAGCTTGTTGATACCATAATATTTCATTGTCACCGAGAATCTATAAGTGTGCAAAATTTCAGCCCGATAGTTCTACAAACACAATAAATAAGGAATACGATGACATTCTCGCTCGTCAGTTGACACGTGCGCTCACGATGCGCG
The DNA here is from genome assembly GCA_958496255.1 of Camptogramma bilineatum. Classification (NCBI taxonomy): domain Eukaryota; kingdom Metazoa; phylum Arthropoda; class Insecta; order Lepidoptera; family Geometridae; genus Camptogramma; species Camptogramma bilineatum. The sequence continues at coordinate 10,484,642 of OY292456.1, forward strand.
TCGAAACGGGACTGAGCATAGCGCCAACCAACGTGTGGACGGATCACCAACGTTGGCGCGCCAACTTCCTTTGATAAAACCGACACGGCACGGCCAAGCCCCAACGTTGGCCCCAACGTTGGCGCCAAGCTATTTTGTCAGCTCCACACGTTGGTGAGAGGCATTGGCCCCAACGTTGGCCCCAACGTGTGGATGCGGGGTAACGCCGGCTCCATACGTTGGGACCAACGTTGGTCCCAACGTTGGGGCCAAGATTTCGTGAACCATCCACACGTTGGCGATACACCAGTCTTGTTCCGTCAGAGCCAACGTGCAGACGTCCGATGTCTGCGCGTCCGATACAGAAATTGAAATTTCTCTAAGTGATTTTACATTACTGAATACCAATTTTATCACAATCATATCACATCATGTCACTATCACACTTCACACAACACACTATATTATAAAAGCGAAAGTTTGGATGTTTGGATGTATGTTTGTTCCTCTCTAACACGACAACCACTTAACCGAAATGGGTGATATTTAAAATATAGATAGATAATAACCGGAAATAGGACATAGGCTACTTTTTATCCCAAAAAATTGCACGGTTCCCGTAACATAAAAAAAAATAGTAGACTCCATCATCAGATCAGCTCGCTGTTACCATATTATTACATTGTAGTCAGAACTTGACAAATATGCCGAGTTTCAACTCAATCGGTCTATTTACTGAGGAGTTCTGTTGAACAGCTCTTGACTCCATCATCAGATCAGCTTGTTGATACCATAATATTTCATTGTCACCGAGAATCTATAAGTGTGCAAAATTTCAGCCCGATAGTTCTACAAACACAATAAATAAGGAATACGATGAAATTCTCGCTCGTCAGTCGACACGTGCGCTCACGATGCGCGTCGAAACGGGACTGAGCATAGCGCCAACGTGTGGACGGATCCCCAACGTTGGCGCGCCAACTTCCTTTGATAAAACCGACACGGCACGGCCAACTCCCAACGTTGGCCCCAACGTTGGGGCCAAGCTATTTTGTTCAGCTCCACACGTTGGTGAGAGACGTTGGGGCCAACGTTGGCCCCAACGTGTGGATGCGGGGTTACAGTAGTCCAAATCGTTATATCTATGATGTGGTCCGCTAAGAAATTATAGAATGAATTTTTGTAGAAACAAATATTTAAAGTCACAGACATTTTCAGAAAAAAAAATACTTTGCTAAAAATTTTCACAAACCAAAAACTTTCCTGCTGATCATGCTTTTTTTGAGAACATGTATTTTATATGTTAAAAATTTTTTATACACGTTCTTAAAATGTTGCATTTATTATTACACTTTAAAATTAACTAATCTGTTATCAAAATTAATAAAAATGGGAAACTTCAGAGGTGAGCCTGAGGCACGCCTGAAGTTTTTGAATCGTCAAAATTACCCGACTGTTGCAAAGGTTGAGCAGCCTTGGGTTACGTCATTACTTGAATGTTGATTGGTGCTTATATAAGTTATGTGCAGATGAAATAAGTAGCAAGTTTTTACGATTGCCTACTTGCGAACAAAGAGGATTAAAATTAAGTATGCAATGTTGCGTTTGCTCAACTCTGAGTAGATTTGATAACGATGGCGAGAGACAGAGTCGAGTGAGAGAGTGAATGAGCAAGAGGTAGATAAGGGTTTTTATTTGCTCGGGACACCATCATCATTCTAACGCCGGCTCCATACGTTGAGAGGCATTGGGACCAACGTTGGCCCCAACGTGTGGATGCGGGGTAAGTAGGTACCTACCTAACATTAGTTATTTGGTAAAACCACAGAATAAGTAAAACTAAATAAAACCAGTTGCTGTAGAACGCTCTACGAAACCCGTAAAGGTTGATTCACGTTACACCGGGCCGGTTCGTAGCGAACGAAGGTACAGGTAGCTCAGTGATAGATACCTAGTCCTATTTTATTTTAGGGATAGATGGAGGGAGTTGGGGAAGATCTTTGCCCAGCAGTGGGACGATATAGGTTGATAAAACATAAAAAAATACATTAGTGCATTTTTTCAAAAATAATGGACACGTATTTTTTCTTTTTTTACGTATTTAATCAAAAGATTACTCGATAATAGTTAAAATGTGGCATGACGTCACAATTCGTGTAGATTTTATACTTAATTATGACGTTTTAAGTATTTTTTATGATTTTGAAAGCAAAAAATTCGTGTCTAATGTTTTTTTATTATCTAACTGACGGACTAAATACAGTTTTTTTTTTTTACCCAGACATCATCCCTATTTTCTAAAGATCTGAGAGAATGTCTACCTAATAGGTTCTTGGGAGTCTTGATCTTATTTTTGCTTTGAATTTTCTTTCAGAATACTTACATACGACAGTGATAAAAAATGGAAACAATATTATTATTTTTACATTTCATTTTATTCGTTAGTCACCAAATCAGTTTACAATTAATAAACTTTAGATCAAAATAGGTACCTATCTCAGGACACCTACATATATAACTTAAATAATAAAATTATAAACAAAATGCTTGTTTTATGACAATAGTTATGAGCTGAAGCTCGATAAGTAGGTTAGATTAATGTAACGTGTAACAGTGAGAGAGCTTTCTCTGGCCTCAACTTTTTCTACTACCTACTTTTTATTATTAAGTACGAGAATATGTATCCGATTGTTGTTTTTCCCCCTTACTTATGAAAGATGTTTAAAGTTGAACACTGGTTGAACAACGTCCTGTCTCTGTTTGTCACTATCCACAAATAAAGACAGGACGTTGTTTAAACAGTGTTTCACTTTAAACATCTTTCATAAGTAAGGCCCTTTGAATATAAGTATTTGCTAAGGAACTGGCAAGTGTTCAATTTACTTTAATTGTAAGAGCCCGAAGAACGCGAAATAACAAAATATTCATGAAACTAGTGGAGAGTGCGACCAGCATGCATGATTTTCGTGTGAAAATTGTGAAATTATCTTACAAATTGCAAAAAGGTTTTTTGATTAAAATTTTTGAGTTTTTTTCACTTTACTCTCGTCAACAGCTTATGAGCGGCCGTTTATCATGAAATCAAATATTCGCTTGGTATTACAAAAGTATTGATTTCTTTGTTAATCTACTGGATTTTATCTTTTCGTTAGTGCTTAAATTTTCAATCTTTTGGCAAAAAAGATACAGGGTGTGGCAAATTCTTGGTCACTGAAGGGTAGCTACCTTTTCTCTTGTAGTTAGAGAGTTTTGTTCTTAGGAAACTTCGGTTTTATTTGGAAGAAAAAAATTATTGCATTTTTAGATTTTTGAAAAAAAGTACAGTTAGCCTAAAAAAATACATTTGTCAAAAAAAACAAGTTGGTCTTAATCGACTCTATTTCCCTCCAGGAACACTTCTCCCAAAGTAACTTATCAAATCAAATCGTAAGTTCTTGCAATAATTAAAAAAAACACACCCATACATTTTCTATAAAATTAGTACCTAGTTGTAAACATTATAGTGCCAATTATTCGATTGTTATTAATTTAAATTCGTAACTGCTTCGGCATGCTGGGAGGCTATTGTAAAGCCTTATGCGCCTCAGACAGAGCCGCAAGAGAGAATGGTAATTTTACATCTGCAGGGAAGCACTTTGTTCTAAATTTAAATACACGCTGTACAATAGCCTCCCAGCTTGCCGAAGCACTTATGAAATTAAATTAAGAACGATCGAATAAGTTGCACTGTAATGTTTACAACTTCTAATTTCATAGAAAATGTATAGGACGTGTTTTTTTGAATTATTGCAAAAACTTACGATTTGATTTGGTAAGTTACTTTGGGAGAAGTGTTCCTGATGGGAAATAGAGTCGATTAAGACCAACTTGTGTTTTTTGACAAATGTATTTTTTTAGGCTAACTGTACTTTTTTTCAAAAATCTAAAAATGCAATTATTTTTTTCTTCAAAATAAAACCGAAGTTTCCTATGAACAAAACTCTCTAACTACAAGAGAAAAGGTAGCTACCCTTCAGTGACCAAGAATTTGCCACACCCTGTATATTTTTTTTAAGTAAGTAGGTATAGGACTCATCAAAACATAATTTATTAGATAATACTTCGGTTCAATATGAAATTAACAGGGCAGTTTTGAATGTAGCATGCTTTCGACATTGTTATTTTACATTTGTACATTTTGTACTACACAATTTACTATCCAACAATATTTACCTAGACATGATTGAATTTACAAGTCATTTTGCTAATTGATGTAAATTATATTCGTGAAACATTTAATTTTAAAGTTTATTGTAATAATTGTTGTTGTTTATGTAACTTTTAAAACTCTTCAATTACATAGATTTGATGACTAATGTTATGATACTTTTAAATTTTAAAATAAGTATGTGTAAATCAGAGTGCAATAATTATAAGGACCTAATAGGTACTTACCTAATAATTTACATGGTATTGATAATTTAATTTGTACCGTCAGTGTCACTAAATATTGTCTCTAAAGTGAGCAAACCGTTAGACTTTAGACAGAAACAAAAATAAACATGTATGTATGTAAGTATATGTAATGAATATACATTCTATGTTGTCACATGTTGTTGTATTCATGTTGCATGCATAAAGTATTCCAGGTATAAAATGATTTACTGGCAGTTACTTTTCTTAAAATAAAACTATTGCCATAAACAGAGCAAATAAAATGTTACCAATCTAATCACTTCGACACTACAGAAGGAACATTAAAATCACTAAGGAAATAATACTAAACTTCTAAAATACTCCTACACAAACAAAAACCTAATAATAGGTGCTAAAAATGTTAGTTTGCCAGTTAGTTTCGCAGATATGAACTAGTGACAAAGTGAATTTGTTTTCTAGGTGTGAAATCGAACCAGTTGTGTAGGTGATAAATGCTAATTTTCCACATTCGCGAATATAACTAACGCGTACTATATCACACATTGAAACATTCTAAAAATTTCCATTTTCAAATACAAACAAACCTATTTCAAATATATGGCATTCTCAGATTCCTACATATCCAAATCGAATATGAGATCGTTTTTGAACATAACTTCTAAATATTGGCCTTTATTTAACTTATCTGGGTTATAGAGATCTGTTTTATGCTGGATGTTTTCGTAGGTAATGTTGCGTTCTTTCTTTTCTTCCGATTCCCATATTCCTGGTTCGGGTTTTTCTTGGGTCGCATCATTGTCAACAATGTTGAGGATGGACTGTGTTGCGTTGTTTTCTGAAGGGGCGATGAAGGATCGGTCGTCGGGGGTGTTTTTGAAATCCGTATCAGCGTCGGAGGTGTCAGCAAGGCCGCTATCACGTCTTTGTTTTAGCGCTGGTTTCTTGGGCTTCGTATTCTGAAAATAAAAGAAAAAATTAAAAAAAAACTTACTTTAATTATAATTTGTAAAGTTATGCAAATATGTAGTAGATAAGTTTCTGTAAATAAATGTATAAAAAGTCATTATTGTTGTTTTTATTATTATACTATGTACCTTATATTCACGAGTAGGTACACTACACTAACACACTTATGAGTCACATTGGTTTAGTTTAGGTAAATAGTTCTAGGGCGTACTTCATAACTACTATTTACAAGCTGCTGTTTTAGTACAAAAACACAGCGAGGTCAACGATGTTTTTCGTCGTCGTGCATGATTAGGTACATTTAATGAAAATGTTTAATATTATCGGAACCTTCGAAAAATGTTCCGCTATCAAAAATAAGCGTCAGTTTTCGGTCAATTGAACATTTGCCAAGAAACATCAACGCAATCAATAGAGTTAGTACCTACCTATAACTGACTAGCTAGAACAAACATTGCAAATGGTTATATACTTAGATTCTTAGGTATATAGGGTATAGCTTATTCTTGCTTGTTAGGTACTTATTTCCTAGAATCATTTTACCATAGCTAATTCAGTTATAGTACCTAACTAAGATATAGATTATAGTGTGTTTCGATAAAGTAGGTATGCATGGCAATACACAAATGTAAGTAGAAAAGTGTTTTGTTTTATGTTTGAAAAACGTAGCCACAAAATAATAACGAACATCAGAGAGCCTTAGTAACAGATCTAAGGTTAATAAGAATAAAATCACACTATAATATAAATGCGAAAGTTTGGATGTTTGGATGTATGTTTGTTCCTCTATAACTCGACAACCACTGAACATATTTGGCTGAAATATAGATAGATGATAACCGGGAATAGGACATAGGCTACTTTTTATCCGAGTACCACGCGTGCAAAGCCGCGGGCAGCAGCTAGTAAGATATAAACAAAACACGCTAAGTAGATTATTCCATGATTTCAACTTACCGGTATAGAAGTGAGAACATCGTCCTCAGCTTCGCTCTCACTCTTCCGCCTATCCTGATTGCGCTTTTTACTTTTCTTGCGTTGATTCTTCTTCTTCTGACCCTCAATAGACGAGTTATACCTGAATTCACAAACAATGTTTAGTCGATAGCTATAAAAGATATTGGGATGATAACTATACCAATGTAAAGGGTGTACTTTAAAAACGTAAAACGAGAATCATGTAGTGGCAATTATCGTGGTTTAGCTAATATCGGTATTTAACTAGAATTATCTAGTAGTAAGCTAATATCGGTATTTAGAATGTTCACCGATCTAAGCTGAGCCGCGGTAATTTACAATATAGGAAGGTACAGTTGTCACAATGGATGGAGGTGATCTAGGCATTCGTGAAGTTAGGCTTTTCGCTGCGCAGTAGAATATTTTGTATGAAAAAGTTGCACTGCGCATCGAACGGCTAACTTCACAAATGCCAAGATCTGTTGGAAGAAGTGTATCTTTCGTTTTGCAGTCAATATTAAGATGTTTGCAAGACCTATCATAGATTTCTAGATTAACTAGTACCTACAGGTAGATACCCATTAGTGTCGGTACGATATTCTGCGTGCGTATTTGATAGGTGCTTTGTTTTGAAGATACTCATATCGATCTATGTAGATAGATGTCACTATGATTACCTACCTATGTGCTCAAAGATGTCACGTCTATCACGTACAAGTAAGTACCTAACTACATGCGAGACTCAACTTTTTCCACGGAAATTCCATTCAAACTCAAATGAATCAGCGGAAAATGTCAACAGCCCGCCATTTAGCAAACAATGATAATGAAGATAACAATTCAATTAAAAATTTAATGAAAACCCTTGACATATCCATTCATCAACTAGAAAACAGATGATGATCTTCAAACGACTGAACAAATCTTCATAAATTATAGCCAAGAACCAGCGCAATCACGTCAGTTTACAAAAAAAACCGAAGTCAAATCGGACCATCTGTTCAGGAGCTATGATGCCACAGAGACACACAGATACACACTACAAACTTATAACACCCCTCTTTTTCGTCGGGGGTTAAAAACAGGTAATATTATGATTTTTTGTTTGAAAATCAAGTTGTTTGTTCAAAACATTATCAATGTTTCCATAAGTGAAAATGCGTGAGATAACAAGTCACGACGACCGTGATAAAAATTATCAGAGATTATCTGTAGAATATACTAGATTCAGCGGTAACTGATTAGGTAGGTATCTGTAGATAGAACAAAGATACTAAATTCAGTGGTATGGTAACTGCTATAGGTATTACTAGCACCCTCGCGGCGTTGCCCCGGTAGTGATGGTATAATGGTAATGATGATGATGACGAAAAGTAGTCTATAACCTTCCTCAAGAGTTTAGCTATCAAATGCAGAAATAATTTTTCAAATCCGACTGATAGTTCCTGAGATTAGCGTGTATGTCTTTCAATTTAAGCTTACAAATACCTATTCCATGGAAACTTCACCTCGTAGCAGACTGAAGCTAAACTTCCGAAGATAACCCACATTGATAATGATAAGCTATCATAAGACACAACAAATGTAATATAGGTTTTAAAAATACTTACCGATAGAATTGTTTTGAAATAACATCATTAAACCTAACAGTCTTCTTGAAACTAGACTCTTCAGGGATGCAGTCAGAACTAATGTAGTCCATTGATGAGGCAATATCCCCAGCACTCGACTCGGAGAAGCTTCTCATCATGATAGGTTTCCTCAGAATGCTCTTAGCATTATGATCACTGTTGGATTCCGTCCAGACTATATCCTTCTCATCAGTTGGAGAGTCATCATCTTCATCATACTCCTCTTCATGGTTAGAAGAGACCATTATATTGGTTTGACTGCCTAAGTTAGTAACTTCAATACTTGGAGTCACTTCCTCAGGTTCCGAGCTCTCCGCAGGCTCTTTCTTTGAGACCTGGGAAACATCGAAATATTCACTAGTCATGGACTCTTCACTTACACCAATCTGGAACTTTTGAGGAGTAACACCATCAAGTTCCAGTTGTAAAATAACATTATTGTCCCATGCTTCTCCAGTTGTGTCCCCAAACTTGATGTCTTCGTCAAATATGATAACAGCAGCATAATGAACAGGCACAAAACCTGAGCCGATAGAAGTGAATTTGATGTATATTTTGTTGGCAACATTCTTGACTTGAACAGAGTCAGGTTCAGTATTTTTCACATGGAAAGTGAACGCTACAATATCATCCAGGACATTATGAGTGAATGGGGGAAGAATGTATCCTAAAGAAGTATCAAGGAAGATGTTATCCTCACTGGGTTTGGAAGTCTCACTAGGTGTTTGATCAGGTTTGCTATCAATTGACGTTGAAGACAGTTCCACAACCAAGTTTGTGCATTCTTCATCACTTTGTGAGCCAGAATACTCTTCACTATCCACACCGCTATCTACTTTCAAGTTTTTATCACTGGTCATGCTTTTTCTGATCACTGGTAAAGTCACGATGAGCTTAGATTTTGATTTGTCGAATTTAGCATTTCCACACTCATCATTCACGGAGTAAGGGAGAGGTATTTCAAGTTTGTACTTTGCAGGTTTATCGGAGATCAGGCTGAGATGCTTCTCTTGAACATCTAATACACAGTCATTGGTAGAGGACAGCAGAGGTAGGTTTATTTCTATGACAAGGTGGCTCGGAATAGCAGAATGCTGTTTACTATCCCTGTGGTAGGTGAACTCCTGAAAATCAACATTCTTCTGCTGTTTTATAACATACTTAGGTATGGTATAACCTTCTTGAGATTTGTAAGAGAATTCAGGAGCTTTTGTATTTGTTTTTCTAGGCTTGTGTGCAACCTGTTCATTGTTTGTATTATTTTCTGAATAGTTCTTCTGTGGATACAGTTTCTCCATCATCTCTTGGGATAGGTGTTCGCATTCTTCTTCAGGAGGAGGCTTGTAGTCGGGATCTTCTTTCCGTATGACCGACGGAGTAACCATTCCTTTGTAATATGACTTGGGATAGCGGGAATTATTGTTATCCAAGTGGATATTGTAAGCATTCCGTAATCCATCGAACGCGGTCTTGTTTACAACTTCTCTGAACTGTTTGTTGGCATCGGCCATGCGCACCGTGTCGGGGTGGAAAACTACGTCGTAAATAACGCAACGCTGCCTTTTACTATCGAAGTCTTCCCGCGGCGGGGTGAGTGAATACGGAATGTTCCAGTTCATGCCTTTCTTCCCATTGACCTCCTGGACCCGATACGACGGCTTGCCGACATTCTCATTGCTGCAAATGTTTATAAACGCTTTTCTGTCGCCTGCGACGCTTGTTTTTATAACATAACCCCCTTTTGGATTGATGAAAGTAATGTCGTAGCCACGTTCTTTCTCAAGCTGGACCATTTCTTTCTGATAGAGCGCTTGATTAGCCGGGTCACGTATTTCCTCGCAGTACTCGGCGAGTAAGTCTCGAAATTTCTTTTGCTTCATTGCATCTTGAATAGCTTCCAGATCGGATCTTGTGAGCTGGGTGTCTTCATCGCGAGGCTGTACTCCCGTTGCCATGTTGATACAACGTATAATCTTCAATTTTATTTATAAAAATAAACAAATTGCGCATCCACAAAATAACTCCCTTCCTTCAGCTGACGACGAAATAGAATGAAATAAATCGAATGAATGAAAATCAGCCGGTGTCGGTCGAACGGAAATGACGAAATGAATGAATGAAAAAAGTTTTAATCACAGAGCAAAAATAAAAATATATATTTTGTCCATGGTAGATAACAAAACAAAAAGTGCATTTGATTGATCGTGTAAAGTAAGACGAGAATTACAGCTGACCTGTTTTGACTTTGCTTGATCGATGTGACTTTGATTGACGGTTTATTAAGTTTGATTGGCTTGGCTTTTTGGCGGGAATTTGAGAAGTTATGTTTTCGTTTTTGTTTAGATAATTTATTTTCCAAAACTTGTGTTTCTTCTTCGAATGTTAAATGTTTATGTATAAGGTGGATTATTAACTTTTGAGTGTTCGTAATCGTGCTTATGTGTGGGAAAATGAAATAAAATTGGATAGCATTGCATTTCGAGTTCTTCCAAAAAGTCCGTGTTGATGTTTCAATAAGCCCATCACATCCATCCACATCTTAACTGAGGCACAAGGGGAGGAGTAGGTATATTTAAGTGTATTGTATTGTGTAGTGTTCAGGTAAAATCACTAGTATTTATATAAATAATACTAGGATAATTATGAACCATAAATATGGCAACACTAATGCATTAGGGTAAGTCTGTCATCTAGTTGGTCACACCACGCGGGCACGAGGCGGGGCAGTCGCTTGCCAACCGCGGTGCAGGACAGACGTGGTAGTGTGTATAGCTAGCCGATATAGTTATAGTGTAGTGTAAGTGTATATTAACCAACCTAACCCCTAAAGGGAGAACTGTACATGGCGACGAGGTGAAAAACCGTGAGTAATTTTTATTTATTAAAAAGAAAGGAGAGAAGTAGTATTTATTCCGTACAATTTTAGGATGACTTATGTGGCTCAAGAATATCCGAGCAACTATTCAAACTCTTATAATTTCTACGAAAATCTTCTCGCAATAACAAAGTGAGAATACTTCCAAGTGGTAGGTAAAGATTGTTTGAGTAGTTAAGTAGGTAAGACAGTGGAACTTTTTACGGGAAATACTGTCCGGTAATAGACAAACATAATTTATTTATTTATTTTATTTATCGATTAGGTACAGACGAGCAGCTTTTAGCTGGTATGTCTATAGCACACAGTGTTGAAATAGTCTTTGTTTGTTTAAGATTCGTTAATCTCTTTGAGCACTGATTTGTTAGTTCGTAACAAGATGTCGAGCTTGTTGTTAAAAAGCATTGATAGAAATTTACCTACTCACTAGATAACAAAAACCTACTCTCATTTTGAAAATCACGACGACGTAAGTTGGTATAGGTATAAAATATCTAATCAATTACGTACAGTGACCTATATAATGGGCGAATAGTTTGTATAATAGATACTTTACGAGTGAGTTAGTTTCTTTATTTGAAAATGATTCTTTATTTAACCTTTAGTTCGTCGGGGTTCCAGACACAATAGAAAATCAATTGTGTCTCGACCAGATCTGTGCTCCAACAGATAACCAGTTAAGTAAGTACCCTACCTACGTAGTTGTTTACAACGAGTAAGTACCTAATTACAAAATCGTAATTTCTATTTCACTTTGCAACCTAAGATGATTTATCCGTCTGCTTACAATGGCCGTACGAGTAAGTACCTAATTACAAAATCGTAATTTCTATTTCACTTTGAAACCTAAGATGATTTATCCGTCTGCTTACAATGGCCGTTATTCGGTTATCAATAATATCGATGATAACTATGTTTTTGCATTCATAGCATAACTACCCACAGTGAAATAAATACAACGCAAGTGTATCGTGTCCTATCGCGTCAGTACAACGCAGGCCATCTCACTCACGCAACATTATGAGCTCATCTATACTACTTAATTATATAAATCTATATCTATACTAATTGTAGGTATGGAGTGTAGGAGTTTGTTTGTTTGAACGCGATGATCTCAGGAGCTCAGGTCGGATTTGAAGGATTGTTTCTGCATTTGATGGCTTAACTTTTGAGAAGGTTTATGGGCTGCTTTTTATCATCATCATCACCATGAGCCATCGCTACGGGGGCAGAGCCGCGAGGGCGCTGCTAGTAATTTATGTGTGCGTTGGTTGGCCGACTATTACTACTCGCTAACTTAACGTACCTACTACTACTAGTAACTATTAACATAACTATTACAGGATGATCCATCCAAGCTGCACACATATTGCGTTTTGGTTGTATTTCATGAGACCATAATATCATAGCAAACTTAATTTAGTTTTAATTGGATTAGGTACCTACTTATTGTTTTATTTTACTCGTAGGTACTTAATGGATTAGTTTAACACGATGATGGTTAGTACGTGCTACAACACACGTACGGTACTGTACTATCTCATCAGTTGACACCGTGATGACATTACTAATTTTCATACATGGTCTATGGACGTAGTCACAGAACAGGCGTTGTGTCACAGGGTACGTCTTATGACAGAACGAACTACATGTAGGTATGAAAACATGACGCCCGTCGGCGTAGTATGAGTGTATGGGGACACGTGCTTGTATGCGCAAACTTATACTGTGGCAGTAGAAATAAATTATTTGTGCATGCGGTGACAGTACAAACTGGTCCTTATGTTAGTATAGGAAGTCAATCGTCCCTTGGCGTACTGGTGAAAAAAACTGAAGAGGATTCGGACGCTGACCTGCGTACTGTTATATCACCAACTTTATGCTTATGCAGTTATAGGCGTACCGCCCGTCAACGCGTGTTAAAGTTAAAATGGTGAGGATATGAATGTGAGAGGAGTGTATTCAGAGTTGACGAATGATATAGGTGAGTGGAGGAGGAAGAGATTTGTGCGACCACACTTAGCGTGGGATAGGGGCAGGAGAATGATGATAATGAAAGTGATTTGTAAGTACCTATTGCATACTAAAGTTTTATTATTATTTATTTCTGAGTCTATAACTCTATATGGTAGTTTAGCAGGGTTCGAATTAGAAAACTGGTTGAACATCTCAAAATCGTTCTAGGTATGTGTACCAACCTAATCTAGGTTTGGCAGTTTTCCTTGTGACTACTTTATGGTCAAAGATGTGACGAGACCAACTCAACTTTCTTATGCACTAGAACTACGTTACGTTATTACTACGTTATGTTAAACTTTTGCTTTGGCAGGATAAGTTTTGAAAAGGTAATAATTTAGGTGAGTCAATTTTGAATGTGGTTTAAGAAGAAACTGGATTAGGTACCTACTACCTACAATGAAACCGAAAATTTATTTGTGATAGTCAAATTGATACTTACCTATTGCTGTAGTTTCACTAATCACCATTAGCACCCGTCCAATCTAAAGCCTATAACCATACTAGTGAGATATATTGGATGCTAAGGTAAGACATTCCATAGTGTATAATTTACTTTATTTAACTTAATAGTTATAATTTTAAATTATCTTGGTCTTATGAAAAGTGAAATGAAATGTGATCGCGACTGTGTTCCGGATGGGTGGTGGACATGTTCTTTTGGATCCTTGGACGTTTTTGGATCCTTTGTGGGTGTAGTCAGGGGTTTGTCATTCCCACCTTTTGCAGGGGTTGGTATTCTCTACGTGACAGCAGCTGTACCATGATCTCTTGGTGGGCAGCTTAGTTTAGGAGCTATCCAGTAAAGGTTCCTATCTGGATCGCAAACTATCCGTGCCATGACCTGTTTGAGGGGTGACAGTTTTGGCACAGGGGTGAGCCGGTTCAGCGCGTGTTGAACGGTCATGGTGCGAATTGAGTGAGCGGGGCTTTGTCTAGCAGTTCAGTTTGGGTCATGTTTAGGTTTTGATGTTTCGTCAGCGTCATGGCATACATCAAGCGAAGCGGTTCGGTTTGGGACCTAAACTGGGTTGCATATAAAGCTCATGGTAAGCAGCCAGGTCCTTATCTTAATAATTTATAAATCACAGCGGAAGTGAAAGTATTGGTCACGATATGTTATTAAGGTTCCATAGCTAAAACCATTTATGTTATTATACCTAGTGGGTGGGTACCTACATTCATTGCTTATAAACGGGGATTAATAGATTAGACTAGGAAGCTATAGTTACTTTTAAAATTTAGGACTAAGTAGAGGGATGCAATTGTAACCATGGTATTAAATTGCAGGTGCTGGCATTAAATTGCGGCGGTGGCATTAAATTGCGGTGCTGGCATTAAATTGCGGCGGTGGCATTAAATTGCGGGGCTGGCATTAAATTGCAGCGGTGGCATTAAATTGCGGCATTAAATTGCGGGGCTGGCATTAAATTGCGGCGGTGGCATTAAATTGCGGTTGTGGCATTAAATTGCGGTGCTGGCATTAAATTGCGGCGGTGGCATTAAATTGCGGTTCTGGCATTAAATTGCGGTTGTGGCATTAAATTGCGGTTGTGGCATTAAATTGCGATTCTGGCATTAAATTGCGGTTGTGGCATTAAATTGCGGTTATGACATTAAACTGCGATTCTGGCATTTAATTGCGATTCTGGCATTAAATTGCGGCTTAGTTATTCAATTGAAATTTGGCATTGAATTGCGGTTATGCGGTAGGAATTAATAAAACAGGAGATGGAATGACTTTGGAAGATTTTGTTATAGAGGCGAATGTCATAGAAGTGGTTAATCGTCAAATATTTGATTGTGATAGAAAACCCACGGATATTCAGGGAGTTAATATGGTATCAATAGAAGCCAACAAAGGATAATTAAAAATAGCCTGAAGATCGGAAAAGAGAACGATGTTCCAGATGTGGGAGTAAAAAAAAAAAAAAAAAAGCATTACGCCTGAGACAAGAAGCTGCCCGCAAAAGTATTAAGAACTGCTTACGGTATAGAATCAAGGGACATTTTAGGATATAGTGTAGGACTAGACAACCACACATAAGAAATACAGATGAAGATACGTATATGAGACAGAAAAATGTATTTATTTAGTAGGTAACTGCTTTAACAGCTTAAGTTTCACATGAATATAACTATTGCAAACATCTGAGTAGATAGAGTGACACATAACTAAATAATCAATGATTCCCACATTAGGGTAGGCCTGTACCGCGGGAATTGAAATATACCCGATTGGAAATTAAGTAAAGTTAAGTTCGTATGAGCGGGTGGCTGGCTCTGAGGACGAAGTTGGATCGCCTAAAGGCCTATTAGAAATTTACTGTGTCTGATAACCTTTATCGAATAAACTCGCCAAAACGTTGAGCAAAAGATGTACTTAGAGACTAGGAGAAAACATTATATACTTGTCGGTGTAAATTTCATCTTGAACGGTATTTCTCAAGAAATTATCAGATGACTTAACTAAACTTGTTAGGGTTATTGTAGAAGGATTACATACAAACACCAAGGATATATTGAAGAAGAACTACATACCTACACCATTGTTATTGAAGAAGGATTACATGCTTACACCAATGGACATTGACATAAATGTATTGAATAATAATATAAAGGTATTGAAGCACACATCACACCTACACATAGCACAGGTATTAAAAAGTTGAATAAAATTTTCAAAATTTTAGGATATACCTACTGGGTGAAATTACGATAGAGAGTGGTGAAACTTTAAACTTGAACCTACCGTCGTATACCAATATCTCTGTAAGAAAAGTGAAACTCAGGAATTGCTAAAATACGTAGTTGGAGGAGCTAATTCTAAAGGAAATTGTGATATTTTGTCTGCAACATAACAAGGAAATAAAAAACAGAAATAGAATGGAATTTTTATTGTAAATGATTGAATAATAATGACAAAGGTGATAAGTTGGTTATACAAATAAATGTACACTACAAACAAACATTCACTTACATGCATCATTATGGAGTTCTTAAAAAAAAAAAAAAAAAAAAAAAAACACTTAGGAAATAAGCCAGTTTTTAGGTTATTGTCGAAATTACACTTATATATACCTACATATTTTAATAGAAGATTTAGTAAGTACCTACCCAGGCACTCTTGTGGAACATCAATCGTTGGCCTGAGGATTACTTACGAATATGGTATTTATTCGTTCAGGTCCATTCCTGGTTGTTTTACAAAGTTAGGCTTGTTTTTAAATAAATGCCTGTCAGTGTGAGAAATTTCTCGTAAGTATTTATAAATGCCGCGCAAGGCATCGGCGCCTTAACCACCATAATTGGCAAGAGTTTAGAGAAATATAAGCGAAGAAAAAAAAAAAGAAAAGTAAGAGAAAGGAAAGAGTATCAAATATGTTAGCAAGGACAGAGCAGGAATGTGATCAAGAAGTTGTAAAAGTAATAGGTCAGGAATATGAAAAAAAAAGCAACAAGTTGAGAGTTGAGCCTGGAGTATTATGAGCGAACTACCCACACAGTAGAATCAAAGTGAAGGAGAGCCAGAAGATGAGAATAACTACCAAGTTAATAACTCGAATGCTTCGCTGCCAAATCAGCTTAGTTGGCCTAGTGGATCATAGAAATCAGGAAACTGAGTTAGGCTATCGAGTTCAAATAAAGTCAAAAGTTATGTAAAATGTGACTTGTGCCGTTCTCTAGCAGGTTGTCATCAAGAGTATCGAAGTGACAGCTCTTCTCTCGGTTTATTTAGGAGCTGAGTTTATCTTCGTTGATCGCGTTTAATTGCTATGATGAAATCGGCCTTAGGGGATCAGTATTATAATAAACACTGTTGGAGGTGAACAACCTCCTTTCGTTATTATTGAAAAATTACAAAAAGGAAGGGATGTAGTGTTCAGGTAAAATCACTAGTATTTATATAAATAATACTAGGATAATTATGAACCATAAATATGGCAACACTAATGCATTAGGGTAAGTCTGTCATCTAGTTGGTCACACCACGCGGGCACGAGGCGGGGCAGTCGCTTGCCAACCGCGGTGCAGGACAGACGTGGTAGTGTGTATAGCTAGCCGATATAGTTATAGTGTAGTGTAAGTGTATATTAACCAACCTAACCCCTAAAGGGAGAACTGTACATATTGTATCTGTTTAGCCCTCGTTTAGCCTTTGTCTAAACAAATTAAATTAATTACTTGACACTGGATGAATGCACAAGCCGTGCGAAGCCAAAATAAAGAAGAAGAAAAAAAAAAGTATTCATTGTTTTGTTTTTAGTTTTAGGTTATGATTCCGGATTGCAAAATAGTATCATTTTGATTTAGTGTATGAAGTAATCCATTTTTTTACCAGGAGTTAATGAAAATGTCAAGGAATGTTCAACGTTTAGTGTTCCAAATATGTCTACCTAGGAAACCAGCAGTTAATTCCATAAGATTATACAGTAGATGGACACACAGAAGACCAGGAAAAGTAATCCTTCCATTTGAACCCACGGAAAAAGTAAATCTTAAAAAAGAGACAATCATAGACTTGGGCCCTAGTGTTATAAAAAATGCACAATCAAAGGTTACGAATGATGCACAAATATCAGTTCCGAAGAATGCACAAGCACCTGTTCCCAAGACAATGAAAGTTTTAAATGCCGACAGTCGGGATGAAATCATTGATGACCGCCCTGCTCCACCTGCCTCCACCCTCGACCCTCGGAAGACGAAGAAGATCTTAACAGAAAGAGAGGAAAAGTTGAAGAAACGCAAGTTCTATCTTAGTCAGAAGAAGGTATTTGATGATAATGGTGAAATCATTTATGAAAAGATGTTTGATAATGATGGGAGAGTTAGGTATGTTTATCTTACTATTTACCTACTAGCATATGTTCCTAAAATAATGTATCATTGTCATGACGAGGAATTTCTACTCGAATTCCATTTAGTTGTAACTTTGACACGCAAGAAGAAGATGACGAGGAATTGAATACCTACGTATTTTATATCCTTTGAATTTTATAAAAAAGCTTTGTTTGTGCCTATATGTTTTTGTGGTAAATTTTTCAGTACATTGCTGGTCAAAATGAAGACAAAAAAAGAGCGATTGCGTTCTGGCCAGATGATGGTAGAAGGTTGGAGACTTATAGTTGATGGACTTGAAGCCAAGTGTATCCTCAAGTATGTGATATTCAGCCGAACTGAGGAATTAGAGAAAATAAGACCGTTTCTACCCAAAACTGGAGTTGTATTATTCAAAGTACCTTATAAGGAAATTCAGATGTTTTCTGATGTTGAAACACCTTCTGGCATCTTCGGTAAGTCTCAATTATAAAATACTTTACTCAAAAACAGTGAACCAAGCCCTTGGAAAACTAAAAACCTCCAAAAGGATCCTTCATAGATATTCACATAATCACCTTTATTGATTTTAATTTCAGGAATCTTTGAAACACCTACAGCAAGGGATGTGAAAATGCTTGCAAATCCACTTCCTCTACACTTCATATGTGATAATATCCGAATGTCAGGAAACTTGGGGGCTATACTCAGGGCTGCAGTTGGAGCTGGATGTGAAAAAGTGCTTCTAACAAAGGGTAGGTATACATAATATTGTACTTTTACAATACAATAACACATGAGAACTCACATGATTTAGAAACTGACATTGTTCTCTCAGCTCTATGATATTGACAACACTAATTCCCGGGTTACACGAGGCTAGTTTTTCAAGCTAGGATAGCAAGCTAGTGTTAGTAAGCTAGCAAGCTAGTACTTCTAGCTTCGTGTAGACAAAACTAGCTTCATTTCTAAGCTAGTAAGCTAGTTTAAAGTACTAGCTTGCTAGCTTACTAACACTAGCCCTGCTATCCTAGCTTGAAAAACTAGCCTCGTATAACCCGGGCATAAGGGCTGATTTTTCAATACCTAGATAACTTTTATCTGAGCAAATAAATATGCGATTTGACAGATATTTTATTGAAAATATGTCATAACGCCATATTTATTCCTCAGATAAAAGTTATTTATCGATTGAAGAAAAAGATTTTTTTCAAAGCCACATTTTATTATTATTATTATTATTATCCACAGCCCGACCTCACCCACTGCTGGGTATAGGCCTCCCTAAGTTTGTGCCATCCACCACGATCCTGTGCCAGCCGCATCCACTGACGCCCCGCGACGTGAACTATGTCGTCGACCCACCTCGCCACCGGTCGCCCGACACTCCTTTGTCCCATTCTCGGCCACCATTCAGTCGTGGCTTTGCTCCACCTGTCATCACTACGCCTCGCAATGTGTCCAGCCCAACTCCACTTGAGTTCCATTATCCTGGTTCCGACGTCTTGGACTTTCGTCCGTCGTCGGATATCGATATTAGGAACCCGGTCGATAAGTTTGATGCCGAGCATGGCACGCTCCATGGCTCTCTGTGCAACTCGCAGCCTGTACACAGTCTCCTGCGTGAGCGTCCATGTCTCGGCACCGTACGTCATGGTGGGCAGAATGCATTGGTTATACAAGCGGGTCTTCAGACATTGTGGGATCTTGGTTGACTTAAGGATGTCCTCTAACTTGCCAAAAGCTGCCCATCCGAGTTGTATCCTTCTTGAAATCTCTTGTGGTTGATGTTGTTTGCCAAAGGAAAGAACATGTCCAAGATAGACGTACTGGTCGACTCTCTCTAACCTCTCAGTTCCCACCATGACAGCAGAATCTGAGCTGTTAGAGAGATTCGTCATAATCTTGGTCTTGGACATATTCATCCTCAAGCCTACTCTAATTGATGCAACGTTAAGTTCTTCAAAGCCACATAGTAAAAAAATATTTTTCTCTTACTAATTCTGTTTTTTAGGTTGTGTTGATGTGTGGGACCCGAAAGTGATCAGAAGCGCAGCAGGAGCTCACTTTAGACTGCCTATCCACCACTCAATAGACTGGGAAGAAATGCCGTCTCTCTTAGAACCAAACTCTTCTATATTCATCGCTGATAGCAATGCAAAGGTAAACCTTATTAATATTATTATTCAGTAGCTTTCGCCCGCGGCTTAACTCTCATGATACATACCCGGAAAAAAGTAGCCGATGTATGATTCCAAGTCATAAACTATGTACATTCCAAGTTTCATTAAAATCCGTTTAGTAGTTTTTGCATGAAAGAGTAACAAACATCCGTACATCCTCACAAACTTTCGCATGTGTAATATACCAACTTCCGCACGCGGCTACGTTCGCGTGGTAACCAGATAAAAAGAAGACAATGTGCTATTCCCGGTGATTATCTATCTATTATTTCAGCCAAATCGGTTCAGCGGATCAAGAACATCTAAGCAAGCTACGCCACGAGCGCTTGTCACGAGTAAGGGAGTGTCCACATTGCGTTTTCTGCAGCGCGTTTTTGGGACGCGCTGCGAACGCGTGTTTGTATCTATACAATCGCGCGTTCGCAGCGCGTTTATTTCCATACAAACGGGGACCGGGAGGAGGGCAGCGCGTTTTCATCACGTTTGCATCGCGTTTGTATCGCTACAAACGCGCTGCTAAAAACGCATTGTGGACACTCCCTAAACTAGGTGTATCATGAAGACTTTCTTGTAGTTCTGTGCCTTTCTCATTAGTCAATATAGCATTATAATGCCATTACCAAATGTAGTTTTGGACCTAAGATACTACATTTGTATGAACCTTAAAAATGATATAAATTGTTATATTATTCTTTCAAAGGTCGCAGAGGAAGATTCTCAAGTTCAAGAAGAAATCGACTCACAGATTCCAGTGTTACCATATTATGGAGTAGAGTTCGCTTCACTGAAGCATATAACGCTTGTGATTGGCGGAGAGACTGAAGGCATTAGTGAGGAAAGCTTTGCGTAAGTTTTATTGGTTTTAATACAAATCATTTATTAATCTATGTTAATACATCCCCATACAAAATGATTTGACAACTTCATACGTCTAAGTGTGGTTCAATGGTTCATTGGCCATTGAAGTTGTGAACCCATAGTGGAAGCACGGACTCCTGAAAAAAAGCTTCATGGTCCCACATTGGGGGCACCTGGACAGAGAACGTGTTAAGAAACAGATATAGTTCTTCCTTAAGGCGCGATACACGCTGGGCCATCCTAGGGGATGACCCATACAAAAGAGCTCTACTATGCTTTTAAAAATTCTTAGGACTGGTTCTTAGTTAAATACAAAATGATTATAAATATTCTGAATGTTGAGGTTGTCAAAACCACTCACTTCAAATCTATTCAGACAGAATTTAAAACTACAGACATGCAATTTGGTATCTCACTATCTTACAAAATGTTTCTTTGAGTTAAAAATTTAAAAATATTTGAAATTTCATTCTAGTTCAATGATACATCAACTGTAATTTTTATTAGGTAAGTAGGTACCTACTTTGTTTCGAATTATCGACATTTGTGCTGATGTAACCTCCCTTTCTGTGAAAATCATGGACCTAGTATAGATATGCACTACTAGTTACCGCCGAAAGGGACAAAAAATGAAGTGAATCCATTGTTTCGTAGTACTTAACATAAGGTTCATTTAGTACATAATTATAGAACTTATAAGTTCTCTACCTACAAATAGTGTAAGAGTCAGTTTTGTTTAGATGTTCACGTATTGCCTATTACAGATTGGCAGCTCGAAAAAACGGACTACGTCTAAACATTCCCATGCAAAAAGGAGTAGACAGTCTTAACACCGGAATGGCCACAGCAGTGATCGCATTCGAGATTCGGAAGCAGCTAATCCAAGCTTGGAGAAAGATCAGAAAAGAAAAACTTACCGGAGTGGCGACATAATCTATAGGTATTATATTATTTTATTTTTAAGTAAGTAGTTAATGTATCTGAATGTAGAAATATAGACGTTGAGTTGAATATTCTGTTTTCTTGTAGCTCCCGTAGTTAGCTGTAGTAAGTACCGATTTACATCATAGGCTAAATCATTATATCTACAATCAATGAAATAATCAATATACGAGTAGATTATAATAATACTTTATTGTACCCAAATTATTTCTAGCACGGAAAATGAAAAAAATGAAAAAAGAAAATTAGAAGGTAGGTACTAAAAGGAGAAGGTACAATGGGCAGACTTATCACCATGAGCCAACTCTCACAGGCAACTTTGGATAGTAAAATAATTTTTTTTTTTTTTTTTTTAAACTCAGGTTGAGTTTAGTAGACATTTTCTATGGTCTTTCACCTATCGAGACGATCACGAGATCCTTGTCTAACGGCCGCTTCCTAATTAGGTATATCTATCCTGTGCTTATGCCCTGTCACAATAAATAAATAATAACATTATTGAGGTCATAAATTTACAATAAAATCTAATCTAGACTTTTTTTTTCGAATTACAATTACAATCGGCGGTCTTATCGCTCGTGGCGATTTCTTCCAGTTTGGATGGGTGACTGCAAGTGGCACTACAAGCTGAGCGCTTCCGTGCTTCGGAGGGCTCGTTAAATGGTCGGTCCCGGATTTTAAGTCGTTAAACCATGACGGAGGCCTTTAGGCGGCCTTAAAACTCCACCGGAGACGGTTACTAGCTCATACGAACTTATTTATCTGGAATAGCACATACCTATATAGGCTACTTTTTATCCGGGTAGGTACCAGCGAGCGAAGCCGCGGGCTGAAGCTAGTTTATAAATAAAGCACATAATCTTAGGTTAAACTTAAAATTCTAGCCAAATACAACTAGTACACACTTACCCATAAATCTTCAATGACCAAGATACTCGTTCCAAGGTAATTTCTTACTTGTACGGCTTAAAGTTAATTGGATGCGGTTCTTAGTTAACTGTCCAAGGCGAGCTAAGCTAAATGTGGTATTTTCTTACTTACCTATACCTACATATAAGTACCTACTATCGGCTCATAATACAAATCTAATTCTATCTTGATATTTTTTTCTGTTATATTTACTTACATGTAGGTATTTATTAGCGTAAATGTTATGTGATTTTTATACCATCATAATATTAAGATGGATACAATAATAATATGAAATAGTAACGATGCATGGTGGACCAGAATAACACTATAAGTGAACTTGAAAATAGCAATACATACTGTGCCTACCTACCTACCTACCTACCTACCTACCCCACCACCATGTGGGATGAATAGCCGGGAAGAGAGAGAGTAGTCGGGTAAAAAGTGTCGGCGTCTTCTCTACAGTCGTATTTTACTCAGTGCAATTTAACTGAAAACTCGAACAGACTCGAATTTGCTCCACAAATGTTTCCATTGGCTACGTTTCAACATTTGTCAACATTTTCTCTGTCCTTACCGAAATTCGGTGTACATTTGTAGAAGTAGGTAAACCTAACTATTGTTCTCAGCAATTGTCCTCAATTTACATAGGTAATTTGCCAACGAGCCTAATAGGTATCTGCAATTAGCAGTATGTTAGGTCCTATTGTGTCAATTTAGCGAGCTCTGAAGCGTACCTGTGGTGTATCGAGGTCAACAGCATAATATTTTCGCCTTAATCTTAAGGTGGCAACTGACATGAGCATTTGACAGATTTAAACAGATTACATTTAAAATTAGGCCACATATACCTACACAGGACTTTGGAACACGCTCAGTGCTCATATTTCATAAGATATATTATCTGCTGTATGTGTGATGATGAGCTTTACTCGAGCAAAATATGCTCATGTCAGTGGTAAAATTGTTACCTGTGTCCCTTTTTTTTGATACTTACCTTACTCGAGGGCCTTGAAAAAAATTGTTGAAACAAGCGCATAAAATCCGCCATTTTGATTTTTCAATAATTTTATATCCAGTGACAGTCGCGCCATCAAGACGATTCTAATGATGTATCATTTATCAAAATCGGTTGAGCCGTTGAGTAGTTCATAGCGGACATAGAAAGGAAAAACTTGCCCCATTGCGTTGTGGAGATCAAACCAACAACGCAAAATACACTAATACCGAGAGTCGAAAATTACAAAATTATAAAGCCTTGTGCTTGTGTCCTAGGTGTCTAGCCACAGACACTCGACATTTGATACAACAATTATATTGATGTTTTGATTTGAGGGTGGTTTAACCCCTCACCTCTAGGCTACATCCCTGTTAAAGGTAATTGGAGCCGCTCTGAGCTCGTAAATGCCTCCATTACCAGTTAACTACTACACGTGTAGAAGGTTCAATCGAACAAAATAGAATACCTATTCTGCAGCCAGTACTGGATCTGTTTTCAAAAGAAAATTGGTAGAAAAAGAACAAAATTGTTAGAACAATTGCAACAGAATGAAATCTACAGGATGTTCTTAGTTGATCAGTTTATTTGAGAATGCTCTGAACTGGATTATTTATCTCCGATATAAGCTTAGCCACGACTGTCACGATTTATCGTTTTTCACTTTTAGACCTTTTAGTAGATTAAGTTTTCAAAAGAAACCATAAAGTGTGAGCATAGATGACAAGTTATAGAAAAATTAAATTGAAAATTACCCAGCTAATGATAATGATAATGACACGCAAAGTTTTTTTTTTTCGTCAGTCGTGTCGTAGGCCATTGTGTACAAAGCCTTATTCTTTTTATGCTTCATAAGATTAAATTCCAATATTATCAGCCTGTTTCCATTTTCTCATGTTTTCGCTCGAATTATTACTGTCTATTGCCTTTTGAAAAAGAAAATAAAGATCAAAGTCGAAAAGCAATTATTTTTAAAGTCTTTCCATATCGAGAATACGTGGAATCATACGCTGAGCGATTTACCCTTGCGTCGTCGATGTAGGACGACAGACAGACGTCACGTAAGTACTTGTCACAGAATAGGCCACTAAAAGCTACGATGAAGTCTCAAAGAATACGTAAATCGCTATTTATTATGAGGTCTAGACTTTCTAGAACCGTGATCGGATAATACTTGTACTTTAGATAAAGTTTACGACTTGCGAATCGAAATTCAATTGCTTATGATAACTAAATACAAATCATTAGATGCGGCACTAGCTTTGTGCTACACCACCCGGAAATGTTGTCTTTATATAAATAAAAAAAATTAAGGTGTTAGGAACGAAGGGTAGTTCGCCGGTTTAGGTATAGTACCTACACTTATAAATACTTATTCCAAAACAAAAATGCGTTTATGCACGATTTGTCGTTTATCACGACAAACACCAGCAGCAGGCTGATTATCTAACTTGTCTCAAACCTCAAATTGGTCTCAAACTGTCAAAACAATCGCGTAGGTAGGTATCTTTTGTCGCGTTCAGTCTCGTTGAGATGAGAGTGACAGAGCTACTTGCATGGTCACTGAACTGTCATATTTGACAGTTTGAATCGCTATCAAAGATAGACAATCAAGGGGCAGATCGAAAGTCGAGAGTTTAGCCAACACGGCTCTACATTATGCATTTACTTCATTTAAAACATGTTAGAAATACATTTGAATATTAGAATACTGCGATTGGATACACGTTTTGATCTCCAGTTACAGCTCTTAGTATGGATTGAGTGCTAAATCGTGTTATCGTTATGTCCCTAATAGGCCCTCAGCTACGCTATCGAGTTTTTACTGAAGATTACCTAGGTACCTAGCTGCTATCTTGTAAAAGAGCTACTTGAGAAAGCCTCATTTCGGCTTTAATGTCTTGTTACACGTATTTACCACCTCTTTATATGCCGGTAAACAAATGAGGGTAATGTTATATGGTAGGTAAATGTCTAAGGCAGTGTTCCGCAAACTATTTGTGTTAAAGGTAGGTTACATCTAGGAAATCGGATAATTTAGGAGGGCTAAACAAACATGCATTTGTTTGATATTCCAGCAGACAGATTTTGACAGCCCCGGATCTTAAATTAAGATCTGACCTTACCTTACTAGAGACAGAAGAGTAAGGGCCAAAATCGAGCATAAAGCAGTAGGAACTTACGGCCCGTAAGTAGTATTGCATAACTTTTTTGTCCCGTAAGTTACGGGACTAAACAAAAGTTAAAGAAATATGTAGTTCTACTTCTAACGTAGGTACCTACTAAGTATAATAATTATCATTGAAATAAAATTAAACGCAATCGATGGAGATTGAAGAGAAGTTTTCCTGTTGAAAGGTAGAGACCGAAAAAAATGGTAGGTAGGTATACCTACTTGGGTGTATTGTATTTGTATACCTCTGCCCAGTAATGGAACAGTACTTATAGGTTGACAACAAGTAAGTACAAAAAACTAACAAGCAATTTATTCAAAAATAAAAAAAACCCGGCTGAACTGAAAAGTTGGAAACAGCATTATCTTATCAATCACAAAACAAAATTAAATTACAATTTTATTACTATGTAGGTACTTATGTAGGTATCTAGGGTACGATGCCGTGCGCATTTTCCTAAACGTTGTTGTCACAGTTGACACACAGATGGCTCTGTGAGTACCTAAATTAAATGCGTAAGTTATTTCTTAAATATGAGATATCTCCTAAATGGCTGAACCAATTTCGATGCAGTTTATTCTAAACGTTGCGTGTGACTAAATAGAAAGTTTAAGTATGTGTTTCAGTTAGAATATCTATTTAGGGCGAAAAATAGATTTTCAAAAATTTTGAGACTCGATTTAGTCTTCGAAGATATCATGTTAGATTAAAAAAATATATATATTTGATATCAGTCTACCAACCTCTTGATTTTGACATGGATTTTGATATGATAGCGTGATTTTCATTTTGAAAATTCACACATTGTTGCATTTTTTAGCCGCACTATTTGATTTATCGAAATAAAAAGTATCCTAGAGCACAATCGAGATGGAGACGATTCTAACGATACCTCATTCATCAAAATCCATCCAGCCGTTTAGGAGCAACGTGGTAATAAAGAATATTACATACATACACACATAGAAACGCGCGATCTACATAACCCGGGTGACTTGATAGTCAGCCGGGTAAAAACAACAGTGCTATATTGCAAATTATTGTACACCTGCTGTCTTTTATAAAAAAATGAAATTGTTTTATAAAAAATGTAAGAACATTAAATACTTGTAAAAAAATACGATTACCAGGTCGTTAATAACAGGGAAACCTTTTTCAGCAGTTTTTAAATTACGGAAAAAAGAGACGCTACCTGGCCTTCATCTTAAATTTCATACCAATTAAGCTTAAAAGCGAAAATCTTAATATTTTATTTCAATTGAAAATTTTCTTAAGCACCCGAGCAACAATCATGAATATACTGTAGAGACCAAAACTTATTTTGTTTTTACTATACATACATGAACATGAGAAATAATGGCACACTGGTTTAATTTTCTTTGGGTTGCGTTCTGCTGCACTTCAGGTAGGAAACTCTAGATTTCATCAACATGGTAATACAGGTCCTATGTAGTACACAGTAATACTATGTAATACTATATAGTAATACTATAATGTATTACCATGTTGATGAAATCTAGAGTTTCCATCCTGAAGTGCAGCAGAACGCAACCCAAAGAAAATTAAACCAGTGCCATGATTTCTCATGTTCATGTATAGTAAAAACAAAATATCTAAGCTTTGGTCTCTTGATCGAACGCACAACGCTGCGGTATGCGGTATGTGGCGCCGAACACATATTCGTATGAAGAACGTATAATGGTCTTTTTTCAGTAGTAGTTTGCGTCATCGGTTAGAGTTAAGCGTGGTGTGGAAAGTGGGTTCATTCCACGCTGCGGTCTGCGTCACGGGTCGACAATGTATTCGTTCGATGACACGTCTACTTATTGTAGCTGCGGCAATATTAAGCCGCAGCGTTGTGCTTTATGATAAAGGGGCCAAAGCTTTAGAGCGATTTATGTCAGTTTTAGCACAGAATAATAGTACGTTTTAGTGAGATTCTAGCTCTTTGAACTCTGGAACCCTGGTACTGGGGCTAACAAATGGATTAACTAAACGAAATACTATACATGATTATGTATGGCGCGGTGGACATTCTCTCAAATCTTTTGGCATTTAAGATAGGTACCTACTTTGAAGATGTCTAAAGGAGTAGCCAGAGGTATGTCCAAACATTCATGCCTAGATTTTTCAGAAGTTAGCAGTCCATATGTGACCGATTGCAAACTTGGTGTAAGGGAGCACACTATGTTTTTCGTAAAACTGACCAGCGATATTCAAATTCAACAAACAAAAACCATAATAATATAGAAA
The DNA here is from genome assembly GCA_958496255.1 of Camptogramma bilineatum. Classification (NCBI taxonomy): domain Eukaryota; kingdom Metazoa; phylum Arthropoda; class Insecta; order Lepidoptera; family Geometridae; genus Camptogramma; species Camptogramma bilineatum. Next base: position 10,512,619 of record OY292456.1, read on the forward strand.
CCTAGATTAATAGTTAAATCGACAGTTCTTTGGCATTCTGAAAATTACCAGTTTTTTCTTTACCACTGTTGATAATAGTACCTATGGTCCGACACTCGTCTAAATTTTCTTTCTGTTTCTAACTTTGCGGTATCTTCATCTGTTGCCAAGTTGAATGACGTCACTGACTGCGTATAGTGCAGTCCAGACAGGCCTAGATCGAGGCTGTTAGCCTGTTACACCAATCACTGGATTTAATAGTTGACGTCATTCTGGCTAGCTTACATCCTACACGAGATAAGCGCGGAGCATAAATTAGCGGTTGACATCCTTTTAGCAGATAGACTATGCTAAGTGTATTATGTACGAGAACTTGGGAGGAATAATTGAAATAACGGGATTTACATTAAATATAGAGACTAGCAAAAATGAAATTACCTAAATCAAAATGTGATCACGACTTTTATCTCCAAGGCGAGGTTCTCATTTAGACATTTAAGCTCCTTTGATGATACTTAAGGAGAGTCAGTAAATGATTTACATTACCTGACTACCCCCTTACACTATTTGGTAAATTCCCACGTTTTTCAAGACCTAGCATTCCATAGGTACATGACAAGTTGCAAGCCTTTATAGACTCTATTATAGGCTAACTGGTTTCCTCACGATTTTTTCCTTCACCGTTCAGAGCTCGTGTAGACGCATTAAATTGTTCGAAATGAGAAATCCATTGATGCACGGCCGGGATTCAAAATCACGACCTTCGAAATTACAGACTCTTCAAATCGAAAGTCGAAGCACTATGCCGTGCCACTCGGCCATCACGGCTCTTACATTGTAATGGACCAGCATTATCCTTAGCATTAATAGAATAATGCTAAGGATAGCAATATAAAGAGCAATATTTGTTTATTTATTTGTTTGTACTCACGTTCTCGAAAACGGCTCTAACGATTTCGATGAAATTTGCGGTACGGGGGTTTACGGGGGCGAAAAATCGATCTAGCTAGAACTCGTATCTGGGAAAATTAGTTTTCTCGGCATTTTCACTCAAAAAGATTTACCAGTGCAATGTGGTTCGTAATTTCACAAACTTTGTTGAGACTAAAGTGGCTGAGTGGTAGGGTGTCCGTCTTCCAGCCGAAGGCTGCAAGTTCAAATCTCAGCCAATGGAAGGTTTTTTTCATCATCATCATTCAGTCATAGACCTGAAATGAGAGTGAAAAGAAAAAAACATTACTATGATTCATAAAAAGAATTGCGTTAACGGCCATTTTAGCCTCTGAGCGCTTCCATGCTTCGGAGATTTTAAATTATTGGTTCTAGTTCTGTGGTTAGGCCACGACAGTTCTATAGCGGCCTAAAAAATTCGTCTCCATAGCAGTTGACAAGATTGTTTACGCTATTGACTGATAAGTACCACAGAATAATAGTAGGTACTACGCTTATACGAACTTACTCATTTCCCTTATTATTTGTCTTCAAAAGAGGAACTTTGTTAATAACTCTTTCTGAATATTTGTTTCTTTGTTTTACACGGTAGAAGTTTGGTTACTCTAGCCAGCCAGTATTAACTTAAAGTTTACAAACTAGGTTTAAATGTTTTCTTACGTTAACTAGACGTGCATTTTCTGTATCGTGGCACAGAGTTTACCTCAGAAAAGTCCAGTTAAAACGCGGATGGACTTTGAGGTTTGCGGTTGATTGAACTTTCACCCCAAAACCCCAAAACTTGATGAGGGGAAATTCCCGACTAAACTATTAAAGATCCCAGAAGATAAAGTTTCTAAGCAGATTTTTATACGCATGAAATGAACTGCGGGTCTGAAAAGGCCACTTTAGCTGAATCTTAATACGAATTGTAAGTACCTATTATAAGCCGTCTCTTTTCATAGACAAGAAAAAAACAAAATTACGAATCATAATTATGATTCATTAAAGGAATTGCGGTAGCTTTAAATATAAATATAGTACCTATAATCTGTCAGAATGAAATATATTAGTAGTTAATGTCGTATGTAGTTTGATATTCACTAAGCACCTTCTAAATAACGATTTTTATTTGAAAAATAAAAACAGTGTTTACCTAAAGAAATATTTTAAAAAAGCATGCTAGAAACTAATCAAATCTCAGGCGTTAAACAACTTCGCTCAAAGTTGGATGCTTGCTAACATTCCTTATACTTTTCTCTCCCACTCATCCTTTGAATTTTGATTGCATAACTTGTGAGCATACTTTGAGACGTTGCCGACTAAAATTCCTCTATCCTCTTATTTTAGTTCGAAGTAGCTCGAAGGATGTTATATAAGTTAGGGATCTTAACGGGATAACCAGGTAATACCTGTACCCACTTTACTCGAGAGAAAGCCTAGCCAATATCATAGGTGTATTTCACGGGGCATAGACGTGGCCTATCTCAATCGTGAGGATGGAATTAGGGGATTTTTCAAAGGAGTGTTGGTAGCTAGTTAAGGATGTGAAATGTAGGAAGGAGGCGTCGTCGGTCAATACTGGAGGTGGTGCGGTGCGGTGCGGTGCGCAGGCGTGGCGACAGCGCGCGGCGTCCCCGCGCGCTCGGCCCACTCACGCAACTCGCGAGTCAGCCGCCGAGCGCTGCTGTCGCGCGCCACAGCCCGAGCGCACCCGCACGCGAAAACCATGTGTCATGTTTTCATCACAGAAGCATATCACTCCGTACCCAATCCATGAATGAGTAGCGCGAGCGGCGAGCGCTAATAAATCGCGGATAGACGTTCTCAACGCGGACCCACCGGGACAGCTTTCGCCGAGTCTGGTTTTTCTCGTGGCCGTTGACACTGCAGCGTGCGGATCCCGCAGTGCGCGAGTGTGTGATTAATCCGCTAATAAGTCGGGATCGTCAGCTGAGACGCGTAAACATTGGCTAACTGACGGGACTGTTGACGATGGGTACAGCCGACACGGGCGCTTAGACCACGACGTATCCTGAAAGCTCCAAAGATGCGGTGGCTACCTCTGCTGTTCCTGTTAACAGGTAAGATGCATGACCATTTCTGTTTAAATTTAACCTGTGTAGCTTAGACCCTTCTATGTACACTACACGTACTTATTTGGTAGCTTTTCCTCTCGCACCTACCGAGATGCCGGTTTAGAAGTTGTTTATCCAAACAAGCCCGTAGTGCACCTAAGCCTGTGTTTTCTTTGTAAATTAGCATTTGTAATTACCATTTGAGATAAGTTTCTGTAATGGTTTTTGTTTAGTTTACCATTAGGCACGTTACAAATTTTTCCTAAAGCACGCCACGTTAAATACCTTTTTATTTTTGACATTTAAAATATAGGCTAACTTCAGTTCACAGCAAAACACTATTATAATCATCGTCGTCACTACTAGTTTTACCGCAAAATAAAAATGAAACTTCATCCTTTTTGTCGCAAGATCGCTTACCTTTGTAATATTGCCATATTGGCCCATGTTCCATATATCACTCGCCTTGAAAAATAAGCTATAAGACTGCCAAAAGACCCTCGTCCCGAGTGATTCAAAGAACAAATGGGACGGTTTGAGAGAAAAGGGCATTTTTTGCGTACGGACTCATTTCTGCGAACAATTGCGGTTGCTCGTCTTGTTCTAATATTTTTTTTACTCATTTCTAAATTGTTTAAACGGTCCTTCGTCCTCGTTCTTAATTTAATTTTATTCTTATTATGAATTAGCTTGTTTATTATTCGCTGTATTATTTTTATTTTGTGTCTAATTTTTAGATAATAGTCCATTTGTCTACGAAGGTTTCCGAACGAGATATAGCGGATAGATAAGTTATTGATGAAAGCACATCTATTGTTGCGTGGACATCTGCCGGTATCGTCTATGATTCAATGGGAATATGTTCCGCTTTGTTCAATTGGCCATGATGCGGCATATTGAATACTTATAAGTATTGATAGTCGTTCTTGGTATCGCCGAGAGCCAATCCGTTAGAAATTTAGGAAGAGCTCGTATAATATCAACGCTTTTTTATTCCATGATTGGTAGAGCTGATTCGAAATATTCGTGTTACAGAGCAGATGGCAAGCTCGAAAATCCTCGAATCGTATTCATTCGAATAGCTAGGATTAAGGCTTTTATTTACGGCAGCCACCGACAGGTGTTCAATGCAGGTAGAGCCAGCACAGATATCGCCGTCCGTCGGGACCGTTTTTGTTAAAACGAAATCGCTCAATCGCTACACGAATAGTTGCTGCGCCAGCAATATTGGAAAAATGTATCTGCGGTGTAAAACCTCGGTTTTCCATTCGACGAGTTGCAAATTGCCAATAACAATTCAATCCTTGTTCGAATCCTGAGCTTTGCGCAGTTTGCGTTACTTCATATTTATTGTTATAGGAACATCGAGATGGAATTCTGCTCTCCAAATCGTGTTCAGTCGAGTAAACTTTACTCCTTCACGCTTTGATAAAGAAATGCCGTTTTAAACTTTTGTGTCTGAGTTATCTGTCTTTGAAAGCTTTTTATGAATCACAAAGTTTGTGCAGAAATACAGAAAGTTGAAAGTAATCAAAACTTCCTTACCATAATCAATCTACTGTTTTTATATTTAATTGTTCGCTTTCAAAATGCAATAACAATATTGTTTATGGCTCTGTCCTAGAAACTGTGTAGGAAGCAGTACCAACAGCTACTTGGAGCAGTTTTAATACGCTCACGGTAATAACGTGTAAAATCCTACAATCTGCGCGGCTTTGTACTTAAGCTAGACTTTAAACTTAAAGCTATCGGCTAAGTTATAGCGTATAGGAAGATTAAAACTTTAGTTCCCCAACTTCCCTCAGCTTTCAAGTTATTAGACAAGTCTGGTGCAATATTGTGGCGAGTCGAGTTTCTCGCTTGTTTTCTTTTTTGCTACACAACGGATGTCGAATGCACCTGGCCTGTGCTCCGATTTACACGACCCTTCTGGCTAAAAACTAAAGTTTTTGTTATCCTGTTTCGGAATTGAACCCACCTATGTATCATTATTGCTCTGCTTTAATAACAACTTCCTTTACTAATAAAAAAATCATTCAAAAGAAGTAAGAAAGTTATTTTTTATCTAACTTTTCCTAGACGATAACATTGTTTGGGTTTACCTAAATTAGCTAGAAAAAGTAAATTATTATTTTGTTGGTTATCAAACCCGTCATCGTCCATTGTAGCGCCTCAAGTAATTGGTAGCGATAAAATTTATCTAAGTGCCTGCCCTGGAGTCAAAGTCGTTCTTATCAGGCATCCAAACAATTAAGAAAGCTCTAACCCCAAAAACGTTTAAGTAGATACTTACCTACGAAAATGTAGGTTCCTCATTTCCGGAGTGTGTAACGGATATACTTAATGTAACATCATTCTTAGCACCCACAAGTTACTAATTCATAAAAGGAAACATTAATATACATAACTAAATTAATAGCATAGGAATCAGAGCGTCGCAAATCCTGACGCTTCCGGACACCGGCTCGCTAAATTCTCATCTCGTAGCTTTATGAGCTGTTTCAAAGCTTTGCTGAAATATGTTTATCCGCAAACATTGTTTTCGCTAAAATATTACTCGCAATGCCTATCTGCGGGTCTAAAAAGGTCGTTATAGCAGAATCATAATGGTGGGATTCGTATTGTGATTCAGCTAAAGTGTAATTCCTATCCTTACCAATTCCTCTAGTTTCGTTAATTGAACGCAATTCAATTCGGCAGCAGAATCTTTATGATTCTCCACAAACTGTCAAAAAGATGAATTGCCGATACGAATCAGAATAGATAATGTTAATTTTGTGATTTCTAATACGAGAATCACACTATGAATGCTAGAACGACCTTTTTAGCCTCGCTGTTAGCTATTATAATGTTACGAAGATCTCATTATCTGCTAGTTGAATTACATACAGTAGTGTAAAGAATGCGGTATGTTTAAATCTATTTCGGGTTGCTGACAGAGAAGGCATAATACCAAACGGGTGCAGGAGTCGATAAGTGGCGAGGCGCCGGCTTTCATCTCACTTTTGGTTGTGTGAACTTGTGTATGTGTATTTACATTCGTCGGGTGCGCAGGCGTCTCTTGTATCGCCTGTGCCACTCACGATCTGCCTGTAAAGAAAAATATACTTTAACGCGATGTTTTTAAATGCAATTTACAAAGCAATTCCAAATCAAATTTTCCAAGAATTAGGTAAGTAAGTACTTATACGATATCCAGATCACGTACGTTTATGCAGTTATGACTAATGGATTTGAGCTTTCCCATATTAAATTTTAGTTTCAATACCTCTAACATGTGTTCCGCAGTTAGATATGCAAGAGAGTCTTGATTTAATGACGTCTTCGAAGTGAAGTTTTTATAGTCTGTACATCTGTTTCTTCTGTGACTTTGCGGCATCGGCTGCGCCAACGCAACTGCAATTCAAAGGTCGCCACATTTATTTATGCGTTTTTTGATTACGATGTCGTTCCCAGCGTCGCGCCTTTCTTTTTATGGACGATAAAGTTTAGAGTTATGGTCAACTTTGTTGATCAGTTAAATGAAGCTTTATTTAAATTAGGCATAGATTAATAGCATTTTTCCTGGGCGTTATCTCAAATTGTGTTATGGTAGAGATGTTTTAAAGGCGCAGATAGTAGGCTTAAAAGGCTTAGGCTACTAACACAAACAAAGCATTCCAAGACGGTCCCTTTCTTAAAAATTCATTAGGACGACACCAAATCTAATTACAAAATAGGCGAAAACTTGTTCCCAAAATCCCAACATTCTTGCCGAGATTTCCCGGGTGTAAATTGGGCTGCTTTTAAATTTCCCTGAAGGGTCTAGAACCGCGAGAAATGCTTCGTCTTCAGTATAAATAAACACGTTACAAAAGTTTCCTCATTTGATGCTATGATGAAGACAAGAGAATGTTCTCAAAGTTGTAAATTTTGTTGTTTATACCTACCTCAACTTGGATATAGATATGTAATCTCTTAGTACCTACCTCCGTCAGAAATATTTGTCATTTCAGGTTTAGATGAACCCATTGTTACTATGTTTGTTAAAGAATTTTAAACTTATTTCCGTGGTTTATTCCTCTCCGTGGGGTAATCTAGATTCTACGACAGTTTTATATTTTAATCTGGTTCTGACATATTAAATACCTATGTTGCTCGTAATTGTAGTTTCTAATTTTGGAATTGTTGATAAAATAGTACTGCATTAATCTTCGTTGGATTTAACTTGTTGGTTTAATCTCTAGTTTTTACCTTGATTAAACCAAGACTATTTTTAGAGTTTGTTGAATAGAAATCATTTTTTAATGTTATTATGTTACAGCTTGTGCCTACTTTAAATCCTTTACAAACATCGCGGCAACATTAATCGGCTTTGTTCGGTTATCTGAAATTAACTATCTCACATCGTATAATCTGACAAGTGGGCAAGCTATTTCCCCTGTGGCCCCATACTGAGTTGACTCGTGATTCTGTTGGCTTATAGTAAAAATCGCCTTGTTAAATAAGACCCAACAAATTATAAATATACGCAAACACATTTTAACTTCCCTCATTACTAAATGAATTTCGTCGTGAACTCGAGAGCTACTCTAAAAGACATTAAAATTCCTCTCCATAGAATGCAAGACCACGAAAAACGTTGGCCTCAGTCTTCCCTTACTTGACCAAAACAGGAGCGAAGCCAAAAGTGGCAGACAATAAGGCGAACGAGGGAGAAAAACGGAACGAGCTTAATCAATACCAACAAAAAATAATCAGCTTGTGCCAACATTCGCTTTAGGTTGTATATTAATCGCAAACAAAGATAGTCATTTGTTACAAGTTTCAGGATGCGAAAGTTTGCTCCAGAAAAAACAGTGTGTATATAACTAAGATAAACAGAAAGGGGGACAAGTAATGAACAAAAGGTCGTGTAGTCTAGTCAGTCAGTCTATAATTATCGACCTTGAGAGAGCATGAGGGTTGTTGAGAACAAGGCGGCACGTGCGTCAAGTAAAACGATAATGATAGAGTACCCAGAGGGGAGGCAAAACTGAATAACTAATTCAAGGCATTGCGCTTTACTCTGTATAATGGGCCTTTTTTGTGGCACCCGTTGCTCTCGTTCATACATGGCAAGGGGTCAATTGAAGGAAGCTTGTGCAAAATATTTTGAAATGATTTCAGACGTAATGAGTAGTTGGCATTCACCATGATTGCGCTATTCAATAGTCAAATAAATAGGTAACTAAGCACCCATTTAGTCTCGAGAACTTGTTTGGTATTAATTATAGTCGCTCGAGGGTATGCCAATATAAAGTTAATGACAAAAGATTAACTTTCGGGTATTAAAAGGTTAGTTGACTTAAAGGTCGAAGGATCACCTTGCTGTAGTTTTCGTAACTAAACTACAATCGTATTGGTTACGAAGTTTGTTAATTTAGCAATTTATTACGCGTGGTGTTATGAACTCAGGCAACAGATTAAATAAAATAATAGTTGGGCTTAGTAATTAAATTGTTTTGCCTAATTCAGAAACGAAAGCTAAGATACTTTTACTACAAGTAGCTATTACTAATATGTAGGTACCTAGTTGTTTAATAAAATGTAAACCTTAACATAATTCGAATTCCAAAGTTCAAGTTCAGGGACTTTCATAGAGTATTCACCGGACACCGCGGCAGCAAATATTATGTTCGGTTAAAGCTGTAAAGCAATATGTTCACCATAATTGGGTCAAGGAGGTGAAGGACGGGTCCATGGTGGGGTAGGGGGCTCCGGCACCCCACAAGCGTTATTCCACGTTGCGTACAAATGACTATATTATTGCCAGCTATATTACAACACCACATTCCATGCTGGAAACTTTATGGAAATGCGACGCACGACCCCTTTGGCTAAGGAAACTTGGCTTCGGTTCGACAGTACATATTTTTAATTTACTTACTGGCATCATAAATCTTATTTGAACTTTTTGCGCACGGCCGAGTATCACGATGTCACCACGAGCATAACCAATCGATAATGAAACTCAACTATGGCGCAACGCGTAAGGGGTCGTAGGGGGTAATAAAATTTGATTACAGAAGATCATAAATCTTTTTTTTTTTCATTATCTCCGTTGGCATCGTCCGGGTCGTCAGCAACAGACAGGGTGATACAAATCCCCATGTTTTGACACACAAACCCAATGTATTATGATACAAACTCGACTTTATCCGACTGACATGAGATTTATCATGTGCGCATAATATGTGCTTAGAAGCTGATATTGCTGTTTCGCAATGGGAATTGGTGTCATGCCATTTTCAAATCTGTTTCTGTACTACTGCTAAGTTTATTTTAATCCGATTATGATTAGATATGCCTTACGGAATTGAAATGATGTGTAAGTAATCCTATGATTCAATTTCATGTTTTTACATGTAAACATTTTAAACATTATTAATTTAAGATTATCTCTTTATTATCTGTTTCTATCTGTTTAATTTACTCCTTCATAAATGAATCCATTATGTTTTGTTATCACCATCGTCCCCTTTCTATTTAGCTCCAAAAATAACAGATCCCGACCGCTCTATAAAGTCCGTCCGTGGCTTAGTACAGTGACATGTGGGATCCATGAGTCATCCTTTGGGCTTCCATTAGCTACGTTGTCGAATCACGCTCGCTTTTTGCGTGGACCTCTATCACTCCATCTTATTCCGATTGAATTTTGCGTATATTTAGTTTTTCGATATCTGTATTTTAGTTTTCATCTCTGTCATTCTTGAGTGTAGTCTCTTCAAAAGCTGCGTCGTTGTTCTACACTTTACCATGGCCCGATTGACCTGCATACTATCATATTTTATTTAGGTAAATGACTACTTAGTTATACTTTAGCGCAGTCATAAAAATCAATGCTCAAAGTGACGTGACGCTATTACTGAGCTTCATAATAGCTCGTAAACCTTATTAAGTGCAACGAGCTTATCATAAAACGATCTCGCGTTTCAACTAACATCCTGCTTTTCAAGTAATATTAATGATATTTTGTCATGTTGGCCTGTTTTAATTCAATTTCCACAACATTGTTTCCATTTAGCCTTGGCCTTAGCAGGAATGCAATACGGTTGGTATAGCGTTATAATGAAAAAAGTGTACGCTTTGGAATTTTATACTTTCCCAGAGCGCGGGATTCAAAATGGGTTACAAACATTTGATTCTAGATAAGCGGTGATTAGAGTTCCATGTCTTACTTCCGGACGACGGGCACCGGTCACCGCCGGATGAGGCGAACACGGAAAGCATTTTAAGCGCTCGTCCCGCAATATGCTGTGGTTAGGGATGTCCAAAGAACTTATTCCCAGCTTGAGAACTTTGCTTACTCCGGCTAATCATCCGGCCGCCTTCTTGACTAAAAATCAAGGTTAAATAAATTAAATTGAAATAACTTGCGCATTTTAGTCCTATTATGAAAGAAGAGTTAAAAAAAAAATTTGATGTGCAATACTGTCATTATTATTGCTAGTCCGGCTTTATCCGAAGCCTCGAGAGTACGTTCGGCTACTGTAACTTGCATCCTTAACTGCGGTCCACTGTTACATTTATTTTGAGCACGACCTATCGATCCTTTGTTTTCGGCGAGCGGCATTATATCATAATCTTTGTTTTTATAGCGCTTTATGAAGGGATGTTCAGGATTCCGTGACACTATTTTTATCTCGTGAATTTTATTGCCTACTTAAAGTTGGTACCAATTGTTTTTTTTTTCCTAAAACTACTCAACAATAAGTAAAAGCTTTTAACGGGTCTAAATGTCGTCTTCCGCAATTGCGAGCTTGCCGAGCTAGAATAAAACTAGCATTCTGTCGTCTGCACAATTATAATCAAGCGACATTGTGGATAACCGTAGGACGGTCATAAATACTCCATTTCGAATACGTAATATTACGGAAACTACGTACCTTACCTGAAGTTGTGACCAAACCATAAAAACACCTTTTCTAGCATAAAATAAAATGGGCAGTAGGTATAGGTACCTACTCGTATTAACCTTGAGGTACCGTTTGCGGTGGCACACGAAGCCACATAATGCGGTAGGCATGTAAGCTATCTGATCTGAAGTGTAACCTGAAACTGCTAACCATCGTAAAGTAATGGTCCCTTTTGTAGCGAATTTCAGCTATTCCACCGAGAGTTTGATTAGAAGTAAAATGGTTTCGCAGATCACGTTCCCCTCAATTATTTCGGAGACGTCCCCAGACAAATACTTTTAAAATCTGTAATTTCGGGATAAAATCTCGGCGATCCGTTAAACCTCATGAATTGCAAACTTGGGTTGTCTGTAGATTAATGCAAAGACATTCTTGTCGTGGAAATGTTTGTGCGAACCGTGTACCGTTTCGTGTTTAACATAATTAACCTACACGACCTTATCTGCTTCAAAGTCAAGAAATTCTTAGTCTTATAACTCGTATGCTATGTTGGTTGGTGTTATATTCTCTGTGGCTAGAACATTGCGGTTGAAAGAAATAAAGTAGGTATATGTAAGCCACAATTGTTGAACTTTAAACAAAGGACTCTAATAATTATTGTTGTAACATGTACTCGGTTCGATTACAAAGACTACTGTCAAATTATCTTGAAACTATCGCTCGAGATGCCATTCGCAACAGCAGCGTTTATCTGCGAAGCGAATCGATGTGAGAGGGCAGGCCAGGGGTTCAGTATTCGCCCTCTGGAGTATCTTCAGATTTGTTCTCAGCAATTCTCTGCACTCGAGGGATAAACTAAATACCCCTATAATCATTTGTAACGGACAATATCGGGGCTTGTTGCTTAGTCCTTTCCTTCTGTGTGCGACTTCGCTCGTATAGCAAAGTAGTCTTCTGGGATACTCCGATATTTTCTAAGTTAAAATTGTCCCCGGTGCCGGTTTTACAAAAGTAGCAGATAGAAAGCAGTACTAATAAAAAGTTGCAGCGGATATTTTGAGCTTCACTTAATTAGTGCCGAACAACGTATTCTCACTTTTCACTAAGATTTTAGTAACTTTTCGACTTACTTAGCTATCATCAGCATCAGAGTCGATAATGTTTTTGGCTATAAATAATAAAATGTATCTGCAAGTGAACTTTTTAAAAAACTCTTTTTCTAAGAAGCAAATCGATGTTAGAAAAGCAGACCAGGGGTTGACTGTTTGAAAAGAATGGCGTCAGCAGCTCTGGCGTCACATCTCTAGGGGATCAACCATTCCCCTATAAACATTTGTATCTAATGATATGGGGATTATAAACAAATATTTGTGACGCGTCTGGTATTTGCACTAAAGTAATTTTTATTCAGCTTTTTCGCTTAGTATGGCCCTTTGTTTTGAGTCGCATTTTATTTCAGTTTTCGCTGGTCCTTCCATATTATACGTAAAGGAATCTGCCCGGGGCGTGTTTTTCAATAAGTTACATAAAAGTAAAACTTGAGAGTCATTTTGCTTTCCATATTACTTTACATTTGTAATATCAGTAGATTGAAAAGAAAATTACTTTCATTTTTACTACTAGGCGCTGAAATAAAGCTGAAGCTGATAGTTATGTAATGTCTACAATAAGAATCGTAAAAATAGCACTCTGGGTCGTTATGTATCACACATATAAGTATAGGGTGAGTAAGCCGATCGCTATAAAGATTGTATCGATGCCGATGGGAGAGATCTGACCCACATGCGACTCACGCGATTTTAATGTCAGCTTTTATACCATTTGTGCACAGACGTTCCCTCAATAACAATGGAACTGAAAGCCGCAGTCTCATTATGTATCTTCTAATGTGTACCCGACCCTGGAGTCTGGGGACCAGATTAAACAGTCTCTGTACAATAACAATCAGAAAAGCTGGCTTACTTCCCAATTCCACATACGATAGAGTTGGCTTTGATTGTGCACGAGATTATAATAAATGAAAGGATGGTGTAAAGGTACTTTGGCTTATTTACAATTAGTAATTTTAGGGGCCGATTTATGTATAACATATTCAATGACTTTCAACCTGAGGAATAAATATGTTGGTTTGAAATATTTTATATGATAAGAGAAAAAAAACACTAGGTAAAGTTTCGTTTCTGTTAGCGACTTTGGGTATCTCAGTGTTTTCAACGTAATTGCTACATTTAGAGAACAAGCTTTTCTTTGCAAGCTGTGGTCTGTCGTAATGTTCGTACTCGAACCATGCATGGGCATCTGCGTTCTCAAGAGTATAGAGGGGTCGCCGCCCCACCCTAAGTGTCCCCAAGTTGTTTATCTATCTATCGATCCGAGTCAGCGAATTGGACCAATTGGCTAGATAGGTAAAGCGGAGTGTCTAAAAGCTTTTGGGCTCTGGGTTTGCCACTTGGTGTATGATTTCACCAGTGAGCGATGAATTATCTCAACCCGCACGGACCATCCTGAACTCCTGAAATGCACACCACACATTCGCAGATAATTTTTGCACAAGATTGATTGAAAAATGATTTGCATATAAATTCAATTATTGAACGTTGACCTTGTTAGAACCTTGCAAATATTTTGATAAGTACGAAACGTGTCGGGCTGTAGGTTTAAAATATGCAAAATTATGCAGACATGGGCACTAAATACAATAGAATCGGCCCTGATAAAAAATTCTCTGTAATACCGACAGGGTATGAATCAACTTTATTAAAATGCTTATTGCGTCAGATGGCCCATAAATATAATGCATATCGATATGCCGATCTCAATACTTCCATTCATATTATTGATGTCAATCGATTGTTGTTTATTCATTAGCATAGCTAGAATGTATAAATACCTACTGTTTATAACGATGACACAATTATTATGGCGCCAGGTTTATAGCATAGCTTAAATTTAAAACTGAATAAATGTTCACAATTCTCTAGTTTTGTGATGAGAAGGTGGTCCCAGGTGCTCCATCAATTCCTACCTAGTAGTCAAAGGGCCGATTCCACTTCCACTGGTAGAAATCTAAAAGTGAGCAATTTACTTCATTTTTAGGAACTATCAGGGACGTATATAAGGGGGGGGGGTTTAGGGGGTCCGGACCCCCCCCTTAGCCCATTAAGTTCGGAGGAAACCTAGTCAATTTTTGTATTTTGGAACCCTTGGACCCCCCCCTTAACAAAGATCTTTGGTATATTGGAAGCTTTGGACCCCCCCCTTAACAAAGCTATAGCTACGCCCCTGGGAACTATTCTGCTTATCACGCTAAAGGTCCTCATCAGATCCTTACCAAATTTTTAGTTTCTTCACTAACTTAAAGTTACAACCTTTCAAATAAAAAAAGAATCATCGAAATCGGATGTCATACATAAGGCGGAGATATATTTTAGCCCCCTTTTAGCCCCTTTTTGGAGGAAGTACATCTACAAAAATATAAAATTTTATAAAATTATCGAACCTGCTCACAAAATTTCACGAAAATTGGTTGAGAAATGCGACCCGTAGAGACAGACAGACATCCGGACAAACGAAAGCATTTTTGTCCAAGCTGAAGCAGTGACGCTTAGCTCGCTTGGTCAATAATTTATTCATCATAACATATATCTGGGAACTTTTCAGAGCTTTATTTCTATTTGACGTCTGTTATGCACGATAAATCATTCAATTATATTAAGTATTCTTATAATACGAGTATAAAAATTACAAGTTATCTTGATATTTTATTGAAGTTTACTGATCATTGATATATAAAATTACAATGAAACCTTGATATATTAACAAATTCGCTACACTTGTTAATATAGGTATACATATATATTAACAAGTGTAGCGAAGTTCTACTCATATCTCAAATGATATGAGCTCCTTATTGACATAATAGTACATACTTGACCTGGTTTAGAAATTGAATTAAACTGATTGTGTTAATGCAATTAACAAGTTACGTAATAGTATACTTATAGCAAAAGTAGTTTTACATGTGCTATAATAAGTTTCTAGTGAAATGAAAGATATATATTCTTACTGCAAATACCCACATGTTGAGAATTTTCTTCACATTTGTGAAAAGTTCCACCAAGTACTTCCCGGTTACATGTGTTTCGTTTTGTGTTTCACAAGTTGTTTGACCTCAACGATCGGGCATGTCTGTTCATTTTCCTGCTCTGAAACATATTTGCAGAGCACTGGAAATTTTATTTTTCCTTTCTGTATTCCTCGCTCAGTCAATAAGATGCATGCAAATGCAATATGCTGAACAAATAGAGTGCACTGTTTTCTTTTGATGTTACATATCCTGTTTTCTTAGAATTATTCTCTTGCTAGGTTACTGGTGCTTGAGACAAAATTGAGACTTTAATTAAAGGAACATTATAACAATAATTATACTATAGAGCTCTGTCTAAACTTTAAGAACAAATAGGTACCCACCGGATTGACACGATGTCTACGGAGAATTGGTCTCGAGATTACAATTAGGTACTGATAAATGTTTGCTATTTCATAAAGGATTATGAAATAGCAAAAATTTTAAAGTTTTGTGTAGTACAAACTAGTTGACAACTTTTATCTGGTAAAAACGTTAGCTGACACTTATCATGATTAAAATTTTCTTGTGAGTAGGTAATTGATGAGATTCATGATACTCATTCTCAGTCAGAATGAGTTAGTTCCAATTAAACCATTGATGCATTTACATTCTAATTTGCAAGAATGTTCATAGAAGACCCAATTCGCATTCACAGACTTCACGAACTAGTATTATCGGCGACCTCTCAAAGGGATATCGAATGTACTGGAATCTGTCGGTCTTTGCGGTTCCAACTTGTCAATATCAGTTTCTGTTGGAACTGTTCTTTTATAGTAGTCGATACTCTGGATTCTTTCTAGCTTAATGAATATTTAGTATTGAATCAGTTTTTATCCACTAAAAAGGCTGGGGATTACTTTTGATTCTTTACTCATGTCTTTTTTAACCGACTTCAAAAAAAGGAGGAAGTTCTCAAGTCGTCGGAATCTTTTTTTTATGTATGTTCAGTTCACCGATTACTCGAAGACGCTTGGACCGATTTGGAAAATTATTGTTTGTTTGAAAGGGTATACTTTCTGATTGGCGCTCCAAAGATTTGGTGAGGATCTTCGGAGTTATGAACAAAAGTGCACCTCGATAGTGCAGAATTTAATTTTAATTTTTAATTTAGCCGCATGTGGGTTTCGACAAAGTTGACAAAAAACCGACCATCTGCTAATGTGGACAGAATTTATACAGAAACCTAATCATCTGATTAGTTTAACTTCTGCTCAAAGTTCGTATGTATATGATGTATATACCTATGTATTTGGACATACCTCTGACGACCCCCTTATTCATCTTAAAATGATGTCAAATACCTCGATGTTTCGTTAAATTTAATTCCAATTCGATCTTGACTTAATCTGTTTAAAATTATTATAAAATCCGTACCCATATTGTAAATGCGAAAGTGTGTTTATTTGTTAGTTTGCTTTCACGTCAAAACAGACCGACGGATTGACGTGATTTTTTGTGTGGAGATAGTTGAAGGGCTGGAGAGTAACATTGGCTACTTTTTTTCCGCGTACCACGCGAGCGAAGCCGCGGGCAGCAGCTACTAAGTTATAAATTGAATTACCTACTTGTGCCATCTTATTCATAAGCCAACCTTAAATGAGATCTGTTGGCAAGCGAACCATCACGACCCCTGAAATGTCTAGAACAATTTTAATAACTGCTTCAAATATTTCCAGAAAGTGGATTAAACCTACCGAAGTAATCTCAATTTCTGACGATGATAAAAGAAATCCGAGCGCAGAATATTCAAAGCTCGAGAGAGTTGGAATTTCGTTCCATTTATTTTACTTATACTAAAACTGAAGCTGTCCTCCATTTTTAAAATGCATAGAGTTAAATAGGTTAGACTACACGGCGGCGTTAGATGAATCCCGTAATTCCTGCCAGTAATTCACTGCACATACAAGTTGAGAGTGCTAGTGTAGAGTGGTGCAAATTCAACAATCTTTAAAATCCACTTTTAATTCAGCTGGAATAGCTTGAATTCTCGAACGTTAAATGATAAAACACAGCATTCGGTGCACCTACCCGGTTGCTTTTATTGCGCTGTTGCGATGCAATTTTAAGACCATTTATCTTTTTCAAGCTGTTTTGCCGCTCCACTCACTTGTGATCCCGTGTACTGCATTTTCGTAATTTAGTGGGACGACACGATTATACATTAAAGTGGTGCTTCTACATTAAAAAAAAATTACTATCAGAGTCGCTTCTGTCTGACTGGCAATGACTCGGATCAGTTGTACTATCTATAGATTTGTTACTTAGATGTTCTAATATGTTTAGTAATGTTAGTAGATTAGTTTCTGTAAATAAATGTAGGTAGATAAGTACCTAAATTAAAGAATTTTTCATTACCTAATGAGGCTTTTGCCCAGCAGTGGGAAACAATGGACTAATAATAAAAATAATAATATGAGAACAACTTAAAACGTCCTTCATACCACAATCATCCAGACAGATACGAAATTGTATGCATAACAAACGAGATTGTTTTTCCTATCTCTGTATTTGAGTAATTCTTATCTTGAGTAAAATTATCTAGAATACAAACAGCAAGTTTTGTACGTATCTGGGAAAATATTTACTTTGATCCATAAAGATCGCAGATTTGTTTATAACCAGCGCAACCACATCGCGTTTAGCAGAAATGTTGCTCGGTAAAGAGAGAAAATAATTATCAAGAGACCTAATAAAATCCGAGGCTTTGAGGGCTTTAGTAGCTTTTAGTTCATAATTATCATCTACATAAAAAGGATAAATATTTAAATTTTAATGTTTGTAAACTGGTGGGGTAAGCAATTAAATTCTCTTTGATATAGCTCTGAAGCCTGTTTGTGGGAGTCTAGCGGACGGACGACGCCGCTAAAGCTGGCCATTCACGAGATTTATAACCTCGCCAAAGTTAACGACGCGCCCACCATTCCAGACACGCACTGTTGCCGCTAAACTTGTTTTAGGCGAAAAATTAACTTTTAATGGTATGAACAGCTGAGGTTGAGTATTATCCCAAGGACTAAAAATCCGCTTTTCCGTAAAGTTCGATAACACAGCAAAATTAGAAGGCAGCAAGCTTTAATGTTATTGAACTCGTAATATAAATTCACATTATTATATTTCTAAGCTCACTTTGTTATCCATAATATACACAATGTAACGTGATCTTGCTAATTTCGACGCGAGTTTGTGGGCTTCGCTAACGGTTCCACTAACTCTACGTACAAAATTACCTCCTTAAATCAAAATTTCCATGAAATACAACTTGGTAATATTATAATGACTGATTAATTTTAATATCGCGTGTGTCGTAAACAACAAAAGTTCGGTGGTTGAGTGAAACTTGGCATTTTGTTCCTGCAACGAGGTTGGAAGCTTGGGAGTCAAGGCAACTTCGTCCTTTATAATGTAGTTAATGCATAAACTACTTCCTTCGAAATTAAAAAGTTTTGTTCTTTTAGTTCAAGTTTATTTTTAAAATGTGCAAGAAGTTCTATAAAAACAAAAGTACATAATTTAATACCTCAACCAACACATAGTAGGTATGCATTCAATAATGTTTGCGACTTAAAACCTCACAAATATTTGCACGTGCTTCCATAGTCGCTAATCCCAAAAGCTGCCTATACTTGATATCCGAAACCACTATATAAATGTGTGTGAAAGCATGACGGGCGTGCCGTAACATAAAACAGCTTCTTTTGTAGGTGAAACGCCGGCTATTGGCTCGATCGACAAAGTATTCAATCCAGCCATTGTGACGGTAACCGTAACCGATAGAGTAAAAACTACCAACACACTATCACTTATGTTCAAATTTATCAGGATACTACTGTTTCTATCTATCTATTCAGCCTGTATGCATCCACTGCTGGGTATAGGCCTCCTCTCTACTCCGCCATTCTCTGCGATCACTTGCCAGTCTCATCCATTGCTGTTTCTAAGGATACACAAAAACATTTTCAAAGAAGACATTACTGACAAGTTATTTTGTTGCTAAAAAATTACACTGGAGTGTTTTTATTTCCAGTTTTTATTATGAATAAGAAATGCAAGAATTTTCTTTGTAGCTGAGGAGCTTCTTCAAAGAAAGTTTAATTTGCTTTAATAAGAAACTTCGGAACATTCATTTAGGTAGACATCAATATTTTTAGAGAATGGATACGTTGCAGTGGTTACTTTTCAGGAACCAGTTGTTTTCATTTAATAAATAAAAAAATCATAGAGATTCATAAGATTAGGTACACTGAAGGATAAGCTTAATACTTGAACCCATTTGAGCTGAAGTCACGCTAGATCTCAAATCACGACACGTAAAAAATATTTTGATCGAGCAAAGCCAATAAACCCTCATCAAGAATTAACCACTCGATAATCTAGGCTGGAATCTTGAATAACTTCGTCTCGCAAAACAGAATTATCCAAGTCTAGCTAGTTCTGATAGTTTCTCTAATTAGTGAAGGGAAACTGACTTCACTAGTTTCTGTAATTATTGGTTTTGTATCAAGAATCTTGTACCTGCAAAAGCGACAGTAGATCGTTCTAATTCTAGGGGTAGATGAATATGTAGATGGTAATGTAGTTCTTAAGTCCCATGGAGACCTCTCCATCTTGTTGTTACTTAAACGACAAGATACAAATGTTTTTTTTTTCGAGGAAACGAATACTTACCATGCTTTGTCTAGCTAGTTGTAAATGCTGAAACTGAAATAAACAACGTTTTGATATGTCAGCTGTAATTATTTGCAACGCTGTTTGCGTTGCAAATGCCGTTTTATGACTGTAATTTAGAGTTGGCATCTATTGTAGTCCGAAAACAGGTCAAACAGCGGTTGCGGCTTGCGAATTACTGAAACCAGTTTCGTTTACAAAGTACTAAGTGTCTGAACGGACTTTTCTTTAGTACGAACTAGTAACCTTTTGTCCATTTAACCTTTGAAGGACAAATAAAGTCGTATATCTCGGATCAATTTCTTATTCTGCTCTCGAAAAAACAAATGGAAAAACTAGATTCACTTTTATTGTCTCCATCCCTACTCTCCAACTTTTAAGATTAACTCGAATAATGTCATCGTTTTTATATTAACTATAGTATAAACCCACAGATAAATCGGTAAGCTGGTAAGTACAAAAAGTAAGTAGGTATACTCAAAATAAAGCAAACAGTTTTCTGTGAAACACTTTCTTTCGTAGCTAAGTGGTAGCTGATCTGATACTCTTATGTTACATGGTTACGTTCAATTTTCGGTCCCTACTTTTAAGTCGATAAACCACGACGTAGGCGTTTTGGCGGCCTAAAAACTCCGTTACGAGAATTGGCCACTTGCTAATCGAATTTACTTTTGTTTCTTTGATATGTCCATCTTTCTAAAAGAAACATCAAGGTGCTCCAACTTCTTGGAGTACTCTATCTTCATCTCGTAGTAGTGTGAGTAGTGTGTCGTCTAAGCTGTATTGTAGCTATGGTGCCGCGCTGTCTAGCCATTCACTGACGCCGCGTTTGGAAGGGGGCAAAATGGAGGGTGGTCGTCTAGCGTATGACTGAAAACTACACAAACTTGGATGGCCTCTTAACGTTTTATTTGAGCAAAAACAAAAAAAAACAGCTTAATTTTGCTAGTTACATTTTGTCGCGAAGACTGGAGCTTTCTTTATTCTCATTGCGGCCATTACTCCCGAAACATAATTACAGGGTCGTCGAATAACCGTCTAATGTTCGGAGATTGTTCAAGATAAATCATAGCGTCTTTATTTTCCTAATTTACAACAATAATGGTATTTTTCGGGATTTTCATTAAAAAAAATTTTACCAAAGCCTTTTTTCTATCTTATTTGTATTTGTGTCTTTTCCACATCAAGTAGGCCGATTTGTGTATTGTACACCCACAACCTAGGGTGTAAAATTTTACGGTTCATTTTATTGCAGCCAATAAGAGAGAAAGATTTAGAGATTCCGAAGTTTTGTAAGTTGATGTGTATCGAATATGTCTATTTATAACTCATGGATTCTTCTGTGCCTATATGAATCATAGATCGTATTTTAAGCTCAATATACTCCATAATTTTAAATATGATATGGTAGGGTAGTCTTACAGATACCTCTTAATAGCTTTATAATCACTCATAGTTAATTATCATGGTCGACAAATCCATCACAAATGAGGATCATCATGCAGCAATCAGATTTCACATTACATGCAAGACTCGTTAACGAGCATAAGTTGATTCTTCATCCATCACCTTCATTGGAATGTTCTTAAACTTGTTTTTACCCAGTTAAGAATTACTAATGCTCGGGTTGTGTCCTGATGTACATTTCTCAGTCTCGAGCGTCAAGTTTGTACAGGCGCCTGCAGTGAAGACGAACTTTTGACACTATTTTCTGCAAACTTCGGTTTTGATTAGGTCGAGAAACTTTATACTGAAAGTTTCTACGTACAACTTCAGTCAGGACTAAGATAAATAGGTTGAAGAATTCTGTATGCGTTCTGTACTTTCGCGTAGGTAACTCTTATTTGTATTCGCACTACGTATTCCTGCTTTTTTCATAACTTAGCCAGGTAATTTGCAGCTTAGGGTTCTCAGCTTTTGATGTTTTTTTCCTAAAACCAGAAATTTGTTGAGCTTTGTTAACGGCCGGCATTCGCATTGCATGGAATACATGGTAATCTCAAGCTAGGTCTTACCAGCTTAGATTGTTAGACTATCGGCAAGTTTAGCAGTAAATCACATTACAATCCACCTATAATGAGGTAACACGGCGTGTAACCGTGATTAACCGGCTCAGTTCAACGGGTGCCCAATCAATTGGAACTGATTCTACCCACACGCGAGTTCGGAAGCTGCTATAGGATTTACTTTAAGCTTCTGTACAGACTTTATGTTTTCTACGAGTAAGTACTTACATTTTCTCACCATTTTATGTTGAGCGCTGCTCACAACATATTACTCAATTTATGTTTTGTAGAATTCGATCCAACAAAACGTACATTGAATATCCAAGCTGTTGTTTTGTTCCAATTTTACTTGTCCTTACCACTTTGTAATTTACTTTACTTTGTTCTTGAGTCAACCTTATTTATTTTCTGCTAACTCCACCTCCGTCTCCAAACTTTCTATATGTTGATGACTCTTGAAACTTCTTTAACTTGAGTCGCAGCCAACTTGTAGCTCAGGCCGCTGGGAACCACAAGATAAAGTTACTCTCGTATGTAATCTCCGATCTCTAGATTATGATTTAACTCGTAATGATAATTAGAATCCCCGCTCGTATTTCAGATTAATTATCTAATTAACAGAACATAACTATTCAAACGACTTAAGCATGTCTTAATCAAGATTCCTAAAAGCATTAGGGCCTAACGCTATTACGTCGGTCGTAACGTAACATAAGGCGCCTTCGTTACGAGCTCCTCATAATGGGAGCGAAGCGACCTGATGTCGAGAGCTCTTCGGGTAGAGCCCTTTTTAACTCGATATTAATAATGGGTACCCCTTAATTTCAAGTCGAGGACCATTCAAATTTATTTTTGTTGCTTCTGAGATAGTCGATGGTGCGTGCCAGACGAAACTTTATTTACCGTCGAAATGAAAACATCGGTTTCGATATTGAAATTGTATGCAAATATGTTACTGATTGTTACGAAAAATGTTGATACTATAACCGAAAACGACAAAATCGAAACGTATTGATTTAACGTTTACAGATTTTTTTGATATCATGGCGTTCGAATAAACTGAATTCGAACGAATGACTATCCATCTGAACGAGTTCATGTACCGATCGCGCTGACATTTAATTTAATTGACTGCATGCCGCCAATCGTTGACGCTCATTCCGATATACTCATCATGATAAAAATAATCTTACATATCGCTATGTGTCTGCATCATAAATATAAGAGGGATTTTAATAAGAACTTACCGCGTGCTTATCAAAATATAGATGTATCTATAAAAGCTTACATGGTATGGGAAACATTCGCTATCAAATTAATTAGTTTTTCCTTTGTATCAACGTGGGCGCGCCTCCCTGTAGTCCCTTAGATATATTAAGTTGTCTCGGAAGCTTCTCATATTACTTAGTAATTATCTTTAGTGATGTCAGTATGACAGCGCGCTAGAGTTATTTTCTTTTATCATAAAATAAATAACTACTTATATATTTTTATTCTACAAAATTATACCCATTTACACGAGTTCGTCACGGTGAAAAACTTGACCTGCCACTTATGGAAATCGAATTTATGCAAAATAAATAAGTATATTACAGAAATAGTTTCATATTTTGAGTATCAAGTCCCATTGCACTCTTGGGAAATTTATACCCATATTTACCTACCTACCTGCAGATACAAAGTTCGTATGGATTCTGGAACATTCGCAGAACAGGGATTAATGGTCTACATATGCACGATACTGACAAGCATACAAACCCAATACAAATGATTTACAGGCGATGCAAACATTAAAACCGATTGGAGTCTAGCATCGAATGTTCGACACAGGATGATGCTATCTCCAACTAATGCAGTTTTGAGTTACGTAATGTTTTAAACATTCAACCACCCATGTTAGATATTTAAAATGCAACAATGTGCCCCTAATCAAGTCGCCTCAGTCTGTTTATGTAAAATCACGTTGTTTAATGTGGATTGTATATAAAGTCGGTGCTTTATTCATAAGCATTGGTGAAACTTTCATTCAAATAGGAAACCTTCCTTACTGTGTAAATTTCTTCACCCTGCGGCTTCGCTCACGTATCATCAATATTGCCTATACCCTCAAGTGTGCTGCAGCTTTCCATTTATGAAAGAATTTTTGAATCAAAACGATTAGTTTTGCAAATTACCTACCTCCTATTTCTAGACTTACACAACTCTATCTAACCTTACCCCATAATACGTTAGTGAAGATGAATCGTTATTGGTATGGTTAATGTCAGCGTTAAGTATCTCGAATATAAATTCATAGATTTCAATTAAAAGATAACTACAAATTAATAGAACAGGCTTTGAATTTCTTTAAAGAATCTAGAGATTGCTAATACCTGCTATCGCCTGTTATCGCATCAAGTGCCATAACTATTAGTCGTTTGTGTGTGGCTGCGCTATCGAGAACTTGTAGTTGTTTGGCATGTCCCTAGCCGGGTGCGCGGGCGCAACCAGACGCATTCTCGGCGCGGGCGCAGGGTCAACGGTCGCCCTGCATGTGCCTGGGAACCGACGATAAATATTTGAATTTCAACACTTGATACACATGCTTAGCAAATCGGGTATGGTGTGCTCTGGCATCCGTAGTAGTTGTTTATTGTAAAGTTCCTGGGCTAATAATCTAGCAACGTAAATATCGTTACTTTTAGCGGCGCATCTATGAATAGATTTGTTCTCAACAATTTACGCCAGAAATAAAAGTATTTAACAGGATACGTGCATAAGTACATGTCTTACATGAAACACTTAAACAACCCGTTAAACATGCATGTGTGATGGGTTATTAAATCGTCGGCGCGGTCAAATAAAGACCAGTTGTGGCACCAGTCCTTTACAATAAAAATCCCTCATAATCATAAGCTAATGGAGTGTCGTAGGTATATAATATAACTTCGTTTTGTGTGGATTAAAGATTAATTTTCCCAAATTATTAAAGAAATCCGATAAGCCGAATCTTGTAGAGAATAATTGAGCAAGGGTATCGATGCTATAATATCCGTGGGTCAAAATATGTTTTAATCGATCGAGCGAGCGAAGCGAGCGAAGATCTTAGTGGCAAGTTAGGCGATTTTGCTTTGTATGTTTGTATGTTTGTATGTTTCATTTTTATGTTCTCGCATAACTGTCGAACCGCTTATCCAATCTGTATGAAACTTGATAGGTCAATAGGTTGTGCTATGGAAATTTGCTGTGGAGCATATGAGCGTAATCGATGAAGGGGTTGTAAAGATATGGGGTTCCCAAGGAGGTAAATTTTTTTCCAAAGTTACCCAAATATATTGAGTGGGGTGTCATATGAAAGTACTCAATTTATACATTCCAAAATGGTTTTTAGTTTTCTTCTAGGTTCTATAGTTTTTGAAATACAGTGAAACAGAAAAATTATGGAAACCAATTAACGGAAGTATGGAGAGAGCTCCCGTTTCATAGAGTTTCGATGTATTCGTAGGTCTGGTTAACAGACAAAGAGTGTGGCATCGTTGTGGTTTGGTTTGCAATGATTTTAGTTGCTACTTGATATTTTTTCTTGAGATTGAAAATAAAAGCCGTGTTGGCCGAGTGGAAGAGTGCTCGACTTTCGATTCATAGGTCGTAAGTTCGAACCCTGGCCGTGCTTATCAATGGATTTTTCGATTAGAAAAATTTAAATGCGCATTAACACGAGCTCTAAACGGTGAAAGAAAACATCGTGGGGAAACCAGGGAGGGGGAGGGGGAGGGGCGGGGGGAAGGAGGGGGAGGGGAGGGGCGGGGGGAGGGAGGGTGGAGGGGAGGGGGAGGGGGAGGGGAGGGGGAGAGGGAGGGGAGGGAGAGGGAGGGGAGGGAGAGAGAGGGGGGAGAGGGAGGGGGAGGGAGGGGGAGAGGGGGGGGAGGGAGAGAGAGAGGGGGGAGAGGGAGAGGGGTGGGAGGGGGAGGGGAGGGAATTGATTTTCTCATACATTTTGTATTGAACTGCTATTTTAATAATTTTTCGAACTAAGGCCTCGGTCTCGAATTTTGCGGGCAGCGGGGCGGCGGCGGCGGCGGCTCTGGAGCGGTGCGGGGCGGGCTGACTGGAGTGCCCGCCCCCGCACCGCTCCAGAGCCGCCGCCGCCGCCGCTCCGCTACCGCACCGCTACCCGCTAAATTCGAGACCGAGGCCTAAGAGGCCTTCCCTGAGACGCGGTACGAAGTTCGCGGGGTCAACTATTGAATATAAACACGACACGACTTAATGTATTGCATGCATGCCTATAATCTTTACCATACTGAGGTAGCGCATTAGATATCATTGTGTGGTAAACACTAGAAGGAGCACTTAACGTAGGTACTTATAGGGGTAGTCAGAAACAAGTCCAAATCTAGGCTATCAACACAACGGTGCGCGAGATCTCAGTTCGGGGCGAACTACTAGTGTTAATTTTCCGGTCATAAATATTAATGAAACATTCCTTCCAGTCAGTGCTTAGTGGGTCAGTGACGTACCATCCATGCCTCGAGGTTTATTATTCATAAATTATATATTCGTCTCAATTTTCACGTGTATTTTCAATTTATTTTCGTTTAGAAACTGAATTATGTTATCTCAGTCTCTTAATAATTACATACTTAATACCTATACTTACTTAGAATATACTGACCTATTTTATTATACAAATTGTATTATTTGTCATTTCAAGAGATGAATCGAATTTCATCTGTTGTTTCTGTGGACTATGGAAATAATAAATTACTTACCTGGTTTTACTTTCACAAACTTTTCTTTCTTACATTCACTTCTTTCTACTCAAAACCAAATAAACCATTCGGAAGCCAATCAAACCACGATCTTGATAGTGTAAAGCACTTTCTTGAGCATTCAAATAAGCCAGGAAATTACCTACATCTCGAGTCGAACAGGGGATCTCCAGCGTTCCTTGAGTAGCTGGTACTTACAACGACATTACGTTTTAGAATTCGTATAGAGGAATGTAACATTGTCTTTGTAATGGCACATTGTCATGACCGGAAGGGAGAAGACAATGTTTGACCGCGTGCAAAGACCACAGTAATTCCTCTGAGTGAGGAATGTAATAAAACTTATCTTCCGGGATGGGCGACGCCGCTGTCCTCATGTCCAACTAATCTACAATCTGGGCATTATTCGCAATTCTCTGAGTTGGGAACGATTTTTCACCCGAGCGCGCACTTATTAAAATCGTTTGTTCTGCTAATTGGTTCAATTCGATTGGTCGATACCATTTAACTGTTACAGTAATATAAAACTCGCATGAGGTCATTCGACGCTGTAATGCACCTTTTTGCTTTATACTTAATTGATTTTACGATGTCAGTTACTAGAGGCCTTTAGGTACATAACTATACGGTAGGAACTTCTATGAAAAGGTATTTTTCTAAACCTATTACCTACCCATTAACTAAATACAGTACATTAAGTTCGTTATTGTGGTCCTAGATAGGTCCGAGTTTTGTCAAATAATGCATAGTAAACAGAGAGGCCGTATGAATGTAAAAAGGCACTGATTGATGGGTCTTCTAATGAGAAGGCGTGACGTACCATCCATTTCAACAAACCACGTTGAAATTCCCAATCCTAAACTCAGCTCAGCACGCCATTTATATAAAAGTACATTTGAAACACATTTACACTAATCAAATATTTTCAATAGCGCGTTCCAGAAACCAACTGCAGACACCCGGTAGGGCAAGATATCTAGACGGAAGATACGAGTATTGAAGCTAAATCAACATCTTCAACTCTGCACCGACTTGTTAGCATTGTGTTTTGTGTCGTAAGCACTCAGAGTTCGTGATAGCTAAAACCATTCGTTTTTGTCCAGCTTTTTTATTATTATTATGGTACTTCACAATCCGACTTTGAATATTGTATCTACGAGTATCTAAATACTTACTGAGTTTGATAATGATTTGCATAAATATCTTCTATTTTAACTTACCTACTGTCCTTACGCGTTTGTTATTTGAATTATTTATACTACAGTAAAAAAGTACCTTTCACAAAGGAAATCAATATTTTATTGACAGAAACTTCAATGAATGTATAATGATGAGAGTTGTTGAGAATTTTTTTCTAGCACAGAAAGTTTTTGCGTTTTGCATAATAATATAATTTCCAGTTCAGCAAAAATGAGGTCAGTATAATAGAACAGGGAAGATGAGATTTAGGGTGCTGCCACATTATCACGTCTCTACCCCGTCGCATAGCATGACCGTAGCAACACCGTCCCGGCAAAAATGATATTCTTTGTATTGAAATGTACCGGACGCCCCACACCACACCGTTCCTACACCGTCGCGTGCCCTGCCCGTGCTATGGCCGTCTTGTCAATCTCCAGCCGCCATGATTATTTTGCTGACAATCAATGACAAGCCCCGCCCATCTGTCAATCCATGTAACCATCATATTAGTAGCGTAGCCAGGTCAGCCCCTAGGGGCAGCTTTTCAGCCTTTTTCTATAAATAAATAATGCTGGATATTTCACAGCATCATCTAGCTCCAAGGTAAATAGACCTTGTATGGAAACTATATGACTGATAAACTACTTGTAGGTACCTATCCTTTTTTTTGTAAATACATAATATTACATAGAAAAACACCCAGACCCGATACATATATTTGCAGATCATACAAACACTTGCGTCGCAGTGGGAATTGAACCCGCAACTTTCTGTGTTTTAGCTGGACCTTCGCACACTGCGCCACCGAGTTGGTTCGTATTGTTGGTACTGGATGTTGATTTATGTACTTACACGGGATTTTATCGCGTAATTTACCTTATTTATCACGACGCGACGATTTGGCTGTTACAATAGCCGTGGTTGCGGGCAGTCTGCCCGTGATTATGTCAAAATGACAGATCATGTCAAAATGAGAGATTATGTCAAAATGACAGATTACGTCAAAAAGACAGATTAGGTGTATATTAAAATGACAGATGGGCCATATCTCGTAAACCACTTATCCCAGACTCTCCGTTCTCTTCAAGTGAAAGCTATTGAAGAGATCTACATTTAAAGTGACAGCTGTCAAACATTAAACGGCCACATCTCGGAAACTACTCGTCCTAGACTCCTCATTCTCAGTTCAAATGAAAGCTATGACCAAGATCTACATTCAAAGTGACAGCTGTCAAACTTCAAAGCACCATATCTCGGAAACTATTCGTCCTAGACTCCCCGTTCTCAGTTCAAACGAAAGCTATTGAAGAGATCTTCATTTAAAGTGACAGCTGTCAAACTTCAATCAGCCATATCTCGAAATCTACTCATCCTAGACTCTTCCGTTTTAGCTGAAATGAAAGCTATGACCAAGATCTACATTTTCAATAACAGCTGTCAAAATGACATCTGTCATCTGAAATGTAGATCTTGGTCATAGCTTTCATTTGAACTGAGAATGAGGAGTCTAGGACGAGTAGTTTCCAAGATATGGCCGTTTGAAGTTTGACAGCTGTCACTTCAAATGTAGATCTTGGTCATAGCTTTCATTTGAACTGAGAATGAGGAGTCTAGGACGAGTAGTTTCCAAGATATGGCCGTTTGAAGTTTGACAGCTGTCACTTCAAATGAAGATCTTGGTCATAGCTTTCATTTGAACTGAGAACGGGGAGTCTAGGACGAGTAGTTCCCGAGATATGGCCATTTGAAGTTTGACAGCTGTCACTTCAAAGATTCAAGGTTCAAGATTTCAGATTCAAGGTTCAAAATTCAAGAATCAAGGATCGAAATCCAGGATCGAAATCCAGGATCGAAATCCAAGATCAAAACCAAGGATCGAAATCAAGGATCGAAATCAAAATCGAAATCAAAATCAAGGATCAAAATCAAGGATCGAATTCAAGGATCGAAACCATGGATCGAAATCAAGCGCTGATTTTGTCGAGCGCGATAAGGTAAAAATATCCTGAAATTTAAATGACATGGGCACACTACTAATCCAACAACGAGTGTGAAAGAGACAAAGCTACCAAGAAAGCATCTCAACAAGACCAACAATCCTTATAACCAAGATTAAATGATAATAGATCGTTGTGTAGTCGTGATAAGGTTCAAAATCCTTTGTACATTAAATGTCAGTCAGCATTCTACTTTATACATTATATTGGTACATTTGGTGACAGCTGTTACTTTAAATGTAGATCTTGATCATAGCATTAGTATTTATTTATAAGAATAACGATTTTATTTTTTGTTGATGATGAAGATGTTATCTTGTTTTGAAGTTTATCAAAATACGGCTTCGCGGCTGTGCCCCTATTTGATAGTTTTATTTTGGGGTATTGTACCTTGAATGTCCATTAGTAGGAGCACGAGGATATACTTATCCTTATGCTCCTACTGGTAGGAGCATAAGGATATATTGGTCCTCGTGCAGGAGCAGTAGGAGAATCGAGTAGGAGCAAGAGGAAACGCTCCAATATTGGTTAGATAATAATTCAGTTATTTTTCTCACTTCACAAAGTCTTTCAAGTACCCCCATTTATACACATATACATGTACACATTCTAAACCTATCAAATATCACCCCTAAATATCAAGTAGGTATATAATTTATAATTTTTACCTACTAAAATTCCCCCAAAGGATTTCCTTCTGAGTCGATAAATACCCCAAATTTGAATTGAAATCCCCCCATCTAGCATCACTGAATGCGTTCCGCACGTTATGTGACATTTATCAAACGTCAAAATCCCATACTGCCCTCCGAAATCAAAGTGTAGTAACAGCAAAAACACGATTTCGAGAAAAAAGATAAGCTTACAAATTAAAAAAATATCCAGTTATTCATAAAACCTTGAATGTAGAGTGAAAGTACACTTAATCTATACCAACCAACCAGTAATAAAGCGGAAAAGTTTATTTGTTAATTTGTTTGAACACGCTAATCTCAGGAGCTTTGAGGAAGGATATAAGCTACTTTTCATCATCATCATCATGATCGCAATAATTATTATGCCATGACTATGGATTATAATTGGGTTTTTAAAAAGGTTTCTTAAAAGTCTGTTTTTTTAAACCTTGTAGATAAAACTCCCATTTAAAGTTACACAAAATATGATGAAATATTGCACTTTGCTAGTAAACCCGACAAAATGTGTGCAATATGTATTTTAGTGTGGTTTAGCTTGTAAACGCTCTATATTTACGATAGTATTTTACAAAAAAAATTGAGTGATAAGTTTTAAAATGGGCTTTCAGAATAATTGTGTGTTTAGCATAAAACCAACAAAATGTCTATTACTGTGGTATAGGCTCGGGATTACGCTTCGCAAAACGGTTATGCGACGGTCCTAGTATGATACGGTCTTACTGTGTAAGGTGCTATTTTCGTGACGGGCTCGGTCATGGCTCGGCCCGCTTATGATACTGCGCAGTGAGCGAAGACCTTTTCTGGGCTAAGAGCTATGCATTGTGTAGTGTATAATCGACACCTATGTAGAAATTCCCAATATTTTCAACGCGAAGATTTTTTGTAACCTCAATAAATCTATAAAGCCTTTATTTGTAAACATTCGTGCGTTAGGAAATACAATTTTATTGTTCACGGACAGTGAACACGGTTTTGTTACGTTACCTACGTGATTTCACGAATAATTTCACGTACCTTCAATTACTTGTTTTATAGCCAAATGCACTTATAGTCGTATTGGTTATTATACGGACTAAAAATATATGAAAAATGACATTTGTTCCGTCAATTTTAGTCCGATTTTAGTCCGTATAATGAGCAATACGATTATAGTTTGATTTTTCTTCTATTTATAGTAATGAAAACACTATTTCGTAAGTGGGTAAGTAATGAATGTTAAATTGCATGAGTTTTGTTTGACTACTGAACAGGTGAAGAGTAAAGCTAACATTGACTTTGGTAGACAGTTGAAACAGGGGCCAGTTAAAGCCACTCGGACACTTTGTCTGTCCTCCTCGGACCACAGAGTAAATACTCTACAGAGCCATGCATAAGCTTCATCAGGCGAGTAATGCTAATGCGTTTTGAAGTACCACTCGACGCTGCGCTTGGTTGACCCGTCAATGGACCGTGTTTCCACCTAACTAATGTAAGCTGGTACATAGGTAACTACTCAATGAAGTTTCAATCATCTACCATCAAAATAGTTCGTGGATAGAGCAAACTAGTAAAATACAAGAAACATTCTCATCTCACGATTAAAAGTGAAAGTTACGAGACAGACTTCGAATTATGATGTAGGTGGAGGTAAGGACATGTAACTCCTTGTTTTATTCAAAACTTTGTTGCTGTTTCAGCCAGCGATGCGCAAGACACTCCAACATTGGTTAACTTTACGGCGTATTGTTCTCGATTCTTTGAGCCAAGTACCCACTCACAGCTTAGCAGAAAATTTGAAGGACTGTTTTAAGGGATCGCGGAAATGGAATCCCAAGTGGTTCTTGAATTCCCAAAGCAAATTGGGTAAACTTCGTGAGGCGCCTATCAATTTTAGAAGAAGACGTTTCCAATTAAACTTTGCAACGCTAGTACGTAGTCTGCTCCATTTAGCTGAATCATACCAAAACGCACATTGTGACTAACTTAGTTTCTTACAGCAGCTATTTGCACAAGGTACCTGTTCCACAACGAGTTGACTAGAAGTTTAACACCCGTATTTATAAACAAGTAAAAGTAATTACTTTAGTAAAAGTAATTACTCTAGTAATGATTTTTATTTTATAGTTTGAAGTTAGAACTGTCAACAGTTAGAATTCTTAAGTTAGATTCTTCAGTTAGAAAAATTTATAAACAAGTAAAAGTAATTACTTTAGTAAAAGTAATTACTCTAGTAATGATTTTTATTTTATAGTTTGAAGTTAGAACTGTCAACAGTTAGAATTCTTCGCCAAGTAAAAGTCACCATTTTCTTTACTTGTAGCATTGAGAACTCGACCATTTTGCGTTTGATTTTGACATGCATTACTCGACTATAGAATAAGATTTTAAAATGTAGAATTCTATCCTCAAGTAATGACTTCATTGAGAAATTACTTAGCAGCAAGTAATTGCTTGTCTATAAATACGGGTATAAGTATTTTAGTCATTTACCTAGAAGTGGAAGATTAAAAGAATGTAGTGGCAAATGTAGTGTTAATAACATAACGTCGAAAGAAATAACTTGGGCTGCTTCCAAACATAGGTAAGCAATTTGAGCTCATGAATAGGTAGGTACTCTGAATTTCTAGCAAAGAGATCAAAAGTGTTTTTAGTACTTTCGTAATACCATAGCGATACATGGTCTAATATGACACACATAATATCACAAACATCTCTTCCAGTGGTTCGTATTAATAAAACACTCACATTTGTAGAATATTTTCCAGGTTACACTTTCCATTTAAATCTCGTTCTTTATGTTCATTACGATGCCGATGCCGACTTAGTTACCGTTTTTGTAAGCGCCTCCCCGACCTTTGTTATTTAAAAATGGAATACGTTTTTTGAGATTCTCTTTTATAAAAGCAATTCCAGCCTTTGTCCAGTCCGGTATTCCCTAGGTGCCTCGAGCTTTTGAATAAATTGTACGCACCTTCGTACAGGCCTTACCTGCATAAATAGGCGCTGAAAATATTGTATGAATGTATAAAAACGCTAAACTCTCCAGCCTAATAGCTTATGGGTGAAATCAATTGTTAAAAAAAAAAAGTTCGCCGGGTCAGCTAGTAGATACTTTTAATAATAATAGCATGTAAAAATAAATGAAAACGCTACTTTACTGAGAATTGTTCATTCACTAGTCAATTTTATTGGCAAGAGACAGTTTACAAACGGCACTTTCAAGATGAGAATCTTGGGAATAGTGAATAGATCAAGCAAACCGATAAACCACTAATTAGTGTTTGATGGTAGGGATAGCGCACGCTCTCAATTAGTCTAAGCCTTAGTTTGTTGATTAACTAACTGGGTTTGCTTACACAGATTTCGCGGAAGTGAGTGCAGCGCCCGTATTCTCAGTTGTTCGTACTTTCCGGGAAAGTTCTTTGGCGTAGATCTAAGCAATGTATTTTACGAGCAAAGAATTTTATTGCTCGTTGATTTAAGTATTACTTTAGTTAAGTAGGTACTTGGACAAATAGTTAGGTTTTCATGTACGAGTATGTATTACTAAAGCTAACTAATAACTACTGAGAATGAATCAGCCACTTATCTCGCTTTGATCAGAATTATTCTCTCTCAACCGCTAAATTAAGTACTTATTTAAGGAAATTTAGTGTTTTTGCAGGGATTTCTAATTAGATGGGGCCATATGTTGGTAGCTTATCCGGCCAATTAGCATAGCGAACGAAGGAGCTTACTGGCGTATGGTGGCCGTGGTTTTCATTCGACCTCGTTATTAGGGGGGCTTGCATTATAGACGACTATCGCTGCACAGATGGCGTAGACTTCTTTGAAACATGGTTGCGCTGAAATTCACAGCCGTATCTACGATAGTTCTAAATTGGAGCATAAATTGCACAAATTATTACATTTGCCGGAATAAACATTTTGCGTCGTGCCGTCAACGACATAAATAACTGTTTACTGATATTGCTATTGGCAAAAATACATTTGGCGACCGATATTTACGTTGGAACTCATAATATCGAATGTCGGCCTGTTATTGTCCCAATCACATCTTCTATTGTGTGATTTCGATTGATTCTGTGATAGTTTGTTTCCACTTATACGAAAGGATTCAAGTAAGTAATATTTATTTAGGTACCTACCTACCAATAATAAATGTCTATAACATCGTGAAGTAAAAGAATTTTCCAATTAAAGTTTTCCTATAAACTCGGGTGAACGTGACAAGAACCGAACGTGGCTGTTCCGCCTAGATACCAACCGTGTTCCTTGATCTCGAATACTTTACCAGTAGTGTTTATAGTTCCATAACCTAACTTTTCATTTTTATTTCATTAATACAATTTTCTATTTGTTTTGTTTTGTGTTGTGTTTTCTATTTGTCTAATAGAAAATTGTTAGATGTTCTATCTCGAAGCTAAAATTAAAAATTTCGTTTGATGACGCTCGAGATACTTCCGCGGGCACTGAAATTACTTACACTCCGTAAGGTCCACTTTTACGTGATTCCTTAATCTCTGTAATATAAGAAACAGGCATAAAATTTTACGCGTGCATTCTAAATATTTTATTTGAGTTGTCTCCTCAGAGATCAAGGAATTCTTCCAGTTTTATCTACAAAAGACTCTAAAAATAAAACGAATCGGGTTAAATTTGTGTTTGTTGACGTCGGTCGTTGAAAAATGCACTCCATTTCTGATTTTGTAATTTACTGTTATTCCGATGTTTTCAATTTCAGCAAAAGTAATACTGAACCGCGTTCCAGTCACATAAACGTAACAAGGGTGTAGCGTCCGTCGGGAATAACCCTTGTAAACTATTTTATTTAGTTTTCTCACTCTTGGAAAACGAATGGTTGGAAAATATAAAATAAAGCATGTGTAAAGAAAACCTTGCCTGAAATACAATATGAACGTTTCTGCCGTACCTGGGAACCTAGTGATGCGAAATCGATATTTGCGTGAACTACGAGGCTTCATCGATCCAGTGACAAAACGTGCAAGTACATAGTTCAAAACGTGTGTATATTTGAAAATGTATCGCACGCATCATCTACATAGTAAGTTACATTCAAATATACATAAGCTCTCCCGTCGACGTATGATAATTCTTAGAAATCCCTGAAGAAATCTTCGTAACTCTCTACACGTAGGTATTGTGCTTCTAACTAGGTTAACAAAAAGAACATATCCAGGCATTTAGTTGTAGAATCCTGTGTGTATTTGGTTAGGAACTCAGGCCAAGAGCAAGTTAAGTAAGTAGCTCGAGTATTTTCTTTGTCTGGTAGGAAAATAAATTAGAAGATAGAAAGAATATACACGTGCTTGTTTTAAATATCCGGAGAGCGCGACCGTGGGAAATTTCTTCACTTTGTTTATAACATGTCGACAAGCAACAAACACCAGTCTTTCGTCAATAAACTGAAAGCTTATCGGTTATGTAAATAAGGTAATTTCTTTTCTCAAAAACTATTTAAAGTTAGTTTCTATAGAAGATTAACTACTATAACTTAGTATAAAAGTCTAATTTTGTGCATTGTTGCGAGTTCTAATCCGTCTACTTAATAATAATACTTCCCACCGTAACTATTATTCGTGTTTGTTTTGTTTTCTCGCAGTACCTCAAGACCAGCCCCTTGATTGTCTATCACTGATAGCGACCAAAATCGGTCTTAAACTGACTGATATGACAGTTCAGAGACCACGCAAGTAGCTCTGTTAGGCTGGGGGTACGAAACTTGCGACGGGCGGAGCGACGGCGGGGCGGGGCGGTGCGGCAACGGCGCGCCGTCGCTTGTTTCGTACACAGCGCTTTGTTTTTAATGCATTTGATTACATCGCCGTCACGCCGCCCCGCCGTCGCTCCGCCCGTCGCAAGTTTCGTACCCCCAGCCTTACTCTCATCTCAACGAGACCGAACGCGACAAAAGATACCTACGCGATCATTTTGACAGTTTGAGACCAATTTAAGGTTTGAGACAAGTTACACAATCAGCCTGCAGAAGGCCTGCAGTAATATTAAATAGGTACATCGAATGCCTCGTGGACTAAAAATCTATCATGTCACGAAAATGAAAGACTTCAAAGTTTTCCGAACTCATTAAAGTTTCAAAGAACTGGCTTTATGATTTCAAAGTTACACATATAAAAGTTGCGAAGCCTGTAAATATTTTTATTTGTCGAACGATGGAACATTCCAGGTTGTAGGTACTGGTTTTCTAAGGTTATGTAACTGTTATGAAAGTATCGATGACTGTGTTTTCTGTACCTAAATATTTTCGAAATTATTTACGTAAGTAATCATTGTTGATATTCAGGGTGTGCAAAATTTATAAGTGTGTCAAGACCAAATATTAATAATAGCAAATGGAGATCTGTGGTCTCTGCCTACCCCTATGATGGGACACAGGCGTGATTTTATGTGTAGGTAAGTATGTAATTTCATAGAAAATGTAAAGGATGTGTTTTTTTTTTTAATTATTGCTGAGCTTTTTTTTTAATATTAATGAGTTCCTAGTTCCTACCCTAATTATTAAATAAAATTTTGCAAACACCTCTGAAAATGGGTAAGTACTGAAAATGGGTACACATTCATTATTATAAACATGTTTGTCCAAGTAGAACGAATCGGTTTACGTCCGCCTTATAAAAGCTACAGATGATAGGAACCCCGAACTTTACATGCGAGTATCGATCATGCCGATCATCACAGGATGCTACGAGTGTCTCTCGGGACATGACGAGATTACAGTAAATACTAAACATTATTAATGCTCGTATAAAAATTAGATTGTTCAAAAAATATCAGGGAATTGGATAACAAACATAAAAAAATAATGCCGAAACTTCCGGCATAGCACAAGCTTTATGAATATTGAAACAAAACATTTTAAAATCAAAAATGAACACCATACAAATTAAAACACTTGCATGTGTTTAAAAGCGTTGCTTTGGGCTCAATAGTTTGCAACTCAACAATAAAAAAAAAATGATTCGCTTTGTTCGTATAGTATCAGCATGGGAACTATTCTGTGCTTTATTTTATTTATGGCTCCGACTCCGATCAAAGTTACAATTGACCCTGTCCCCTTGGCACCGGTTTATCCCTTTAAACGAATTAGTTGAGCAGTCAAAGTTTTAAAACTACGGTAATTACTTGATTTCACAAGCAACATGCTGTGCAAGTTTGCTTAGAATACTAATAATGTGCAGTGCACATGGCTTTCATTAGCAAATACTGATATCCTTACAGAACATTTTGTGAAAAGTTTCTATGAAGATTACTATGTATCGTTTGCTATCTACGTAGTATATGGGTTTCAAGTTTTAATCCTACTATCCTATCCTACTAATATTATAAAGGCGAAAGTCCGTGTGTGTGAATGTTTGTTACCACGTATCTCCATAACTACTAAACCGATTTGAATGAAATTTTAAATATAGATAGATAATGACCGGGAATAGGACATAGGCTACTTTTTATCCCGAAAAAATGCCCGGTTCCCGTGGAATAAAAAAATAGTAGTCCACGCGGGCGAAGCCGCGGGCGTCCGCTAGTAAATAAATATAATGCTGGACATTTCACGCAGCATGTAAGCCCCAAAGTAAGCAGAGCTTGTGTTATGGGTGATAATACTACATAAACTTTATGTGTAATCTGTCCAGCATGTTATAACACAAAAAGTATTTATAATACTTTTTTTTTGTAAATACTGCATCATTTCACCTGTAGCGAAAAACACCCAGACGTCAGTCTTAGCAAGACCTATCGTTTTTGTGCAAATAAGAGTAAGATTAAATGTAAAGGTATAGAGCTATTATATTTCCGGCCACGCGTCTGTAATTCAAAGCAGCTGTTGCACGAATAAAATAAATCTTCCAAGCTAAGGATATTACTGATATTAGAAGATACGTTCATATTTTATACTCTACGGACTCGTCAACAATCAAACAGTATCGAAAACTCGTGCCAGAGGCTCTGTCGTCTGGTCGCGGAGGCTGTGAATAGACTGGCTAAATACAAACTCTGAACCTCCATTTGCATAATAGAGGCTACGCCTGAAACCGAAACACAGATCGAACAGCTCGGAACAGAAACGGATTTGTGGAAATGTTTAACACTTTGTAAATTAGAGAGAAAAGCACGGAAACTTTTCGTTGGTCACGCGATGTAGTTACTTCCTTATTCATAACTTTTATGTTGGCGCATAGTGCACTTTTATCCTTGGAGAAAATAAAAGAGAGAGTTGTCTTAACGAGGTTATAGTCGACGCTTTATAGGAATTATGAACATGGCGGTTTCAGTTGGGAAATTATTATTGTTAGTTCTCGTTTATGCCAACGTGAATGTTTGCGTGAAGCCTGGTAGAGTTGGAATCACGCTATTACTTTTTGTAGTCAAACTTCCGTATTAATTTGCATACTTAAAAGGAAAATTTCTCTCTTGAAAATAGAAAGAAGGAACCTATTGAAGTTTTGTCGTAAATCAAGACCTCATTGTTATATTTAACGTTGATCTGTCTTTAATAAATCGGGATACAAACTCCTCTGGAGCTTTCCTAATTTTACCAGAGTTTTAGGAAAATAGAGATAGTTTTCGGACAGAAGTTCTAATTCAATTTCTGTTATGTTTCGTAAAAATTAATAGATTTTTTACCCTACTAACCGTGTACTTTCATTGTTTCAGGTATAACAACAATTTGGCTGTAATGCGCGTCCGACCATAATGTTAAAGTGCCATTGGCGCAGAAAATAGAGCTTTACCGAAAACATTGCCCCTTTTTATGAGCTTAAATAAACTTAATGACAGAGATCGTAATCGATTTATCCTGGCAAGTTTATAGTAGGTTGTAAAAGTAGGTATAGACGAATATTTAGTAATATTCGAGTTCGTAGATGAGAGCGTCACCGTCTCACCTTGGTACATCTGACGCCCATCAGATTTTACGCTCGTCGACTCTCCAGACATGCCATTCCCTTCTCGTCCTAGGCGTCCGCAGTTTTTATCGCATTACCCTACTCCTCCCGTCATTTGCGAAGCCCCTGAGCATCCCGGTGTCGACAATGGACTTTTTATCGGCGTACCGCTTTTTCTATCGTACACATACATACGGATCGTTTGGCGGTCATAAAGTTCCATGAAGCTTCTCGGCTACCGAGGCGTGCCGGTTTAGCATCTTTTGTGATGTTACGCTCGTTTTGTCTGCCGAGTGATTTTTTATCAAAGCTACCAAGATTTCAGAGATTGGCCCACGTGCTTTTACATCTAGACACTTTTTTATAAACATCCATTAGTTTATCATCGGCAGATTTAGAAACTAAATAATCCTATAGGTATGGCTAATACACAATTTTACTGTTTGAGACTTTTGTGATTCATTCGTTTTACAAATAAGACATTTTAAATTAAAAAAAAACCTTACCTTGTTCATTTGCGCGCGTTAATAGCCTGGACGTTATTACTTTTAGTACACTTTTTGAAGACTAGAGTCTTCCACAAGGCGTTTGTGAAATGAAAAGAATTTTCTTTTTCTCATTTTCCTTGCTCAAAAGAATACCAACAAAGAACGCGTAAACAAAACAAGAGCACGCAATAAACAACTCGCCTTAAATTTGTGCAACTCCAGATAAGTGCGAGTTGCTCGTGCAAGTCGAAGATAAAAATAATTTAGGAGCCTCCTGCTAAAGAACGTTATCTGAGTGCGCTCTCTGCGTGTGTTTACCCGGACCCCTCACAAAGCAACCTAATATATCAAGTTGTCGAGTCGACTTTACCGTGAGCCACAACATGTTGCTACACAAACCACGGTTTGTCAACTTACACTACCCATCTCACACAACGATCATAAATTCTCAAAAAACACTAGGCTAAGATGAAATTAAATTCACAATAAATATAGTTCACGCTCGAAGTTAGCGTAAATCAATCGTCTAACTATAACATTATCTGACTCCAAAAACTTTGAATCTAACGTACTGCAAGTGCTTGATATAAATCTAGTCCGACATCGCTTGTTCCGACAGCAGTTCAGTCGGAGTGGAAATGAAATAAAAGTGCACAAATCACGCGTGAAATTGAGTTCGACCCGCTGCTGAAGTCATTGTTCGCCTCGGAAACTGGCTGCTGCCTGCCAGCCTTGGACGGACGTATCAGGAGTGCTTCGAACGTGCACGTCAGAGATTTCCACGTTTTCCAGGGGGTTTCGCAACCAACGTTTGGAAATTGATGTCTAGACTTTCCATTATTTAAGAACATTCTCAGCGGTGACGTTTTAAAGTAAGTTACATCTTTTAAAAGCTTCGCAGAAAGTCAACTTTATTTCGCACTTTGGGTTTGGGATTGAGCAAAAATTCGCTCGAAGAATACATTATTCAAAAGTTAGGGTTCTGAAGCTGGCGAACGGGCGTAGATGTGTGCAAAGTTTCATGTTTTCACCACGAACGACGCCCTCGAGGCTCATTTATCTGCCAACACAAGGGAAAGAGATAATTAATTGAAATTACGCTGTCAAGTTCACGTAATTTGCACGAGTCGTTAGGGTATTTTCAAGAATTTGGAATATAGTACCAACTTAAAAGCGGCATGTCTTTAATATGCGACTACCCGCGCAGGTTATCGATTGAGCGTCGATGACTCATTTAATATTAGGTTTGTATTTTTTTATACTTACTTATGTTAGTCTCTGGTATTTATCTATGGGATCTACTTAAGTACCTAACTGTACTTTTTGGTGTTGTCTAAAAATAAAGTTATTATTAGGTATTAGGTATTATTTGAATACCTTTCAGGTAAATTGTGGTTTGTCAAATTATTTGCATTTCACTTCCATCCTATTTTCTCCACATTTGATAAGATCACAGGTGGGAATGATTCGCGAGCGCACTTGGGTGTTGCTATTCGGTCAACGTCACTAAGATTGCAACGTCGAAGCAATATCGAATGCAGTCGTGCTTTCTGAGTGAAGCCGGGTGCCAGAGGTCATTTCCATATTATTCGTGACACGTCCGACTATGCAAATGCTCCCCGTGCCAAGTGTCGGCAAGGCCGCTAAAGAAATTCCAAAAGAAATGACCGATATAAGTGACAAAATGCTATAGTTTTTATGCCGCAAAATAGGTTGGCTCTTGAAAAGTGATTGTACGCTTTGTGCATGAAAAAGTTATCGAAATACAAAAACCTGAGTAGCAAATAATTAGGTGACAATCTATAGTAACATGAAGCATAAGTATAAAATGTAAAACATGAAAATGAGTTCAGAGAAAAAGCTTTTAATAAAATGAATGTTTGTATAAGCGAATATACACTCATGTCTACCGATATGCTACGATTGAAAAAGGATGCTTTCCTGAAAACCATTCACTTTGAGCTAATAATGTCTTTGAAAGCTGAAAGATAGCGATCAGTTCTTTGCCATTGCACAAAACAAACATACCTACTACTACCAGTCGTATCGAATGCCGCTTGCGTTTGTCGATGGCAAGGAGTTCAAGATGTTTTTCGACTTTATTTATGCAGCCACTTTCAGCTACTCGGGAGATCTGCGTAGGCTCGCTAACCGCATGATGATGTTCACCCTTTCTGTTGACTTCGAAAAACCAGGAGATAGGTAATTTTAGCCTACCATTAGAAGAGAGTCTTCAATCGTCAAATTTTTCCGAAGACATTCTTTAATTTGAGTTGATCCCAAAATTTTCCGCTTCTGGTACTAACGCTCTTCTTGTAAAGTGTCTTAGCTAAGTTAATTTTATGTATTTGTTAAGGTGTTTTTGATTACATACTCACGGGGCAAGTTAAAAGGAAGTATTTTTTTGTGAATTGAGCATTCACTATATGAATGCTTTTGTTGATCAACCAAAATACCCTGGATGAGCTCGAATATACTGGATCAAGTGATCCGATCCTTCATAATTTTCAAAGTTCATTCGACAACCCATGGATTTCAGTCTTTAATGTTCTCTTACCATAACAGCTATGGCTACCTTCTCGAAAACGGTGGTGGCACTATAAGAGTAGGTAATAAGTAATCTATGATATGCATTACTGATGATGGATTGGGTATTTTTTTGAGTTAATTTCACTTTTCTAACGTTTTTTTTATGTTCTGATCTTTGAACCCCTGTAAAAACTAATTTAGTACGGATAGTATTCAAAAATATTCTCGAGGTAAACTTTTCATATAGGTACTGCTATAAAAAAGCCTGTTAAGCGTGCCATATCGTCATTTAAAGTTTTAATTGCCTGAAACGTGAGTGTCGAGACTTTTTTGTCCATTGTTGGTGTTAGTTTATTGTCTAAAGAAAATTAGCTAAGTACTTATCTATATTCAAACCAACTGTTCCTTTACCCTTACCTATTATAGCTCTTTGCCCACCCTTAGAAGCCGTAAATGGCTCTAATTAGTTCAGAACCACAGCAGGCTTTCAGCAAGTTCAAAGGACTAAACATAGGTAGGACCTACACCCACGTCTCCGTATAGCCATTGGCTTATTAGGCCGTTTCAAGTCCCCTAACCCTATTTAGCCTTAAGTTAAAACTACTGGATGACGAATATTTATTTTCATAACAACCTGATAATATTCTGTAAACGAACGTATTAATAACGTAATCCTGTGAAACTGCTTTCGTTCCAACAAACATATAACCTGAACCGAAAAATCGTGTGGTTCGGGTAAAGCCCGATAAACCGATTAACTTTACCTTTGTATATTCGGCGGCAAACAAAGCAATTATGCTAATGGAATCACCTATTATAATTCCTTTACATGCATTCACTTCGGGAATAAAACTGTGCGTGATCGGATTTGAAAAGTTTACTGAATCTCTTCAACAGAATAGACTAGGTACCTACTATTACCTACTCGTATTTGCGAAATCTTCTTCACTGCGGTTTCCTTACAAAAGTAAGTGCCTCTCGTAATTAGAGTACGTACCTCAAGTGTCTACAAGGAAAGTTGCTTGAATTTTCTAT
The DNA here is from genome assembly GCA_958496255.1 of Camptogramma bilineatum. Classification (NCBI taxonomy): domain Eukaryota; kingdom Metazoa; phylum Arthropoda; class Insecta; order Lepidoptera; family Geometridae; genus Camptogramma; species Camptogramma bilineatum. The sequence goes on from OY292456.1 coordinate 10,555,860, forward strand.
CGTTCAAATAAAACTGAATTCCCAGTCGGACGTCTCGGGGCGGCGGTGGAGCGAAGTTCCCGTTTACCTCTTCGGCATCTCTAATGCGCTCTTGGTTTAATTAAATTACATCTCAAGCAATCGAGATGTGCATCCGAACCGGGCCTGCTCAAAGAGTGGCGCGAACTAGAGCGCCCCTCCATGATCGCAATTCGCAAACGACCATTACGACGATGCAACAGAGTTAAAGCAAAGCTACGTTTAAACAAAGTCTTTTTATTTCAATCGGGAGTGCTTTTGTAACCTGTTAAAAAAAAACTTATTTTCTTATTCAAAACTTAACCTTCATACAATCAACAATGTTGAAGACGATCTCACATTGTTTTGTTTGATATGTTGAATAATAAATCAATGACTCGCAATCGAGTAGGTAGCTAAGACTGTTTATATATCAAAGGACCAAATTAAATTAGTTTTAAACATGTGATAACACTAATGGTAGGTATTCACAGAGAAAGTTTGAAGCGTCTTGTTCGGCAATGAAAATAACTAACTATTAGATAAATCGAGTGTCCTAAAATATTGACAAGTGCACACTAATTTATCCAATTGAAAAGAACTCGCCTAATCACACACAGTACAATATAACGTTGTTTATATCATCGATGATTCATTGGATACGTCGAATGGCTGAGTATCGATCGTTGTATCATTTCAATAGAATGAATTTAGGTGGCATTGCGTAATAAATCAGTATGAGCAATGTGTGTGACAATTTAAACCTGTGAACATGAAGTTTGGATGTGGTGGGAAGTAGCCAATAATTACAGCTAGAACATTAATGAACTGAAAATGTCAAGTGGCAACTGTGCTGCCAAGTCTGTATGACTTTCTGAAGTCTTGCGCCAAAAGTTTCAAATTAAGGAAATGCTAGTGGAAGTTGGAAAGTTTGCGTCTGGGGATTGTGATAATCGGAGTGAATAGTAATGCGGGAGTCACCGCGCATCCCATACCTGTGCCCCGTGCACAACAATACGGCTCTTCCATAAAAGGAAAGTTTTGAGAGAGACCTCAACGACAATATCTCTAAAAGCAAAGAGAGTGCATCACTGCATCGAGCTTCGCATTGTGTCGACCTCGTGACGTAAGGGGCGCTACATATGGATGAAACAGTTCATACTGATGAAACCGTTGCATGAATATTTGAGGTGTCTCTAATTTCTCCATCTTCTAACTTTTATTGGGTCACCTTTTATGGCAAAGACTATTTAGATGACACATTTATTCAAAGTCAAACCGCAATCCAGTAATGCTGAAGTAGAGACTACCTGGATTATTTTATTGAGAGCAAGGTTTATATGTTCTTTCCATCTTGGAGTGGAGATTTTGTAAAGATTTTCTCGTCGCTTTAAACCAGAAAACTTTATATACCTACCGCACGTTCGTGCACTCAAGAATATAATATGTAGATAAAGCTTGTGGCAACTTATTCCTCCTTTTAGGCTTGTACTCGTATATTACTGTTAAAATGTGTGTAGGTGTTTTCTTGTTTTATGTTTGGTACTGAATGTTATTTATTTGTAACGACTCAATTGTTTCGTGTTCAAGCGATTAAATTAATTTATTTCGTTGCATACAAAATCCAAAGAATGAACATTGTCAGAGAGACGTGTAAGTCATAAAGTAATCGTGAGTAATCACGCATATTACAATCAACCTGTCTCATTGCGAGCAATGTATGCGCCTAGTTCATTCTGCTGACCGCTAAGAGGTCACGACAAACGAAGTAAATTATCAATAGCATTATTTTAAACCTTATAGTTGGACAATAAAGACGACAACACAAAGTCATCGTTGAATGATAGTGCAGTATGAACTGTGACGATTCACATCACAGGCACATTCAGCGTCGCTGTCCCGCTGCGTGTGCGCCGACGTCTCAGCAGGGGTTCACGTTACTTACTGCAATTGGTCACGATAACCATTTCACTGACCGAATAAACTCTTATTTAAAATATTACAAATATATTTTATGTTACAGCTTATTATATCAGACAATACTTGTCAAACCAAACTGTACATTTCGGTTATTTTATTCACAAGCGCTTCGTATACTACCAAAAACAGCAATATGGACGTAACATAAATATCTAGTAGGTAAAGTAAAGCATTTATTGGAGGTAGTAGCAGTTTATCATAGTAGTAATTTGTAAGCTGATACCGTATCTTAGAACATTAATGTTGCTCCATTCAACAACTCTAAATAGGTATCTAGATACTACCTCTATCTACCTCATTTGTTAGTGTGCTTCTCTAGTTTCATGTGGTTGCACATCTTAGAATTTTCTATACGATTAAGATATCAGCGTAAGTAGGTTGTACTCCATAGATGTCTTATGCATAAACCTAACGTGTGGTCTCAAACTACAATCAAGTGATTGCAACAGCCGCAAAATACTTTGGTCAGCTTTGGTCGAAGTTAAATTAGTTTAGCTCGTTGCTAACAGAATTTAAGCATCTAGACCGGGCTTGTGGAGTTGACTTTGCTACCTGGTGCTGCCACTAATCGTAACGTTCCTGATGGCTAGTTTGCAAACTTTGTCGGAACTGATGATAAGGCAAATCTTATTAAACTAGATTCAGCAGCTTGATTAGGCCATTAATTTGCTGGTTCTAGTTTTATAAAATCTTGATTGTAGAGAAATAGCGTAATAACAAGGTCAACGTATGCCACAAAAAAATGCATTTTTTGGAAAGCGTATGACATTCCACTGTTACTGCAAAAGAAAATGTTTATTTTAAAACTATTTAATAACATTGATTTAATGATATAGGTACTTAACAAACATAATCATGAACTATTTTATACTAATAGTCCAAACAAAATGGGTGCTATGCTAATTAAACCGACTTCTATTTAATAGCATTTTTCGCCTCTAAAAATTTACATTGACCTCTGAATTACTAAGTCAGCCCCTATTAATGTGCCTCTAAAAAATTATATCTTAGCCACTAAATATCCTCGATGTAAGCCACTGTAAATACTACTCAGCATGGCAGTTATTTTTTAGCATCTAAATTTGTTTTTTAGGATCTAAATTTGTAACACAAATTCAAGCGGGAACTCCTAAAATATTTAAATATGACACCAATAAAGTAAGTCTATCTACTTCTAATTTTATAACTCAGCATGTTTAAAAATTAGTGTAAGATTAATTGTAATGCCAAAGCTTAAAATAGCGAATTTCAAAATCAAGAATGTTTGAAATGTATAAAGATCGATTGATCGAAGTTTATAAAGACGATACTTGGAAGGTAGAATGCTTAAAATGTCGAAAATACCGGAGTATAATATATTGTATTCCTTATGAACTAGATTTCTGTCGCTTCGGCGGCCGCTGCTGCGGCACGCTCGCTACGCTCGCTTACCTCCCGCGTAGTTGTTTCATAATCTAATCTAACCTAACCTAAACGGTTGGTTAGTTGTAAAATCCGTGGCTGAGTTAGTAAATTTGATGGCGATGTATAAATCAGTAGGTCAAGTAGAAATAATTATTGTTATGTAGGTACTTGACGCTTTCTTTGGAATATTTAGTTGATGCTGTAAAAAAGACGAGTTAGTTTATTAGAAGGTTTCTTATTTTCCCGTTGCTTAGTTATAAAATCAGAAGTTAGGTTCCGTGGCCAAAAAATAATTCTGCGGCTCGATTTATTATTCCCCAAACAAAATCTTGCAATAAAACAGTAACAAAGACTAAGTAACTAATAATTGTATGTACAGAAAGCGTCATCAACTGGTATCCCCCTAGTAAGAGATCGGTTTGCAAGCCGTTGATCTCAACTTTTTGTAAAAACTTTTACTTTTCATTTTCTCATCGTTGCTTACTTATGGATATCTAATTTCGCTCGAGTTCCTATACTAGCAAATCCGACTGAAATCCAAGGTTGAAATGAAAAGGGTCCTTGTTCAAATCAATAGGGGGATACCGATTGATGACGCTGACTGTACCTCCCTATCACAAAAATCCCTAATTTTCGAGAATGGTGTACCTAAGTGTTGACAGTGCAGAAACACGAGGACAAAGTAACAGTTACCGCGTAAGATAAGCTTGTTTTGTGTGTTTTCATTTGTAGATGCCGCATTACATCAAGAATTCCTAGAGACTTTTCCGCGTCGTCGTGTCACACACACGTCTCTTCCTACAAAGGAATAAGCTCATATTTGCCGCTTGGTGGATCACGTAACACATAGAAGGGAGTAATGTGTATGTAAACAATGTTAGCTGGGAAATGTGAAGTATTGTCAAAGTCGCGTACGAGGTCTTCGTTCAATTTACATTTTCCCTGAACAAAGAACCAGCGGTCTCCGTCAGGCAATAGCTTCTTATCCAGCCTAATCCTATTTTCCCGCCTTTTATAACTTTGAACCTCGTTACGGTTCGAATGACTTGTTCCAGGACCGACGGTATTGAAAGATTTGTTATGATCCCGATTATATTGAAGGTGCTTCTTTCGCGCAAAATGGAAATTTTATTTCGTTTCAGCAGCTGCTTTCTTTATACCTTGAATTCGGAATAAGTACTTGTCCCATATACTTCGTTGAAAGTTCTCACTATCTTAACATAAATATGCAGCTAGACAAAAAGACTTATCATAATGTGACGCGCGGGCTTATCCACATTTATATAATCCGCATGTTATTTAACAAGCCACAAAGTAGACAAATGAGGGATACGCAAACAAAAATGAAGGGCTGGCGCCTTTATTTGCATTTAGATGGGTGCGACAAGTGTTATTGTGGAGTTACCGTCGGTCGGCGGCCGTCGCGACAACCGCACCCACACTTGCTAATTACTCGCTACATCACTCTGAGTAATTGCTGAACTTTTATGCTAGAAATCAAAACAGACTTGCTGTTTTAGCTATAAACTCGAAAATGTACCTGTATGAGTATATATACCTACCTATATGACTTGTTTCAATGTTGATAATGCTTCACTTTATAAAGATAATATCAAGGGATCTCAAAAGAGGACGCTTTCTATTGGCTTTCTACAGGAACTTGGATTGGTTGAGCTATCTATAGATCGTCTACACTACAACGATCCTTAGATGGCTCAACTGGTTCAATATATTTTGTAAAGTTATGTAAGTTTCCGTAAATTTTAATATAGGTACTTACTTATTTCTATAGAGATAGGTTTTGAATGAGTCCCTCAGCAGAAGAAACGGTCATTTTCAGTACGCAGTTGCAGTAACCAAGATTGGTTACACGAACAGATGTTGGTGCCATACAAGTGACTAACTTAAAAATTTAAAAAAAAACCGACTTCATTATTGAGCAATTTTTTGCACTCTTGAGGCACGGTAATGTTATCTATAGTACAGTAGGTATTCTATTTTCATACAAACGGCCGGACGTGACGTTTCAGTAAGTATAAGTACTTAGGGCTGATTTTTCAATCGATAAATCACTTTTATCTGAGGAATAAATCCGTGGCACGCGTGAATACGTTGACATGTATAAAACACCAACTTTTCAGGGCGGCCGTTTGAAAGTTTGACCTCTTCTGGTTTCTCGGTAAATTAGTTTACAGTATTTGTGTTAATTGTTTCTATGGTTATTTTATGCCCTCTTTCGAATGATGACAATAAATAACCAAAATTCCCCATAGTTTCCATGATATAAGACATGTCAACAAAAAAATTGATGAGATTTAGGTTACGTCTCGAGATGTCCAGTTATGCCGCAAAAGATATCAACTTATTCACCTTTAATGTATGGAATATTGGTAGGTTAACAATGCTATATTATCGGATTGCAAACAGATAGAGACTATAAAACCAGTTTTTTGAGTTGCTGAAGTACCTACTTATTACTCAGAACCATTCATACCGTTTAGAAATGAGATTTAACATAGTAAGGGTAAGCTGATTTTAAATGAGCCCAAACACGGATGCTCTACTGTTAATCACTGAGAATTTGAATGGAATACAACCAGATTTTATCAGCACATCTGCTCATTGTCACCATATTATTACAATGTATTCGGAACTAAAAAAAAATGCAAAGTTTCACCTCAATCGAAAAATTTACTGAGGAGTTTTGTTGAATAACTCCTGACTCCAGCAACAGATCAGCTTGTTGTTATCATAATATTACATTCTTATCTAGAGTCTATAAGTGTGCCAAATTTTAGCTCAATGAGACACTGGAAAGTGGGTCAAATTAAACTTGCAAGAATTCACAAAAAAAAATATGAGTTTTGTTGAACAGGTCCTGGCTCCATCATCAGATCAGCTCGTTGTTACAATAATATTGCATTGTCATCAAGAATCCATAAGTGTGCCAAATTTCAGCTCAATCAGACACTGGGAAGTGGGTCAAATTAAACTTGAAAGATTTGACCCTAACACAATATTGAGTTTTTTTGAACAGCTCCTGACACCAGCATCAGATCAGCTTACTGTTAACATAATATTACATTGTTATCTAGAATCTATAAGTGTGCCAAATTTTAGCTCAATCAAACACTGGAAAGTGGGTCAAATTGAACTTGCAAGATTTCACTAAAAAAAAAGTGATTTCTGTTGAACAGCTCCTGGCTCCATCATCAGATCAGGTCGCTGTTACAATAGTATTGCATCGTCATCGAGAATCTATAAGTGTGCCAAATTTCAGCTCAATCAGATGCTGGGAAGTGGGTCAAATTGAATTTGCAAGATTTAATCCAAACAAATATTGAGGTTTGTTGAACAGCTCCTGACTCCAGCATCAGATCAGCTTATTGTTAACATAATATTACATTGTTATCTAGAATCTATAAGTGTGCCAAATTTTAGCTCAATCAAACACTGGAAAGTGGGTCAAATTGAACTTGCATTGCAACATTTCACTAAAAAAAAAAATGAGTTCTATTGAACAGCTCCTGGCTCCATCATCAGATCAGCTCGTTGTTAAAATAATATTGCATTGTCACCAAGAACCTATAGGTATTCCAAATTTCAGCTTAATCAGACACTGGGAAGTCAGTCAAATTTAATTTTCAAAAGTAGACCCGAACAAAAATCGCAAGTTAATAATAAAAGCTTGTAAAAATCAAGCAATGTCATTATAGTTTAACAAATAATTAAAATCTATCAGTTTTCCATGTAAAAGCAATACTTAAAAAAAAAAGATTTCTGAACTGACGTTTTGTTTACCAATACGAGTGACATGTTCGGTTATGCCAGCGCGAGAGCGCGCGGGCATAACTGAACAACTCAATGTATCACAATTTAAACGGAATACTTTGGTTAGCCATAACCTGACATTTTAATTTGTTAAAAGTTAATCAAAAATATCATATGTATATGTCGAGATATCATGTAACAAATATAATTTTGGCGAATGAGTAGGTTGATAAATCGAAATATCTACAAAAACATGTGTGTGTTAGTGGCTTGAAAAATTGACAAGTAGTTATGTCAACTAAAATACGAAAAATGGAGGAGTTGGCAAGGCCATAACTCGAAAACTTGTCTAGCTAGGGAGCTGTCAATTTTTTTATAGATACTTCATAGGCGTAGATATCGTTTAAGCCAATAAAAAAAAAATTTGACATCTCGACATATCAACGTATTCACGCGAGCCACGGAAATATGGCGTTATGTTATGTCATATTTTCAATACAATATCTGTCAAATCGCATATTTATTTCCTCAGATAAAAGTTATCTAAGGCTGGATTTTACCAAACTGGATTAAGTTTTATCTGGAGATTAAACCATCAGGAGATCTGGGAGTACGATGACAGTTTGGTAGTACCAGAGTAGTTATTCCATTAGCCGATAGAATTCGAAATACATTTGTTTAGAAAGCGCAACCGAACATTATTAGGTGCATTCAAATTATCCTGGTTATAAGGTGTCAACTTTACAATGTCAAAATATTCAAACAAACAGCAGTTTATCTGTGGTTTAATCTCCAGATAAAACTTAATTCAGTTTGGTAAAATCCAGCCTTAGTATTGCAAAATCAGCCCTGATAGTAAATTATTATGTCATGCCTCGGTACTCGCTCGGTACAAAATCAGTAGCGAATGCGCCGCAGTTGAAAAATAATTTTCCAAAGAAAATATGAATTTTCTAATTTATTTTCGCCCCAAGACGACAGATCTGAGAAATGTCTACCATATGTAGGGATGCTGTGATGCGTGCCGTAGAAAGCCGTGACTCTATTAACTATTTAATTTTACATGCATTACTAAAACTCATGAAAGGAATTTTCAATAATGATTTGTTATTAGGTAGGTACTATCGAGAGTTTTGCATAATTTTATAATGTCAGGTTAAAACACAACATGACTGAAAACATCCCACTCTACCAACCACATTGGCGGCCATATTACATTGATTACCTAACCACTAAACTATTTGAACGGTTTCATTACATTACCGTAATTAAATTTATATGTAATTTAGTAGCTATCCAATGTTCATTGAAATTACTGGTTAGTTTTTGTTGATTTTAAAATCGGGCTCGAACAAAAGCGAAGTTAGTTAAAAATACGAAAAGTACTTAGGTACTCTAAAACAACTCTAAAAATAGATAACAATTAAATTGAACATTTTATGAAAAATCCTTGACATAATTAGGTAGGTATAGAAAATAGGTCGTACGACTAAACAATTATCTTCATAAATTACCTATAGCTTAAAACCATATCGATCGAGTCTGTTTAAAAAAAAACCACATCAAAATCTGTTTATCAATGGAAACAAAAATGGTTGCAAATCTGAGTCTCACTGTTTTGAGTCGCGGCCGTGGATGTTGGATTGCAAACTCATTGTACCTACCTAAACAAGCAGGAACATGCGATTCGTCTCAGCTTCAGCCCGACGATGGACGATCGCTTAAAGTCAAACTGCGAATGGTTCCTGTTACTAATTGCGCTTAATCTGTTCTCCGTACCAAACCTACAAAGGATAAACTTGCTCTAAACTTAGAAGTTGCGTGAGCTATCGTAGCACATTTTGCCGCTTCGCTAAATTCAATTTTAGCAAATTAACAAGCGACCCACTTTATTTAATCACCCCTCAATCGCATGTTAAAGTAAAAAACTGATTTGCTTCGGAGTAAAATATTTAGGCCAGTTTCCCGATGTTGCAAAAATATTTAAGCGTGGAAAATCTCCGATTTCACCGGAATTTCCTCAGGGATGCGAAACAAGATTTTCGTGCCTACTTGTGTGAATAGTATACGTACTGAATTATGTAGTGGAGCATTAATCATCTAGAAGGGATGTAGAGGCGTAGGAGCCCTATAAGAGCACTCGAATGGAGTACCGCATAAGAGGTTGACGGCCCGGAAGGTCGCTTCGAGTGCCTGACGAGATATCACAGCTACATTCACAGTGTGCAGGACTAAAGTACCAAGTCATGATCTCATCCCCTTTGTATGTTCTTGTTAGGGAACAACTACCTACTCCAATTCGTGTAAAATAACCACGTAAGTAAGATGGGTTTTCAGAAGTTTTTACGTGATACTGATACTGTATTCTGATACTTGTTACCCGTTAAAAAATATCGTCGGTTGCAGGTTCAATTGGCGTAACTAACAAAACACGTAAAATGAGTTGAGTATACAGTTTTTCTTAGTTTTTTCTGCTCTATCGAATGGTATACTCAAAAAAATTCTAGCGTTAAAAAATTTTCAGTTACATCACAATTTCAGCTGTGAACTTTTCAGATTTCCTTCTAAATCATGCTGTAACTGATTAAGTCACCCATTTGCACTAGTCAAATTGGTGTAACTGTAGCCCCGAAAAATTTAAGGTTATAATATGTGCTCTTACACCAATTATAATTCAAATAAAAAAAAATAACATTGCATACACCAAAATGTCATCAACATTATTTCACCAATGGTCAGTTGCGTCAATTGACTCAAACTAGGTTTAAGCTTGGTGTCAGTTACGCCAATTTGTACGTGGGAATGAAATAATAGTTTGCTTCTTACCTCAATTTGAAAACTATTATCCGACCAAATTGCAGTGGATTACAAATACCGCGCACGCTCAAACTATTGCTATCGTACTTTCTCCTAAGATGTGAAGGTAGGGTTGCCACCCATACTTTATAATAAAATATTGTACGGCTACTACGTACTACTATTTTGTTTATCCCACGGGAAACGTGCATTTTTTCGGGATAAAAAGTAGCCTATGTCCTATTCTCGGTCATTATCTATCTGTGTTTCAAATTTCAGTCAAATTGGTTCAGTGGTTGTCTTGTTATAGAGGAACAAACATACATCCAAACATCCATCCAAACATCCAAACTTTCGCATTTATAATATTATTAGTGTGATTAGTGTGATAGTGTGATTAGTGTGATAGTGTGATATACTTTAATTGTAAAAAAAAAGTAGCAACCCTATGTGTAGGAGACAAAATTAAAATGATCATCCAAATTAATTACCTGCTGCCAGGCCATAGTTACATGCCGGTAGATAGTATGCACTCTATAATAGAATGCGAAGTGCGTAAATTGACTGTATGTAGTCCTACGCAATGGCCAAGTTTCATGGAATCGGCACGAAAAAATCCTCGTCCCTACAAGGTATTTGTCCTCGAGCACAAAGATTTCATTGATTAGGATCCAGTGACGCAAGTATGTTTTCCTCCTAGCACGAACATTTTACAGATGTCGAAAGTCAGGATTGCCACAATTAAGAAAAAATATATAAAAACTATTAAAACAAAACATTCCATGAAAACCAATGCAACGACTTATGAAATCAAGGTTGATGAAGAAGATTTAAAGCGGAAAGGAAAAGGGAAAGGAAAGGCTAGAGTAAAAAAGGTTGTCAATGAACCACAAGAGCAATTTGAAACAAGGGTTAGAAAAGTTTTGAAGGATTGGAACCCCTTTAGAAAAGCAGACTGGCTATATCACAAGTGAAGTAGGTATAAAGATTTTAAAAAATTGTGCGATGACGGTGTTATTCCTAACAGATACCATAGTGATTATTTAAACCTACCCTTTACCAAAGATGTAAAAGACACTCTTAACCAAACTGATCAAGAAAACTCAGTAGAAGAAGAGTAAAACCTAAAAATATAATTTCGTTTAGCAATGATTAAGTTAATTTTTTTTTCTTTTAATCATTTTAAAAAAAAGGTTGTGTGTTGTAGTGCAGTCTGCGCTAAATAAAACTTATTAGAAGAGTAAGCTAATTAAAAATACTATTTGGAAGTGGTTTTTACAGAATAAATTAAGATTATTGACTTTTATTGAATCTTCTTACCCTATACAAATAAATTTAAAATAACAGTAAAATTAGCGTAACTGACATTAGGTGATTATTTCTTTATTTTTCTTTACATTCTTAAGCATTTTAACTATAGTAACATCAAACAACAAAGTAATACACCGACTCTTACATCAAACTGAATTGCCGTAACTTGTTATTTTAGAAGCCATACACCATTTCGAACTGAAATATTTTAAGAAGTCTCGAGGTCAAATTGGTGTAACTGTCATTAGTTTAAAAAAAAATTGGTGTAACTATCATAAGTTTGAAAAAAAATTGGCGTAACTGACATTCATTTTCTAAAATAGAGAGTTTATGAACAAATTTCATATTTAGGCCGAAAGCTTAGTGAATTTTAAGCTATTCTGTCAAAGCAGATCCAAAAAAGGCCACACACAAAAAAAGTTATGTTAAATTTATCACGAAAAAAAACTTTAAACGGCTCTAGTGAAAAGTCGTGTTTTGTCAGTTACGCCAATTGAACCTGCAACCGACGATATCTATTTACGTTCATACGTGTTCTTCTTACAGAAGATGTACATTGTACCTATTACATCAACAACTATAACTTGGAAACGTAGAATATTTTAATTACTTAATAGATAGGTACCTATGGTTGTTATTAAAATTTGTGTTTGAAAAATTACATTGCATTAGATACTTACACTAATCAATGTTAGATAAAGGTGCCAACACTCCGGGCTTAAGTATGATTAGAATTGAATAAAGGGTACCTAACACTAGGAACCTAGATAGGTACTTAGGTAGGTACTAGAAATCAATTAAACCTATTTATAATGTTACTTATTTGAGATCGTTGTGTCATAAAATCCTACACGACTCGACTTATTAGGTAGGTACTCCTACTCGTATATTATTGCAAGTGAGTATAAACCCGTAAATTCTTACTACCAATAACATGTAAAGCTTTAGTAGATCTTATTGCTACAGTTGACAAATTCCCTCCTATATCGAGCTCGGCTAAATTATATTTGCTCCATGAGTCAGGTTCCGGGAATCTTCAGTAATAAGTTACGAATGCAACATTGGCATAATATGTGTTAGAGGCGACGGGGTATTTGAGTAGGGGCTAGCGTAGGTATGAGCTAATGGCTCACTCTGGTGACGAAGTTTTTAGGCCGCCTGAGGGCTTATAGCCGAGACCAACAATTCAACGTGCCCTCCGAAGCACGGAAGCGCTCAGCTGTTAATGCTACTTGCGGTCACCCATCCAAATTTTAACCGCTCAGAACGATCTACGATCTATCAAGAACGTCTAAGCAAGATACCTACGTCACGAGCGCTTATGATTCGGTTCATACCTACATTTCGGCATTTGCTTCAGTTTTCGTCTGCTTAGAAAAACATATCTTTTGATTTTCCCCCCTGTTCTATCTTAAATGTTATAAAATGCTACCACCTTATCGTCTATAGCTGATTATTGTCATTACGACCGGACGTTTATCATTTTTAATTTTCACTTGTGAGCCTCTAATTGTACCTATGGTAGTATAATGTTTGTGTCCGTAGACATTTCGCATTCCTCCTCGATTGCGTCTGTCTCGCCGCTCGTTACTCAGAACACACGCATGTTTCCTTTTATTGCTGTTTTTTTTATTAGTGATTCTTATGACAACCCGTCAATGCTAAGCTTATTGCGTGTGCGTTGTCCGTCCGTACTCTGCGAGATTTCAGAACACACACAGTCTTTTTACTAATCGAAGTATTTTGAATAGGTCGAAGGAGACAAAGAACTAACAAAGGTGTCTAAACAAGAGGGTCTTGAAAGTTTAGTTTACTAATACACGCCTGTTTGCTAACATAATTTAAGCTGCTAAAAAACCCCAAAACAACCCAGCACATAACAAATAATTCAAATTATTTAGTAGGTAGGTAAGTAGGTACCTAAACCTTACAAATTGTAACCTTCTGAATCTAATAAAAAACGTTTCGTGTACCTAAGTACTTAGCTTACTTGTAATGCACATCAAACAAATACTTACATATTTTTAACCGTAACAAACACTTTACAAGAAGAACGTTACGTTTCTAAGGGCAGGTTGCACAACGTTCCTAATTGTATTTTAACCTAGCCTAAACGCTTTTTTGTATGGGCTATGAATGCGTTTAAACTAGCTAAATACAAATAAGAATCGTTGTGCAAGCCGGAGTATTAATAAACTTTGTTCTGTAACACGTTGAAAGAATCACTTACAGTACAATGTGATCTACCTACATATACCTACTTTGCAGGAGTTGTCGCCAACTCACTTGCTGTTATGTGAAAAACCGTAACTGTAAATTTTGAATAGGTACTAAGTACGATATAAAAACTTGTATAAAATGTTTTAGATAGGTACCTACCTAAGTACTAAAGTTATGAAAAAATTATAAGGAAATAGACGCCATCCTACTAATTACTTACTTACTTATAAAATTAAACTCCGAATTTTATTTTTAAGAATCAACATATTGCTTATAGGTAGGTATTATTAGGTAGGTGATGATGATGAATATTGGTAAAAAATATTGTACAGTATCAGATTAAATTAACCTACTTTTATAAGCACTTTTTGAATGCAAAATTAAAAAAGGCAAACAATTTATTTAGCAGACCACCCTCTTGTTCGGCGAAGGGTGGCCCATTATTTTTTACGCGGCCTAACTTACCTCAATTTTTCCAAGTTTATTGTCGTTTCATACAAATTTTAGAGGCTTTTGGATTAGGTTTTCTTAGATGTTCGCTATTTTATAGGAAAAACATACTTACTTAAGTCTGAATAATACAAGTACCTACCTATGGTACCTACAATGACCTACATAGCAGATCGGTATATTTAGGTACTTAAGTGTAAAAATTACTGTCTAATGACTAACTTTTCTCCATGAAAGATAGGTATCCCAAGAAAATTGAACTATAGTTGGTACCTATGTGGGTATAGTTACACAAGATAGGGTAAGAGCGGGTATTGGCGGTCACTTAAGCAAGAATTACTACTATTAATTCAAAAATTGATGTTTATTAAAAAAACTTTTATTAAAGATAACTTTAGGTATTCTTCTAACATAATCACAACCAATAAGATCAGAACTATTCAAATTTTGGCAAAAAAAAACAGTTTCAAAATAAAATGGCTTTGACCGCCATTGCCCGACATGGCGGGTAATACCGGTCAGTAGGTTGGCAATGCCGGTCAACGTTTTCAGCTGCACAAATCGCACACTTTTGTGCTTTTTGGCTCCATTTCCCCTTCGAGACTTAAGTCTTACTTTAATTCCCGATATCCTGTAAAAGAAAACAAGCAAAAATTATTAATTGAAACGAAAAACCTAACATAACAAAATTTGACGTATTTTTTATAGCCTAAATAACATTAGTTAAAGCACTCCCACAACCAAGCCAAATCTTATGACACCTCAATACGTTAAAATAAATTGAACTGTTTAGGCTGTAGAGCGGCACAAGGAAATAGACATTTATGTATACATACCTAAGAACATACTTACTTAAAACACTTGAAAAACATAACCATCCTTTCTGCGGGCAGTCGGGTAATAATAATATTAGGTACAACAGATAAAAAAGTCAAAAATATCATCTAGATACTTGCAAACTTAACTTGCGGGAAATACCGGTCAGCCTGACCGGCATTAGCCGCACGTATACTTTTCAGATTAAAAATAATTTTAACGAAAACCTGGTGCAAAGTGCTCGAATCTTGTGATTACATGGGTAGATAAGTAGCTACTCGGCTATAATCACTACTGAAAATAAATGGAACATGAAAATCAAAACACTCACCTCTTATGTTCCGCGATCAAAAAGTTACAACGATATTTCGCGAAATATACTAACGTATGGTACTCCCAAACGCGTACTCCGAACTGAGCGGGGGCAGAAGCGTTGGCGCAGGGAATACTCACGCCAATCTCTATGTATGCTTATGTGAGAATATACGCTATATTTTGGAAGATAATGAGGTGACCGGCATTGTCGCCTGACCGGGGATACCCGCTTTTACCCTACTCGTATGCTTAAAGTTTTAAAAGGCTCTTTCGTAGTAGAACATGCTTGTAGCCGTTAAGTTGGTTGATGACATTGTCTTGCACTATTCTTTTTTCTCTTTAAAATAAAAAGTAAATGTAATTTCATCAAGAAGGCAATTCCTTATGCACGGGGAGTCACGTTGCCGATCGATCTGTTTATAGGATGCGAATGCGGGAGAGCAGGCGGTAGGTCTGTGGCAAAGGTACCTAGGTATACCTTTGCGTTCACTGGGTGTATCAGTAAAAGCTATAGGTAAACTCAATTTAGTACGTGATACCTTTATAATTGAATAGTGGCCGTAGAAGCGGTAGAAGGCTTTTACCCGCGTTCATTCAAACATCTCCTACTGCGTTATTTACTTTTTAGCGCACCCTATCTAAACTAAGTAAGTATAAAAGAAAAATGCCTTTCAAGTTTCATCTTCTACTGTGTTGATTGTAAATCGGTTATGTTAGTTAGGTACTATAATTTCTATAGATTTAAAGCTAACAAGGTGTGAGTCTGTTTAATTTTCAGAATTTCTCTGCTTGAATATTATAATTACAAACGAATAAGTACCTTATTAAAGAGGAAAAAAGCTAATAAGTAAACATTTATGTTTGCTAACTAAACAATCGAACACATTTGGAATAACTTCTGGATAAGAAACAACCAGAAAACCATTTTCAACGTTTCCAATTTTTATTACCAACTGCTAATTGCCTGTGAAATATGCGGATGCGGAAAGGCTCGTTTGTTTGGAATACTATAAATAAATACGCAGGATAGCATTGTTTTAAAATCGTACGGTTTGGATATTCGGAAATTATAAATCAGTTCACACATTTACATTTACTTAATTGATAAAACATTTGCTTTTGTATGTCAGTCGCTCTAATTGTGGCAACCTGGCGCCTGGCGACCACCACACCAGCCAAAGTGTATTTAACTTGAATGCATTTATGGCTAAATAACCTAAGTAGGTCAAAGTAGATTTATTTTAACTTTTAAAAGTGTTTTTTCACTACTGTCAAGCTCACTAAGAATATGTGCATTAGTTCGCATCTACGTAGTGACGTGGTGACCTGTCTTCCGTGCGAAACGTAGAGATCTAGAAATACTTACATTATTGTTGTGGTTATGTAAACGTTCATGGGTCGGCTGACGTCAAAATGCCATCGGCAACACGGCATCGGCATGACAAATGGACAAATATTTGCCCGTTAATGGAGTTGGACACATTAATACGCTTTATGGTCGCCCCATTCATCACGTCTGCGTATTTTAGACTAATTGCGAAGGACAGGTGTTGAGAGATTCTGACTGGATATTGCAGTGGTTGGATTAAAATGTGTGATCTTTTGCTTTTTAGTTTAGGTTTAGGTTTTGGTTCTCCGTTTAAGTTCGTATTCCAAAGCGAAAAATTCATTCTGGGAGATTTAAACTCACAATCTACTAATCTAAAGTCGAGATCCCACTAGACCCGCACGGCTAAACCCACTATTCAAGGATCACTTTAATTTACTATCGTGCTAAATACAAAACCGCTATACGGGCTATCGATCAATTGAATTCCCTGATGATAGAAGAGCTATTCAAAAGATCAGAAACATAAAAGATGGTATTGGAAGTGGACGCCTGACCCGTATCTAAGGATTTACTTGTGTGGCAGTTATTACGCCCGCTCCCACCCTTCGCAATTGAGGGGCGATCGAGGAGCTCGATATCAATTCGAAAAACTTCTCTTTTTGTAGAGCTAGCGGTCCGAGGGAAATTAAGGTAGGAAACTCTTCGCAAACGGTATTGTTGAAGATCAGAATATTTCTTGGTTGTTTGGTAGGTAGCAACATTCCTATTGAAATATCTGAGCCAAAGATCTGTAAAATAAACTTCGAAAAATGTTAGCTCTGAAAAATTCGTATTTATCTATCGCAGTTTTTATCCACCGGCATCGTCTTGTCTTGCCAACGATGTATCTACGAATTGTTCCAACCTAAAAGGTCTGAATTTTCTTTGTTCTAAAAGTGTCACGTGCTAAAGCATTTTATTATCCGTACTCCCCTTCCATCTGCACTTATTGGGGTAGGTAGAGCGAGTTGGAAGTGTTGGAACAGCGCCGTTTCCTCGCAAATGAAGCAATTGCTTCCATCCAACCCACTATTCCCGCATGCGGGAATTATCCATAATCGTCCACGGATTTGTATTGAAATGAATGTACAAATGTTTGGCTTTGTTTTCAATATATTCAAGCCTCGAGATTCATCGAATATCTCTTGCTGGTTTACAACATCACGTACCGGTTTTACGGATCAAACACGCACAACACCTAATAACTCAATAACAAAAGTATCGAAATATTTTATAAGGGACCGACCGCATTATGAATAGTTTTAGGAACAGAAGTAGAATTTAATTAAAAAAAAACATAAAAGTACAGTTGAAGTCAGTTTTACTCCGATTTTACACAAACAATGATCAAAATAACAAAGGAAGCAAACAATCGTTACTTTTAAATATCAACCACTCAATTAATTATCAAATTGACCGTCAAAAATACACAAGAAAAATAATAATCTGACTTACTGCAAATCGCATCGACACCGAACCAGACAACCTTTCTCTACGACGTCCACCGAAAGAAGAACCTCGGGAGCGCTAATGCGGCTGTATTTATGCAAGTCGGTCGGATGACGTAACAATTTGCATTGAGTCAACAAGAAAACGCTAACACGGCCTCTCCTGACCATGCGCCGTCCTCGGACGCATTTGCGAGAACCCTTGAAGTCAGCAGGTGCCAGAGGAAGGCCCGGCGATACCATCGTCATCTTCGTTGTCAGCTTCTGTTGATGAGAGACAAATTAAGTCATAAAATCAACAGAAATTGCCTTAGTCTTTCATCCATCACTCATATAAGGCCCTCTTTCAGAAACACAACACACTGAGCTAGGTACCTATTTGTTAACCTTCACGAGCGCTCTTCACATCAACATAGGTACATCATCTGACAAAAGTGATTCATTCACAAACTCATACCATCCCTACACTATTGAGACGTCTCTCAAATACTTATTCTGAACAAAGCTTTGGTTTGTTCTTGTTGCTTGTTCCTCTGATTCTTTGTAGTCCAGCGGCGCGCTGAATCGCGTAGCTGTCAGCACCAGTCAGGTAAGCCCCATCTGTAACATGACGCGACACACGCGTCTGCCCGACTATGCGACTAACGCAGACACAGGCAAGTCCGACTATGCGAGAAATCGCAGACACGGAAAACCCGACTAAGCGTTAGACGCTGACACAGGTTGGACCGACTATACACAAATGTGCAGACACGGTAAGTCCGACTATGCGAGTAATCGCAGACACGGAAAACCCGACTAAGCGTTAGACGCTGACACAGGTTGGACCGACTATACACAAATGTGCAGACACGGTAAGTCCGACTATGCGAGTAATCGCAGACACGGAAAACCCGACTAAGCGTTAGACGCTGACACAGGTTGGACCGACTATACACAAATGTGCAGACACGGTAAGTCCGACTATGCGAGTAATCGCAGACACGGAAAACCCGACTAAGCGTTAGACGCTGACACAGGTTGGACCGACTATACACAAATGTGCAGACACGGTAAGTCCGACTATGCGAGTAATCGCAGATACGGAAATCGCAGCACAGCGCAGTCTCGGGGCACCACTCGCCTCGCCATGGCAGAGCACCAAACGCTGTGCAGCGCCCAGGCGCCAGGGAAGCAACGTGCGAAGCGGGTAGACCGCCTGCACCACCAATGCTCGTCCCAACTCGCGAACGACGGCTCGAACGACGGCCCGCACAGTTGCGCGAGCGACGGCTCCCAGGACTGCGCGAGAGACGGCTCGCCCGACAGCGCAAGCGACGGCTCGCCCGACAGCGCAAGCGACGGCTCGCCTCACACAGCCACCACGCACACACACCATGTCACGTCACGCATGTGTGATCCAAGTAACTGTTAACATAAGAAATTACTTTCGAAAAAATGCAGCAGAACTCTCGGGACATCATTCTCCCTTCCAAGGCACTATGTACTGGGCTGCGGCTGGGGTAGTTTTACCCCACACCCCTCAACAGTATTAGTTTATAACGGCCACTTAGCAAAACTTTGATAACATTTAAATAAATTAAAAAAAAAAACATCATACGAGCCTCTCATACCAGAGTTGAGTTTGGTTTCATAATACTCGTCACTAGTTCAGGTTTATGCAGGACCTCAGATTAGATCACAGGTCCCATAAAAAAAAATTAAAGACCACAGGTTACAGATTAAAAATCACATACCACAGATCTTACCGACCGTACCTTTTATCTTAGTCCGTCCATCACCTACGAAACTATTAATCGCTATCCACTAACCTATCGTCATATGTCTAAACCCTCAAAGCTATAAACTGTATGAGTGCATGTAAGTGTGACTGTGTACCTACGGATGTGAAACGTATATGAATTTAGTAAAATCTTCTGCGTTAAAAGGATAGCAACCAACAGAGACGCAGACAACGTTTTACCGGATTAAGACAAAAAGTCAAAAACTCTGTGCCGAAAGCGCAGCACACGCCTTCAGACACCGCTTGCCACGCCAGAGCACCAAGCGCTGTGGCTGCTGGCGTCGTCTCGCCGTAGCCGCTGGTGGCTCAACCGCATCAGCTCGCGGCGACTGCCTGGTATGCCGACTTATAGGGGCACGCATTACCAGATCAAACTGTACACAGAGAAAACTTTATTACATACGAGAGGTCATCAAATGCAAACTCATACACATTTCACATATTCATCCTCTCCATAAGAAGCTCTCTGATTCGGCTACTATAGTAGGTAACTTCACACAGGGCCTCACGATTAAAATTTAGGTCTTGAAGTTTCAGGAGCATAATCTCAAACTAGCGCGCGAGTTACCGGCATGGTAACTTCTGTAGGTACTAATAGAGAAAAGTCAACATTTGTTTCATAATGTTCATCACATCTTGCAAGTTTACACGGCACCTCAGACCACGACAAACCTTTGCGGTTTGCTTCGATGCAAATCATTATTTAAAACGCTTCTTACCATTCTAGGGCTCTGCTTCACCTGACCTAGACTTACTACTCTGCAAAGATATCCAACCTTGACAAGTAAGGTACGTCTGCGCAGGTTAGAAAACCCAGCTCCAGTGTGCATGTCACTCGACGGAGTAGCTCGATACCTTTATGAACAATTTAAAGCAAAACAAAGTCATAGACACAGACGAGAACATTACCTTCATTACTGAGGAGAGATCAGAACACCAGGTTAACTTTATTTTTTTTTTAGTTACCTACTACTTGACTATGAAGTACACTAAAACTAAAACACATTCTCCTCTTATGATTACTTAACTAGCTATTTACAGCTTCATTCAGAGAATGACTTTGAAGGGGCGACAGGAACCAATTTCATTTAAAATTACTTTTGGTTCTTACGCGTTCTAGATGGAAGCGAGTTAGAAGTGCTCGTGACCCTTACCTAAAGGATCGTTGAAGCTAAGCAACGTTCTCAGCGATCACTATTAGGATGGGTGACTGCCAGCGGAATCTACGGATAACCGCTTCGTACTTCGGAAGGCACGTCAAACTATCGGTCCAGGCCTTCAAGTCACCAAGCCATTGCGGAGGCCCCAGGGCAGCTCAAAAACCCCGCGATCAGATCTAACTTAGCTCATACGAACATACATACATACGTTTACAGTAAAACCAGAAAAAGAATGCGTCTCGTAAAACATCGGAAACAATCGCACAAAATTATAAAAACGATTGACGAAAAGTCATTTCGAAATGAAAATTACTCACAATTTCAACTTTATCGCAAACAAACATCAGTGCCACTTTTAAGAAAAGCAAACTAGTTGCAAGCTATGCGAGCTGCGCTGATAATGACGCGCACCTCCGTCGCACTCGGCTCTGCGGAACCACTACACCGCTGCCGGACACATTCGAAAAACACGAAAACATCTGATGTCCATTCTAAAGCTTGAAGAACTGTTTATAAGTTTCTTGGAACAACCGCTACGTAGGTACTTACATGACCTTTCTTTTTACAAGTGTAGCAAATTTTATCATCATAACTACCGGGCTTGCAATAACGTGTTCAATCAATCAATCAATCTTACCATGAAGTCTTTTCTGTGGGGTAGCTTGAATGCGCTTATGAAAAAAAATCAGGTTGGATTACAAGTAGACTGATAATAAGTTTCTTGTTGAAAATTTTATCTAAGTCACAACAGTTTAGCAGGCAACCCTTCAAAATTAAGTTACTAGATTGCACTCGAACAACACACAGCAAGATAAATAAAAGCTTGTCATAATGACATAAGTAGAATGAAGTCAAAATGAAGCGCTGGTGGCGTCATGTTAGTTGGGAAAGATGTGTGCGACCTACCCTCATTAGGGTCACTGTGATGTAGTTCATCAAATATCTCCCGGGAGCCGGGGACTGATCGGAGACATGATGGCATTATCGGCAGTGCCGATCGACACCTATAGTCCCCGATTACCATGCGATCAGCGAGAACGCGACCAACGATAGTAACGGCGGTGAACTTTTGATGAACTAGATCGAGATCTATAACGCGAGGGTACCTTAGCCCTATGATTGCATCGTGACGTTTTATACCTGGACTCGCTGCGCGAACGAGGTCGTAGCCTACTACGACGTGAACGCGAGCGAGGTAGATGGTCGTGTCGGTGCGATTTGCCATGGCTACGCCTTGCCCTACGGCGAGGCGGCTCAACTAACCTCTCTCGTAAACGAGATGAACGTGGCATCACAGATTTGAAATAACGGTTGTTTGTTTTTAATCCAATAAAAATTTAACCGAGAAAAACAATAAATGTGAGCTGAGGCCTATCCCGACTTCTGATTTTAGGAACAGAAGTAGAATTTAATTAAAAAAAAACATAAAAGTACAGTTGAAGTCAGTTTTACTCCGATTTTACACAAACAATGATCAAAATAACAAAGGAAGCAAACAATCGTTACTTTTAAATATCAACCACTCAATTAATT
This sequence comes from Camptogramma bilineatum, assembly GCA_958496255.1. Classification (NCBI taxonomy): domain Eukaryota; kingdom Metazoa; phylum Arthropoda; class Insecta; order Lepidoptera; family Geometridae; genus Camptogramma; species Camptogramma bilineatum. The sequence continues at coordinate 10,578,213 of OY292456.1, forward strand.
ATCAAATTGACCGTCAAAAATACACAAGAAAAATAATAATCTGACTTACTGCAAATCGCATCGACACCGAACCAGACAACCTTTCTCTACGACGTCCACCGAAAGAAGAACCTCGGGAGCGCTAATGCGGCTGTATTTATGCAAGTCGGTCGGATGACGTAACAATTTGCATTGAGTCAACAAGAAAACGCTAACAATAGGATAATAATGAATTCCATGAGAGGGCTCGTACAACAGGAACGTGACACAAATCCTGACCCAATAAACGAGGAGAGGCCTAGTGAGCGTGATGTGGCCCATCCGTCATACCAAGAACACCCGCTCTCGCCTTCACTCTAATCCTACATTTTATGAATTTCTTATCACACAGTTTTGTTATTGTTAGTAGTGCTTAGCTAAGAGATAGAGCATTTTATTAAAGGCAAATAAACTGTAAGCTGTAATAAAAAGGAATCAACGCGAATGAAATAAACAAATTAAAACAATCGATGTGTTTATAAACACAACAAGGTATAATTGATGTCTCACAGGACACGAATGCTGTTGGAACGGCGCCAAAACGTTGGGCTTTGACGCCCTTTTATCTCTCGTCAAAATAAAATTTTACGCATGTTACGTGTTCTTATTCTTGATGACGTTGGCTCAATGCAATTTTCTTTTTGTTGCAGGAACGGTACTCGCCGTCGAAGTTCACTTCGAAAATAAAGATAGCGGTTTCTTTTTGAAACACACGGCGAGATGGAACGGAGCGGGGCCGCCTCCTGAGCCGATGGGTACCGCTTTACCCGGCGCTCTCTTATCTTTAGATCGATTTACGGTTCTACAGGGTTCAGCGCCGGCCTCGGTTCGAGCTACTTATGGGCCCTTCTCCACAAAACAAACAGTCCCGGCTCGATACGCAGTGCCGGACCCATTGGAACCGCCAAAAAGGAACGCTTCACTGACGGAGTTGCAAGATGCGACAGCGCATAGATTGGACGTATCTGCTCATCTCGTGTTTCGGGAGCTGCCTAGAGATGCTCCAGTGTTGCGAGTTCTCTTCCACACTGGTGGAGAAGGCGGGGCTCGTCGTTCCGCTGCTAGGCCACGCCGCGTGTGTATTACACTACACGCAACACTGGGTTCAAGGACACTAACGGCGACATGTGGTCCAGAAGGCGAAGAAGGAGCGTGCTTGGCAGAATTGACAGTACCCGCTGCGTGGTGGCCTGCAGATGGCAAGGGCAAGCGACCACCAAGAACTGTGAGACTTGCGTACAGTGCGGCAGAAGCTAGCAGTGACTCCGGAGAAGATGCATGCGGTCGAGTTTCCGTGCAACCGGCTTGGCCGCTTGGCTTCGTGACTTTGGCGGGAGCACGAGCTGGCTACCGCGAAGCTCGAGCTGGAGATGCTGCTCTGATGCTACCGCGAGCACCATTGTATCCCCATTCTCGACTACATCTACCATTCGTTGTACGACGTGACACCAGCCATACCATAGGTCATGTTGTTATCAGGTTAGTAAATATATTATGTAGCTTATTGCTTCCTCCCATCTTCCCAAATTAGAAAGAATGTCATTGAACCCATAACCGTGAAATTAAGCAATCGCCGTTGACATGTCACCGTCGCAGCTGCCACCCAAGCCGCGTTGAGACCTGAGATAGCGGTTTGCAGTGGCACCGAGAGAATAGCCGTCACCGCCTGTATGAGCCACTTCATGTCAGCTACGAAACGATTTGAATGAACATCTCTGTTTGTCGAACCTGTCTGTATATTGCTTCGGTATTCCATCCAACTTGACTGGTTTATTGCATGTCAACTGTACGTTGTGTACACACTTCGCGTAGGAGGAAGTAACTTCAAATGTTTGTTTTATTTGCATAGAGAAGTCATTACACAAAGACTGCGTCACTTCACCAGTTTAGATATGCAATGCAAAATGAAAAGGAATGTATTTACTGTATAAGGTGCACTTGATTTTGAACAAGCTAAGCTTCGAACAAAACAGCTCGGAAAGTTTTAACTAGCGGTTGGATTGAGAATGAATGAGACGTCTGCAAAATATGTTCACATTTTCGTAGAAGTGTGCCGGCCTGCGGTCGGTTTGAAGTTTTGAACGATGCTTTCGACCCCGATGCACCAATTAAAACTTTACCCATCATGTTCTAGTAATGAGGTTTTATTATATTACAAACAATATTGTTTAAAAGCCCTCAGCGGGCGACTTTACGTTCAAACTCCAACCATAAAATTGTTTCTTCATTACTTTGCTAAAGCTTATATGCTCGTATCACGCTAATTTTCTAGCCACTAGACCTAGTACTAGTACCTACACCTAGTACTAGTAGCACTAGTAAACCTAAACTATCGGTACCTGTTATAGCATTAAATTAGGTATACAAATTACCGAATACTAAATACTTAATAGTGTCTGCCCGGAAAATTATGCATTTATATCGGAAAATTAACGTCAAAGATTATCAAATAAGTAGGCTGTTAGCTTGCCACCATTAATAGCCGGATAGGCGCAGATTTATACGACCATTGCTACTGACTAGGTTTCGTGCCTGATTCTACACCAGCACTCACAGTAAATTGCACCGCTCCACAAAGTTATTTGCGAAACGGCACTCCAAAGAATAGCTTGCACAAATTTTGATATACGCCTCTCGTACGTGCCTGTAATAAATGCACCGGTCTACAATAAGCAGTGAATTTTCTCACTCTTTGTTACATTAGCAAGAAAGAAAGGTAACGAAGCCTCGGAACGTGAAAAAGCTAACTTGTAGGTAAGGTGCCTGCCGAGTGGTGCATAAATTAGGGTCCGCAGCCCCGTAATTTGAAATGGCCAGTCTGCGTAGTAGTTTGACCGTTAATTTAATTCATTGCTGCTATAAACCATTCTTCTTTGTTGCTCGTAGATAACTCCACTAAGTTTGTAAAAGTTGAATATTATAGTAGGGTGGTTTGGTGGTTGTATGGGACTCCTGAAATCGCGTGATTACTAAAGTACTCACGGAAACGTTGCCTGACGATAAGTTAATGTCGATTTTTATAAATCATGCTAATATTTTTGTTAAATGATTTTTATCAGGGCTACTGAAAGCCAACTAGAGCAACAACAATACCTATCGATTTCCGAAGTCAGTTAATCGCGGACATTAATCAGACCTCGAAACGATTGCTCCGCTTTGTCACGCAGTCGCTGCACGTTTATTTCGCGTTAGTAAAGTTTTCTTTTATTGTGTCGGTGGAAATCTCGCAATCACCCCATACATTATCTGCGCCACCTGCTCCCAAACTTCATAGATACATATGTCGGGTTCTACTTTTGAGTTACGACTGTACGAGCTTCCCGGGGCCGGGTATAGCCGCGTGTGCCTAAATAAATGGGAATTTATAACGTCTTCGCTTCCCACCAGAATAAATTCCGGGTTTAGTGCGACAATTTAACCGGGGTATCGGAAATGCATCCTATATCCTAAGAGTTAAGCTTTGGTTTCAAAAAAGGGGCGATGGTGGTAACTTACAAGCATTTCTGATAGCCTGTGCCTAAGTTAATTCAATTTGTACATCTCAGAGAGAACATACATTTGAAAACACGTAATTTGTGCACAAGGCCTTTTAGAATAACAAAATTGAACTTGATAATCTCCATGGCATAGTATTATGGTGGTATTTTTCATTTCTTCAAAGGTCAATTCGTCGTTTTCTTTGGTTCGTCCTTAAAATCTTCACTAAACCGACTTTCATTAACGACCGTAAAATGACGGCTGCTTCTTCTTAAACCATGGATTTACACAGAAATGTAGAGACCTACCTAACTTCCAACCAAACGCGGGAAATATGTTTGCAATTCCAAGAGTATTTGAGCTGGATAGGTACAAGTTTGTGCTAGTTCGGTTTCGGGATACGTAACAGCACACAATCAACAGTCGGAATTGCTTAGTACATTTTTACCAACGATATCTTAGGTTACTCGAAATCTGAAGAACTCAGGGACTAGATAAATACAATTTGCTTAAACCAAGCTTTAAATATCTCTAGGGAAGTCCAGACCAGAATACTATGAAACAAACTGTTGCGGTAGTGTGGTTGGGGACTACTAAGTTAGCAGTCCCCAACAAAATTGGTCTAGCTAGATTCTCTACCAATGCTTTGTTAGTACTACTAACCCTACTAAGCTAGACCATTTTTTTTCAGACAGCTTCCTATAAAATTTTTAAAGTTACCCCGAAAATACGCTTGAACGGGATCCGAATTCATAACACTGTCATGCCCGAAAAGTCACATCATCAACTTTCGATGAATATTATGTTTTTTTTTTTTTATTTTTGGAAAATTTACAAGTGCTTTCGTACACTCCTATCGATTATTGAAAATATTTGAGAGAACCAGTTAGTATTTGAATAAAAGTATTTGCATGGTCGGAATTCGCAACCCATGACTTCCGGATCGGATCCCACGCCACCAATACGGCTTTTAGATCATATTTTTACGTGAGTTTATCCCGTGTGTTCATAATAACGAGTCATTAAAACTTATTTTGTGTAACAGGATGAAAGTGAAGTCGGGCCTGCGGTTGGTCAGCGTGACGGCCGCGAACTCCCGGTGGGCGGTCACGGCCGAGGTAAAACCGCGCACCGCCACCGTCACAGCCACGAGGCTGGACCAGCCCTTGAGGGATGACGATGATTTTGACACGTAAGTTCTTCTATCTATACCTACTACTAGCAGCGCCCTCGCGGCGTTGCCCCCGTGGTGATGCTATATGGTAATGATGTTGATGATAATCAAAAGTAGCATATACACTTCCTCAAGAGTTTAGCTATCAAATGCAGAGAGAATTTTTCAAATCCGACTAACAGTCGGATCCTGAGATTAGAGCTTTCAAACAAACAAATAAACTGTTCCACTTTATGAATTGATTGGTATGGAAGGATAGATTAGATAAAAGCGGAAAAGTTTGTTTTGTTTGTTTGACCGCGCTAAACTACCAGTCAGATTTGAAAAATTATTTCAGCGTTTCAAAGCTTCTTGAGGAAAGTTAGGCTATCCCCAGTTTTCAAAATAATTTGTCAATTTATCAAGGCGAGTGTTTTTTTTTGTCACTCGCATTTCATTGAAAAGATATAGCAACAGATTAAGCTCTAGTAAGCGTACAAGTCCTTTATGAATAATAGCTTGCTGTATTTCAACACTTTCGAACCCCATTCTGGATGAAAAAGCCTTAACGTCTGTAAACAACAAATTCAAAATAACGAACTAGGGTGTTTGAAGTGCTGCTACACAACCCATTTAACGAAGCACTCGTGCCAAAACCCTCTCATATAGAAAGATATTTTCATGAAATAAGAATCTGTATCGGGAACACCGTGTAAGTGCATAAAATTCAAAAGCAAATATGCGAAGGTAGATTGCCATGTTTTGAATATGGAACAAGATTGCAATCTGCTTGGAGATAGTGCGGTAGTCGAAATGCGCTCTACCCACTAGCTATCTGGCCGAATTTAGAGGATAAATTACTATATTCCCTTCTACGAATTTGAGAATATTTACAGTAGACCATAAACAAACTTCCTGCAAGCATTCCGAATACGCAAACAATTTTAAGACTAGGTACAAAGGTTTTATAGCAATCGTATAATGTGAGACATCGTGAATTTTTAATTTGTTATTTTATTACCCGTCCTACTGCGTTGCGTCTTCGGGTAACACGTACCCGATATTATTGAAAGTGGGTCATACCATACAACATTACGACTCTCAGAGATACTTTCCTGTTAACATAATCAACCAAGGCAATCACAATCCCGCATTGTAAACAACGATAACTTGATAAATAAGACAAACCACATTGTTTACTATTCATTCATTCGTAATATCAGCTTTTGTATGCTTCTCTCTCACGATACGCAAGGTAGGTACCTACGTAGAGATAGGTCTTTATTCTTCGGCCGCATGAACTTGATTATACCTACTTCCTATACGAGTCGGAGGTAATTCTATTGTACAGTATCTTATTCGTTCCGAAATGAAAACATATTTCTTATTCGGCGTATTTCGTAATGAAATAAAGCCCCTTTCTCATTTTCTCAGCCGGGATTTGTTCACAATTTCGCTCACGACCACTTTGCATTTGTTGAGAGCTATAAATCGGGGCGAGTTTGCGCGGCTAATGAAACTTCGCGTCACGATTTTCGAACTTATCTCTGTTTGTACAATTTCATAGTTTCAGTGAAAATGAGACCGACCAGAAAATGAGGCGCCCGCAGAACGACCTACGTGAATTATTGATTTATTGTGACTTCGTTCCCCTTTCTGTTCACCCTACACGACCCACGCCCTTTAAAAACCTTGCGAACGAAAGGTTGCCTTATCGAACGGCTTTAATTGGTAATGATTTATGACTTTTGATACCCAAATATTAATTTGTTATTTAGAGACGTGGAGGACAGCGGCGCGGCGGGCCCTGGCTGGGAAGAAGTTCTGACTTGGTTGGTGGAAGTTGGTGCAGAAAGTGAAGGAGATGGTGAAGGTTCTGAAGGGGAGTCTGGTCGTGGAACCGCTCGGATCAGCTGGTCTGCCAAAGTCTCCTCCACTTCAAACCCTACCTCGACTACTGAGGAACCCCCACATGAACACAGAGTTAATACCAGGCTGGATATCGAAAAGGATGACATACAAGCTGTACTTCCAATTTCTAAGGTAAGAAATGCTTACATACTAATCCAAATAACCTTATGTCTTTACTACCGATCTCTACTGAATCAATGTGCGCGTTTGCGTTTTCTTTCCGAGGATTATTTGCGAAGATTAGAGAGGTAGTTAAACAAAATAATAGATTTTCATTGTGAGACAAATAAATGCGAATACCGATTACAATCTCGAATACCCACTCGAAATAATAGAGGTGGCCGAAATCAGCAATTTATTGAGACGTCGATTGCGACGATAAATAATCCAAAAGGTATTTTCTAAGTAATTAATGGAGCCGATGGGGCTCTTTCATTGATAAAACGATATCTTCATTAAGTTTCGAATGTTTTTACGACTTTCGGGTATTGTGTGCGAATATGCTGTAATTTACAGCGTCTAAGAATGTAAATGGATGTCTTTGATGAATGATTTTATTATAGTTTGTGTACTCAACACTAAACCATATAGCCAAAATACAACTTGGTCTACACGATAAAGCGTCTAAAGTATTTTCACGATCAAAATTTGCAAATTAACCTACCACTGTGGTGAATTAAGCGACATTTTGCGCAGTCATAAAATAGATGGCAGGCTGCGAACGACATACAATAGCCAGGTAAGTGTTTCTTTGCTCCTAGCTAAAACAGTTTAGTCAAGATACAAAAACACTAACTTATCTACCAAAGCGAGTATCTAACACTTGTTGGAGACGGTACAAACCTAGCTCATAAAAGCGCCACATAAAGTCATATTTTTATTATTTTGTAAGATATCTTGAGAGCGGACGTGATCGCAACAAATGGTAGAGATTAACGTCTAATGGTGCACTCTTAGCATGAATGAAGTGGTGTAATGGGAGCTTTATCGCCGCCTAATGGAGGCCTTACGGAAACGCCCACACAGCTGCTCGCTTTATAAAGCACTTCTCGAAGTATTTGCCGGGTAATTGGCTCCAACTTCGTCTAATTGATCTAAACTGCTAATTGGGGATAACTAAATCAGATTATTTTTAGAATACATTTTTAGACCCTGTGCAGAAAATTGAGCAATCACACTTTGTGCATAAACATTATTTTGGAGAAATATAATATATACCACCTATGTTCCCAAAATCTCATTTGAAAAATTAAAAAGCTCATTATCAAAGTCAATGAAACAAGGCTTATATCCATTACACTCATCTACACACAGTCATCAATCATTTAAGAAGCAATTGAGACTGATTACAAAACGGAAACATTCAGTTATTAAACGCGCAGCACAATCGGTTACAAATAAACCGATAGAGCGTTTGAAGCCATCGTGTGCGGGCCGTAATGAAAGGTGATATTTATAAAGCAATTAGTTTATCTCAATATTAGCGTGGAGGTTAGGAGCGTGGATTAACCTGTGAGGTTGGCCCGCGGCAGCTGAATTAGAACGGCCGACATACAAAGCTGCAGAGGCGTAAAACAATTTTTCATTCCATCTATTCGAAAAGGACGACTTTGTTCGCCTTTAAGTGCGCCCAAAGTAGATGATTCCTCTTCAAGGAACTTTTAGCGGGCAGTAATGAGTTTTTAATCCTCTTTATAAGTTTAGCGGGCAGTAATGAGTTTTTAATCCCCTTTAAGTGCGCCGGAATTATCTATGAATTATCTTTGCCGCGCACTTTTGAGGTACAACTACTTTCCACATTCATCTCAAATCTACAAAGATGAATGAGGGAGGACTCTTCCAAAAACACCACAGTTGTAATCACATTTAGAGATTTATTACTCTGCAGTTTTCTATCCATACATAATTGTAATTCCAACCTGATAAAATCCTGTGCGTTTTCGTCAGCGCGATCTAGAACGATGGTCTACTGGCGCCATCTAGTTTGTTTTCGTGGAACTATTGAGCAATTCTAGCGGAAGAGATTTTTTGTTTGAACGCGCTAATCTCACAAAACAGGTTTTTATAATAGCTACCTACAACGTTTTTAATATTCATTATTCTGTATATTTATTTAGCTATTTATTTATATTTATATTGTTTGTGAGAGAAATAAATAAATAAATGAAATGAAATGAAATCTCAGGAACTACCAGTCGGATTTGAAAAATTATTTCTGTATTTGATAGCTAAACTCTTGAGGAAGGTTATAGGCTACTTTTCATCATCATCATCATCATCACCATAAACCATCACTACGGGGGCAACGCCGCGAGGGCGCTGCTAGTATCGGATAAACATACCGCCCACCATTCAGCCGGCGCGAGGCCACCGTCTGAATAAAAAAAATTTAATCCCCGATTACTCTTCTCAAGTGGAACTTCGTTGATTTAACACATTCCTTTCTCCTCCCTTTTATTTTCTCATAGATTGTAATGAAAAGTAGAGTGTATCACTCGGGCGCAAAATATATTTTTGGCTCGGGCGACGTACTTTAAATCCCTCGCTTCGTTCAGGATTCTACTAAAGAATCCCTCGCTACGCTCGGGATTCTACTCTAGAATCCTTCACTTCGCTCTGGATTCAAAAAAGCGCCCTCGCCGTAAAAATATTATTTTCCCCCCATATAATACAATCTACTATTAACAATTGAATATGATCCTTACAACTCAAATGAATACAATTCTTTTGACTTTTGATCGAATAAAGTACAAAGCAAAATCGATAACTCGCCCACGTTTTTCACACATAAGTACCTTTGACTAACGATGAAAAAAGGCCTGGGTTAATATAAATGTCATGTCGTCTATACTCGTATATCGACATGTATTACTTACCTACCAAAGCGTTTGAGTAAATAGGTAAGTAGGTACCTAGTTATTATTTTAAGTTAAAAACCTAATACTCATACTTAGTAGGAAATTAAAATACTTTCGCCATGTAGGTATATCCTTAGTATGTCGTCTATGGTAAAAAGTTTAAACTAACCATAGAGTTGAATGATTAATGACTATATTTCAATGTTACGTTAGATCTTATCAGAGATACAGTGACTCATAAGTTATACAGGTGGCTAGGAACCCCAGATACACCGTTAGCTAGCTGACAGTCCATGAGCTATGGGCGAGACGGGCTCACTCGCTCAGTCTCTTCATATCCGTTTACTGACGGCCCGCTTGCTCTGAATGCCAGCTAGAAACCAATTAATCCAACGTGAGTGATGAAGTGCATTGTGCAAGCAATATTTGGCCGCAACGCTTTAGGACGCCACTCGGCGAGGAGTAATCCTATTACAGTCAGGAGGTTATCTCAGGAATAATTTATGGCAACGCGATTCTAATTAAACTGGGAACGGAAAAGGCTCTATTTTAACTCCACGGGCACGTAATTGCCTAGAGAAATCTGATCCTGATAAAATTTCTGCGATTTAAAAAAGGGCTTTTTATTTTTTCTCTAGGCCTGAAAGGGTGTGATCAAAGTTGAAAAGTCAATTAACATGGGAACAATTTTAAACGGTCCCTAAGCTGGAATTTGTTCGGCGATGCATTTTTTAATTTCGACAAAAATATTCTGCGTGGGTGGCATTTTCTCATAAACGAAATAACGCTAATCTTTGCTTACCATTGTATGTAAGCACGCACTGCCGACCCTTGCGTAGGAGTGAATTAGAAATGGACCAAGTACTCTTGTTTATTTATAACACAACTATTAATATGTAATCAACGTATATGTAATAGCTCCTTATTTTACTTTATAGAAACAAGTCGATTGAGAAAAGTGGCTACGTAATATCACTAACCACTTCTTTTTATGGTCATACTTGGTATGCGCAACGTGCCTGCACTAAACATTAATCTCTTGCCGCTTTTCTATAGGTACCTACTACACACAATTGTAAAGCCATGATACTTACTCATTTCCTTGGAATGTTAAAGTATTTTTATTTTTCACAGAACTGGGAAGTCCTGAACACGGCCGTGCTGACGGGTCGTCAAGTCTCACAGGCCATGAAGGTGCTGATTGTCTCGCAAGCTGGTCAGGTCGCTGACGTCACGCTGCAAAGCTCCTGCCATTCTGAAGACGAGAGCGTACTGAAGGTAAGATTATATTCAAACTAACATTTTCAAAACTGTAAGCTTTTAAACTGCGGAGAGGCCTTCTTTAATACATTGTAGCTTACGCCCTAGATCTTCCTCTGACTAGTCTTTAGAATAGGAGTCCAGTTTATCGCGTCGCAGCATCCTTGCAAAATGCTGAAATTCCATCTTCGCGCTGGATCGGACCTAGGATCTTCCTAAACACCTTCCTTTCTGTGATTCTGGTCACAGAAAGCTTGAGTTCTTCTTTCTGCGTTAGAGTCCAAGCTTCACATCCATACATCAAGATTGGACGAATAATCGTCTTGTAGATGCGAATCTTGGTTTTCCGGGAAAGAAGCTTGGACACCAGGATCTTGTGTAGTGCTGCACTGCAACGAAGTGTATTTTGGACTCTGTTCTGACTCTGAGAATCTGTTAGTCTGTTTTTTCTGTTTGTGACTTTCTTCGTGTATCTTTTACTGGTCTATATTCTGTGTGAGTCAAATAAACTTTTCATCTAAGTAATCTATTTTGCACAGGTTTCGTCATCATGTAGCTCGGTGTACGTCGACGGTTCAGAGATCCGGGGCTCATCGAACGCGTCAGTGATCGTCAAGTACGGCACGTACACCGGCCTTGCGCGGTTCACTGTTTGGATGCCGGAGTACCCGCTCGAGATAGATGTCGATGACAACAGACTCTCGCAGATCAAAGGTAGACGATGATTTGGAGTTTATTTATTTCATCTATCTACGGCCCATGATTTTATCGTGGCGATTATTAGAAGCTGATTATATTTTATGGAGTAAAACTTGTCCTTTAACATTTAGAATAGTGTTTTCTATCGAATAATTAAGTTTTTTTTAATGGACAAGAGTTTTCAGTTGTTTTCACTCATAAAAACGTAAAACATTAATATAATAATGGTAATTGGTGATTAAATGGATGTAAGTAGGCACTCGTAATAATTACTACTCCTGAAACCTACAGAATTTACATTTTGATCAGTTACCGACGTAAAAAGTCTAAAAGAATATGTTATTTTAGGAACACTGTAAAAATAGTCAATTTGAGTTCAGACTATGTTTCGCCTTAGCTCCTTAAACTTAACTACTTTTTCAGTAAATTGGAGTTTTATTTGTGGTCGTTTATTGACCCTATTTTAGTCTGATCACTGTCAGGGGCGCGGAATTGTTTGAAATACGATATTCAGTGCAGCTGGAATCACATTTCAACACTCATAAACAGAACTTAATTCGGAATAAAACTATTTTATCTCACTATTCGGGATTGTAGATAGGTAAAAGAGCTGCCGTAAGAGTTCTGTTTTCACTGTTTTTGGTAAAAGACTTATTTACAACGAGTAGGTACGCATAACTACACAAACATAGCATTGGTGTTTTTCACGAGTTTTGTTGCAAGATATTATTTTCCTGGGGTTATCAATCACATTCTTAATGGTTGTCTTGATTTTTATTTTAAGCTAGAATTACGTCGGGCAGTAGGTTTGAAATTGACTCAATAAATAAAGGTTATATTTTGAACTCTTTCTGCAGTGTATTGTGTGCAGCACGTGCATAAAATATAGCGTCGTAACTTTGTTCTCTATTTTATTCTCTTTTGGTTCCGCATATTTCAACAGCGCACTTCATAACAAATAGAATCCAATTAGTTCCACAAGGAATATTCCGTAGCGCCTGTAGTAGGTAATCCCGGCGACAGATTCTAATAAAGCATAAAATTAATTACAGCATACCATCCATTATTCTCTGAACGTTTATTTTATTCGAATACCGGAATTCAAGGAAGCTAAATCGAGAGTAAAAATAACTTCGCAGCCGATTCGATAGATTACAATCACGACCGTTCCTATCAATTGCTGACGAAGTTATTGTCCAATTCTGTGTCGTTACCGTAAATTCACGCAACAACCCCCAGGGTTTGATCTATTTTTATCTTGCCACATATGTAACTTTATAGTGAGGCAGGAAAAGGAAATTGTGCTCTATGTTGGTCATGTGTAGGTGGGAAATTGAAAGTGACATGTTTTGTGCAGGTTGGAAGGTATCAGACGACGCGAGTTCTAAGGAGCGATTGAAGAGATCTTTGTCTTCGCGCGGTTGGGGTGGTGCGAGGCCTGATGCTACCAACTCTTTGTCGGAGCAGCGATCCTGTAGGCTGCGATATCAACAGAGCAATGTTGAGGTTTGTATCTTTATAAATTACTACTCATAAGAACAGATTTGTATCGATAATAACTGTAGGTAATTTAATTATTTAGGTATTTGTCACTCAAATAAAGGTCAATTTCAAACATAGTTAGGTACGGGTTGAAAAGGTTGATTGGGAACCCTTGAACAATTTTACCCAATTTATGATGATCGACTTGTCTAGGAGTAATAGAAATCCCTGTGGTGAGCCGACCTAAATTATAAGGTCACCACGATCGTTAAAAACTTTAAGTATTCACGTCCCCAAAAAGCTTTAGAAGTCTAAACAAAAATAGCTTTGCAAGAAAGCTTTATATGATAAAACTTTTGATACCTTAGTTTCTACATTTTATCATTCTTTTATAGCAAACAAATGGAGTTATAAATAAAATAGGATCTCCACGCTCTGCGCACAGGGATGACATATTTATGATATTATTTGGTGTAAAAATATAGGAATTCATTTTCAGGATTTATGAATAAACTAGCTCACCACGGTTTTGCCTACAAGAACTGGTTATTTTCAGGCATCACTGGAGTAATTTTCAGAATTGGACAAGTCATTCCACAAATTACAAGCACAAATCACATTTGTAATATTACCTCTCTATAATGTCATTTATCATTGAATTGGTAATATTTTTGGCTTATTCCATTATGCTCCCGCTCTCGTGGATCCCAATAGGATCATACAAAACTTTTGAGTTCATTAATGAAAAAAAAAGTTTCTCACTGGGATGTGGGAGTGGGAGCATAATGGAATAAGCCATATTTGATGTGGGAGTGGGAGCATAATGGAATAAGCCATATTTGATGTAGGAGTGGGAGCATAATGGAATAAGCCATATTTGATTTAGGAGTGGGAGCATAATGGAATAAGCCATATTTGATGTAGGAGTGGGAGCATAATGGAATAAGCCACTTTTTTACAAACTTTTTGGAACAGGTTTACGCACGATTCCTCGCGAAAGACCACGACTCCGGGCGAGTGTCGTACTTCGTCTCTCGTCGGACCTGGCTGAAAGTGACTGAGCTAGTGTTGTCCCTGATGAGAGTGGCGGACCCTCGCATAGCTTCGCTCCGAGGGCGCGCGCTCCAAGGCCGAAGCACTGGCCGAACGGAAGTTCAAGTCTTGTCTCCTATTACTGGTGAGTCTTAACAAGATTTTCACCCTGACGAATATGGATTCCGTGGCCGAATTGGTAAAAGCACTCCGGCTTAAGGAGGATCGCTTGTATCATTGCTTGAATTGAAAACTTTGATAAGATTTTTCATTTTCAAATGTAGGTAGGTAATAATACCTAAGTGTGGTTTAACACTATAAAATTTAAAAATTATACTAGTGAGTCTCCTTTCCTCCTATAATATTAAACGAGCAATATTTGTATACTTGTATTCTTGGTACCTACCTAAGTACATTTTTAAATAGCCTCAATTGATGACTGCTAAGTATCAATAGTGCTTCAGAGAGCACTTCAAGTTGTTGGCCCCGGCTATACAGTCATTTAAGCCTCACTTTGTTCGACTGGTTTCCCACTGAAGCTTGACTATTTAGATTTAGGCGGATGGATCACGGAAAAGAAAGCTAGGCACCATACCGTGTTTATTGCCCTGACTCTTCACGATGTTGGTCGCGAAAGAACAGGAGTAGAATCACCTAGCTCTTAAGACGATTCAAAGTGATCCTAGTGGTCCTACTGAATAAATGATATTTGAATTTTTAATTTCATAAGACAGTCGATTTAAAAATTTTGCCAAAAATTGACCAGTAGCTTAGGTACACGAACTAAGGAGTATTTTCTTTGTTTCTCAGGTCGAGTTATCGGACTTCGCGAAGTGCGCGTAGTGAACGACAAAGTGACCATCTCTCGGCTGCTAGTTCGAGTTATATCTGGTCTACAGTTAAACATATCTCCTGATACGGCGATCGAGAATGGATACGTATCTGAAACTACCGTCACTCGCCGTCTTACAGCACAGTACCAGGTTTGTTCTTCCAATGTCTTGGTTCGTCTTCCAAAAAAATCTTTGGAGAACAGCTTGAAGCTCAGCGAATGAATAGATTTTACTGACATGGTTCTAACATTTATGTCTACTTTGTTCCATTCTTCATTCACATTTACTTTTCTCTATTCGTTCGTAAGAGATCGCGTCGTGCTAAAAAGATTGAGGAGGCAACATGTCCATTTTTACCAAACCTAAGAGTTGCATTCCAATGACTGGCCTCTTAGCTTAGTTGGTAGTCGCTCTGCCTTCTGCGCTGTAGGTCGTGGGTTCGATTCCCATCCAGGACAAACATTTGTGTGATGAACATGGTTTGTGCTGTGTCTGGGTGTTATAAAGTATTCTATGTATATATTTACAAATATATAAGTAAGTATTCTATCAGTTATCCGGTTCCCACAGTACAAGCTTTGCTTAGTTTGGGGCTAGATGGTGCTGTGAGAAATGTCCAGCAATATTTATCAAAAAAAAAATGACTTCAAAAAAAAGGCAATGTGAAAGAACAAAGCTAAATACCTTACACAATCCCACAGGAAGGTCTACTCGACATAGACCTGGAGTTCTCAGACGGAAGCCGCACGGCGCTAAGGGACGTCGCTATATCCGACTATTACTTGCTAGTTGAAAGCTTGGATCCTGAAGTTGTGGCGTTTGCACCAATGCTGGCATCCAAACATCCCCGTGTTATTGCTGTCGGCGAAGGTAAGGTCTTTTGCTTGTAAAAATAAATGAAAACAGTAGCACCATAAGATTAACCTACTTTAAGGCTGATTTTAGTCTCACGCTCACCGTCAGCGCTGATAGGCGAGCGATCTTTATTACAATAAAGTAGGTAAGGATACTGATTGTCCAGCACTGACGAGAGCAATCAGCGTAGCCATTTCTGCTAAACAATCAGTATCCTTATTTCATTGTAATAAAGATCACTCGCCAATCAACGCTGACGGTGAGCGTGAGACTAAAATTAGCCTTAAATGCCAAAGAGCTGGATTGGATGGGTTGTACAGTTTTTTGATGCCAGATAATAATGAGTCTCTAAGATTGAAACTATAGTGTCGGTTTTTTAACTTACTAATTACTAGTCGGTTCTATTACCATAACAATTTTGAGTATCATGTCTTTCATCGAGAGAGAAGAATCGAGTAGATAATGGAAGTAAGGCCTTTGCCCAGCAGTGAAACAACATAGGCTGATAATAATAATGATAAATTACGTTAATTTGTTTAGGCTTATTCTGCTAAAAGTCAAAGTCAAAGTCAAAGACAAAGTATTTATTGCACTTATGTTGTTTACATTATGGTGTTAATGTTACATTGAAAGTTTCAAACATAAACCCTGTAAGGGCGCCGCAATGTTGTTTGCCATAAGAGGCGCAAAGGTTTACCTATAATTTCATAATCATTCTCCACTTTCAGGTAGTGGCGAATTACTCCGAGTGACGCTTCTAACTCCCGACCAATGTCGGTCCGGGCCTCTCCGTCGCATAGCACTTCCCGGTAAAGGGGACACGAAAACCCCAGCTAACATCAAGAACATACCTGGCGCGTTAGCCACTGCAGCAGCGAGTGTGGATGTGGACTTCAGTGGTGGAGACTCTCCACAAAGACCGGACACGCCTCAGAATGATGATATCATGGCGAGAGGCGGGATTAGGAGCGGGCTGGCTGATCTTGGTGATGTTCTTAAAGGTCATTTTTTATTTTGTTTGGGCATAACTGGCGCAGCCGGTAGGATTACTGAGGGTACAGTATTTTGGGAAATCAAAAAGATAATATGAATATCTACGGACTTTCATAGAATAAGCATGAAAAAGTATTTTAAAGGTTAATTATCATGTACCTAATAAAAATCAATAAAATTATATCTAAATTAGGATAATGTTAGAATAATGGGCGGCCGCTGAAAGTATTTATTTTAAGCAACCTTCTTTAACACAAATAAACATTTATTTTCCAGGATTGTCGCCATTCAAGGACGAAAACAATCACGAGCCCACGGTCCAAGCGCAACACTACAACTCAATATATCGCGGAAATAACTTGCATCCGAGACATCAACAGCCTCCTCATATGACGCCAGTTGAAATTGGTGAGGAAAATACACTTCACAGCTTTTACTTATAAACCTGTCTTAGCGTTTAGAGGTACTTACGTTATCTCCTAAATAGCTGTCAAAATAAAAAGAGCTCTACTGTTTTATTTTGACAGCTATTTAGGAGAAAACAAACAATTTTTTGTTAGTTATTAATAATCGTACGATAGCCAAGATCAAACAGACCTATCAATTTGCTCAAATTAAAACATAAAATGTGTTTACAGGAATGTACGTGCTGCTTGGAGCTTTCTGTCTTGCGATTTTGGTGAGTAATACATCTTTATATAGTACCTAATGCAATTAAACAAAAACTAAAAAGACCACAACCAAACTTTATCGAGTCGAAATAAACAAAAAGATCATAATTTTATTCAAATCTGTTATCCAAACAAATTAGGTAGGTATGGAGATTTTTACTATTGGAACTGTTAGGTAAAATCCTCCATACAAAAATTATCTTACAATAGTCTAAAAAATAGACCAGTGGACTTAAAAAGGTCGCTAAAGCTTAATCACAATATGAAATGAACTATAATGCAGTCTCTTTTCACTCTCAGTCAATGAAAAGAGATGCTGTTATGTTATATTTCAAAATTTTAGCCTACTTTTGTTCAGTTGTCAATAAACCTTATCGAGAGCACACCTATACAGTGATTTTTATTAATATAACCTGCAAGCTAAACTAGACCTTAGGCATACCAACATATGGTCCTTCGAGCCGGATTAATTACGAGCTACGGAGCATCGGTCGCCCGGCGAGAACAATAGCAGCCGCATTCCACAAGCGATAAGGACTTAGCGCAATGACTACTACACAGGAATTAATAAGTGTTTTGGAAGATACTGCAGCATTACTACTTCAAAGAACTCAAATTAACTTGAAAAAATGTTCGAAGACAAGATTAACAAAGGGTTACGTCGAAGCTAGAATCAATGGAATCGAGGAGTATTGGAGGATTTTTAGAAATGCACATCAAGATTTAGTCAAGATCACACCCAAAGAACAAAAGGCCATAATACCGTACTTTGCAAACGAAGACTTTTACGTGTACGAGGACTTATATTTTTGTTTATTGGCGGATTTACGAGATTTATTGTCTTCATTGAACAAATTGCCCGCTCCTGCTGCTTCTTCGCAGGACAACTCGAATGCAAGTATAAATTCGAATACAAACCAACTCGTCAGGCTGCCGAGAATAGAATTACCAAAGTTTAGCGGAAATTATGAAGAATGGTCTACATTTAAGGACTTGTTTACATCATTAGTGCATGAAAATACGACAATTAGTGACGTGCAAAAGTTACATTATTTGAAGACTAGTGTGACGGGAGAAGCCCAGATTTTATTGAAACATATCCAGATAACACAACAAAATTATGAACAGGCATGGGACATTCTCAAAGCGAGGTACGGAAATAAAAGATTAATTATAAACTCAGTCTTGAAAAAATTGTTCGGCCAAAAGAAGATAAGTTCTCAGTCTTCTTCTCAAATCAAGAATCTACTTGATGTCACGATGGATTGTTTGAATAACTTGAACAACATGAACATACCTACAGATTCATGGGATCCTGTAATTATATTTCTAGTCACACAGAAATTGGACCCTGAGTCACACAAAGACTGGGAGGAAAATGCCTACAAAGAGGAAGCAGATGAACTACCTACCTGGAATGAGTTGAAGAAGTTTCTACACTCAAAATATCGAACACTGGAACTTGTCTCCCCGTCGGCTTCGGGCTCTCGTGAAAAACCTGTGAAGGAGCGTTCATTTCACGTCGCCACTGCAACCACGTCACCTAATTCAACGTCAAACTCGTCAAACACACCATCAAAGAAGACATGCATTATATGCAAGGAAAATCACACTTTATGTCATTGCAAAGAATTCACCAAACTGCAACCTATCGAACGATATGAATATGTAAAGAAAAACGACCTGTGCTTCAACTGTTTAGTACCAGGACATGCAGCCAACAAATGTAGATTACAAATGTCCTGTCGTATATGTCAACGGCGCCATCATTCTCTCCTACATCGAAACAAGAACGTGGATGCTTCGGAATCATCAGGAGCTACTCAACCGGAAGCATCTCATAACACTGTAGAAGAGCAAGAGGATGTATTGGTAAATACAGCGATCGCGTCACACCACACTACTAAACAAGGCACTGGCACAGCACTACTAGCGACGGCAATGGTGACAGTAAGAGGCGAGCATAATCAAGCCGTTGTTCTCCGTGCGCTGGTAGATCAATGTTCGCAGGCAGCATTTATAAGCGAAAAGGCAACTCAAATGCTCAATCTTACGAATGTCAATCACGTGGTACAGCTACAGGTTGGTTCCAAATGGGATCCAAGCTTCAAGATGGATCTAAAGGCTTATGTAATGAGCAAACAACTTACCACTAAACTCCCCTCCAAGGCTGTCACTGTCAACAATTGGACACACCTAGAAGGGCTCAATCTGGCAGATTCTAGCTACCACACACCAGGGCCGATTGACTTGCTTCTAGGCGTCAAAGAGTACGCACAAATAGTGCAACAACAACTTATCAAGGGTCCTCCAGGTTCACCATGCGCTCAAAAAACAAACCTTGGATGGATTCTGTTTGGAGAAATCGATTCTTCAAACTTGCAAGAAAAATCATTTCTGGTCCTTCATCATCAAGTACAGATAGAAGATATGCTAAAATCGCTGTGGGAGATAGATACAAGCCATAAAAGGAAGCTTACAAACGAAGAAAAGCAATGCGAAACAATCTATGAAGAAACACACACAAGAACACAAGAAGGAAGATACGTAGTAAAGCTACCTTTTAAGACTGACAATCCAAAATCAACCGAAGGAAACACAAAAAATATAGCAAGAAACAGATTGTTACAGTTAGAGAGAAGATTCAACAGGACACCACAGCTAAAAGAAGACTACAAGAAAGTTATGGAAAAATATTTAACACTAGGACACATGGAAGAAATACCTGAACAAGAAACAAATAAGGAAAAAACAGTGTACTTACCTCACCAGTTCACCACGCCGTAGTCCGTGAAGACAAAGAAACTTCGAAGACACGCGTTGTATTTGATGCTTCGGCAAAGGGCTCGAACAACATTTCCCTCAATGATGAATTGCTTGTCGGTCCTCAGCTTCAAGATGATCTTAGAAACCTAATCATGAGATGGCGGTTAAAACGTGTCTGTTACGCAAGTGACATCCAAAAAATGTACAGACAATGCATCATGCACAAGGATCATGCCGATAGCTATCAGCGCATTCTATGGCGAGAAGACGAAATGGAAAGAATCAAAGAATATCGTTTGCTTCGAGTCACCTTCGGCACTGCGTCAGCGCCTTATCTAGCCGTAAGAACCCTCCATCAGGTTGCTGACGATGAAGGTCAAGGTCATCCGAGGTCAGCCACCATAATTAAAGAAGATTTTTATATTGATGACCTGATGTCAGGTGAAGACACAACAGGAGAAGCTATAGACAGAGCCCAAGAAGTGGCTGAAATCCTAAAGAAAGGTGGATTCGTTCTATCAAAATGGTCGTCAAACTGTCCCGAATTCATGAAGTCCATAGAACCAAGCGAAAGAACTACTCATGCACACGTGGATTTCAAACTAGATGGAATCGTAAAGGCGCTTGGAATTATTTGGAATTTAAGAACCGATAAATTCCAATACCAATTGAATCTACCGACAAGTTCAACCAATGTCACAAAGAGAACAATCCTATCCGATGTTCAGAAACTATTCGATCCTTTAGGATGGATTGCCCCAAGTTTAATTATGGCGAAAATGCTGATACAAAGGCTATGGCTTGAAAAGCTCGGATGGGACGACAATGTAAGCCAACAACTAGAGGAAGAATGGAAGACTGTGCGAGCAGATTTCAAAAATGTAGAAGATATTCAAATCGATCGATGGCTCGGCACAATAAGCACTGAAATCAGCAAGGTACAAATTCACGGCTTCAGCGATGCCTCAATGCAAGCGTACGCAGCAGTCGCTTATTTAAGAACGGAAACTCAAGACGGCAGAATAACATCAAGAATTATTGCTTCGAGAACTAGAGTGGCACCTTTACGAACTGTGTCCTTACCACGTCTGGAACTATCTGGAGCATTGTTGCTGTCGAAGCTGTTGAAGCAAATAGAACAAGCCATGAGAATACCTACGACACAAATATTTGCGTGGACCGATTCTACCATTGTAATTGCATGGTTGTCTGGTGAGCCGCACCGGTGGAAACCGTTCGTTGCAAACCGGGTTGTAGAAATCATTGAGAACGTTCACAATAATCGATGGTATCATGTCCCATCAGAGGAAAATCCAGCAGATATAGCTTCTAGGGGTATGTTACTGGCTGTCCTGAAAGATGAAACGTTGTGGTGGAAGGGCCCAGCGTGGCTATCTGAAAAGGAAATAACGTTAAAACACACAGAAGTTGTACCTACAGACTTAGAAATGAAGAAAGAAAAAATACAGGCTAATCTAAAAATTCAAAATGAAGAAGTAAAAGAAAGTATTACATCACAATTTGACCAATTTGAAAACCTAAAAGAATTAGTAAAGGTGATAGCCTACTGCAAAAGGTTTTTGAATTTTAAAAGACGAACACAAGACCTAGAAAGAAGCTTGACTACTGAAGAATTGGAAAATGCACTGATGGCAAACGTTAAACTAGTACAAAGAGAGGAATATAGCGATGAGATAAATAGAATAAAGAAAAACAAAGCTATGAGAGGAGACAGCAACATAAAAACACTAAACCCTTACCTTGACAAGGATGATATCCTCAGGGTGGGCGGTCGTCTGCGGCACGCAAATCTTGATGAAGATTCCAAACATCCTATAATTCTGGGAAACAAGAACAAATTAGTTCCAATGATTGTCGCAGATGCTCATGCTCAAACACTACACGGAGGCGTTCAGCTGATGTTATGTTACTTACGTACCAAATTCTGGATCATAAGAGCAAAAGGATTGGTAAAATCATGCATACACAGATGTTTAGTGTGTGCAAAGCAGAAAGCCATTGCAAGAACGCAAATAATGGGAGATCTTCCTAAAGAGAGAGTAACTCCTACGCGGGCTTTTCTGCATAGTGGGGTAGATTTCGCAGGCCCTTTCCAAGTAGCCATGTCCAGAGGAAGAGGCGTAAAGACACAGAAGGCATACATTTCTGTATTTGTATGCATGTCTACCAAGGCGTTACACCTGGAACTAGTTGGAGATCTCACCTCAGAAGCCTTTATTGCTGCATTCAAACGTTTTGTTTCGAGAAGAGGAAAATGTAGCAATTTATGGAGCGATCAAGGAAGGAACTTCGTTGGTGCTGATAAGGAGTTAAAAGCAGCATGGCAAGATGCAAACTTAGTTTTTGATGGCGAAATATCGAATGCATTGGCGTTAGATGGCACTCAATGGCATTATATTCCCGCTTACTCACCAAACTTCGGAGGATTATGGGAGGCTGGTGTGAAGTCGGTCAAGCACCATCTGAAACGCATCCTCACTACCAATCTCACCTTCGAAGAAATGACAACCGTGCTATGCCAAATTGAAGCATGTCTGAATTCCAGACCTCTATGTCCCATCGATGACTCAGATCCAGATTGTATAGAACCTTTGACTCCCGGACACTTTTTGATAGGAGAAGCCCCAATAGTCGTCCCATCGCCAGACTTCAAAGATG
Source organism: Camptogramma bilineatum (assembly GCA_958496255.1). Lineage (NCBI taxonomy): Eukaryota > Metazoa > Arthropoda > Insecta > Lepidoptera > Geometridae > Camptogramma > Camptogramma bilineatum. The sequence continues at coordinate 10,600,900 of OY292456.1, forward strand.
TTAAGATCAACACCCTATCACGATGGCAATTCACGCAAAAACTACTCGGCGACTTTTGGCGGCGTTGGCAACAAGAGTATCTTTCGAGACTACAACAACGCCCAATTTGGCTAAAAAGAATTGAAGAATTCAAAATCGGCGACATTGTCTTGATCAAGACTGATGGCTTACCCCCAGGAAAATGGTCCCTTGGTCGCATTATTGAGAAACACCCAGGGCCAGATTCTCATACAAGAGTTTATAGCGTAAAATGTGGTAGCCACGTAGTAAAAAGATCAATATCAAAACTGTGTCCCCTCCCTATAGATACTGATTGAAAGGGTAAAGTTAGTTTAAGTATATAGGTATTTAGTTTTATCCATTGTATTGTACTTATAACTTTAGAATTTCTGCTACATTGCATTTAAAGAAATGTATAAATTAGGTACCTACTTTATATCTGATTATGTTCTTGTCATAAGGCTCGTATTTTTCATTTGTAAGCACATTAGATAGGTAATTGTTTTCTTGGAATGCATAAAAGTTAAAGTAGGTAGGTAAGGCAGTATAAAATAATTATCAAGTTAGTTTGTTATCATTATGCATGCATTCAATTCATTCGTTCATTATCCATGCATTATCTGGAATTGTATACCGATTATTGCGGGTAAAAAAGGACCTGCTAGGTAGTCCTTTTGGTGGGCGGAATGTTATGTTATATTTCAAAATTTTAGCCTACTTTTGTTCAGTTGTCAATAAACCTTATCGAGAGCACACCTATACAGTGATTTTTATTAATATAACCTGCAAGCTAAACTAGACCTTAGGCATACCAACAGATGCCAATACCTAGTTCAATTCCTTTAATGTGATTCTGCAATAGCGACCTTTTTAAGCCCGCAGCTCATTTTAATAAAAATACTACCTATTTGATTCAAAGTGATCCTATCGTCGATCCTATTTGAATATTTTTTTTACTAACTTAAGCATATTTGCAGGTGTTCGTAGTATCATGCGTGGTCTACGCGTCTCGCATCAAACCTGCGACAGGCGACACAGCTGTCAGTGGTGGAAGAAAGATGGCGGCTGTAGCCGAAGGAGGCAGAATACAAGTCGCAGGCCTAGTGGGGACTACGCTTGGATTGACCAGAGAGAAACCCTCTAGGGAGTCGACGACTAACGCACACGATTGGGTCTGGTTAGGTAAGTTTACTCTCTATCTCTGTCATTATAGGTACCTACCTACTACTATTGTTTTAGTAGGTATTTCAATTGTAGCAAATGTGGTCGTGGCTGCTACTCCCTTAGCCTGACCGCATAGGAGTCACAAAACGCCGCCACAAAACGCCGCTACCGACTTATTTCCTACGTGTAGCCGGTGGCGGCCACTCACTACAAAATATATGAAAAGTCGCTATCACTGTTTATTGTGGCTGCGGTCGGAGCAGGCCTGTCTCACTTCTCACTTTAGGTATTTATCGGACGCGCGCCGCCTCGGGGGGCGCGCGACATAGGTTGCCACTTGCCGCTCGCTCGGCTTGCGGGCTAGACGCATTGTGCGTAATTATCGTGATCTCGTATACATCGTTTCTTGTGATTTTTGCACGATAACTAAACGATCTAATCCGTATAAAAGATACTGCTGTGTCTACGGGTGTCTAAACAAAAGGAAAAGCAATGAATGGACATTAACATTCCACAAAATTCCGGAAGATATTGAAAGGTTGGTAGGTACCTACTCAGCTTTTCTATAATTTGTTGTAAGTACCTACCTATTTAAATAAATCATCAATAAATACCTAGGTAGGTACTTACTTTTACTCTGTAACTGTAGGTGCATAATGAAAACGAGATTTTATAGGTACCTATTCGATTCCTTTTTGATTGAATAGGTACCTGTTTACAAATAAACAAACATAATACACCTACAAAACTACCTACCTACAAAACTGTAGGTAGGTAGGTACCTACAGTTTTGTTTATTTACATATGTAGGTACCTAAAAGTAACTTATCCATTAAGTAGGTACCTAACCTACTTAATATAATAATTGTAAGTGTTTAGAAGTTACATTACATTCATAGAGCCATGTTGGTCGAAGTGATTAGTACCTCAACTTTCGAGACGAAGGTCGTGGGTTCGAGTCCTGGCCGTGCATTAAATTGCAAATGTGATTGCAAACCTAACATTAAAAGGGTGATTATCGGATAACGGCTCCCGGTCTAGTTGTGTGATGATGATGATTGTGTGTGTCTGATCGATGTCTAGGTAGGTATGAAGGTAAAGATATTTTTAAATGCAATTGTTTACAAAACGAACGAGATAATAATGTATCTACCTACTTCACCTACCTACGTACAATACGTAGTACCTACTTACTACTATTTATTCTGTGGTAACGGTAGATTAAATTATATTTAGGCCTACTTATTTTAGAACTTAAGTAGGTACTGTTTTTGTGACAGATAAAATAAATTAATTTATTTGTGTTGTCGCAAGCGAAAATTCGACAACCCTTACGGGTCGCGTCACACCGCGCCAGACAGTGACACAGTTACGCATTAGAGCAGGATGGGAATGTTTAGGCAAATATCTCGATAGGTAATAGGCCCATAGGCGAGTTGAATTGCACTTTATAGCTTCGCCGTGAGAGTCTCTATTTAAACAAATTTACTCGCGAAGTGACCCTTCTGTACGTAGTACTAGTATTCTGTGGTCGGAGGCCCGTTTGCTCCGAGCGTTGGCTTCTTTAGCTAAGAACGAAAGTGAGCTAAGAACGAAACTCTTCCTAATTGTTGTGTTAGTTACCTGACTGTCGGTATTGAATTATCCAGATGCTCAAGGCTTACGATTGTTTTTATACAGTTGGTTGATCCTTCAACTCAACTGGATGTTAAATCTGTAAACTTTCTTTGACAAGAAAAAACATTCTCTAGCTTTGCTAAATTGACAATTGAATATGAACAATAATTATTCTTTGGAATTTATAAAGCACTATAAACCCGTAACCATCAAAAGAACAAGAATAGTCTAGATTAAAGCAGACTTCTTTACAGGCCGAGCCACAATCGAGAGGAACGGTAATCGCGTGCCAGCAAACCGCAACTCAGCCCAACAGACAGACAACAGCAAAGAAATGCGAATCACCGCCAATCCCCTCAACTACAACTACGTAGATCCCGATGACGCTATAAAGGACAATGGAAACGTCATGGTGACGAGTTTCGACAACCCGAACTCTATTGAACTACCGTCGCAGAATGATCGACGCGAGAGGGTTATTGATTCTACGACTTATTGCAAGAAGCCTTCGCGTCATGCTAGAACTCAGTCGGGGGAAGGACATTGGCAGTAAGTAACTCACTTTATAAACTTTATACATACTAAAATGCACTTAGACTCAGCTACACTATAATTTCTAGCATAACATAAAAAAACGTACTTAGATGAAATTGTCTTTAGTGCAAAATCTGAGCAATTTTAGTCGTGATCTGTTTGATTTTGAAACGCTTTTAGAAGCTTACAAAGAATGCCAGTAGTTTTTGGTAGTTTTTGTGAGTGTGTGTTTAAATAATGAGGGTATAATTTCCTACATTCGGTCTGCAGGGCGGATGGTGATGACCAGGAAGACTACAGACCACCCGTGCCGCCACATCGGAACACCTCGACTCCTCAACCCCAGCTCCCATTACCAGCAAGGAACACTGCCAAAGTAAGTCTCGTCTAACCAAGGATTTTATATAATAACTGGGATGGTCCACTGATATTTAATGTAGGTACAAATGATTTTGAACCTTATCACGACTGCCCAACGTTCTATTATAATTCAATCTGGGTTATAAGGATTGTCGGTCTCGTTGAGAGGATTTCGTGGTAGCTTTGTCCCTTTCACACTCATTGTTGGATAAGTAGTGTGCTCGCCCATGTTATTTAAATTTCAGGATATTCACTAAGGATTAGGAATGTTTAGTTCATAAATTATGGTCGCCCTTTAGAAAGAGACACACCGCCCAAGTTTTATCTCTCAAGCGAACCGCGTTTTCTGTTTCAGTGAACCTTCCAGTTACGTTTAGTATACAAATTCCTTGTAACGCAGTGTTCCGCAAAGGGTGTGCCGCGGCACACTGGTGTACCGTGGTCATTAGTTGGTGTGCCTCGGAAAAATAAGGTTACCTATCTCAGTAAAGCTACTCCTGAGTTAACGGTGTTGTAATAAATTTCAGATTTTGCCAGAGACCGTCATGCCTCCATCTCGGCGCAGCCACTCGCGGAACCACCACAAGAAGCACGAGCGCGACCATGACTCCAAACGATCTCCGGAAAATGGCCGCCGAACCGACCGGTGAGTTATTGTAACTTTATAAAGAAACAAATTGGAAATCAACACTAAAATAAATAAACGTAAGTGTAAGGATCCCATGATGTTAGGATAACGCCGGCTCCACACGTTGGGGCCAACGTTGGTCCCAATGTCACTCGCCAACGTGTGGATCTAGCAAAATCAGCCCCAACGTTGGGGCCAATGCAATTTTGTCAGCTCCACACGTTGGTGAGAGGCATTGGGGCCAATGTTGGCCCCAACGTTTGGATGCGAGGTAAGAGTTCATATCCACCAGATATTTGAGAGGAAGGTGAGCGGTACGCGAAGAATAATTCCACTATACTTAGTAGGTATTACCTATACTATTCTAGTCTCACTCTGCGCAACTCTATCATTGATAGAGATTTGATTTTCATTTTTATGATAGAGATTTGATTTTCACTCAACGCTTACATCTGTGGGAATCAAAATTAACTAGTAGTTCGCCCCGAACTGAGATCTCGCGCACCGTAGATGGCCAACATTTGGACTTTCTTCTGACTACCCCTATAACTTCAAGTGCTACTACTGCCGGGTATGCCTATTGCGCTAGCTCTTCATGGTAAAAAATACTAGCATGCATGCAATACATAATGTCGTGTCTAATTTTTCATTTATTTCATATTTATGAATTCTCGTCGTATTTTTAAAAGTATACGTCCTAGAATAAAAATAATAACTATTTTAGAATGTACAAATAAAGACCTTTCATTTGACACCGCACTCAATATATTTGTTTACTTAACTTTTTTTACTCCAATTATTTTCATTTTTTATCAAATTTTTTTTATCATGAAAATAAATCAAGTAGCATCTAAAATCATTTCAAACCAAACCGCAACGATGCCACTCTCTTTTTAAGACCGACCAGTCAATGAGCTACGAAGACATCGAAACTCTATGAAACGGGAGCTCTTGCAGCTCTGGTTTCGTAGTTTTTGGTCTTTGGTCGTATTTCAAAAACTATACATCCTAGATTAAAAATAAAAACCATTTTGGAATGTACAAAATAAGCCCTTTCGTATGACACCCCACTCAATATATTTGTGTAACTTTCATAATTTTTTACCCCCTTGGGAACCCAATATCTTCACAACCCCTTCATCGATTAAGCTCATATGCTCCACCGTAAATTTCCTTACCACAACCTATTGACCTACCAAGTTTCATGCAGATTGGATGAACGGTTCGACAGTTATGCTCGAACAACAATTCGTGAAACATACAAACATACAAACATACAAAGCAAAATCGCCCAACTTACCACTAAGATCTTCGCTCGCTTCGCCCGCTCGATCGATAAAAATTCGTGACGCACGTTCATAAAGTAATATTTGTATTTTTATCTCCTATTCACAAAATAAAACTTTAGAGCTCTCACATTCGAAATCGTTCTTACCAATTCAGAAATACAAAAAATCAGCTTTTATTTTATTCTAACAAACAATTTTTTTTTCTTCCAGAATTATTGATTTGAACAAGACAGAGTCCCCATACATCAGCCGAGACATGCACCCATACAAACGCGACTCCAACCCGATCCGAGACGATTTCGACGACAACCCCGTAGACAAGTTAGCTAGCAAGGAAGACTGCGCTCGCCTTTTCGAATTCGATAACGACGCGCCCCTGATAATGGAGAATAAGGATTATAGGGAGATTGTGGGCTTGAACAGAGGCACGGATGATTCTAGACGCACCTTCGCTAAGCCTGAGAGCCCGGACTATATGCACGACTCTGGAATAGGTCAGTCAAATCTTACTTAAGTTTAGAATAACAAATAATGTCTACTACCTGTTAATCTAAGTGATCGAGAAAATTATTTAAAACATACTCCAAGTCAACATAACTTCAGAAAGAAGCGTAGATTTGTTTTAGTCGCTAACAGAGTGTGATAAACGGTCTTTACCAAGTGCTCTACCAAGAATTAATAAGTAACAACCTCAATGTATCACCGATATTGTTTTACTAATAAAAATTAGCCAACATGGCGGCTATTACACAACTAAATACAAATGTCACTAATAAAATTGTTGTTCTGCATTTTGTAGGATTACCGGAAGTACAGATGAGGCACAAGAGCAGACCAAAAGCAGAATTCATTGACGCTACCAACCAGAACAAAGGTAAAACAAAGTTATGCTATTAGCACCATCATCGTTAGTCTCTCATCTCGCAATTACGTTCTTCTGACGTAAGTATTCATTTTAAAAGCTTTGTCAGAGACATCATATTCAAACGTTTATTTAGCAAGGCTTGACATCATCAGATCTAGCAGCCATCTGAGCTCTTAGGCGCGGGCTAGACAGAAAAGACGTAAGACGTAGACGGGGCGCAGGCATTTGTCTCTTCCGCGTCCCTTTCATACAAAATGTACAGAAACGTCGCGGCGCAAAACATACAGAAGAGACGGGGCGCGGACGCAAGACTGTTCGCTGGCGCCCTGTCCACGACGCGTCCTCGTCTTACGTCTCTTCTGTCTAGCCCGCGCCTTAGGAAGTTTCTAGCTAGTTGAGAAAAATTCCAAAAGAATAAATTGAAACTATTTGCGTATCCAGACAGCAGTTCCCCGGAGGTGAAGCGCGCCACGATCGTGGGTAACCCGATGTACTCGCGCGGCGTCCCCCCCTCCGCCCCCCCCGCCCCCGCCCCCGGCGCCCCCGCCGGCCCGGAGGCTCTCGGCCTCGACGACCTACAAATGGACTACGACCAGATAATGCACTATTTCCACAACCTCAAGGTATAAACCACCCCACCCGCTTCTAGTGTAGTGTTGCTGACTCGCTTGCAAGTTACATCGTGCCTGCCACGAGCGGTTCTATCACTTCGATGTTCGATGTACTCTCTTATGAATAGACTCTATGCATTTAATCTAGATTAATGTTTTATACGTTTATACATAACGCCGTACAGTATTATCTATGTTAAGTTTCACTAAGTATTAGGCACGGTTTCGGGTGTACACCTGACACATTCCACTCACCTGTCTTCTGTCTGACCATTCATACCTATCACGTAGAGAGCTAGAGCAGCTATCTCTTACCACTAGCAGTAGACCTCACGATCTAATAGACTTTGTGTTGATAGATACAGATTTGACGAATTTTCAAATTTTCCACAGGAATCAAACGCCTGAGTAGAGCAGATCATTGCAAAGATCCGGCAGATATTGTCTACGTATAATTATCAGCATATCAGCAAAGCTCCAATCGACGTATACGATGCACGCGATACGTCCGCCGGGCTCGGGGATAGTACTGTTGACACACGCAATAACAACGCATATTCGAACGACGCGCACATTTATGAGAACGTTTACAACGGGAATGAAGTCGCACCCACGCAGGTGCTGTGCGACTCAATCGCAAACAAAAACACTTTCATGAAAACACAGCTCAAGTTCTTGTTAGACAACTTGAGCGAAGCGTACGAATGATGTTGTCAGCTGTCAATGTATTATCCTCAGTAGATAACAATATGTGTCTAATTGTGGATCCTTGCAGTGATCGAAAGCGAAAATTTACAAAATAATTAAGTATTTAACTGTTTATATAATATTATCGTTATAAACATATTTACTCTAGTCAACTACAAAGCTGCACATATTTAAAATACCTTATGATAAACTATTGTGTGCATGTAGTGATACTCGTAATGAATATTTAAGTATGTCGATATTGTTCTGCTGAGTGAATATTGTATGTTGTTCTGCTGATTTTTCAAATCTACGGTCTAATTTTCGCCTTCAAAATATACGTCTACTTCCATGCGAACTAGGTCTATAAGAATATCGATAAATTAAATTCCATACCAAATAAAACAACTGCATTTCTTCTAGAACTGTAAATAGTTTTTCACTAGAAGGTAAAAACGCTACCTCACTTTAAACTTATAGCTTAGCTAATATACCCTTGTGTACGCAGTGTAATGTAACTACGATTAGTATTTATTTTGTAAATTAGGCAGATTTCCGTTGTCCTTTAAATTTTAAACAATATCTAGTTTAAGACTGCAACATGCCAGTGTCTAGAAAAATATATTTAGAATAAGAATTGTAGTTAAGAGCCGGTACTAGTCACGTTTACCTACTGTAATAAATATGAGCTAATTATTTTGCTCAATGTGTACAATTTTTGCTACTGGCACGTAAAGCATTCTCATACCTGCTAAGTTTAGTAATATTTATCGCAGTTAAAAGACATAAACACAAAATTAAGAGGCAGTAAGTTTTTCAAATAGCGCGAGACCTTTTAATACTCTGTTTTCTTTGTGATAATGATGACTGTTTATTAAGATTGGTTATAAAATACAGTCAATTTAAAATAAATGCCATATCATATTTAAAACCTAGCGCTTGTATAATATTGTAAACACTATTAATTTATTGAATGTAAATTGCATTTACTTGTAAGTTAGAGTACTAGGCTTTGTAAATATTGTTATGACGTTATATAATTTATAGGTACTATGTGGAGTTGACAAACAGAATATAGAGGATAAATGTGGTAGAGCGCTTGATATGGACAAAGTAGCGGTGCACTATATCATGAATTGTCTGATAATATATATTTACACTGAATAGTAAATGTTTTGATCTAGTATTGTGTATTGATGTGATCCTAAAATTAGAAGCCAGAATTATTAATGTAAACTTCAGCTGCTATCAAAATTATTATCGAAAACGCCTAACAAATTGTTCGAAATGCACCCTTGAATTGATAAAGAAATTATTCAAATAGTATGTTTGGCTTTTGTCGTTAGGTTAGGGTGAGTTTAAGGTCCTAAGTACTAATGCTGTAGTGTTTGTTACTATAAACATTTGTTTTTGTTGAGTTTTTGCCGTAATTGTAAGAAAGGAATTTATAAATTATTGCTACAGATTTATACTTACATGTATGCAAACTGAGGCTTATCACGACAATCCTTTCATGAAATGTCAAATTTAAATAAACCATTATAAAGTATCGATCTATATTTTTTTGCACCTTTTTTTCCCTTCCATTGTTTAATTATATTAAACAAAAGCTTATAAAAAAATGAGCCGTCGCGGAACGCCTGGCAAATGTGAAACATCGAAATTATGTTGTTGATATTATCCGCTTAGGCACTTTGACCACATAAGCTTCCGCAAAATTACGAATCAAATTGCACTGGTAAATCTTTTTGCGCAAAAATGCCAAGAAAACGAATTTTCCCAACTAATAGACCTAGCTGGATGAAGAGCTGGATCGATTCTTCGCCCCCACACCTCAAATTTCATCGAAATAGTTAGAGCCGTTTTCGAGAACAAATAAATAAATATGCAAATATTGCTCGTTTAATTCTTAAAGATTATTATTACTAGGCTACTTTTCATCATCATCATCATCATCATCATCGCTACACGTGCAACAACGACGCGAGGGCGCAGCTGGTAAGTATACTCGTATCATGAAAGGTTCAGTACTTAAATGTTTTTAGAGAGACAATGAGCAGAAAAATCTATTCATCAAACTATAAAACAAAGTCTCATTCTAATCAAGTATTAACCCGAACTATTGAAAAATTTACAATAGATCAAATAGGTTACAGGTTTTTAATAGGAAAAAAAATCAAGTTAATCTAAATCTATTATTTTATTTAAACTAATATTTACAAATGTTTACCATACCAGCGATGGTCGAATGGCGAGAGCATCCTGTGACATCCACCCATGTTGTTTTGTATGATGTATTTCATGGTATATTTATTCTTGTTATTTTCTTCCAACCACTTCTCTTCGGCAGCTTTTTTCTCCATAATTTCTTGTGAAGTAGGCTCTGCCGCGAAAGGTAACCTCTCAGCAACTATCCTTAACATTTTCTGCACCTAGAAATAGACACGAATATTAAAATTTACTAGTGGACGAGAATGGTTGTGGCTGGCACGGGACCGGTAATAATGACGTATTTTAGAGGACTGGTTTCCGCCCGCGGCTTCGCTCGTGTGGCACCCGGATAAAAAGTAGCCTATGTCCTATTCCCAGTCGTTATCGTTATCTATCTATATTTTAAATTTCAGCTAAATCAGTTCAGAGGTTGTCGAGTTAAAACTTTCGCATTTATAGCACTAGCTTCTGCCCACGGCTTTGCTCGCGTGGTACCCAGATAAAAAGTAGCCTATATCCTATTCCCGGTAATTATCTATATTTCACGAACATACATGCAAACATCCATCCAAACTTTCGCGTATAATATTAGTGTGTACAAGTATGTCTGTATATTTACCTCAGCATATTCACATTTTCCTCCAACCTCCAGAATAATCCTTCCAGCCTTAATAGGAGTGACATAATGGTCAATGGCGCCCTTCCCACCACCCATTCTCTGACCCTGGCCTTTCTTAGTAACAGGTTGCCAAGGAGGGTCTACTCTCCAGATCGCAAACATTATCTTCTGGTCTAGATGTCTTGCGATGGTGAGACGGATCATTTCAAAATGCTCAAACCTCAACCTGCCTCCACCAGTAGCCTAAAAATGAACAAAGTACTTATAGTAATTATTAAAATCAGTTCATTTTTCTAATATTAAAATGGCTGTAACATTAATTTTTAGAATGCTAATTCTATTGTTTTCCATTTAACTAAAAAAAGTAAGTGGTCAAATCTGGTGACAAGTTTTTAGGCTGTCTAGAGGCCTCCATCCTGGCTTTATGACTTGAAAGCTGGGACTGACAATTTAACGTGCCCTTCTTAGCATACTCGTAATTTGCATTTTCCATATACCTAACTTGATAAATTAGATAAGAAATAATTTAATATGTGATTTTAACTCAATTTATTGTAAAAGGTGTTACAATAAATTGTGTTAAAATCACTAAAACAGCAGAAATACTGAAAATAATCAATCTAACTTACAACAACACCATACTGTTTCAACTGCAAAGTGTTGTGTAGTAACTCAGGTCCTCTCATGTATCGTAATCTCTTCTGCATCTTTGGAGGTTTCAGATTGGGGGGGTATGTTGGTACCTTTTCATACACACGCAATCTTTGCCTTTCAGGTATTTCAATATCTGAAATGTTTAACCTTTTTTAGTAGATTTACAAGTGTTAGGGATAGAATCGATAGGAACGGAAAAGAATGAAAGGGGTTAGAGGAGGCCTATGTGTTATCAGGACATGCTGATCCACAAATGGACTGACATGGGTAGTAGGTACTTACTTAGATAAACAACTAAAGAATATCCATTATTACTTACGGTCATAATTTTTTGGTGGTGGAAAATATTTTATACCCGCACCCGCTTGTATTTGTATACATTCTGGGCGTAAAAGACCTAAAAAGATGTTTTAATTATTAGAGGTACATCGTTTCTGATGCATTATCTGTGTTGAATTGAGGCATATTAGAAACTAGTACCTACTAGTACTTATTCAAGTACAAATAAATTTGACTTTATTTATTTCTTCCATACTTACCAAGTGATAGCCGAAATGTACGTGAAAACATTTCAGATGATATTTTGTCACTATGCGTTTTTCTCCTAATATATTATTTTATTTCCTAATAACTAAATTAAATAAATTATGTAGGTAGCTGAAACAAAAATAACCTCAAATCTCTTTAGTGAGTAGCTATGTATTTTAAATAATAGGTATGTATATGTCAAATTGTTTTTATTTTGGCATTTCATTCATTCATTCAAGTGAATAAGATTCCAACGTCAGTGTCAATGTCAGTTTCATTTTTGTAGGCCGGGTAGGCCGGGTTCTCACTCAGCTCAGCATAATGGCTCCTCTTCAGATACGGCATGGATAGACGTTAACACGCATTCGTCAGGAGCTGTTCATGGAACTACATAAATAGGATTCTGACTAAAATGTAATAATAAGGTGATAGAGCCTGTACAGCGTAGCTAAAATGGTCGCTAATGCAGATTCACAAATGATTTGCGTCGAGATTCTCGTATTAGAAATCACAAAGTTGACAATTCCGTACCGGCAATATCATCTTATTGTTTGACAGTTTTGTGGAGAATCGTAAAATAAAATGGCCACCTATGAATTGGAATTGCACTAAGTGTCAATCAAAATCAAATATGATTTATGTTTAATAATGATAATAAAACATACTAAATACTTACTTAAAAACCAAATACTTATTTACAGAGTATTAGTAGTAATAATACGATGCAATATTATATGAAAACCAACCGGGTTATATTTTTTCATGTGGCAATTTAAGGCCTAGCATGTGATTCTGCTGTGAATTGAATTGCGTACAATTCAGCTAACATTTGACGGTAATTAAAGATGAATTGCTTTAGCAATATCAATACAAATCACCCGTGAATCATATTATTGTGAATCTGCATTAGCGACCATTTTAGCTCTGCAGGACATTATCATACGCCGTTTTCAATGCCGTATATGAAGAGAAGCCATAATAATTTATTTTGATATCTGTCTGTATAACTGTCACTGTCAGGAAAGTCAGTCATTTATTCTGTGATGTCGTCGAATCGCTCGTTATGTTGTTGTTGTTGTATTGCATTGTATTGTATCGTAAACAAAACAAATAGCCTAGCCTATCCAGTATGGAATTCTTGAATGGGCTTATCCTACACAAGAGCGTGTATTTCAACTACTGCATTTACATAATTTGGATGATATGCAATGGAATATTTTTGTATCTAAAGGTGGGTTTCATTAATTACTCAAATAACAGCAAACTGATTTTTTTACTGTAATGTTGATGTTCCCGCATCATAAATATATGAAAGTATGAGTGTATAATATGTATGCTACCGTAATAATAATAATACGCCTTTTCATCTGTGCTGTGTCAGATGTTAGGTTTAAGCAGCATCGCGGTGGCTACATGCTACCGTACCTTGCTATAAATCTCAAACTGTACAGATACATTACATAGGCTTTTCTTAAATAGCGATTACACTACGCAATTTGTAGGAAACTGACCTAGTATCATCGCTCAGTGTCACTCTTTGGCCTACGAATTGTGTAGGTATTGTGCATCTTACTTTTTCTTCCTACATTTGACTGAAGTTGGCAACAGTTTGTATAATTAATGTAGAATGCACAATTCGCAATTCATAGGCCAAAGAGCTAGACAGAGTGATCATTTCTAGTTAGGATTCCGACAAATTGGATAGTGTTACCAATCGCTACCTTAGTAATTAGGTACTTCAGAACAGAACAGGCTGATTGTAGGACCTACAAAAGAAAAGTATAATAAAACTTCATTTCTCTGAATTTCAGCTGGATTATTTTAAAATGCCGAGACTCCTAGTGGTGACAGCATACTTCACAATGACCATTACTCTGTGTTTAAAGCTGTGTCTAATCCACGGCAGACAGTTCACAACTGATGTACGTATATCTTTATAAATAAAATTTTATTGTGAGCTTGTCTTATTTAGATGAGTTTTGTACTTTTCAAAGTTAAAGTCTAAAACCATTTATTCAGTAGGACCTCTGGGATCACATTGAAATGCCGTAAGAGCTAGGTGATTCTACTCCTGTTCCTTCGTAACCAATTCTGTGATGAACCAGGTCATCAATGTATGGTTGGGGCCATGGTTTGAGGCCTAGCTTTCTTTTGATGACCTCTGTGGCACAGTGGGCAAAGGAGAGCACAGGCCCACCCGAAACACAGAAGTTCGCGGGTTCGATTCCCGCCGCGAGGCAAATGTTTGTATAATCTGCAAATATTTGTTTCAGGTCTGGGTATTTTTCTATTTATAATAATGCATAGGTACTTACCTACCTACATTATTTACAATAGAATATATATTTATAATAATAATATAATATTGAGGATCTCTTAAACCAAGAACTAAAAGTAAAGTTATGGAGTCACCAGGTTCTCAGTTATAGGTGGCCCTGTTGTCGACATTGTTTTTTAATGTTTTCTAGCAAGTCAATTGCAGTAAAATGTTGGCTTATTCCATTAAGCTCCCACTCTCGTAATCCCAGTGTGATCATATAAAACTTTTAGTATGTATTAATGAACTCAAAAGTTTTCCACTGGGATCACGAAGTGGGAGCATAATGGAATAAGCCAAAATGTCTGCCTAGGTGCGACATTTTGAGCGGTCACAATTTAGATGGATGACAGCAAGTGGCATCAAAACTCTCAGCTTGTAATGCCACTTGCTCAGCTGTTTCGCTTCCGTGCTTCGGATGGCACGTTCAATTGTCCTTCCCGGCTATAAAGTCGTTAAGCCATGAAAGAAGCCTTCAGGCGGTTCAGTAACTTCGTCACCAGAGAAAGCCACTAGCTCATACGAACATACCTACATACAAACAACTTTGCTTTTAATTTACGTTATTAGTGTAGATTGCGATAGTAGTACTAAAATATCATTATTTTTAATTTTCAGATATCGAAGCTGACTCGGTTCTTTCTTCTTACTGCTCTGATACAAATGCCACTTGTAAGCTTTTTTTTAATTTCTTTGACTGTATTACTGAGTACGCCGTTAGAGGTTTGCCTTCACGTTTTGTTGTTACTCATGACATTGATAGAGGGAACAATTAGTTTCTATGCCGTTTGGAAGTCAGTGAAACGTGCGGCCCATACGCCACGGCCATACCCACGGTACTTTCAACCAATCGAGATGCAGACAGTTTCTCGCAGTTGTGAATTAGGGGATACCCAAGCGCCCATATTCAGGACACGAGACCAAAAATCTTTAAATACGTAATAACTAGAGCAGTGGTACCGAGTCCGGGTTTGGAAGGGTAATAGGACGAAACGAGGATCTTTGTGACAAAAACAGTTTTTTTTAATCTTAGATAGGTACATATTTATTAAATAACCGAAGGAAGCCATTTTACTCATATTTAAGTACTAGTATATAATGTCAAACGCACATGGCGTGGCGTACCGCGGCTTCCTCCTTCGATGTAATCCGGATTCGTGGCAGTAAAAATGACAGAAAAAAAAGGGTATTCCTAAAAGTGTAGGTACTCGAAGTATAGGTAAGTAGGTACTTTTCTATAGGTATTCTAAGTCAAGTATTTCAAACTAAGAAGAGATTTGCAAAGCACAAAGCAATATGAACCTACCCAATACATATTGTAGTAAGTAGTGGTATTGAATTAAAATGCAATGTAGGTTAAAATCAAAATAATTTATTGTATGGGCATAGTTTTAACTATTGTAAGAAAATGACTTTTGTGTGACTGATTAGATACTTATGCATGCTCTACACACGTGTAGAGAATAGTAGAATTAGATATACTCACGAAATTCAACGCATCATTGTCCTTGGTGACCGTTTGTTGTAAAACGACGTACGTATCTTATCTATAAGGACAATTAACATGGTTCAATTTACGACGGTGATAACTTATTTTAGAGCGTTCACCAACATAAATTGAACTACATTGAAATTATCGTTGGTCTCTTTCAAGAGTAAACCTAGTCAATCTAGCCACTTAGTAGTCATGTTTTTGTTTCAATGATTGATATAGGCAAAATCTGGCTTTTGATGTTCGTTGTATTTAGTGAAAAATTGTGATTACAAAATATCTCACTAAAATTTGTTGCTAATTCAGCAAAAGCTTTTATAGGTAATTTTAAACTAATTTAATGAGTTTGTGTAATTATAATGATCTTAAAGAATCTTAATAATTAAATAAAAGCAGGTTATTCAAAATATACAAACAATTTAAAATGCTTACGTTGTTAATAGCTTAAACTACTTTGAAATTTACACAATACACATTTTCGAATACTATGCATAGTAAGTAACTAATTAGGTACTGTTAATAATACAATGTTATAGTGCCTATGAAAATAACTAAGTAATTTAATCAATGCCATTTGGTATCAAATATAGTAGTATCAATAAAACATATTGCATTTTGAATACACTTTATATTATTTAATTTTAATTCTGTTCTGAAACATTTCAAGGCACTGGATATTATGCTGAATCTGAACGTGTCCTCCAACATTCCAGACCCGCTCTTGAACTGTCCCACTTTAATTTAGCCGTCGAACCATTGACCATGTCAACACAATTCCTCTTTCAATTTCTCATCTACTTAGATACTTCAAGTGGCCCAGCGGGGCTAAAAAGGCCGTTTCAGCAGAATCATAATATGATTCGTATTATGTTTTGTTCTTGTCACTCTCATGTCTATGAAAAGAGACGTCTTAAAGTGCAATTCAGATTATGATTCTGCTTTAACGGCCTTTTTAGCCCAGCAGATAAATGCTACATAGGTACCAAATGATAAAAAATAATATCAATCTTATGCTATGGACGTTTGGGGAATTAATTTATGAAACATAAACAACCAAATCAATGTGACTAATACACATTTAAAAAATAAATATATTGTACCCTAAGACGAACACTAAAAG
Organism: Camptogramma bilineatum; assembly: GCA_958496255.1. Classification (NCBI taxonomy): domain Eukaryota; kingdom Metazoa; phylum Arthropoda; class Insecta; order Lepidoptera; family Geometridae; genus Camptogramma; species Camptogramma bilineatum. The sequence goes on from OY292456.1 coordinate 10,617,596, forward strand.
GTAGAAAATAAATAAGTACCTACCTACTTAAAATAAAAAGCCTCGTGGCGATTGCACTTTAAGATCACTATAGTCTTATTTCTTAGGTATTCAAATGCATTACAATTTATATTTTTGGTATTTTATATTAGTCACACTCACATAAAACCATAAAGACCTCATAGCTATTTTATTCTGTACACTTATCAGTAATTTTGTTAACTGCCTTGGCGCTGATTTGCGCCCTTAACTATATCGTTCTCTGTAAAGAAATCGTCTATCTTACATCTAACAAGATGTAGAGTAATGTTGAAACTTTCAAGTCCGGCTTGGAATTTATTTATATCGTGATCCACTTCAAATGAATTCATTAGTTGAGGAAGACTTGGCGACATTTTGCATATGACCTGAAATAAAGAAATGGATCTTAGTTAATGAATCATAATATTCACAGACAGACATTAGGCCTATGCTTTATAAAGTAAGTGTGCCTTTTTAAAAAATCAAAATTTATTTGATTTTACGTCAGTCATAAAAGTCATAATACATATATGTACCTACATACACACTGGTTCACACTGCACACTGGAAGATGCATACTGGAGGATGAATGAAAGAAGATTGAGGAAACAGATACAAAGGCAAGCGTGAAAGGAACCGTCGGAAAGCGAAAACCTAGGCGCATATTTCTGGACCAAATTGGCGAATTAGGTATTGGAAAAAGGCCAGGTCAAGAGTAACTTAAACCGACGAGCTTGCATGAAGAATGTGACGATAGTGAATGAAGCGAAAGAAGCGTGTCAGGACCGTAGCAAATGGAGATCTGTGGTCTCTTTCTGTATGTATGGTACGAGTCTACACCGGCACCGAAGAGACTCGAAGTCTGAGACTCGTCACTCTTCTCTTTACAGAAAGTAAATAGGTAAAATATTTAGTTGTACAAATAAGAAAAAAATACTTACAGTAAATAATTGCTGGGTAATCCAATTGTGGTATTTTTTAACAGATCCTTCGTAAGCTACTGTGAATATCTGTTTCATGTTTACGTTATAGTTTCCAGATTTAAGATGGTTTAATATTTCTTGAAATACTAGTTCAAAAAACAGTAGAGCTCTGAAAATAGAAAAAAAAACTCATAATGTATCCTGTATCACCTATAATTAATTTACATGAAGAATTTGGCACTAACAGCTTAGCGCTTCCGTGCTCCGGAGGGCAAATTAAAATCGGCCCCGGCTTTTAAGTCGTTAAGCCACGACGGAGGCTTTCAGGCGGCCTAAAAACTCCGTCACCAGAGAAATCCACTTGCCCATACGAACATACACACTTACTTTTATTTTTTAATTATGCTGTTTATGGGCTGTTATTCTACTTTTAAAAGGTGTTTTTCGTAATAATTCTATTCATATTATCACGTTTAATTTCAAAAGACTATTACCTGTTAAGCCACAACACAGCTTCGGCTGCCACAGTTTTCCCAGTAGCTGCCTCTTGTAGCATTAATTCGAGAATGCAGGAGTTTTCGTTATATTTGTAATGTTTTTGAATTTTCTGAAACAATATTTTTTATATAAGTACCTATATATTCTAAAAAAGCACTCATGTTTACCAATCTCCGTAGATTTTCGGACACCAAGCTTTATTTGAAACTAGGTTTTTCAAAATAAGATTCGTGAAATTATTATTATTGCACGTGAAAAATATTGTAAATCCGGCTTATCACTTACGTCAATGTTTCCTTGCATGTCATATTTCACAGGCGCAAAGACAGTGCCAAGGCGTTCTGTAAATAAATACAAAATATGATCAAGAATTTGAAAACATATTTGAATCTATATTTATTTCACAGATATAAAAAACTCACCCACAACAGTTACTAAATCAGTCGATGCTTCTAGAAATTTTACTATATTTATTTGTCCATTGACGACCGATGGAAAAGCATTTGTATTTACAAAATTGCTTTCTTCAGGTGTAGAGTCCTCCATTTCAATGCTGTTCAGTCAAAGGCTTATTTACATGTAGGTACAGTTTTACGGTATGTGTCTTACTATAGTAGATTTATCACACAAAATTTCATACAATTACTTATTATCACGGTAATCACTAAAATATTTTCATAACAAGCACTTTACACGAATAGATATTTTGGCTGAATAACTAATGTCAAACAGTTCCAGTTGCCCACGACAAATTAGGGTGACCACTTCAAAATAAAGAATTGTTTACATGAAAACTTCTTTCTTACTTTTAAGATAGTTCTTATTTCAGAGTTAGAAAATTTGTATTTGATAATACTTTCGATAAATGTCCTTTCTTTCTTCACTTTATTGTCATCGTTTTCTTTCAAATAATTTAATAGGAAAACGTTTGTTTTAAAACATTTCCCAAATCATCTTCTACCACAATTGTCAAAACTTTACTTTTTGGCGAAAATGTGAATGGAAGTAGGAATCTTTTCTCCGGTAAAACATTTGTGAACTCATAGGAATCTAGTACCATTCCATTTGATTCATCTCTCACTTCAACTATTCTCAATCCAGCCGTTGATATGATCATCATTTTATTTGTGTCAAATTTCAGATATCTTGTTATTGTCTGTCTCTCCCTTCCATATTCGTTGTTGAACCATCTATGATAAGATAACAGCACTGCACAGTTTCTCGTCCAATATATAGAGTCATTTCCATTCGTTCGACTGATGTTTTTCTTTGAATCTGAAAATTTGTTTGTCATACTTGAGTAAACACTTGACGGTCTTGTTATTGGTGTGATATTTGGGCTTCGTCTTACAATATCTGACTTTGACATCTGAGCAAAATTTCCTAATGTCGTCTTGCTTCTTGGACCCAAAACGCGTAGTGGCTCTGCCACGTTCATTGTTACACTTATATTACGCTGAAGAGAAACAGTGGAATGCTGTACTGGTTTGCCATTGAAATTGTTCATGTTATCTTTGGTTAGCGCTGACCTTTTGTCGCCAACAATGAAAACTCTGTCTATATTATCAAAACCTCTTCCCATGATACCGTCTTTGGTATGGCCGAGATCGAACGTATGACCTAGTTCGTGGAATACTGATCCCAATGTTGTTGCGAAGCATGCACCAAGAGTCCCTCGGTAACCGCTATCATCCATGAACCGTCTTGTGTTAACTGGTGTGGAATCCATAAACTTTGGAATAACTTCTGCAACTGTAGATGGCCAAGTATATAGACATGCGGTACCAAATAAAGCTAACCCACCACCTCCGAGTGCTGCATAAGCTTCTGTTATTGATACAATTTCATCATGCGACATGGGCTTGTCAACGTCTGTTCCCTTAAATCGGGTGCACGATATAAAACCCAAGAATTTGCGTTCATTGCTGCCCAATTCCGATAACATTAATTCTCTTCCAAAGTGTGACCATAGTTCGGCTTGCTTCATCTTCCTGGCCTTGTTCACATTGAGACCACTTCTGAAAACTATACATTCTGGCTTTTTCGGATTCACTTCGTGTTCAAGTTGAAAAGTTTTTCTTCCGACACCGCTTTCAAATAGCTTTTCAGCAGTTACACTTTGGATGAGTTTTGCACCTAAGGTGATTCGTGCGCAAGCACTTTCTATGGAGCTGTCAACATCAGGTGGACTTTGGAAACAACCGTCGTGACCTTGACATATTATATACACCGGTGTTACTTTAAGATTAGTCTTCCTTGGAGTGTAGTCTAGAAAAAATGTTCGCTTTTGATGTTCAGAATATTCCAACTGGATTACATTTTGACCTCTCTTCAGTTCTAATAACACTTTAAACTCTCCATTATGAACATTCCATTCGGATTTATTTTGTTCGTTGTCATTATTGACCGCACAAAGAATCTTGTCTTGACTGTTTGAATTCCCCCTCGTAATGAAGCCTTTTAAGAGAACTAGAGAATAGTGTATTATGTCTCCATTTTGAAAATTCGTAATAAATATGGAAGAGTTGTGTTCATTCTCAAAATCATCATTAACGCGGTTGTCCATTACCTGAAAATGAGATTGTTACGTTTGTAATGTGTGCCTCTAATGTTTGACCTTCATTGTCAGTGCGCAGTCTCGATTTCTTTTATTATGTTTAATTTGCACTTAATCAGGTTAGGTATTTTGCGCTTCGGTCTCTGTAGTCTTTATGTAAGAGGTTTTACTGATTTAGCGTTGGGAGTATCGAAGTGGGTCGATTAGGTTTATATTGGTCCGTATAGTATGATGAAAGGCGGTCGCAAATGAATAGTTTCGCACTTAGGAATGACTCACCATGTTGCGGTTTTGGTGAGGAGCGCGCAGAGCCGGCGCGGCGGGAGGACTGCGGGTGCGGGCGGCGCGGACTCTGCTTCCATTCGCAGGCGGTGGCACTGCGTTCCTCGGTTCCTCCTCACTTCGCACTAGACTCGGTCGAACGCGACCGCGGCGGCGCGTCGTTTCGAGTGCGCATGCCCGTCGATGCAGACCGATGTGCCTGGGTAACGATTGCGCTACCCAGACAGGTACGCGACTGGCTGTCTCCACCGACCGGCACAAACATTTTAAACAATGCACCAAACAAATGAATGCGTCACTATTATCTATCATTTTGTTTATTTAGTTCTATACTAACATTACGCAGGCTATCCATGAACCTCATTTAGGCTGCCTCACTTTGCTTATCACGAGTTATTAGTCTACAGAGAGATTTGCTGAGATTCAGTATAAATTGTGAAATTCTCTAGATTCTGTACTCTTGATCGGTGAAGTTCGAATCTAATGAAACCGAGAGTAAAACAGCAAAGTTATATCTATTATCCGACAGGGAAGTTAATTTTTTAGAACAAAAAAAAAACAATCAAGAAAACATAGGTAGGTACCTAATAGGTCTATTCTATAGGTGAGTGAGTGAGCTCGTATGAGCAAGTGGCCAACTCTGGTGACGGAGTTTTTAGGCCGCCTAAAGGCCTCCGTCGTGGCTTAACGACTTAAAAGCCGGGACCGACAATTTAACGTGCCCTCCGAAGCACGGAGGCGCTCAGCTCGTAATACCACTTGCGGTCACCCATCCGAGTTGTGACCGCGCACAACGCTGCTTAACTTCAACGATCAATCAAGAACGTCTAAGCAAGCTACGCCACGAGCGCTTAGGTTATTCTATAGGTATCGTAACTTCATTTATTGTGAACCTAATTCAATTTGCATTTTAGTACATACAAAAACAAAAAAGGATTTCTTACAAATTACTCATAGCAATAACTTTTACGTGTATTTTGTTGCGCCTAATGGTTACCAGGTTTATACAGGACGGTTGCTCTTACTGTTTGATAGGTGCCGTGGATTCGTATGATAGATAGAGTCAATTTGGTTTTCATATTTTCAAGCAAAAAGCAAACCCGTCAAAAACATAACTAAGGAAGACAAAAAAGTGATCTAACATTGCCAATTATTCTACTGATAGAGTCACTGCTCTACAAGCATGGATGCATGCTTGTAGAGCATTGTTAAAAGTTCCAATATTCCTAAGGTTTCAAACATGCATAAACAAAATTATATCTATGGGAGGTAAAGCTAAAGTTCACTTTCAACTGGGTGGTTAGATTTTTTTGTTAAAGTAGACTCAAGAGTCAGGAAGCATTACCTACTAATAGCAGTAGGGAATTTCCCGCTTACAAAAGTAAGCGAACCTTTACATAATGCAAGTAGGAAATATTTATTTAGAAATTATGCAAATACGTAAAAATTACTCCTTAAAACTTTTGGTTTGGTATAAGAAATAAAAAGTTGAGCCTTATATAATTGAAGTTAAAAATAACTCAATTGCTGCCTGGTTCAATGCACTCTAAAGCTTCCATTTTCGTTTCATATTAACATACATAATTACATGTTACTTTCGTTATTTTTAGATTGTTTTGGGGTGTAGTAAAAGCTGTAGGTAATCATCAGCATTGTTTGATCATGCCAAATTATTTGTTTACTTAACAAATTTTTTTTTAAGTGCTGAAAAATCCAGTACCTAGGTAACTTAAAAAAACTTGCTTTGCGTAGTACCAAAGTAACTTTTCACAGTTATCTCAACCATATTTTGATAAAAATTTTGCTGGTTGCAATTGATCATGTGCATAGAATCTATGCACCGTATAATTATGGTTATCTTTCGTGCCTTTGGTATCTTTGGACATCTTCAAATGAACGCGAATGCCTCTGAGAGAATAATAACCGCGGTCACTCCTGTTATTTTTTTTTTTGAAATCTGGGCTTGGATGATACGGATAGTATTGTCCTTACTATATTATTACATACTTTACATGCTTTGTCCTTTCACGCCTAAACCACTGAATCGATTTTTATAAAATTTGGCATGGCTAGAGAATGCCGAGGACGGGATGCATTCTTTATCCATGCCAAATGTCTTTTTTCAAAGACAATCTTAAAGGGAGTTGAAATAAGGGTTTAAAGTTTGTATGGGGAACCGAGCTAACAAATTCTAAGCATTGCGGGCTAGTACGTCTATATGTCTAACGGGGTAGTCAGAAGCAAATACCTTTGGCATTGCACGTGCTCACATTGCAGAAGTTAGCATTCCATGCGTGACAGGTCCTAAAAAGCTCCGAGAGAATGCCTACCATGCAGGCAATACAGTCTTTCCATAAATACGTGTGAATGAGTCATGGGCCGGTGTCGCGAGTGCGAATGTCGGTTGGTAACAACGGTGGCGCCTGGAGGCAATCCCTGAAGGAACGGTCGTTGTCCCACTGAACGCAGCACTTTCGCTTTTGTCGGCGAACGAACCCGTCCCATTACTACCTCACTCACGATATTACACCATGCAGCTCTTTCGGCTACGTTTGTCACCACGGCATGCATACTAATAGCTCAATTAGTCAGGGTTGTCTTGTTTAGATTTCTCCATGGTAGCGTATACGGCTATTTTGTTTATAAACTGCTTTATTAATAAACCTGCATTGTACTAAAAACATAGTAACTTGAATGAAGTTATTCAAAGTACCCTTAGTACATTGACTCTTAGTACCTACTAATACATGACATAACTAATTTAGTTAGGTACTTACTAGCTTCCGCCCGCGGCTTTGCTCGCGTGGTACCTGCACAAAGAAAAAGTAGCCTATGTGTTATTGTGCCAGGTCATAAACTATGTATAAGTATTCCAAAAAAATAGTAGGAAGTAGGATTAGTACGATTTAAGAAGGACTAAAGCTGTTAGGTATCCAAAGTTTCAGGCAAAGCAACTCAATGTTTAGGACGGGATTCTTTAATTAAATAGACATAACTTTTTTTATTTATGAATGGATTTTGATAAAACAAGTAAGTACCTACTAAATGTTAATCCCCTTCCCACAATACAACAATGAAAACTGCATCCAAATCGGTTAAGCGGTTTCCGAGATCCGAGGACAAAACGCCTAGACAAACCATTGGTCAATTGCGTTAATAGATGCCCCTAAAAAAAGTTTTTCTCAAATAATCTTCAAAAAACAGACATCGCTTAGTTACAGTTTTATTATATTTATGCATCGATCATATTCTTTAATTTACTATACCTAATGTTTAAAAACACAAACATGTGTAAGTAATTAATTACTAACAAAGAAGAAATTGAAATGAGAGACTTCAGCGATTGTTGTCAACTGTAGGTAGGTATGTTGTAAAGGTGGAATCAGATGGTTGACTTTTCGTTCATTTCTGTTCTTCATTCGGCATCTTTCACTAGAAATGAAGCGTCTGAACAAAGAATGAAAGAAAAATGAAAAGTGAATTCATTAATGAAACAATCCAACAATGTTGGATCGGTTCAACCGAATCGAATGCGACCTGTAGAAGTGTAGAGTACAGGAGAACATACAGACAGACGTCCGACAGACAGACATCCGGACAAACGAAAGCATTTTTGTCCAAGCTGAAGCAGAGACGCTTCGCTCGCTCGGTCAAAAAGAATAGAACAGTGAATGTTCTTTTCTATTATCATTCCGTTGAACATGGAATGAAAGAAAAATGTATAATTCACTCCAGTGAACATTCATCCTTAGAAACCGTCTGATATCACCTTAAGATGAATTGATGAAATATGAAGTGTGACTTTATCGTCATTATCAGAAATTGTCATGATCATTTGTCCGGAAACATTTGAAAATCAAGTTTCTGTTTTCATAAAGGTAGGTAAGTAAGTATACTTAACTAAAATACATGTATGATTTTACGATTTTACTGAAAGAAATGGTATAGCCATCTGAACAACGTGTGGGGCCATTGCTTAGACTTCAGGTTAAGAAACAGCCATAAGTATTTGCCAACAATCAGGACTCGTGAAAGGTTAAGTTTATACTTAGTTTACCTATTGTGTAACTATGAACAGTGACGAAGGAACAGATTAATGATTTCATAACCGGATTATTGATAGTCATGACTAGCTTCTGCCCGCAGCTTCACACGGTAATCAGATAAAAGTAGCTTATTTACTTATAACATTCTTTTTTTAACTACCTATTAGTAAGTTAACCTGTAAGCTCATTGAATTTATATCACACCAATATTATAAATGGGAAAGTTTGGATGTTTGGATGTATGTTTGTTTCTCTATACCTCGACAACCACTGAACCGATTTGCCTGAAATATAGATAGATAATGACCGGGAATAGAACATAGGCTACTTTTTATCCCGAAAAAATGCACAGTTCCCGTGGGATAAACAAAATAGTAGTCCACGCGGGCGAAGCCGCGGGCGTCAGCTAATTATTAATAAAGGTATGCTCGTATACGAAATATTCACAAACTTTCGCATTTATATTATTAGAAGTTATTAATAACTTATAGTTTCAAAGTAGCTTCTAAATTATAATCTGAGTTTCGAAATGATCGCAAGACGTCATCGTCTAAGCTTGATGGAGTCATTGTCGAAAGGCGGCATTTAGTTAAAATATTTTAGCAGATGTGGCAATATTGAATCGGTTAGATTTAATTTGTCTATTTGGATTGCGAATATTGAAATTATTATGAAAAAAATCCGTGCTACGCAGACAGTCCCGACTATAAAGTCGTCAAACAACGGAGGTCTTTGGGCGGCCTAAAAACTCGTCACCAAAGTTAGGCACAGTTTTATTTTGCTGGAAATATTATTAGTATCGACTACTTAAAAAACCTTATTACTTAGGTACTAATTAATAAATTAATTTAGAATGCTTGTGGACATGTGCTAAATGGTAAATTGTACATAATTAGTATTGAAGGTGCCTACATCTACTACATCTGTACAAATTTTCCAATAGTGAGCATGTTTTCGATTTAGAAAAGTTTTCATAATTCTTAACCTAATATTTTTTTGTCTTTATTTTAAAATTTTCTATTCAATATGTAGTAGGTAACTTTTCAGTAATAGTAAGTACCTGATTCTTACCTACATCATCAAAATACACATCGCGGTGACGTGCATATTTGAAAATTTTGAAATACTTCCATTACTGTAAATGAAGTATCATCGCAAACGCTTAATGAAATTCATTCAGCCGATGAAGCAACTCCCAAAATGGTTATCATCAATCATCTTGTATTCAGGGAACATGGCGTACATTCGGTTGCGTCGGCAGTTAGCGTGTCATATTTCGGTGCCTTAGGGCTCCGTACGTGAGCCCTACGTAGTACACGGTCCAATATTTCGTAACATTAGTCTTTGTTAATAATAATGAAGATCTGCGTAGTTTCATCATAGTGCGCTTGTTGAATAATAACGTTCGGTTGAATGAACCATTGCATCTTGTCCTTGTTTTCTGTAATTTTCCAAGGCACGTGCTCGCACTCGGACGTTGGTGTTGATGTTACTCTTCACGTGCCCACTTGGACATCTCATTTCTCATGCAAGCTAACACAATAAAGTATTTTGCTCGATTAGATGCGAGCAGCTGGGGAACTGCGCAGTTGCGACTCACTTTGCTTACAAACCGTTCTTCATATAAAACTTTTGAAACTATCATGGTTGCAAACATTGTAAACACTATAAACCTATATTATAACACTATATTATTACACATTACATTATATTATAACTATATTATATAACACTATCGGGAGACTCGAAAATCCAAAAATCATGGTAAATATCCCGTTTATAGTGTTTACAACGTTCTTCATTTTCAAACATTTTAATGAATTTCAAAGTCGATGTATCTAACAACTTCTTTTTGGAGATTGGGTATGTAAATGTATTTTATCTGCAATTATCATCGAACATCTATATATTTAGGTTCTATTTAACAGCTATGTTTAGGACTAGTGGAATAGATACTCTTGACTTTCGATCTGAAGGCTTACAACCTTTCACAACGGTTTAATTCCCGGCCGTGATGCTCGTTTCGATGTATAAAATTTTATATGCATAGGTATGCGTATGAATAGTAGATACTTTTGTTTTAAATGTCCTGTTTCTGTACCCCTGACAACGTGAATGTAAAATTTCATTATAATCGGTTTGACATGAGCTTTTGAAGATAGGGGAAAACGCCGCGAAACCTGTTAGCATTATACGAGTAGGTACACACATCAATAAAAGTTTGCTATCACTTTTAAAAATTATAATATTTTTTGATTTCTAAGAATTTTTAAAAACGTTTTCAAGAATATTATTCTTTGTTTAAAAATACTAATTGATTATTTAATGTACTACTTTTAGCAAGGAAACAGTTTATTACATATTTCTTAATACTATTTTCACATATAAAAAAAATGTTACGTAATTTTCAAACTGATCGCGAACTTTTTTTGATATGTGTATTTAGCGGTGATGGGCCTGCCTCGTCAAATACTAACTGCTCAAGAGGTGTCTGTCTAATGTGTGCAAAACACTATAAAAATTATTTAAATTAAATTAAAATTAAAATTATTAAGATGGTGCGACGAGCTGAATACCTTTAACATGGCGTGGGTCCAAATGGCACAGGATCGTGATGTTTGGAAGGATCAAGGGGAGGCCTTTGCCCAGCAGTGGGACATAATGGGCTAACTATAATAATAATAAACACCACACTTAGGTATTATTTTAAAATGATGTTCAAATAGGTTCGATGAAGCAAACCTCATTCTCTCACTCTAACAAATTAGATAGGTAGCTTAAAGTTATCGGTCCTTGCGTATTTCAAAAATTCATGAACCTCATACATAGAGAAGTGCACTTAGCGGGTCTAAAAAGGCCGCTTTAGCTGAATCGTAATATGAATTGTATTATACACCGTTAATTCTGGGTCAGTTTAAAGCCAGCACCCACTGCTTATATTGCTTAATCGTATTCGTGTCGTTGGTTTAATTTTTGAATTTGATAAGTATTTCATACGAAACTAAATAGTTGAAAAGATTAACAAAAGTGAGGAAAACACTTGGTACGGTGTCGTAAGCGCGCAGAGCTAATGACCTAGGTATGTATGTATGACTACGACATAGCGTAGACTCTACGCCGTAGCAACAGCTGAGCACAGAGCACGTATCTCCGTGATTTATCCTGCCTATGTTTCGTGATATTATTAATTGCAAAAAAATAGATCTCATATTTATTATTATTTTTGAGTAAGGTTATCGATATAGATTACGTAGGCGCTGGCTTTAAACTGACCAAAAATAAACGGTGTATATGCAGTCTCTTTTCATAGAATGTAAGTTCATATGAGCAAGTGGTCAAGTCTCTTTTCATAGACATGAGAGTTACAAGAAAAAAACATTAAACAAGTTATATTATAATTCCTAAAAGGAATTGCTTTAGCGCCATTTTAGCCTCCTAGGAGAGTCTATTTTTATTTGTATCTGATTCGTCAAGTACTTTTATTAATTCGACATGGCCTCAAGATATGCTGCGTTGGTATACGTTTAGTGGAGTAGTAGAGCACTATTCAGTTATGTTTTATCCGGTTACTTTTTTCTGATGACCCCGATCATGTTCAGATTTAGGCCGAGCCCTTGGTTATCTGATTGAATTCTATGAATGTACTGCTGTCTGCATACATTCGTGTTTTTTTTACCTGTTCTTAGAGAACACGAAATCTATGCAGTCATAACGCACGTAAAACAGCCTATTGTATAATTTTCGAAACATGTACTTACCTTCGTACGTAAAAGGTAATCTTAACTTTTTTAGATGCAACACATTTCGTATTGTTATGGATTGAGTAAGTCTCAGCATCAGCATAATGTTTTTTGTTTCTCTCAAAAATATCATCCAAAGAAAGAAAACTTATTCTTGAGGTGTTTTCGGAAGAAAATTGCCAAGGTATTTGGATGTACGAGTATATAAGTAAATATTGTTGGTAATCAGCTTCTTGAGGCGCTATAGTTTTCATTAAAGCTCTTCTAGTTAGACCATATTGTGATGTATAGGGGGACAATGCCTACGTGCCTGTCTTTGATATTCCACAGTAACAATAGTCACTTTGCACCACCTGACCTAATCACATAGGCCATTCGACATCCGTGCAAGAAACTGACCACACATACTGAATATAAAATGCACGCTGTTAATGTGTCACTTTTGTCAGAAGTAAGCATTTTCGAGTACGGTCATCAACCTTAGCATTGCGTAGGCTAGCTACTTTCTCTCAGTGTTGGGGCGAGGAGGCAGCGGCGAGAAGGGGGTCCTGCCAAATTAAGTGCGTGAAAGGCTGCGTACAGCCGTTCCGATGATGCCGGGCCTTCCTGCTGGTCGACCTGCTTCCGACGTCTTACTACTATCTTTATCTGACCGGTTTCAGCGGTTCTCCAATTGAAAAACCAATCCCTTCCAATAAACACGCTGCGTCCCGTTGCAAAATTTTGGCACCTAACAACAGAAGTGGTAGGCCAACCTTCGTAGAACGAAGCGGTCGAGGTCGATGAACTCGGACCAACTGCGATCACAGCAGATTTGGCAAAATGAATCGAGCCCTGGTGGTCGATAAAGCGCGATGTAGTGTTGTATAAGCACTGTAACGCTTTCTACGCCTTTTTGTAATCCGAATAAGCAAAGAAGTGAACGGAGAAATTGTGGACACTGTCGTAACGGTTCGTTTTAAAAAGAAACAATGAAACGAGAAATGTTGGTTGCAATGATACACTCACCTACATTATATCGCTGGTATTTAGATAAACCTGTATGGTATAAGTGAGTTGCAAAGCTGATCAGTGCAAATAGTTGTTTATCTAATGTTTTATATTGTAGAACTTTAATTGCCTCAAAGTTCTTCTTAGGAATATAAACACCTGTAAAAAATCTAGAAACCGACATTGAGGTTTACAAGTAAGTTATCAAGAAGCAAAATAAAAAACACTAATGTTAGGCAGATGTAGGTAATTCATAGTGAATACAATTATGATTCATGATACATAAGAAGACACTCAATGCAATTGTAATGCAAATCAGAAAATCTTAAAACATCAGTCCCTATATCCACTGAGAGAGTATAATTTATATTCTACAGGTGTAGTAGGCAGCAAAGTACGAACAATCATAAACATTTGTTATCCTCTAACAGGAATAAAACTAGCAGTATAATGTGTAAAACTATGTTCCACTAGAGAAGGATTTCTAAATATCCTACGTGTGGCGCTAGCTGTATGAGGCTCACGTCGTGCTCTGTTGCGCTCAACCACAAGTTACGAAAATCACACGTCGCCGATAGCACTACAGGAATACCAATAAGCCTGAATTGGGCGGCATACAAAGGTCGAAGGCAAAATTATAAAAAAAATTACGAAACCACCGCATAAAAAAGAGTTGGCACATTGGACGTGCTTACCAACACCGCGTTCTCTCTTTTGAAGGCTACTTCACAAACCTGCGTGTAGGTACCGTTAAAACAAAACTGTCATCATTAAGGAGAACTAGTTTAACAATGCTATTTTGTTGTAACTGTATCAATGTAAAGTAATGAACAACACTTTCGGGAATCTGAAGATATAAATCTTCACCATATTGTGTATTTCTCTGAGAGGTCAATAAAAGGATTCGTGTTTATGAAAAATAGTTTATTGTGTTTGAATTTGTTGTAGAATAGTAATAACCGAATCTGAGTTATTGTGTTGCCTACGAGCGTAGTTGCTGGTCTACGCGCGGAGGTTGGTGCGTCCGAATCGCGAGCTTTGGATCAGAGCGGAGTGGTGGCCGCGCGCACGCAGGCTCGACCCGCGCAGTGTGGTCGACCGGGGTCGGGTGTTGTATTTCTAGAGCATTGAACCTCTGCACAACCTTGTGCGTTGAGTCCGGCCACTCTCCGCACGCTGACGCAACCGCTCCAGCCCCTTCTCCTCTCCAACCGCAACAATCGCATAATTACTCCTTTAGGGCACACCTGTTCTCTACAATGAGCGATATGATGATAGAACTAATCAATTCATGAAAGGTTAAACTTAATTGCATGCTGTTGAATAATGCAAATCGATAATGTTACAGGATTTTCACGTTCTACTCATTTGCCTTCAATATCTTAGTTCTTAGTGCGATCACAGCGGGTTGCTTTACACTGCGATGGAAAACTTACACAATTAACACTCGTTCGAAGGCTGTTAGAAATACTGCAGCAAGTCGGTGAGGAGATGTGAAGTGCCAGAGCGCTAACCAGCTCCGGCCATCCGCAAATAGTACGAGAAGTGCGAAATGCGAGCGCTGCCCGAGAGCGTTGCGAGGTGACGCTTACGTAAACCACTGACATAACCGAGTCGACGACCGCGGGTTGCGCAACCACCGAACCCGCAACCCCACGCACCGAGCCTTCGTGGTGGTGAGGGGCCGTTCTCCCACCCAACTCTCAAAATTACCTAATTGTACCCAAAATGCATCAAAAGGACACCGGTGCAACGCCCAAGTTGCGACATCGGCAATCATTAGTGCAACAACCTTCTGGCGGCTGACTACGACATACCTCCAACATTTGGTTTGGATTCATTAACATTTGGAATCTGTAAATTGAATATGATCGGCACAAGCTAACTCTTGAGTAAATTGTGTACGTAAGTACCGAGTCGAATAATGTTTCGGCGCTTATCAAAGCTTCGAATTCGAACTATCAATAGATTTATTGATAGACCTAGTTCTTCTGAATGGCAACAATACTTATAATGTTCTGCATGTATCTACCTATGTTAGCCGATTCTTTTGCCTAAAATGTGTGCCAGTGTTGCGTATTCTATGCAGGCTCCAGGAACCGATACGATCGCGGGCGGAATTGTGGGCATGTACGTGACGTATATGGTACAGTTATCCTTAGTGAACGAAAGTGAAACCTAAATGCGGGCCCGGTCATCGAACCTATGGCGGGTCGTTGACCGCGCCGAACTGCAAAGGCCGTTTGTGAGGCCGCGCGCGCGATATTAGCTGATCGGGTGCATGCGCACGCGCTGCCTGCATCTAGCTAAAATGTCATTTCGCGCCCGGGACGAGACGATGCGATCGCTTTTGACATTTCAAAATCATTCTTAACATTTTTTTGTCAAAGTTTCTGAAATACCTACTGAGAGATTATTCAGTATGATGGGTATCCTCGATACCTTAAAACTTCTAAAATTGGAATAAGATAATGCTGTTACAAATTAATTATTGGTTGTCAAAAAATAAAAATGAGAAGTACGTGGGAACGAACAGCCGCGCGGCCGCCGCCGCCGGGCGAGAAACGACACGCACGACCTTTACTTGCATTCGCAAAACATTCGCATCGCTTGACGCGAATGCGAATGTTAAAAATGATGCGAATTATTCGCATACCTAAGCGAATGCAAATATTCGTAACATCCCTAGTGTATACCAGATATACAGTTGGGCCGACGGATCTAGGCGTTTGTGAAGTCAGGCTTTTCGCTGCGCAGTAGAAAATTTTGTATGAAAAAGTTGCACTGCGCATCGAAACGGCTAACTTCACGAACGCCGAGATCCGCTGGCCGTACTGTACCTAACCCACTACATGATGATTGGCTTTCGAATTTTTAAGTTTAATAACATACGATGGGGCAGTCACGCAATGATTATGCGTCAGTCGGTCGTCACTTATTTTGCAATGAAATAAAAAATGATTTGAAGAAATACAGGGTGGAAAAAATGAATGGGCCCCGGAGGGAAACTACTTTAAATACTTAAGATACAGTATTTTACTTAAAGAAAACATTCCTTTATTTTTAAAAAGAAGCAAAACTGCATTCATATATTTTCTAAAATTCGCTTGCCTCACCTGGAATCGAACCAGCTAAAAATTAAAAAACAAACCTCGCTCTATTTAATACCACTAATCGATAGGATTCATTTCAGGATAAAAATCATTATAACACACATTTGGTTTTAGAAATAAAACAGATCATGGAATCTAAAATTAATTTTCATAACTTTTTTCAATAATTTTTATTTTTTCACTATTCGCGACAAAACTTTTCTAGACGGTATTTGTCTATCTGAGGTGAGAAATAGACTTACGAAAATGTATCTGATTCGATGATTTTCTTCGAAAAGTTGACGGTTTTTAAGCTAAGAAACGTTATTTTTCGAATTCGGAATACATTCCGAGAAGGTCTGAATCACACTACTGGATACCTCTCACCATTCCACTGTAGAGCTAAATCGCAATTAAAGCCCTTATGTACCAAATATTAGATTTCATGGATTTCTTGTACGACAAACGAGTGTAAGACCTCATGTTTCTTTGAGAAGTTTTTTCTTTAGTATTGAATGCATCGACTAGTGGAATAAAATAGGGAGTGGTTAATTTTTGAATTTTTAGCTGGTTCGATTCCTGGGTGAAGCAAGCGAATTTTAGAAAATCTTTGAATGCAGTTATGTTTCTTTTTAAAAATAAAGGAATGTTTCCTTTAAGTAAAATACTGTATCTTAAGGATTTCAAGTAGTTTCCCTCCAGGGCCCATTCATTTTTTCCACCCTGTATAGATAAGTATGTTACTTGCAATATTAAACTTTGTCGTTTGAGGCAGATCGAACATAGGCACATAATTTGTCAGCACCGGACGCGCCGCATTTAGAATTCGTCGTATGAAATCATAATTGTTATGAAAGCTCGCACATTTCATCCGCACCGCACCGTACGCGCCGCATTTCATAAAATGCGGTAGGCTAAAATGCGTACAGCGCTTGCGGTGCTGGCATAATAATATGTGCGATTAGCATTAACACTATTTGAGCAACGGAATATAATATAACATAAACTTAGGTAATTTTGTACATGTCCTTACTTTATGTCGTTGTTCTGTGTTTTATTTGTACAATAAAGAATTAAAGAATGTTATAAGTTAATTTTAGGTAATGCTATGATAATTAAATTGTGGTTATAAATGTTTGAACGATTTAGCTTGGATTTCGTTCGCCGACTACAATTGCATATGCACAAAACTAATGACGTAATTTTGCTGCCTAGAGGCGTTTATTCTAAAGGAGTGTTAAGAAATGCGTGAATATCCTAAACATTCAACAATTATTTTGTTAATGTCCATTGTTTGTGGATTGCACCTTCAAACTACTTACTATAACGAAACAAGTTTGTCAAAAATTACACTAAAAAATCAAAACTAATTAAGCTAAAAAAAAGAGTTCATATTTCCTGTGTTACTCATTACTAAAACGAAGTAGCCACGAACGATGTCGAAAACTATTCGAAAACTTTTAATTGCATCGAAAACTTACAATAGGTACTTACAGTTTCAAAAATATTGGCCCAACCATGGGCACTTAAAGCCGTACTACTTGTAAGTGTCAATGTGCCTTTTTAAGCCACAATTAACACGAGCCTGGTGCGAAAGTACTTTGGGCCCGGTCGAGTCGCACGGAGCGGCTATGTGGGCAAGTCGTTGCAACTAGGCCGCGTTTCCACCGAACGGGTCTCGACTTTTTGTTCGTGATGATGCGGAACAGAAGAGAGAAATTCGGTGAGATAAAGCAGCACTCGCTAAGGAGGACACGGTCACGAGGAGTCATCGGCTCCGAACACGATGAATGTAGAGCAACCGATGTTTCTCCTTGGGCCACGGCGCAACCTGTCCGTGCCGTGCCACTACCGCCCCAGGCCACAATATTCAGCTTACACTCATTTCGTGTGTAACATGACCAAAAATTACTTACACAGATCAACTTTGATGTAAACCTTCAGATCTTACGCGTGTGGGGTCAATTAAGGATAATGAAACTATTTACACCACAATAACCACTTTACCTACCTATCTAAAAGAACAGACTGTGATCAGATCACAAAATATAACCAAAATTGGCTTTATATGCGTGCGTAACTAGCAACTTTCTTTTGTTACTTAGGTAAGTACCACAAATGTATTGTTTGGTCGAGAAAGGCAAAATTCCTGATAATATTTTGGAAAGCACGCCGAGTCCTTATGTAAGAGTTCAACGTGACACTTTGGGCAGAGTCGGTGCACGCCCGTTCAGCGCGCCACTTTCCTTGCGCACAAATATTTGGATAGTTATCTGCGCTCCATCGCTCGACGAAATACTAGAAAGTCAGCTTTTTGTCAATTTGATGTCCTTAATAGGAGGGTTATTACAGACAACCGGTATTACAGCAATTAAAATAATTATGTAGTGTACCTGCGTGATAAATAAATTTCTACGGGCTCGGTCGATTCGTCAAGCATTTAGATGGAAATTCCGTTTGCTGAAATCTGGTTGCGGTTGCCCGACATTTGGGTCCTTTGAAAGGTGTTTAGTGCTGGTGCCTCACCCACTGATATTATTACAGTTATGTGCACTTTAAACTTTCGAATTATGCTTAAAGCTTGTGTCAGTGGGTGATAAATTGAGGTAGAGTATGCATGAGCAGTTACAATTAAAATACTAGTTGTTTGTGTTTTCCTAAGAGTCCTTTAGAGTTCTTTAGAGGCTTGCAAACGAGCGAGTGATTCTTCAGGTGTTGCAAGCTTTCATAAGCTATTACCGTTTACCATCACGCGTGCTGCTACTCTACATTAGTGTTTAAAACTGATGCATACTTCATCATTATCATATTCATACTTACTGAGTGTTAAATTAAGTGTTCTCTTTAACACTAGCCTAGCCTTATTTATAATCCGACACGGAATCAACCGAGGTATGGCTGCCTTACAACTGTAAGCTGTAAATTATAATGGCCCTAATATGATTCTATAGTTCTTCACAACAACAAAACTGACCTGATTTTCTAAGGAGTGTGCGAAATGATGTGCTTGTTTACACCTCTCGACGCGGGCTACGATTGATATATCAGTGGGGCGATAATGAATAGACAGAGGATGTTTGTGTTAGCTGATGGTGTCGTGTCGAGTGTCGTTCAGAGAAGACTGACAGCAGCCGCACCAACTGAGAGTTCGTTCAACTTTGCCAACAGTGCCAACGTTTTACATTTGGCGAACAATGATTTGGAATGGCGAGGTGAATGGCCTCGCTCGGAGGGGCTGAGCGTGGGCAGTTATCGACCCATATTGAAGGTGAAATGTAGATCAGTGGGCGAGAGCGGCGAAATTCGCCGTAGAGATTGCGCGTAGCGCCTGCGCAGGCTTGCGGCCACAATACACGCTGAATGTACCTACCCGCAGCGAAACGTGCGTTAACTCGGACACAATGAGTACGCGCAGTTTAATAATAAACCTTTTAAATCCTTACTTAGGGACTCCTTTTGTAAATAATAATAATTCTAAGTACTTTCTTATTATACCTACTCGTAGAGGTCATATAAATAAAAAAATAAATAAATAAATATTGCTGGACATTTCACATATCATACAATAGTAATGATTTGGGATAAGTAAGTAAGTTCGTATGAGTAAGTGGCCAACTCTGGTGACGGAATTTTTAGACCGCTAAAGGCCTCCGTCATTTGGGATTATTTTGCTAATCGCTACAATGATTATAAACTTTTAATTCGCATAAGCCTTTGCTTCCATATTGATGTATCGTAGCGTACCTAGTAATTGAGTAAATGAAGCCGGGACTGTACTAGCATTTCTCGGCATGCGCGTTTGTTTTTGCAACTCAAGTGCACCATTTTTTATCGTTCTACGTATCACGCCTGGAAAAAAAGGTAGTAATCCTGAACTCATTCCACAAAAACCATCATTGTGAAAAAACTGACTTACCCAATAAGTATGTCCAATTTTCAGATCATTCTGAAATCACATACTTATATAAATAAATTCTGTTTCCTGAATTCCTCAATTTTCCAGGCAATTTTTCCAATGTTTTTTTCAAGAACAATCGAAAGGATGACCGCTAGCCCGTGCCGGGTCCGAGCCGAAATTCGGTCGTAGCACGGTATAGCGTGAGTGTCTTCATACAAAATATTATGTAATAATTAGTTGACCGTGCTACGGCCGACGCTCGAACTCGGACCCGACTCGGTCTAGCGTGAGTCATCCTTTATTCAGACTAAGAACATTTGAATAGCCAAATCGATACATCTTTTGTATGATTTGCTTACCACAACGAACACCATTTCATTTTTGTTTATCTAGAAGGCTAGGTGAATGTCCGCAACTTCGTTCACGTGGTCGATTTAAAAGAAACGAAAACCTCATGAAAAACTAAACTTTAAATGAAAACAGATTTGAAGTGTCACGAGATTTGAAGATTGTGAATGATACGAGTATTGTATTGTATAATTTTAAATTCTTTTTATCAATAGGGTCGATGACTCTACCTGGAATTCCAAAGTTCTTAGCTAGAAATTCTCATTCTTTATTTAGTCTACACTACACACTGTTAAAAGATTCCACTGATTGTCTGGTCTTTCAGAGCCTTAATTTCTTAGAACAAATACCTAGACTAAATTCTTAGCATTCGGAAACGAAACAAAACTAAAAAATAGTTTTATTGGGTGTTCTCGACAATCTCGTTCGAAGAAAAACTTCAGTCTCACGTGAACAGCTTTTGTTTACTCGTATTTTGCTAGTATAGGTATCACTAAGTATAAGTTCTAACAAACGAAAGTCTCAGTAGACGTATTGTACAGTTGTAGATGTTTTCTACTGGAGCAAATTGACCTGATTCCGCACGTGTGCGGAAACAATACGTCCAATATTAAGGAAAGTTTTTTATGTCTTTTATTAGCAGTTAAACGATTCTTTGTCTGAGTCCATTCCAGACAAAAACTGCCGTATACCCAAAGGAACATTTTTACGATGTCTCGAATAACGGGAGGCTGTCATGTTTTTAACATAAATCTATTGTAAGATGTTGATCTATTATAAAGAGGTGCGGACTTAGAAAAAAAATTGGTATTAATCTAAACGTTGTTTAATAGCATGCAAGTAGCAAGTAGCGATCAACGTAGGTACTTAATTACACAAAGTGAATCATCGGAACAATATTGATTTGGAATTTTGGACTGTCGAGATTACCTTACTACCTACTTTGTTTTGTTTCTTATATGCACAGCTGCTGCACCGACGACGCTTAAATTGGAAGTTATACTTCCCTGTTCAAATAAAATTCAGCTTTTATAGAAAGTGCAATGGAACCGACACCCAAGATAGCCAGACGTCTGGTTTTAGGATACTGCAGGGACCACCCTGTCTAGACTCTTTTAGCGGTATCATTAATCTCATTTTAAATTCAGTTTGAGCTTTGTGTTAGAGAGGTCCTTGCTTTTTTGTTTCTTATCTCTAAAATAATGTTTTTATTAGTTCCACTATTTTGTCAAGATAAATAAAATAAACAGAATCGGTGCCTACCTCTACAGTACGGTAGATTATCCTCTAAAATCTTAAGTTTTTTAAAAATTTTGAAGATGTCTAGCTAGAGAGACTAACAGAAGCAAGTCATAACGCGGAAATTATATTAATTTAGCACATGTCCATATTTTACGGTAGTTTGCGTACAATACGCACGTTGGATTTAGGCGTTCGTTAAGTTAGCCGTTCCGATGCGCAGTAGAAAATTTAGTAAGTATGAAAAAGCTGCATAGTGCGCATTGAAACGGCTAACTTCACGAATGCCTAGATCCATCGTGCGTATTTTACCTACTACCTACGTGACAGATTGAAGGCTCTCGTTTCTCGTCTTGCAGTCTTTTAGAATACTAAAAGTTTTCTTTAGATGTCTCCTTTTCTGTTTAGTTAGAGGACCTTATATTTTTATAAGTAAAGCTTATCCTTTTGAAATACCTAGTAAATGGTGTGCCGGTATTCGACCCGAAACTTTTAAACTGAAAGATACCTTGCACTGTGCCAGCACATCTCTTCCTAAATCAACTCGTCGAAACTAAAAGTTTTGAAAATGTTCTGATGAATGAAAATAAACTGAAAATGTTCGTAAATACTATAAATTCTCATTCGATATTGTACTTCGGCCAAGCTTCTACTATAGCAATGAAAGTGGGCTATTCGGCTGTTCAGTTCCACTTTCATCCAATTCACTTCACATCCAAGTGGCAGGGTGCAGTTGGCACACAAATCTAGGTTCACTTGAACAGGACGCGTAGTCGTGACATGTTTTGATTTCCGTCCGATATATCGAGTAGCGGTTTCATGTTCGGCACAAATCTTATTTTGCGACTTCGGTGAATGTTTGGAAACAGAGGTGTTAAACCTATTTTCGGGTTAAGTGGTTCTAAAGTGGTAACTATATGAATTTTTTGCTATACCTAACTACTTACTTAATGCGTTTCTAAAATAAGGCACTGATGCAATATTCATTAAAAAATAAACCTACTAACGAGCATATAAAAGTACCTACTTACTGCGAACAGAATACCTCGTGAGCATAAACGTTTTTTGCAACAATTAACACGTTTTCTAAGTACATAGGTAGGTACATTAGGTACCTACCACTAAAATTATTTAAAACGGGATAAGAATTAAAAACTTACTTATTAGGTACCATTTTTTTATGCGAAAGCGCCAGCGCGATCAAGCGATTCACAGCGACATCTAGTGATCTTATTATAGGTAAAACTAAAATTATTGGTTCGTTTTAGAGAATTCTGAAAGTTATTTTAAGACTTCTCTAGTTTTGTGATAAGAAGGTGGTCCCGGGTGCTTCATAAATCCCTACCTGTAGTTAAAGGGCCGATTTCACTGGTAAAAATCGAAAAGTGAGCAATTTGCTGCGTTTGAGGAGCTATTATGCTCATTTCAAATTAAAAAAACATCCAAATCGGATCTCATAAGGCGGAGATATCCAGTAGAACCTTTTTGGAAGAAGTACCCCTCTAATAAAAAATCCCCGACTCAACGTCAAAAAAATTCTATAAAGTTGTTAAACCTGTAAAGCAAGTTTCGTCCAGATCAGTTGTAAAATACAACCTTTAGAGGAGTACCAACAGACAAAAGCGAAATTTGCCTACTTGAAGTAGAGACGCTTCGCTCGCTCAGTCATTAAATATAAAAACTCATACGAATGTAACCTTTATCAAGTATATTTTGAGAAATCATGGAGAACAAATAAACCTTAATATTTGAATAAATATTCTACGAAATTAATAAAATCTCCGATAAATTGCAGAATTGTTTACTTAACTCGACAATCACGCTTTTGTCCCACTTGCCTATGCTTACAGGACAACGCTACATTGTTACAATAACTACGCTTACATTCGCAACACATCAGAATGGGCTACTTATACTGCTTAGTCAGTGGATATAACAAGTGAGCTTTATTTCTCACGATCGTAAGGCGAAGCGGGGCTCTCGGATCGATTGCTAGTTCTCAGAACGACTATAAACTACCAAGAGTTCTAATTATAGTGCCCGCGCAGCGAACACCTTATGTCACATCGTACAAGGTTACTATACTGAGGAAATTTGCTCTAGACAAGTTTCCGAAAGCGGCCAGAAGAAAGTACTTTTACTAAGAGACGTGACACAGTTTCCACGCGTGACGCGATAGTGCGATGCGGTGCCAGGGCACGGCCCAGGCGCGTACGATCAAATAGGGCACTACTGCAGCAGCTTTTGCAATAAAATCTTGACAATATGACTCGACAATCTGCTTTGCATTTATACGAATTCTTGTCGAATGCAGTTGAATTGATATCGATAATAAAACGTAACTTACCTGCCTACATCTCATACTTTCTTTCGATTTGTTCGAAAAGTTTAACTGTAAACATAATTGAATATTGCTTGGGAGATTTTATACAAACAAGACAGTAACTATAAATTTTTGTTAGTGAATTTAAAAAATGATTACAAAAAAAAATGCAGTAAGTACATAATATACTTGTTGTTTCTAATGAGTTACTTATTTAATTTTCAATTGCCGTGCGCTACTAAATTAAAGTTATGTACTTACATGAAAAATTGAAGTGAAATAAGAGGACCTTAATCCAGTAGTGGCATGATGCGGGTCAACAATGGATAGATAGATAGATATTTTATTCATCAACACAATACATTTGTCTGTTAAATAGTGTCTTAAAGCCTATGTTAGGTTTAACTAGACACTAGGGTTCTCTTAACATTTAATCTAGATTGTAAAAATATGAGCAGACACACGTTCTTTTAATGTTTAGGTAGGTTTAGGTATCTATAAACTGAATAATTACCTATAATAAAATATGTTCAGATATAAACTGTACTTATAAACTTATTTTAAATAAGTATTACCTACTCTACTAGTTCGAAACTGCACGTACAACTCCTGTGCAGGCTTTCCTTAGGCGTAAATTCAAATACTTAGCATTTCTTGTCTCAGGAAATGTACTGGATTAATAATACGGGTAATGGATGAATCGACGACGCCATGGCAGCTTGCTTTCCTACTTTTCTAATAAATAGGTGTACAGGCTGTAGACTCGTGTGAAAACATCAGTATGGTAGTTAAAACAAGATAGCATGAAATAAAATTATTTATGATTAAGTGTAAACGTTATAACTTGCCTATTGATAGACATTTTATAATCCCGTAATGTTTATAGCCTTCATAACAAGTTTCATAGAAAAGCTAGATAAATAATATTCTGGACGTAATTATGCGTAAATGGAATATTCAAAATGATCTAAAAATAAGTTTTAAGAGGTTTTCTTTACACAAAATTAGTCTTAGAAATTGCTAGATATCTCAGTTTCTGTGGAAGTTGCCCACTTTATGTTCAGAATTTCAGAAACATACTTTTTTAAAAAGAGACCGGTTGAAGATGATGCAGAAGCAGTATTTTAAAATAAAAGCACTTTATTATTTTCACAACTATGTATGTTATTGTTGGTAGTTGTACATTGTTAAATATTATTTTATAGACTACAATAATTTTGATAAGTACGTGATCACATTGTCTTAGGTAAACCATAAATAATCAAATATACAATAAACGTGTTATTTTTTATCAGTTTGCGTGAAATCTATCGGTGACTACGTAGAACAGTAACTCGATATGTATACCATGTTAGACAAAAAACTTATATCATGCTGATTCTAACTAACACAACGAATAGTCTAAACTAGCGGTCATTACAGAATATTAGTACCGAGACCCAATTTACAAGCAACGTTTTGAAGGTTTATCTGGGTGCACGGAAGTGCCCCCGCCAAGACGAGCCAAGCGAACTACAAGGGCACTACACTAGTAGAGACCTTTTCTCGAAGCGCTTGTTTTTTTTTTTGAGTTTAGATTATACCAGATAAACAAAATTCTCGGAATGTGATGTCAATAGTAAACTCAATAAACATACTTATTAAGGTTCAATTGCATAGCTCTTTTACTTTTTTTTCGTCACAGACTCACTCACTCACTCACTGATGATCATCAAAACTCTTAGGGTACTTCCTGAAGTCCTAGAACGCTGAACTTTAGGATGTAAGCTAGTATTAGTAGGTACACAAAAAAAATGTTTAACAACCTACCTCTACAAGCCCTAACTTTTACTTACTTACTTTTTACTAAGCCAAGCCAAATATTTTGACTAAGGTGTAAAGTTTGTGAAGTTAAGGCTTGCATAGTTAGGGCGTGTAGAGTTAGAAGCTTGGCTCTACATGAGATCGGGTGTCAATTCTAGTAAGTACCAAACTTTTTATCAACCTCAAGCAAAACCTCAATTAAACCTCAGATTTTCGACTGTTTCCTATTCTACTAATGACAAACGACTCAGTTGTGGTGAGGTTTTAGCTAAGGTTTGAACTTTGGCAGAACAAATTTTTGAAAAGCTATTCTACTATTCACCAAATGGCTGACATTTAAGAGATCGAAACAAACCGCAGCGGAATGATTGACGTTGTCATCTAGTAGAATTGGCCAACAGTTTTGATAGTGCGAGCCAATATTAAGGTCTCGTTTTGGCAAAATTTTACATGAAAATGTTTTTGGTGGGATAAACTTTTTTCCAAAAACAACCCCACTTTTTTAAAGTTCTGGGTAATAGAAGTTTATAATATAATTTCAAATTTGATTAGAATACAGGATTATTGTATCAAGTTGTTTTATTGCAACAATTAAATCTGAATTAGTCATATACAGGGTGTAAGAAAATAAAATAAAACTAAAAAAATGACTAGGAGCGTTTCATAAAGGTGTCGTGAGATGACACATGGGTAGGTATACAAGTTTTTAGTAAGATCGTTTGTTAATATGTTTGGGGCAAATCTTGCGACTGTTTTATAGCCAATTGCTTCTAACGTAATATTCTTACCTTCTATTGAAATATTTGAAATTGTTATTTTGAGTTTTGTTGAGTTATTTTTTTTTTGTTTCAACAAACACAACTCTTATTATCGTGACTACTCAAATAAACAGATTTTTCATTACAAGTGATTCAATATTTTCTTTAACCAAAAAAATAATTATACATATTTCTAACTGCACATAATCATAATGTAGGTATGTGTGAATGTGGATAAAAGAATATTCACTGTTTAATTTTGAGTTTTTTAGTCCTTTTGTTGCACCCAGTAGGTTAATCCGACAGATCCGATAATGGACTAAATCCATGAATATAAAAGCGAAGTTGAAGCTTATCAGTCGTATACTTTACGTGTCCTCCAAAAACAAGGTAAGATAGTTCAAATTAGTAATCATTAGAAATTATACTTATAAAAAAATACGTCGTTCTGTTTATATAATTTTGGTTTTCCTTTTTTCAGCTGCAATTATGAAGGTATTCGTCGCTCTTCTGGCCATAGTGGCTGTTGCCACCGCCCTGCCCGTCCCACCTCTAGTTCAGCTGATCGTCAACGTCAACGCCCCAGCTGGTGACAAACCAGTTATCCCCGAGGCCGTTGTTATGCCCGCGCCTGCGGAACCCGAAGTAACAATTATTCCTGCTCCTGTGGTTTTGCCTGCGCCTGCCGAACCCGAAGTAACAATTATCCCTGCGCCCGTTGTTATGCCTGCACCTGTAGAACCCGAAGTATCGATTATCCCTGCACCCGTTGTTATGCCCGCACCCGTAGAACCCGAAGTATCGATTATCCCTGCACCCGTTGTTATGCCCGCACCCGTAGAACCCGAAGTATCGATTATCCCTGCGCCCGTTGTTATGCCTGCACCCGTAGAACCCGAAGTATCGATTATCCCTGCACCCGTTGTTATGCCAGCTCCCGTTAACCCTGAGGTGATTATTCCTGAGGCTGTCGCCCTGCCTGACTCCCTTAACTAAACGGTATCATATTATACAAAATCAATAATTTCTTCATAGTCAATAAAATTAAGTTTTCAGTTTCCATTGTTTTACTATCAATTTACAGATAACAATTTACAAGAACATAATCTGTAAATTGTTGTAGCTAGTTTCAATATTTTATGCGTCACATGAGTATCAGTAAAGGTTTGTCCAGTTTATATAGTTTAAAATGCGTCATTATCAGGGATGTTGCTAAAAATACTCGTGACTCAGCTTTTGACGTAGCGCCAGGGACAAGGACACATTTAAATCAAAAGCAGGTTAGTGCCGACTATTATAGCCACTACCTTCAAATAAGTAGGTGCTGGTAGAAAAAACTAAACTGTATCCCAAGTCCCAACGCATTGTAGACCTGCTCTCCAAAGCTCAGGTTCTAAACCTAAGATGTTAGTAAATAAGTTCGTATGATTTAAATGAATTCTGACGACAGGGTTCTTCGACCGCCCCAGGCTTCCGTCATGGCATAATGACTCCGACTAAGCATGTCCGACAGGTTAATATATTATTGAATGCCCTTTAAGCATGGAATACCTTTGTTGCTTTGCTCATCCATTTGTGACAGCGCTGAACGAAATACGACTAAGCAAGCGAAACGAAAAGCGCTTTAGAATATTGTTTTCAGTTTAAAGATGTTTCAAAGGGTAGTTGGAGTGAGACCAAAATCCGTTTTTATTGTAACATGACCATGGTGAGAGATGAATGAAAAACTGTCGCCATTGTGCGCAAGTGCTTCTTAACTGGGTTACGTATTTATGTCACGAAAAATACAAGACAGATTTTTGAAATCCATAGGAACGTTTGACAGATTTTTGATTTCTTTTTTTTCATAATACAGGAATTCGAATTCCATAAATTCTTAAGCCAGATTTTCATTTGTTTTTTTTTTACAAGACAGAAATACAAAATACATCTAAACATTTTCCAGAAATTTTAACATCCAGATAATTCACTTTATCGCATGTTTGTTTTCCATATATTTTGTGATGCCGAAAAATCATGGTTCAGGAAAGACCTACAAAATTATGTATTCAATCTTTCTAAACGCCTACTAGTAGCGCCATCTAGTAATAATTCAGAGCGTTATAAATACTAGGTACCATAAAATTAAATGACCGATGTCCATTATGTAGCTTGAAGTACTGTAGGTAGATATCTAATAAATATTGTACCTAGTTACTTTTTTTTTATTAAGTACCTTTAACATTTCCTAACTAATTTCGTGCTAGATGGTTAAGTAACCTCACCAAACACTTTTGGCAAATTATCAAAATTTAACCTAAATCTTCCATACATTTCGAATTTGTGACGGCTCCAGCGCTTCGGGAAGTGCAGCCCCTCCGCCCTTGCGTAACAAAACGTGGCATCAGCACGAGCCTTTGCAGCTTCGGCTGTTTGGTCGCCACCTTCGGCGGCGACCAGCCTCAGCCGCTCCAGCTCGTGCTGGTGCCGCGTTTTGTCACAGCGGGCGGGGGCTGCATCTCCCTTCGCGCCTCCGAGTTCATAAAAACACTCTAGGGTAGGACAGACAAGACTACGTGGAAGTCGGGGTGGGCAGATTCGGTTCTGAGACCGATAATAACCTAAAAACGTTTCGTTTTACGGTAAGACAGACGCAACGGTAAAAATTTAGTATTCAGAAGCAGGATTTTGGGGGGGGGGAGTGAGGGGGGAGGGTTCCCCCTCCCCCCTGGTACCACTCCCATTACAAGGTAACGCACCGTTCTGGAGATAATCAAAATATTGTTTTTATATACAAACTGGTAAAAAATGGTAAAAATTTAGTATTCGGTAACAGTATTTGGTGGGGGGGGATCCCCCGCCCCCCCCCAAATACCAGTTTTGTGCGACCAGATTTTGTGGGTGGGCTCACTTCACTCGCTTTTTTATATACAAACCTAACCTTACCTACAGGGTGCCCCGTGTCGGATCTGATTTAGTTTCTCTTTTAGATGTTATGAGGGTTTGTGTGACCAGATTTTGTGGGTGGGCTCGCTTCGCTCGCTTTTTTATATACAAACCTAACCTAACCTACAGGGTGCCCCGTGTCGGATCTGATTTAGTTTCTCTTTTAGATGCTATGGGGGTTTGTGCCACCAGATTTTGTGGGTGGGCTCGCTTCGCTTGCTTTTTTATATACAAACCTAACCTAACCTACAGGGTGCCCCGTGTCGGATCTGATTTAGTTTCTCATTTAGATGTTATGGGGGTTTGTGCCACCAGATTTTGAGGGTGGGCTCGCTTCGCTCGCTTTTTTATATACAAACCTAACCTAACCTACAGGGTGCCCCGTGTCGGATCTGATTTAGTTTCTCTTTTAGATGTTATGGCGGTTTGTGCCACCAGATTTTGTGGGTGGGCTCGCTTCGCTCGCTTTTTTATATACAAACCTAACCTAACCTACAGGGTGCCCCGTGTCGGATCTGATTTAGTTTCTCTTTTAGATGTTATGGGGGTTTGTGCCACCAGATTTTGTGGGTGGGCTCGCTTCGCTCGCTTTTTTATACACCGTTAATTCTGGGTCAGTTTAAAGCCAGCACCCACTGCTTGTATTGCTTAATCGTATTCGTGTCGTTGGTTTAGTTTTTGAATTTGATAAGTATTTCATACGAAACTAAATAGTTGAAAAGATTAACAAAAGTGAGTAAAACACTTGTTATGGTGTCGTAGGCGCGCAGAGCTAATGACCTAGGTATGTATGTATGACTACTACGTAGCATAGACTCTATGCCGTAGCAACAGCTGAGCACAGAGCACGTATCTCCGTGATTTATCCTGCCTATGTTTCGTGATATTATTATTTGCAAAAAAATAGATCTCATATTTATTATTATTTTTGAGTAAGGTTATCGATATAGATTACGTAGGCGCCGGCTTTAAACTGACCAAAAATAAACGGTGTATACAAACCTAACCTAACCTACAGGGTGCCCCGTTTCGGTTGCCCCGTATAGGTTAGGTTACATTTGATTTTCTCAAGAACGGTGCGTTACCTTGTAATGGGAGTGGTACCAGGGGGGCGGGAGATCCCCCCACCCTCCCCTCCCCCTCAAAATATTGTTACCGAATACTAAATTTTTACCAGTTTGTATATAAAAACAATAATTTGATTATCTCCAGAACGGTGCGTTACCTTGTAATGGGAGTGGTACCAGGGGGGAGGGGGAACCCCCCCTCTCCTCCCCCTCTCACTCTGCCCCCAAAATCCTGTTTCTTAATACTAAATCCAACCCAAATTTTCTGGTAAGCGTTACTTCTGTCTTTTAAAATAAGGTATAAGGATATTGTTGTCGAATGACAAAAAAACGAACTGATAATCTGGCATTAGTGTTTCTGTCAAATGAGACTTCTGTGAAACGTTTTATCGGAGTAATAAAAATATGTAAAACATAGTATCTGGATTTCGAGTTTCTATCAAATGTTTTATGGATTTCAAAATTCGGTGTATCGTTTTTCGAAAGATTGATAGGTTACCTCTTAACTGACGCATGTCTGGTCTTTGCCGGGTAGAATGGGTAGATACACATACCTAACAGGAAAACTGCACTAAAATAACGTCATATTCATGATACAGTATCGTAGGTCATGTCTGTAGTATTTTAGTCTCCTAATTTTAAATTTGATTCAATTATTATTTGTCTATTTCATGATGATACCTCTTACATACAGTTACGCTTACTTCAGTTACGCTTACTTTCATAACATAACATTTGTTACCATCATGATTATTTTCTTGAATGCAATCTTTTACCACAATTCCAGATCTGTTACAAAAATATTTAATAAGAGGGAGTAGACAGGCAGCAATTATCAAAATTGCCGAGGTATCATTTTTCTTATACTTACCAAAGACGACCTGCTGCATAGCAACATCTTTGCTGACGTCATCCTGCAAGGCGCACTCAGATTTTAAAATAAGTCGGGACAAGACAGGTTTTTCGGAACGCTATCTTGATTCCGAGAAATAAGTTTGCGCACCTGCTCTTTCAGAAATATAATTTACTTTTGAATGCGCCTTGCATTCATCGTATTTGTATGTGAACGTAACTAGAAGGAATTGGTTTAGAGGTCGATCTATTTTTGTAATCTAAATATTTAAAGCATGTAAGAAATTAATTTTTAAAGAAATTGACTGGCCTCTTAGCTCAGTTGGTGGTATAGTAGCTCTGCCTTCTGCGCTTTAGGTCGTGGGTTTGATCCCCATCCAGGACAAACATTTGTGTGATGAGTGATGAACATAGATGTTTGTCCTGTGTCTGGGTGTTATAAAGTATTGTAAGTATGTATTTGCAAAAAAAAAGTAAGTATATAATTAGGTATTATTCTACTTATCTGCTTCCCATAGTACAAGCTTAGTTTGGGGCTAGATGGCGCTGTGTGAAATGTGCAGCAATATTTATATTTAATTGTTTAGATCTGAAAGACCTTCGAAAATACATAGATTTCATAATTTACCTTCGATATTATAACGATTGCCAGTGTTTTGGCTTATATATTCACATTGGCAGAACCAAGGTATTGGATACATACCAAGGTGATCCCAAACCCCCACCCAACCCCCACTCTGGGCCATCAGGTATTGGCCACAACATTGGCAAATATATTGGCCAACATGAAAAGACGACAATAAGTACTTATACCTACGAAAAAGTAGGAGGGGCTAGCCAACTGGCAAATTGTTAGCGCGCTAACAACACAAACTAACAAAACACTGGCAAAGATATTGACGAACTTAAAGAGATCCCATAAAAGTCATAAAACAATTGATATGAAAGTACAGTCAGCGTTAAATTGATATGAGCGTCTAGAGTAGTCAAAATTATCTGAAAAACATGAAAGCATCAAATTGCTTTCATAGTTTCAGATAATTTTGACTACTCTAGACGCTCATATCAATTTGACGCTGATTGTACCTAGATATTTTTAAAAAATGGATTTACGTTAAATACTGAGTACAAGAAAATTCTAGGGCTTGATAGCAGGCGTTATTAATTTGATCTCAATAAAACCCAAGAACAAAATAGTCTTCACGGATAATAATTCATCACCTTATCGCATTCATTCACGCGAGCGCGTGTCATGAAAATATGCCATTTTTTTATGCACACAACAAATAAGTATGAGGAATCGGTTGACATTAATGCATGCATAGTGCCGCAAGTTTGTAATGTACCTACCACCGATAATATCCAGAGGTCACGCTATCTCTCGAAGACTTCGTTTGACCTTGCTCCAGTTCCTTCCTGACCTTGTTCTCTCCAATGAGCTAACGAGTAACAAACGCCTATCGTATCAAATGAACTATAGTTATTCATTAGTCACATTTGTTGGCCCACTGCGCTTAATTGAGTTGCATTCCCATAAGGATCAATGTAATTTGTATTGTCTCATTGTGTCGTACGCACCGACAAAAACCAAGACCTTCAAAAGTTACTTTCATTAATGAGAATCCCAATAATTAGTCATTTCACGCTTTGATGGTTTTATAAGGCACCAATAATTTAATCTTGTTTATAAGCAAGACTAACCAACTTTCTGTACCTACGACATTGGGTTAGCTTAATTCATATTAGATCAGTTACTTTCATGTTGAAATGTATTAAATTATATGGTAGTAAGTGGTCATCATGGTAGAAATTTCCAAATTTCCAAGTGGTCTAAATCAAATTCTTTAGTCTTAAACCCGAAAAAGTCTAAGTTCCTAATCACAGGATCCAAATTCCAAGTTGAAAAGCTTAATCCTGGGGATATAAAGATTTTAGTGGGGGGTGAGCCTGTAGAATGTGTGCAAGAGGCCAGGAATTTGGGACTCATTTTTGACTCAAAACTTAGATTTGAAAAACAGATTTCTGAGAGTGTTCGCAGTTGTTTCTACAGATTAAAAACATTATACCAGATCCGTCCTTATCTTAGTGAGGCAGTCCGAATCACCCTTTGCGAATCTCTTGTTCTATCAAAACTTAATTATTGTGATGTGGTATTCGGGCCGCACTTGCTTCATAGGACGGAGAAACTTCTGCAGCGCGTTCAGAATGCCTGTGCGCGCTTCTGTTTTAATATTCCTCCCCGCGCCCATGTGACTCCCTACCTAAACTCATCCAAACTATTAAAACTAAAGGCACGAAGGCAACTGCATTTGGCAACACTGCTTTTTGGCATTATCAATTTTAAATCTCCCCCCTACCTTTTTTCCAAATTGAAATGGCGAGACAACTCTCGCCGCCCAAACAGGTCATGCTCCCTCATCTTCGTGACGAGTACGCATAGAACCGCTGCTTTTCGTGGGTCTTTTCGCTTTGCAGCCACGCGTTGCTGGAATGATTTGCCCCCTCCTTTACGTGCTCTGAAATCGTTGAATGTTTTCAAATCACATTATAAAGAGCACTTATTGAGAATCCAATCTCGCTGCTAAGTGATTAGACGGGGAAATTCTATCTGCAGTAGATAATGCCCTTACGTAGGTAGGTAGGTACTCACCCTCTGGGTGTGCACGTTTCCGCTTGAGGGCTTCTCCTTCTTGTAGGTAATTCCGCTCAAACTTCCCTCACAGCAGCGGAAAATGCTGCTAATCTTGTTATTAATTTATTTTTTTTCTCGGAAGCGGTCTGCGGGAGCGCTCCAGAGAAGCGAGTTCAAATAATTTAAAATTTTAAATGTTCTGTAATTCCTGCACTCTGGACGCCCTCTGGTGTGTGTTTTTTGACTGACTGACCATCACTCACACGCAATAATCACCATTAATCAACCATTATCTGATTCACAAGGACACAAAGCCATCCAAGCCAACGCCAT
Source organism: Camptogramma bilineatum (assembly GCA_958496255.1). Taxonomy (NCBI): domain Eukaryota; kingdom Metazoa; phylum Arthropoda; class Insecta; order Lepidoptera; family Geometridae; genus Camptogramma; species Camptogramma bilineatum. Next base: position 10,651,902 of record OY292456.1, read on the forward strand.
TTTTCTTCTTTGATATTGTTTAAAATTTTGTTTGTTTGCTCTAAAGGAAAATTGGAAAATTATTATTAAGTTATTTTTGTAATGTTGGTATCTAATCAAATCAAATCAATCTCTGTTTTGCTCCTGTCAATGTCACTTGTTATTTCTGTCATTGTCATTGTTTATTGTTGTCATTTTTGATGTTTGTTTACCTGTTTTTCAATGTTATTATTTTGCTGTATTTATTTGTTTCTTATATTGTCTCTTCTATTATCATTTATACAAATTAATGTTTCGTATCTTCTTAATCTAGTTCAAATGTCGTTGTGTTATTTGTTTATGTCCTGCCGTGTCCGTTGGTGTCCGTGTAGTCACCCTAAAAAAGGCACAGTCTGAAAATCAGCGCTGTCTCCCATGGGTTCTCATGGGAGTATCCAGCATTAGCTGAGACTGGGCCTTTTTGGCACCACACTGGTACGTACGTTAACCTTTTGTACAATAGGGCCGACGGATCTCGGCGTTCGTGAGGTTGGCCGTTTCGATGCGCAGTGCAACCTTTTCATACAAAATTTTCTACTGCGCAGCGAGGGGCCTGACTTCGCGTGCGCCTTGATCCGTCGGCCGAACTGTATTGTCTATTCTATTGTTTATAACCTTCTCTGTATTATCTTTATATTTTTCTGTTCCGTATCCTATGTGTGTGTGTCAAATAAACGTTTATCTTATCTTATCTTATCTTATCTAGAAGTCACAGGTAGTAAGTAGTAGGTACCTAAATACAAACTGACCATAAAGCCGCGAACAGGAATTTTCAACACAGCATGTAATGTAACATGCATACTTAGTAACTTATCTTTGTTAAACATTCGCGACTGACCACATTATAAATACAACATCTGGGCGACCGAGCTCTGCTCGGGTGCAAATGGACAACAATTAAAAAAGAAAATAACAACAAAAAAAAACTTAGAAAACAAAAAATAAACTTTGTTAGCGCTTTCATAGAAAATGTATGGAATGTGTTTTTTTGAATTATTGCAGAAACTTACGATTTGATTTGGTAAGTCACTTTCGGAGAAGTGTTCCGGATGAAAAATAGAGGCAATTGAGTCGATCAACTATTTTGTCCACACTTTGCTGTCCCCGACCATTTTTATTAAAATACGCTAAATGGTTATCTAGACACACATAACGAACATAACAATGGTATCTAAGCTCATTAGGCACAACGGGAAACTTGATTACGTTCTCGAAAATCTTTAATTTCCATGAAATTTTATGGTAACTCAGTAGACAAAAAGTCCGCTCCATACAAAATATTGCTGTTTGAAGACCACATTCGACATGTAAACTTTAATTTAAATGTACTTACGCTTATTGGTTTTAGTTAATTCTTTTATTAGAACAAGTTAGTATGTTATAGTTTATCGCGAACTTAACAAAATAGAAATAGGCTAATTAACTTTTCCAGAAAAAATTCTCAAAAATCTGTCCCTCACTAGAATCCCCTTACTTGTGTATGCTGAGTTACCCTCCTAAAGACCCGGAAACACAGAGAAGGCCATGTTTGCCGTAGATAGCTTCATTTATGTTTTCCTTTGGTCATGTGGCGTGGTGGTGTCCTTTGATAGCACCGTCGAGCCGCCAGTCCGCGAAGTCCATAATATTTTAAAATATAATATGAGAATATAGTCCATAATATTTCTAATGCCTTACTATAATCAGAATATAAAAAAAAAAAATTTTTTTTTCCAAAAAAATATGGTCTGAACCTGTCCAAAGTGTGGGTAAAATAGTTGATCGACCCAATTAAGACCAACCTGTATTTTTTGACAATTGTAACTTTTTAAGCTAAATGTACATTTTTTCAAAAATCTAAAATGCAATTATTTTTTTCTTCAAAATAAAACTATAAGTACTTACTTTCCTAAAAACAAAACTTTCTAACTACAAGAGTAAAGGTAGCTACTCTGAAGTTTCCAAAAATTTGCTACACCCTGTATCTGGGTATTTATAACGCATTGTAACCAGAGGCGTATTTAAAAATTCGGCGCCCTGGGCCTATAAGGTTTGCCGCCCCATAAATTAGCGGAAAATGCAAAATCACATACCTACCTAGTGAATGAAAAAACAAAAAAGGCAATAGTTAGGTTCAATACCTACTAGCTGTGACCGCGACTTCGTAAGCGTTATGATTACCGTACGCGCAACGCATTTAACGACTTCGATTCCCGTCGCGGGGCAAATGTTTGTATGATTTGCAAATATTTGTCTCAGGCTTGAAACTTGGTTTGCATTCTGCTCGCAAAATACTCATGAAGCCTATAAGCGAGCGAAGCGAGCCGATTTTTTTTAAGACAAATGCAACAACTGACACTTTATTTTTCTTATGGTACTTAATCAAAGAAAAGGCTGGCTACATGTCGGTTCCTATTCTATATACGAGCGATGCGAGCCTAATTTTTTTATAACAAAACAAATGCAACACTTGTTTTTACTAAACGCGCTCAAAGAAAAGGATGGCTTTTTGTCGGTTCCTATTCTGCGGTCAGACACAACTCACTTTGCTTGCAAAACACTTATGACATGAAGCTTATAGGCGAGCGTAGCGAGCCGAATATTTTTAAGACAATTGCAACAACTGACACTTTTTTTTCTTATGGTAATCAAAAAAAAGGCTGGCTGCATGTCGGTTCGAATTCTATATGCGAGCGAAGCGAGCCTAAGTTTTTTATAACAAAACAAATGCAACTCTTGATTTTACTAACGCGCTCAAAGAAAAGGATGGCTTTTTGTCGGTTCCTATTCTGCGGTCAGACACAACTCACTTTGCTTGCAAAACACTTATGACATGAAGCTTATGTGCGAGCGAAGCGAGCCGAATTTTTTTAAGACAATTGCAACAACTGACACTTTTTTTTCTTATGGTAATCAAAGAAAAGGCTGGCCGCATGTCGGTTTGAATTCTATATGCGAGCGAAGCAAGCCTAAGTTTTTTATAACAAAACAAATGCAACACTTGATTTTACTAACGCGCTCAAAGAAAAGGATGGCTTTTTGTCGGTTCCTATTCTGCGGTCAGACACAACTCACTTTGCTTGCAAAACACTTATGACATGAAGCTTATGTGCGAGCGAAGCGAGCCGAATTTTTTTGAGACAATTGCAACAACTGACACTTTTTTTTCTTATGGTAATCAAAGAAAAGGCTGGCCGCATGTCGGTTTGAATTCTATATGCGAGCGAAGCAAGCCTAAGTTTTTTATAACAAAACAAATGCAACACTTGATTTTACTAACGCGCTCAAAGAAAAGGATGGCTTTTTGTCGGTTCCTATTCTGCGGTCAGACACAACTCACTTTGCTTGCAAAACACTTATGACATGAAGCTTATGTGCGAGCGAAGCGAGCCGAATTTTTTTGAGACAATTGCAACAACTGACACTTTTTTTTCTTATGGTAATCAAAGAAAAGGCTGGCTGCATGTCGGTTTATATTCTATATGCGAGCGAAGCGAGCCTAAGTTTTTTATAACAAAACAAATGCAACACTTGATTTTACTAACGCGCTCAAAGAAAAGGATGGCTTTTTGTCGGTTCCTATTCTGCGTGTTTTGAGAGTTTTGCAAGCAAAGAGAGTTGTGTCTGACCACAACTCTCTTTGTTTGCAAAACACTTATGACATGAATCTTATAATATGCGAGCGAAGCGAGCCGATTTTTTTTTAAAACAAATGCAACATGTGATACTCAAGAATTTTTTTGCCTAAAATCGCCTCGAGGATTTATACTGTAACGGATTTATCCCTTCGAGTTTAAAATAATACCTACCTACAGTTTCCTGTCAAGTTAAAAATCGCAAGGTCAGTCTCTGAAAATGACCGGTCAGTAATACGATAGTGATTTTAGTTGTTGTTAATTAGGTAAGCTTTTTTTAAATTTCTTCAGGCATTCAAGGACAAAAAGAAAGGCGCATGAAGCTAGCCGCCCCTCGCTCTCACCTAAATGTGTTTTAGTTAATAGTTAATTAGGTAGACTTTTCTTAAATTTCTTCAGGCATTTAAGGACAAAAAGAGAAGCGCATGAAGCTGAGAGCGAGGGGGCGGCGCGAGCCGCCGCGCCCCTCGTTTTAGTTGTTGTTAATTAGGAAGGCTTTTCTTAATTTTTTTCAGGCATACAAGGACAAAAAGAAAGGCGCATGAAGCTAGCCGCCCCTCGCTCTCACCCAAATGTGTTTTAGTTGTTGTTAATTAGGTAGACTTTTCTTAAATTTCTTCAGGTATTTAAGGACAAAAAGAGAAGCGCATGAAGCTGAGATCGAGGGGCGGCGCGAGCTGCCCCTCACTCATTTTAGTTGTTGTTAAAGGTACCTAGGCTTGTCTTAAATTTCTTCAGGCATATAAGGACAAAAAGATAGGCCCATGATATGAAGCGAGGGGCGGCTTGCGCCGCCTTTCGCTCTCAGCCAAATGAGTTTTAGTTGTTGTTAATTAGATATGCTTTTTTAATTTCTTCAGGCACAGGACCAAAATAAAAGCGTACGAAGCTGAGAGCTAGGGGCGGCTTGCACCACCCACTAAATGAGTTTGAGTTGTTAATTAGGTTGGCTTTTTTTAATTTATTTAGGCATTTAAAGAAAAAAAAGCGCAAGAAGCTGAGAACGAAGGGCGGCTTGCGCCACCTCTCGCTCTCACCTTCATATCCTGGGCCTTTCTTTTTGTCCGTATATGCCTGAAGAAATTATGGCAGGCTACGGTGTCTAGGTGTCTAGGTGAGAGGGGCGGCTTGCGCCGCCCCTCTCAGCCTGCCGCCCCGGGCCATGGCCCTCTTGGCCTAAGGGTAAATACGCCCCTGATTGTAACGTTTTTATAAATTTTAATATGTTCACGAACAAACTAAAAAGACATTCACAGAATCTAGGGATATGAAAAGGTACGTTTGATCAAAAAAATGTGCCAAGTGTGATCTAAACAAAAACATATTACCTAGCACAGAACAAAGGCGAAGCTTATTAATTATATTCGGTCAAGTTCCTTTTAGACTTGAGTCTATTCATTAAAATCAACATGAAAGCCATGATCCTCAGAGATCAATATTACTATCTTATAATATTATTATGAAACAACACGATTATTATTCCGGAAGGTTGCACAACATAGCTGATGAAGTCAGGGATGACAATGATAATACATTCTGAACTGTCATGCGGGCGACAGAACGTAACTATTTCAATGTGCCTTAGACAAGGTCTAAACGCAAGAGACAAGTGCATATATCAAGGTCCTAGTTGTGATTGTGATTATGACGCAACGTAACTAATTTAATGCCTCTCTTGCATGGCAATATCAATGAATGTCTAGCGCCATAGTTTAATGTCTAGGACATTACGTTATTAGGTAATTTTGGATTAAATAAAATGGGATTAAATAAATTATTATAGGTACTTAGGTACATAGAAAAACACCCAGACCCGAGACAAATATTTCCAAATTGTACAAACATTTGCCTCGCGGCGATAATTGGTTTTTTATGGACCTATATGAAAATTTATCGCGGTAAGATTTCCTGTAACCATTGGCTATTATTGGCTAAAAACTCCGTCACCAGAGTTGACCACTAGCTCAAACGAACTTTCTTACTTTTATTAGCTATTGTAACACAGCTAAACATTGGTACTTACATAAATATATAAGGTGAACAACGAGATAAATTCTCGTGTGCATTGCTCATATGCATTTCTAAATATGAATATTATTGTTATTTCAAAAGTATAAAAAAACCCATTTTATCAAAATACGTGTGATTGCAAAATAAATAAAATATACCTACTTGCATAGAAATAATCAATCGAGCGAGCGAAGCGAGCTAATCCTTTAATATTTACCAAGTGTCTACTGGTACAAAAAGAGTGGCCACGTTTACTATCCAGCAGGTATTGTTGAGTTTTCAAGTACCTAGGTAAACAATCAACTTATTATAAGTAATATTATATCTACAGTATGTAGGTACATTACCTAATACATCACCCCAACAATGGTCACGTATTGTCCTTGCTCGTATTCCCGATAGCGTTGTAGAGCACGCCGATATAAAATTACAAAGTCAATAATAATAACAAAGCTTGTGATAATGCTGATAGTTTATGCAATTGTAACAGAATCCTGCTGATATCATCCAAGCAGCATGTGATCATCGGTACGGAAACCATGCACGGCAATTTGGGTACTTATCGATCGAGCGAGCGAAGCGAGCGAAGATCTTAGTGGCAAGTTAGGCGATTTTGCTTTGTATGTTTGTATGTTTGTATGTTTGTATGTTTGTATGTTTGTATGTTTCATTTTTATGTTCTCGCATAACTATCGAACCGCTTATCCAATCTGTATGAAACTTGATAGGTCAATAGGTTGTACTATGGAAATTTGCTGTGGAGCGTATGAGCGTAATCGATGAAGGGGTTGTAAAGATATGGGGTTCCCAAGGGGGTAAATTTTTTTTAAAGTTACCCAATTATATTGAGTGGGGTGTCATATGAAAGTACTCAATATATACATTCCAAAATGGTTTTTAGTTTTCTTCTAGGTTCTATAGTTTTTGAAATACAGTGAAAAAGAAAAATGATGAAAACCAATTAACGGAAGTATGGAGAGAGCTCCCGTTTCATAGAGTTTCGATGTATTTATAGGTCTAGTTATTTTACGAGAAAGAGTGTGGCATCGTTGTGGTTTGGTTTGCAATGATTTTAGTTGCTACTTGATATTTTTTATTGATAAAGATTAAAAATAAAAGCCGTGTTGGCCGAGTGGAAGTGTTCGACTTTCGATTCATAGGTCGTAAGTTCGAACCCTGGCCGTGCTCATCAATGGATTATTTCGATTAGAAAAATTTAAATGCACATTAACACGAACTCTAAACGGTGAAAGAAAACATCGTGAGGAAACCAGTTAACTTTCTAATAGCGGCGATGGGCTTGCAACCTGTCACGTATGCAAATACTAACTCCTGCAAATAGTGGGCTGGGCATGTACCAAAATTATAGAGGGAGAGGGAGAGAGAATTGATTTTCTCATACATTTTGTATTGAACTGCTGTTTTAATAATTTCTCGAACTAAGAGGCCTTCCCTGAGGCGCGGTACGAAGTTCGCGGGGTCAACTATTGAATAAGTATAAAAAAATAGACATGACTTAATGTATTGCATTAACGTAGGTATAGGGGTAGTCAGAAACAATTCCAAATCTAGGCTATCAACGCAACGGTGCGCGAGATCTCAGTTCGGGGCGAACTACTAGTTTATTAGCAACAATGCAGGCCTGTGAACTAAGTCATTAGGGATTACCACTCATAATTAATCCACTTATACTTATCCTATTATCGATATTTTTTTTTTAATACCAACTCACGAAACAATATCAATGTTAGGTAGGTATTTAAGTAAGTTAGAATTTCTAAACATTAAAAAAAACTGGGTTTCAAACACAATAAGATTTTCAAGGTCTGAGTACCTCAGTAGTAGTGAAATTGTCGTGATTTCTAGCTATGTACGTAGCTTCATCGTAGCCCGCCCAGCAGTAACTATGCACCGGTAAGTTTTCTCAGCTTTCCGTGCATCGCCCCACCCTCGCGTGGGGCGTGAAAGCACTGCGGTCGTGCGCGGGCGCCGCTAAGTGTGTCACCGGGGTCGACGAACGCCGGCCTAGACCCACATCCCGCAATTGGGCCACAATCAGCGACAGTACACAGAGAGCATTGACCCCACGCGGTGAAATGCCCATCTCACTTTACACTCTTTCTCTCGACGTCGCGAGGCGCGGCTTTCCCGAACACGGTCTTCCACGTGACGCACCGCAGCCCACACCTGAGACTATCTCTATGTTTACAACTCCATACATGCATATTGGAATGTTTGCCCATTCGATAAATAAGTGAGAGCTCGTTGAGATTGAATATGATCAGTAAATATTGCCTAAATTAAGTAAATACCTTTGTAATTTTATGAATATTATACAAACAAGAAACTATTCTACCACTATTCAATCCAGTAGCCTACAAATACCTACTAATAGAAAAAATATTCTGATATAAAATTATTTAACACGCATCGAACATATCTTACATTGTAACTTATAATAACCAAGCGGTCGTATTACTGACACATTGTAAAAGAAAATGATATGCATGATTATTATAACGAGCAGAAACCTGTCATTTCACTGACATTCATAAAGATAATAGCACACATTTTTAGTACATCAGGACCAAGAGGTAAAAACTTTCATAAATAAATCAACTTAAAAAACATATAAAATGCATTGCATTTATTTTTCCTTTAGATTCCTTTCATTTAGGTTCATAGGTGAAAACTCTTTAACAACATGAAGTTCCCACTAGTGAGTAAGTAGTTGAATTACACCAATGTGTAAAATCAATTATCTAGCATTCAAATTACTACTAACCATGAAACCACCACCAGATAGGTACAAATCTAAGTGGTTAACACTAAGCATCTTCTTTTCAGTGGGTCTCTCAACTGTTAAAGTACCCAGCCATTTAATAACATTCCAATATATTTTGAATGCATACATTGCAGAACGAGCGTGCGCCCGACCAGCATATAATGTTTGTTTTCTCTCGCCGGCTTGCATGTGACCATCCGAACTATTCATCGGAACTCTTCGGAACTGAACTGAAGAAACTGTCATTATAGTATCTAGTAAAATCCAAGAATGTTCGATCTTCGTTCAGTTAACCACCTATAGGCTATATTCGTCAGTGAGACGGGAACATAAATGGAAAATAAAACGTTGTGTGATCTACAAAGGCATTTACTCATGCGTAGCTTGCTACGCCTCTGCTGCATGCTAACGCAGATTTGTGTGAACAATGCACGATTTTCACTTTCAGGCGAGAAAAAACAGAGTTTTTCTCGATCGTATCGAACCGAACGCATGAATCGGAACTACTCTGGTTTTAAACTGAAATTACAAGCAGGTTTCAAATATTGTATCGAAACATAATTCTAGTTTTTAAAATCAATTTTATTTAACTACCTACTCACATAGGTACTTACTTACTTTTTTTTTGTAAATACTTACATAAGTATTATTATAAGTACATAAAGACACCCAGACCCGAAAAAATATTTACAGATCGATCGTACTAAATATTTGCCCCACGGCGGGGATCGAACCGGCAACCTCCTGCGTCTCAGGCGGGTCTTCACCCACTGCGCCACAGAGGTCGTCCAACTCCAAAATAACTGTCACTACCACTTTTGTACTTCCATGGTACTTTTACGTACTTTCAGCCTGGATGTGAAAATTCACGTTCTCAACGTTATTCCTGCGTCATTAGACCCCAAAAATCATTATTATTAGGGACACAAGGAACTTAACCTCCTTTAAAATCGATACATGCACCAAAAATTTTGCATAACTATAATTTTCACAAATTATGGAGTAAATGTATAAAACACACAAATAAGGAGTAGATGTTAAACCAAAACTAGGTCAAGGAATAACCCGTTTGTATAAAAACTAATCGTTACCTACATATATTTCGAACGTTCCTCGATATTGAAAGCCGAAATTAGGTAGGTACCTTTTAAAGCACCATCTATAAAACATACCTGTGTAACGACTTGATAAAGTGTATTTACTGTCTTTATTATAATTATGTATTGCCAAATAGTGCTTGAGATCAGCATGTTTTTCAACTTTCACAATTATTATTTGAATATCTTCCAACTTGTTTTACCGGCTGAAAATGTGTATAAAGGTACCTATTAATTTCCATTCATAGCTTAAGACATGATATAACGAATCAATCGCCTTTGGATTTGATTACTAATGTTTTCTCTCCTAGGCATCTAACTCGTTATCTATTCTGCAAATCTAATACAGCAATGCTCCATCATGTTTCTAAAATTAGAACGACTATGCTCGTTGCTTTTATTTTCACTCGAGTCCGAATGATGATACATGCATACCCAGATGTGATATACCGTATCTAGTGTGGAAGCGGAGAAACAAACTAACAAGAGCGAACGGAAAAGAAAGTAAAAATGAGTGCATCGATATAAGAACTAGGCAAACGTGTGTAAGCGAAATGCAGCGGTTTCATCTAGGGAGAAAAAGTGATGCTTATGCTACTGGAAACTGTGGATTCGGAACCAGCTTGCATTGTTTCGAACAGTCTCGATGCTGCGTACCACGTATTCGTGCCTATAAACATTGCACTTTTTTCCTTCTTCACTTTCTTCCAGTGTATACTTTCTAGGCTATGGTGAAATGCCTACGCTTTCTAACGTATCATAGTGCAAGATTTCTTAACGCCTATCATTGGAAATGAAATGAAAACGAGTCGTTATTATTTCTTTTGATGATAGCAATAGTTTATTGATTTATTTGAGTAGAACTTTGACCCACTTAGGTAAGCATACATTTTATACATTGCTTATACATTACCGTAAGCTTAAAACATTCATCAATACGAAAATACATTTATTTTCATACAAAGCATGGTTATGAGGCGCACAAATTGCCTCTGTTGAATTAGATATGATTGAGCGGCTGCGAAATGAAGCCTCTCTCCACGTGTTATTGGCATTGTAAGTATCATATTTAGGTCACAGTGAAGGCTTGCTCTGGAAATCTGCATAGACGGATGTTGGTGCTATTAGATATTGTGAGTTTCTCTATCGGTGAAACTTTCGGAGTGAGCGAAGTGTGTCAGCCTGTAGGCGCATTGCATTGCCGAGCTTTGATTCGTGCACCCACGGAAATGGGTCCACGACAATAAACTACCAGCATGTCTTTGTGGGCCATCGCCGGGATCGCAACAAGCAACACACTATGCAAATAACTAGGAACTTTCTTCCGGCGGCGTCGCGAGAGGCCATTGTAACGATTTCTCCGGTGCAACCGCACGATTTTCGCCTTCCCGAAACTTAGCGTGGTCATGATACTTATTGTGTTACTTGAGGAAATTGTGTTACTGGGACACCGACCTATGAATCAGAATGCAACTTAGCTTTCATTGCTCTTATTTTAACGTAGAGCTTTGGAGTGCTTTTGGCTAGTTTCTTTTATCTCCGAGTAGGCCAAAATTTTACCGTTAGGTATTTAAATTTTTAAACGGTGGCGAATCAACTTCTGTATGATTACTTTTACAAGAGAATGTAGGTACCTACTTATTTGCTGTTTACAAAACTTTCCATAGTCATCTCTAAAAAATCATAAACATTGAAAAGCACTGAATTGTATTGTATTAGAGATTGGCAACTACTGTGTAAATAAGATTTTCTTAATGAATACATTTAAGAAAAATATTTAGTTTCTTTTGTAAGTTTCAGGTAGTTTTAATCCCAGAATACTAATAATTATAGTAAATTAAAAAAAATAGTTTTCTTTAAAAAACACTGTGTTCATAGTTTCGTAGTGATTTCTTCTTCAGGTAGAGATGAGATGATTAGGAAGAATTGAAAAGGCGATCGTCGAAAACCACTTTTATTAGATTAGTTTAAAACGTGCCAGGTCTCAGGAATATTAATAATCGTAATGTAAAAAACTGTATTGCATGAAAAAATATTAAGTTTTTATTTATGTCATGATTTCTTGTTCAGCTAATTAGTTTTTCCCAATAATTAATAATAGTTAGTAGATAGGTAAGTATTATACTTACTGAAAAAAAAAAAATTCGTAAAAAATATTTCTTTCATCATCGGGATTTCTTTTTTTTAGCTTTTTTGACTGTAATACTTATTTGGAGAGGCGGTCGTTGATGACCACGACCCGCGCAACAAGGCGAGAGGCGGCCGGCATCGGCATGGACTCAGGCGCACGCTTGCTGCGCTAACCTACTTGCAGAGCGTTGATCTCTTTGTTTGTAAACATGGCGGCGGCCCGCGCACCAAGCCCTTTCGGATATTCATTTTTACGATTAAGTATGTGTATTTCTTACGGAATTTCTAATCTGCAATCGAGTGAAAATAAACACATGCAGATACGCGCCTAAAGCGTTTACAATATTCGGGTATTTTCGATTTAAACACGGTGAGAAAGCGTACAATAGGGCCGGGATAATTCATAAAAAGATTAAGCGGAATAATCGTTAATTAACTGTTGTTTTGTTGTTAAAAAACCTACAATAAAAGTGTGTGTTTTAATTACCTAAATGACCGTATTATGTTTTATACATGCTTTAATTTGATTTTCATTAGCATAAGCGAAATTGGTGTTGGACATTCAACTCTAGTTTATTAGTGCACATAATGTACTTATTTTTAACTAATTTTTGTTTTCTCTTTAAACATGAACTTTGTTAAAATGTTCATTTGAATCGATATATTTTTGTATGTGAAGCGGGATTTGTTTTATATTTGTCTGTCGTGGCGTGTTGTGTGACGCATCAGAATGGTATTTATTTTATACATTTTTTATACATTTCGTATGGTGAGATCTTTATATTTGCGTATCATGAAGTCACGGAACGTGGCGCTTTAATAATCGTGGCACTGTAGTTCTAATCGCACTAATTGTATGGATCTAAAACCAATACTTCTGGCTCATCACGACACACTAAAACACATTAACTTTTAAATATGCTGGATTGTGGATCAACGCGAGACACAATTGATTTTTTATTGTGTCTGGAATCCTGCCACAGGAAAGGTTAATGTAATTCTGGTTATGCACAACCCAATCTCAAACGCGCACACTTCGTTTTACTTTTTATTTACTGTACGATACAAACGTTTATCGCAATTTTCTGATTGCTCGTGCTCGTTGAAAGTTCGGTTTGCTCAGCAAATATTGCAGTTCGTTTAGCACGACACTCGAGCCGACTCTCCTTGCGAAGGCAAGGTAGGTAACAACAGTGCATGTGATACGACCTCAATACATGGATATTTATTCACAACGACGCCTCTACATGACTTGCCGAGCATTAAATGATCCTATCATTGCTAATGGGATAAATGATGCTCTCTTCGATCTGATAGGAATACGTAGGTGGGTTTTATTTAATTGTTTATATTCTCTATGGCAGCTATGATGCGACAGTAGTACGAGTAATTCATCCAAATTCAAAACATATATCAAAGCACTTCTTCTATGATCCATGTACAAGTAGGTAGGTACTACACAAAATTAGTAATTAGCCTCGCTCGAACGAGAGTTTTATTAAAACATATTATGAGTTTCTTTTCTATGTATTTATTCGAGGGAGGTTACGTATTGATGTCACGAAAATTACAAGACAGATTTTTGAAATCCATAGGAACGTTTGACAGATTTTTGATTTCTTTTTTTTCATAATACAGGAATTCGAATTCCATAAATTCTTAAGCCAGATTTTCATTTGTTTTTTTTTTACAAGACAGAAATACAAAATACATCTAAACATTTTCCAGAAATTTGAACATCCAGATAATTCACTTTACCGCATGTTTGTTTTCCATATAATTTGTTTTCCATATATTTTGTGATCCCGAAAAATCATGGTTCAGGAAAGACCTATTACAAAATTATGTATTCAATCTTTCTAGTAATCATTCAGAGCGTTATAAATACTAGGTACCATAAAATTAAATGACCGATGTCCATTATGTAGCTTGAAGTACTGTAGGTAGATATCTATTAAATATTGTACCTAGTTACTTTTTTTTTATTACCTTTAACATTTCCTAACTAATTTCGTGCTAAGTAACCTCACCAAACACTTTTGGCAAATTATCAAAGTTTAACCTAAATCTTCCATCCATTTCGAATTTGTGACGGCTGCGGCGCTTCGGGAAGTGCAGCCCCTCCGCCCTTACGTAACAAAACGCGGCATCAGCACGAGCCTTCGCAGCTTCGGCTGTTTGGTCGCCACCTTCGGCGGCGACCAGCCTCAGCCGCTCCAGCTCATGCTGGTGCCGCGTTTTGTCACAGCGGGCGGGGGCTGCATCTCCCTTCGCGCCTCCGAGTTCATAAAAACACTCTAGGGTAGGACAGACAAGACTACGTGGAAGTCGGGGTGGGCAGATTCGGTTCTGAGACCGATAATAACCTAAAAACGTTTCGGGTAAAAATGTAGTATTAAGAAGCAGGATTTTGGGGAGGTGGGGGTAGGAGGGGGGAGAGGGGATTCCCCCTCCCCCCTGGTACCACTCCCATTACAAGGTAACGCACCGTTCTGGAGATAATCAAATTATTGCTTTCAAATACAAACTGGTAAAAATTGGTAAAAATTTAGTATTTGGTACCTAACAGTATTTCGGGGGGGAGATCCCCCACCCCCCTGGTACCACTCCCATCACAAGGTAACGCACCGTTCTTGAGAAAATCAAATTATTGTAACCTAACCTAACCTTTTTTTTTTTTTTAGAAAGTGTTCGCTTCGCTTGCTTTTTTGTATACAAACCTAACCTAACCTACAGCATGCCCTGTGTCGGATCTGATTTAGTTTCTCATTTAGATGTTATGGGGGTTTATGCGAGCAGATTTTGTGGGTGGGCTCGCTTCGCTCGCTTTTTTATATACAAACCTAACCTAACCTACAGGGTTCCCCGTGTCGGTTCTGATTTAGTTTTTCTTTTAGATGTTATGGGGGTTTATGCGAGCAGATTTTATGGGTGGGCTCGCTTCGCTCGCTTTTTTATATACAAACCTAACCTAACCTACAGGATGCCCTGTGTCGGATCTGATTTAGTTTCTCTTTTAGATGTTATGGGGGTTTGTGCGACCAGATTTTGTAAGTGGGCTCGCTTCGCTCGCTTTTTTATATACAAACCTAACCTAACCTACAGGGTGCTCCGTGTCGAATCTGATTTAGTTTCTCTTTTAGATGTTATGGGGGTTTGTGCGACCAGATTTTGTGGGTGGGCTCACTTTGCTCGCTTTTTTATATACAAACCTTTTTTTTTTTTTTTTTTTTTATTTACAGCTTAAAAAAATCTGCATCCAGACTTCCAACTACGCCGAGGGACGTAATTGGGGTGTGTGAGGTTGACCAACACTGGCCGACTCACTAAAAACAAAGCTGGTGGCCGGCCTCTCTGCAAGATGAGGGACTCCGGGATCTCCATACGGAACGCACCGGTGACCCTCCTGCAGCTTGCCTCGAGCACAGTCCCGGTAATGGCACCCACAGCCACGCCCGGCACCCGCGCACATGGCTGTGACACCACATGCGCGGAGCTCACGACGACACTGGCCAACCCGGTGTCGCCGCCCTCCCGGGATCTGCATAATGAGCAGCCAGAGCCCTCGCCCCGACCACCCGCAGACCCGAAAAGCCCCCTGTATGGCAGGGGGTACCACTCGCCCCCTCACGGGGCAGGCGGATAGGGCTGATGTTGCCACCAACCCGTTGCCGCCCCCATCCCGAGCGGGTTCGGCCTCGCTCCGAACCCACTCAGCGGCCGGTGTCCTGCCGCCAGTTGTAATTTTTTAAAGAGGTTTTCTTCCTCCTACAACCCAGCTAAGGGCTCGTCGCATCACACAGGTGTGCTCAGCAACTTGCCCTTCCACTCGGCTGCGTTGAACGGGGTGACGCGAGTAGAGGGTTCGCATATCCAATTTCCGCTTGCCAACTACTTTTATTGTGGTTATCAGTAAAGAAACTGGTCACCTTATTCCAGTAAATGGTAATTTTAAATTAAATATAACATACACAAGGACATACACATTTGCAAAATTTTATTTTATACTTAAACAACAGTGTAGGAGTACGACTATGTAGACTTTAAGCGGTTAGCACCTGGTCACGAGTGTATTCAAATTATTGTAAAATATTTGACCATCTGTAATTCTCTTCTGTTTTTCTTATAAAATATAATTAAGTATCTTAATCAAGACCATAATTTGAATAATTTTATTATGTCCAATTGGTTTAACGTGCAGTTGTGTATCCAGTTAAAAAGTGGTAGGTATAGATACTTAGTTAATAAGTTGCGAGTGATATGTGTAACATCGATCTAAAATGCAATCTAACGAGTGACCGCCAAACGATCTCGACCCTCACGATTAGTTTCATTACGTAAAGCCACACCTCATGGCCCAAGAGCGATCCCTTCACATTGTCAAGGGTCATTGAACCGGTAATATTCTGCTATTCCTTCGAAGAATGCAAGGACATCGATGGACCGCTGGCGAGTGATCCGACCCGATCGCCGCCTGCTAGCCTCACTGCCCTTTGTCTCTCCATCGACGTACACCCCCTTACTTATGAAAGATGTTTAAAGTTGAACACTGGTTGAACAACGTCCTGTCTCTGTTTGTCACTATCCACAAATAAAGACAGGACGTTGTTTAACCAGTGTTTCACTATAAACAGCTTTCATAAGTAAGGCCCACAGACTCTATCCGCTTGTGAATGCAAAGGCGTGTTGCGTGATCACTGTGTACAACAAACACACAAATATTTCGAAATTACCTTTTAAATGCTACACCTCGACATCGTACTTTGTAGACAGTCAATATAAGCTTATTTTAAGCACATAACAATGTTTTCATATCGTACCGAAATTCCATACCTAGACGGGTTGGTTGGTTTGTTGGATGAACGAGTTAATGAAACGGAAATCTTGCAATTAAGTACCTACTAGTATTTACGCGATATTTGTGTACGTCGAAATTGACAATAATTCAAACTCAATTATATTCGAAGTCAAAGTCCTGGGGCTGATAAGCACAATAGACTTTGACATTGAATTCGGAGCTGAATTAAATCATGCAGTCACGAACCTTGAAATTGCAGTAATGTAGGTACCTCAAATGCACCTGCCGGTGACTACAGTTGCTTAATTAAAACGAGCCCAAAATTATGTATGTGTTATAGGTACTTACTTAAAATTATTTTTAGCTCACATTTTTCATGTTTAATCTTTAAATAGCCTGCTCATCGATGCACAATATTCCAGGAATTTCTCGACTATTGTGCAACAGCTGCAAACTAAGGGTAAAAGCCTCGAATACGTTGACCCACGGCGCGACTGGTCGACCACCACTTTTGCGGGAATTAAAAATAAAAGAAAGAGGACGAATGCATGGGATGCAGGCATTCTAGACGTACGGGTGTAGCGGCGCAGGCGCACTTGCGGACAAAAAGGAATAAAATAATGTAGAAAGTACAGTGGCCTGGGGTGATTGGAGTGGGCGACCTGAAGCTCGGCCGGCGACTCGCTCTATGCACTATTATAGGCGATGGATAATTGTACTGAATCGATTGAGCCGTCTGCTGCCTCCTTGACAAGGACATCTCATTAGAGATTCCTTTGAACGTTGGATGATTCAAGTGCCTCTCAATGTATGATTATTTTTCCTAGTAAGATTTCTCTAGAACACTTTAGGCTTTATATCCCTATTTGACAGAGTTGAACACCTGTTTTATCCTCAATTCTCCGAGAATTTACGATCATTTAAAGATTGTACAAGGGAAAATTCCGCTCCAATTCAAGGTTGTGTACTAGTACCTGACTCAGACGACTTTCGAATGTGGGAAAGGAAATAGTACAACAATTATCTTTTCTCATAACTGGAAGCGGATTTTACTTTTGGATTGTCCATTCGGATGAATTTAAATGTTATTTAGGTACATACTGGTAGTTGAGCGGGCGTCCACCTCTGGTTAACCTTGCTTTGTCCAATAACACCGGCCGGAGATACTTACCTTAAGTTATGTCGGTGTGTGAATTTATTTATTTATTTATTACATGTAGCATATAACATTACAGTGTAACTAGATCGTTATATCTATTGAAATTTGAAATTGAAAATGGAATTGAAAAAAAAAGAGATGAAAAAAAATACTTATTAGATTCGTGCTAGTGATGTCACGGCAGTGTATAGTTTGGATATTTAACAATAGCCCTGTGACTTGACAATCAACCGGGCAGCAAGCAAATTAATGTAGATTAAAAAAATCACCTAGCAAACGGCTTTTTTAAATGCTTTTTCATCGAGTAGTTGTGAGCTACCCTGAATGTTTCAGCCGGAGAGCTAATCGGGAAGTGCTCGAAATTTAAGTTGCATTTCACGCTAAGGACTGATGGCCAACGTCTGACTGAAGACATATTATTTTATAAAAACACAGTGTTACATTTACGAAATTTTGGTTCATCAGAAAAAAATTATAATAATAGGTTCAGAGATATCAGTAAACATTTTAAGATCTGTTTTGAATTGTCTAGGTGTCGTAGACCAAAAACAGTAGGTCTCGCACTTATTTAGAGAACATCTGTGTTTGTTTCGTACGAGTAGCGAGATACGTTATTTATGCTTTAATAACGCTAAGTGGAGTCATTTACTAACGTACTTGTACAAAAGTCCTTACCTACTTGATTGATTGAACTCAGCTGCTTTCCAAATGTGGAAGCTGTTGTCCTTAACTGAGAAGATTGTTTGTGGCGGAGGCTATTTTTAGATTGCTCCAATATTAGTTTTAATTATTGATACTTCTATATCGATCGGTATTTGTTGTGCTTTGTTGTAGGCCGGTGACATAATTGATGGATCCTGCCCCCCTAGCCATATTACACTATCTATCGTCGCTGTAGAATAGAAACACTTCAAAATGTATAGGATTTGACGTTTCAAGTAGATGAGTCACGTGGTCAGAACGTCAATTATTCTACAGCGACGATAGATCGTTCTACAGCGACGATAGATCGTGTAATATGGCTAGGGCCCCTGGTTTTCCGATGTTTTTAAACATTATTTTTTGTTTTCCTGATCCAAAATCTAAAATGCACAAGGGGCAAAATAAAAATTAAAGAAAAACTTCCTTTGTTGCATTGTTGCTTGTAAGCTCCATGTTCCATTCTATGTAAGCTTAGCAATTTGCTGCATTCTCGAGGTGCATTTCTGTTCATCACTTTAAAGATTCTCGTCAGAACCTTACCAAATTTTTATGAGACCGCATTGGGAACCCTTTCAAACAAAAAAATGATCATCAGAATCGGTCCACAATTGACGAAGGTAATGGTGAACATACATACAGTCGAACATTAACCTCCTCCTTTTTTGAAATCGGTTAAAAGTCCTCTCGTTTCGTTAGAAGGTAAATTCTAACAGATGATGGCACATATGTATCGAAATTGAAAATCAATAAATTGACAAACTAACAGAATTTTCCTTATAATTTGTAAGTAAATAATACATAAATATACCTAATCAATTTTAAACAGAAGTTCGATAATCTCATTAATTCACTTATGACTCGATAACGCGAGTCAAAGTTCACTATTTCACACCCCCAAATTAGGTTCCTGCGTAGCAATTCATTCAATGGATCTTTGTTGCAATTGCGTCACGTAACATTATTCTATAGTTACTTATAGCGGCACGTGGTGCTAATGTTTGTCAGAATGGTCGTGCATTAGTGGGTAGTGAGTAGATCGTTTGGCCGCACTCACTGACAAAACAGGCAGAAAATAAATACTTAACTTAAAAATAATAATTTAAAATAAGTGTATTATGGACGAAAGTTTGACTTCTGCCCTAGCGTTTGCTAGTACGTTTTGTTCATTGAATTCTAATTTAACCACCATGTTTAAGCGCACTGTTAGGTCGTTGTGTTAACGAAACCATCAATTTTGGCTCTAGATAAAATTTCAGCCAGTTGAGTTTATCTACGAAGACAGCCTTCTACTGCTGCAATTATCATATCTATCAGAGAACATATCACTTTAACGCAGAATCTATAAATACATATTGGTGAACATTTTACACAACGCACTATACTAGAATGCACCTCTACGACAAAAAAATTGGAACGTTACATTATTATCCGAAACTTGTGCTATGAGTTGCGAATATGAATAGGCGCATCCGATTTGGACGTTCCAGTTAGTTTGTCCTCTGTTTGCAATGCACCTGCATTCAGCGTAAATGCGAAGTGTTCAGTGATCGTTATGATTGGTGCGATAACAGGCTGCGCGGACGCTGACCGGCCTTCACTCGCGCGCGCCCGCCGCGCCGCGCCTGCCGGGCGAGCGCGACCTCGCCCGTTCGGCTCACGCTCGAGCTTAGGCTTTGAAACGACACGTGAAAAATCTTGAGGCCTTTTTAAAACCTTTTAGCATATCCGTCACATCTATCAACACTTGGGGAAAATTTTGAGGGCATTTTTAAATGATCGTTAGATATATCTATCTAGGTACTTCTGAATAAGCTATTCTATATACCTACAGCTTTGGTATTTCAGATGGCCGATACGAGTATGACCCGCCTTATGTTCAAAATTAGACTTCGAAACTAAACGTAAGAAATCTGAAAAGACTTCGTAGATCGTACTAGATCTTAGGCCGACCTTATAAATTTGGAATGCCTTTCTGAAATCAGTCTGAATTTTAGAATCTGAATTTCAGCAAGCTGCCTCACAATGTCTTCGTGTTCCTCGGCTTAGGCAAATGACTTGGATGAAATGAAATGAAGGGTGGCTTTCCACCGTTATTAAATTTTCCCTTCACAAGTCGCAACACGTCTAGCCGTTACCACTCGCAGTGTCAACTGAAATAATTGAGAGTCTGACTGATTCCGGTGTGGCCACACAGTCAATCAATCAGAATCTGAAATAATCTGTGTGTGTGTGTGTAGGCTTAGTTACCTATAGAATCTGAATTCAGAAAGAAACTCCGGATGTATGTAAGTATAAAATGGAAGCATGAGGAAAATGGAATATTAAAAAATCCAAGCTGATGATAAGCTCGGTAGATATATTTATAAACTAATTCCAACCGGTACAGTTGGGCCGACGGATCTAGGCGTTCGCGAAGTCAGGCTTTTCGCTGCGCAGTAGAAAATTTTGTATGAAAAAGTTGCACTGCGCATCGAAACGGCTAACTTCACGAACGCCGAGATCCGTTGGCCCTACTGTACAGCTTGAATGAACTACATACGATTCATTTAAAAATACCCTCACAAACTCTGCAATGCTGTTTCGCTCGCACGACTGCTTTAATTGCTCTCTCTATCCTTGTCTATTAGCAACTTCAAGGTGCGTTAGAGATGATGTTCCGCGCGGCACTGAGGGCAGGTTTGTCCTCAGGACTCAGTTTAATAGGACCAGGCATTTTCTTTCACTTTTCTTTCAAAAACATCATTGCTCACAAATTCTTTTAAGTAGGTAATCGACCCTAATTTTGGCCCCCCACCATTTATTATCACTCCTTTGATTTATCCTATTTATTAAGAAACAACCGAATCTCACAGTGCTTCAACTTATCGAAATCGATGAAAACAATCACTAGTTACAATATTGACAAACCAAATAACGAAAAATAAAGATAGTGGCGTCGGTACAACAACATTAATAAAATGTCTTGATTTGAGCATGGAGAAACTATGTTTTTGCTAAGGTAAGAGCTTTCTTAATTTTATCGAATCTAAGTTTATCAGGGGGTTTTACTTTGCTATACTTAGTTTTGAAATCATTTCAACACATATTATTCGAGCTTCCTGAGCACTAATTTTTAAGAATTAAGTACATTGTTTTCGTTGTTTTATTGCAGGGCCAACATTTGGTACAGCAAAATTAGTTTTTTCCATTTTATTGGCATTGATGACAATAATTGGTATTTCTGAGATTTCTATGAGTAGACCAATCATCGACACTAAGCCAATGTTTATGCATATGTCTGCTAATAATTGGTCTAACTAATGAATCAAACAAGAAAAAGAGGAATTTCAACAATATCAGCCAAACAACAGGAAATTAGGAAGGAAACAACAAAAGAGTAAACAAGTGTAACGAAACTTGTGTTACCTAAAAAGTTAGGTACTGTGGAAATAACCTTAACTCATTTAAAGAAGACTGTAATCCGAATGAAAAACAAGACGAAAAAAAGAAAATGATAGTGACTATGTTAATGTTATAACAGACAATTAATGAAACCAAGCAAAACAAAATACTGCATCTCAGCTATAGCTAAAATAGAGAATTTTTAGACTGAGTTTGATGACAAGAATGAAGAAAAATAAGAAATAAATCTTTACGAATGTATTTGAAGCTCTCTTTAAGCGATTTCTTTTAATTTACTTAACAGTTAGAAGTGCCAATAAATTGGTCCAACTTGTGCCAGTAATTAGTCAAAGTATGCCAATAATTGGTAAAATCATTTTTTTAAATAAACCGCAAAAAAATATATACAAAACTGTGTTTAAGTGCGTTTCCCATGTATTAAAAACATCAATTAACTTTCATTCTATCATTTTGACAACTTTTTTTTGTTCGCCACACATAACAAAGACAGTTATCATGATTTAAGTACATCAAGATCCTTAAAGGGCCAATAATTTGGGGTTTTACCCTATATAAAAATAATAGTTACTATTGAAATTGGTGAATATGACTGGATTAAGGAAATTCCCAGTCTTAATGGTAGGTATTGCAAGAACATTGTTGCGTTAAAAACTTACGACTAATTAGAAACGAAACGATTTTAAACTACATTTTTGTTATCGACGCGGAAAAATCATAGTTTCAAGGAAAACCCATGAGTCAGGGTAATTGCAGAGGGGAATGACATCATTATCGATAAAGGTAAATTCATCAAAGGCCGTTCACCTTCTATTGGCATAATAAAATGCAACTGCATTTTGTAGGCGAAATGTTACTGACCTGAGATTTTCACAATACCTCAGGTCAGTAACTAGTTTAATTTTCTTGTAAATAAAGAAATGCAGTTGGCCTTTAGGGCTTTTAGTTCTTAAGCCATGACGTAAGCCTTTGGCTGGCTTAAAACTAGGCTTAGTTTGTCACCAGACTTAGCGATTATAATCTCAGTCAGTCACAACATTTAGTTTTCTCTTGAATAGCTTATTTGAATGCTGAAGTTTGAAATTTGCGATAAACTAGCCGTCGTCTTCATACAACTAGATATCACTGGTCTTATTTTAGGATCGAAAAAGGTATATGAATAAAATCCAAAAGTATTTCAAACGATTTTTTACTAAGGTACTGTAAATAACTCAGGTTTTAAAAACAGTGTGATAATTTATACAATGCTTATGTTAAACAAACATGTAGCTGCAGGCTAAAACGGACTTAGGTACCTACTTCAAACTGCATTCCAGTACATAGCAACTTGGTTGCAAACAATAACGTTTAGTTTTAGAAAACTTTGCCAAAACTAAAAGTAGGCAAAATCTATTTAACAATAGTATCGCACTAGACTAGTTGATGGTTTATTTACCATGGAATGTAACTAAATCCCGATAGGTACTAAAATAAACTAGATAAATTAAATGAACACTTGTAATTCCTTATCAAGCTACCTACATGTAACGCAACAATCATGAGATCACACACAACAGACAACACTCTCACAAGTGGAACCCACTAATAAATAATCGAATAAAAACTACATTTATTTTGGTACTAAAGCTTACGCGGTAAGACCTATCCTAAACTTATCATAAATGTGATTTATCGAGCATTACAATGATACATGCATTCTAATACTGCAGACGCACAAATCATAATCTCAACGATGGGAAATTTAATTAGGTACCTAACCTTCTGTTACTATTAAAATTGAACACTTTATGCACAGCCTCGACCGCCGCGACAGCGACGTCGTCACTTAAATATTAATGACTTAAATAAACGGTCTTCGATGCGCTCTAAAACGAGTGATCTTTAAATACTGGTGGGTGTGTGGCGCAGGCGCTGCGGCGCTAGTGCGCGCCGACGTGTCTCAGGTGCGGGTGGTCGGGCGCGCTCGGGGCCGTTCGGGGGATGAACTGCACGCGGAACGCCTCCGGAGATATCGTGGCGCCGACCGTGCCTTCCAGCGACGGCAATGCGTCTCCCGGCACCATCTGCACGTCGAACTGGTGCATGATGCACGCGAAGAACATGAACATCTCCATCCTCGCCAGCACGTCTCCCAGGCACATCCTTCTACCGACTCCGAACGGCATGAAGAACTCCGGCCGTCTAATCTTACCGGTGCCGTCGATGAACCTACTCGGGTTGAACTTGTTCGGTTCGTCCCATAAATTCGGGTCCATGTGCACGCAGTTGATGAGTGGTACGACTTGAGATCCCGCTGGAATTTTGTAGCCGTTTAGGTTGACATCCCTGTTAAAAAAAATAAAACGGTTAAGAACCCGAATCAGCAAAAAAATAAGACTATAAAATGATACTTTATTGAAACGGAAACTTACTTTGTAGGCGAGTGTGTGGTAGCCAGCGGAACGATACTGGACATGCGCAGAGTCTCCAGAATCGTAGTCTCGGTATATGTAAGATTGGGCATATCTTCGATGGTGGGCAAGCGGTCCCTACCGATCACTGAGTCAATTTCTTCCTGAACTCTCCTCTTGACGTGGGGGTTTCTGAGCATGAATACCAACATCCACATAAGAGATGATTTGATTGTTTCCATGCCGGCTGAGAATAGATCACCGAGGATCTGTTTTATTTGTAGTTCTGTAAAAAAACAAACATTTTAGAATTATGGTTGATAAAAAACTTAATATGTAAATAGAATCAAAAACTAATACTCAGTTAAGAGTTTTCGTGGTTCGTGTCTGATGAATTTGTGTTTTTATTTTTTATTGGCTTACCATGATCTCTGCCTTCGAAAAGTTCACCCGCCCTGCCTTCAAGCTTAGCCTTCTCGATCTCGATTAGATACACATCTATAAGGTCTCTTGCATTGTCCAAGTCCAAAGTCTCACGGTGCTCATCGATCAGCGTTTGGTAGAAAGCGAACATTTCTTCACGGTTCTTCGCCACTTTTTCTTGCGCCTGAGCTTTTCCCGGCAGATACTGCACAAAGATTTAGTAAGTTAAATATTGTTACCAACACACATCAAAAATTAAATATATTTTACAATATTTCTTAAATTTTTTAACTCATCAGGTACTTACATTGTACAGAGGAATATATTCTCCATAGTGGACTTCACCAAACAGCCTCATGCCCTCTTCTATTAGATGGTTAAGGCGTTCAAATCTTGCGTCGCCATGGTTGAATCGCACGGACATGGTGATGCCGCAGATAACGTTGGACACGCCTAACGCTAGTAGGGGGTTTGCGTCTACAGGGGCGCCCTCTGCCCGGTGGATGTTTGCGATCAACTCGCGTACTTCATTCTAAACGAAAAAAAATATTAGTCATTTACTTCTCAAAATTGACAAAAAAAAAAAGGCAAGGTAAAGTAAATGTTAGTGAAAATTTTAGTTTTATGATTAAAACAAACCTTAATTCTTCCTTCCATAACTTTCTTGCCGTTTCCCATGTAGGTCATGCCGAACTCGCGTAGTTTGTCGTGCAAGAAGCGGCGCTGGCTTTTCCAGAGTCGTCCCTCACTGTTGATGATACCTGTACAAAGGGAGGCGGGTTAGCGAGGGCTCGAGTGGGCGGCGCACGCGCAACGGGAGGGCCTACTGCGTGCCGCCCACATACACAATGTGCATGCTTTCATTAGGCTAATATTCAAACCTATTTACTACAAAATATTATTTGAAAACATTAATTTACTGTAAAATTTAAATTAATATTATTAAAACTTAACCTTTTATTAAAACTTAATAATTATAACTTTTGCATTTTTACTAAATTTGCTGGATCTGAAACTTACCGAGACCATCCAAAGTATGCATAAGAGGGGTGCTGGGGCGGCCGGTGAACTCTTCGCGGCGGAATGCCTCTCTGATGAGCTTGTAGTCACTGAGCACAACCGTGAGCTGGTTGCCGAGTCTTGCCGAGAAGAGAGCGCCGTAGTTGCGAGCGAGCTCGAGGAAGGCTTTGTGCCGCACGCCTAGGAAGGGCAGGTAGCCGACGACGGGCGGACCCCATGGCCCCGGAGGCAGCTTGCGTATCTCCCGCACCAGCGCCATCAGCCTCGACACCGCCACCACGGTCCCCGCCAGCACCACCAGCGGCAGAGATATTCGCGCGCCACAATAATTGTACACTTGCCATAGTCCCCACAACAACTTCGAGTTTGATAGCATCGTAAGCATGTTTATTTTTTGATAATGTCTATTTAATCGTGAACGAAACGTAACATGAGTACGCGAACATAAATCGCAACAGTGCGATGCGGTGAACGTTGTGATTATAAGTATATCGCGTGCGAGCGACGTCTGCGCACTGGCGCGGCGCGGTGTGGCCTTGCGAATAAATACAGGCAGCAGCTCCAGCGCAGGGGTGGCACACGCGCCGGCCCGGCCCACCGGCCTGCGCCTGCGCCTCTCTCTGAAGCCTCGCTCGGAAAAGCGGTTTCCGCCGGCCGGCGCTACGACGCGTAGCACATCCGTAGACCACTCGCGTTTTAACAGTTTTTACCTGATATTCAAACTACACCACTTTACGTTACCCATGAAATATTTGTATTTAAAGATGTAACTTCCTAATCAAATAAAAGGAAAATTATTAAAAAAAATTACAGTTATAAGTAGGATGTACATGGTTTTCGATTTGTAATTTTTTCATAAAAAGATCACAATCAGGGTAGGTACCTATTATTATGTGTAAACGAATATCGATAAAATAATGTAGAGCAGTAGTGGTCAGAGAAAGTGGCATTGCTTAACTGAGCACTTAGACACGCTTCTTCAAGTCCCTTAAAACCTATGAGTCAAAGCATTGTGATAAGACGTTTACTTGAACAATATAGAGCCCTATAGAAACATTGTCTCTTTTATATATAATTTGTCAACAAAAGACTTCAGTAATTAGATATTTTTTAAGTAATTGATGACAAAAATATGACACGGCATCCGAGATATTTTACACTTTGTTGTAAGTAAATACAATTTCAATAGTTAGTTTTCAATTTCTTCAATTTAAGCTGAATAAGCTTAAGTTAATTGCATGTCTGGATCTAATAAAATTTAACTCTGGTTGACCTCAGTTCGATTATTAATATTGGTAGAGAGCGTTTCCACAGGGCGTCGGTCGGGACGAATTTTATTCCGTATACTGTTCCGTATGAAATTAAACGGACAAAGTTCATGAAAAAGATGAAAAGGCGTTTTTCATAAACTGAACTATAAAAATATGAAAGACGAGACATAAGTTACATCGCTCGGTCTAGTGGCCAAAGTAGATGACAAAGTTTTTAGACGAATCGGTCACTGTGGATAAAGCCAAATATTTGCATCTTTTTAAACATATTACACATAAAAGAATTGCGGTGTAAACATGCTTTCAAACATACCTACTCGTAGATATATATATTTTCGTACTCGCCTATAAAGCCCTTTATTTTGATATCCCACTCAAGGGAGTTGAAAAAATTTTTTTTAACACATTTAAGCACAATGAAGCCCATCTAATCCGCCATTTAACTTTTTAAATAATTTTATGTACGCAGTGACACGCGCTCTAATGACGTATCATTTATCAATATCGGTTGAGCCATTGAGTAGTTACGAACGGACATAGGAACGGATACATACATACAGGTCAAACACATAACCCTCCTTTTTGGCACCGCAGTCGGGTAAAAAAATATTTTTTTATCTAAGTATATGTATGTTCTATACGACCGCCACGCCTTATTGTATTGTGTTAAAACGTCCTTAGGTATGCAGGCGTTGAATTTCGGCGATGAGGCGAGGGGTGAGGGGAGAGGTCGCGCGGGGCGCATGCAGATGATAAGGGAGTGTCCACATTGCGTTTTCTGCAGCGCGTTTTTGAGCTGCGCGTTTGTATCGATACAAACGCGCGTTCGCAACGCGTATTTTTCCATACAAAAGCGAACCGGGAGGGGCTGCGCGGGGGGCTGCGCGTTCGCATCGCGTTCGAATCGCGTTTGTATCGATACAAACGCGCTGCAAAAAACGCAATGTGGACACTCCCTAAGATTATGGATTGCGTAAGTTGACGCGAGGCAAGGTGACGGGTCAACGACTCGCGATTCTAGGCCTTGGACAAACGCGGACCGACCTCTAAACGACACTTTAATATCACTTTTACAATTGATTGGCTTTGTGGGTGGTCGGTGGAACGAAACATTATGCGCAAGGTGCACAGCTGCTTAAGAAGCAGCCATTATTAGATCAACAGCCTTTTCGAAAAGATAAGTTCTTTCCTTAAGAATTGTCTTAAGCTAAAAAGTAAAGGGACTGTAAAAACTGAATGTAGGTAAAATAAAATTACTAGTATTATCTGATACCGAAAGTTTTCCGTAAGTAACTGATATACATACTACTGAATGTATTTTTCCGAAAGTTTGAGCTAAGCCTGACTACTTTGTAGAGATGAAGTCACGTGTAAAGCTTAGGTACATTAATTCATTCCACTTTGCACGTTGGGCCATTGTCCGACCTTACCTTCATGGGGCCGTGTCTACGCTCTACCTTGGCATGTAAATAACTATGAGAAGGAAAACTAATAGAAAATAAATACAATAATGTCGAACATATTTCATTCTGTGCGCCATCTTAGGAGACGCAATAATTTTCCGCAATAAATCAATACTAGAGTGGAATGTTTCTATGTTTTATCAACAAATATGCAACTTGCAATTATCCAAACAGGATAAACAAATAAGTAACTTAGCTTGCGAAATGTCGACAAGATAATTTTTTACTATGGTAGGTACTTACTCTTTTTTTTTCTAGAGAAACTTTTGTTTGTAGTGAAATTAAGCTTTTGATTGTGAGTAAGTATGTTAAAAAAAATCTGGCCTACCATGTTTTTAGTTGCATTCGCCAAATAATATTCAGGTTTTCAAGACTAATCATGAAACATATTTTTGGAATAAAAACACAAAAATTAAAATTACCTAAGTTTAGTGAAAGACATTCCAATCTACATAATATAATAAATAAATAATGCTGGATATTTACACAGCATCATGAAGCCCCAAGCTAAGCAGAGCTTGTGTTATGGGAACCACATACATAATTGATCGACTACTTATATAAGTACTTACCTTTACGGCGAAGCAAAAAGGAGGGTTATGATTTGTAAATACATACATATCCGTACCCATATTATAAATGTGAAAGTGTGTTTATTTGTTTGTTTATTTGTCCTGCTTTCACGTCAAAACAGAGCGACGGATTGACGTGATTTTTTGTGTGGAGATAGTTGGAGGGCTGGAGAGTAACATAGGCTACTTTTTATTCGGGTACCACGTGGGCGAAGCCGCGGGCAGCAGTTAGTTATACATAAATAGAAAACACCCGATTAAACCGAACAACATTGTTTGTAAGGGTCGCCTTTATCGCATTAGAATGTGAATGCTTAGAAAATATAATAAGGTACTTACCTACTTCTAAATATAGATCTAGTCACGAACAGGAAAATTATACATTGCATTTTGCATATTGGTCAAGAGTTTATTTAAATCACGTTTGTTTACTACAATCATCTGAATCACTATTATTATACATCAGAACGTTGTTGTTTGAACTACACTTTAGGTACTACACACTGGGTTTTTCTATATTTTTTCTTAAAAGTAACTAAGTAATTACTGGTTCAAGCCAAATTAATAATTTATTGAAAAGCAACTACTACATAAATACTAATCAAACGGTGTATACTAAAGATACTTACTTAAAATATTATTTTACGAGGTTGGAAAATAATAATAAGTAACTACCTACTTAAATAATAATGAATAATCTGAAAATGTTATAATGAATGTTTTTTTTTCAATCGTCTCAATGACAAGACATTTCTTTATGAACCTTGGAATTAAGGTAGTTCGTGGCCTGGGAATGTGCTAATTTATTATTATAACATTTTACCTTAGGTGGTACCATGCGAACAAACCCGCGGGCGAAGCCTAATGAACTGTCCCAACTGGCCATCGCGCGATGGACAATTGTATTGAGATTGCGCGATAATATGCGAGCTTCAAAGGGGACACTAAAAAATCGCGCAATCTCAACGCTAATGTCCATCGCGCGATCGGATCGATGGCCTAAGTAGGTACCTACTTAAAAATCAGTTTCTTATTTGAATGAAATCTCTACTTACTTGAAATACAATTTTACCAGACACATTGCAAACTGCATTTGCAATTGATTTCAGATAGTAAAATTAAAATATCTCATTTTATTTAGTCTTGAAATGAGTCTCTCGTTCATTAGCTCAGCTATTCTATTCAATTGCATTGCTTTCAGTTGCTATGTATGTACCAAGCCACATAATGTGAACGCCGCTCAGCGCACTGGACCGAAAGATCAATGACCGTCCCTTTATCATAAGCCCCGATTTACTGAGCTACGCCGCAGCAGTTTATCACGTTTTAACGTTTCCTATCAGTATTACATTGTTAGATTAGGTAATTCGATTTTGAAACAATGTAACCGCAAATGTACCTAGATATTTTTGTAAGTGTAGCTATTCAAAGTTTATTTATCATTTAAATGCGGATGAAAAGCATTGTCTGGGGTTTCGATCCGCTAAAGGTTTGTCGTTGAAATCTTGGTCGTGCTTAATTTTTGAATAAAAGCTTTGATAAGGCTGAGTATGGTTTAATTGCTGGGCAACCCTAATAATGTCTCTACAGCGTCCCGTTAAATGAAGGCTTCGTTTCTGAAACTATATAAATGACCTAGAACAGATAACGTAACCTAGAAAAGTTATTTGTTTTAATAAAAAAAATGTTATGAAACATTATTATCCTCAAATCATTTTAAAAAATAGTGTTGTCCTAAATTGTAGGTTTGTTCATTATGTGCCTGTCTCTATGCACTGTTTAGATACTATCAGGTAGGATTTCAAAACAATGTAGTATGGTGTAATTTTTTTGTCTATGTAGGCATGTTTATTACATTTTGTCAAATGTTTTGATGGTTCAACTAGCAAGTTTTGAGACAGTTTATTTTTTATTCTTACCCTATTTCACGAAAGCTTGCGTCATAGTGGCTCTGCAATATTTGTTTTTTGTATTTGGACGTATGACGATATATTCGTGACGTAGCATACATTTATTTAGGAATATGCCGTATTTCTAAGTTTTTTCTTTCAATATTATGTGTTCATAGAAAACCCGATAACAATTTATTCATTAGGAAGCTTGTTACGACTAACCTTATGTAATAGTTTCTCATCGAGGTCCATAGAAATAGTCGTAAGCTAAATTGAACATAAACAAGAGGTTATTGAATCCAGTTGAATTGATAATGAATAACCTTGACGTTATGCGATGTTTGATCCGATAATGATGATGATACGATTTAACATAAACAAGTTTATCATAGGAATATGCCGTCAAGTGCGAATAGCATTATGTTTTATTAATGTTTTTTTACCTTATGCGTCTTAACTATGATTTATATAGCGTCAGGAGACGCATTTCGAAGGGACGCTGCAGTGCCTGAGACATTGTTGAGATTGAGCACCTAAACCACCCTCTCAACTTAATTGCATTAATCCCCTCACAATGTTTTCCTTAGCTGTTTAGAGCTCTTTTAAAAGTATTATTATACATTTTCCAAAACTAAAAATCTATAAATCAATAATAAATAAATAAATAAGTATCACAATTCCACAAGCTAACTCTATTCGTCAATAATTGATGGAGATGAACGTTATAAAAAAACTTATTTGATTAAAGTATCCATATTCCATACTTATAAAAGCGAAAGTAATTCTGTCTGTCTGCATGTATGTTACTTTTTCACGCATAAAACACTGAACTAATTTTGATGAGTTTTGGTATAGAGATAGCTTGACCTTGGAGGAGGACATAGTCTACTTTTTATCTGCTGCGACATCTAGTTACAATTAAGAAAGACTAATCTATTTCATCTAAAAATAACTATTTTGAATACTACAACAATATAGGTACCTACTTAGGTACCGTAATTAATTTTACAGATAATTCTCATGCTATACTTACCTACTTCAGTTAATTTTATGAATAATAAAGCCTTTTTCTTGAAAAAAAAGCCTTTATTTATATTTGAAAATTACGAATAAAGTAAAAACTAACAAACACATAACTTAATTTCGTAGATTATGTTTAAAGATAAAACTAACCGTTTTACATTGACCTAAATTAAAATTTTATCACATTATCTTACTTCCTATTTAAGAAATATTTATTTATTGTTAGTAGATTTTAAATTTAGCCATGTGCGAGTATTTAGAATCGATTATTTCTATATAAAGTATCCTATTTGGTTTCCATACTGTTTATGCAAATAACGCGTTGATGTCTTTTGTACTGAAAACTGAGAAAGTGATGATACTCAAAGATTTATAAATCGTATATACCCATCGTTATCGTCAGTACCCATTCGGAAAGATAAAATTGTTTTAATAGCTCGTATAGAACCAAATAATACTTAATGTTTTTTATTTTTTATAGATCAAAAGTCCACACTGCTATCTTACAAAATGCGCAACTGAATCTTACATTTGGTTCTAAATTATTTCTAAACTACCAACGTCAATACTTTGTACCACATCCTACTAATATTATAAAGGCAAAAGTCCGTGTGTGTGTGTGTGTGTGTGTATGTGTGTGTGAGTGTGTGTGTGGTGTGTGTGTGAATGTTACCACGTATCTCCATAACCATTTAACCGATTTTGATGAAATTTGGAATGTAGATAGTTTAGGTTCTGGAATAAGACATAGGCTACTTTTTATCCCGGAAAAATGTATGGTTCCCGTGGGATAGAAAAAGTAGTCCACGCGGGCGAAGCCCTATTCATGTTCACTAGTATTTTAATAATATCCATGTATTTTTCAATGAGGTCGTTGCTTACTTTACTCACACAAAATGGGACAACTTCAATTGACAATGCTCGTGTGATATGTTATCCTCGTTCATTTGCTCCTTGACATAAGTGCGAAAATTTCGGCTTGCGTATTATTTGTCCTAAAATAAATTTTAATTCCACTGTAAAATTGAGAAATTAGAACTAACAGATGGGAATGAGATAAATTTGAAAATTTATGGTAAAGATAGAAACGAATGGGTATTTTTTTATAATTCAGTGTTGAGATTTTGATGAATTTGTTGCGTGAAAATGAAAAAATCGTGATAAATTCCATGTTAAAGTGCTCTACACTCTAGTTATTATGTGACCTTCGACATCAGTTTGATGTATTAACATTGTACTTCCCTCATATTACACATGTCACTAAACGCCGATTAGGCAATAGCAAAAGTGAAATTACTCAAAACCAGTGAGTGCCCTACTTTAGAGAAAAAATAGGTACTCTTTCTACGTGATCTCGATTACGATTTTGTTTCGTCATCATTTCTTTGTGGGCGCCGCACACTTGAGAAAGTCATAACAAACGTACGAGTTGTAAAGGAGAATGGGATTTTTAATACTTAGGTACGTAGTTGTTGCTCAGTCGGAAATTTATCAGCGAATTGATTATTGAGAAGTAAGACATCGAAAACATAAACCACAATCATTACCAAACAGACCCCGCCAATGACGAGCGAAAGTACCTTTTTCAGAGTACCTACCAACAAGCATGGAATATTGTAGTGTCATTAATAATGATACCTATGTCATTTAATAAAATAATACTTACACTTTTGTGTAAATAATATGTTTTAAAAACCTAAGTAAAGCTACATATTACACATAATCGAAGTGAATCAAATCAGCAAAATATGACAAAATAGAAAATATTTGAAATATAAATTTAATATGAATGCTACTTGTATATGATAGTAGCCAATTTACCCCTAGCTCCTTCAATTGCTAAAAGACACAACTTAAGCTATTTTAAGTATATTATACAATAAACAGTTTTTACTACTGTAATGACTAACGTTTAAATTATTGTTGTTATGCGGTTTTAAGAAACGTACTCGTATCAAAGGGCAATTTTGAATCATAGTTTGTATAAAGTTCATCAATGCTATGATTCCTTTGTAGATATTGTATTACGAATCTTTTGACATTGATCAAAAGCAGTCAAAATAAATTTTAACTTACAAAGAGTGATATACTACCTTACTAAATATATCTGTAAGTAGGTAAGTAGTTCGTACTTATAAGCTAGTGGCCTCCGTCATGGCTTAACGATTTAAAAGCCGGGACCGACAATTTACCTCCGAAGCACGGAAGCGCTCAGATGTTAATGCCACTTGCAGTCACCCATCCAATTTGTGTCCGCTCAGAAAGTAGCTTAACGTCTATACAAGCTACGCCACGAACGCTTCAAAAATCATTGCATAGGTACGAGTAGGTTAATTTTAACAGTTTGTGTTTCAATTACGCCTTAAAGGCTAATCCGATTTCGATGAAACTTGGAATGATTATATTTTATAGATCATACATAAATAAATGAATTAAAACATTACCACATGATTATAAGCCGAAATACTTGCATCATCCAATATTTTTTTTGTAAAAAGATAAAGTCTAATCTAACTGTCCATGACACGAAGATCGCAATGGTTTGAAGATTTGATGATTAAACAATATTAATAAAAGAAATAACATTTATCGGCGACCTTGAGCGATTCAAAAGTAGGTGACACCAATTTGCAATACCTATATAATTGACAGGATGATAACGGAAGATAACCACAAGCCCTACGGTACTCAATCTCTGCGCAAATGGATATATTTTTAATAAAAATAAAAGTCATTTATATAGTTAAAGTAGTTGCTGGTTGGTAGAAATATAGAGTCGTAAATCAAATAAAATTATTTGATCTGTTTTAGGGTGGAATCAAATGGTGACCGCGTGGGTTAGGCACCTCGGCTTGAAGGGGGATCGCTTGTTATCAATGTGGGTTCGAATCCTGTCGAAATCAAAATTTTAATAAGACTAGCAGCGCCCTCGCGGCGTTGCCCCCGTTGTTATGGTGTTTGGTGATGATGATAATGATAATGATGAAAAGTAGCCTATAACCGTCCTCAAGAGTTTAGCTATCACATGCAGAAATAATTTTTCAAATTTATGTTACCTATGCGGTAAGTATTATGTTTTCCTTCACCATTTTTCTACGAATTTACTGAATGTACTTGGCCTACCTATGTATTTGGTCTATTTGATTGACCACATACATAATTTGATTATATTTGGTGAGTCACTTTGTTTGTATTTCATCACTTATAACAAGATAATTATATTAAAAAACCCAAAGACAAAAATAACAACATGACATATTTTATACTGTCAATTGTTTTTATGTAATGGAAATATAAACTTTGATAAAAAATACTACTTATCTCGGCTGTCGGAACTTTTCTGTGACGCTTCTAATCAAACGGAATTTAACGTAAACCTACTTAGGGTGACTTCGTCAAACATTTCCGTTACTCTATATCTTAACATGCTAAAGAATAAGTTAAAAGTTTGAACATTGAATTTTAGCAAACTAATCTTGAATAATTGACAATTTATTGTAAAGGCATTTGAAAATCATAATAAATAGATACTTACTAAGTCAGGTCAAGTTATTCCTTTTCATCACGTAGTAAAGTTGTAATAGTAACTACTATCAGTTCCAAATAATAATCAAAACAACTAAAATACGTATTTATGAAAAACAGTTTTGTTTATACAGTCACACTTAATAGAACAAGATTATGTTTTACATAACAAAGTATTTTTTAAGATTCTTGTTTTATTATAAAACATATCGTAAACAATAATGAGAAATAGACCACTTTATGAGTGTAGGGAAAACAGACATAGCTTATAATATCATAAAAAATCTTAGTAGAAAAATAAAAACCAAATCAACTGGATTTTGAAACAAAATTTTGGATGAAGATAATAAAATACTTTTGGATAATAAAGACATATTAGGAAGATGGACAAGATACGTTGAGGGACTGTATAATGGTGAGAAACTAACAGACAATGACATTGAAAATGAGGAGGAAATAGAGCAAGACTTTCTTGGACCCAGTATACTTAAGGAAGAATTTGATGTAGCTCTAAAGAGTTTGAAAAATGGAAAGGCTGCAGGAACGGATAAAATTTATATTGAATTAATAAAATACGCTAATAATAATTTAATAAATAGAATTTTTAAACTGACCCAAAAAATGTATGAAACAGGAGAGATACCAAATGATTTTAAAACAACTAAAACAATAACACTGCCAAAAAAAGCCAACACCCTTAAATGTGAAGAACACCGTACTATAAGCCTAATATCCCAAGCCTCTAAAATACTATTAAAAATAATACAAAACAGAATAAGAAATAAAATTGAAGAAAACCTAAGCGAGGATCAATACGGATTTAGAAGAAACAAAGGTACAAGAGAGGCGATAGTTGCTTTGCGTCTAATAATTGACAGAAGGATGGATTTAGGACTTAATACTCACATTGCATTCATAGACCTGGAAAAAGCGTTTGATAAAGTGAATTGGAAAAAAATGATGAAGACTCTTAAGGAAGTTGGTTTAGATTTTAGAGACAGAAAAATAATATATCAACTATATAAAAACCAAACAACAATATTAGAAATAGGAGATGAAAAAAGAGAAGCCAAAATTAGACAAGGCGTAAGACAGGGATGCTCACTCTCACCACTCATCTTTAACATTTTTATAGAATCAGCCATTAAGAAAATCTTAGAAAAATCGAACGAAGGGGTAAAATTCAACGGAGAAAAAATAAAATTTATAAGATTTGCAGACGACATAGCAGCTTTAGCAGAAACAGAAAATGGTCTACAGTCTCTACTCGATACCATGAATAATATTTTCAAAGAATTTTCTCTCAAAATAAATATCAGCAAAACCAAAATACTAACAGCATCCAAAACAGACAATTCAGTATTTAACACAATAACTTTAGATAACACCAATTTAGAAAGAGTAAAGAAGTTCAGATATTTAGGCAGCCTTATAACTTCAAATTCAAGATGTACACCAGATATAAAATCAAGAATTGCAATAGCTAAGCAAGCACTTAATAACAAAAGAAACATTTTCACATCTAAAATATCTAAAAGGATCAAAAAGAAATTTATCAAAACATACGTTTGGAGTATAGCTCTGTATGGGTGTGAGACGTGGACAATGACTAAAAGGGACAAAGAAATATTGGAAGCTTTTGAGATGTGGTGTTGGCGTAGAATGGAGAGGATCAGCTGGACGGAAAGAGTCACCAACATTGAGGTGTTGCACAGAGTAGAGGAGGAAAGATCGTTGTTGCAAGTTGTCGAGAACAGAAGAGGGAAGATGATTGGCCATCTTATACGACATGACAGCTTCATTAAGAACATCATTGAAGGAAAAGTGGAAGGAAAGAGAGGAAGAGGAAGACCGAGGATAGGCTACATGAGCCAAGTGAAAGAGAAGGTTGCTGTCATGTCGTATAGGGAAGTCAAGGAGGCTGCCCTGGAAAGAGCTTCGTGGAGAAAGAAACATCAGTTATGCCGACAAGGGGCTACCCCTTAAATAAAAAGAAGAAGGACACACCTAAGAATTATCATGTTGTTAGGCATATAACTAAATAAGTTTTAATTCATTGAGTTTATAAACAAAACTTACGTACGCTAGACAATTCTAGATTATTTTTGAAGACAAAAATTATAAATAAGGTTTTCTAACATTTCTATAAGCACGTAGACCTTTATCGGAATATTGTCTCTACACTTTATTGACCATAAAAATATCTATACTTACTAAAAATTAATTTGACGATATTGATCAAAAATGGTGGTAGATAGGTACTTAAATCCTACTAAGATTATAAAAGCGAAAATCCGTGTGTGTGTCTGTGTGAATGTTTGTTACCACGTATCTCCATAACTACCGAACCAATTTTCATGAAATTTGGAATGTAGATAGTTTAGGTTCTGAAATAACACATATGAAAATTTTTATTCCCGAAAAATGTATGGTTCCTGTGGGATAAAAAAGTAGTCCACGCGGGCGAAGCCGCGGGCGTTCACTAGTACGCAATGAACGACGTTACACTATCTCTTTTATCATATCATTGTAACCTCACAAGTAATGAAACCCGCGTAAATAAATTTAAGCTGAGTAGTGTGTGTAGGGTTGGTTTAGAATGTAATATATTTGGTTCGCCACAATTCGCAAAGTAGGTAGTGATAGTCTCACAAGTTTCGCATGTCTTTACGTGGAAGCAACATATCGAGCTGGGTCCATTTCGGGCCGTGACGAAATTGTAATGTCTTCCCGGGATTGCCTTGCGACGTAACCCGAAACGTAACTCGTGTTACATGTAATGACATGTATTGCCTTATGCAAGTTATGGCAACCTTATAGCTTCTTCATTCAAAAGCATTATCAATAACATTTCTTATATTTTCTGCCAAAATAAACATTTCGGCGCCGGTTACGTACGCTACCAGTATCATTAATTACACACGTTTTATCTGTTTACCCAATGTGGCGATAATGTTACTATTACGATTCATAACAATTGCGTAATCAAAGTTGTAATTTAACTATGAATGTGATGAAATTGTGTAAAAGGCTAGGCGATAGGAGCTCGGGACCGCTCGGAGCGGAAGGCGAAGCATTGTGCGCGAAAGGGCAAGGATGTCGCATGCAGCTGCCCGGCTGCAGGCTGCTCCATGAGGTTTCCAAATCTACGTGAATGGTCGGGGTTATCGACCCCTTTAGAGCGGAGTGAACGTGGCGCAGGCGCAACCGATCGATAAACTCTTGCGTAAGCGACTTGCTCGCCCTCCTAAGGGATTTACTTTAAGGAACTCTTGTCAAGAAGTAGATTACGCTCAGTATATAAACTGAGCGAACACAAAGTGTTATAATTACATCGGGCCATTTACTTCCCTAAAAGCTATTACGCCACCAAACTTATCACACCTTAAAACGAGATAGTCTGTATGCATTTGCAGGC
Organism: Camptogramma bilineatum; assembly: GCA_958496255.1. Classification (NCBI taxonomy): domain Eukaryota; kingdom Metazoa; phylum Arthropoda; class Insecta; order Lepidoptera; family Geometridae; genus Camptogramma; species Camptogramma bilineatum. The sequence continues at coordinate 10,690,611 of OY292456.1, forward strand.
TTTGCTACTCTACTTTATGTTTTCCGCGTTGGCTCTGTCCACTTCCAGGTGAATGGGATAAAGTGAATTACTTTTATTTCTAGAAAAGGAAAAGCACTGTTGTACAATAAAACATTGAATTGCCAGTACAAGCACTTGTTTGCGTAGGTTCATGTTCTTAATCTAAGTAGGTAATCTGTTCATTGATCTCTGGTTAGATTCCTAACCCGTTGATTTATTACCCTATACACGGCCTGTGACGTCATTCCGCAAAACTATCAACGACGCACTTCGTAGGTCAACTGATAACCTACTTCTTGATTCCTACTGCGTTGCAAAAATTAGGATTAGTTAGTATCCCAAATGCTTTGTGTAGCTTTAAGATTAATTACGAATCATATAACAAATATTGAATCATAAAATTATTTTTAAATTACAAAGAACGATAATAATGTAATTTAGTGCCGTCGTGATTTCAGCAAGTTACATAATTTCGACCCATTGTTTTCAAAATTTACAGATATTAATTTATAAAGACAAAACTGAAAACTCAATTCTACATTTTAACAACTATACAGGGTGAGTTTTTTTTTTCAGGGTCACTCACGGGAAGTCTGAAACCGTGAGAGTTATCGAATAGTCATGTTAGGAGTTACGGGCTCGATTTTGAAAAAAAATAGTTCTACCTACACGCCTATCTTGATATTGTAGGTAAAGCAGGTATGGGCCAAGAAAACGTAAGATTATATTACAATAAATTTTTAACAGTATTGGCAAAGTTCTTGTTTCTACCAATAATTCGTGCATCACGTGGACTTACATTGTTTTCCACACAGAGCGTTCGTATAATGCTAAAGTCAAATACATTAAATCATTTTCTACATATTATCAGAATATTATTTTCTGTTATCACCAGGCAAGCACTGCAACTTTGTTAACCTTCCGAATGTCATTGGACTGCAGATAACACACAAGGTGACATGAAATTTGGCAATAACACGTATCTACTGAGCGTGCCTTGCTTTGGCTGAAATAGGTACCTACCTAGGTACCTATTATTCAAACATTTTCACTACTCAGTGTCCCAAGAAATATTATTACCAAACGGAAGATTTTATTAGATTAGATAGAAGTACTTATATCATCAGCATCATGGTACAAAGCTACAAGATTCAAAAATTTTGCGTTTAGATCGAGCTTAAAACATTGACACGTAATAAAAAAAAACATTTATCGCAACAAATTTTCGAAGTAAATTAAATAATTTAAATGTATGCTTCTTAAAGATACTGGGTGTATTGTAACTATTTCCAAAAAATCAACAGCGAAACTTTAAAAAATCATTGATCAATATTAACGAATACAACAAAAGAACTTTACCTACTCTTTCAGAAATCTGTATTTAGATATAAGAAAGGTTCGATAAACTGAAAAATAACCAATTTATTATTTAGGTTCTGTAGTTATCGCCCACGGCTTCCTAATCGATAGATACAGTAACTACAGTTACCTATGACATTATAATAACCAGTAGGTATAGTATTATCCGTACCCATATTATAAATGTGAAAGTGTGTTTATTTGTTTGTTTATTTGTCCTGCTTTCACGTCAAAACAGAGCGATGGATTGACGTGATTTTTTGTGTGGAGATAGTTGGAGGCTGGAGTGTAACATAGGCTACTTTTTATCCGGGTAACACGGTAGCAAAGCCGCGGGCAGCAGCTAGTAGTAAATAATTTCTCAATTTGTATTGATAAATAGGTAGGTATCATTTCCACAGGATATGAATCAACAGTCGTCGTGGGTTTATTTTACGCCATCCTATGGATTTCGGTTCAGCTGTACCTACCTTTACAACTCGTGCGTCATTCATAGATAAAACTAGAGTTTATTGACATTATGAGTAACGTAATACCTATTCTGGTATTGCTTTTACACACCTCTGAAGCCAATTAGTCAAATGTAAAAAAAGAAACTTAAATATTATGTTTGGTTAATACAGGTTTGATTTTGTGTTTTCTTATAATTATTATGACTTATAAATGACTGAATGAAAATACTTTATTGTCAAAACAATGGGCGGTCTTATCGCTCAGAAGCGATCACTTCCAAACAACCTTTGTTTTCGGAACTAAAAAATCCATTTTTAAGAAATACCTATAGGTATCAATAAATATCTAATTTTTTTCACAAAATTCCAGGTTAGCACTTGTTGACGTCCAGTTCATTAAACTTGTAATATTAGAATTCATTCATAAAACCCGCATCATATTTCCCATGCGACATCGAAAATGTTGTTGACAATAACAATGTATGAAATGTATTCCATATTAATTCAACGATGCATAACCTATAAGTACTTAGGGAAGTACCTTTCATAGATTACGTGCTATGAATCTCATAGTGTAATAGCATAGAATTGTCATCTCAGCATGGTCAATACCAACACATAGAAACAGAACTCCCAAACATGTAACTTTGGATAGCGCGTGCAAGAATAAAAAAAATCCTTAGGATTTTTTTCGTCCATTCATTCCATCAACATTAGCATAATCTACCATAAATTTTATAAATAAAGTCGGGTTGATAAACCATTTAAAACTCATGAACGGCTGGACCGATCTTTATGATCTTTGATTTGTTGGATTTGTTTCTGCCCCGAATAGCAAAATATTTTTTTTTATAAAAGAAATACATTTTAAATGGCTTTTCATGATATCTCGAATTCTGAGGCGGTACAAAGTTTGCCTAGTCAGCTAATATTACTACAATTATTTAAAAAAAACATTTAATTTTTAAGAATTACGCTCGCACACACCATACTAGAATTTAGGAGTAGTGGAGTTGCAGAGTTCCTTGGAAACATTTTTCTGTGCTTTCGAGTTATACAAAAGTCTCATGGTAAAAATAAAACTTTTTACCATTTTCACCATCGCGCAGAGTAGCACACATAGCTGATATTTCGGCAGTTATTGATTACTTTTTGCGTACTTATACGTTTATTACGTGGGTAATGTTAATTAGGAAGTAATTAATCAACACCTTACTTAGAATAAATGAATAAAGCCTTTATTTATTTTACTTAAATTAAAAATGAGATGAGAGCCGTGTTGCCCGAGTTGGATAGTAGGTGCCTCGAATTTCATGTCCAAAGGTCGTGGGTCCCACCCAATAGCAAAATAAGGATGGCAATATAAAATAGTATCAAGTGTGTTTTAATTTGGACAGAAATTGAGGAGAGTTGGAGTCTATAAGTAGAGCGGAATGTGTGACACTTTCATGCTTCGGAGGGTACGTTGAAGTGTCGGTTCCGGCTTAACACCGTCACCAGATTTACCCACTAGCTCATACGAACATACATACTTCTGTAAAAGTGAGTTTCACTTCTGCATATAAAGCATTATTTCTGAGAGTGAGACACGGATGCTGATTGCAACTGCGCAGCGGCCAGCCTCGATCGGGAAGTGCAATAAATTAAATTCAGGTAGCGAGCGGTTATCTATTTATCTATTCCTTGTCGGCAATCCACAATTGCTTCTAACGACCGCTATTGAGGTCGGCCAGTTCACGGCCACTTTATAGGAACACGATCTTGTTGGCTCACAGACTCACTAGGTTATTCCCGCGGTCACAAATGCATAATGCTCTACAAATAAACCAAAAAAAAAACAGGATATTAAACCACACTTAGGAAGCACTTTTGATCGTAATGAAAATTCTTGTCGTTTTTCGGGCCGACGCCGACGTGATAGGGTCCGTGGCTAAGTCGGTTAAAGCACTGCGGCTTTAGGAGGATCGATTTGATCAATGCGAGTTCGAATCCCGTCGGAATTGAATTTTTTGATAAGAATTTTCATTTTGATCAAAACTATTACCACTGTTTCTTTAAGGCACAGTAGCCCTTCTCTCGGATTTAGGCATTCAAGATTTTAAAGAATGTCTAAAGGGTTAGTCAGAGGCACGTCGCAGGTAACCTCTGAAATTACTGCCCTTAAAAGGCATATTATTTCCATTGTATGCTATACCTACTTTAATGTTAAGCCCTGGCAAGGTTATGGCGGGCTGTTAGAATGACATACAGACATACATAAGGTACGTTGCATAATCATTTCAAATAAAATGTTAAATAAAATACATAAAAGTAGATAATATTTGCATTGACAAATGCGTCACTCTTTTGGCATTCTTATTTATGTAAATTTTGTAATAGTCTTACTATACTATTTGCAGTCTTTTTAGAGGTAATTCAAAATTATGAGATGTAGGTATCAGAATGCAATGTCTTAAATGCAAATAAATGTACTTACTTGAACATTTTTGTAAACTTTTACTTCAAGATCCATATTTTCAATTAATTTAAGAAGTAACTAGGTCAGCATTATTTTACAGGATTTGAATTAGTATTTATAACAAATTGACATACCTACCAATACTTTACCGTTATAGACTAGCCATGTGTTCGTCACTCAAGTCCCTTGTTTATTTTTTTTAAATTAATCTAATATCAAATAACACTAGAAAAATCTATGACTCTACATTTAATTTTGTTTATCCTGACGTACCTACCTAAGCTTCTGATTAAGTAATAAATAATTTCAACGGAATTAAATGAAAACCCGGCGAGATAAGAATGAAGTTACTAAGAAAAATAAACTAGCAGCTATTTCTATATCAGTAAATAGACATTTACAAGAAATCTTTTTTATTTTTCAAGTCACTTACTTGTGAATTCCCTATGTTTATTATTATGTTATTATATTCGATTCCAAACACGTCATTTAATACATAAACTTCCAGGTGATTCAAAATCAGCAAGATTACTGCCACATGCTTATTCGATGCTACTATCCGAAAGTCTACTTCAAATAGCTCAAGTACTCCTGCACTTAAAACCACTAGGTCCACAGAAGCTATCTTCATTTGTTATTCTCAAAAACAACCTTGGTTTTCAACGTTACATCATTCTGGTACAAAAACTTCACAGAAGCATCATTGAATAATATTTTTGTCAAACGATCATGGTCGGTGCATGAACCCGGCAGATCGCGAACACCACGGCGGAACTGAGTGATTTAGTTACGTAACCGTCACATCAAGGTCTTCAAATCGATGACAATGACACTCCGCTATGTACACTTCTCACAAATAATCTAGGCATTCGTAAAGCTAGCCGTTTCGATGCGCAGTGCAGCTTTTTCATATGAATTTTCGTACTGCGCAGCAAAACGGCTAACTTCACGAATGCCTAGATCAGGGGTCGGGAACCTGCGACTCGCGAGCCGCATGCGGCTCTTTCGATGTAAAGTTGCGGCTCTCCAGCTCAAAGCCAATGTACCTTAGCTATATTTTTTGTGCGAAAAACGTGTGTTTTTGTATGAATAACTTTTATTTTATGTTTTTAGTCATTTATTTTAAATCTATAAGTATATTGGTCGCGAAGGAACAGGAGTAGAATTACCTAGCTCTTAAGACGATTCAAAGTGGTACCTACACCACAGAATACTAGTACCACTAGTGATCTTATTGAATAAATGAATTTGACTTTTGACTTTTATACAAAGCAAATAAATAGGACAAATAAACAAACAAATAAACACACTTTCACATTTTTAATATGGGTACGGATGTACAAACTTCAACAATTTCAACTATTCAATGAGATTTGTCACAAATGGCGTAGGTAGAACAAAGCTTACGACGAAAATTACTTTTCAAAGTTCACTCACACACGCCAAATAAAAAAAAAATTGATAACCAGAGATACCCTCGAATGTTTGTGCATTTTGGCAGCAAAAGAATTGTTTTTAAGCGAAAGTGCAACATTCGATAACCTACTCATAATTCATTGATAAATATTGGAGTTATCTTAAAAAGTTTCTGATTCAGCTTACACTGCAGCCAAATTTACTCAAGAATTTGATTGTTCAAATAATAAAATAATTGTTTTAAGAAAGTGAGTCTAGCTTAATGCTAGTGCGATCACTACTTGGATAGGTTTTGGTTTTATCACGGCATTTACTTCTTATTTTTGCAAGTAATTGTTTACAGCCGTGGTTAATTTTTTTAGAATTTTATTGTAGGTACCGATTTATTTACTTAGGACTTACCGTTCTAGGATAAGTTCAGTTCAAACATAATTGTACGAGTAAGTTTTGTTTATGAATAAATGAAATAAATTCCGATTTTCCGTTCCAATATATTTCTAGGACATGTTATAAGATTCCTAAATTCAATACACTGCCTATGTATTTTAACGAAAAAACATAATTATTACTTATGAGTAAACAGCTGTATGCTTCGCAACCATCGGAATACTTACTCGAAGGTATTTTTGGCAAGGAAAAAGATGGGCAATACCGACAACCTTGGAGTTTTCGTACCTCGGGCTCCATTGCGCAACAATCCTGCCAGGTCAAGGGTGGAAGGCGCCGGACTCATTTTTGGCAATACATTAAAACCTACTCGCATACTTGCTATGCAAATAACCACTTTTGAAATGTGAGAGGCATTTATTTGTCGCGTAATGAGCGAACATCACGGGTTATTTTTCCTTGGTCCATTTTGCCAGGTTCAAGAATTTATTTTGTAAGTATATCTTTTCTGAAGAGCAAGCAAGATTAATTTTCACTATCAAAAGTTTTAAAACCAAGCATTTATATTTTATGATGACGCATTACATAACGAAAGACTACGCACTACGTTTAAGTACTATGAAATCTTAGGTACGCACTAAACAGTTTTTGTTAATTCGTTAAATGGAAATTAAACTATTGATTAATCAATATGGAAAAACGTGATAGAAACGTATAAAATATGGTTATTTATTAATAAACATTCCATTCCAGACGCGTTGATATTACTTCTCAAAAGCAATAATTAAATACCAGACGGAAAGTCAAACAACATGTTGTCCTATAACACGATTCTAAGAACGTCCAGACATAATTCGATAAGTGGACACCTGTATTGTGGGTGGTGTCATACGATCGTAAATTAAAGATGTTTTCAATAGAAACCAGTCGTAAAAAGTAAATTAAAAATTAATAATTCGCCATGAATGTAGACAATTTATTGGTCACGCTCGGTATAAAGAATGTATCCGAGGCGCCCAAGTATTTTTTGCGAGCTTGCTGAACGACGACCTTGACCCGTCTGATCTGTCGAACGCGTCGTTATAATAAAAGTAAAAGCTTTCGCCAATGAGGTTGTAACATTGCGTCACATAAAATACTTTCGCTGTACCTAATCCTTATAAACCCTATTACGATTTGAAACCTTTGGGAATACTTAAGCCTTGTAGTGTTGTTGTGAAACACTATCAAGCGTTTATTGTTTTTGCTGGTCGGGTTAACTTTCCTGGGAGGTTAAAATGGCCGCTACCGCAATTCTTTTTATGAATCATACTATGATTCGTAGTTATGTTTTTTCTTGTCACTCTCATAAAGTTTGCGATGAGATCAACATGATCAAAAATATGATGTTTTCACATCAATTTTTGATTAGGTATGTTGAAGTAAGTAGGTACCTACCTACTTACCTAAATAATTATGAATTTGTTTCCTTGTTAAAAGTACAATATTTAATTCTAAATCATGTATTTTTAAACAAAAAACATCATCCTTAAAGAGGTTTTTTTTTATAATAATTTTAAGAATAAAAAAATATTTTAACATTTAAGTGATCGCAAACTTTTTTGGTGTGTGTGATATGAATCAGGTTATTATAAGTTCTGAGTATTTTATTAATAAATAAAATAAAAAGGTTTTTATTACTTTATTAACAATTTAAATTGGAATTCCATTTAAGGTCGTCATCCTAAAATGTAATTCAATAAACTCTATTAATGAGGCGCCGACCACGTTCGAGAGGTTACCTACGGTTCTTGCCATCTAAGAGTAGGTACCTATTCAATAACTTTAAGCATTAAATTCCTAACCTAATATGACCAAACTTTTATACATTAGCACACACAAGGTTTCTTTATTGGTATTGGTTGAAATTGAAATTTGGTGTATTTGCATTTCATTGGAATATACAAGTGTAATTTTTTTATCTACACCTGACACAGCACAATATTTTTAATTTAATATTACAAACTATCAAAGTATGAAAATCGCAAGATAAATGATGTAAGTACTTACCTATTCATTTTTTTTTTAATTTAGTTTGTTTTTATATATTTGGAAAACAGACAGTACTTAATAACTAAATAACTATTCTAATAATACCTTAGAGAATAAAATATACCTAAGGTTCCTGAGAGTTGTATCGAAGTAAACTTCATTTATTTGCTATCGTCTCCTTGCCGTGACAAATATCCCATTTATACCAAAGCTATTTATTATTCAGGAGGAGTAGAGAATAGAGCCTGATCCGAAGGAAAACAAATAAACAAAAGTATAAAAAGTGGTGTTTGCGACAGATAGAAATGGCAGTCTTTTGTCTCCGTCTAGATGTTACGAAATTGAAAAATGCCGGAAAGTGAGTCCATTAGGCTGATTGCCCACCGCAGCCGTCTCCGGGATGTCAACGAAAAAGTGATAAGGGCGCCGAGGTAGCGACCATACATTTACTATGGCTATAGTTATTTCAGCCAGAAATAATCTCGTTCTTTCTCGCTGTCCGGTCTGGACCGTCCCAGTGACGGCGGCAGTGGACAATCGGCCTGAGGATGTGACAAACTAATATTGTTATGCTGCGGCTACATTAGCGGGCTTTGGCGAATATTCGTATGTAGGTACACTATGGAGTGGAGCAACGAAAAAGTGCTAAGTTTCATTCAATTTTATGAAACGGAGAGTATCCTATGGAATCCTAGTGACCCCGACCATAAAAAGAAACACTTGGTACATGATGCGTGGACCCGAATTAAAAATAAGCTCAGTTGGCCTACCACAGTAGAAGAAATTAAGAAGAAAAAAGATTATTTGATGGCAAATTATAACCTATATATATATACATAAATTAAAAACAGGACTAATAATTCGGAATGTCAGAGTTTTTCCTTGCTATATAGGCTAAAATATAGATGTGTTATAAATTTAGAGTTTGTGAGTCTGCTGGAAGTACATTATTAATTTTGATGATCGGTGAGTCAGTCAGTCAGTCACTTACAAAATCAAGGAACTTTGACTTGCAATAATTCTTAACCTACTAGTTCAAATTTAATGCAGCTTGGAAATATATGTCGCTTTGTGATGCCTTCTTGGTCACTGAAAATTTAGGCTTCTAGTCTTTTCCACAACAAAGTTAGAGAGAGTCAAAAATGGCCCGAATGGCTTCGAGAAAAGGATGGTACGGCTGTGCTCGACTTGGCGAGGCACTGCCGTACCTCCAGATACGCCACGATGCTTCGCGTAATCTCGACACGAATCTTCGCCCGCTAATGTAGACAAGAACATCGCCTATGTCCGAACACGATGTTTTTGTCGCGATAACGCGACGCGAATCTTCGCCCGCTAATGTAGCCAAAGCATTAGAGAAAATTCATAAAAAAACAAAATGATATCGCTATTGTTACCGTAGTAAAAATCAGTCATCATCATCTCAGCCCATTTTCACCCACTGTTGGGTACAGGCCTCTTTATCACACCATTCTCTCCGATCCCTCGCGAGTCTCATCCACTGATTCCCGACTACGTTTACAATGTCATTGGACCATCGGGCGGGTGGTCTGCCTCTTGGCCGTTGAGCATCCCGGGGCCACCATTCAGTTATCGCCTTTGTCCATCTTCTATCGTCCCTTCTGGCCAAAAAAAATCAATAATAGTAACCATATGTATATCATTATGAAACACGTGATTTTTAATAGAGATACTTTTGTTATAACGTTGTAGATCACCATTCTATGTATAAACTTAAAATTTATTACATTACTGGTTTTATTTAACTTCCTTGTTTTCAACAAGGTTATGAATTAGCTATTCATTCTACTGTTATTAGGTATGTAACGTTTTGTAAAGTCGAGATGGCTAGCTATCAATAACAAATCTATCACAACATAAAACTTCAGGAACTTCGAGATCTTTTGGTGTTATATATCTACGTGAATGTTATTATTATAATCATAACTGGCTATAGACATAATTTAAACGAACTAACGGGACTTTATCGCGTTATTACCTTTGTTTATTATTTCCCGACGTTTCGAGTGCGTTACAGCTTTCGTGGTCACGGGTAGACTGATGTACTGGAGTCACCGTCGAAAGTCAAAGGTAATAACGCGATAAAGTCCCGTTAGTTCGTTTAAATTATGTCTACAGATCGCGAAAGTTTAAAATGGCTATAGACATATCTAAAATATGATTAAATCAGCACCATCTGAAGTTTCTGTCGTAAAGATGCTCTGCATTAGTACCTACCACCAGAGATGTGCGAAAATGCGTAGCGAGGAATGTGTTGGTAAAGAACCAATAGAATCGCTTCATTTACCTCGCCTCGGTCAGCACAGCTCTGGTGGAAACGGCTCAGCGGAGCTAGGTTTTTGCGCATACAAAACAAGCGAGGGATGTGTTGCGAGGAATGTGTTAAGAGGAATGTGTACGAGGGATGTGTTGCGAGGAATGTGTTAAGAGGAATGTGTACGAGGGAGGTGTTGCGAGGAATGTGTTGTTGAATGACATGGTCAGGTCACACTACTCATTCATGTCGACGCATTTCACAGCTTCGCAACACATCCTCGCACCACACATTTCCATCGCACATCTCTGGTGGAAACACCCACACATTTTCACAGCACAGCTAGACATCCTCGCACGACACATTTCCATCGCACATCTCTGGTGGAAACGCAGCCTTACAAGCATTTTAGCACTCATTCGGATGATGATTCATAGCGGGCAACGTAAAAATGTTAATTATACGTACTGCCCATAAATGGAACTCCCTGCCACCCTACTTATTTCCTGAAAACTATAATCTAGGTGCCTTCAAGGTTAGAGTGAATAGATTTCTTTTAGATCAATGTGATCCATCCTCGGCCTATCAGGCGAGTTGGTGGCCAAACATAGATCTATTTTCTATTAAAAAAAAAAACTTCATAACTTGACGATATAGGTACCGCTCGGTATTCTCACTCCTACAGCGCAGCGGTAACGGAAAATGCATTTGATTAGATCTTAAAAGAGCATCGTCATAGAACGGGAAGTGCATTTCCTGTCATCAGTTGCATAAGTGGCGCCGCGCAGAACGCAATGTCAAGGTGAACCATTCATTATCCTCGTGATGTTGATGTCACGTTTTTGCGCAATAGATGTAAAGTGCTATTGAGCTTTTATGGTCAAACTAGTGGCACTAGCTAACCGGTCGGTACTATTACAGTAAGCTTACCTTTGCGACTGAAAGAGCAGGCTTACATTATTATGTTGTAATAAGATTTAGCTGAGCCGCATTGGTTTAGTGTGATGTCTCTACTTTCGATCTGAATGTTGTGAGTTCAAATCTTGGCCGTGTAATGGATTTTCGGATGTTATGTATGTATGTCCGTATGAGCAAGTAGCCAACTCTGGTGACGGAGTTTTAAGGCCGCCTAAAGGCCTCCGTCATGGCTTAACGACTTAAAAGCTGGGACCGACAATTTGATGTGCCCTCCGAACTCCAACTCAGATAATGTTAACACAAGCAGTTAAAATTAAGAACGACATCGTAAAATTAGCGACTTGCTCCACTACACGCACTGGCGCTGACAAAATCTCCAGTTATCTAACTAAGTTTGTTTAGTTTAACCATTTTGAGAACGTATTAAAACGTATACTTATTTAAGTACTTATACATTTTTCGAAACAAAAGTCAGTGGATGCATGGCCTTCTGATCGAAAATGATTCCACATCTCAATAGACCAGGCGACTCACTTTAAGTACCTCCATCAAATGGAATGGAAATAATTCCGAAGGAATTCAAACGCGGAATCAACTTTCAGAAGAAGTCTAATCCAATTGTTCCAACTTTTGCGTAACTTCAGCGGTGCGTAAGGTCACTAACATCTAATTTTGCGCGCCTTCGCTACGTAAACAAAACTGTGAAAATTGAGAACAATGTTAATAATATTCCTCGTCTCAAGGCGACCTGAACAATTTTATTTTTCTGACAATACCGCAGTTAATTAACAAGCGTACTTTACTTAGCCTGCGAAGAAGGTTGCGATATTTAAGTCCTTGCTATGTACTATTTGACAATGGACTTTTGTTCATTATACAGCGTTGTAGTGCTGGTAGCAGGATGAATTTTTAATAGTAAAAAAATTAAAACACCAAATTGGCAAATATTTTTCATACGCACGGCGAAAATGTGGAACTCCTTGCCGGGGTCTGTATTTCCAGAAAAGTATAATTTGAGTGTCTTCAAATCGAGCAGGGACGTATATAAGGGGGGGGGGGGGGGGTTTGGGGGTCCGGACCCCCCCCTTAGCCCATTAAGTTCAGAGGAAACCTAGTCAATTTTTGTATTTTCGAACCCTTGGACCCCCCCTTAACAAAAATCTTTGTATTCTGGAACCTTTGAACCCCCCCTTAACAAAGTTATAGCTACGCTCCTGAAATCGAGAGTCAATAGGTTCCTTCTAGGTAAGCGTGCTCCATCTTAGACCACACTGTTGCTTTACATCAGGCAGAGTGTGGTCAAACGCGAACCTATTTTCGTTAAAAAAAAAATATGGCACGTCAATAATGCATACCAAAATGTGCAGATGTTTCTCAATGCCACCGAGTTACTTGGTAACCGTCTTTTAACCCCTGTTGTTATGTGAGAATTTAGCAATGGGTTTGAATACTCTGCTGATTAGCGAACAGTGAATGGGCGGTGAGCATTGAGACGGATACGTGGACGCAGCCCACTTCATCCCAGTAACCTTGGCTTAGGTTTGCACGTTGGCTTACACGTGGAGAACTAAAGGTGCGTTTCTCTAAAAGAAACGTACGAAAATAACAGTGTATAGTACAGTGGATTGCTCATTATACGCACTAAAATTGAAGGAAAAAATGACATTTCTCCTTCAATTTTGATATGTTTTTAGTCCGTATAATGAGCAATACGACTATAATGATGGAATTATCCCTAATCTTACAGGAGATTTAGGTCTGGTTTTCGTACTCACTTCACTTAAACTAACAGCTACTTAGTAGGTATCTTATTTCTGACAGTGCTGAATGATAGTGAAATAAGCGTTTAAATAACTTAATTTCATACATTTTATAGATAAGAAATATTAGTTAAAACCTACTTATGGATAAATTGTTTTAAAAATTTTAGTAAGTATCTTCTAATTATTAGTATTTAGGCGGTCTTTGCAAAACTAAAACTATTAAGTATAATTGTAGGTTTGTAAGTTTTGTGTATTTTTTTAGACCAATTTATTATTACGACTTGTATGCATAACAATGTCTCAAAATATGCTTGATGTAGAAATAAACATAATAGCCTTGATGACAGGCCATGGTCTGTGCTAAATGTAAACCTAAATTGATAAACTATGTCAAGGTAGGTATTAATTAACTATTAATTTTCATTTTATATCTGCGGAATTTAAAATCGGTGCGTCATCAATACTTTATAGAAGGTATCAGTCATCTAAATTGAAAAACACAAGGGCATTCCATGCTTTTGTTCTTTTATATTTATTTTATCCTCTTCGTGTTATAGTTGAGACGCCTATAAGTAAGTCGTATGAGCTAGTGGCCAACTCTGGTGACGGAGTTTTTAGGCCGCCTAATGCCTCCGTCATGGCTTAACGACTTAAAAGCCGGGACCAACAATTTAAAGTGCCCTCCACGGAAGCTCTCAGCTCGTAATGCCACTTGCGGTCACCCATCCAAATTATGATTGCGCACAATGCTGCTTTACTTCATCAATGAATCAAGAACGCCTAAGCAAGCTATGCCACGAGCGTTTTTTTTACGTTTTGTCATACAGGTACAGCGACTCCTCATTTTTTACCGTCTTCAAAAAAAGGACGGGGCTCTCAATTAGTTGGATTCTTTTTTTTTTCCTTTTCTTTTATGTATGTTCACCGATTACTCGAAGATGCCTGGACCAATTTGGAAAATTCTTTTTTTGTTTTAAAGATTGGTGCCACAAAAATTTCTAAAATCTGTCGAGGTCTGTTATGAATAGAAATGCACCTCAAGTGCAGAAAATTGCTCAGCTTATAACATTGAAGTCGGTTATTTTAAATTTAGCCACCTGCAAAAGATCAGTTGCGCTGTCTTAATTTATAAGGGTTCGCTGTACGTAACATTGAAACTCCGGCTTATAGCCTTGAACTTGCTGCGGCCATTCGTCTTGTTGATCAAAAATACTGAATTGAATGTATTATCCCTTTCGAACTGTGAGTACTATGACTGCTTTACATCTCGAGGTCAATATCATAAAAAAGGCGACCAGTCCAAACCATAATGTAGGGATTTAATAATAAACTGCGCATAGAAAAGCTGAATTTTTTATCCCACTTTGTAAGCTTTCAAAGGCGTATTGCCATTTTTTATAGGATAGGATATTGTGAAGGTGCCTTTTAAATGCCTGACAAAAGAATAAATTATTATTTAAATAGTTTTTTTTTAAGTAAGTAAACTAAAACTAGCAGTAAAAAAATATAAGTGTAATCGCGAGGGTTTCATGTGCTTTAATTATACAAACTGTGTGATATCTCAATTCATTTTTCTATTAGATAAAAGAGATGGCCGATTCCTTGAATAAATTTGCCCCACAGATGCCAACAGGAAAGAATGCTTGCGTCATGACCAAATTGGGATTTTTGGGTTTGTTTTTTTATTTTATAATGAGAGTCCATTCATCTTCTTCCTCTTAAAAGTGGGATTTAAAAGTTATTCTAATATAAAGCAGCAGGCTATGACGCCCAGCATGAACGGAGAACCTAGGAAACTATATTTTTAAGGTTCCTATAGTAAAAGCTTTGCTTACGTTGGGGATAGATGGCGCTGTGTGAACATTTACTTTTTCATTATTATTAGGACTAGCAGAATTTTAAGTGAAGTAGGTATAGAAAATAAATGACGCACACAGGTGCTCCCAGTACCTACAATTTCAAGTAAAAAAGAAAAGTACTTAGGAAAAATTGGGAATTTCATCAATAAAATTATCTACACTCGTGTGCTAACCGCCTAAAATAAAATATGATATCTATAAATAAATATAACAAAAAGCCTTTTATTTCTCTATAATTAACACTTTTTTCTTATCACTAATGCTTATAATCTAAGTAGGTACTAGAGAACCCCTAAGGTGAAGGCCTCCTCCAAAGCCAGCCATCTGTCCCTGTCTTGTGCTACTCGGAGCCAGTTTCGTCCAGCAGTTTTCTTGATGTCGTCGTCCCAGCGACCGTATGGTCTTCCTATGCAGCGTCGACCTCTTGGACCCTCCCAATTTGTCACTCTCCTAGTCCATCTTCCATCTTGTAGACGGGCTACATGTCCAGCCCACTTCCATTTTAGTCTGTATGCATATCCCAAGGCGTCAGTACTTTTTGTAATTTTAAATAAAATTATGATAAATCCTCATAAATCACTCATCACAACACAATCACACAACTGAAACTCAACGAAATTCTTTTTACATCTGTCAAATTCTTGTCCGTCTGTTTTGTTTACTATTTGAGTGTCATGTCAACCGCGAAAAAGAAGGTAGGTCTATCTGATAAAAATATTCTCTGTGATACCTAATAGCCCCTCCAGACTCTCGGCAAGAAACCCCGACAACACCCGAGAAGCGTGAATGTGAGGAGTTTTTCGCCTTCTTGTTCTCGCGCTTCGGTGTCGGTACCTATTTTTGGCCGAGACAAAGGATTTCAAACAGATCACGAGTGAGAAAATTGAGAGTGTGGATAATTTGTTTGTTCTTCGAGAAGTCTCGGTGAAACTTCTCGCCGTGAGTCTGGAGAGGCATTACGGACTGTAGTACCGGAAGTGACTAAAGTTACTAATAAAATAACATAATTATATTCCCACAGGGCACGAGATATCTAAGTATTCTGTATGTACCAGTTAATTTTGTGATATTTTATTTAAATAATATTATTCAGACGCATAGTCTAATTCGATATTCGGCTCTGGGGCAGGATCCGGCCAAATTCTTTAGAATTTGAACTCTGAAAATCTATTTTGTGTTGGTACACTTTTTTAGATATAAAATAGTAGTAACTAAATAACACACATAAATAAAAAGTAGTAAGTAAGTAGGTAATAAAAGTTTCATGTGTAAAACATAAATTATAAGTGAATTGATGATGGTAAAATTTTGTCTACTACCTTCTAATTTACTTGTTCGTCATGAGATGTAAAACTGTTACCTATATTATACTGTATTATTATAGAGAGCAATTAGGCGATTACTACGTTGATTAAATTCTACACAAAACATGATAATCACACTATCACACTAACGCGAGTGGAAAGCTATAGTATCCTTGAGTGTCATAAGTTTTGTTTGTTAGAAACGCATGTGCAAAACCGCAGACGGACGCTAGTTGCACCATACAACCTTTTATACGCTCTTCGCATACTCTACAACTACTCTATGGGAACACCAATAGGCTGCCTTAACACGGTAAACTGCGCCAGTATAGACATCTACCATTAGACTATGATTACATAAAATGATTCATTCAGGTAAACATGAAGTAAACGTATAAAATAGCAATGTTATAAAGTAGTAGGTAACCTAACCTCGGAAAATCAACATTGAAACAGCCATGGCTAATGTCAGGGTTAATAGCTGTTATAAGTCGGGCTCACTGGGTTCATTTATGCGTAACAATACAGGCGGATATTTTTTCACTACCTGCCACAAACCGACAGATTAACATCCTGTTGATGATTTCCTATTGACGTACAAATAATAAGGTTCTAGGGGTCAATCGCCAGAATCAGCGGACCTGGTTGATCGCTATGGAGCCCCTTAAATATCGATGTTATTGCTTTTCTGCCCCTTCAAGAGCCAATATGAAAATATGCTTATTTAGACACCTCCTTCTCGAAATAAAAATACAGAAAAGCAATAATATCGATATTTAAAAAGCACCATAGCAATCAACTAAACACGCTGATTCTGGAGATTGACCCCTAGGATTCCTAGGCGAGTTACAAAATTCATGGGTATTTATTTTTCCTAATAGAACTCGGTCTTTGCAACATAACAGCAGGCCTTGTCTTTGAGGGGTCATAAAATACCATGTTAAGTAATTGATTTATGTTACAGGAATTTACATTACTTACTACCAGTAGGACAGTCAAGTAGTGTAGGTATAGTAGATTTTTTGGTCATTCATAGATGATAAATGGATGAAGCATATGAAATATATTTTACAAATCCTACCTTAGAAGATCACTGCTTGAAATAGCTTTAAATTCCAATTCTGATTGCGATAGTTCTATTACTTAATGTTTTCGGAAAGTTTGAAAACCGATGATCACGACATTTTCCTAAAGGCGCGGTAGACATTCTCTCATATGACATATTATTCGACTAGACATTTTCTCATTTTACATATTATTCGACTCATTCTATTAGTTATAATATGTATTTGTGCAACGGTCGTCAATCAGTATCAACATTTACTATTAAATACCAAATTAACGATGAAAATACAACAATTTGATATATCATTAATCAATTGTGTGAACAATAGTCACGTTTCTAATCTTATCATGATTATAATATCGTAATTGAATGATCACCGGACACTCATTGGTACCTATTAGAATGGAATATAGTGATTTAATTGAAACCAGATAGTAACTTTAAGTTTAAAACTTTATTGTAATGGTAAAGGTACTTAATAGGGCACTAATGCTTAAATTATAATTTGTAACAAAATAATTATAAGCTTAATTTTCAAGTATAGTAAAGCTAGACAAATAGACAACGAACTTAGATGGAAATTAATTTAAATGGAGTAAGTACCATTAGTTAACTTTAGAAAGTATTATTTACTAGATTCAAAAATATACATAAATAGAAGGAACTATAAGAGGCGGTTTTTACTTTCCAATGTTATCTAATAACAGGAAAAACCATCTAGAACTAAATCAAATGAACACATAACGGTGTAATAATTTCTAAAACTAAATATAATATAACACTTATGTATTACCACCACCTTTAAATTTAAATTGTGACCGTTTCAGAACTAAACTCAAAAGTAATTAAACTACGAAGTGAGATTAAACTAGACAAGTTAAGGACAAGTATTATTTTGTTAAACATTTTGAGTTTAATTATTTTGAGTTCAATACTGAGATATATAATCCTGAACTATCTCACAACACTTATGATATTTAACTTTCATAAAGTCAAAATTACTTTAAGAATACAAAGTTAGAAGGCGGCTCTAAAATGATGTTAAAATTTTATCACCACACTTAAAAATATATCTTATGAACCTATTACAGCAAATTTACCTGCTTCAATTCAGCTACGGTGACGGAATTTTGAGCCTCCCGAAGGCCACCAGTTACTGATAACAATAATTATACTGATATTATTTTTTTAACGATAAAGTACCTACTTATAAAATAGTTATATTAAGCACCAACTTTTGAACATCGCTTTTAAGACCATTTCAGACAATTTCATTTCTCCAGCTTTCTGAAACACAAGTCGAAAGGCACTGGAGAATGTGTAGTTCCCAATATCCCTTCTAATCCTGGTATATCTTGACCCTCAGGCATATAGAACTCAAAATGATTCATCAAGTTTGAGAAGAACAAAAACAGTTCCATCCTAGCTAGCTGAGTGCCAAGACACATTCTCTGTCCAATGCCGAACTGAGCAAATGTTTCTGAAACCTGCAGTTGTCCGTTTTTAATAAACCTTTCAGGTTTAAATTTGTAAGGCTCTGGGTACATTTCAGGATCCACGTTCATTTTGTTGATCAGTGGGATGATGTGTGCGCCGGCGGGAATTGTGAAGTTATTTATTTTCCATTCTCTAAAAACAGAAAAAACATTTATTTTCTCTGAAAAAGCATTTATTTTATCAGATTGACTCAAAGTATCAACTCTATCTTCAGCATTGGAAACACAATGCGACACGTACGCAGAAAGTCACTGAACAGTTCCACTGCATGCAAGTCGCATTTTTATTCTTAAAGATAAACCGTTTGATTACCAAGTTTCACATACAAAAAGAATATCACTAACACAATATAGAAGCGCGCTATCTACATAATCCTATGACTATAGTTAGACTATTGAAAATATAAAAATATCTGCTTGGTGGCAAGTATACTAACCTAGTATTCACGTGAGTAGTTCCCAAAGGCACCAAAGAAACACATCTTAATGTTTCATATATAATCGCTTCAACGTATGGTAACTGCGTTCGGTGCTCCAAAGTGATGACTCCTCCTGTTCCCACAACTCTTCGCAGATCGTCCCTGACCTTCTGGGCTATTTCGGGTTCCCTCATCATCATGATCAGACACCAAATCAAAGTGGTGCGAGAGGTTTCCATGCCGGCGGAAAAGAGATCGTTCATGACCTGAACGATTTGTTGTACTGAAAAAAATATGATTCTTTAAAGATACTCTAGTATTCCTATTAAATAAGAATTCATATACTTAAGTCATTTAACTGTTCCTTGATTTATTTAATACAAAAGATATCAACGCGCGACTTTACAGTGTTTTTAATTTTACACAAACTTTTGTATGTTTTTCGATTACTCAACAGTTCAGGCATACCCCGACAAGAAGAATAAGAAAGTTTTATTAATAATGGGCTTATTCAGATCATAACATTATATCAGTCGCATGTGTTTTTCACCAACCTGGATCAGTGTCAGGAAAAATTGTCGAAGCTAGTGTCCCCGTCTCATTTTGACAGTCAGCCTCTTTCTTCTCAATCTCTATTTTCTCCAAGTAGTGATCAAGGAGGTCTGCAGGTTCATAGCATTCGGAAGTAGAGATCCTTTTGTTCTGACGCTCTATGACTTGGTCGGCATGGAACTTGCTTATATCATGTAGATTGCGTTTCATCTCTTTGAGTACAGCTTGCTTGCCGGGCAATTTCTGCAAGTTAACTTAGTCTTAGCATATTCACTTTAACATTCATGTAATGAAAGTCTTTAATATTTGTATAGTGGAAGTGGAGGGCAGAAGGGGCCAAATGTCCCCCTCAAATCAAACGGAGGATGCACCCTCCAATTTTACTGCGTTTCTTTGTGCTATGTCTTGAAAGGAGGGGGTGACCAAAGAAGTTGGCCCCCATTCTGAATTGTTAATATAATAAAGAATTAAAAAATCATTATGAAAAGTGATCAGAACTATCTTCAAATGAGTTTACTCACCAAATATGCCCTTATGTGTTCCCCGAAATGAACTGACCCATACAGTTTCATGCCTCGCGTCACTCTTTCATTGAACATTTTAAACTCTTCGCTATTTTCTTCGAAACGGAAGCTCATCATCAGCTGGCAGATAATGTTGTGCATATGACGGCTGACTACGAAAGTAGGGTCAATTGGTTGTTCGTTCGACCTGTTTAAAATGTCTAGAAGCTCTTCCAATTCCAGCTAAAATATATTTAAAACCATAAATAAATTTGAGAAGCTTAAAATCCCCAATTTAATTGAGTTGTTTGAAACTCGCAAACTGAAATACAAAGTAAAAGAACTTACCATAACGAATTTTTCAAAACGTTGATTTGGTGTTAGCTTAATTCCGAGGGCGCGGAACTTTTCATGAAGAAATTGACGCTGCCTCTTCCACAAAGATCCTTCGCTCAAAATTATACCTAAAATAAAAAAGTAAATTATGCTCAAAATAAAACAACAGCATTTCTTTAGTTTCATAAAACTGACATGCGTGTTTCCGCACTTGAGGCTTTCTATACCGAATCTTTCATAAATATTACACAGTGAACGTTTACTAACTAAAGTTCCTGTTTTAAGGTGTATGAACTACGATGATCTTTTGGAAAATGTAAATGATGAATCCAAAGGTTACTCACCGAACCCGCCCAGCAGATTATTCAAAGGTGTATCCGGACGTCCGGTAGAGTCTTGCCTGTAGAAAAGCTCCTTCATAGTCTTGGCTGATCCGATACAGACTATAAGATTACTGCCCATTTGCACAGAGAAAATATCGCCGTATTTTTCAGATTTCTTCAAGTACCAGGAGTGGGGAGCGCCATTGTGCTTCATAAATGGCAAGTAGCCTAGGAAAGGCACGCCCCATGGTCCTGCCAAAGCGAATAAGTTATAAGTACTCAAAGTTGCCCCATAATATGTCACAATAAAGTAAAACAACTTTACATATTGAAAAACTTACCAGGTGGAAGATTTTTGTAATAATTAAATTTGTTAACAACGATCCACGAAATAAATGTGAATAACAGCAAATATTTTAAAACGTCAATAGTCATATAATCAAATGTTTGAGAAGTTAGCAATGTAAACATGTTAAAAAATATTTCCAACATTTTGTACAGACGTAGATTATCAGAACTTGATTTAGAATATTTCCGTAAAGTTGTTGAGAACTATAAATTATTTTTGATATTTAAACTCAGAGTTTGTCAAGAAATGTAATTAAGCTCAAAGCTAGTTTAAAACTAATTGCAAGATTTATTACAGCGTTAAAAGGTTAATTGCAATAAATTGACACTATTTCTAGTTATAATTTGCGAGCCATTTTAGTTTGCCTGAGATCGGAGGTATTTATCGTAGATTGAGTGCGAGTCAAATGCAAAGAAGCGTTGGCAATGGCGCTATTTATATGGAACAAAAAGATACGAGTGCGATCGTCACTTATCGCGATCGCGTATACCTACACGAATGATTATTATTAATGCATTAAACGTTAAAAGTACATGATAATGAGAGAATACTTGTGGTGACATAACTATAAGGTCAACGACCTCAAAAAAGTTAGAAAATTAAAATGTCTTTAATTGTTTTTTTTTCCTGTTAGCCACAACTAGTCTCTTGTCGTGTTGTGCCCTTCGACAAACATTTTCTTTATTTTCAATTTTTAAGTATTATTTTGTTAGGTATATTTGTGTAATTTTTGTGAAGATTTTTGTAATTTGAAATTTAACTTTATTTGGGGCTACGAGGAAAAAACACATTTTTATTTAAGTAGGTAGGTACTTATATCAGAGTGCATAATTTTTCGTAGTAAATAATAAAAAGTAAGTAACTAAAGGTGACGGTTGATTTTAAATCCATACTTACCTACTCGTTTATTTTGATTTGAATTCAGACATGGATCCTTATCCATTTTGTTTTTGGAATGCATTATTATCTCTTAATTTTAAATTGCAGATAGCTAGGTCAATTAAATACTTTATAGTACCTACTTTTGCCACTTATCTAACTACACACACATACCCGCAGTAGGTAAACGTGTCAACGGCATGTAAGTTCATCGACCGGGAAGGTCACCTCATTTTATCTCCAAGGACTTACATAAGCAGTGATGTAGATAGGATAATAGAGTTGATTGGCCTTATCACTGATATTATTCCGGGTTGAACGTTCTAGCAAGGACAGAGTCGACTAGTGAGGAAAACTAATATCTTACTTCATATTAAATAATACCTATTACAAAAGTGAATGGATAGATGTTTGGATGGATGTTTGTTATTCAATCACGCCAGAATGGATATGGATGAGAGGCACAGAGATAGATTATAGTCTGCAATAGCACATAAGCTACTTTTAATCCCGGAATGCACAGTTCGCGTAGGATAAAAAAATTGGATCCCACGCGGGCGAAGCCGCGGGCGTTCACTAGTCCTACTAATATTATAAAGGCGAAAGTCCGTGTGTGTGTGTGTGTGAATGTTTGTTACCACGTATCCTCCTAACTACTAAACCGATTATGATAAAATTTGGAATGTAGATAGTTTAGGTTCTGGAATAACGCATAAGCTAATTTTTATCCCGGAAAAATGTATGATTCACGTAAGGAAAAAAATAGTGGTCCACGCGGCCGAAGCCGCAAGCGTTAGCTAGTTTCAAATAAATTTGAGTTTAAATCTTGAATTTTAGATTCTCTAGATTCAAGCGGAAAAATATACTTAAGTACCTACCTACTTATTTAAATTTCAGGGGAATAAAGATGTAGAAATCAAAGAGTTTAAGTAAGTGGAAATGATCTGGTCACCAAACATGAGAGATCAGTTAAATATGAATCAATTTTCTATTTTTGAAAAATTAAATTAGGTAAGTTATCGTTAGAAAAACTTAGTTATGACCAAAAATGACAATTATTATTTATATTAAACCTACAATTAAATTACTAAGAAATCCAAAAGTTTGCATTTGCAGTTTTAGGGGAAAAAAATATTTATAAATCATTTGAAAATAGTACAACGTACAAAACTAGGTCAATAAAGTACGTTTTGATAGTTTAGCTTAGAAACTTATCTAACGCCTTCGCGTATAAATGCGCAGTAGGTAAATGTGTCAACAGCATGTAAAGTTCGTCGACCGCAAGGTCACCTCATTATTACCTCCAAGGACTTACGTAAGCAGTGATCAACATTGGATAATAAAGTTTATTGGCCTTTTCGCTTATAGAATTCCGGGTTCAACAATCTAGCAAGGACGGCCAATGACGTCTAATTTTGCTGAGCAAAATAACATGGAGTGCTTACAACATTATGTCGACTTTATAATCAATGGTTTAGATCTATAATTGCTTGTTCGTATAATGCCAATAAAATAATAGTGGATTGATAGAAATTTTACTATGATGTAGTAGGTAAGTAAGCTGTCGGTCGACGACCTGTGGTAATGAACTGTTTGAACTCTGATGGACGTTGCACCTACGTACACACATAAAAAAATATTGCGATCAGTTTGAAAAAAACATTTTTAAATGTTGAAAGCCATTGACTTCGTTTTTATACAAAGACCCAATATATGGAATAGCTTTGTTTTCTTAGTAGGTACTTACTTATAGTAGAGGTTTTAAGGCAGTCTAAGCACTCAGTTATAGAGAAGTTGATAAAAACTAACGTTTCTTGAAGATATCTTAAATTATTAGTCATACCTAATTGTCAACCACAAATATTAAAACATGTACCCATGAAGCAAGCGTAAATAACATTAAAACAATAAACATATCTTTAAAATTGTATTGAATTATCATCAAACTCGTAGTCGTAGAAAACCTTTTTAAGAGTTCAACCAAAAATAAAGTTTAAACACATTTTATGTTATTCAACATCATAAATAAATAGTCCTGATGTGAAATGATACGTTAAGTATCTAAAATCGTGGTTATGTAATGACTTCTAAATGTTACGAATGCCAAATACTAGCTGGGAAATACCCGCTCGCATCCTAAATGTTTTACGAACATACGTAAGTATTCGTAACATCCTAAGATTATGTTATTTATTCGTATAGTCGTATTGCTCATTGTACGGACTAAAATTGAAGGAAAAAATGTCATTTTTCCTTCAATTTTGATTAGTTTTGATACGATTTATGTCAAAATTGAAGAAAAAATGACATTTTTTCCTTCACTTTTAGTCCGTATAATGAGCAATACGACTATAACATAAAAACTAGAACCGAAACGATTTACATATAAGTAAATAAAATAAAAAGCCCTTTGAAATGTTTTTAAGTAGGTAAACTATTATTGTATGCTTACTTGTTCGATTTCAATAGTTCTCTTAATCGACAAAAGCCTAATAGTTATAATAGCGATGCCATAAGATTAATTTGTTGCAGCTGATGCGCTACTGAGAAATGCCTAATAATATTTTTTTATCTAGTTCACCAATGTAGGCTTTGCGATTATATTATCTGATGCCTGTCATCTGTACTACCGATTTAACGATAGTTGATTTCGGTCAATGACCTTAACGTAACATTAAAATGCGATTCCATAACTGGTTTTATTGCACTTTATTATTTAGTTCGTAAACCACTGACCAATTTAAATGACATCAATTAGATTTATATTTAGTTTGCAAAACCACAACTTAAAATAGCTCATTACTTAGTTAAAACAATACTTATTCTAAAAAAAAGTAACAAAATGATATTTAGTGGAAAGGATACGCTTCCCTAAAACGGGAGTTGCCGCGTAGCAGTGCTACGAAAGTGCTACGAGATCTGGTAGTAGGTAAGTAGGTACTTCTTTTCATAAATACATTTTTCAAGTAAGTAAGTAAGTATTTGTTTTTAGATTTAAATATAAACAAACTATCAATTCTATAATTATTATTCTATCAATCCTACAATATTGCCTGTTAGTTCGTGAAATACCATCTGAGGTTTATTTAACCCGCTCGGACGATACGCACTGTCATCTAATTAGATCAATTTGATCAATTTTCGGACACATCACTTTCTCTCTCACGGAAATGGCTAGGATTGTTAGATCCAATCAAAATGTAGAGCTTGCGTCCCGTCGCTCGGTGGCAACTGACCACCCACTCCTCCAACGAGTCAATGAACAAAATTCGGTCATGGGAGTAGCCGGCGCACAGCTGGTTCAGTATTCATTTACTCATTTCACTTTCGTCGATGCGCGGGCCCCGCGATGAACGGTCGGTGCCGTCGACCTGGCGTCCTCGGTCGTGTGCCGATTAGATAATTTCCGCACTTCGTTGTCAAAATACTCATGACCCAATGGTACAGTGAATGCGCGGGTCGACGAACTCTATATCTCGAACACGCTATGCGATCGCTCAACTGAAAATTCGCTTGGCGTTATCAGTCGATGAAACTGTAACCTCTTGATTATTTTTATTATCGTTAATCTTGATGTATTAAATTTGGGCTAGTTTGATATCTGTTTTCGATTCTGTGAAAGGTACTTAAGATAACCTGTTAAATAAGTAAGGTAGGTTGTGGTATCATGATCTAATAACTCACTCACCCAATGATTAGTTTATTAGATAATAACTCTACGATTAATTCTTAGATCAATTATACCTACGCAGTGCTACCATAAACAAAGTAGGTAGGTACTAGTATTTATTGTTTAAGAACTATGCAATCATTCCAAATAAGTGATAGATCAAATACCTCACAATAATTATGGAATTCTAAAACGGTAGCGCTTATTCATAAAGTACGGGATGCCTCTCATCTCATAGGACTAGTAGGTAAGCCACTGAATACGGGTGATTGTAATTTAGGAACAATTGCGTTTGACGTCAATACAATGGAATTGTACTAGCTTCGAGTGCATAAAAGTTCATCAACACAATAATTACTTATCTAATGCAGGAAACTACAGGCCACTTAAAATAACTACGAGGATCACATATTAAGCATTAATGCCTACTTGACTTGGAAATAAAAGTACTAGTAGTTCGCCCCGAACTGAGATCTCGCGCACCGTAGATGGCCAACATTTGAACTTTCTTCTGACTACCCCTATAATTTCAAGTGCTACTACTGCCGGGTATGCCTATTGCGCTAGCTCTTCATGGTAAAAAATACTAGCATGCATGCAATACATAATGTCGTGTCTAATTTTTCATTTATTTCATATTTATGAATTCTCGTCGTATTTTTAAAAGTATACGTCCTAGAATAAAAATAATAACTATTTTAGAATGTACAAATAAAGACCTTTCATTTGACACCGCACTCAATATATTTGTTTACTTAACTTTTTTTACCCCAATTATTTTCATTTTTTATCAAAATTTTTTTTATCATGAAAATAAATCAAATAGCATCTAAAATCATTGCAAACCAAACCGCAACGATGCCACTCTCTTTTTAAGACCGACCAGTCAATGAGCTACGAAGACATCGAAACTCTATGAAACGGGAGCTCTTGCAGCTCTGGTTTCGTAGTTTTTGGTCTTTGGTCGTATTTCAAAAACTATACATCCTAGATTAAAAATAAAAACCATTTTGGAATGTACAAAATAAGCCCTTTCGTATGACACCCCACTCAATATATTTGTGTAACTTTCATAATTTTTTACCCCCTTGGGAACCCAATATCTTCACAACCCCTTCATCGATTAAGCTCATATACTCCACCGTAAATTTCCTTACCACAACCTATTGACCTACCAAGTTTCATGCAGATTGGATGAACGGTTCGACAGTTATGCTCGAACAACAATTCGTGAAACATACAAACATACAAAGCAAAATCGCCCAACTTACCACTAAGATCTTCGCTCGCTTCGCTCGCTCGATCGATTAAGGAGAATGACGTGTTTTGAATTGATTTCAATAATTAAATGTAAGTAGGTACTACTTAAATAAACTTTTGTATTCTATTTTGTCACCTTATTTTTTGGATACTTACCTACCATTCACGATCAATCCATCGTTACTTCTGTCTAATTTAAACAAGCGTTCTCTCGAGCTTTTCTCATATTTATCTTGGAAAAACCTACTTATCACTCGAACAAAATACCCAGGCTCGCAGATACAAAAAAAGCAAAACAAAATTAATAGTATCGGACTTTGCTCCCACAAAACGCTGTCGTCTCACGCCAAATGAATAAGCTAAAAATGCTTATTAGTGAGTTTGTTAGGTGCAAGTCGTGTCAGTGAACGCGATCCGTGCGAGGCCGGCCGATCACCTTCCTTATGTAACCACCATAAAGTGCAGTTGTTCGAAATACGACAGGTCTTTGATCTTGCGAATGCATAGCCGATAAATCTACCTGTGCTATACTAGGTAATACGCGTGGTTCCATTCGCGATTTGTACACTGAGGGTCTTACTTATGAAAGATGTTTAAAGTTAAACACTGGTTAAACGTCCTGTCTTTATTTGTGGATAGTGACGAATAGACAGGACGTTGTTTAACCAGTGTTCAACTTTAAACATCTTTCATAAGTAAGGGGGTCTAACTCTAACCTTAACGTAACGTAACGGGACTAAGTAGGTACTATAGCGCCTAGTGCCAGCGCGGTTCCCCGACCCCTCGCTCCGCTCGTCTGTCGGCGCTCGGCGCGTCTGTGCGAGCGCAACACTGCGCGCGCCGGGACGACCGGCAGTTTGTAAAAAGCCGCAGTCACGCACGCACGCGCCGCGCGCATATTCTTAATTATTTTTTTGTTTGATGTTTCTATGTTATTGTTCGTCCTACCTAACAATACTTTCTTTCGTGCACTATAACTGGCAGCCTAACGTGGAGCGTGATAAAATAAAATGGTGTGCACGTATCACACAATTGATTCTCAATTCTGTGGCACGTATCTACAGTGTTAGAAAATTTTGTACAATAGTTTTGTGAACAGTGTCGGAACAATTTTCGTTTTACATACTTTCTGTGCTACATTACGTTGTGTGAACTTTTGCCCAAATAAGGAAAGATTCGGTGCGCGCGCGCGCGAGGTTCGTCGGGTATAAATGCTACACGCCTCGTGTCCCATCCGTGTCGGAAACTCGGAAAGTTCCGCCCCGCGGCCAGCGTGCGAGATATAACTACCTATAACTACGTGGCGTGGTGTAGTTCTCTAGCGTGATTTTTGTAGTTTTATCTTATCTCGGTCGGATTTTATTGCAACAAACTCAGACATTTTGTGCGTGAATATTATTAGGTATTTTTGGAGTGTTAATGGTTAACTAAATACCTAAGTGAACAGTGTAAATGACTGATATTCACTGAATATTTTTACGAGCTTTGTCTTGGAACAGTCTTGTGTTTTAGTGTGTAAAACACTATTCGGTTTGCGAACGATACCTATTCACGGGAGTGCGTACTTGGACGAGTACTAGGTATTTGTTAGCGTTTGTGAACTGTGACTGGACTTAGTTTTTTGTGTTGGACTTAGTGATTGTTTTGGACTTAGTTTTTTTCTCGTGAATTGTTTCGCGATGGTTTTAACGAGATCGCGTGCTGCGAGCCCGGCTTCTGCCGGCGCCCCGTCTGTAGACGCGGCGCCGCCCTCAGCGCCCGCGCCGGATTCAGATCCGCGCGGCGCTGCCGCCGCTGCCGCTGCTGGCGCCGCGCTGGCGGCCAGCGCGGATCTACAGCCTGCCGCTGCTGCTGCCGCAGCAGCTCCGGTCATCATGTCAACCGATCAGCTGTTGTTGCTGATAAACAGGCTAAGTCGCAGCGATCCTGTAAGTACACCTGTACCTACTTATTCTGGCAACTTCGCCAAATGTACTGCGCGTTTTGATGGAGAGAAGTCGAGCAACGTCGAAGCTTTTATTGACGCTGTGGAGACTTATAAGGAGTGTGTCAAAGTTGACGACACCAACGCGCTTCGTGGACTATCTATGTTGTTGACGGGGATGGCCGCGACGTGGTGGCAAGGGGTCAAGGACACTACCCTGACTTGGCAAGCCGCCGTTGATTCGTTGAAGCAGACTTTTGGACCACGATTACCCCCGCATAAAATATACCGAAATATATTCGAGCGCGAACAGCGAGCGGATGAATCGACGGATTTATTTGTTTGCCGCATTAGAGCGCTGTTCGCTCAGCTCCCGCCGTCGTCGCTCACAGAGGTGGTGCAATTGGATATGACCTACGGTTTATTGCATCGACGGCTTCGCGAAAAGGTTTCGCGCACCAGTTTTACTACCTTTGCGGAAATGTTGACGGAAACGCGCCGCACTGAAGATATCCTAGATGAAACTCGGCCGCGGGTTACTGTTGATAGTAAACCTGTCCTGCCTTCAACCACTACGATTGCGCGCCCGTCGGTCACACCTTCTACGCATAAGCCGCGACCACAATGTCATTACTGTAAACAGTACGGCCACCTGAAGGAGAACTGTCAGCGACTTGTAAAACCGAAGGCGACTTCTACGGCTAAGGAAAGCCCAACTGATGGAGAACCGCGGTCGACGCTGGTCACGTGTTTCGGGTGCGGAGCGCCTGGCGTCATACGGTCGAACTGTCCCGCGTGCAAGGAAAAGAAGCCAGCCGTGTCGTCGGTTACGTCGTTTCAGTCCGTGTCCGCGATTTGTGAAAGTGTAGATTCGCGCGTGCGTCCCGTGCTCGAAGTGTTAATCTATAACGAGATAGGAAATATTTTGGTAGACACTGGTGCCAAACATTGTATAGGTAGTGTTAGTTTAAGAGCGCATCTAGTTAAGAACGGTCATGAGTTTCAAAATGTTTACATGGAACTCAAGTACGCGGATGGGCGTACTAGTGCCCAGTATGTAGATGTAGCGCATGTTGATGTTACGGTGCGGGGAGTCGCTCTGGCTGTTAGTTTTATAATGCTACCTAATGCTACTGAGAGTTTGTTAGGAATGAATTTCATTCAAGATGTTGGTATGGTGCTGAACTTTGATCAGGGTGTATGGTTTGTGAGGCACGATCGGACGCCTCAGCTGATTGTTTTCGAGAATAGGTCATCGCTGTCGCTTACGTGTTCATCTGTGGGTCTTCGCGAGGACGAGGGATCCCATCTTAGTTCGGATGAAAGGGAACAGCTGACTGAACTCCTGAATATCCATGAGGATATTTTTGCTCCAGGGGGAGAACCTACTCAGTTCGCCATGCATCGCATCGATACGGGGGATGCAGCACCCGTCGCAAGTCCGCCTTATAGAGTTTCTCCCGGAAAAAAAGAAATTATAAGGAATGAAATCGATAAAATGTTGGAAGAGGGTATTATCGAGGAGGCTGATTCAGAATGGGCCTCTCCAGTGGTCCTGGTGCCGAAGAAGAACGGCGAAGTGAGGTTTTGCGTGGACTATCGCAAACTGAACAGCGTCACTCGGACTGATAAGTACCCGCTTCCAATAATTGATGAGTTGCTACAAAGTACGAAGCCGAACTGCGTCATGTCGACGATAGATTTGAAGGCTGGATATTGGCAAACGATGGTAGCACCGGAAGATCGTCATAAAACGGCTTTTACAACACCATTCGGAACGTTCCATTTTCTACGCATGCCGTTCGGGCTTAAGAACGCTGGCGCGACGTTCCAGAGGATGATAGACCGTATGAGATCTGGTCTGAAGGATGTGTGTGTTCTTGCGTACCTCGATGACCTTCTGGTCATTTCGCCAAATCTAGATCAGCATCTGAAGGATCTACAGCAAGTTTTCGACCGACTTCGTACATTCAACTTAAAAGCAAACAGGAAAAAGTGTGTTTTCGCAAGAGAAAGAGTAACATACCTGGGACACGTCGTTTCATCAAAAGGTATTGAACCTGACCCTTCTAAAGTTGAAGCTGTGATGAATATGAAATCTCCGACAAACCTAAAAGAACTGAAAACGTTTCTGCAGACCTGCGCGTGGTTTCGGAAATTTATAGCGCAGTTTTCTGATGTGGCACGTTCGTTGACGGATCTTACGAAGAAGGATCGACGTTGGAAATGGGGGGAGGATGAGCAAAGAGCCTTTGAAGAGCTAAAGTTGCGGCTCTCCACCAGCCCCATTCTTCAACAGCCAAATTTCGAAGAGCCGTTTGTCCTGCGGACAGACGCCAGCGGATACGCCTTAGGAGCCGTGTTGATGCAAGGCACGACTCCCGCTGAAGAGAGGCCTATCGAATACGCCAGCCGTCTTTTGACGTCAGCCGAACGGAATTATCATACCACCGAGCGTGAAGCTTTGGCGGTGGTCTGGGCTTTAGAAAAGTTTCGAGGATATATTGAGGGAGCACGTGTGGCCGTGGCTACCGATCATCAACCATTGAAGTGGCTTCTTTCACTGAAGACGCCCAGTGGTCGGTTGGCACGTTGGGCTATGAAAATCCAATCGTTTGACCTGGACATAGATTACACTCCCGGACGTATCAATGTGGTAGCAGATACGCTGAGTCGCCCGGTCCACGACATCACTGAGGACGTTGACACCAGTCCTTGCAGTTTATGCCCTGTAGTCGTTGATTTACCGCAGCGGAACCCGGAAGACGTTCGTGACGCCCAGCTCAATGATCCTGAAGTCAGTAAAATTATATCTGATTTTGAAAATGTCAATGACCCTCAAGCAGCTGTACGCTGGACTGATAGAGGATACTATCTTTCTCAAGGTGTTTTGTATCGCTGTGATCCGGATGGAGAGTCCGAAGAACCCCAACTAGTGGTGCCAGATGCATTACGGGCTGAGCTCATGAAAGAGCTTCACGACGCGCCCACTGCTGGTCACCTAGGTTTAGAGCGAACACTAAGGAAAATTAGGGAGAGATATTATTTTAAGAACATGAGGTCTTATGTGGCTCAATATCTCAAGTCCTGTGACGCATGTCAATTGTATAAAGCCACCAATTTAAAACCAGCTGGTCTGCTCCAGACCCCAGTACTCCAGCAGAGATTCGAGGTGCTGGCTATGGACCTATTCGGACCGCTTCCTGAAGGGGATAACGGAGAGAAATGGATTCTTCTTGTTGAAGACACCGCGAGTCGTTGGGTAGAGCTGTTTGCTTTGTCGGATGCGACAGCAGAATCTTGCGCCAAAGTACTCATTGAAGAAGTATTTCTTCGTTTTGGTTTGCCGCGTCGTGTGATCTCTGACAATGGTAGTCAATTTGTTTCAGCTGTAATGCAGAAAGCTATGTTGGTGTTTGGGATCCAGCAATCATTGATCCCCGTATACCACCCAGAAGCGAATCCTGCGGAGCGTAAGAATCGCGAACTCAAACAGCTGTTGGCTATACTAGTTGGCTCTGAACATCGACGATGGCCAACCGTGCTAGCGACAGTACGGTTTGCGCTCAACAGCGCCTACAACGAAGGAACTGGCAAGTCCGCAGCTTACCTAACGTTTGCTCGTGAGTTACGATCGCCTCTGTCCGTGGACACGGATTTGCGAGCGATCGTACAGCAACAAAATTTCGTCCCCCAGATAACCCCTTATCTAACAGAGTTCGTTCACGTCCTTCAAGATGTCAGACAGCGTATCGAGCAACAGCAGGATGCTCGCAAGAAGGATGGTGATCGACACCGGCGTGATGTTGCGCCATTTAGTGAAGGAGACTTAGTTCTCGTGGAGACCCACCTTCCTAGTAACGCATCTAAAGGTTTCACAAGTAAATTCGCACCGAGACGAGAAGGTCCCTATCGTGTCTCACAGGTCGTTAGTCCGACCTCTTTTGTTGTCGTTGATAGTACGGGGGTAGTTAAAGGGAAGTACCATCAGAGCGCCCTTACTCCATATGTTGGCACATCTCCGACAGTTATTCATCAGCGCCGTCGTGGCAGACCAGCCAAGTCCAAGTCGGGACGTACTTCTGACTTGGAGGGGGAGGTTATAGCGCCTAGTGCCAGCGCGGTTCCCCGACCCCTCGCTCCGCTCGTCTGTCGGCGCTCGGCGCGTCTGTGCGAGCGCAACACTGCGCGCGCCGGGACGACCGGCAGTTTGTAAAAAGCCGCAGTCACGCACGCACGCGCCGCGCGCATATTCTTAATTATTTTTTTGTTTGATGTTTCTATGTTATTGTTCGTCCTACCTAACAATACTTTCTTTCGTGCACTATAGTACTACTGTTTTAGCGTGAAATGGATAGATGTTTTTTTTTTTGAAATTACTTATTAACTTAAAGGCATTATTTTTACAGGCATTGTTCAGATTGTCCCTTGAGCAGGTGATACAAGGATAAGTTTAGTAGGCAGGAGAGCTTTTGACTGAATTATTTAATTAATCAATTTACTTATATACTTAGCTTTATCTTCGCCCATTTACTATTTGAGTTATATAAAGGAACCAACAGTCACACTTTCACATGTTCAAATAAGTAATGTTTATATTTGCTAGCTACAGGTCGATGACTTTTGAGGTAGGTAGTGGGCTGATTGAGATTGTTGTGATTTTTGGCACGTTTCTGCCCGATATACCTTTCAGCACCTGAATATTGATGCGTGCGAAACGTAGAATTCGAATTGATGATAATGTGGTACAGTACAATTGAATTGCTTCCGGGATAGTCAAGTCTATTAGTTACGACTATTGAAAACTCGCGAGATCAAGATGAGAGATTTCTTGTCTTTTGAATATAGTTAAGACTAGCTTCCGTCCGCGACTTCGCTCGCGTGGTATTAATATATATAGCCTATATGCTAGCCACTAGAGTGCTTGATGCATTTATGGATGGATATCTGATTGATGGATGATCTTTGATGTCAAAGAAAAGATGCATGAATTGTATGAAAGATGACATGAGTAAAAAAGGAGCTAGTGCTGCTGAGATGACGGCCGGTCGACAAAGCGCAATGGAAGAATTCATCATCAATGCCGACCTCACATAATGTGGGACAAGATGATGATGATTATGCCACACCACGAGCTACACTCCTAATTATACCGGCTTATTTTGTCAGCTCATTGGCAACTTCTACTGACGGAGTATTTAGGCCGCCTAAAGGCCTCAGTCATAGCTTAACGACTTAAAATTCGGGATCTACGAATTTAACAACTATAACTTTGCCGGAGCTTCATCAAACACCATTTATCCTGTAGAAAGAATTTGGCAAAACAAATCCAAAAGATGTGAGTAAACGTTTTATTAATATAAAATTGCACTACATAATAAAAGTTGATGTGAAAAAAATATGGCACAAATGTAATTTAATTATATACTAAGTTCATAAAGCGAATTTAGAATCATCGGCAGTGGATTAATTTAATCACAATTCACAAATTACTACTTACTTAAAACATTTATTGGTTTTAAATGACAACCTACAGGTTTGTAAAGTAATTAAGAGTAATTTAAATATACGAAAGAGCACGACAAATCACGCAAACATTTAAAACTTGTTTCTAATATAGTAAATTACGAGATTCATGTTTTTGACGATTGTATAAATAAAGAAGATTGCTTTTTACCAAGCACTTAAGTAGCCTCGACTTATTATTTTCGTCCAAACTCACCCTTTATATTATTATAACTTAATATAAAATTTAGCTATTTCCTCTCAGTCTGTTTGGATTTTCTTCATTTCATTTCAATTCATTCTTGTCAGTTATTATAATATTTCTTATACTTACTAATTATTAAGTAAAAATGAGCAAAGTTGGAATATATATAATAATAAACTAGATTTAGCGTAAGTACCTATAGGTCTTCCAAACTAAAATAGTGATACACTTCATTTTGTCGACCTCTGTCGCAATAGGTGAAGACCCGCGCGGGACAAATGTTTGTATGATCTGCAAATATTTGTCTCGGGTCTGGGTGATTTCTATTTTTAATATGTATGTATTTACAAAAACAAAGTAGGTATGTAAGTAGTATATCAGTCATGTGGTTCCCATAACACAAGCTGCTTACTTTGGGACCTTTGGGACTACATGATGCTGTGTGAAATGTTCAGCATTATTATTACTATTTATTAATGAAATTGGTTTCAAGAGTACTACGGTAGGCTTCTACTCATTTCCTTAGGCTGATTTTAGTCTCACGCTCACCGTCAGCGCTGATAGGTGAAAGATCTCTATTACAATGAAATAAGGATACTGATTGTTTAGCAGAAATGGCTACGCTGATTGCTCTCGTCAGTGCTGGACAATCAGTATCCTTATTTCATTGGAATAAAGATCACTCGCCAATCAGCGCTGACGGTGAGCGTGAGACTAAAATCAGCCTTAGATACACAAGATTTTTTGAACATGCCTAGGAGCTAGTCAGAGGCACGTCCACATTTACCTTTGGCGCATTACCACCTTTTGCAAATATTTTACGTGACAGGTTACCTGCGAAGCCCCTTACCGCCTATTAGGGCACTGACTGGTCTTTGCCATGTTTGTAAAGGATGATACGTCAAATTTTCGTCAAAACAAATAAAGCGCCCTACTCACACACCTGCCGCAGGGCCAATCTAGGGTGTAGGAGTGGGGATGACCCTTAATTGCATCCTTAATGAGAATCAATCACTAAACGAAATATTGGGTTTCTAAGTATGAGGGCGTATACTCTTTAGCATTCTGAGCATTCTGTTTTTTAAATAATTAAAATCCATCAATAAATGACGAAGTTATTCAAGTTTTCTTTTCGGCCATTTCAAAACGCGCGCTCGGAGCTTCGCGCTGCGTCTGGCGTCACCAGGCGCCCGCGGCTCGGTCTACTAGTACAAAATCGCTAGTTAATTTCAAACTAGCTTCCGCCCGCGGCTTCGCTCGCGCGGCACCTGGATAAAAAGTTGCCTATGTCCTATTTCAGGTCAAGAACTATCTAAGTTTTAAATTTCAGCCAAATCAGTTCAGTGGTTGTCGAGTTATAGAGGAACAAACATAAATCCAAATATCCAAACTTTTGCATTTTTAATATTAACTAGCTTCCGCCCGCGGCTTTGTTCGCGTGGTACCCAGATAAAAAGTAGCCTATGTCCTATTCCTGGTCATTATCTATCTATATTTAAAATTTCAACCAAATTGGTTTAGTGGTTGTTGAGTTATAGAGGAACAAACATCATCCATCCAAACATCCAAACTTTCGCATTTATAATATTAGTGTGATAGGTAGTATGATTAGTGTGATGTGAAAGTGTGATAGTGTGATTTGAAAACCAAGTTTAGGTAGGTAGGTATGTGATTATTTTGACTCGTACATACAAATTATTAATTAGGTATTACGATTAAAAGTAGGTATGTATAAAAAAATACCTATTCACTAAAAAGTTTAAAGGCGAAAATTATTTTTAAGTAGGTACCTACCTAAGTAAGTAGTAAGTAGGTAGGTACCTACTTAAAAATGATTTAAGTAGGTAATAATTTAAGTAGGTAGGTAAATAATTTAGGTAGGTAAAGTTAATATTAGTGTGATTCAACTCCTGATTTTTAGTTTTGTTTGTTATTACGGTATTTGTTTTCGGTAAGTACCGGTACTTACCTAAAATACCTATTCAGTAAAAAGTTTAAAGTCGAAAATTATTTTTAAGTAGGTAGGTACCTACCTAGGTAAGTAGCAAGTAGGTAGGTAGGTACCTACTTAAAAATAATTTTTGCCTCTAAACTTTTTACTGAATAGGTATTTTAGGGAGGTACCGGTACTTACCGAAAACAATTACAAACAAATCTAACAATCAGGAGTCGAATCACACTAATATTAAAATGCGAAAGTTTGGATGTTTGCATGGATGTTTGGATGGATGGATGTATGGTATGACGTCACATCTAGTCGCGATCTTCTCGCGAGAGTTTTTTAGATTGGTGCACTAAAATCTCTGTCTGTAATAAAACTCTGTAATTTTTGATCCGATTAAAAAAACAAAAACACAGTAAGTAGGTATTTATTGTTTTTTTATATGTAAGGGGTAGTCCGAGGTATTTCCAAACACATTTGATACATTCCCACATTTTGCAGCAGACAACATTCCATACGTGACAGGTTGCAAGCCCATCGACGCTATTAGAAAGCTAACTGGTTTTCTCACAATATTTTCCTTCACCGTTTAGAGCTCGTGTTAAAGCGCATACCTACTTAGGTACCTACTTATACATTTTTCGAAACGAAAAATCCATTGATGCACGGCCGGGTTTCAACCCACAACCTTCGGATTGAAAGTCGAGGCACTAGCGCACTCGGCCAACACTGCTTCTCTACCTCTGACTACCCGCTTAGACTTTTTCAACGGATCTAAAAATTCCTAAAAGATCTGATAGAATATGTCTACTGCGCCTTGGGAATACAGTCGTAATCATATTTAAAAATAAAAATGAAATCATTTATAATTTTTTTAAATCTACAAATCTGCATAAGTACTTACTTAACAAAAAACGTGAATGACCTCGAAAGTTTGGATGTTTGGATGTATGTTTGTTCCTCTATAACTCGACAACTACTGAACCGATTTGGCTGAAATTTAAAATATAGATAGGTAATGAGCGGGAATAGGACATAGGCTACTTTTTATCCAGGTGCCACGCGAGCGATGCCGCGGGCGGAAATTAGTTTGAAAATAACTAGGGATTTTGTACTAATGGAGCGAGCCGCGGGCGCCTGGTGACGTCACAGCCAGTCGCGGTCTTCTCGCGAGCGTTTTTTAGATTGGTGCACTAAAATCTCTGTAACTCGGTCATTTTTGATCCGATTAAAAAACCAAAAACACAGTATTTTTTGTTTTTTTTGTATCTACAAATCTGCATACTCAACAAAAATCGTGAGTCTTTCTCATTGTGATGTGTGTAGGCATGCAGGGGCAATTTGGCAAGTGTGTAGAGATACTCCCGATATCGCCACAACCGCCATGCACCCTAGATTGCCCCTGCGGCAGGTGTGTGAGTAGGGCGCTTTAGGTAGCAGCAATTATAGCCTGGAAGATCACTGAGTATGCATATATGCTACTTATAATCAACGGTTTTCATCACCTAGCTTATATAAAACGGCATATTGCCAAGCTCTTTCGTCGCCAGCCTAGCAGCCCGATTCAACGTAACATTACAATGAGTGTGAAGAGCGTCTAAACAGTCTGTCTCCTTCTTACTCCACTTAGATTCCATTGCCGCAGAGAACGCGGTACAAGAGAACGTACATAGTAGACTTATAAGAATACAAACTCGCATTCTTAGAGCGTCGCTCGGTTGTTCTAGAAGGCACATGAAGTTGAATGTTTTGTCATCGAAGAGTATTCTCTCTACTACGTCAGCGTGCTCGGGTAAGTCTTGGAGAATGGTGATGAGTAGACCAACGATATTCAGTACTATGCGAGGTGTTTTTGAATCTGGAAAGGAAAAGAGATGCAATAAGGATTTTTGGTTGCAAAACAATTAAAATCAAATATTTTGATGTTTATCATTCATACAACATTTATTCTAATCTATACTTTATACTCGTACTATACCAATATGGAAGAGTTTTTTATTTGTTTGAACGCGCTAACCTCAGGAACTAGGAGTCGGATTTGAAAAATTATTTCTGCTTTATTCTTGAGGAAAGTATAGGCTACTTTTCACCATCATCAACATCACCTAATTATTAGGTCCTAATACCATCACTACGCGGGCAACGCCGCGAGAGCCCAGCTAGTCATTTTATAAAATTTTAAAAACCGTTACACTTATACTGTCTTTCATCTTCAATAGCGAATCACACAGCCCTTATTTTTTTTTTAAAAAAGCCTGTCATATTTTACATGGATATATTGTACACAATATTCTATAAAGGTCTGGCTGAATATCATGTTACCAAAGCATGTTTACTCACAGTTCAAAACTGCTTACATAGCGCATACACATTTAGTGATTGTCTTCCTACGCATTTTTGTGTGGAATTACATCGTGTGAAAATGCGATACGGTGTGAAACAGTTGTGGACATATAAGTAGGTAGGTATTTTTGTATTTTGTATATTCTAAATTTCATTCAAAATGCTGAAAAGAGAACGAACATCCCATTATGGGTAACTATTGATAATGCGCTCTAAACTGTGAAAAAAAAAACATCGTGAGAAAACCAGTTGGCTTTCTAATAACTGTGAATTGTGATGGGCTTGCAGCCTGTCACGTATGAAATGCTAATTTCTGCAAAATGTAGGCATATATAGGTACCTACCAAACATGTATTTGGACATTCCTCTGACTACCACCATAAGACATCTTTAAAGGATCTTAAAGGCCTAAAAAGGGATGCAGAGAGAAAATAGTCTCAATAATATTTTAAGGTACCTACTTACTAGAAATATAGCTCTATAGCAGTGGTTAACCTAACCTTTTCAACCTTTTCACCCGTATGACATGTCAATGACCCCCGTTTAAATTTCAACACCAACCCCCCCCCCCCCCCCCCCCCCCCCCCCCCCCGCCCTTTCAAATCAGTTTTAATTCTAAATTCCTCTCCTTTTGATTACTTACAAGTATTTCAGCGACTGTACAATGTTTTCGAGACACAAATTTTTACAAAAACCATTTTCGTCATTAACCCTGAAGCCCCTAGAGGGGTAATTACCCCCAGGTTCGGAACCAATGCTGTATAGTCTATCTATACTATAGTATAGTATACAGTGAATATACCCATATGAATCATGTAAGAAAAATGTTTGCTGCAAGATGCGAAAATTGAAGTCAGCAAAATAAGCATTTCATCCACATAGCTATTAGATTGTTTTGAGAGATAATACAGAATCAGCGTTTATAGAGCAGACGGTGCGTAGGTCTTACTCAGCAGAGCAATAAAGACTGGTTTACATTAGCTCTACCTTACCTAATGTGGGATATTTTTTTATTTTATTTTCAAGTGGAATTGTTCAACAATGATCACTATGAATTTGCAAGAACGGTAAATGGTGGTTTTAGCTGTGCATGAAATTGTATCTTAGTAATGTTTGCAATGGTACATTTTTATTGAACATTGACAGTGATAGTTTGTATTCTTAAAAATACACTAGCAACGTTATTGACCATATTTATATGGACAATCGATTTTATTTTACTTTCAATCAGAAACCTTTACATTGGAAAATGCCTCTAATAAAAAGTCCGGAAAATTATGCTTGTAGGTGTTTTTTTTTTCGTCCACGCTTATCGGTAAACCTCCTTAATTATGAAAGATGTTTAAAGTTGAACACTGATTACGTCCTGTCTCTATTCGTCACTACCCACAAAATAAGACAGGACGTTGTTTAACCAGTGATCAACTTTAAACATCTTTCATAAGTAAGGAGGTTTACCGAGACCGGCGTGTGATTGAAGCCCCGTTTCACGTTAGGAAGTAGTCTTATCACAACTTGTTTGATTATGAGAAGAATGTAAACTGGTCTTAAATTATGTGTAGTCACGGTTGATCTCCGAGAATATATATATATATATATATATATATATATATAGTCCTCCTCATCGGTTTCGATGACGGCGACCCTAAAATATTATTTATCATTTCTCAAATGAGCCCGGATATGGCTCGCCAGACCGAACTTGGTTTTAAATACCCTACGACACGTGTGGCAGTAGAGTTGGCCCGCGGAATATGATAAGTAAGCAAAACGGTGATAACCGTCGACTATGCATCTATGAAGTATGCAGCAAACTCATCTTGTGCTTTTTGTTTGGCTGCACTTTTTTTGAGTAGCTTGGGAACCAACATTAAATGACGTGTAAGGAGCCCACAAAAAAAAAAAACAAGAATATTTGCAATTGATATAAGCATAATAGGAATATTTCCTAGCGCGCGTTTTTGAGTAGAAAAAATTGTCGAGGCAGACTCTAGCTAGATGATCCGGGATTCACAGTGTTGTAATTAATTTTCCCTAAATTTAATAAACATAATGTAAAAAAATATTTCGAAGCGTTTGACAGACCAAGTATTTAAAATATGGAATAAGTAAGTATCGAATACTTCTAATATATAAAAATATTTCAATATTGTTCTACAATTCAATTCGTAAGCGGTTTGCAACATTAACTTTACAGTTGCCACGAATTTAGAAAATTAAATCCAATAAGGCAAATAAGTAAAACAGGAATAAAAATCATTAACTGTGACAAAGTAAACGAGTTTTGCGTTTATTCTTTCATTTTCGTGCACAAGCTTCGTTGATTAAAATTGCCCATAAATTCGAGAAAAACAAAACGAGAATCCCTTCGCCACTTGGGAAAAGTCGGGTAACGACCTTCGTTTGTCTGATGGCACTTGTTCGTTCCAACTAATCAGGTCAAGTTTTTGCTAACAGAATTGATAAATTGTACAGCAACGCTGAACTTACTTTTACGTCTTTTTTATGATAGAAGTTCTATGTAATTCAGAATCAAACCCCCTTACTTATGAAAGATGTTTAAAGTTGAACACTAGTTAAACAACGTCCTGTCTCTATTCGTCACTATCCACAAATAAAGACAGGACGTTGTTTAACCAGATGTTCAACTTTAAACATCTTTCATAAGTAAGGCCACAATAGTTAAAATAAGGTTGATGACCGATTCTAACAATTCATAATAAATGGTACAATCGGTCGTTGATAATTTTCAGTTTTCCTGGCGCCATGTCAATCGCATCAATATCAGTGGCCATGATAAAGAATCAATCCATGATAAATGGCTATGATAAATTAGAGATAAAGAATTGATAAACAGTTTTTTTTTGGCGCCAGGTTAATCAGATATTTGTCATTTGTCAATGATAAAGAACTAGTCATAAGAAATAAAACATAATAAACTTACACAGCGTCAGTGGCGGAACCACACAGAACTATGCATTCTCTAGTCACACTT
This sequence comes from Camptogramma bilineatum, assembly GCA_958496255.1. Taxonomy (NCBI): domain Eukaryota; kingdom Metazoa; phylum Arthropoda; class Insecta; order Lepidoptera; family Geometridae; genus Camptogramma; species Camptogramma bilineatum. Next base: position 10,732,600 of record OY292456.1, read on the forward strand.
TGCAAGCCCATTGATTTATAATAATAATAATAATAATAAAACGTTTATTTCAGGCAACATTTTAACATGTATTCTTAAAGCAACGGATTTATGGCTCCACTGGCTCCTGAAACACAGTTTTCAACTAGTTCGGGAGCCTATGGATTCAATATGTACCTGTATCACTTGATTGTGTCAATAAAAACCATTTTTACTTTACTTTACTTTATAGAATAACTTATAGTTATAAAGCGCAGGAGTAAGCAATACAAACATACTTATACCACCTGGTCCATGCTTTGCAAGAATCCATGTCATAAGATAACTATAAAAACTTAAGTACCTACGCATATCTTAAATCAGATTGCTGACGCTATCAGCAGTATGTCAAAACAGGATATATACGTGGTACGCACCCAGAGCGGTGGCTAGCATACGCACGCCGCAAAGCTTGCAACTATCCCTTGTAGAACTATAGAATAAAAATAATTATTACTATTTATTTAATCCTCTCATAGAATCATCATCATTCTCCTGCCTTTATCCCACGCTAAGTGGGGTCGGCACAATATGATTTTCTCTTCCACTCACCTCTATCTCTATATATCGTCAATTCTCTCACATTCATAATATCCTCTTTCACACAATCCAATCACTTCTTCGGCCTTCCTCTACTTGAATCTCTCATAAAATAGCATAGCGTCAGCATTCTGGTAAACACGGAATCACTTTAGATCTGTGGCTAGCTGTCAGACGTCGCAAAGCCCCATACACACCTCTACTTCGATCCGTGCCTTTTATTTATCCTTTGCAGAGCTATTAATGCTAGCTATATATTAACTTACATAGCGTCAGCAATCTTGTCAAGACCGGATACGCATCGTAGGCGCTCAGTCTTCGCTAGTTGACGCACGCTGCAAAGCTAACACACCTCTACTATTCGATCCATCTTTTATAGAGCTATAGAAAGAACTTACATAACGTCAGCAATCTTGTGAAGACAGGATACGCATCGTAGGCGCTCAGTATTCGCTAGTTGACGCACGATGCGAAGTTAACACACCTTTACTATTCGATCCATCTTTTATAGAACTTACATAGCGTCAGCAATCTTGTGAAGACAGGATACGCATCGTAGGCGTTCAGAGCCGTAGCTAGCTGACGTACGCCGCGACACGAACGCACGCAAAGCCACGAACAAACTTCTACCATCCGACCTACGCCTTGTAACCTGCGTACATAATAAAAAAAACTGTCTATGAATCAGCCCCCAGATTGATCTTTGATAGCGACCAAAATCAGTCTCAGACTGTCAAATATGACAGTTCAGTGACCACGTAAGTAGCTCCGACGCTCTCATCTCAACGAGACCAAACGCGACAAGAGACACCTACGCGATCGTTTTGACAGTTTTAGACAAATTTGAGGTTTGAGACAAGTTAGACAATCAGGTCGCAGGTGTTCTTATATCATTTATTCAGTAGGACCACTAGGATTACTTTGAATTAGTGAATCTACTCCTGTTCTTTCGCGACCAACACCGTGAAGAATGTGGGAATTCCCGCAATAGTTGAATGTTGTTCCAAGATTAAACGAAACCATTATGGGATAACTATTTACTTGGCCATACTAATAAGTAAGGCATCATCATCAAAATAATTAAAACCACTTAATCTCAACCCTTCAAAATTACTAGTACTGTTTTACAAAACACAATGAGATAGCATGTCAGCAATAACTTCTAGCAAAAGAAAAGTGTTTTTAGTGTCTTCAATCATTTATTTTAGGTATAAGTCGCGTCTGGTAAAAAGAACGCTGGCAGAAAGGGGTATGTTTTGTCTCATGTTTGCGCATGGGTTACCTATTCGCAAACATGAGACAAAACACACTCCTCCACATTCTTCCAGAGTTCTTTTAACATGACGCGAACTATACCGTTTTAGAAATGGCAGTAGTATTTTTACCTGTCTTCTGCTGATTCGTCTGTATCTTTACTATCCTTCATGAGAGTATTTATAGCTGCGACGAAGTTGTACACAACCTTAGCTTCAAGATACACCTACAAATAAAAAAACAATGAATAAGTTATTTGTCTTAGATTTTGCTTGGCTAAAGTTTTTAACTAAATGAAAGATGTAATTAAGTAAATAATTTTCCTGGTCGGCTTAGGATAGGTAAATGGCCATGCAATTTTTTTTCGCGCGGCCCTAAATAAACTTTAATTTTTTTTTAATCTTTATTTTTAAAATCTAATGATACAGTTTTACTTTTTATTAAAATTGGTAACATGACTTCTTTGAGTGTTTTTCTCTCTTGCTAATAGTTTCAGATTTGGCCCTAGAGGCACTCTTGAAAAACTCATTCTGTATAACTCGGTTCTGACTGAGTGTAGATGTATGCTGTTCTCACAAATAATGTTTGTTATATTCCTAAGAGTTTATTTTTTGATGTTTGGTTGATGGCCGCGCGATATAAAAAGACACCACTTTCCGGCATAGGGTTTTGATTAGCCTTGTTATATTCATAGTTTAGTTGGAGCCTTGTTTCTGCTGATCATTTGGGGGATCATTGCGGGTTCCCTCACGATGTTTTCCTTCACCGTTTAATGCGAATTTAAATTTGTAGTTTTACTTACATCCTGAATGTTCAGCAGTGTATGTCTCGGCAGGGTGTGTACTAAGGCCGGTAGAGCCAACAGTGCCGCCACGGCGCCGCAAACCCTGCCCCCGCCGGCGCCTTTCGCCGCACTTCCCACCACACCTATCACCATACTTACCTGTCAAAAATAAATGGAACGTAATGGTGACGGTAAGAAGCTTTTACTTTAACTCATTTATACATAACATAGCGTTGCATCCGCTAGCATTGTGCGACCAATCTCAAAATCCTGACTACCCCCTTAGACATCTTCAAAGGATCTAAAAATGCCTAAAGATCTGAAAGAATATGTCTACGGCACCTTGGGAGTCGTGATCATATTACATTATTAAGTACATTTTTACAGTTATAAAGAATATTAGCATACAAAGAATGACCTACCATGTTCAGTTGTGTAAGAGATTCAACATCACCATCCATGACTTCACTGATATTAGAATTCAAAAAAGCTTCCCATTCTTCTAATTCAATCGTCGAAGGTTCTTTTACTGGAAAACAACGCAAAAGCTTAGTACAAATACTTTGAATCTCACAACATACTTCATAACTATTTAACTATGAATCTAAAAGATTACCATCACTTTTTTCTTCCACAAGAATCTTGTCATTATCAGCGACATCTTTTTCATCGCATGTCTCATCTATTATCTCGCTCTTTTCGATATCCTCATCTCTGTCTTCCTTAGAACATTTGTCTTTAGTTTCATCATCGATAATACTCGGTATTTCCACAGTGGGCTCGCTAGTTCGCCTCTGACTATCGCTTTTCTTATCCCAACTTCTACTAAAGTGAAATGAACGTTTTATACTTCTGGTCAGTCTGTTACCGCCGCTGCCAAATCTCAGTTTATCTCTCGAGAATTGTAATAACTTTTGCTTATAAGACGGAGGTACACTTTTACTTAGACCTGAGCTGATGTCACTGCTACATTTAGTACTTTTTGGGTTCTCTAAGCTATGTGATGCAGTGTCTACTGATTTAGATTTCTGCTTCACTTCTGAACTTTCCTTTCTTTCCTTTGGTTTTTCTTCAGTGAGTTTTTCAACGATCTGCTTTTCTTCGTCTATTTTGTCCATTTTGTTGAGATCTGATTGTTTCTTATTTGCTGCAACAAGCTGCGCCATATTGTTTTCTAAGTTACAGACAACAAGGTTGGAGTTATTCATTACGTTATACTCATGCCGGAGTAGTTTTGCGTTGGCGGCTGTGATCATGTTGGTTTGATCTTCATCGTCGGTTTTGAGGCTGTCGCGAACGCTGAAGGCACTAGTGGCTCGAACACTATCGTCGTCTGAAATCGGGACACATTCCATTGCTTGCATCACGCGAACGTTGCGCAAATCGTGTTCTCTTGTTTCGGGTTTGTGAGATTCTGTTTCTAATTTTGCTGCTCTGAAAACACATTTTTCATTCTTAAATAAGTTTTCACTACTATTTAAACTTTTTGAAACAAAGTGCTGTGTGTAAAGTTCCAATATTAATTACATAAGCAAAGAGCGCAACTGCGTCCTGCCAAACCGTTGCGATGGCCAAGTAAAATGAATCAAGTCAACACACAGGCTCAATCAAACTTCCCCTCAATGCAGAAAAAACAAAGCCTAGTTGATTTTGAGCTTAGATATTTTGGCGTATGGAGGTTAGTTAGGAGTGGAATATTCTGTATGAAGATTCTGTTTTTGCATACAAACACAAGTTAGAAGTTACCGTGCATTGCTGCTAATCTTAGCTCTCTGAAGTTGTTTGGCTTCCTGCTGACTGCTAGTCAATGGCTTGGTGAATGGAGACTCGCTCTGCACATCTTCAGGCAGGATCAACACATGACCAGATATGAATGGGTGCTCCAGAATCTCCGGCCAACTCATTCTTTTCATTGGGTCTTTGTGAAGTAAACCCTAAAAGTAATATGCAATTTATATTACATTTCCATGACTTCCACTTACATGAATATGGAATTGTGTTAACAACGGTCGTACCTTTAGGTATTCTAATGACTCTAAAGGCACAATATTCTAAGACACATGCTAGCCCAGGCTCGCCGAGTGAACGCGTTGCCTCTCTATCGCTCTCGTATTGCATCAATTCGCCTGCTCGCTCTCACTCGCACAGGCTCGCCTAGGCTGACCCAGCGTGTGTTGAGCCTTAAACTTACTCTTTAGTAACATAATATCACAGATTTAATAACACCTACTTGCAAGAAGGACCTAGCATCAGCACTGATAAAACTGGGCCACTGGACGGGCTTGTGCCGTATCATTCTTACTAGCTGCCATATGGACATAGTGCAGAACGGTGGCTGGCCGGCCATCAGCTCATACACTATACAGCCGAGAGACCAGAGGTCTGCCTGAAAAATATCAATAGGCAAATAAAAAAATTGTATGTATGTAGTCAGTATTATTCATTCCTATCAGACTGAACCCGTAAATGTTAACACTTTGAGTGGCACCAATGCATAAGGTATACTGCAGGCGGTGCTGCAGCCTCTTGCTTGGCAGGCATCACAGAGTGTGGTAGTTAAAGCCTTAAATTTTGTTTCGAAAGTCATGAATGCAAACATTGAAAAACTGATTTTTTTCATTTTAAATATTGCTATGCATTAATTGATATGTGTATAATGTATGGACAAAGATGTATATTATCTTTACATAGATGTTTAATATATGATTTGGATAATAATTCAAAAATATGCACAAAACATTTAGGAAAATCTGAAGTAAAATATCCAAATTTAATTATGTTGCTATTGGATGAGTGTTCTATTCTAAGGCTTTCACCTTTCATTGTGTCTGCAAAAGGAATTTTGATTTATTTTTCTATGAATTTGTTAAAAAAGTATTTATAGTAGGTACCCGAGGACAAATTACCCTGAATCATGTTTTGTTTACCTGGTGGTCATATGGTTTTTCCTCAATGAGTTCCGGTGCCATGTAAAGTGGAGTCCCTTTGATGGATGTTAGTATGTGAGTTGCATTAGTCATAATGCGGGCTAATCCAAAGTCACATAGTTTTGCAGAGCCTGAACTATCTAGTAAAACATTTTGAGGTTTAAGGTCCCTGTAAAATAAGAGAAAGTAGAATTGTAAGACTACCAATACCAATCCGTACCCATATTATAAATGTGAAAGTGTGCTAATTTTTTTGTTTATTTGTCTTGTCCTGCTTTTACATCAAAATGGAGAGACGGATTGACGTGATTTTTTTGTGTGGAGATAGTTGGAGGACTGGAGAGTAACATAAGCTACTTTTTATCCGGGTACCACGCGAGCGAAGCCGCGGGCAGCAGCTAGTAATTAATAAGAGTGTGACAAGTCTTACTGTACCTGTGTAGAACTCTGTGTGAATGGAGATAGTACAAAGCGGACACCAAATCCCATGTAATTTTCTTCACTTGATCCTCATTCAAGCATCCTTCTTTAGCTAGGATACTATGAAGTTCCTTTTCTGCATATTCTGTTACAACAACCAGCTCTGATTCAGTGTCGAAGCTGTCTATCATTCGTATAATATTTGGATGCTTCAATTGCCGCTGAATCTCACATTCTTGCTTCAAATTCTTCAAATCTTTTGACGATCGACCTTTCTGTAACCAAAAACAGTAGGCAGTAAAAAACACCCCAGGTGATTTCTGAAGGTAAGGAACTAATTAATATTAATTACTGAAACAAACCTTTCTTATAACTTTGAGAGCAACAACAGCTTCTGTTTCCTTGTGTTTTGCTTTGAAAACGCGACCGAAAGATCCTTCCCCAACGAAGGAGATGACTACGTAGCTTTCCATGATTTTCTTTTACTTCATTTTTTCAATTTGATTAGAAGTTATTGAGTGTGTTGCTCTAGATTTATTTCATTTTTATCACGATTTTCTAAATCCTACAAAAAGAACACGATCTGTCATCAAATAAAAATAAACAAAAAGATGAGTGAATTGTGAATGAGAGATTGAGGGAAACAAACATGGCGGCGTTGAAATGACATTGATGGAAGGATGTTGCCTGTCATGTTGACGTTGACATATTCATCGTAAATCATGAATGAAATCAATCAATCACATTGATGAATGGAGGCTTTACTAGAATAGTTTTGCTATTCACCAAAAGATGGCGTTATCAGTTTTTGACAAGGAATTTGTATACTAAACGTAGACTATTCAGCACTCAAGTCCTACGGAAAAAGCGGGAACTAATTGTTTTATTTACTACACTAAGCTCTTTTAGTCAAGGTCGTTCAGTTGTTCTGGTGTGTAGAGCTAACGAACGTACAAACTAGCATAATTATTATTGTTCAAGCCTTATTTGGACAATTAGTAATATTTTACTTAACCTAGTTCTGCGATAGCAGCGCTATTTCTATCGGACTTCAGTGCTGAATCCGACTCTACAGAGTGAATTAATGAGAAGGGGCAGTAAGGGCAGTAGGTACAGGAAAACGTTCTTAAGAGACTACCTATCCATATCTTTTGAAATTATTTTTACCTGCATTCACAGATTTTGAAAAAAAAATGTACCTAGGTAGGTAGGTACTACAGTCAGCGAGAAAATGGGCAATTTACACAAAAACGTTTTTGATGCCAATCGATCCTGTTTCATTAGGTCTAAGGATTAGTCTTTTAATCCGGGATCTTTTGGTAGGTATGGGAGATGGGGGCAAAACCGCCCCAATAACAATCAGTCAATTAAAATATAAAGAAATTAACCCTTTAACGACCAAGATTTTTTTTCTAAGAATTTAGAGTTTTTCGTAAATAGTATGATACTATGGTTACTAAAGATGTCAAAAATATAAATAAAAAAAATCCTATATTTGTACTTTTTTGGAAATTGTATGTATTAAATATGATACGTTGCGCAACATACAGAGAAGTGGCAGGTGAAAGTAGTGTATCATATTTGTTACATTGTCCTTGTTAGGGTTCTAATTTATTTTTAGAAATATTGTTAAAAACAAAGTTTATTGGCTCAAATCATAAGCAAAGAAAATAATTTAATGAAAAACTATCGGACTCTACTTAGAATCAAAGCTTAAAAGCAGTTTTTCTTCGGTAAAAATCAGAGATGCAGGTGAAGTTTCACTCAATGATCATTCGGTTGCCCTTCTGTACAGCATCAGCACCTCCCACGTTCATGGAATACCGGAACATGGCCTATACCACCTTCCTATGCCATGAGGAGTATTTGGTTCAACAATTTTGCCTCCACCCATCGATGATTTAGGAAAACTAGAAAATCTGGTTTGATGAACGACCCTAACGAAATCCGTACTATTGCTCATTTATGAGCTGGTGCTTCTTCAAATACCCCAAGAGTTGGCAGTTGATGATGCCATTATGTTGGACAGGAAAGAGGTGATGGCGATGAGTCTATAATTGGACGGGTCTGAGCAGTCGCCTTTTTTGGGGATCGGATGCACTAAAGCCGTCTTATAGGAGCTCTGGGACTACGCCCAGTGAGCAGAAGTTCCAGAAGAGACTCGTTAGAACTGGAAACAACTCTGGAGCACACGTTCTAAGCACAATTGGAGGAATTCCATCAGGCCCACTTGACCTGTAGACATTTAACTTGAACAAGGTTTCGCGCACATCTGTTTGCCGGAAGTGATCTTCTGGCATCGCACTTTCACACCGCGAAATGGTTGGCAGTGGTAGTTCTTCGTCGTTAAAGATCGAGTTGGGCCAGTGAATGGTCTTTCCTTTGCAGAGGATGTCGAGGATGGCTTACAGAAACTCCCAAGGACAGTTCTGGCGAGAGACTTGAACGCACTCCCGAAGGAAGGCGGACTAGTTTCTCGCCAATATTGCTAATGTGCTTTGACTTTGCTCCTAGAACTACTCTTTTGAAGGACTTTGAGGCGAAAATAATACTCCTTTTTCAGAGAATATGGGTATTTACCTCCCAGGACGGTGATTTCCACTAAACACCAGCAAAATACACAAGAGCAGTTGTCTATAATACCAAGATAACACAAAGATTATTATTGCTTTTATTGTGTTAGTACTATACCAGCCTATAAAAGGGATAAATAGCCTTTACAAAGGATAAAATTCAAAAATAACCATCCAAACTATTTTGTTGGTAGTTGCGCAGTGTATCACCCGTAATACAACTAAAACTAAAACTAGTTTACCGTATGTGGCGTGATGTATTACGGGTGATACGTACAAAAAAACCTTTAGATTACATCAAAACAAAACACAATCAAATGCTAGTTACGCATGTTATAGTTGAAGGCAGTTGCTAACAAACAATTTATAGCCGTAAATTGTTGAAATATTCACTATTTATCAATAAATTAAATAAAAACATACCGAGCGTCCGTGACCTCGACGACATGGCGGTACAATTTTGCGATTTAGAAAAAAACAATGCGTGTGTGTGGCTTCGTTATTTTATCACAAGAAGACAAGAATATGCCGAATACAATAGTGAAGAAATTTGAAACAAACCATAATTGGTTTTCGCGAAAAAAAATTTTGTTTCGGATGTATCAGCTCGATCACGTTGCGAAATAAAGGGTTAAAGCAATTTAGCAATTTTCACGGCTTTATTAAGTAATAGTACTATTTCTTCACACATTTGAATTACTTTTCACGCACAAAATCATCATAAAAAGTGGTAATAACCTAAAAATTGCATTAATATAAAAAAACGGTTTTGTAGTGGGGCACAACCGACCCAGCAATTTCCAAAGGGGGAAAAACCGATTTTAGCCATTATTGGCAAAAATCACAGACATCATCGAGATCATCTTCTTCATCTATGCCTGCACAAGCATCATGAGCCCAACTAGGTAGGACACTTTGTATATTTAATCCAACTGTTGACTTAGATTTAGAGTATATCTCCGAGCAAAATATGCATTCATTGTCTTTATCTGCATCATCTGTATCTTCATCTTCACTGTTGCGTTTAGCTTTCTTGATCGATTTATTCACTGCTTGTATTTTCTTCCACTTTAATTTTTTCATACCCGAACCCTATGCGGTTGTGCCCCTATGTGGTTTTGCCCAGGTACTGATTTTGTAAATTGACATTCGCTGTGTCTGGTATATTGAGGGTAGGTAACGAACAAACCATGTTAATAAAGCACAAATAAAGAGCTCGCAAGTTCAGTAAATTACTCAATCATAAAACTAATAATCGGTGTACCTATCACATTTTTAAAATTGTAACGTAATTATAAAAAACTCACCAAATTTAACAAAAATGCACATAACTTTTTCTTCTCACAACCAGCGACACTGACACAAACATAAAAGAGAGCGGCCATTAATAGGGTGTGACCATTACGAAAAAAATTTTGCTATTCAACAAAAAAACACCCGAAATGATAGAAAACGGTTTTGCCCCCATATGTGGTTGTGCCCCCACCTCCCCTACCTACATAAGTAAAATGAATGGGTACCGACTGTGAGTCATTCTTTGCAGGCTTGTTTTTTTCTCTTTAGTTTTTACGCTGTCTGGTTTTTTTTTTTTATATTAGACAGAAAATAATCGTTCACAATCACTTGTTAATTCATTAAAAATTGTCCATAGGCACGTTTTCGATTTGTTATATTTTCCAAAACTTGTGTTCTGGTCTGGTAGATTAGGTATTAACTGCTACATAAGTGAGTTCATCAATGTGCCTGAGTGTGAGCAAATGAAACTAAATAAGGTACCTACTTGCTTAAAACTTAATAAAATGCACAAAGCGTGCGAAGACTGCGAAGACAAAACGAACGAAGAAAAAGAAGACTTTAAATGGTCTCGTGACGACGCAATCGCAACTTCACATCAGAATTTCCTAGAACTCCTTTAAATAGGTAGTACCTGGGTAGGTACCTACCTACTAATTTCATCTACTTTGGTAGGTACCTACCTACATTCATTGTGGCGAAAAGTAGAGCAGTTGGGAATTCAAGATAATAATCATCGTGTCGTGGGTGGAAGTCGCAACACGCAAGCTTATTCGTTTTGTAAAAATATTATAGTGCTAGTTTATAACACGCTTAATCTTCTCATTTATCTCACCATCCAGAAATACCGCTATAAAAATAATAGTTTCAAAAACTGCCTAGTAAAAACGCTTTCGTGCGTTTGCAATAACGTTCGACAGTAGATACGTAAACGTGGTATCCGATACGCCAAAGATTTGTTGACGCTTTGTTGTCTATAAGCTATTTATACCGGATTATTCGGCAAGCAGCTGTACGAGATAAAACTCGGAATCGCATACACAATAAAACACGAACTGGGCTAAAGTTGAGCATTATTTCACGTTGAAACTATCATTCCGCAAGCGTGCATTCTGTAAACAAAATAAGACAGTGTGCGTGGGCGGATGCGTATGCCGAGATTTTGCCGCATATTTTTATTTCTAATCAATTCATTTTACTTTTCAGCAGCTGAAATATTCCATTTGGGACGCCCAGTCGCCCACATTCGTTAATGCCTAGCTGGTGTTGAATTAAATAAGTGGTATTTCTGGCTATTATGAGTTTGCATAATAGTATCTACCTACCTAGATTACTGCCGAGGCCCACAAGTGCAGCATTGCCGGACGATCGTGAGCGGGTATGCGGGCCGAGGCGGATCCGTGGCAGTGGCACACATCACAGAGTTCGGCAATACTCAGTTGTGTTTATAGAAGACGTAGGCTAGGTACTTAACTAATCAAATAGGTACTAACCTACCAAAGTATTTACTTTGAAATTGAATAAAATGAGAATACTTGTACACGTACTTACGTACCTAGATTAGATAGGTACCTACTAGCTACTGTTCTTAGATGTGTAGGTATCTAGGGAAACAGGTCGAATGGCGCTCACGGGGAAATGGCGCTCACCCCAATAACTTGCTAAATAAATAAGGTGCGCACAAACACGGCGCGTGGGCTGAAACGTGGGGGTAGTAAGGCTCGTGTAGCTAGCGACAAGTAAAATTTGTCCGCTCTCAGCGCGAAAAAGTGAGTTCTTTTTTTAGTGTTTACGGCCGTACCGATATAATTTCGAACTGGATGTTTTAGTCGGTAAGTATATAATTTCAGTACTTATTTAATAATCGTTTTGTATTTTAGGCACATAAAACATTATATTTTGCGATAAAGTAGGTAATTTTAATCTAATTATCTTTGAATGGTTAAAAATTTTTAACTATGTTTTTTTACAAAACAGTCGTTTGGGATTATGCCGCTCAGGTGAATGCCATTACCCCTTAGTGATTTTATATGAGTATTTTATCAGGTAAAGGAGGCCCGAAAAAGGACCACCTCTAAAGCGTCTTGGAGTGAAGAAGACCTTCAGCATGCAAAGACTGCGGTTGAAGGGGAATTTCAAAGATACAGCAAAAACCCTCAAAATCTCATTTACCTACTACGTTTAGATTAGTTATTACGTCTAATAAGGATAATTGATGCTCAATTGTGATTGTTATTTTAAATTTAGTTAATTAATGTTGATTTGTCGTATAGTTTAATAATAAAAATGGAAGTCATTTTGTCTTATTCAAAAATAGTGGCTTGAGCGCCATTACCCCGGACTCGGGGTAATGGCGCTCAAGCCACTATTTTAAAACCTGTTTTTTTTTTAAACTGATGCAATGAATAATTTAAGAATTAGGTATAATAATAATTATGTTTTGTTTTAAAAAGTTGATAAATAAATACATAGTTCAAGTTTTATTAATCTTTAATAGTTCTAATAAAAACAATTAGAAAATAAATTACTGCGTTTTTCCCTTAAATGCGCGCCATTCCCCCTGCTTCCCCTACTCTTTACAATCAACGTTTTTGTAATGTGAAGGTAGGTATATACCTATGCGAATGCAACAACGTAGCCAAATATACTTTATGAAATAGTCGGTAGATAGATACCTACTTATAATGTGCACTCACATGCTACAATGTCCATCGAAATAAAGCTGTCGTTTAGCACTGCAGTGGAAGGTACACCGCCCTCGATCCAAATTGTTTTACGAACCGGCGAGTTCATAACTGTTTCTCAAAATAGTCGGTCTTGAGATTTCCAGTGCTCATAAAAATGAGATTGATTTACGATTACCGGCGTTTGTATTGGCAACCACCCATTATGAGTACATTATAGTTTCAGATATCTTGACTTTATAACATTACAAATGTTTATAAATTACCGTGCATTATTAAATACAGCGCCACTTTATTGCTCGCACCTTGTGCCATAGAGGAAGTCGGAAATTATCTCGTCACAACATTTAATTTGGATGAGAACATGAGTCTAATGAAAATATGAATGTGCTGATAATAAAATGTGTAGGCACCTTCGTTCAAATAATAATATTGAACGCCTCTGAACGCCAATGGATTTTATATACTTACCTACCTACTGTAGCTGCATGTCACTGTGCTGCAGCTTCATAATGTTCATAGACGCACGCCCCACGCCACGTATTTTGTATTAGGTACCCACCTACTTACATTACACCTAAATAATAGTCAAGTAGATACTATAAACTCTTTGCCTAAACCCTGAACTAAAATATGATGACTAATGGGCAGTAAAAGTAACATTTGGTCCGTAAAATTCAGTAAATATGCAATTTTTAACCAATTTACCTATTAAAAGGAGGTTCTAAATTCAGCTGTTTTTATCACGAAACCTACCTACTTACCTACTTAGCGAGAAAATTCTTTGCTCTACGTACGAAGCACGTCATCGCTCGCTTGCCCAGTCAAAAACAACTAAGGCGGGCGGGCAATTAAAAGAGAAAGAACAAAAATAAATCTAAAGAACCTACCTACTTTTATAATTATATCATCATTACCTATTCTTCGATGACATTGTAAATATTCAAATTTGGAACCTCAAACATTTATTTAAAATTAAATTACGTTATTAACAGTGACAAGATAGTTTTTAAAAGTAAAAAATAAATTGCCACTAGGCCTTGTCCACTTAATAAACAACTATAAAAATACTGGCTACCGCTTCTTGGAAACCTAAGAAGAAACTTTTTTCATGAAAAATATTTATAACTGTTTTCCGTCCGTAACGAAACGTTCGCATGGAATCCAGCTGGAAGGAATGAGAAAACGAGGTTGATATCGGGCTGAGATGATGATGATAATAATAATATAATTCTATTTTAGATATCAAATACCGGTGTGTGTGTGTGAGTTCGTAATTAGGCGTTCTCAAAAACAGCTTGATCGATTTTGATGATTTTTTTTTTGTAACTATGGATGATTCAGAATCTTGTAAAAGCTCTGAGCTGAGCGAATGTCTATTGTTACTTACGGCCACCGTGGAGTCATGACGTGAGCTTGTTAATAGTGATAAGTAATAATATATGAGTAAAGTGGCTTAGACTTAGGCTTACGTATCAAGCATAATTATAATATTAACAGTAACAGCTGATATTATAATATTATTATAATATTCACTGTTACGGATGTATATGAGACAAGATATTTCTAGCTTTTAACAAGTGTAGGTAAACATTTTACAAATATTTTTTATTGGATTTTTTTTTTACTCTACTATGATAAATAACGCGCACCTAGTGCTACGAATTAGCTACGAAACATAGGTTCATAAATGTCAAAAGATCTAAGAAAATCCTTTTAGATAGGTACGAGTATACTATGTTTTTAAGATCAGATATCAAGGTCACACCAGGGTCATTAAATTGCAAGCATGCTGGCAATTTAATGACCCTGTATGACCTATCTAAATGGGGTAGACATTTTCTTAGATCTTTTGGCATTTATGAACCTATGTTTCGTAGCTAATTCGTAGCACTAGGTGCGCGTTGAAATCTTATTCAAGGTAAACTTAAGTTATTGTTGTTGTGATGTCTGTGAACTTAGCATATCATTTAGTTATCATTACTAGCATATCAGTCACTAACTTCTAAGAATTGTATACACTAATACAAATATTTTTTTTCGATTTTTTTACTACTTTTCCATAATATCCTGGCACTTTAGTGATAGTTCTAGACTTCAATCGAGTTGCAGGTTAAAGTTCTGTTACGGATGCGTATGAAACGTAAGAATTCTAGCTTGCAGGAAGTGTTTGACACAGTTAAAATAAAAAAATCGTATTTTCAGTAGGAATATTATTTTGACAAATTAATTTTTTTTTTTGGATAAATACGCCAGAATTATCTCTAAAAGTATCAGGAACTATAGAACTCATCCGCATGTGACAAAAGAACTAACTTTTTTTGATTTGCAGTAAAATGATACGCTACGGGAAGTTAGCATACATTTTTTATCGACTTTTTTTCAGGTAAAATCGCCAGAACTATTGCTAAAAAGTATCAGGAACTATAGAACTCATGAGCATGCGAAGAGAACTTGCATAAAAATAAAAATATGATATGCTGGGAAATTATATGCTAAGTTCACGGACATAGTCACAGTCAACTTTGGGAACCACTGATCTAATAATAATCACTGTTGACTCGTGATTGAAATACAAATTTTGAACTTCAGATTTATGATAGACTAGCTGACGCCCGCGGCTTCGCCCGCGTGGACTACTATTTTGTTTATCCCACGGGACCCGTGCATTTTTTCGGGATAAAAAGTAACCTATGTCCTATTCCCGGTCATTATGATCATAGACCTATCTAGGACATAGATCTATCTATGTTTTAAATTTCATCCAAATCTGTTCAGTATTTGTCGAGTTATAGATGAACAAACATACATCCAAACATCTAAACATCCAAACATTCAAACTTTCGCATAATATTAGTGTGATAGTGTGATGATTAGTGTGATGTGATATTATTAGGTGGGGTAACATGACCGCAAAGAGACTTTGTTAAGACACGTCCTAAACCAGACTATAAAACTCAATCAGTTTAGGTATCTTGACTTTCAAGGGTGATAAATGAGTGAAGTTTTGTTTACAAACAATAGGGCAATGTTCTGGTAGAAAAGACGTTCTTGTCATGGTGTGCCAACTTTCCACTCGTATAATTTCGTGGCATGCTTCATTGGAATTGATGATAGATTGAGTGGCACGCCGTATTTGTTTTTTTACAAGCTTTTATAGTAGGTACTTCAAGTACATAGTAATGTATATTGGTTATTTTCGTGTTTTCTGAATTATGTCCGACAGCAGTGTATGATTCCACAAAACAAAATGCGACAGAAGTGCAAGTCGTTAGCAGCGCAGTTCGCACACAATTTCGTTGATATTTATTTGTTTGCGATAAAGTTGAAATAATAATAATTTTCATTACCAAATGACTTTTTGTCAATCGTTTTTGTAATTTTATGCGATTGTTTCCGATGTTTTCCGAAACGCAATATTTTTCTGGTTTTACTGTGCTAGACTTTGTAACGTATTTTAACGGTCATTTATTTTAGTTTGTGTTAATTCAAGTTAATTTCAGCCTTTTTCTCACAATGCTTTCATCAACTAGGTATCTACACAATACACTAGATATCCTACTGCACTTTTACTCTTTCATTCTATCATTTCACTATCATTTTCTCATGTACACTCCGCTCTGATTGTGACACTACATACATCACCTCAGTACTCTCCTCACATAGTTACCAGCATCTTCATCTCGCTTGGCTACGATGGTCACAATCAGAGGGAGAGAACGTTAGACGTTTCCTGACGGAATTTTTATATGGAATTCCAGGGTCCAAGGTTACGACTGAGAAGACCAAGAAGTTTTGCCGCCAATTCTACTACTGGCGTGTTCATTGGCGTTCCTCCGCGTTCTTCTGACATCGGACACCTTGCGAGACTCTCATCGGCTCCACATCAGCCTGGACTATCCGAGGGGAGTACCTACCCTACCTCCGCCTTTACGAGTGCAACCGTTCAATCAGTGACCAGGGCCATTATAGAACCGTATTTAATAAATTTGTATACTGCCAGGTCTGTGTTTCATTCCATAACCAGCCTGACACGTATCACTGGCTATATGTAGTACTTGCTATATGTACGGTACGTACAAACTTGCGGTAAACAAGGGCCACCTTAATTCAATCGAAATATTTTAAATATCTAAGGTGTTTTAATTAAAAACAGGGCATTTTAAGTATAAATATTTTAATTTATTAATACCTATTCTGAAAAATGTACAAATTTTTGATACTTAATCCCTATTATCCGTGTTTAGGATCATTTAATCAGCTCTCGAAAACCTAAGTACCTATTTAAAATATTTTTTGAACAGAAAACTTACCTACTGTACCTAGGTAGGTAGGTACTTATACTTATATACCTGCAAGCATTTTTTATTTTTTGAAGATGGAATATTATAAAGAACTTATCCTATGTACGAGTACCTACTGCAGATAATACGTATATAGGTAGGCATCTATTTATGTGAAATAGGTACCTACAGTAGGTATATCATCATTACCTAGTGCTTTTTTTCGGAATATCGCTATTTTGGGTCACGGAATGTGACCGAAAATACCTTGTGGTAAAAAAAAAACAAAAGATTTATTGATACTTTTATAAAGAAAGATATCCAATAGTGTAGTGTAGATATTGCTACGAAATAATTTCTTAGCTAATATTATATTAAGTACCATGGATCAAATTATAATAACGGTCATCTAATCCAGTGTTCCGCAAAGGGTGTGCCACGGCACACTGGTGTACCGTGGTCATTAGTTGGTGTGCCTCAGAAAAATATGGTTACCTATCTCAGTTATGCTACTCCGAAATTGGACCGCATACGCTCAACTAAACAAGCTCATGTTTCGCATTAAAAAATGATTTTTCATTCAAGGTGTACCTACTTAAATATTTTCCGATTTCTTAGATGTACCTTGAGCACAAAAAGTTTGCGGAACACTGATCTAATCATATGCGGTGGTTATAATGCAGTTTGCTACCGACCTGAAAATCTCCATATTTTCGTAGCCTATGAACTTGCTACGGCTGCTAAGTACGAAACTGCTGAGTCTTAAAACCAATAAGTTCAAATAACGTTCTCAGCTTTTTCAGTCTCAACCGAGTCAAAACTCAAGGAAATCCAAGCAATAACACTTCATAAACACAGTTACGACCTACGAGTAACATAAAACAATATTTTAATCTTCGTAGTTCCCTTTACATCATACTCGTAAACGGCCTACACACGACAAACAACTTTAAAGTTCTAATTATTCACATTATGACTAGAATCTGGGGTCATTACAGGCGGACGAGGTCAGTCGGGGCGGGACGCGCGCTCGGCAACGCACACACCGCTTGTTTACGTTCGAAGTAACCACGTTTCTACCTAAAAATACTGTAGCATCCTGCCGTTTGAGGCTGGTGTGATTGGTCGCCGCCAGCGCAGGAAGACGGGGAGGACTCTCCCCCGCCCCCCGCCGCTGACCCGCCGTTCTACGAAAGTATCAGAAAGCCGAATATCGCGGAGAAGCAGAAAATAACCCTGAACGCTGGAAACGTTGGATTTCCCGTCAGTCGTGTTGTGCGTCTCAAAGTGTTAACTAGTGATATCAAACATGGTTCTGGACACTGAAGATTGGGTAGGTGTTCGGATTACAGAAAGTAATAAAAAAACAATAATACTATAATATTTTTTGGTGGAATTTCTAGTTAACAATTGATTAATGGATGCGTAGCTTCGACACGCGAGGCGCCGTAGACGCGTCGCTAACAGGTGCTGTCATTAATGTTCGCCCGTCACCAACTATTAGGATTATTTACACGGTAGATGATTGACAGAGACGCGAAGAAGCAATTAACCATCTTAAAACTTTAACCTTTTATCAACTAAGCCAAAAATAGGCACCGCTTATTTTTACCCATCTAAGTGTGTATATTGTTTACCAATCCGACACAACTTTTAGTCTAGAATAGAGGGACTAAAAATTTCCCTTAACATTTTTTTAAAGTTATGTTACTTACTTATATACGTAAATGAAACAGTAGTGCAAATGCCAATTTAAAACTAACCAAGCCAATGTAACTAAAAGTTCTGTGCCCATGACGCACAAGTGCTCCAGGCTGGGCCACGACTCTACCTTCGGAGAGCACCGCGGAGATAGGGCAGGGTATGGTTCTACCATAAGTAACAGAATCTTGACAGACTTGCCACCTAAGGAATGCAATCTCGAGATCTCGTCTATACTTTACGAGCAATCTCGTTCAATTTTTGTACTTATGAGATCTCGCGAGATTGCGAGATTGAGTGAGGAAGCATAATAATACAGGGCGAAAGTGATGAAGCTGATGCTAAAGTGCCGCTTTCTGTTCTCTCCACGGTTGAAAACAATATCTATCTTCATGAGGAGCTACAAAAATCGTTGACAGCATTAAACAGCACAATCACTTAACAAACTTTGCAATGAATTCATTGGACGTAGGTATTCATTAAAAAGAAATGAGAAAAAGCTATATGTTGGAAAACTAGGCGCTATGTAAAATGTCCACTAATAATTTAATTAAACATATTTTTTTATTGTATGAAGCTGACTTAAAGGCGAACTCCTTCAGTTTGCACATAAATAACTGCTTAATAAGCTTTAATACTTAAATTATAACCTGATGGTAAATTAAACATAGTTATTTTGACGAAAAAAACGGGTGTAACGGAAAAAAAATACATCCATTAATAGCATTTGCATTCGTTGCGGTAAAACCAACCCAATCTCGCGAGATCTCGCGTTACTTTTGGTTTTGCGAGATTTAGGCTGTCTGAAATCTCGCGAGATTGCATTTTAGATAGATTAGACTTCTACAAAGTTACGCCTGAATCAATGAACTACCTACGTATTATAAATAACTTTCGTCAAAACATTTCGCTATTGACAAACAACATTTTTTTTTTGATGTGACAGAGCTTTGAAAAACTGAAACGATCATTTTTCGTTGGTCTAGCTAGACAATAACTCTACTTAACAGTATGTACTTCCAAATAAATAATGGGTTTTGGAAAACATCGAAAACAATCGCATAAAATTACAAAAACGACTGACAAAAGTAATTTGGAAATGAAAATTACTCATAATTTCAATTTTATTGCAAACAAATCAATGTCATTTTTATTGTAAAGCAAGCAAATTAGTTGCAAGTCGTGAGTGCTGTGCAGCTAACGACGTGCACTTCTGTCACATTCTTTATCAATACTGGATAAACTATCTGACCGATAGTTTATTTCTAAAAACACGAAATTTGTCGATGCCCGATATTTATCTGGAAGTACTGTACACTACTTTACTGTATTCAGTTAATTTATCTAAATTATCGTTTGAATCGTGCTCGAGTCTCGTCGGGGTCGAAAATTTTGATAAGAATTTTCATTTTTCAATGGGATACTATTTCGTTCACATATACGTAGAGTAGGTATAGTAGACAGTTTTTTTTTAATTTAAATAGTCACTGTTAAACAATAATCGAGCGGCGCCGGCGCCACAGAAAATTAGCGCTGCAGAAGCTATGCTAATGTACTAGTAGTGGCCTACTTTGTGTTGAGATTTAGTTATATTTTATTCCAAATTGCAATTTATTATAGGGTGCATGTCACAAATAACCGATATTCTAATCTATTCTGATGAAATAAAATCTTCTTTCTAAGCTGTAATACAGCTAAGTAGGTACTTGCTAAAGAAATAATAAAAATCAAAACTTTAGTTAATTATTTTTAAAACAAAGGAAACTTATTTAAAAGGCCATTATTACACTTTTTAATTCATTTTTACTTACGAATTAAAAATATATTAAAGAATTAATTGTATTTATTATTATAAAAGTAGGTTTTTATACTTCTCATTCCTTACATTTTCCGGGTGGCCACTATTTTTACAATTTTTTACATTCTCAAAGCATTTTAGTTCATTAGCAAATCAAGATAAATAGCATGCCTGAGTGAGTTTATATTGGCAACAGAAAAGTTGGGTCAATTTTCTTGGATTAAAAACACTATTAAAACTTAGTAAGAAGTGACGTAGCTCTAAACGACGCAAGAAGCAACTCTAATTTAGTTTCAATTGCACATAAAGTAAATTTATTAGCCTTCAGTAATTTAAATATGTCTAGAAGTAGGTACATTCATGTTGCAACAAACATTTGATCTTGTTAGTGTATCGCGCAATTAAATATACTTAGGTAGGTATTTATGTATCTTTTTTTATAAATAAATAAATATTAGGTACTGGACATTTCACACAGCGCCATGTAGCACCAAACTACGCAAAGCCTGTACTATGGAAACGAGATTACTTATAATTATTAAACAACTGCTACTAATTATAAAACTTTACAACAACTAGACCCAGAACAAACATCTATGTTCATCACACAAAATTTTTGTCCCGGGTGGGTATCGAGCCCACGACCTACAGCGTAGAAGGCAGAGCTACTACCACCTGAGCTGAGAGGCCAGTCAAATATAATTTCCCTAGAGCATAAATAAACTAGTAGGTCGCCCCGACCTGATATCTCGTGCAGCGTTCATAATTGGCTTTATATTTGTACTTGCTTCTGACTATCCCTGTACGTGTAAGTGCTACTACTGCTGAGTTGTAACTATTTTATTATGTCTACTATGCTAGCTTACACGGAAAAGCATGTCATGCATGCAATACATTAATTCGTTTCCAAACCACTGCATGTCGCAACGATAGCGCTATCAAGCTAATTTCCAGCCCAAACTAAACTACAAATATATTGAAACTCTAACAAATGAGAGCTCAGCTTACAGCGGTTTCATAATTTTACTTTTATCGTCGTGTTTATAAAATCATTTTGGAATGTATAAATATACTTTCATGTGACACCCCACTCCAATATAATTTGTGATTTTTTTAATCGGAAATGTTTTAATTCATGTATACCTTACCTAATTATAATAGTCATAATGTCAACAACATAAGGACGTTTGACAGCTAATGGCAATTAGCTAATGAAGTAGTGTCACGGGAAAGTAAAATTTCCTTTCACTCTACTAGTAGAGCCAAGCGGTAGTGGCAAGGGAAATAAAGGAATGAGCTTCGTGTGTTTTGGAGGAACATTAAACGCCACGGCTAAAACTAGCCATTCGAATGCATGTTACTCATAGATACAAACTTTCTTTAAAAGAGTAAAGTATTAAATTATTTATTATGTTTACAGGCCGATGAGCTGCCACCAGAACAAATTGCCGGTAAGGATTAAAATAAAGTTCTTATGAATAAGTTTTCTTAGAAATTAAATACAATAGCATGTTAGATTTAACTAGGTATGAAATATACCAAAATATAGTGTTCCAGTTTATACAATAATAAGTAAAATCATTTATGAAAAATTGTAACTACAAAACAAAGGGTGGCTATGGAAAATTTTCAGAAAATTTAAAGAACGTTTCCTCTAAGCACATTCCTACAGCTACCAACCACTGCAAAAGTAGATGCAACAGCTAGAATCTCAAACTATTTACATCCCAGCCTCACAATATTCTTAAACAACATTAAATGTTGTAATGTTTACATGAAACGGTGAGAAGAAAACGCAAGCTCATTTCTGGCTGGGTGCCAATCTGCACAATGGTGGACTTAATAAAAAATAGAGGCCAGATTAATAAATAACCATGCGTGGTTAGAATTTATTTTCCAATAATATTTGTAAAGAAAATATTCGAGGGTGTGGCCAATAAAAATAAAAGATCTTCACAAAGTTAAACAAGCATTTTATAAATTCTTGTAATTTTAACGATAACATTCAAGATAGTTCAAATAACTTGGCAAAATACCGATTGAAATTTAATGTTGAGCGCTGAAAATATGAAAAACAATAGTAGGTGTAGTTGTGTACCGTATACTGAATCAATCGACAGAGAAAATTACCAACATAGGTGGGTTTACTGATATAGGTAGTATTACTAACAATGCTAATCCAAGCCGGATCAGAAACAATCGTATAACATTACAAAAACAATTGACAAAAAGTAGTTTGGTCATATAAACACTCACAATTTCAACTTTATCGCAAACAGACAAATAAGTATCAATGACATTTTAAGAAAAGCAAATTAGTTGCAAGCCGTGCGAGCTGGGCAGCTAACAACGTGCACTTCTGTCACATTCTGTTTTGCCATTTATACTGCCTAGATGCTGTCGACGTAGGTCATATTCGGAAAAACATGAAATTAGCCGATGCGCATTATTTATCTTGAAGTACTGTAAAGTACCTACCCATTCTTCATTATTAATTTAAAGTTTTTATAGGTGAGTACTTCTACTCAAGATTCAAATAAGTCCTACTCATTTATAGTTTTAGCATTGTAAATTTGTAATAGTAGGTATAGGACTCTATGTGGTAGAAGTAGAACAGTATCCGGTATTCCAATTCCGAATGTGAACTTTTTAGAATCCAAGTTCACCAATTAAAGCACCTACTTACACTCTACAGGGCAGCTTTTACCACACTTTTACTTAAGTACATAGGCCTTTATTACTAATTTACTTGGCTGTTTAAATTTCATAAAAAATCATGAAGTAACTTTTCTACTTATTTTTTTTAGTTTTATAAAGACGTCGTTCTATCTTTGGACTGTGGCAGTCCCAAAAACATCTCCTCTTAGGCCATTTCTACTAATAAACAACTTCGGACCATTTATTTTCCATTTCGCTGCGTTTTGTTTCGTTCTCCAAAATGACAGTAATTTAGTTGAAAACGTCACCACAAAGTTGTGCACCACATTGATCATGAATGAATGAATCTGATAAATAACAAAACGAAGTCTGAGGTTTAGTTGACGTTTTGTTTGAGGCTGATAAAAAGTTTGTCAGTAGAATCGATACTCTGGTGAAGTTCTTTAATTGATAGCTAGGAAAAGTTTGAATTGGAAGAAGAAAAATGTGTTTTTGCACGTTTGCAATTTTTCCAATTGATCTTTTAAGTGCACCACACACACAGCAGATAATATATCTTATGAAATATAAATCTTGACAGATCGCCCCAAATATATTTTGTAATTTATATTCGCTGTGTGTTTATGAAAATATATGAAAACATAGAATTTGTATGGGCGCGATCTCAAGATTTATATATCATAAGATATTTTATCTGATGTGTGTGTGATGCCCTTTAATACGAACTTTCCTCAAACTTCAACGTTTAATAAGAAAACTCGCCGAATTAGTCCAGCCGTTACGAGTTTTCCGCTTAGCAACACATTTAGCCATTAATTTTTATTTACATATTTATTTACTAGTAAATAAACACATTTAGCCATTAATTTTTATTTACATATTTATTTAGTAAATAAATATGTAAATAAAATTAATGGCTAAATGTGTTGCTAAGCGGAAAACTCGTAACGGCTATAATGTTTTCAAAGTTGTGTGCCTTTCCGTTACTAAGCTCTGCTTCTAGAACGAAGGCTTTTATAATTTCGCCAAAAAAGTAAAAAAAAATTAATTAGGATCACGACTGTATTCCCAAGGTGCGATAGACATATTCTTTCAGATCTTTAGGCATTTTTGATCCTTTGAAGATGTCTAAGGGGGTAGTCAGAGGTATATCCAAACACATTTGGTACATTCTCACATTTTGCAGAAGTTAACATTCCATACGTGACAGGTTGCAAGCTCATCGCAGCTAACTTGTTTCCTCACGATGTTTACCTTCACCGTTAAGAGCCAAAAAAGTTTTTTAAATTTAAAGTATTTTATATTAATGATGAAGTACTTATGACTGAGAGAAGATGTACCTATATGTAGGTACTGTTCTCACAATTGTTTGTATGTTTGGTTGATGGCCGCGCGAAACAAAAAAAGGCACCACTTTCCGGCATTAGGCTCGAACTGGTATACCAAAAAGTATGCGCCATTACATGAAAGAGAAGTAAAATAAAAAAAGAAATGCATGTTTGAGCGCGGATATTTTTATGCACCATATCTTTACCTACTCTAATTTCCCCGCATGTTTGAGAAAGCACTATACAAGCCTTGGCCACGACTGAGCATTGCCGAACTGTGCCGATCGTCCGGCAATGCTCCACTTGCGGGCCGAGGCACTAATACAGTTTAATGCCTTGTTGCTCTTTAGTTTAAATTGTACCTTATATGTTTTGTTTTAGTCATAAGCTTTAAACCACCCAAACTTTGTTTGACTTGAGACTTTTTCATGAATACATACCCGAAGTCAGAGCAAACGCTAGCGTTCTATAAATCTGCCCAAGCAATCACGTTTGGGCGAGGTGGCAACACGGCTGGACGCGAGCCAATCTACCGTGTACCGCAATCAGATAGCCATCGTCATTGTTGTAGTGATGAGCGACACAAATTATCGAGTTTACCTCGACAGGCATGAATCATTTAGGTGATGAACTATACAGGGTGGAAAAAATGAATGGGCCCCGGAGGGAAACTACTTTAAATCCTTAAGATACAGTATTTTACTTAAAGGAAACATTCCTTTATTTTTAAAAAGAAACAAAACTGCATTCATAGATTTTCTAAAATTAGCTTGCCTCACCCGGAATCGAACCAGCTAAACATTAAAAAACAAACCTCGCTCTATTTAACACCACTAATCGATAGGATTAATGTCAGGGATAAATCTTTATAACACACATTGGGTTTTAAAAATAAAAAAGATAATGAAATCTAACATTAGTTTTCAAAAATTTTTTTTTCATTAATTTTTATTATTTTACCATTTGCGTCAAAACTTTTCTAGACGGTATTTGTCTATTTGAGGTAAGATTCAGACTTCCGAAAGTGCATCCGATTCGATGATTTTCTTCGAAAAGTTGACGGTTTTTCTGAAAAGAAAGGTTATTTTCGAATTCGGAATACATTCCGAGAAGGTCTGAATCACACTACTGGATACCTCTCACCATTCCACTGTAGAGCTAAATTGCAATTAAAGCCCTTATGAACTAAATATTAGATTTCATGGATTTTTGTACGACAAACGAGTGTAAGACCTCATGTTTCTTTGAGAAGTTTTATCTTTAGTATTGAATGTATCGACTAGTGGAATAAAATAGGGAATGTTTAATTTTTGAATTTTTAGCTGGTTCGATTCCTGGGTGAAGCAAGTGAATTTTAGAAAATCTGTGAATGCAGTTATGTTTCTTTTTAAAAATAAAGGAATGTTTCCTTAAAGTAAAATACTGTATCTTAAAGATTTAAAGTAGTTTCCCTCCAGGGCCCATTCATTTTTTCCACCCTGTATAATCAATGAATGACGAAAACTGACGGGTCAAGCTATGAATGAACTTTTGACTAACGTAAATAGTGAGGATAGAAACAGAAAGGATGTCTTTATTATGAATTCAATTCGTCAGAATTGTACTTTATGTATCCTCCTTAGTTTATCTTGGGATCTTGTCCAAGTGAACTTTCAAACTGTAGAAATATCTTGATGTTAATTTCTAACTTCCTGCTAAGTTTCTTTGCAATTATAGGATATTTCAATGGGTATTGTACAATCAGCGACAAAAATCGATGAACAGATAGATAGATGAACATTTTGAGTTTTTCAAGTCACTTTTTCTTTAAGTACATCAAATTGATAGAAAATCTAAACATCTCTCCCCTTTACTTATGAAAGATGTTTAAAGTTGAACACTGGTTGAACAACGTCCTGTCTCTGTTTGTCACTATCCACAAATAAAGGACGTTGTTTAAACAGTGTTTCACTATAAACATCTTTCATAACTAAGGCTCTCTATGTTTACATGATCATGGGAAATATTACCCAGAACTCCAAAGTATTCGTAATTTACCAAATTTCTAAATACAACCGATGAGTAACCAATGGTTTACAGTTCGCCACTTCTACGAAGTAGGTAATGTTTATTCGCAATCTATTTCTGACGGCCAGTATTAATGGGCTGCTTATTATTACAAAGTTTACCATTTTATGTGCTGGCATATTTGCTACATACAGGCGTTGCTTTGGCCCCTTCTTTTGGAGGCCACTGAGGATGACGGATAAAACGTTATACTT
This sequence comes from Camptogramma bilineatum, assembly GCA_958496255.1. Taxonomy (NCBI): domain Eukaryota; kingdom Metazoa; phylum Arthropoda; class Insecta; order Lepidoptera; family Geometridae; genus Camptogramma; species Camptogramma bilineatum. The sequence goes on from OY292456.1 coordinate 10,759,122, forward strand.
AGGTACACATTAAACAAATCAAGTAGGTACCTAAAGATTTCAAAATTCAGATGAGAATTATAAATGATCGGGACTTTGTTTTTGCCACACTGTAGAACTTTTTACTTAAAAAAGAAAATCCTGAAACTCGATGTACGAAAACGACACAAGCGTGATTCAGACCTTCTCGGAATGATTCCAAATTCGGAAAGTGACGTTTCTTCGCTGAAAAACGTCAACTTTCCGACTGAAATCATCTAATCGGATGCCATTTCGGAAGTCTGAATCAGGGTGCTGGTGTCCGCTTGGATTCGCAACCAAGCGGGACACTAGGATGTGTCATTCTCGTGCATTTTATTTGTGGTTGCGCAACCATGGTGTCCTAGCGACTAACTGAGCACCATGGTGTCATGGTGAGCCTAGCCCTTACTACTAGGTATATTGGCACTATAATAAATATTTTTGTTAAGTAGGTACTTATGTTAAATTTTAATTGACGTAGATTGATGCAGATGGTGTAAAATAGGCTAACATGATAATCTTCAAATGACTTGTTTTTAAGAAGCGCCCATAAAAACAGTAGGTACTTAGGTAATAACAAAATTAAGATATAGGTAGGTACCTTATTAAAGTTGTCAATTTGAATGTTTAAATATTATTAAATAAAACATTATTAAAAATACATAACTTTCTACCGAATCTGCAAAGTGTAGAGGCGTATTACTGATAGCATCTGAAAAATATAATTCGCTTTTTTTCATGCTCACAACAAATAATACCCTTTACTGAAGATCAGATAGGGTTTTTATTAGGAAAATTACATTCTAGCTGAAATAGCATTGCAATGTTGATCACAGTAACTTGTTTATTTTGTGTTTCAACACCCCTGCTCTTTGTGAGTGGGTAATTAATCTGAATTCTAGAAGAAAAACGTTTTAAAGTTCCATGGAACTTTAAGACAACTGCCAAGACGTCTTGACGATTAAAATTTACAACAAGCCCGGTAAAAATAAAATTCATGTTTTTAAAACTATTTTGTTGCCAAAATATCATGGAACAGCTGCAAAATGTTGTCACAGTCACACTGACGGTTATCATGAGTTATTTTATCTGGTAATTATAAAAGAGAAAAGCTAGACAATCAGTAAAACTTTTATTTTCGAGTGTGTTTAGAATGTGTTGTTGGTAATGTGAGTTATTGAGAAGTGCCACGGCTAATGTGCCGGATGCAGATTTAGTGCTTCGGGACGGATGTGTTCGTATTTACATTTTTGTGCTTCGACGTTCTTCTTTATCGTTTTACGCATATTGCATCTAAGATAGTTTTTAATGGTAGAGGTGCCAAATTTTGATTTTTTAATTTCCAACGGAAAAATGTTTTATTAGCAGAAAATATGACACTGAAAAATTATGTGTAGGTAACATACCCTATAGCCCCTCAGCCATGTGTCACACGCAGCAAATCATTCAATATTTTTCATGAAAAGATCAAAAGTATAATAACCATTAAATTTAATACAAGTGAAAAATTACTCCAGCGGTGTGTCTATCAGGCGAGTCATTAAAAACGAGAAAGAGTTATTTTCTACGCAAATAAATATTTATTTTGAGGAAAATTATGACGCAAGTCGGGTTTGAAGCTTCGGCCGAAATGAGAGAATGATGATAAACATTTATGACAATCGCTGACTCATCACTCATCTGCCTACACAAAAAACCTATAAAGATAGGAGGTTGGGGAGCATTTACCTCGTATCGTCGACATCTCATCATTTTGTTCGACCCAGATCGACCACGTCCACCATACGCGTTATCTTGCATATTTCGAAATAACACGTTTCATTAAACATCCGACCGTTCTATTTATACAACAGACTTGAAGACGCCAGAGAATTTCCATGGTTTCCATTTAGATTTTGGCCCAGTTAAAGGTTCATTGAAAGCGTTCGATTCAATGATTGAATAATGAAACCACTTTGCCTACTGATACCACCTTCGATGTTGTAATGATAGATGATTTGAGCAGGGTTGTGTATGACTGTATGTAGGTACAATTATGTTGATTTTATTATTTATCGTCCGCGACCTAGTTTCGTGCGACGCGGCAGGCGCGGGGCGCGCCGGCCAGCACGATGCACCACGCACGCTGCTGCACCAAAATAGATGCATTGCACAATATTCGCAGTACGAGTACACCTCAGTGCATTGAACTGCCCTAATCCGATCCTAACCCGCCGAACGATCAGTTTAGCATTTTTTATTGCTAGTGCACTACGCTTCAACACTAGAATTTGGAGAAAGCTCCAGAACGCAGTTTTTCTTTCAAGTTTGCCAGTTGCGTGAACGCTATGTCGTCAATAAATATCGAGGGTACGCTATAATTTCCCGAGTTCCTTGTTACGTAATTCCAAGTTCTGATGGAAGTGTGGTTTGTTCCAGTCCTCCGCAAGGCTTTCGATGGCTTCGACCACAACCGCTCGGGCAGTATCCCTTGCGACTTCGTCGCTGACATCCTCAGGATGATGGGGCAGCCCTTCAACAAGAAGATCCTTGAAGAACTCATCGAAGAGGTCGACGCAGACAGTGAGTATTATTAACTTAACTAGATACACACAACCAAAATGATTGATTGACTTAGGCTTGCGTTAAATCACAATAGTTTAATTTCATGAACTTTACAAACGTTAGAAAAATCTTAAAATAGATCGTCGTTAGGCTCCACAATGAATTGACAATAGACAAAACCAGTCTCGGTCAATCGAATTATTATTATTTTCAGAGTCTGGTCGTCTCGAGTTTGGAGAGTTTGTGACTCTAGCCGCCAAGTTCATCGTTGAAGAAGACGCTGAGGCCATGCAAAAGGAACTCAGGGAAGCCTTCAGATTATACGACAAGGAAGGTAAGAAACCCCTCGGTAATCATAAAACCAGCACTTGAATAATTAGACTAGACTAGTCCAGCCTGCCAGAAAAGCTCTCGTCTGTCATTCCACGAGCGATACTAAACCAGAGATAGATTGTAAAGAAACTTTCTCAATCGAAACTGTTTCCTGCTGTCCAATATTTAAAAATATCTCATGCATGACACAAACTCAATTTGTTTCACGTCCAAACATCACATTCACACGAAGTGCGTTGACACTTACATTGAGTAAAAAAACTTTGGTCGCTAAAGACTTAACACATTTATTTCTATGGTACAGTCAGCGTCATCAATCGGTATCCCCCTATTGATTTCAACAAGAGCCCTTTTCATTTCAACTTTGGATTTCAGTCGGATTTGCTAGTATAGGAACTCGAGCGAAATAAGATATCCATAAGTATACTAGCAAATCCGAATGAAATCCAAAGTTGAAATGAAAAGGGTCCTTGTTAAAATCAATAGGGGGATACCGATTGATGACGCTGACTGTACCTACGTCATCATCCCACTTCAGTTTTTATATTCTATCTGTTATTTGGCTTACTGTGGATATAGAGTGATATCAAAATATCTAGTTGGAAAAACCAAGATTTTTTTAACCACTACTTTTCGAACGTTTCCATTCGGGTATTGTGCGCCAGCACTTATTTATTACCTACTAGCTACTGCCCGCGGTTTCGCTCGCTTGGTACCCGGATAAAAAGTAGCCTATCTTACTCTTCAGCCCTCCAACTATCTCCACACAAAAAATCACGTCAATCCGTCGCTGTGCTTTGACGTGAAAGCAGGACCAATAAACAAACAAATAAACACACTTTCACATTTATAATATGGGTATGGATGTAGAGACCTGGACAACGCGTCATTCATCAATTTTGAAGAGATTCATCATTTTTTGGTTACAGGCAACGGTTACATTCCCACCTCAAGCCTACGTGAGATCCTTCGTGAATTGGACGAGCAGCTGACAGAAGAAGAACTCGATGGCCTTATCCAGGAGATCGATACTGACGGCAGCGGCACCGTCGACTTCGATGGTGAATACTCTATTCTATTCTTTACTGTACTATACTGCATTATTCTATTCTTAAACCTTACCATCGTTTACACCCCATAACCATTTTACCTAGATTCTAGCAATGTTGCCTAAATCTTACACCCCCTCATCATTGCACTTCGATTTTAATCGTCCTATATCTGCTTTATCATTATTGTATTTATCAAGACTTGCCAAGACGGAGAATTTGGAAATACTTATTTCTGGCGCTTTAGACGATTATGGTCTTAATAACTAATTCTATAAAATAAATCCAATTTAGCTTGCCGATAAAAAGCTACTTCGTTTATGTAAAAAATGTATTGCAATCAGTTTTCATAATTTCGATCACTTGATTGATTTTTTAAAGATTAGATTTTGCAAAAAGAGATAGTACTTAATTCTAATTATAATAAACAGGTTTGCAATGACACTACACCTGAAAACAGAAACGGTGCATTCAGATCATAATTATTTGACCTACCATAACCTAATTGATTGAATTCAAAAGATAACATATTTAACAACTCTAGCTACGTGAAAAATCGTATTCAAAGGAACTCCAAAGCACTGACAATGTTGAGGAAGCACCTGAAGCTTCCGTTTGATGTTATGGAAGTAGTAACATCACACTTAGTAGGTAGATCTACCTAAAACTCACTTTATAATGAGGCTCTGTCAAGTCTAGAAACTTCATCAGACGAGAAAGTATGTGAATAGAAATGATACACACTTCACCTCTGGAGTTGACATACACTAAAGGTCGTGGCTCATTTACACAACTTCGCTCCAACACCGCTCCCGCACAACCTCTAAAATACTACGCGCTGCAAAAAGTCCTCGCGCCTGCAGCTAGCAGACAACTCGATGTCCACGCGCCGATAGCCCTCACCAAGATGATAATGACAACAGCGCGTGGATTGCTCTTTTAAAGCGTATGGTAGCGATACGCAAGACGTCAACTTGGTGTCGAGTGGCATGATTGCGGCAAGCTCGCTTACCAAGCGCGTTTACTATTTCATACTGTCCCTAAGGCTGGTTTTAGTGTCACGCGTACCGTCGGCGCTGATAGGCGAGTGATCTTTATTACAATGAAACAAGGATACATATTGTTTAGCAAAAATGGCAACGCTGATTGCACTCGTCAGTGCTGAACAATCAGTATCCCTATTTCATTGTAATAAAGATCACTCGCCTATCAGCGCCGACGGTACGCGTGACACTAAAACCAGCCTAAGCCCTGACTGTTCATCCTTTAGCCGTGCAGTAGCAGTGTCGTGTAAATGAGCTACGACCTTAACACGCCGCGGTCATTTATTTTTAAAACTTTTTTCCAAGTATTTTTATTTCTATCTCGATTACAACTTTCAAATGTTTGTGCTATTTATTCTAGTGATCTTCAAGTCACGCCTACATTACCACGTTTTATAACTCAGGGCATTATTCATTGTTTCAGAATTCATGGAGATGATGACGGGAGAATAAATATTATATATCTACGCTTTTTTATTTATGTTTAATTTAAGGAATCTATACATTTCGGTTCTTCAACCTTTCGACTCTTGGGAACATTGGACAGCATTACTACAACATTATGCGGGAACATCTCACTCATTGGTTCACAATCAAGTATTATGTATGTATTGTATAAATAATATTTTGTTTAATTGATGTGTGTGATTGCGAATAATGTTTATATCTTTAATAATAAATCTTTTATTCTACTCTATATCTCTGTTTTTATTTTCACAATCAAAACTAGGACGCTTGTCGTAAAGTTCCTAAAATAATATTTTTAATAGTTAGTTATAACTTTTAAGATTTCAGAGGAGATAAATTTAATGAATTCTGTTTTTAAAGAGGACGCCAAATTGTCCTACATAATTTTGATGACTCGAAATCTTAGTAGAATTGGATCGGAGCCAACTTCAAGAGAGAAGTTAAAAAGAATCTTACACTATTTTGCTTTTAAGAATATCTTAAACTATTACGTAGGTGTTTATTAAAATAAATATAACTATTCATTTAATAATTATTTATTACGTAATTCTTTGTTCGTTCATAGTTTGATCATGTTCGCGATATAACGAATCGCATACAAGATTATTTGTTAAGTATAACGTTTTTTCCAAATAGCACAAAAGCACAATAACTACCTACCAACTATTCTTAGCACTTTATGACACGCAGATTTTGTACAAAAATAAATACAACTTAATATGGCCATTTTTAAATAAAATGAAATAACAACGCTACCTAATAAACTTTACCATTTATATACTACAAAACATTAAAGACTGGGCCAATTTTGAAATAGTAAACTAACATTTTCAGCTATCGTTACAAGATTATTTCTACCAACACGCAACAGATAATAACAAATCAGTCAGTAGTAAGTAAGTATTTGGAGTGTTCATGATCAGGCATCGTTTTAATTTGGTAGGTCATAGGAAACAAAACAAAACCATTAAGAGATAATATTTAAATACAAATACAGACCGAAATCATAAGTACCTAACTAACTACTAAATTTACTTCTGGGTACTGTGTACTTTATGGTACCAAACCACATAATGATGACCTTTGCTCGTGACAAAAGTACCTATGTGAGATTTAAGAGGTCCTTTTATACACTATACAATTCAGTTTCAATCACTTCGTAAGTGCCAGTTAAACCAGATACTAAATTCTAAATAACTTAAAAGCCTACATAAAACGTAGACCCTGCTAACTAATACAAAGTAAGTAGTACTTAAAATAAATGATTGGGAATGGATTTAATAGGAATATTATGAATATTATGCTTATTATGAAAATTCATTTTAAAAATTGATAATACGGACATATAAAGAAGCAAAAACTTACGAATGTCATTTGATTGTAAAAAATATGTCTGAAATAAAGTACCTACAACATATCACATTAATAACTGATTGGAGCCATAATTTCATGGCACTGATGATAAAAGCAATTCGATTAAAATAATTAATATTCGATGCCAAATGTATGCAAATGCCTTTCAATAAATACCTAGCAAACATTTAGATACATTTCAACCCAATCACTTCTCTAGCTAGCTTAATTAAAACTAAACATACTTCGAAGTCAAACATTAAAATTCATTGGTAACGTAATAACACTAAGTTTTAAAAAGAGTCTTCCATTAAAAATACAGCTAATTAATTAAACGTTTCTGTGTTAATTACACGTCCCTCACAATTTCATTAGCTTCTTGGCTTCGGATAGCTAGATTTATCTAAGATTTCGTAAAGAACTACCTACAGATGAGATCTCAATTTGAACTATGTTTTACCAAACGTCCTTCGCCAGCCTGAGTAATCAAAACTAATTATCACATTTTAAAGAAACGTTTAGCATTGACACGCAATAAATTAGATTTTTTTCCTAAGATTGATCAGCATGTTGCCCATTACACTTTTAACCAGCTAACAATTCTCTACATTATTGGAAGTACTTCACACATAAACGAGTCGGAAATGCGATGAGATTGGTATATTCCTGCTACATTGAATTGAAATATGTGATCTCAATCAAATTCAGAAATGTACTGGCTTTGCGAGGCAATTGTGAGCTAGGTGGTAATTCAACAAGTTATATTTTAAAATTAACGTTTACCTAACTAAAAGTAGTTTTATGAATACTGTTTAGTAGATAGATCTTCGTTCCTTAGAAAACTGGTTGCGCCTTACAGATGCAACACGTAGTGGCCAGTTGCAATATTCTTGTAATACTCTGGAACAGAAAAAAAATAAGGGTTGTATAATAAGATCTCCTGGGTAATCCCATAAAGCGAACAACAGGACAAGCAGACGATGAAAGAAAGGAGGGTTATGCTTCTAAGGAGAATGTTTCTACATTCTCCTTGGCTGGCCTTACATTACAGTTCGTAGTAGCTTTGTAAGAGAAGTCGCGATAGCGTCGAAGCGGCTGCGTTTATACCTTGTTTGATGCATTTAACATGTCCTCTTCGGAAGATTAAGAAGTGTTTACGCTTAGACAAGTAAGTACTCAATTTAAATAGAAAAAAGCGATTTAGGATTCAACCATACTTGGAAACGAACGATAAAGGCGGTGCGTTTGGATGGGCCCATGAATTGCAGTAGTATCCCGAAAAATTTCAACAGTTTACTTTTTGATCCTGTTTATTTTTTGTAGCTGTAATCTGCACGTTTATGGTCGAATACAGAATAACACACACACATGCCTCCAATATTCCCTCCTTCACAATTACTGTAGGTAGTAATCGAGAGTAGGTAAATAAAACTTAGGTGCGTATACCTACATCGAGTTGAAGCTGATGATGATGACATAACAAGTACTTACTGTAAATGTTGTTAGTGATATTAATAAAGACAACTCACCTTACATCGCCACACTGGCGGGTTTGACTAGTAAAGGTGACGCCGAAAGCAAGCTAATGCAGAATAGGCGGCGGCGGGCGTGAGCGGGCGATTGGTTTTGCGATCGCATTCGGGTCTAGTAGGTCGGACCCTTTCGGCTTCGCACCGCGATGCTGGCCTTTGCGACCGCGGTTCAGCCAGGACGGCGGAAGACCTTCGCACCACACGCTCCGCAGCCACTCCCGAGGCTCAGCCCCCACTCGCGAGCATTCCCTCGCATACGCCCGGTACGCAGCACAGTGACACCGCACCCCGGAACAACTCCGAGCATCCAACTCACAAGCCTCTTGGTAGTGATGAGGATTGACTTTCGTACCGCAGTCCGTAAAAGCATCGTTTTTCACGATCCCGCGGCACAGTCTACGGGCTTTTGTAACACGGGATTGTCGATATGAAATGCTCATGTTCGGTCTCCGCTGCCGTCGCGTGCAAGCCCTAGTCCCTCCGACACGCCAGGAAGATCCAAACCTCCAAGTGTCGACCATCATTCTACCATCGCGGGTTCTCATATCGTCTCTAGCTACTGAATTAAAATTACCGCATAGACCGCACAATTTTCCTTTATAGGCACTCGATACGGTTACTTCTAGAAAGCCATCACCGTCCCAAAGCATTTGGATGCCAATATCGGCTTTTAGCAAAACAGATCCGTTACTGCGAACTATCTCAGCTACTCCGTTAATCGTGTGGGGAAGTTGCACGCGAGTTGAGTTTACTTTAATGCGCATTTTCTTTCCCATATTAATTTTGGTAGCTCCTATTCGCAGTGTTGCGGTGCGAGTCCAAGAGGAATGTGAAGTATTTCTGGCATCATTCGATATTCTGATAGAGAAAGTCTTGTTTACGCAATCCGAAGCCAATTGATATTTACAAGATCCTTGAAAACTGTAAAACTTTCCATCGAAGGTCTTGTAGTGAGGGTCTCCAAAAACCGTGCAGATGCCATCGAGGTCTACGCATTTAGGACAGCATTGTCCTGGCAACTGGCGAGGGGTTTGATCTGTAGGGCATGTGAGAGATGGGCATCTTTCCATTGCACATCTTGGTTCACCGCTATGACATTCACAAGATTTGCATGCGTCAAGTTGCCACGTTTCCCCATCCTGAAAAGAAAACATTAAGATCAGTTACACGCATACTTACTGATTAACAGACCAGAATTATTACACATAAGTTCGTTTTTTAATATATCTAAGCATACTAACTTGTCCCCAAAGAGGGATCAATCAAACAGAGCATAAAAAATTGTGTAGTTTATTCTTAATTTCTGACTAAATTAATCTTCGACATACCCGGTAAGTTTTTCTCCCAACAACACAAGCAGACTTGATCTCCTCGATTTGAGGGCACTCGGGGCAGCACTTGCCCAGCCCGGGAGGTAATGCACGTGCTCCACACGTCAGCACAGGACACGTGTGTCGCATACACACGGCCGTGCCGTTCATACACGTGCAGTCCGTGCAAGGATCCACTCGAAATGCACTCAGGTGACCATGGAACTCCTTGCCAATTATGCAGGGCTTGCTACCTGCAACTGATAAACAATTTATAAGCAACTGCATTCTATGACACTGTTTGTGTAATGTGCCCGAAAATGTTATAACGTCTGTGATCCATGTAAAGTATGAACGTTCCTTCACCTTTACGAGTATGGGATTATTTAAAAAAGTTAATGGTTTATTCTATAAGCGAAAAATAAAGAGGACAGTTGTAAACCTAAATGCCTTTGAGGTATTGGGAGTCTTACTTAGGTACTCTGTTATTCATAATGGACATATAAGTTAACTAGAGCTTAAACGGCTGCTAAATCTGTTGCTACCTCTTTTCAATGAAATGTGAGAGACAAGAATAAGACACTCTAAAGCTAACAGCTGATTATGAATAATGGGGTAATTGTATAAACGAACGAAGTAAGTGACTTTTTATTATGTGGCAATTCACAATCATCAAAACTACTTACTTGGCAGTATTTTATCAGCAGTGGGATGTGAGCATCGCGGACAACACTCGCCAGGTGGTGTAAACTGCTGAGTCCTATGACACGGGAGCACGGGGCATGCTCGCTTCGAGCACGACAGTGCCCCGCGCACGCATCGGCACGACAGGCACGGCTCTTCGGGTATCCGCACGTCTCTACCTTCACCCACTCTCTGACCGTTGATCACACACTCTGAAATCCAGAAAATACATCGTTAAAACTTAGATCGCCCTTCAGCACAACACAGTTCATTTTAAAATTCGAAATCTCCTATCAGTGGCTATAATTATAAATTATTTATTATACTTAATATGTTATAGAAACTACCATGAAGCCACATGAAGTGCACGTAGTGTAGCTTGATAAGTCGTTCTTGATATTATAGCTTTCTAAGCGGTTTCAATATGGATGTGTCAAGAACCGCAAGTGGAATTAGCAACTGAGCGCTTCCGTGATTCGGAGGGCACGATTGTCGAACCCGGCTATTGAAGTCGTTAAGCCATGACGGAGGTTTTCAGGCTAGTGTTGGCCATACGAGTTTACTTTATTGGCGTAATATATGAAGCCAACACGTTTTCAAAATCAAAGATTTATGACTAAAATTCTTCTGTGATTTTTCTGTCATCATCGACTTAGGAAAATAATGTAAGTAGGTACTTATATTTAGTTTACGTAAGAATGTAGATTAGCAAGTTCTCGCTAATACAGTGACGTTGTAATTGTATAGAAGAAATAGATAGTAAAGTAGAGAGCAATGCAGTCATTGTTGAGATTACCAATTCGTAGACAACTTGACTTGCATCAGTATGTTTTAAATTAGTATGTAGGTACCTACTCCCATCTGTATTTTCTGCGTAAAACTCATTGTCAACGTATGAATGATAAAGCGTAAAAAATGGATACAATAACTATACACAAGTAGCTAAATTAAAAATTTTAAAATAGCTACTTGTGTATAGTTAGTTAATAAAAAAATTTAAAAAAACCGCCTTCAATGTGAGCTGAGCAATTTTCTGCACTGTCGATGTGCATTTTTGTTCATAACTCCGAAGAACCTCACCAAATTTTTATGGGACCACACACACATCAAACAAAAATAAGAATCATCAAAATTGGTCCACAATTGACAGAGAAATCGGTACATGCATAAAAAATATTCTGACGAATTGAGGACCTCCTCCTTTTTTGAAGTCAGATAAGTTTTTTGATGAAAAAATACTGTAGGTACCCTTTGAAAAAAGAAAATATTCAAAATCAGTCCACAATTGAGGGAGAAATCGATAAACATACATAAAAAAATTCATACTAACCGAACATAGAACCTCCCCTTTTTTGAAGTCGATTAATTTTTTTTTTCTATATTAGGTACATGATTCGTTAGGCTTTTCTTTGTTTTGTTTTTTGTTTTGAAACAAAGAATCTATCTAAATCACATGAAAAAGCGGAAAGTAAGAGAGAAATTTTAAAGTAACGTCATTTACCAATCAGAGAAATTTTTAAAAACTCTGCAAGGAATCCCACACAGCACACAGATCATTTGTTGTCACAAATAAAGGTCCGTTTATATTATACCTACAGGCATTGAACGTATCTGGCACGTGCCGTGGCAGACACCGACAAAACCACAGATTTATAAGTAAACTAAAGATTTATAAACTTAAGTATATTATGAAATCTGTGGAGGCGTCGGTCGATGCGGCCGCTCTCAAACAAAAGACGCACTACACGGCTACAGTTGGGCCGACGGATCTAGGCGTTCGTGAAGTCAGGCTCTGCGCTGCGCAGTAGAAAATTTTGTATGAAAAAGTTGCACTGCGCATCGAAGCGGCTAACTTCACGCACGCCGAGATCCGTTGGCCGTACTGTACGTTACGATGCTCCTCTATTTCTATTGCCCGGCAGCTAGCCACAGACACATACAGACACGCACCGCGCAGACAAAATATTCTTTCCACGAATACTGGCTGGGCGGGGCCAGCCCGTGTCTGTGCGTGTCTGCGCGGCCACGTTACGTTAGATAAACCGTATAGAATAATATTATTTTATTTGTCACGGCACGTGTCTGGCACGCTCAATGTCTGTAGATATAAACGGACCTTAATGCAGACAATTTGTCTGCCACATTAGGAATTTCACATTACGTCAAGCTTTGCAAATTCAATGCACGAGTTCATTTAAATTTTAAATACAACGAAGCATTTAAACGTTTATTTGTGGTCCATACACATGTGTAATTAAAACAATTGAAATACAAAAGAGCTGTTTTTGTGCTCGGGAATTCAGCAGATTAACAGTAAAAGTTAAAACAAAATGCGGGACACAATGGGAGCAGACTTATATCATTGTGGGCTATTGTTTGGCTCGGAATGAGCGCAGCGGCTGCGACAAAGCTTAAAGTCCATAAATTAGTGACGAAGGACGATGAATCAATCAGGACAGTAAGTGAACGGGAAGGTGCCGACGGCCGCACACAGAGGCCTACCGCTGGGCAGGCCCACCTGGAGGCAGATGATCTTACTTCTCGGACAATCGAGAACTCTGATACAAACAAAGATATCGCATACCTTTTCTGAAACAATAAGTAGAGACAAAGTTTATCTTCATGTGTGATCAAATCTTTTCTCAGATAAGACCTTAACAAAAGTAAAGAGAAACACAAAAGAAAGCTCTAAAGCTTTTAATAAAGCGAAAAGGACTATGACGTTATTCAAATTGCTTTGTCCAAAAAAGACAATAATTATCAACAAGCTAAAGCCACGATCGAGTGTTTACATTCGTTGTGAGTGCAACAGAATTTAAATTTCATTCAGTGGACGTTCAGAAGATCAATTCTGTGCGGTACATTCCCAAGTGGACCGCCACGTTGTCACACATAATTGTGACAATGAAAACAGTCAAGTGTCTGTCGTAAAACTAGAGTCTACACTGTAGGCTGCCCTTATGCAGACAAATAGGTATTACGTATGCACAGCCAGTGCGCGCAGTTCATAACATAGATGTGCGCTATCAAAGAACAAAGGTACTTAGAAGTACCTAAGTGGAAATAATAATAATGGCTGACTTATTATTTGTTTTGTTACATTCCAATACATTCCAGCAGAGAGAAAGTCTTTGAATTAAAGTATACTACATCATGTATGAGATTGCATGCGATTGAGCCTGCATCAGTAAAGAATATTGTGCAGGTACACACACCACACATGGACGCAGCATCATGAGATAATAATTTTAATTTCTCAGGTCATTGACAAGCAAACACAATTTGCTACTTCCAAACATTGCCACATGAATTTAAATTATTTTTTGGGCTTCGTTTGCATTTAACTTGTTTATTTTTTCTTGCAAACAATCGCTGTAGGTAATTCATTTATTGACAAAGAATCCCCGCGTTGATAGGGAGAGAATCGTGAGGAAATAAGAAATAGAAAGAAAAAACTGAATGCACTGTTGGTTGGGATCGTAAAACAAACAATCGGAGGTGGGCCTGGTACCCGCAGCCGCCGCGTCGTCGGCCGCTTTGACCACCGCACAAAAACCTTCCCGCCCCAACCTTTTAAGTAGGTTGTTAACTTTTTGATTTATGGTCAATAATAGAGACGCAACTCCGTGGGAGACTGACCACAAAAATATATAATTTTAATGGACCCCCGAGGATGTATAATAAGTTTATTCCGTTGTCTTTTTTGTCTCCTGTTATGGTATTGGTATCCGATGAAATCACTGGCAAAGCTAACATGAGTCAATCGCGAAATGAAGAATTTGCTTTGGGTGGTCCATATTTTCCTTGAAAAGTTTGATAAATAAACACATAACAAAGGAAATAAAATTTTCATTAGCTTCGGTAAATTGAGACAATCAAATCTCCGTAGTTATAGCCTCTTATTCGTGGTTCATCAAGATTTTATTACACGTGAACATTATTTATTCAGAGCCAACGTACGAAACGATTACTCTTCGGCGCCACTTCTATGTACACAATACGAGTAAGTATATAAATGTACTTAAGTGAATACAATCCATACAAGCACAAAGTTTTGTGGCCTTGTAGATACACCTATTTTAATGGGCAATCGTTTAAATCACTCCGTTGTTTTAAAATAGTCATCTCTAACTGATTATGGCGCTGCAAACGAGACGGGTTATATGGTAGATTGGTCCATTGTCTGGAGGTAGGTATGCTACTGCGCAACACTTGTTTCTTATGTTTTGCCATTGTTGGTGGGGCGTGGGTGCATTATGGCGACAAATGAAAAATTAACCAAACATCCTGGTTATTTTCTGACAATAGACATAACCAGAAGAAGGGGTCCCGAACCCGCTTGTTGGCTACAGGATAATTATCAAAATATAAACACAGGCAATAAAACGATAGTTGGAATGCGTCGGCATCATTCAAAAGTGATTTCGGGTCGTCATCTTGTAAATGACTATTATTTGATTAGAATTTAATAAACTTGTTAAGGTTTGGAGCGAAGGTAAATTGCTTGCCGTTATGCTTTTATTAAGTTCGCGAGGCAGCGTGTGTTTGTTTTTGTAAGGGATTATGGTGGTTCCTTTTTTCTTTTCTCTCGCATCTGGGTGGGCGCCGCGCGAGACATGGCTGCGCCATGCGCCCGCTCAATTATATTCGTTGAGCAGCAATCATCAGTTGTGGGAAAAGACAGCGTGAAATGCCCAGTGAATTGTTCAGAGTCATTGTGGTTTTAATTACGTTGGTTACAAATGAAACAGCACGATTCAATTTGTACAATGACTTTTAAGCTTTTTTCCCATTTTTGTTATTAAAACACGCAAATGTTTGCTCTGTAAACAGGCCGCTTAATTTATTATAATGCAATAATCAGGACTTACCATCACAGACAGGGCAGTTGTAGTGCCTCTGATGCTTGGGACTATCACAAGGCGCGTAACATTGTGGTCTTGAGATCGTCACGACTCCCGCTTCACAACGCAGCGTCTTGCTCTCCTCGACCCACTCTGAATGAGACGCATGCTCTGTGCCATTGTACCAGCATCCCTTGCATTTTGCGCAGCAGCCTTCCCGAGGCATCACCACTGCGCAGTCGTCCATCTGCCCACACTCTTCCACGCCGCTGCGGCACTCCACGAACCCGTTCTGTGGATTGACAATAGTATTCATTTTATTAATGCTCATAGCTATTCTAGTGTCAAATTTAAGAATTGTACGAAAGAACTTCAAGATATGGGTGTTAAATAGTCTAGCGCTGTGGCCCATTGCGGTCCGGCTGTGGTTGGTACACACAGTAAACGAAAGTGATAAAGTACAAGGATCTTTACCTAAAACAGATTTATATAGAGTGTCAGGAGGCAATCTTTGCCTTCTTACACGGGACAATGTTGAGATGGAGTAGGCTTGCCCAGCACCTAAACCATCCTCTTAGCTTAACCGGCCATATCCACAGGAAGGACATGGTCAATACGTGTGGAGCTGACTAAGCCGCGGGTCTCCTCACGATGTTTTCCTTCAGAGCTCATATTAATACACATATAAATTTTTCGAAACGGAAAATTCATTGTTGCACGACCAGAATTCGAACCCTCGAACTTCGAGTCGAAAGTCGAGGTACTATACCAACACCCCTCGGCCAACACGGCTTCGACGGCACGGATACAAAGTTCTATACCACTATACGATGGGTACATTAACTATGTGCCCTATTAAGTTCCTCACGTGACACTAATCTCAGGGCATAATGTATTTACTGAATCCTTATCGCAAAACTGCAGGACTTTGACTGTATTGCAGCTAAACAACAAGACTATGTACTAAGATACACTTAAAAAATGTGGTACCTACTTCATACTAATGACTGTACAACCTCTCGTCTGATTTGTAACTGCGTAAAATATAATATTGAATCAAAATATTATACCTCGTGCAAATCTAAAGGACAAAGAAGTGATCTGACGCGAAACCACAATTGACTTGTAATTGCAGTCCTATGCAATTACAGTATCACCGACGCAATGTCATAATAGGAGTTTTTTTTAAGTGTTTGATATTAATATTGTCTAGTCTATCTAATTATCTACGTCTGCCAGTCGCCTGCGGTAAAGTACGTATGTCGATAAACACATTTTTTCCTTGTTCTTTGTTTTATTGATACACAGTACCCAATGTTGCATGAGAATATAATCAAATGCATACATACATTCATAAAGCATTTTGCAAACATAAAAGGGTTTACATTTTTGTGAATTTAAATTGAATTGGCTGATTCAAAACCTCTAAAATATCAATTGGCTTCTTAAGAACACAAAAAAATAAAAATATAACAAACTTGTTTAAACTTAATCAATACTCACAATTCAAGTGAGTGAATCAGCAACTCTGGCGAACTTTAAACTGTTCCTTACTGTTACTCAAATGCATTAGACTAGGGGTTTTGTGGTCAGGTTGTTTGTGATTCATAACGTAAATAATCCTGCATCCATTGAAGAAAATATAAATAGATTTAAGTAGAACTGCTTATCTGCACCTTATTTAGCAAATAAATCTATTAATTGATTGATTCTGGGAAATATTGTGAGCAATTCTGGGTAGCAACATGAGGATAATGACTATGTCTACTTAAACACATACTTTATACTTAAACTGACAGAACCCTATTGACAGTTATCTCTAAACACTAGCTAACGTTGATGTTACGCTATGTAGATTTACATAATAGTTATACTGAGTTATACTATACGTTCAAAGTGGCCGATTTCAACTGCCCTCTTAAAAATACTGTAGATTATTTGTTTTAGGATGAATTTGCTTTAAATTAAGGAATTAGAATTAAATTAATGAATGAAATCCAGACCGGTCAAAATCATAACCCTCCATTTTGCTTCGCCGTAGTCGGGTAAAAATCAGTATTAGTATTAGGTACTATGTTATGTGACATAGTGTTACATTTGCAAATTATGGTAGAATCTAACATAACCATAATACAATGAAATATTACATCAAATAACGCAATGAATGACAATGTAGGTCCTTCTCCTAGCTATTAAATTCATTTGAACAAAGTGCTATTATATTATATTTTATGTTTCTAATCTTTAGCGAAACAAGTCCATTAAAATTATCTAATTCCCGCTTAAAATAATTATTCCCTCTCATCTTGTTTAATTGTCGCAATAAACGTTAACAGTTAATAAACCTAATTGCAATTTCATTTGGTACCTATGCAGATAAACGTTGATGATCGTGTATTCATCCATTAAATAAATAAGATTTTCTTATTAGTGTTTCTAAATATTTTTCTTAAACCTTATTTCAATTTGTCAGGCAATTTTTCCAATATAATTGCTGTAGTATTTGTAAAAATGTCACTCGGACTATTATTAAAGAAAAAGAATAAAAAAAGAAGAGCTAAACCAGCCGAGCTCGAATGATGCATTGATGATATTCATAGATATTTTTTTTATTAATTATTGATTTTTTGGGCCATAAACCCTCGCGTCCTCAATAGACCCTACCAAAGGTGAAAGAGGAAAAATAGATAAATTAGGAAATCAGAAAAATTTGGCCAGAGGACAAACAAGCAAACAGTTTTTATTTTATTTATGTAGATGTGTATAGACATACTAACGTTTTGTGTTGTATCACTCAAGCACGTGCTTGTGGTGTGAAAATACTAACTGTTGTTCAACATAGTAGGTACCTACACGATACAATAGATAATTCATGATTCAATACTTTACCATGTGAGAGATTTTAATTGCAATACGTAAGTTCTCATGCATGAGCTGTAAGTGACATCATTTATTATGTAAGTAATTGAGTGTATAAAATAAAATAGTGTCTAACAGAAAGAAAAGAACTGTGGTATTGTTAGGTACAGTCATTGAACTAACCTTAATTGACCTTTGTGGTAAAAACCACAAAATAACCAGTGGTCAGAATAAATACAAAATGAATCAAAAGGCAGCCAGTTGCAATGCGCGCAAAGAACGTCTTACGTATCTCATTTTGCTTAGCAACTGAACTGTAAAAATATATCTATCAGGAAAAAATTCAAAGTCATACTACAAAATATTTAATGGCGTATTTTAACAATAAAGTCAAGCAACTTATTAGCGTCTAAACTGGCAGACATAGGTCAATACTAAACGCAAACATTTGCACAAATCTGTGAACCTATCTGATGGTTTAACACCAAACTATGTGTCTTACTCCAGACTCGAATCCAATTCTGATTTCGAAACTCTAAGGGGTCTTACACACTTGATGGAAATTCCGTTGCCGATCTTCCGCGGCGGAGCGCGATTGTATTGCCAACGGAGCAACCGATCTTCCGCGTAGTGTGCCAACTATATTATTATTATATATAGATTATATTATTAATCGTATTGAAGCACTACTAATAGTGACTTCTGAAAGCTTAAATTAATTGGTATGTTCAATTGGTACGAAACACAGAACACTATTATCCTACGGTACGAAGCGTCAGGTCAGGCTTTAAAACATAACCTTACTTGTTTCTAAGTTTTATCATTTTACTTTACATGAACTCGGTAGGTATTTTGTTTATTGTGTAAGACAAATCTTTAAAAATTGTAGTGAACATTACATTAGTACTAGCAGCGCCCTCGCGGCGTCGCCCTCGTGGTGGGTTTTGGTGATGATGATGAAGATGAAAAGTACTTATAACCTTCCTCAAGAGTTTAGCTATCGCATGCAGAAAAAAAAATTAAATCCAACTGGTAGTTCCTGAGATTAGCACGTTCAAATAAACAAAGAAACTCTTCCGCTGTATTATATTATTAGTATAGATATAGATATAGATAGTATAGATTATACCTAAATGACAACATACGAGTATAAATGAATGGTGGAATGCTCATAATCAGCTGACGTAATTTATCAGAATGAAAGTTCTTGATATCAATCAGGAATGTTTCACGTCGAGTGCATAATTGATTGATAAATCATCACTGAAATTATGGCGAAGACGATAAGTGTATTGAAGATTATACCTACCTACTTACATTCTTTACTATGTATGTAGTGTGCTCATACAAATACTATGTCAAAATGAAGCTGAAAATACGTACTTATTTTCATTTATCATTTAATTTATTCGTTAGGTTATAAAAGGCTGTTTTTTGTCATAAAGATCACGTTTTGTTCTATTATAAATCGTTATATAAAAATCTTAAAGAATACAAAGTAGCAATTACTTAAGACGGATTTCAAGTTGAATTATGACGATGACTTTTTAATTTTCAAACCAGAGCACAAACCAAGGTCACACACAGTAGTGTTTATTGTTTTTCAATACTTCGGCCGAATTTCTTGGGCGGCTTCTTTGAACACCCTCAGGCACAGCTCTATTTACGTTACGCGTCGGTTCATAACTGTTAGTCTGTCGACTGCTCATTACTTCCTATAATGTGTACAGAACAAAATAGAACAGACAAAGTAATGTGTTCGACAAATTGGGGTACTGTTGTAACCTTGAATCAAATAATGTTTCTATCAAGTGGGATCTTTTATTTTATTAATTATATCTATTATTTCTTTTTGTTTAATAATTTACGATTTTATGACATGTACTTAAAAAAAGAATGCATATAAAATTACTTTTAAAAATAAAACTATTTTACGTAAAAAAAACTATAATCAATATTTGTAAATATTTATTGCTTCGAGTACAAAGTTTCTAGAAAAATAAGTAATTATCTCTTGTAACGCACAATTAGTTACATATCACCGCGCTATTAACCATTACCCTAATAATGTGTTGCTCTAAGTAATTAAGATAGTAGCGAAAAAACATTTTTGTGATTATTTGGAACAATTACTTTAGGATTGTTGCTAAGCCAAGTATCTTAATTGTGTGTCGTGAAGTCGTGACCTTGGTTTATTGATATAATGCTGATTAAAAACAAAATAGATACACAAACGTTCAATTTTTAACTTCAAAAATGTGGGGTCTACGACAGTGCTACGAAAGTCTACAGCGTAGAGATCTTCTACGATAACATGAGCCCATTATTTTCAGTTTTGATTATTTAATTTTTAAAAAGTTGATTTCGAAGGCACCAAACAACCGTCAGTTACCAATTTTAAAAAACGAAACATGAGATCCCTATGGCGCGGCAGACATGTTCAAGCATTCAAGATATTTTTTAAATTTCTGAGGTCTTGTCCGTAAGTCCAAATACATTTTGCAGTTTATTCTAGTAAACGGGTCAATCTTCAGAATCAGCGCACCTGGTTGATCGCTATGCGCCCCTTAAATATCGATGTTATTGCTTTTCTGCCCCTTCAGGGGCCAATATGAAAATATGCTTATTTAGACACCTCGAAATAAAAATACAGAAAAGCAATAATATCGATATTTAAAAAGCACCATAGCGATCAACCAAACACGCTGATTCTGAAGATTGACCCAAACTTTACGTGCCCTTCTGTGATATTCATAAAGACTATCACGTCACACATCTTCGAATGATATTGAATGTTTTTGAGCCTGAAATAATGTCTACCGCGCCATGAATCATTCGTGATTCTGTTAATTTTCGTTTTGAGTAATGTTACGCATTTGAAAAGGGATCGCTTGAGGTAGGTATATTGCACTATGTTAATATGACTCTCTCTACTCTACAACTTGAATAAGGCTGTGTCCCCAGTAGGCAAACTGTGAGCGGCCGACTGAGTTTGCGGCGTATTGGCTTAGCACGCTCTTCCATATATTTGAAATGGAGTGTCCACAGTTTGCTAGTTTTGTGCTCACTGTACGTAGTTTGCAGCGTTACGCGCAAAACTAGCAAACTGTGGACACTCCATTTCAAATATATGGAAACGCGTACTAAACCGATACGCCGCAAACTCAGTCGGCCGCTGACTGTTTGCCTACTGGGGACACAGCCTAAATCAATCTCTTGTCAGTATCGCGGTTTGGTGGCCGAACCACTTCCCGTTGTACTGATAAAGCATTCGGGCGTCAAATATCCTCGTTTCCTGGAAGCAGATTGCGTTTTTTGCCAGAATAACACCTTCAAAGTTAATTGATGTCGGCAACAATTAATTAATTAATTAATTTTTAGTTATTAATTAATAGTTTGTGTTGTTTTAATGTTTATGCGAATAATAAGGTTTTTATTCTTGAATTTTTTACTTTTATTTACTTTCTAAAATTAACGTGAATAGTATGTGCAAAACATTTTTACCAAATACGTATAGTATCTAGGTATTTCGTATTTTGTAAACTTTCGCAAATACACTCTATCTCTATCTCCTTATAACTGGTAGTTTCTTTTAGTTTTACCTTAAATAAATGGTCTATACCTGAATCACAACCGAAACACAACTTAAATAAGTATTTGAGTCGTACTTATCTATTTGAGACCTTCTTACACTTCAGAATCGTATTACAAAAATGACAGTTAATGTAATTGAAAAGCACCACTTAAGCTAAGTATCCTTTCAGTATTCGGGTGTAAGAGTTTTACCTGTATTGACAAATCTATACACATCACACTCTACATACATTGGGCGGATTGCACAATTTAATTGTATTGCTAAGCTTAAACGCATTAACTCATACAAAAAAAATCGTTTAGGCTATAGAAATGTTGCGCAAGCCGCCCTAAGAGATTTATTGAGACACACAGACGTAAAACAGAAATTACAGTATTATTTTACTTGCAATATGTTAAATAAAACCGTACAGTTAGTGCCAGCTAAACATTATTCAGTAACATGTTCAATTATTAGCTTCCGGGGCCTTACTACGAACTCTTAGAGCAATGTCAAAGTAAGATTACTCTGATTCCGTGCTAAGATAAGACTAAGGAAAGGCTAAAGTAAGCTTAACGTAGGAATGTTTTGGTAACGTCTCATCGTGGAGTGTCAACTGGATGCAGGACTGTTTTCACCTTGTTTTGACATTGCTCTAAGAGTTTGTGATACGCCGGCTGAATTACGACAATCTGGTAATCATGTGACCAACACGAACCATCATGAAATTTAATTCGGTACGTAAACATAAAAACTAAAAGATTTTACGTTTCATCAGAAATAATAAAAGTCTACACATTCTAAGGCATCAATCAATAAAGAAACATTGAAATCCTTTTAAGATTTTATGACTTATAGATGAATTTAACGACTAAACGACAATTTATAAATAACTAAGACAGAGGTGCTTCATTATTTATAGCATGAAAAATTTTGTCACGTGCAATATATTTCTGTTACGAATAGATTATGGAATCAAATAGTTACATAGGACAGAAAGCGCGAGGTGTCACAATACTTCGTGGCAGACACAGAACCAATGAAACCTATCGCATAAGCTATTAATTTGGAAACAAACAGTTACACTTACTAACCTTAACCAACTCCACATAGGTACTAAAAACTAATAAATTATGTAGGTAATGCATGCGGGGTAGGTACGCTTTGGGCGTAGAGTACGCGCCACCACTGAAGTCCGATAGACGCGGCGCTGCTATAAAAAATTACTACTTAATTGTCCAAATAAGGCTTGACCAATAATAATTATGCAAGTTTGTACGTTCTTTAATTCTACACACCAGAACAACTGAACCACCTTGGCTAAAACAGCTTATTAAAGTAAATAAAACAAGTAGTTCCCGCTTTTCCCGTAGAACTTCAATGGTGGCGCGGACTTTACTGACAATTCCGACTGATCTAATGTAGGTACTCAGAAATTCAATTTTCTAGTTTCAATAAATCAAATTGTATAAATTAATAGGTTTTTAAAACATCCTGTTGCCACGTAAGTAATTTCAAAACGTCTGTTTCGCTCAGCGACCCAGCCAGTTGCAAAAATACTGGATTCGTATGAGGATGGACGTAAATATATATTTAAAATGTTTATCTCTTCATTTGCATAACGGAGGCGCGTTCGACAGACTGCTCGGGGACTCGTATGACTTTCGTTCGAGGATTCTTGTGTTTAATTTAAGAAGCTATTAGGCTGTGTCTTCACTAAACGCTACCTAAAACTTGAAATAGACTTTATAGTGTCACGGTTCTCAAATTTTTCCAAAATTTTACGTGGCTACCGCTGCTGTCCCTATTTAGCAAAAGGGCAGTCGACGTCATGTTTGAAATTTTGTAGGAATGTATACTTCACATTTTTTCGTTTTACCTACCTACACTTAGTTTTTACCTACACTAGGAAACTTTCTTAAACCTAGCTAAGGCACCATATTTAACATAGCACAACTAAGCAAATACACCACTTTTACTCGCTTTTTCATACGATTTGAACATGAATATTACTTTTCTGTTTTATTTGATCTTTTCATTAATCTTCTAAACTCATTTCATTCTATCATTTAACTCATACCCTTCATCCTTACACAACTCACTAAGTCTTTGATAAAACAACTTGATCTACACCACATTTATCAAATTGTAGGAGGTTTGTTAGTCAGTATGAGACTGAAATCTTTAAATAAGCGTTGTGAGGAAACGGCGTAAGCCTACCCCGCCAACCAATACCTGCATTAAGGAATGCTCGCTAAAATTACTTTCTGTATTTGCCAACGAATTAGCCTAACCGGTATCTATTTGCTTACACATACTTAAACCAGCTACAATAAAACCTGGGCCCTGATTCCGGTACCGAACTTTTTATCAACCTCAACCAAAACCTCAACTAAAGCGACTGTTTCCATGACTACTAATAACAAACGACTCAGTTGTGGTGAGGTTTTGAACTTTGGCAGTACAAATTTTTGAAAAGCTATTCTACTATTCACCAAATGGCTGACATTTAAGAGTTCGAACCAAAACCAAAGCGGTTGTCATTTAATAGAATACAGGCCCTGTATTCTATTAAATGACAACCGCTTTGGTTTTGGTTCGAACTCTTAAATGTCAGCCATTTGGTGAATAGTAGAATAGCTTTTCAAAAATTTGTACTGGCAAAGTTCAAAACCTCACCACAACTGAGTCGTTTGTTATTAGTAGTCATGGAAACAGTCGCTTTAGTTGAGGTTTTGGTTGAGGTTGATAAAAAGTTCGGTACCGGAATCGAGCCCCTGAACTTTTTCAAAGAGGCAAAATAAAACTTTTAAAAGTTTTAAATTTTAACTCTACTACTTCGTTTTTGCACGATTCAATTACAATAATTTCAATTTACTTATATATTTAATTATATCGGTAATTCCTTGACAACCTTTGTAAGAGCCCTCGAGTTGTTAGATCATTGAAAAGGTCATTGACTAAACATAGACTGAAAGAACCAGGCACGGATGTTGTACTCTCATTACTCCTAATCGATAAATACTTATCTATTCCAAGATCTGTGTTTTAATTATGCTAATTATACAGTAACATTTAAGGTGGAGTAGGCACCAGGTGTAATTGTATCTAGGCGCGTAAATGATCCCGGGGCGACAGGCAACGAGATTACCTATCAGCTGGGCCAGTCGACGTCTGTCACTCAAGATCAGCTATCAATGTAATGTGAGCTTTGTCGCATTGACTTTAGATTAGATGTGGCTTGGGTTTTCAAACTAGGCTGTGTAACTATGTGAAGTTTTTTTAAATATAAACGTCTGATTTAAAACGCTTTTATTTAAAAAAACTGTTCACATAGCTACACAGCCTGGTTTGAAAATCTTTGCTATAGATTTGACTACAAACCAGTTTTGATACATGGATCTTCAATGTAGTTCAGCAGCCTTATAAATTAAATTCAACAATAATTTAAATACTCATTCAATGTTCAGATGACTGCAGTCGTTCTTTTATTAAACATATTCGTTTTCTTAATTTCCACACAAAAAAAAACAAGTTTATTACCACAATTTCAAATCGAAATGCAAGATGACTAAAACACTATGATGTTCGAAAAATTGGCGAAATATCACTGGGAATAACATAATCTTAGTTTTACAAACTCCTTCACCGTTTTATTGACAAAAGCTGTCAGATTCAGTCTAAATGTTCTGTCAGGAAGGAACGACACTGATACTTTATCTTGTGTTCTGCAGAGTCATTCTGTAAACTAAAGCTCACTAAATACGAAAAAATGTATTGTGAGAAGCTCTTCGACTTTCGAAGTGAGTTTACAGAATGACTCTGTTGTGCTCCAGTGATGCTTCTGTGTGTGAGTAGTGTTGTTGTTCTGTGACGCAAGGCCGAGTGTGGGTTGCTTGAACACTGGCGCCTTCCAACCTCAAGACTTTTTTGCGCTCGACACGCGTCAGGACGTTACTCGACTGTGACAATATAGCCAATAATGTTTTAATTAAACCATATAAGGCCTAGATTATTAAAGCTATAAGGAATGTGGAATGAAGTTGTAAATGCTGATCTTTTAATTCCAGTCATAAATATTTAATGACTGCATAAAACCGTCGAGTTACATGAGCTTGGAAAGTTGAACTTAAATTTTACGAAGTAACTGCACTGATCAAACATACATTGTAATCAGGGTAAACAAGATTATACATAATTATCAATCTTTGTATGCACCTGGCTAATCAATAATTATTAACACGGATACAGAACTCTATAATTCTCTAACGGCTCTCTAGTCTGGATTAGTATTGATATTTTTTGCATCACAGCAAAACATATGAACAATGTGGAATGATGTGTGGTGTAAAAATTACGCGTTGCTAGAAGAACCGGTGCGACCGCATGCCGCGCTGGCGGCAAGGCCTCGGCACCTGCGCCTGCGCCTCCCGCGAGCCCGATCCAACCCACTTTCACAATCAGAACCGATTGTAACTACACTTTTCATACATTTCCCCCAAATTATATACCTATTAGAACTTTGTTTTGCATATTTCTATAAAAAATAGGGTTTCTTATGTTACATGACATTAATTGTAGGTTAAAAATATGTTTGTGGTTTTTTTTTTGTTAAGATATATACTTACCTTTGTAACAGAAGGTATAAACAAAGTTATATTTCATGATATTTACTACTAAGACTTGAAAGGTTTTTGGATTTTAAAAGTGAAATAAGCTTACCACTATTGAAAACTGTTTTTAATTGCGTTTTTAATAAATTCTCGTTTCATATCTTCGCTTCGGCTTAAAGATTGATCACTTTTTAATTCATTCATTCATTGCATGAAAACATTATCTTGCAAAATAAATTAAACTGATAAGTAGGTTTTCACAAAGAAATTAGATTAATTCACGTCTCCACCTCAATGAATTTTGCAGATTAGGCACTTGATATAGAAAATGCGAGATAATTATAATAATTTTCATGGATAAGTAGAGCAAGTAATCCAAGGTCGATAATAAAATCGTGTTAGCTGATTGCTTCTACATGCTATTTACCAATTAAACTATGACTCGTAACCAAGAGAGATATTAATTTAAATTTTATTCCTTAGCAACAACGCATCTGTTTCGAATGAAATCACTTCGGTCAAAATTAACTAACTTAGTCATAGTTACCGGACCAACTTCAAGATAAGAGGAATGGCGAAATTATGAGTAACATTCTGAAAATATCCATCAATTTGTAATCGACTGCCTCTGGTAGGAGTGCACGATCATTACAGCTACTTGACTTAGCAATTTACTGGTGCCTTTACGCAATTTATGGGATATTAATGGAGAAGGGTATGAGACAGAAATAGCTCACCGGTAGCTCGCCTCCCTATTATGTGCACTGCGGTGACTCAAGTTCTATCAACGAGAGGGTATTCTGGTTGCATGTCTGGGATCTATCACGCGTACCTAGTGCGTCATCTCTTCTTGGAGCCTTGATATTTCCTCATTTCTCTACAATGTCGTGCGTTTCTAGGATACTAATATAAAACCTACTTATTATTAGACTTTTTTTTTTATAAGCGTGGTAAGTAAGTTCGTATGAGCTAGTGGCCAACTCTGGTGACGGAGTTTTTAGGCAGCCTAAAGTCCGTCATGGCTTTACGACTTAAAAGCCGGGACTGACAATTTAACGTGCCCTCCGAAGCATGGAAGCGCTCAACTCGTAATGTCATAAGCGTGGTGTGTCTTTGAATTAGTTTGACAGCTAAACAGCAAGATTATACCAAAACCAACAAAAAAAAGTATTGTTCCTTCCTGACCAAAACCAACACAAAGAAGATCCATAGACGTAACTCACATTGAATTATCATTAAGCAAACTACAGGTACCGTCTCGGAGGCCTGGAGGACGCATGCCCTGCAAAAGCTATTATTTATTCTGTGCCTACATTAGAAAATTACAGGCCACGATTCAATTAAATTGTCATGAAGGCTCCCAAGGGCCGTTATTACGGTGTATGGTTTATTTAAGCACAGTTTATGGCACGGAAAAATTGCAAGTAATGGTTTTATATTTACTTTGTGTGAACATAAAATAGCCCGTATTGCCGCCTTGACAGCGGTAAAATAACTGTTTTTATAACCAGCCCACATCGCAATTCAGATATTTAATAGATTCTCTGAATTATTGTCATCTAAAATGGTTACTGATAAAACTAGAACAGTAAATACTGTACATACTAAGAAAATCTGATGTGATGTTTATGATGAAAACCTTTGAGGAAACTCTCCAAACCTGAGTAATGCAAAAAAGTTGCTTGAAATGAAGAAATCTTGCGAGCTCGAGAGTTGTCTGCATAATCGACGGTCGATAAATGACAGGCTCATTAAAGTAACCGGTGGGCAGCAGCGATGTTATCGGGCAGCTACCGGCTTACACGAAACGCGACGCACCCTCGGGTCACCATGTCGACTACCAATCATAAATAAACCAAAGGAGACAAAAATAAAATATTTAAACTCGCAAATAAAAAGCTCTCAGATTTAAGTCTTCTAACAACATTTACCTCCTATATCACATTTTAATAGCTGTCGAATAAGATTGATAAATCATAAAATTCCATCAACATCAAGACAGTATCCCACACTCGTTATTTGGCACGCGACAAAAAAGCCCATTAAGTAGGCAAATGTATATTTTAATACAGAATAAGCGATAAATCTCGCGATGGGCTTTCGAATTCCGCGCAAGTCATCCGACGAGGTGAGATCGGCTGGGAAATACCATGTTACTATACGTACACACTTTACATACCGGAGCCGTGTCGCGTCAATAGTATCTTTAAAGGTTGTCGTTTTTTGGAATAAAAATAGCCACGAAATATTAAGACTTAGATATTCTAAGAAAAAAATGTGAATAGTTGAAGAACGCGAATAATAATGGAATGCTAGGAACAGTTGCGCGTGCGCCGGATTCCTGGGCAGTGGTCAGTGGTCGCTAGGTTCCGCATTGGCTATCGTTTTTGCGAAGGACGTGGGCGCCCGCGTCGGCTGCACTCGCATCCAAGGATAACAAAAAAATAACAAAGGTATTGAATTAATAGCCCTTTTGAAAATCCTGTATAGAAATTTTCTCGGAAGCTTATGTAATGAGCGTGATATTCTGAATGACAGAAAAACAGCAATTATTTCTCATCCGCCCGCAAGTCCGCCCGTCATTGAGCATTGAAGTTTCAGCACAGGGTGTGCAATATTGGAACTTCAACTAAAACAAAAAAAAATGATACGTAGTACGAGTATAAAGACCTATCCTGATTTTATAATAATAATAATAATATAATATAATATAAACTTTATTTCAGGCAACTTAAGAATAGTACAGATGGTAAAAACTAATTCTAAGGCCCATAGAAATAGATTTTGATCGACAACATAAAAGTATGGATACCTAGTTATAAAAACATCAGGTTGAGGACTTCGGCCTCGGTATGGTCGAATAATAAACAAAACTACGAGAGGTTATAGTAAAGTCAAATACCACATCCACGTTCAGTTCTCCGTGTTCTCCTCGCATATCTGCAGACGCGCACGTGACCGGCTCTCGCTATTTTAATTGAACAGCCAATTGCTTATTTACTCCTTTTTCAAAATTACACCCGACAGCCACTCGATGGCACACGCGCATGTCTATCGACGTTTTTCATATAAATGTAGGCTTTAATTCGTGTTTTCTCTACTTCACCATCTGTATTATAATTATGTAGGAGGAAAACGCATCGAGTTGAGAAAAATTATGAACATGGTTCTTTCAAAGCAGGCTTTGCGCTTTAAAAAATAACAGCTCTTGTTATTTTAGCCAGAATGAAATAGTCAACTTTTATTGACTTTTACCGTCTAATTTATATGTCAATGGAAAATCTACGCGTTGAGCAAATATTACGCGAAATGTATGAAACAGGTTATTCTGCCTCCGTGGATAAGGCATGTGAAACGTCATGTAGTTGTCTTACAAATTAGCACATCGTATTCATAGGTTTTATAACTGAGATGCCGGTTATAAATAAAACTACCTAAGGTTTGAAGTCACGGATAGAAAGCCAACTACATAAAGAAAATAAAGAAAATTTGTTTATTAAACGGCAAATAAAGTTAATGAATAGGTATCAATTTTTTTTTTATTTTTTACTCGCTAAAGGTATTTTATTTTTGAAAATACGTTAGTAAGTATTTACCTTCATTATGAATTTATTTGTTTTTCAAAGCTTTCTTATGTGCCCTAATTCTGGGCGAATGTCGTCTTGGCAGACGAAGAAGACAGAGACGTGGTTTATTTAGAAAAAATCTTGATGTCTTTAAAAGAAAATGATAAACCTGGAAGGGCAGGGAATGTTATATGGTATAGGTACCTTATAATAATGAAACTTTGGAGAACACGAATAGGAAGAATCCCGTTTGTGTAATCGATAGCATAAACCGCAGTGAGATATTTATCACATAGGTACAAACCATAATCATAACATAAGTGACGTGAGCCTGCCCTTATGGCATTATTCTCGTTTATGGATCTTATAAGTCAGCCAGTTTACACCTCCACGACGGTTAAAACTAGTTCTTTTGTGATGAAATTCCCCAAAGAAAATGTCCGATAATCAAATTATTCAGTTATTGTCTAGGTGCTAAGCTAGTCGCACGCGCGGCGACTTATTATTCTCATCACGGAGCACAGTACGACTATCAAACAGTAGAGACAAAGAAAAATTACAGTATGATGCTTTTTGTTTTGTGAATCCGAAACTTGCTTGCACTGGCCTAAGTTGATAAAGTTCGAACAAAATTATATGCCTAAATAGTTATTTGTGCAACAAGAGGGCAAAGTTGATGTTTTCCTCGAGTGCTGATTTTGAATCCCGAGCGAACGAGGGATTCTAAGAATTGAATCACGAGCGTAGCGAGTGATTCTACGTTAGAATCCCGAGTCTAGCGAGGAATTCAAAGGCACGAGATGTAAAAAACTTTGGTCTCGTGTTGCACACAAAATTTTTCACCTCAGCAGCGAGAACATTACTACCTACAAATAAAAGATACAACTTTGTACATAATGAAGCAACTAATCCATAATAGGTATTCATTTATATCTATTTAAAAATAAAGCATTTTTTTAGAAATTAAAAGAACATGTCGGCGCCTTGCCGAATTGTCTATAACAATTAAGTATGAACTGGAAGAAGGTAAGGTCGCTGTAGCGGATTGTCTATAACAAGAGTGACATGCATGAACTGCAAGGAGGTCGCTCTAGCGAATCGTCTATAACCAGAGTGACCAAGAAGGTCGCTCTAGCGAAGTGTCGTGTCGATGGAGGCGGGATGACAATCTTGAGAAGGGGACTTCTGAAAAGATGGTCAACTGCGCACCACGTCTTCGACAAATCGCTATGTATTGTTTTAATCCAAGTTGATGTAAAGCAATTTAGCGTGGATAACGAGTTTGATAAATGTGATCTACGATGTAGAAGCTTTATTTCGTGTCTATTGTAAACTGTCAAGAAGAAGACATTTATTTTATCCCAAAGTATCAATCTGCATAACCACGCCTGTGATGAATTCTGATGTAGGCCATCCTGAGTCTACATCAGTTGTGGGATCGAATGAGCTGTTTGATGAAGAAAAACAACTGGATTTGACCTGGATGAGATGTCGATGCTGTATCAGAATGACAGCGGGATACGTCATGAAAAACAAAACTGTACCGGTGTGAATATTTAGAAAATTGAACAAATTGGAAAATATCAGCGACGTTTGGATGATGCTACCTAGAAACCTAAAGCCAATCATTCCCGCACAGTTGAGAAAGGACTGTGGGCAAAAATGTATGGATGGTGTACCTACCTACGACCGCCACAGCATACTACATTTTCTTACAATACTATGGAGAAAAAGATTAAGTACTATGACCTGCTATGTATGTATGTATGGGGACCCTCTTTTCCGCGTTTAGACTCAAAGTTGGTCCTTTATGAGTGGGGATGACCTGGCTCACTAGTTGTGGAGCCAGCCTAGCTCCTCCTAGGAGTACAAGATTTCTGGGGCCTTCGCAGGCCTCTCGTGGAGTGACCTCGGATTGTCGAGGATCTTATTATTATTATTATTATTTGTAATACACAGGCAGCTCTTAGAGCTGATGCGTGTATATCCTATTTATTGTCAGTGCGCTTTAAATATTTGTCCAGTCTGTTTTTGAAAGCGTTCACTGAGGGGGCACTGATCACTGAGTCTGGTAACTGGTTCCAAGTGTCCACGACGCGATTGGGCAATATGTGCTCCCCTGGTAGTACTTGACCTCTTGTGTTAGTTTGAGCTCAGTAAGTAGGTATTGAGAAGTTTGAGGAGTCTTAAGTTGTCCAGGTTTCTCTTTTGAGTAAACGTTATGAGTTCAGTTTTTGTTTTGTGTGATTGCGAATCATCTTGTTCTTTTGTAAAGGAAAGAGTCGTCTTTCGTACTATGATGAGGCCGAGTCGGCGAAAAATGATGTAGATGACATAACTTAGCATAATGATAGAGACAGATAGAAAACAAACAAACAAACAAACAAACAAAAAAAAAAACATGACATGACAATGTTAAAATGTAATTGAGATTTATAATGGACAAGGTATTTTGCGATCTTAAGTATGTCATCAGGATAGAATGAAGTGGTAGAAGAAAACATGTTGTGACCCCACCTAGTGGGATAAGGGCAGGGAGATGATGATGAAGTGTGTCATCAGGATATTTTGTGTCTTGTATGTGTTTGTTAAGCTGATCCAGGATACTAAGATAGTGGCATTTATTTTAACGTTTGAATTTGCTCGTCAAGTCCCCATAGTTGGTTTTGGACGGACAGTGCCATCCGAGCCTTCCCGGTCTGTCCGGCTGGTTATCGGGTCTCACTCGTCTGGTTCAGTGGTGTGGTTTATATCGTTCCTGATCGGAGGGTGCCATCCGAGCCATCCCGGTCTGTCCGGCTGGTTATCGGGTCTCGCTCGTCTGGTTCAGTGGTGTGGTTTATATCGTTCCTGATCGGAGGGTGCCATCCGAGCCATCCCGGTCTGTCCGGCTGGTTATCGGGTCTCGCTCGTCTGGTTCAGTGGTGTGGTTTATATCGTTCCTGATCGGAGGGTGCCATCCGAGCCATCCCGGTCTGTCCGGCTGGTTATCGGGTCTCGCTCGTCTGGTTCAGAGGTGCGGTTTGCTGTGTTGATCTTGGACGGAGAGTGCCGTCCATGCCAGCCCGTTGTACGGTTGGTTGTTGGGATCTGGTTTGATAATGTGGTTTGGGTTGACTTGACTAGTTGTACTTTTGGTTATGGGGGCGGTGTCATTCGGGTCAGACCGGTAGGTACCGGTTGATTGAAGGGATGCACTTTTGATCTGTGTGGTTTAAATATGATGTTGATGTTGATGATGTTGATGTAATGATGATGTTGATGATGATGGTGTTGTTGACGATGATGATTATGACGATGAAGGTGATGATGTTGATTTGATGGTGATGATGTTGTTGATGATGATGATTGTGATGATGATGGTGATGATGTTGATTTGATGGTGATGATGTTGATTTGATGATGATGATGATAAAAAGTATGATGATGATGTGGTTGGTGTTAGCAGGATGGACGAGCGGATGTCCTAGTCATCGGATATTGTTTGTTTCAGAAATACAACGCCCGAGGACGGTCGTATGTCAGTATGGCCGTGTCGGCGCCTTGCCGAATTGTCTATAACAATTAAGTATGAACTGGAAGAAGGTAAGGTCGCTGTAGCGGATTGTCTATAACAAGAGTGACATGCATGAACTGCAAGGAGGTCGCTCTAGCGAATCGTCTATAACCAGAGTGACCAAGAAGGTCGCTCTAGCGAAGTGTCGTGTCGATGGAGGCGGGATGACAATCTTGAGAAGGGGACTTCTGAAAAGATGGTCAACTGCGCACCACGTCTTCGACAAATCGCTATGTATTGTTTTAATCCAAGTTGATGTAAAGCAATTTAGCGTGGATAACGAGTTTGATAAATGTGATCTACGATGTAGAAGCTTTATTTCGTGTCTATTGTAAACTGTCAAGAAGAAGACATTTATTTTATCCCAAAGTATCAATCTGCATAACCACGCCTGTGATGAATTCTGATGTAGGCCATCCTGAGTCTACAAACAAATAACAGTTATTGTAATTTTGAAAATTAAAAGTTTCTGTTTTGTTCAGCATTTACATACATAGCTTCTCAGGAAGGGAACTTTGTTGATCACAATCACTTTTTGTCTCAACTCTTCTCTCTGGAGATAAATTAGTGTATTCGCCACTGGTTTCACTCATCTTTATTGTTTTATGAATTTTCAACAATTATCTAGCGTAACAGAAATAAATTCCCGCTATTTTATTTTTAAAAGGTGCGTTATTGTTTTTTTTCATAGACAGGCTAGCCAATGACCGCCATGCACTATCACGTGTCAATCTACGACATTCGAATTTCAAATCACTTTTCCTCACTGAAACCAGTGTGCAAAATGCGATTTTGCACACTGGTTTCTCGCAGCAAAGGATGCCATTTCGAGCTGCTGAGGTGAAAAAATAATTATTTCAGGAATGTTGGACCTATGTAAATACATCGTGTTCTTTATTTAAAAAAAATGGTAGTTATACTGATATTGCGCCTATATAACATAGATATGCTCTTTAGAAAAAAGCTAACAAAAACAAGATCACGACGTAATAATAAGCATGGTAAATTGACAATCTTCCATCATCTAAAATACTTTCAAGACAATTATGGGTAGTAGTAGTAGTAGTTAGTATTTGGCACATACCTACTTTTTGTACTAAATTCAAATTCAAATTCTTCTAACATAACAGAAACAGAAGTTTTTTTAACTGTGTGAGTATCACTGTCCCTGTAATTAGCATTATATCGATGATTTCGAAACTTTTGCCACG
Organism: Camptogramma bilineatum; assembly: GCA_958496255.1. Lineage (NCBI taxonomy): Eukaryota > Metazoa > Arthropoda > Insecta > Lepidoptera > Geometridae > Camptogramma > Camptogramma bilineatum. The sequence goes on from OY292456.1 coordinate 10,793,661, forward strand.
TATTAATTTATATTATACTTATCTACTATTCCTACTGTAACCATCACTACTGTTCACAGAGTATGGTTAATTGATTTTGTGACAGACACCGTGCAGGGCAGGCATACAAACGTACCATAAATAGGAACAATTACGCCTCTCGAGCACTCACACCTTGCTTTTAGGTATGTGTTTATAGTGTAACTACTTAGCACACTTGCATAGCAAGTATATTTTATTGATAGCCTAAAGAGCGTTGTCGTGACATGAACTTTAAAAGTCGAAATCTAAGCTGGACAGTACTTTTAGGACAATTGTCGTATTTAAGAGTAGGTAAGTACCTGCCTGGCAATCTTCATTAACTTACAGTTTGCATAATACGATGCTGGGGAGTGGCCACATTACGTTTTCTGCAGCGCATTTTTGAGCTGCGCGTTTGTATCGATACAAACCTGCGTTCGCAGCGCGTTTTTTACAGCGCGTTTGTATCGATATAAACGCGCAGCTCAAAAATGCGCTGCAGTAAACGCAGTGTGGTCTTTCTCATATATGTTTCTTGAGAACATAAAAATAGTACGTACAGGAGGAACGACAGCGATTCTTTATCTATGCTTGAGAACATTTGAGTAGTGAGCTACCCTGAAAGTTTCAGCTGGATAGCAAATCGAGAAGTGCTTCAAAGAGTTGCAAGATTCCAACCGGAATGACAGACAGACAGACGCAAAGACGACAGAAAGACGGCAAACAAGAATTGATTAATTAATTTATTTATTGAAATAAAACTGTAATTGCCGGCATGTTATAAAAAAGGAATGGATCCCCAATTAAGGTTCTAAAGACGATTTTGAGGAACACGTAATAAAGTCATTTTACTGTTTACCTACTAATTTTTAATGCAAAGTTTTCCTTATCTCCCCCATAATCCGAAAATTAAAACATTTTTATTTGTTGACCTTTAAACTACTAATGCTTTATTAATCAACTTCATTTTAGTATGTTGGTATCAGTGCTGAGCTAAATCAAGGATTTATATAATTCTAAACATGATTCCGCTGGAATTTTAATAAATCACTGCGGGCGAGTAGGCTCGTCTTTATTCGCAACGAGTAGTTGCCACCTAACGATTACTTAAAGCTGCTTATAAACTAAGCAACTGTATTCTGCAACACTTTTCACATTATAAATTGAATAAACACACAATACTGATGGTTAGCCCTCACTGATTTATCAATCAAATATTGTAAATTCGAAAGTTTTGTGTGTCAGTGTATTTGTTATTTCTTCACACTAAAATAGCTAAACGGACTTGGATGAAATTTGGATTTGGGATAGGTTTATACAATGTCAATCCAAGAAACTACTACGTGTAGATACTTGCATTTTATAAATAACACAGCTAGTTTTAGGGGTGTGAACATAAACCAGAAATCACGAAAATAAAGCTCGGCAACCTGTACAAATTGTGAGGTTGTCATACTTAATACAATAATTAGGTACATACATATCGCGCAACAATTATTGTTGCCTAATATAAGACGATAGACTGCGATATGTGTTGCTCAAAGTGCTTGTCGCCTAATGAATAGCTTTTACGACTGGCCACTTACCGATAATATAGTTTAACAAGTATAAGTACTGACACCTGGTAAAAATCATTCACGGCATGTTTCACTGAGTTCACAGAAGTGCTAGTTTAGAGAATAGAAGCAAGGTCAATCATTTAGTTCTTCCTATACAAGATTCGTTTATAACTCTTCAAAGAAAATACTTAGGTAGGTACTGTATATGGGCAGATGTTATTATAATAAAATGGGAGATTTTACATATTCCACACAACAAACTTATATTCTGACAAATTCACTGGAAGTGTATGTTCGAGTTTTTGGTAACGGAACGTCCCTTTTATATTGTTATTTTTTAACCGACTTTAAATAAAGGAGGAGGTTTTCAATTCGACGTAGTTTTTTTTGTGCTTTTTTTTTTATTTGAAAAATTATTTTTAGTTTGAAAGCGATTGTCCTACAATACGTGAGGTCGGCAAAACCTTCTTCTTCCATTTTACTCTATCAGCCATCATCTCTACATTCATCCCTTTCTTACTCATGTCAACTTTGACACAATCCTTCCGTCTTTTCTTCGGTCTACCTCTACCCATATATCCATCCACATGCATAACTCTTCTAGTTACATAATAATAGACTTACCTTACAAATACAACGGAAGCAACTGCTCCAGTCCTGCTCGAGCCGGGCGTCCTGCAGTCTCGCGGGCTCTCCCTCGTTCGAACACGGGATAGGTACACCCCCTGGAAACAATGGTTTTAGTTAGTAGTTCCTGCTAAACTGAGATGGTTGTGTTGTGTATGTGTGTATGTTCATATGAGCTAGCAGCTAACTCTGGTGACGGAGTTTTAGGGTAGCCTGAAGACCTCCGTCTTGGCTTGACGACTTAAAAGCCGGGACCGACAATTGTAGCTTGGAAGTGCTAAGCTGTTTTGCCACTAGCGGTCACTCATCCAAATTGTGACCGCTCACGGTGAGCAAGTCATCAAGTCAAGTCAAGCATGTCAATTAATAATTTCTGTTTGTTATTTGAGCAGTTTTGCAAATCCTACCAACATTGTTTATAGCTCAAGATTCAATACAATCTGTCTATTGTAAAATGGCATTTAATTGTTAATCGACAGACGCTGTCTAAATATAGCATCGTTGGACTTTAAGCGATATTGATCGCAAACCTTTGCAGTACCTGTAGTGACCAGAGACCACAAAGTTGTGGAGGAGTTGTGGTTTATGCAACTTGCGTGGGAAACGACCGTCCTATAAACTTTGCACGTGCAAATGCACAAATACATTTATCAGAGGTTTGTTTTGATAAAACCCTTCTCCATACGAGGTCATAGATACACGTTTTTCGTGAAACGCTCAGTAAGAAAATGTGAGCCGGTATAAAAGCACGATTCTAGAGAAATCTTTACACGACTACAGACTCGTTTTGGACTAGTTACTGGAAAGAATATTGAGTTTTAATTCAGAGAATTTTGAAGAAATTAGGAACAGAATTAATTTGATATTTCTATTGATTTCGCAACCATGGAAACAAGATCGATTTGGCGTGAGATATAAAAAAACAATTTATAGTCGTATTGCTCATTATACGGACTAAAAGTGAAGGAAAAAATGTCATTTTTCCTTCAATTTTGACATAAAACGTATCAAAACTAATCAAAATTGAAGGAAAACTGACATTTTTTCCTTCAATTTTAGTCCGTATAATGAGCAATACGACTATAAGTACCTATTAACAGTTTACAAAAAAAGAAAAAAGCACAGAGAAACATAATTATGGTTCACTTCATCACATTCTTTTACAATTTTACTACTCTACTAAGTTATTGGTTTAAAGACTTTTCGATAAGTAAGTAATATTTTAAAAACTCAGACCTTTACTTTACAGCTTTAATGAGATGATTTGTCAGGAGGCAAGCTCCTGATTAGAGCTCGCGCTGAATGCATTTAAATTATTTTGAAACGAAAAACCCATTGATGCACGGCGGATTCGAACCCTCGAATCCCACTAGGCCAACACGGCTGTAATAATTAATAAACATAAAGAAAGTAATAAATTGTCTTCAATTTACTTATCACATCTACTAGTGAATTTGTATTGGTAACCGAGCACAAAAATAAAAATAATTTTAAATCTGGCAAATTGATGGGACCAGCTTAATCAATGCTGTCGTCCTTCGTTATCTCGAATTCCATTATAATTGGAGAGCTATTATTGAGAATCATCTTCATTTTTAACGGCATGCGTAATCGTTGTTTATGTAAACTTCAAATCTAGTTTTTGACTAGTTTCCATCTTTAGTTATCTTTAGTTTCTATCTAGACTAGTTTCGATATTTCTTACTAATAAATTGTATAGAAATTTTAATTAAAATGGAGAGTCATGGAAAGTATGTATGAGAACTTTGACAAAATATAAAGTCGAGAACATCCTTTGCGTCGAGAAAACCGTTCACCGTTCGTGTGTTTATTATGGTTCAAAGATTTTCCGGTATTCTCTAATCAAGACACAAGTTCATAGTTTATCAACTAACCACTGATATGCCGATTTAATAGAGATGACATCGATACTGCGCCTGACTCTCGTGTTGTGTTACCTTGATTTAGATCCGTAGATCCGCATTCTTACATAGCCAGCGGGCGCCACCGGTCACACTATCATGCGATCCGCGTCAATATTTTGGTAATTAATGAGCTTCTCCAAACGTGAACATTGAACATTCCTCACTATACAACGCACACATACAAACATTATTACTTTGTTTGCTGTCGGCCACCACGAATCTATTTACAATTACAAGTGGGCACTACGAGGATTAATAGGAATTTAATAGAACTCAAATTAATAACTATTTCGATAGAACCCTTTTCAATAGATCTTAGCAACTGTTGTAAGGACAATGACCAACTTGCGAAGCCAGGGCGTTTTTTTACTTGACACGGCACGGCAACGGTAACGGCAACCAAGAAGGCAGGGCATTTGGGAGGCAAAAGTGTATGAAATATATAATAATATAATAATAATAAATAATAAATATTGCTGGACATTTCACATATATAGCATGGTTTTTCCACTCAACGGCAACGGTGATGGCACAGCACGGCGATGAGCGTTTTTTCCAAGATGGCACGGCACGGCACGGCAACGGCAACGGTGACGGCGGCACGGCAATCGGGGACGCAAATATGTATGAAAATATAGGGCACGTCTTTCCACTTGCTTGCGTCGCCGGTGCCGTCGCTGTTGCTGTTGCCGTTGCCATTGCCGTGCCGCGCCGTCAAGTGGAAAACGCCCGATGCGTTCCACGACATTCTTGCCGTTGCCGGGACCGGAAGCTTCCTGCTCGATGGCGGCTGACAATTGCATGTGTATTGTGTACGTATTGTAGCCGTGTGCTTGTGTTCGTGAAAAAACGACACTATTAGCCACTTGACAAAATAATAAATAGGTAAAAATAGCTTAGAACATTTTTCACTTTGGCTTTTATTATTGTCTAGTGTAGTTATAATTATTATTTTTATTATTTTGACCTGTGCTAGAATGATTGTAATTGAATTAAGATTTTATTCAACACTTTATAAAAAAAAGATTTGCAAATTATTAAATAAAATTAAGAGTCAAGCAACGAGCGCCAACGGCAACGGCAACGGCAACGCCGACGACACTGGCATGCCTGTGGATAAACGAAGCCACGTCCGTCGTGCCGTTCGTTGTCGTGCCGTGTCGTCAAGGGAAAAACACCCAATAGCGGCATAGCAACTGGTGGATTTCAAGGTAAACTTTATTAATGTCCTCTAAAGTCTAAATCATATTTTATTTTATAGGCAATTTAGATAAAATACGAGTAAAAAAAACTTAATTCGCAAAATAGGACTTCCAACAAAAGTTGAATGAAAGAATGAAAAAAAAAATCTTCAAAAGTTGAATGCTCAGGCGAAGATAATAATGTACTAGGTAGGATCCCTAAAACTTGCTATGTTTATATCGAAATAACTTTAAAAATAAAACGCACTTAAACTATGCAACTATGTAGAACAAAATAAAAATTTGTTGTTGAGCGGAAAGTGGGTAAAAACCCGAAGAATTCTAAGTATACTTTTTTAAATAACAGGTTATGTACTAGCTGTTTATTTTCTATTGAATTCCGACCATGGCTGTCCTCTTACCGTTTGCAATAGATGGTTGTTTAGATAATGTTGGACAGATAAGCTTACAGGTAATCGTGCATCAATGTCACCACTGTTGGTAAAGGTAGCATTGTTTGACTGTGAACTTGACCTCAATTTTGATCGTACAAGCATGGTAACATGCTATCCACAATGATAGCTTATATTTATTTAATTCAACAGCCACCGATCTTTCTCATGCTAACTCAAAGCTCATGATAATTCGTAAACTGCTCTGTTTTGTTCGATTTTATTCATTTTGTTTTTTAGAACCGTAAGTATTTAGAAACTACAAGTTTTGGTCCACAACATTACTAGGTATACACACATAGTACCTACCACTTACTTGGAAAAAATGTTTATTTGACTTGCGGTCAAATCAACTTATCCTACCTACCTATACCTTTATCAATTTTTATTGTACCATACCTACACATCCGCAACTTTTTGCTTTGCCCGTCTCAGCACTTTAAGATCCTTTTAAGAGCATAAATAAAATGTAGATAAGATTAGTAAGTAGAAGCTTGTTTGAAAATAACTTTGAATTACAAGGTCAGAATACCTATCAACACGGCAATGTTATTGGCCATCTGGATATTTTTCTTTTAAAAGTTTTAGTTTCCGTATGTGCCCGACCTGCTCCCCTATTTTGTAACACACGGTAAGTCGGGTAAGTCGCAAACTCAGATTCGTTCAAACAAAAATAGTTTTTTTTTATGATGAATACCTAGGCACAATACTTTGAAATGGTAGAAGATGGTTAAAAAAGGGATAAGTAGACATGTTTGTTGTGTAAAATATGTGAAGTAATTTTGCACTAAATAACTTTAATGTTGTTCGTAAAAAATCAATTTGTTTTAACGAATCCGATTTAGCGACTTACCGTGTGTTACAAAATAAGGGTGCTGATGGAGACATTGGAGAAGCATACAAAGGTAAACCTTACTTCAGCGTTGGATATAAATATATTTTCCTCTTTTCACAGTTCATTTCAGGTTAAGGTAAAACCAGTAAATATAACTTTTCTTAGGACAGGATTACAAATCATATCAAGTAAATATTTGCTCATATATTTGCCCTTGGACTTCATACAGCAATCTTTATCCAGTTGAATAGTCCTATATGAAGGGAATATAATCATGATTAGACATATTTTATTATGTTTTCTATATATTCTAATTGGGTAATAGGCAGTGAGAATGTTATTGAGGCCGTAATTGGTCAGTCTTTACGATTTCAAAGAAAGGGGTCTAATGGAAATTGTTTTTCTATGATGGAACTAAATTATCAAGCTTGGAGAAATGAAACAGTCTATCTGAGAATAGAACATAAAAGTACACCTATATAACTGAAATAAAATCATCGTCAAGAATCAACTTACACAGATAAAAAAGTTTGCGATCGGTTTAATTTTTTTTTTTATTAAAGGTTTTAAAAAATATGGTAAGTATTATGTTTTCATACTGATCAAAAACGTTTTTTGATGTGTATGTGCTTATACTAATGGTACGCGGCAACTCTTAAGACAGATACGTAGGTACCTACCTATTTGATTATATTTATGTGGCGAACATTTGGTCCAGCACCTGTTTCCATCACAAAATGAAAGACTATGCCGAGGATTTCTGATTATAAATTATAATGATAAAATAGGTAATCTGATTCTTGTACTCCTCATTGAATAGCAGTGTAAAGTGCTTAGTTATTTTTTTTAAATTTCATCGATGCACTAATTTGAAAAAAACTACAAGGCTGAGAGCAGAAAAATGAAAAGCATTTTTCAATTATGTGAATTGCAAGTGTGAGAGAAACTTCAACCGTTCAACATTGAATATCAAAACACTGATAGAATACAAATAGATGCATCGATCGAGAATGGAGAGGTCTATGCGTGATCTATGTGGGAACCGGGCCCGAACAAAGTTTCGCAAGAGAAGAACTGTCGCCGAGCGCAGCTTGTGCAACCGGTAAGGTTATCGTTCTGTCTTTTATTGTGAGGCTTACTTGTGAAACTTCGAAAACATTATTAAACTCATAACACCTATACATAGTAAACAATTTTATATCCCCAATGATGATAAACCATTTTATTTTTACTTCTTTTTATGGGGACGGCGTTTTATATCACTTTCAGAAAGTTTTACATTAGAGTAACGACAAAAATATAGATACTACCTATTAGTAAAGATATATATACTTATACAAGTAAAATAATCGTTAATCCTTAAAAAGTTTAAACAAAATAATGAATTACGGCCGAATTTCGACTACTGCGCTAATACTAGTTCATAATAAAATGGATAAGAAAAGGTGGCCAATATTTTAATAAACGAGTGATGAGAAAAACGAGTTAATGATGACGATGGTGAAATGACGTTGATGTTGAATGATGTTTGTAATGATTATGCCAACAATGTTGATATTTTTTTGACTATATTAACTATTTATATTAAATATATATATGACTAGTTTCCGCCCGCGGTTTCGCTCGCGTGGTACCCGGATAAAAAGTAGCCTATGTCACTCTCCAGCCCTCCAACTATCTTCACACAAAAAATCACGTCAATCCGTCGCTCTGTTTTGACGTGAAGCATGGGTATTGATGGACGTTGATATTTATCATGTTGATGTTATACATACTCAGGCTGATGACATCGGTGTTGGCGGAGGCAGCGGCGACAAGCAGGCAGGCGGCGGCGAGGCGCAGCGCGCTCCGCATGGTCGCTACTCGCGGAGCCTGCGCCGGCCGCTGCGCCGCCCTCGCATCACACCCTCGCGCCACGCCACTTGTGCGCAACACCTGCAACAATACAATCATTTCAATTTCGTGAGTTGTACGACAATGCATGCTTGTCACACTGAGTGAGACGTGTGAGACGTGACCGCGAGGAGTAACCGTATCGCGAGACATTCTCCTCATCTCTTACTCACCCAGAAGAAGATTCTCCGGATGAATCGAAACATTGTCGGTATCTATGATGTCAAATTCAATACATTTTATGCGTCAATTGAGTCACAAACATTCTCTCAAACATTAAAAAAAAATACAGCTTATTCCGAAGGCAACTTATGCCTATACAAACGCCTGAGACAATGGTTAGATGAAGTAGGTTTTTCTAGCTATTCCATTCATAATCATAATCATCATCTTTATTTCTCTTTCGACATATACATGCACTTAGATTCGTCAACTTTCATAATAAAAAATCATAGTAGGTAACATCATTTAGACAGGCACAGAAAAATTAAAATAAAAATAAAGCTATTCATCACGAATAGAAATAAATACTAAACCTAATTTAAATTAGTCATTGTTAACAACGTCAAATATGTATTTATCCGCTAAAGCTTCGTCAATTTTATAATAACTTCTAAAAACTAAACATTTTTTTACATAACTATAAAATTTTAAATTATTCATTTTTCGAATGTCAACAGGTATACAATTATACAGTTCAATTGAAATTGATACAAAACTTTTTTTCACTTTAGCTAGTCTAGTCGTAGGAATTACTATGTTCATTTTGTGTCTAGTAGGCATGTGTTTCTTGTTTAAGCGTCATGTGGTTTATGTTTTCACGTACATGTACTATATTTTGATAAATAAATTCTGAAGTCATTGTCATGATACCTAATTCTCTAAAACTATCCCTACATGAATCTGTTCTTTTCATCCCTAGTATATTTCTTATGGCACGTTTTTGCAGTATGAAAACTCTATTTGAATCTGCAGCTGTTCCCCAAAACATAATGCCATATACCATAAGAGAGTGGAAATAAGCAAAATATACAGATTTTGCTGCTTTTATGCCGCATAATTCCTTTATTTTTTTTATAGCATAAGTTGCAGATCCCAGCTTCTTCACTAGTTCATCTATATGGACTTTCCATGTTAATTTTGAGTCTAGCCATAACCCCAAAAATTTCGTTTCATCCCTACTTGGCAATGATAGTTCACTTAATGTTGACGGTATGTCCTTGAGTGGCATAGGGTTTGTTCCTAGCCAAAACTTCATGACTAGAGTTTTATCAATGTTCAGTAATAGATTATTAACAGAAAACCACCTTTCAATATTAGGTACAATATTGCGAAACTTCTGACTGACTCTATCACATGTTTTGTCTTTTATAATAAGGCTTGTATCGTCAGCAAATAATACAATATCAACAATATCTTTACAAACAACAGAAACATCATTAACATAAATTGAAAATAAGAGAGGTCCTAAAATGGAACCCTGTGGAACGCCTACTTTGTTATAACATTGGTTGGATCTGATTCCATTTACTTCAGTCACTTGTACTCTATCCACTAAGTATGATTTAAATAATTCCAATTCTTTATTACGGACTCCATAATGTTCTAATTTATTAAGTAATTCGGTAAGTTTAGTAGTTTATTACAAAGAAATTATTAAGTACCTAATAATATTAGGTCTTTACCTATGAAATTGCCGTTTTTTATGAAAAATTTTAACGTCATTTTTTTTCTATATTTTTTATTTCTATTAATCAAAGTAATCACCCATGCAATCGATAGATCTTTGCCAATGCCGTGGCAGTTTATTATGCCCTTCTTGAAGAAATCAGCTGGACAGGAGGCAACAAATTCTTCAAAGGCATTTGGTACTGCCTCTCGAGAATTCAATTTTTTTACCACCAAGAAGTTATCCAAATTCTGGAAAAAGTGGAAGTCTATAGGCGCAAGGTCTGGTGAGTACGGTAGATGACAGAGAGCTTCCAACCCTAGCTCTTGTAACTTGGAGACCGTCTACTATGCAGTATGAGGTCGCGCGTTGTCGTGCAGGAGCATCGGTGACGAGCGATTGATCAAAGATGATTGGAGATCGCAAGCTTCTCCATCATTGTGTTCAGTTATTCAAATTACACATTTGCAGTAATGCTTATCCCGTTTGTTAAGAAGCTGTGATGAACTCCACAATCGCCTTTAATTCGTCATTGTCAACCAAAGTTTTCGGATGAGTACGGGGTTCATTTTCAGGTCGAAATTTCCAGAATGGAAGCTGGCAAACCAATAACAGGTGGTTCGTTCGTTTGTACTGTTCGCTCCGTAAACGTCGTTGATGTTGCGTGCCGCTTGTGGCGCGTTGCTGCCACGACGGGACTCATATTCCATAATTACTCGAATTTTTAACTTATCCACGATGACGAAAAAGATTCAAATGCGATGAAAACATAACGCTAATCAATAAACAAATGACAAACTTTGAAAACAGAATCCCATGTTTTTAATATAACCACAAATTATAATTCGTAGCCAAACCACAAAATTTTTTTATTTGAAATGACCAGTACCGAAAAACGGCAATTTCATAGGTAAAGACCTATTAATAATAATAAATCATTTATTTCAGGCAACAATAGCAAGTACAAGATGTAAAATACTTAAAACTACGAGATGAACCGCGGGTTTCCTCACGAAATTTTCCTTTGACTCCGTCATTAAAATTCAGTACTTTGGCTGGTGTGCCCTTTGTGCCCAAACACCTGTAAAAAGGTAGACCTCAACATGGTCACAGAAAGTGCGGTTAAAGTGGAAAATCTTTTCTGCAAAATTAATTTAACCATGTAGCATCGACACGATATGATAGGAAGTAATTTGGCGAGACGTAGTCAAAGCTGTACCTAAATCTAGTCTAGACTATGTCTACACATGACTACTACGTGACGTGGAGGGAGTCTGTCACGACATGATAACCGTAAAGTGGACACGACTTTCTGTCACAGTTCTGTTTTTTAGCACTGGCCCCTATTCAATAAACATTAAGTACAAAGATAAATGTAACCGGCTACAATTTTACAAGTTTCTATTTACTCTACAGGCGATATTTAACATTATGTAGGAAAAATCAATCTATTGAACACATAATTGTAATTACAAGTTTACATATTTACAAAATTGTAGTACAATTCTGACAGGTGAGCTCACTCTGTATGATCTTTACACTCAACTTTACAATTTTAATTAAATGCAAAAAATGGTGCTAACGAGTATTTAAACTGTTCGGCAATCTCTTTCCACTTATATTTTTTTTTGTCGTGAGTATTATTTTTACTGAATCGGTCAAATGAAATAACTTTATTATCATATAGATAGAAAAGTAATTGATTCATTGAAAAATTGAAAATATTGATAAGACTTTTCATTTTTCAATGAAAATAGCTAAGTGTTGATTCACACTTTATAAAAAAGTTATAAGTAGTAATTTTGTTGTCGCTCACGGTAAACAAACCAAACGCTAAAAATATTTCCTCATAAATTAAAAATCTTTAAAAACGAACTTACATTCTATGTAAATTGTAACTTACCGCTATATAATTTGTAGTTACAATTTTGTCAGCAACAGCTGCAGGCATTTTTTACAATTATGTAATCTTTATTGGACTTTATTTAGGCTTTATTTGGGCGTCACAATTATAAGACATAATACTGGTAGATTGTTGACATATTTGTAGGTTTTATCAACCAGCACTCGTCATAGAATTCGACAACAATGTCACTTTTTTTAAAAATTGTCGACTTTGTTTATTGAATAGGGGCGGTTGTCATTAGCACGTCTAAACATTACGTTTGGCACATGTCCATGTTTCGCAAATAGTATTTTCTTAATCTTATGCGAGACCAATGCTCTTTACTTCTTTTATATTAAGTATTTTTAAATATCATTATATTTAAAAATACTTAATAGATACTAGTAGTTCGCCCCGAACTGAGATCTCGCGCACCGTAGATGGCTTACATTTGGACTTTCTTCTGACTACCCCTATAATTTTAAGTGCTACTACTGCCGAGTATGCCTATTGCGCTAGCTCTTCATGGTAAAAAATACTAGCATGCATGCAATACAATAATGTCGTGTCTAATTTTTCATTTACTTATTTCATATTTATGAATTCTCGTCGTATTTCTAAAGTATACGTCCTAGAATGAAAATAATAACTATTTTGGAATGTACAAATTAAGACCTTTCATTTGACACCCCCCTCAATATATTTGTTTATTTAACTTTTTTTACCCTAAGTAATTATTTTCATTCTTTATCAAAAATTTTTTTATCATGAAAATAAATCAAGTAGCATCTAAAATCATTGCAAACCAAACCGCAACGATGCCACTCTCTTTTTAAGACCGACCAGTCAATGAGCTACGAAGACATCGAAACTCTATGAAACGGGAGCTCTTGCAGCTCTGGTTTCGTAGTTTTTGTTCTTTGGTCGTATTTCAAAAACTATACATCCTAGATTAAAAATAAAAACCATTTTGGAATGTACAAAATAAGCCCTTTCGTATGACACCCCACTCAATATATTTGGTTAACTTTGAAAAAAATTTACCCCCTTGGGAACCCCATATCTTTACAACCCCTTCATCGATTACGCTCATACGCTCCACAGCAAATTTCCATAGCACTACCTATTGACCTATCAAGTTTCATACAGATTGGATTAGCGGTTCGATAGTTATGCGAGAACATAAAAATGAAACATACAAACATACAAACATACAAACATACAAACATACAAACATACAAACATACAAACATACAAACATACAAACATACAAAGCAAAATCGCCTAACTTGCCACTAAGATCTTCGCTCGCTTCGCTCGCTCGATCGATAATAGATAATACGCACTATACATTTGCGGAGCTTATCAACGTAGTGTGCACTATATCGTTATGTGCGACCATATTTAAAACGTCTCGGCGTCGTCGATAACTATGAAAGTAACATAGGTATATCTAGGATATTTTATCATTGTTTTACTTATATTATAATAGCGGCTGCCCGCGGCTCGCTCGCGTGATATCTGGATAAAAAGTAGCCTATGTTACTCTTCAGCCCTCCAACTATCTCCACACAAAAAATCACGTTAATCCGTCGCGTCGTGTTTTAACGTGAAAGCAGGACAAATAAACAAACAAATAAACACACTTTCACACTTATGATATGGGTACGGATGGAGAGTATTGTACAACTAGCAACTATCACAATTATTGGTCTTAATCTTAAGCATGGCAACAATTCGACCTTATCTCTCATTCAATATGTTTTAATCAAATCGAATTTCAGTAGGTATATGTTTATCATCTCGTTTACTTTTCCGCTAGTACGAGTAGATACTCCGATTCAAAATAGCTTCTTACCAAAATATACTATTTAACTAATTGTGTTTGACCAAAACATCATTGGTTTGACCAAATTTTCTTTCGATTGATTCCACAGTTGAGTAGATAATATCTAGGACGACAATTACATGTCTCAGCTTTTATCCATTACCCCCTACCACCGGTTGATCAGTTAAAATGCGTCTTCACAATCTTACTCTTCTGTATTACAGAGTATTGTGAGAACCTTTGTCCAAAAAAATTATAAGAAGTTGTTTTCTTCAATTTTTGTAAAAGTTAATATACGAAACTACTCACAGGTCACTCCGAACTATCTCACTAATAGAAATAAGTATATATATTTTTACTGAGCCAGAAAAACTTTGTTTTACGTTGCAAAATAATCGTTTCCTAAGGGAATCTCCATGTTAATTCAACCGTAGGTAAGTCGTAGCTAGTTTACTTCTACTGATATATCCATATCTTCATATACCCTCTACGACCCCAAGAATGGGACAGCAACTGTTTCTTAAGACCATTTTGTGTTGGTGTATTTGCATGTTATCTAACATAACCCACTTTTTTCACAAATAGGTAAAGTCCAAAGTATAACAATTATCAGACTAAAGCTTTCGTTGCAAACAGATAACAATCGTGACGTCATTATTCGAGACGCCCCTTATCAGTTTGATCATACAATTAATTTCATAAGCGATTAGATTGCGATTATTTTCTTTGAAACCATTGACCGATAATTAGATTCATTGGGCACTTATTCAGTTTTAGATCATAATCATTTGGATCCTTGAATAGGTAAGTTTTTAAACATGAACATTATTGTTGCCACAGTACAATGAGAGACCTCCGAGTAGATAAGTTTTCTATTGTTAATTTTTTTTTAAAAAAACAAGCTTTTAATAGGTAACCGAGCCGTGTTTGCCGAGGGGTATAGTACCTCGACTTTCGATCCAAAGTTCGTGGGTTCGAATCCGTGCATCAATGGGTTTTTCGGTTCGAAAACTTTATATGCGCATTAACACGAGCTCTAAACGGTGAAGGAAAACATCGTGAGGAAACCCGCGGCTTAGGCAGCCCCAAACGTCTTGACCATGTCTTTCCTGTGGATATGGCCGGTTAAGCTGAGAGGATGGTGTAGGTGCTGGGCAAGCCTACTCCATCTTAACATTGTTCCAGGCACTACAGTGTCCCGATAAGTGTAAGCAAAGATTGCCTCCTGACACTGTATAAATCATCTAGTAAAGATGTAAAGGCCTACGTTTTTTTTTTAATAGGTAATCACGAGTTGATTTAAATGAACCTTGACACGGGTATTTTATAGCCTTTTTGTTTACTGAGGGGATCCGTTGAACAGCTCCTGACTCCTTCCGTCAGTCATGCGGTATTCCTTGACTCAGTTAACATCAATTTGATAAGCACTATGCAGTACATTGCTGCTTTAACGTAACGTGGTAATCACCATAATTATATGAAAACAACAATGTACTACATAGTGCCTTTCAAATTGACGTCAACTGAGTTAGGGAATAGGGGGGCAGATCAGCTTGCTAAGTCACTGAGATCGGTTGAGGACTGTTTTAAAAATTCCGTTTCAAGATTCCATCAGAACAAATATACATGTATGTATGTGTAGTAAAAAAAAGTAAAAAGTATTTTGATTTAGTGTCGATACCTACATAATTCGTATCTCCACTCATAAAATTCAATTCCAAAATTTCTTTATAAAATTGAATTCCGCGATCTCATTATTTTTCATCTATTTTCGGCAATGAATCACAGAACTCATTAGTAAAGTAGCATTAAAATTAGAGATAAGATGTATTAGAATACCCGTCAGAGACTACTTAGGTAGAGATTATAATCTGGATCTTTAAAGCACGTTATACATCAAATTCAGTTGTAAAAACACATTTAATTTTGATAAGAACCAAGCAGCGCTCGAACTATCGGTCGAGTCAAAACTGTCAGGATACATACTAAGGGTTATGCCCGGGTTACACGAGGCTAGTTTTTCAAGCTAGGATAGCAAGCTAGTGTTAGTAAGCTAGCAAGCTAGTACTTCTAGCTTCGTGTAGACAGAACTAGCTTCATTTCTAAGCTAGTAAGCTAGTAAGCTAGTTTACAAGCCAGGATAGTTTTTACTATCCTGGCTTGTGTACTAGCTTCATGTGGCCGGCGAAGCTAGTTTTGGGTTGGCTAGTAAACAGTAACCACGCATTTTGTCATTCGCAAAATACTCTGATATTCGCCTAAATCTTCATTGCGAAATTCTTCCAAAGCAGTATGAATAAAATAAAGTAAGCAGAGTGATCCACGTTCATCTCTTCTTAAAATTCATGGTCTTGTCCATACCCGGTTTTGTAATTCATCTGCTAGTTTCTAGTGGAAATTGGCACAGTGTTCAAAGTAACTTTTTCAATAGAATAGTGTTTTTCTTTTTTCGCATGCAGTTCATTTTGGACGTGTGGTCACTTCAGTCACTGCAATAATACTAGCTTAAAATAAACTAGCCTCATGTAAACAGAACTAGCATGTTCCAAGCCAGGGGCCCTAGCCATATTACACGTCTATCGTCGCTGTAGAACGATCTATCGTCGCTGTAGAATAGAACACTTCAAAATGTATAGGAATTGACGTTCTGACCACGTGACTCATCTACTTGAAACGTCAAATCCTATACATTTTGAAGTGTTTCTATTCTACAGCGACGATAGATAGTGTAATATGGCTAGGGGGGCAGGTTAGTAAGCCAGGATAGTTTAGTAAAAAACTAGCTTGCTATCCTAGCTTGAAAAACTAGCCTCGTGTATCCCGGGCATTATTATTACAGTGATGTTTTCAAAAACATCAACCTATACGCTGAAAATATCGTGTAGGTGTTGAACTAGTCTACTTTATACAACGTATGCTGCTTATTGTTACTAAAGATCTTATGTTGATCGAGGTGTGGTACCTAAAAATAGATGATGAAAATAAGTTGACAAACTACTGTAGCATAACTTTTTCAAAGCTTCATAACAAACCATACCTATGATATAAATTATGGTGATACTATAAACAGGCAAAATACGCTAAAATCATACTGTTTTCCTGTTGTATTCAAATCAAGTTATGATAGTCACGCAACTTTTGATACTAGCAAAGCCAATCACATACAGCGTTATTGAACTCATACCACAGAATAAATAATATAGGTAGGTACCTACATAGGTACATTAAAAAAACTGTTCATTTGATCATGGCGTTCGACGAATACCATTTCCATCATGTATTATTTTATAATTTAAAAACCTTTGGTAAAGATGAACAAAGCTACGCATTCTGATGTTATACGAAGAAGCTATTCTGGGCAAGTCAGTTTCACAAACAAAAGGTGACCTGTCAGTCATCAAGATAAAATGTTTGAGTGCCCATAATTAATTATTCAATGCTAATCACAGAATTAATGACCCCGCGCCACGAGCATAGTGGATCGTACGGTTAATAGACTGCCAGACTGATGTCCTTAGCGCATTTTTTACAGCATTCCATTCGTGCGTTGACCTCGAGTACTCCGACATAACTATAAGTATATATTCGTTAATAACAACACAGTGGAACAAAAAGTGGCACATTTTAAGTGCGTTTACATTTATTTGCACGAGCCGAAAAATCGCCACATTATCAATTCTCAGTTCCGGTTCTAGATCCTCCTTAGTAATTTGTTTGGGCTAGCCGTAAATTAAAAAAAACTAATTGAAATGTTCGTTGTATGTATGTATGTTCTAAATGAAGCGGACGAGGTTAATTTTGGCGTAGTTTATAATGCGGTACATGTTAACAACTTTGTTGGGGTGTAATTTAATTACTTGTACAGAATGATGCACTCGATTTAGTTCTTGAGTTTAAGATAAATCATTATTTTAAAACTAAACAAGTTAATGCTATTACTTTTGCTGCTTATTTTAAATCATATAAGAAAATGTTTGGAATACCTACCAATATCAATATAATAATGGGTAGTTGTAGAAGACTATGTGATAGGAAAGATGTCATTGAAGTCTGTAGCATCCGCTCCCGATATCGTATATTTTTTGTCCCACATGTCAATCACCTCGTTGTTAATCGAGAAAATACCAAACTGACAATAGAAGCGATAAAAACTTTGATTTGCTTTACTATAAATAACAAACATTATATTAGTTGTCTATATTCATAATGCTATCGCATCTGTCGCTTTGTTATTAATGACCGCTCACAGTGGAAGTTTAATATTCTATTAGTTTAGAGATAATATGAAGCTTACCAACATAAATAATTATAGTACATACACAAAAAAGCTTGTGTCAAAATTACTAACTTGAAAACCTGAAGGCATCGCGAAGTATCACACTGCAGACTTCAAAAACAAGTGGGTGCACAATAAGGACAAGTTGGGCGACAACTTCCGTGAAGAGATGAGCAAACAGTGAACACAATCCTGGAAGGCCACTGTAAGCATTCAATTGAATGTGTTCAGTTTCATCCACGCGGGCGATATTCACATTTTCCTCGAACGTTGAGTAATCCACCTTCTGATAAATATTACAAAGACAATCGCTTATCGACACTTCGTTCAAATATGCGATGCGATGACTCTTTTGTGGTATTTGTTGCAAGAATACTGATCTGATTCTTATGTTTAAAAACTACCTGCTACTTATCTACTGCACTGAATCAATTATGCACCAGATATAAAAAAGTATCGAGATAAAAATATGTCTATTATAACATGACCTACGACTAATTGCATTTGTAATTCATAAGACAAGTTTTCAAAGGATTAAAAACATATTTTTTCCATTGCAATATAAGGACAGCACAGATAAGGTAATATCGGTTGTGACTCAAACAAATGCAAGGCGACTTCTTCAATATGCAGTGTCTGATGATATTTAATTAGCCATTTAAATAGAAAGATCATTCAGGTGGAATATTCTGCATCGCAAGGGCCATAATCATTATTAGGTATCGAGATAGGCATAGACAACATAATCATTGAAAATAAAACATGTGTAGCTAAAATATCATCAGAAAGCTAAAGCAGGTCCAGATTCCAAGATTGGAAATGTTGACATGTATCGTAACATGCAGTGCACATTTAGAAAGCCACATGTAATCTGTCGTAGGGCCCGCGAGTTGTTCGAGCGAATGTGTAGACGGGTGCCACCGAGGCGAACAGCGGCGTCACCTACTTTCACGGAGGCAGCGTCGGAGGAGCGCGCAGACCGCGGGGGCCGGCGGAGCGCGGGGCGCGGGGGGCGAGCCGCAAGGTCGCTTGAGGCAAACCACTCGTGGACAGAATTTCTTCGGCGCAAAGACACGCGCATACCAGTCCGGGTGCGGAACGCGGTCGCAATAAAAACGCTCGGATATATTTCACGCGTGCGCAACATTATCTCGTAGCTCTCGGCTCCGATTACTTAATGCGCGGCTAACTGTACAAGCGGAGAGTAACAAGATCAGGTTTTTTCGCTGCAGGTTCGACGATCGCGAGACCCGAGTACGGGGTGCAGTTCTGGGTAGAGAGGGTCACGATACCGTCGCGGTGTCGCCGTCGGCTACGACACTTGCAGCCATTCTAACTTACTTTCCGGTACTCCTCATTAAATTCCACTGAACTAACTGTTTCTGTCTGCATTTGGATTTTATTTACGAGTTTAAGCCAAACTTGCACACGTATTTTGGTTCATGTCCCGATATGGTAGGGATGGAATTTGTTCTTTCTTTAAAATTGAGCAGTTTGATTTGATTTCGAAGTATGTGTTTGATACGCCACATGTGCTAGGTATTTATTGAGAACCTGTATTTATAAATAGACAAAGTTAAATGCTCTTGTCCAGACTAAGTGTGTAATTTATAATCTCATTAATACGGAGATTATCGTTATGCCACTGTACTGCGATTTATCTCTAGCAAATATTGGAGCTGAATTTGTAATTGTCTTATGTTTGCAGATCTAAGATAAATTTCGACCGCACATTGTAGATATTATGGCTATTCTTGCTTTAAACCACGTGATAAAACTGAGATTAACCTACAATTTGTATTCAAATCTTGATATCATCATAAAGTCAAGGCAAGATAATTATTAAGAAGACAATGAATTCTTAGATGTTTGAGAAAAAAAAACACTGGTTTTAATATTGTTATCTCATTGACACTTAACTATAAGGACAATGGGACAGTAAATAACGTAATACCTAGATACGAATATAATTCGGTTTCATGATGATACACACAAGTGGAGATACAAGAAATAACAGTCTTTCTCTGGAAACTTTACAAATGATAATGATTGTGGATTCATTAAATTTAAGGAAACTACTTCGTTACATTGTTACATGTTAATGATGTGATTAATTAAAATGCGTTTGTGCAAACCTACAAGTAAACAAAACAAGTCTACTTTAGCTACAAAAAAACTCGACCCAATTGAAAGTTTTTTGAAATAATTGTCGTTTTTTCTGCACCAAAGTAGTTTGAAAACTTATGTAATTAAATAAACTCTCACGCAGAATTTAAGTTGACAGAGTTACTAGAGATGCAGAATGTGTTCGCTCTAGATTCCTAGGATGACTGTCTATTCTTATATACTATATATTTTACGTGAGTAATTCCCGTGTGTTAAATAATGACTATATATCTTGTCCACATAGTACTCAACTCGCTGGGGGCATCTTAATGAATAGACCGCAACTAGACAGAAATATAACTTAACTAGACCGACATATAACTTAACTTGACAGAAACATAACTTAACTAGACAGAAACTTAAGATAACCAGCCCTAGGTTCAAATGTTGTTCAAATAAACTTAGGGACAATTATCGAAATAGTTATATTAAAACCACTAAAGACCGGATTATTTTTATGCAAATTAAGCATTTGCACATTTAGCCCATTTTCACCGATTATTGCATTTTTTGTCTAAAATCTTGTGAAGATCACTATAATTTGAAATACCTATTTCTAGGTAGAATCTAGGAAATTTTACGTTATAGCTGACAAAGTTTTTGAGCAACAACCGGCTTTGTTGAACCTTTGTGTCAAATTGATCGTTTTATTATTGAACGTGCAAACATAGTTTTTTTACGCTAGGTATCTAGTAGGTAGATAGACAGCAAATGCCCAAATTATTGATACGATAGTGTCCAAATATTTACCTCTATCAAAGAGGTTTGACCTAAATGGTACGTTAAGGATTTCATTGTGGCGTGAAAAACAATGAGTGTTGTTGATTGGCGAACCGGCGTCTGGCTCACGGCTAATTGAATTAACACAATTGAACACAACATGTCCATTAACTCTCTGTAAACATGGATACCCCTAATAGTAAGTCCCGGAAAGCTTTAGAATAGCTCTGTCTGTATGTTCGTTGTCTCACCAAACCATACAAGGCATTTAAATGCATGACCTCTAAAAATATAATTGTTATAGTAATAATTACTTTCAAAAATAATTGCAAATAATGTACATAAGCAGTTAAGAAAAACTGTTCAAATAAGAATCCTCCGCAACGTTATAGTAAAATCTCCATGAATAGTAAGTTAACCTAACGTTGAATATTCGAACAGCTACCAGAGCAAAATCGAATTTCCTATTGACTCACCAGAAAGAAATTTAAATCATGGCTGCAGCAAACTACCTAAGCCTTATTCTATAAGAAATAATCTATAGCATTTCTTTTTTACATGGTCCTTTTGTTCCAACAGTAGCAAAAAGTAAAGCCTTTCAAAAGGGTGGGGGAGAAATGGTAGATGGTAGGTGTCGGTACAGGGTGGCAGCCACGCCTACTCACCTGGTCACGCCTACACACAATCTAGTTAAGTATTAGGTAACTAGCAGCTAGCACTTACATATTACACGAAGCAAAAACTGATTTTGCTTTAAAATATCTAGGCAACATAATAATTAGCAGAGTATATAAACACACAAACGGACGGTATCGTGAAGTATCAGAACAATAGAAGGCCACCTAGAAACCAGAAAAGGCTTAAAAAAACTCGTTGAATTCATAAATCCTACTTTTTAAATCACAAACAACTCGCAATTCCGGTCCAGTCTCGAATGAGTGGTATCAAGCCAATCGGAAAACCCCATAACGCGATGCCAGTTTTAATGTGAAAGTATCAGACCGGGCTTTGCAACAAAGTGTAGTTGGGTTCATACGAGGTGCATATGACGAGTGGAAAATAATCTCTCAGAACAATAGGGTTGAGGAGATATGAGATGAATTATTAATAGAGCTAATGAGGCGCGCTCGGCGAGCGCGATAGTGGGGTGAGCGTTGCGACCTCGCACTCGCTGGTGATAGTGCCCACGCAGCCTGATTGTCGCCAACAATCCGAAACCAACTCTTTTTACACACCACAATCACAGCATAGCATCACGCACTACGCAATAAGGAAGAAAATTCCACAGCAGACATGATATTCAACATCTCGTGTCGGGCACTTTAATTCTTTTATCTAATTGTTTAAATAGCTTTAAGTTAAACACGTGTGCGATACGTTTACTGAATCGTCTTTATGATTAGTAGCCCAATTCAAAACACAAAGCAACGACTTTATTGTACATGTCTCTAAAGAAAGTTAATTGTGTATCTACTTTGACACTTTTTGGTACAACTTTTGTTTTATTTAGCATTCTGACCTCTCTATAAGATTAGCCAGACATTAAAATAATCTTAATTGAATAGTGAATAGAAAAATCTACTGAATTAATGTCACTATTAGAATTGTTTAGTCAGCTACGCGAAGATTTGTCTTAATTTAGTAAGCACTAGAAAAACTAAGGAAGATTGTCCATCTGTAATATCCATCAACATAATATATCTCACCTAAAAATGTAATTCGTCCAATCATTAGATATCTCCTACTATTGTGATTACCTAAACTTTATTTCGAAATCAAAGTTCCGGTGCGCCACTGGGATATACAATTTGTAATAATCATTTTTTTAATGAAATCCCAATTATCTTTGTGTACGTTAGGAGTTTCACAACATTAGTTACTCGCTTTGGATTGAGCTCGACCACCACTCATGACTTCTGATAACAAGGGTCGCCGGCTATTCATTCAAGTTGTAATTAAAATAAATGAATGGCTCGACAAACTTCCATATTGTTATTGTCATCGAGAGAATTCTCATTACGACCTTCTTATGTTTTTTATTGATTGTTATAACTTCTATTGTCTATTAGAGTGAGAGTATTATGTAGTTAAGATAATTTTCCAAGAGGGGAAACCCTAAAAATTGAATTAGGTACATCATCGGCTACTAAAATATGGCACAGATTAGGTAGGTACCTCAAATGTCTACTTCAATTTCAAACCTTTTTGTACCAATCTTTTTACCATTTATTACCGTATTGTGGAATGTAGGTACAGATTAAAATTGCAATAATGATTGAAAACAATCTTGCTGTCATACCGGTACTACTGCGATAAACTGAATTCTTTCTTTGATTAGGTACAAAGATTGCTCGATTACTTGAAGACTATAGAGTTTAATTTACGTAGCGTACGGTGACGTCAAAGCGTAGATAGTGGCTTTCGTATTGATTGCAATACATTTACAATCGATATCTTTGTTCGTCATCCCAGTAAATTCGCAAGAGGAGATGAATGTTGCGAAATTATTTTTGAAAATTATATTATAAAATTAATATCAAATACCTTTATTGAGAGACTAACGGACGCCCTCGGCTTCCCCGCGTGGACAACTATTTTTTTATCCCACGAACATGACACCTACTCGGATAAAAAGTGGCCTATTCCAGGTATAACTACCTATGTACCTATAGGTACTTATTAAACTTTCGCGATTTGTTAACATAATGATTTTTGGTTATGATGAATTTTGGTATAAAGATCGGACTTTGGAGAAGGACTGCTACTTTTTATCCCGGATAAATTCCAATTTCCGCGATAAAGGGTTCCCACGCAGGCGAAGCCGCAGGCGACATCTAAGTATCGTTTACAGTAGCCTAGGAGCCTGGTCTAAACCAAACTTTACAAAAAGATTTAACCAAATTAAGGTTTAGTACACTTATAATGTTGCTGTAGTGTTTTTACGAGAATTAAATGTGTTGGTTTTATCTCTAGTTTCATCAAGATTTAAAAGACAGTCGTCATTTTAACAAGGCCGATTATGTTGGTTCTACATCGATAACTAATTATGCATGTATCAATACTAATTACCCAGAGGGCCAAAGCTCTAAGTTTAATTAGCATCGTGAGAGGCTTTCAGTGAAATCGCTACAGAGCTCTCCCTTTATCTCACAGTTAAAGGTTATCTTTGTTTACTTTGTTTAATTAAAACATCCTTAAGGTGGTGATTCGCGCCCGAGACCGAGACTAGAGACCAAGACCAGAGATCGAGACAGCAGACCGTCTGTTCTCTGTCTCGTGTCACTAAAGCCCGTCACAGACTTAGCTATAATATATATTTATATTTTTATAGCTAGGCATATTACTATATATTTTCTATACTAATTTTCGCGTGACCGCACACTCAGCTATAATATATACGGTATAATAGTATGGTATATTAATATATATTATAGCTAAGTCTGTGACGGGCTTTATGCGCGCCCCTACAAAGCCTGACTCAGCAGGCTCAAACTGTCAAAACAATCGCGTAGGTATCTTTTGTCGGGTTCGGTCTCGTTGAGATGAGAGTGACAGAGCTACTTGCGTGGTCACTGAACTGTCATAATTTGACTCAATTTCGGGCGCGAACCGCCATCTTTATGCTTTTAACCTGCAACACAAATTAAGTGTATGTTCTATGTGATTGTAGATATTCAATATCTACTTACTACTTACATACTACCTACCATGCACTACAAGTACGAAGTGTATTAAGAATAGTTGACTATGAAAACAAAGAAAAAAAACACATCCCCGGTTTCACATATTCCTACTTCTACTATCGTATATGAAATATCCGCATTCGAAGGAATTTTCCCTTTTCTTAACTGATATTCCAGATCGATTGAAGATTAGACGCCAGTAAATAATGATCTTCATCATCATCATCAACCTGTTATCTACTACCTACTGCTGGGGATGTAGCTGTAGGCCCCGTATCAGCCAGCCTCATCCATTTCCATTCAAATAATGATTTTAAACACCGCATAATGTGCTTTTGAAGTTTAGTTGACCTTTTTTGTGGAATATCTGTTAGGACAAGTTTTTTTTCTGTCATATATCTACCACCCATTTCACTTATCCTTGGCGGAAACGCATCTTTAGAAAAGAGTTTCCAAAATAAGTACCTACCTACACAAAATGTGTTTTAAAATAATTTCATATTAATGAAGTTGTGAGCATTTTCCTAGTTCGCTGTATTACGGACAACATTTTGCAAAAAACAAACTCTGATTTATAAGATGTTTTGCTCACAAAGTTTCTAGCGGTTGTATTAGTTATTTAAAAGTCGCTAACGAGGCATTAGAGATTCAGTACTTCAGAACGACTTCCTGTAAATGCAGGTGCAAAGGATATCGCAGTTTTTGCTAAGCTAGATGAAATGCCCACAATGAGCTTAGCAATAAATAATGAATGAGTAGTTACACGGGAAGCGCCCGTCTGAACGGCAATGCTGACTAATGCCATCTTCGCTGAAGCGATGAAACATTGCGTCGTCATAGGGCTAGTCCAGACAAATAAATAACGTGGTTTATTACTCTGCTTGTTCGTCTTCGTCACCCCACTTGTTATGCGACTATAACTTTAACAAATGGCACATTAAATAGTACAATCCCCGAATCTATAAAATAATAATATATTCATAGAATAGTGAGGGCTTAATGTTAGTATCTGATACTGCATCAATCAGAAAATTGATAAAATACATTCGGTGTTATAAACACTAAAAACGGGATATTTAGGTACTTACCGTGATTATGGATTTTGGAGTTTCCCGATATTTCAACATAGCAACTGCCATGGTATATATAAGATGTTCTTAACCATGATAGTTTCAAAAGTTTTAAATTCGGTGTCGATTTCCACCAGCAATGTATCAAAATATATACATTGCTAGATCCTCTAGCTAGACTTCCAATCTGGAAGACGTGAGAGGTACGTATGAAATCGGGCCGTACGTATACCTATATTTTCAGAAAATATATACTTAGGTAAGCTTAGCATGTTCTCTAAACGGGGAAGGAAAACCTCGTGGTAACCCGTGGCTTAGTCAGCTCCAAACGTGTTGACCATGACTTTGCCGTGGATAGGGAGGAGGACTAGGGACGGCTAGATATCACCTAATCAACTCAAAATTATTCGCACATTTTGGTGATAGATTATCTGCAATATAAATGACTAGCAGCGCCCTCGCGGCGTTGCCCCCTTAGTGATGGTAGGTGATGATGATGATGATAAAAAAAGCAGCCTTTAACCTTTTTGAAGAGTTTAGCTATCAAATGCAGAAATATTTTTTCAAATCGGACTGGCAGTTTCTGAGATTAGCGCGTTCAAACAAAAAGACTTTTCCGCTTTATATATTTAGTATAGAAGTATAGATATAGATTTAATACAAGTACAAAATACCAATTTATTCATTCTATCATCGCATGATCAAAATGATAACATTTTTCTTTGATTAAATCTTGCTAATGTGAATCACGCAAGGATAAGTTGTCTAAGTAGACAACCCCTTTTTACAATTTAGCAATTTTTGGAAATTAAATCTAAAAAAGAGTTAATTCCTACGACAACAGTATGAACAGACTTAGTAGTAAGTATATACTATGTAAGTTAAAATTGTATGTACTAGGTTTGAAACTATAAAGAGATTTTTTAAATCGACGTACTATGTGACACACCCCAGACCAAAACTATAAAAGTGAAGCTCATTCTAAAAGGATAATAAATAAGATGTCCCACTTTCAACCAGATGGTGTCTGGTGAATAAGAGGAATGATATCCAACTATGACTGTATCGTCTCAACAATAAATAATCATCCTGAAAAATTAGTCATGCTTACAAAACCGGGAAGCTAGATGTACTACTAAACTCTATCTTAGTTATAATTTATTGTTGACTGATGTACTTATAATTAGAGGTCAAACTAAATTTTATCCATCCCATATAACGAGTACATTTATGTATACTTAAGGAAAATATAAAATGATTTAAATAATGGTAGTGATCTAAATAAACATACCAAGTGCTTGAATGGAAGAATGACACAAAAGATTTTTAAAAAATAAAATAAATAAGCCGATGTTACTAGTAAGATTTTTAAAATACAAAAATATGTCTGCAGTTATTACATTATTTCGTTTGATTTGAGATCAATAATTATTACCTATCGTTTATACAATCCGATATTTCTCATTCAGGGCCATCGTTTGACTCTTTTTATTGGATGCCATATAACCTTAGGTTAATTAAAAGTAATGGGCACATAATGACTATTTGAATTCATTTTACAACGAAATTGTTAAACACATTCCAGGTTAGGGAGTGTCCACATTGCGTTTTTTGCAGCGCGTTTGTATCGATACAAACGCGATTCGAACGCGATGCGAACGCGCAGCCCCCCGCGCAGCCCCTCCCGGTTCGCTTTTGTATGGAAAAATACGCGTTGCGAACGCGCGTTTGTATCGATACAAACGCGCAGCTCAAAAACGCGCTGCAGAAAACGCAATGTGGACACTCCCTTAGACAATGTTTGACTAATTAAATTACAGTTATTCTCGAGATGTGACGTGATTAAATTAATTTATTATTATTTTATTTATGATGATAACTTTCTAAATTTATTCGACGAGTATGATAAGTGGCATTCACATAGCCAAAGCCATGCCTGGAGCCGAGCGAGCGCGTGGCGCACACCGTGGATGAATATCATATTAGAGTTACCACATCATTAACTGGTTTAAATAAGGTGCAGCGGGGCAATTCTGGCAGCGGGGTAATTATGGCACATGGTTATATCTCTCGTTCTATGACTTATACCTCAATGAGACATCTATGTACGCGTAGAGAAATGTTTTGTTCATTTATAAACGATAGGTGGCATTTCTAGCGCAAAAACTGACTGATTGACAGCATCATTTTGACAGTCACCTATTTTTCGGAGGGTGTAAAAATATTAGCTCCTCGAGTTTTTGTAATAATTAAGTGGTTTTCGCGGTTTAATTGAAAATTGAACAAGCTAAGGAGGTGTATTTTAGACTGGAGATTATTTTAATCGTACTAGTTCGTTTCTACTCATTGTTTCTTCTGAGTTAATTCATCCGCTATAATTACCCCACAAAGTGTTGATTTTATGTAATTTTATCGAAATCGGTTGCCATAATTGCCCCACCGATTTTGTATGAAGTTGCCAAAAACCAGTGATGTCCACAGCATTGAAGTAAACGTCGATAAAAATAATACTTAACTAATCGAGCGAGTGAAGATCTCAGGGTTAACAAATGCGATTTTGCTTTGTATAAGTATTTGTTTGTGGCATTGTTTGAGCTTAATTAAACCATAGTCAACACGCATTAAATTTTCGATCGAGCGAGCGAAGCGAACGAAGATCTTAGTGGCAAGTATGGCGATTTTGCTTTGTATGTTTGTATGTTTCACGAATTCTTGTTCTCGCATAATTGTCAAACCGTTCATCCAATCTGCATGAAACTTGGTAGGTCAATAGGTTGTGCTATGGAAATGTATGGTGGAGCATAAGAGCTTAATCGATAGAGGTTGTCAAAATATTGGGTTCCCAAGGGGGTAAAAAAACTAACAAATTTATTGAGTGGGGTGTCATATATGAAAAGTCTTTATTTGTACATTCCAAAATAATTATTATTTTTATTCTAGGATGTATACTTTTTAAAATACGACGAGAATTCATGAAAAATTAGACACAACATTATGTATTGCATGCATGCCAGTATTATTTACCATGACGACCTAGCGTAATAGACATACTTGGCAGTGGGAGCACTTAAAAGTATAGGGGTAGTCAGAAGAAAGTCCAAATGTAAGCCATCTACAGTTCGCGAGATCTCAGTTCGGGGCGAACTACTTCTCCTACAACATCATTTTTGCGCGAGATTTTTGCGTATACTTACTCCGTTTATCGATAGTCAGCGTCCCAACACTACCATGTATGGGCGACTAAAGAGTGATGCCAGAATTACCCCACAAAAATTTTAACAGGTTTTTTATAGAAACTGGACCATCGTAGGAGATTAGAATATTCAAATTCGCGTGTATTGTGTTGTCTAGTTTGTAAAGCTTCTGGATTTAGTATCATAGCATCATTGGTTCGAATAATATTACCACCTGACGGAATTACCCCGCTGAGGGGCTATTCTGGCATTTTCCAGTTTTTAGTTAAAATTGTGTTATTTCACCATTTAAATATGCTTTTTCTTTAACAAAAATACAATAAAGAAAAAGGCAGATAAAGGTTACATAACACCAATTTGTCAGAATTCGCGTAACTCAACAAGGAACGAGAGCATTGAAGTTTTAAATTTTGACTAAATTTTTTCGGCCAGAATTGCCCCGCTGCACCTTACTTGTGTTACCTTAGCAATACCTGTATCTGCTACGAGATACTCCGAACTCATATAAATAAATAGTATTCAAGTAAATTTTCGAACATATACATAACAAGCTTCGTCACTTTGAGAGTAGTAGGTACATATAGCTACATATTTGATGTTAGACTCGAAATCCACGATGAAAATAGGAAAAACAAAATTAATATTACGTTAAATCAATTTCAATCCAGCACAAATAGGAAGCTACGTAAATGCTACAAGAATCACACTTTATTTAACTTGTCCCAACATAACGAGGTTACATCAACTCGAGTAGGTACCCCGCGTACTTACAGTGGATACGTGTATGGCTTTAACTTGTTTCGTTGCTATGCAAGTGACTTTCTAATACATCATACATTATTTTTTATCATTAGCAGACATACTAGATTTATTACAACTTTTTAAGTTACCTTAGAATCGAGATGGTGGTCACCGCAGCACGTAATAAAACTTCACACGCGATTCACTTAGCGCACGGAACGTAAACAGAATCGGGGGAAATGTTCTGAAAGTTGAGGAGGGTCGCGGAAAGTTTGCGTGTTGGTCGGGTCGGGAGTGTGGGCGTCGCGGTGGCACGCAGGCTGGCGGCGGCGAGGCAGCGCGTGCACTGAGTGGAGTGGCGAAGCAGGCCGCTGCGCGCGCCGGCCAAGGCGCCTCTGCCCCGCGCGTGCGCCGGACCTGTTCCACCCGTGCGCCCGTGCCGCGCCAGTGTGCCTCCCGCACCACACGCATACTCACAGTCTCCACACCACACCATGCACTTCCATATGCAACCTCAGCAACCTTCTATACTTAAATTAAAAATATACAGGGTGAATTTTTGAGACGGGGCAGTAAGGGCAGCTACCTTAACCGTTGTAGCTAGAGGAAAACGTTCTTAGGAGACCATCCTTAATTTTTGAAAATATTTCGACCTGCATGCACAGATTTTGAAAAAAATGTACAGTCAGCGAGAAAATGGGCCATTTACACAAAAACTTTTTTTGATGCTAATCGATCCTGTTTCATCTAAGGATAAAAAGGCTCTTTCAGACCAACTGAGGTTAGAGTACTAGAAAAGTCAGAAATCGCTAAAATGTATTTCTGAGACAAGACAGTAAGGGCTACCTTAACCGTTGTAGCTACAGGAAAACGTTTTTAGGAGACTACCCTTAACTTTTGAAGATATTTCAACCTGCATTCACAGATTTTGAAAAAAATGTACAGTCAGCGAGAAAATGGGCAATTTACACAAAAACTTTTTTTGATGCCAGTCGATCCTGTTTCAACTAAGGATTAAAAGGCTCTTTCGGACCAACTGAGGTAAGAGTACTAGAAAAGTCAGAAATTTCTAAAATGTATTTTTGAGACCGAGCAGTAAATGCAGCTACTTTAACCGTTGTAGTTACAGGAAATCTTTCTTAGGAGACTAACCTTACTTTTGAAGATATTTCGACAAAATGATGAAAAATTACGACAAATGACAAATTGATTTCGTACGAAATGTATAATCAAAGTTATTTGCGTTTTCTGACTTTTCTAGTACTCTTGCCTCAGTTGGTCCGATAGAGTCTTTTAATCTTTAGATGAAACAGGATCGATTGGCATCAAAAAAAGTTTTTGTATAAATTTCCCATTTTCTCGCTGATTGTACATTTTTTTCAAAATCTGTGAATGCAGGTTGAAATATCTTCAAAAGTTAAGGGTAGTCTCCTAAAAACGTTTTCCTGTAGCTACAACGGTTAAGGTAGCCCTTACTGTCTTGTCTCAGAAATACATTTTAGCGATTTCTGACTTTTCTAGTACTCTAACCTCAGTTGGTCTGAAAGAGCCTTTTTATCCTTAGATGAAACAGGATTGATTGGCATCAAAAAAAGTTTTTGTGTAAATGGCCCATTTTCTCGCTGACTGTACATTTTTTTCAAAATCTGTGAATGCAGTTCGAAATATTTTCAAAAATTAAGGATGGTCTCGTAAGAACGTTTTCCTCTAGCTACAACAGTCAAGGTAGCTGCCCTTACTGCCCCATCTCAAAAATTCACCCTGTATATTTGACTTGGGCCTCCCGCATCACACCTTGCACTTCCTACGCAACCTCAACAGTCTGCTATTACTTAATTAAAAAAAAATTGTTTTGGAATTGAGCCGATGGCCACATCATTGCAATCAAAGAGTACAGTAACTATACTTACCAAAAAGAATATTCACACCACACTTGCACATAATATTATAGATTATTAAGGTTGCTTATAGAAATAGCAACCCTTATAGGGCCTCCAGACTCTCGGCGAGAACCCCCGAGAACACCCGAGAAGCGTGAGTGTGAGGAGTTTCTCGCCTTCTTGTTCTCGGGCTCGCCTGTTCTCCGATCGGTGTCGGTATTTTTGGCCGAGACAAAGGATTTCTCGGGCGAGAAGAGAGAAGACTCCTACACTCACGTTTTGTCTCATAAATTAATGAGCGGCGGTGTGTAGACATCCATTTGTTTGGTTGTTTCGAGAATTTTCTTTCGAAAAAATGTGGAATAATTAATAGAGTTGAAATTTATCGATTTTTTTCAATCTGAGCCTATTTTATGGGATGCTAAACATCGAAACTACTAAGATAAAAGTTTTTTACATTAAGTATTTTAATTTTTTTTAACATTATTTTTAGTTACAACATTCACAAAGTTACAGTATGCAATGCGACGTCCATACCGGATAAGAAACAGATCACGACTGAGAAAAATTGAGAGTGTGGATAGCTTGTTTGTTCTTCGAGAAGTCTCGGCGAGACTTCTCGCCGAGCCTTCTCTCGAGAGTCTGGAGGGGCTATTATAATCTATAAACTAATAAGAATGTTATTCGTCATTATTCGATCACACCATGCAATTCCATGTGCAACCTCAACATTTTAAACATATGTTATACTTTTCAAATCAGCCTCCCACACTGGCATCTTCATTACAACCTTTTCACACGACGCACTTCCTGAGCATTTCCTTCTTATCACGTTTTTGTTTGTCTGTCTGTCTGTCGTTTTAGGTGAAATCTTGCAACCAAAACTTGGAGCACTTCCCGATTAGTCCGTTTGAAACTTTCGGGTAGCTCACAGCATGATGACAACGCATCTAAAAAAGTAATAAGAAAAAACTTGGTTTAAATAATTTATTTATATCTTAGATTAATTTTTGTACCTTCATTTTTTTATTTTTTATTTATGTAAGTAAGTATAGATTGTTGAGCTTTGTTGAAGTTGCAACTGTCCTATACTTTCATCAATTCCCCAATCTCATATAGAACAAAATATGCAACTCAAACATTATTTTTTCACTTGCAAGAGAAAAAAGATCAATGAGGTTGCAAATTAATTATCTAAGGTTATTTATATATATATAGTATATTTTTATATATATTTATATATATATAGTTATATATATTATTGGATATACCTAGGTTCAATCAGCAACAAAATATGATGATAAAAATATTGAAAGTTTTTAAAACTCAAATTAATTTTAAATAAAAACTTGATAACTCCTTTTTGAAGTCGGTTCTGTTGGAACTGTTGGAAATCAATGTTGTTTTCTGTAATTTTAAGTTCTCGGTATGTCACGCCCACTGCGGCTCATTTTGCGTTGAATACTTTTTATTTATCGATCGAGCGAGCGAAGCGAGCGAAGATCTTAGTGGTAAGTTGGGCGATTTTGCTTTGTATGTTTGTATGTTTGTATGTTTGTATGTTTGTATGTTTCACGAATTGTTGTTCGCGCATAACTGTCGAACCGTTCATCCAATCTGCATGAAACTTGGTAGGTCAATAGGTTGTAGTAAGGAAATTTCCGGTGGAGCATATGAGCTTAATCGATGAAGGGGTTGTGAAGATATTAGGTTCCCAAGGGGTTAATTTTTTTTTAAAGTTACACAAATATATTGAGTGGGGTGTCAAACGAAAGGGCTTATTTTGTACATTCCAAAATGGTTTTTATTTTTAATCTAGGATGTATAGTTTTTGAAATACGACCAAAGAACAAAAACTACGAAACCAGAGCTGCAAGAGCTCCCGTTTCATAGAGTTTCGACGTCTTCGTAGCTCATTGACTGGTCGGTCTTAAAAAGAGAGTGGCATCGTTGCGGTTTGGTTTGCAATGATATTAGATGCTACTTGATTTATTTTCGTGATAAAAAAAAAATTGATAAAGAATGAAAATAATTGGGGTAAAAAAAGTTAAGTAAACAAATATATTGAGTGGGGTGTCAAATGAAAGGTCTTTATTTATACATTCCAAAATAGTTATTATTTTTATTCTAGGACGTATACTTTTAGAAATACGACGAGAATTCATAAATATGAAATAAATGAAAAATTAGACACGACATTATGTATTGCATGCATGCTAGTATTTTTTACCATGAAAAGCTAGCGCAATAGGCATACTCGGCAGTAGTAGCACTTGAAATTATAGGGGTAGTCAGAAGAAAGTCCAAATGTAAGCCATCTACGGTGCGCGAGATCTCAGTTCGGGGCGAACTACTAGTTTATTTATTTATTTAACACTTTCACACATGACAAATTGTGCAAAGAGGACTTAATGCTGAAGCATTATCTACCAATACCAATTAGCAATGGAGTTGATTCCTTATGGGATATCATAAAAACTTTTTAAAGTCTATTCACCCGGAAATGTCTAGTCTAGGACGATCCTCATTATCAAAAGCACGAGCCATACGATAGCTTATCTTAATACTACTGCAATTTCAATACATATGTCGAAATAGAGAAATACTCATATTAGTTAATTATATTCGTTTGTTCAAAAACATCAGATACTTAATAAAATTTTAGGTAAGTATCTATATAATATCTAGTTAATCAATCTTTATGACAGCTAACCGCAAACCTGTGGTGTACGCTCCATATTTATGCCTATACTTGCTAGATCGTAGCTAAATTATGTGAGTAAAATAGGGTAATACTCGTAAGTCACATCAGCACACGAACGAAGCTCTTCCATATAGGCAAAAGTTAAGTCGCCGTGGCTGAAATCGGCCTGGAAGATCTTCATCATCAGAGTACGTATGAGATAGTAACTAAGGTGGCGGAGTTCCTAAACCACCTGAAAGCCTCCGTCATAGCTAAGCCAGGACTGATACCCAATAACAATAGGTGAAAGGCCTTGTAAATTATTTCATTCAAAATTATAGGTAATTTGAAGTTTAAAAAGTGTTTTATCAAAAGCTTGTTTAATATTTTTCTTAATTATACATCTGTATTTTGCATAACGCTTTATATACTGCTACTACTTACTTGTCACTGTGATAGCTAGATAACAATAAATTTTGATTTTTCCTACATTATTTGTGATTTGGGTAAGCAGCTAGAAAATGCCTTTGGCATTATGCTCGCCAATTGTGCATTCATTTTGTAATTTTATGATGTAAAATGTTTATTTATTTTAATATTTTTTTTATTTTATTTTATTACTTATTAAGTAAGTACCTACCTATTTTATTTTTTTATTTTATTTATAAAATAAAAAAGATGCTAAAATAAAAACCTGAAAGGCAATATTTTATTCAATAAAATAAGCATAAAAATTATTGAAAAGCTTGTAATTTTTGTTTATTGCTTTATTATAGGTACTATGGACTTCTCTTATACAGCTGACTTCAAAGACTTCGATAGCCTCTCGGAAGGATATCACTGCTTTCATCACTGTTATCTTTATCTGTTACTGACTTACCAACCGTTTTGAATACAGTTTCTACTTAGATTCAGAAGAAATAAACGTATTCAATCTATTCTTTTTAAGGGTCAATCTTCAGAATTAGCGCACCTGGTTGATCGCTATGGCGCCCCTTAAATATCGATATTATTGCTTTTCTGTCCCTTCAGGGGCCAATATGAAAATAAGCTTATTTAGACAACTCCTTCTCGAAATAAAAATACAGAAAAGCAATAATATCGATATTTAAAAAGCACCATAGCGATCAACCAAACACGCTGATTCTAAAGATTGACCCTTAAGACACATAACTTCGCATTATCTTGATCATCTGTAAAGAACGAAATCACCATGAGCTCTTTACCTCAGTAAATAAGCACATACCAAGCAGTCTAGACAATGGCATGATGCAATTGGTAGAGCTATTCCAATGACCATTATCACCCAGGGGGCTAATACACTTTATTGCTTCAATTTAGTACCCAACTTCATTATTGTCTTACTCATTGATTGCACAACAATTGTAATGAATAGACTTAGCAGTTGTTTCACTTGTACCAAAGAATATTTTTTTTTTAATATTTAGCCAATCAATGAGTATCATTCTATCAATAATGGGTTCATAATTTGGGTTTAAATTAAGTAGTTAAATTTTTTATGTGGTTGTGTTATGCCTCTGACAACAATGTATATTATTGACCGTCTTTCATAATAAATCCATTTTAATGTATTTTATTACGTAGTATTATTATCTATTCTATGACTTAATGCTGTACTGTTCTCTTTTTTTTATTTAAAATTAAATAAATATTAAAATAAAAAATATTAAAAAAATATTAAAATTAAATTAATAAGTATACGTAATGGTGCATACTTAGATAGTTGGAAGCACTTATTTACTTTATTACAAACTATCTACTTATTTTTCACTTCGTATAATACGATTTCGTTTCAAAATAATGAAGGTAGTTACTTAAATTTCTATCAATGAAAGAGTTTTTATAGACTTGTGTACATAAGAACGAACATAGAAGTTCTTTGTACATTTTCAGATTAGTGGCGTAAAAGATATGGGAGTCGAGCACTCAGACGCAAATATTTGGTATCTTTTAATGTCTACGGATATTTACTTGTCCGTACAAGTTTCTGGCCACGTAATTTCAAAGATATGAAACTAGGTAGTAGGTACCTATCTATATCTTTAGTATAATCTGCACCTCAATTGATCTGGGTCATACACATTATGAGACTTCGAATTTTCGGCAATGATTTCTTATTAAATATGACTATGAATAGGTAGGTACCTACTTATCTGTAGGTATACTTACTTATTCAGATCATGAATTTTATTATGATTAATTCGCGCTCACTATTCTGCATTTTAGTTGGTTGTTTTTATGAGGCAGTAGTATCAGAGTGCCTACTAATTGACGATTTTTCAGAAAGAAAAACCTCTTTTTAAAAAATAATTTAAATTGATTAAGTTTTTAAAATAGTTTCTGTATTCAGCCAAGAATATTACTTACCTACAATTAATATTATCTACTAAAAATAGTTTTTGTTTTATTCTCCTTAAACTAATCCTGTGGTTGACTGTTCTCTTTACTGTATCAGATTTGAAATATATTTACTATAGAAGATAATCTAGTTCCGATACTAAGTACCTATCGATTTCCGGAACCACAACAAGTATGTAAGTATATACCAACACGATTAAACACTGATAGTGACGTAGATATGAAACTTACTCATAAGTCATCATAACACTTCAAGGCTGACTCAAGATTTTTTTTAGATCATGAACCATAGTTATATAGGTAACAATATAATTTCTTGATTCATACCAGGTTTGATTCATTTGTAGGAATAACTGGAGTTTTATACACTTCTTTGCTTCAAAAGAATCATCATTCCTGTGATCCTATCCCAAAACAGATTCTCTTTTTGTATTTTTCTATGACTAACTCTAAATTCATTGTGCTACGATTTCGTAGCAATGTGCGTAGCAATTTTGATCAAATTAAAAACTTAAATCTTATCCTTATAAACTGATTCCCTTAGTTAGACAGATACGAAAAATTGTTGGTTAAACATTTGTATTGCACCATTTTAGCTGAATCGTAGGTAGTCGTAACAACTTTGATATGTTTTGCGTCCCTTTGTTTTGATACCAAAACTGATAACAACTTTCTATCCACATCTACAACGTTATAGGTACCTATCCTATTAACCGGTTAGATAGTTAACGACCATAGAATAAATTGGCGCCTGTGAATTAGTTGTACTTAATAATAATGTAGGTTTGTACAACGTAGCCATTAGAACGTTTTTCATAACACTTGTCAGTAGTCTAATAGGCAATTTCAATTTCCAAATCTGACCTAATATCGGTAAACTTATCGCATTTTGCAGTTTACTTCGTCATTATTGGATATTAGATAAATTGTGGCACACTTTAGTTCTAAAGCTATGCGCACACGCACACCACACCGGCGCCGGCAAAGGTTGCGGTTTCACAACACACACTTGACGCCTGAGACACAGATCATTATCTGACATTATCGATCGGTGTGATTTACTAACTAAAGTGATAATGGCGCTAGTTATAAGCTGAATGGCAGACACCGATGGATTAAGCTCAACCTGCAAATTACCTTTGTTCACAACGCAGATTGATCAGCCGATTACGCAGATGCAATATTCATAAACCTAACAATGATTCAACAAATTAATCTAACAATATTTATATCTTTAACAACCAATTACATTAGAAAATAAGTAAGCAAACTGTAATCAACTGACAACGTATATAAATAACAACGCAAATATAATAGTTAATAATGGTTTGTGCATTGAAATGTAGCCTATAGGTATCTCTTGTAGGTAAACGAGCACAATTATCCAGCAAATAGTTGTTTATTCGCAGTATTTCAACGAGCTATGTAATTTCCCGTGTTTCTATCTAACGTGATCGGCGCGACAGGCGCCATAGCAGGCGGCTTCTTGTAAAGAACGTTTATGCTAATGCATCAGTCGGTAACAACGTTGGTCGCACTGCACACTATATTTTGTAGCACAACAGGTTATAAATTATTTAATAAATTGTAATTGCTCTTATCGCATTAATCAATCTCTAGACTTTGTACACGTGTAAAAGCTGCGCGGACGCACTTTTTCAACGCTCTTTCTGATTCACCTGCTGACTAACTCTCTTCACGCATCTTAATTTTATCCACTGACGCCAAGACATCCGTTTAGCTGAGGCTGACGTCCATTTGGATTAGAAATATAGATTTTTATAATCACCAAGTTCTTTAGACGGCATACATTTTAATGGCATTTGCCTACTTGGCTAGATTGTAATTTTTAAATGTGTAAATTAAATTAACTATTTAATTGAACTCTAAAAGAATTGAATGCATTAAAAACCCCCACCCGACATACTCTTTATCAACTAGAAAAAGGATAGCTCCCCTACATGTGAAGTGGGGATAAACTTTTGTTTTTTTTCGTCGTCTACCCCTATTTTGTGGGGTGGATGGGTCTTGTAAAATGACTTTAATTTAAAGTGCAAATTTTATGATCTAGTAGGGCGTGGCCCGACACGCACTTGGCCGGATTTATTTATTATTAAATCGGTTCATCCGTCCGGGAGCTATGATGCCACAGACAGACACACAGATACACAGAGCCACAGATACACACACAATACAAACTTAAAAAACCCTCTTTTTTATCAGGGGCTAAAAATTAAGAAAAAAATACTGTCATAATATTTAACATTCATGAATTTTCAAAGACCACCACTCCATTAGAATAGATGAGTTTCAGTTGCTACCTTTATCTTGAATCCATTTATGTTTTGCAATGACCAGTCTTGAGACAAAAATGCACTGAGAATGTCCTCTGTTTCTACTATAATATCTGGTACTATCGCTTTTGTCACAGTTTCCAATATACATCTACCTGTGAGCCGTCAGTCTTGGGTGGCAGGCAATCCTGCTGATTTGCTTTTTTGGCTGTAAAGCATCGTTTGAGAATCATGCATCTAGTAGTTATCTTTAAATACTAATTTAACGTTAAATAACAATAAAAAAAAGACAAAATTGTCTTTCGTATGATCAGTCTAACTATTATAGTCTAAGTCTAAGTACTAGGTAATATATTTTTTTTGAAGGTTACAGTGCACTAGCTCGATGATAGCTCGATGTTTAGAGTGAATCTAGTTTATAAAAGATAAAATTGTAATAAAACTACGGAAAATATTGAATTTGACTAGAAACGCAATATCCAAATAAGTATAGCGAGCCAATGAGGAGACAGTACTCATCTAAAGAAAAAAAAACTTAGGCCTTTACATCTTTATTAGATGATTTATACAGTGTCAGGAGGCAATCTTTGCCTACACTCATCGGGACACTGTAGTGCCTGGAACATTGTTGAGATGGAGTAGGCTTGCCCAGCACCTACACCATCCTCTCAGCTTAACCGGCCATATCCACAGGAAAGACATGGTCAATACGTGTGGGGCTGACTAAGCCGCGGGTTTCCTCACGATGTTTTCCTTCACCGTTTAGTGGTCGTGTTAATGCGCATATACATTTTTCGAAACGAAAAATCCATTGATGTACGGCCAGGATTCGAACCCACGACCTTCGGATCGAAAGTCTAGGTACTACACCCCTCGGCCAACACGGCTCTAAAGAAAACTGCCCCAGAAAACCTAATTCAGACTAATTCGGATTTCTTTAGCATTTCTGAAAACTTTTTAACTATGAGTAATATCTTCTTTGTTGTTTGTGCTTCCAACGAGACAAAATAACAGTTTTAATTTAACCTTACATAATGATGGTAATTGGATCCCTGCATAAATTCTTATAAACATATCGAAGAACCCAATAAGACAGAACCTAAGACATCATTTAATAACCTAACAAATGTGTGGCATTCATTCAGTATCAAAGCATTCAGTTTATCGTAATGGAACATCTTCGTGCCGAAGTGATGACTCCTCAGACATACATCATAGGTATGATAACGATTTTGTAAGTAGCTACCTAACAAAATGATTTAATAATATTACAGTAAAACATTCATTCAATAATAATTATATTGGTATTCGGTAATACATAAACGTGGTCGCAGTGGCCACAGATTTTCCAAGGCAGGCGACATGTCGGGTCTTTCTAAAATGTATCATTAGCAACACCATCTCTTCAACTTCAGAGCATAATAAGCCTTCCCTAAATTATATTAAACTGTATAATGCTGATTACCTTCACTTTGGATTATAAAATCAAATATTCAGTCTGCAAAAGTTTTATAACAAAAAGGATATCAAAAAAGTCACAGGCAAATCGAGACTGCACACAGCAAAAAGGGTGATTAGGTATGCAGAAAGCTACGGGTCTTCTAAAGCGATATAAAATGAGGCACCTGGACGGCAAAAATATTTCATCGTCATCCAAGCCAGGTGCGATAGATCCTGGTGATAAAGAAGTATGTGTCTAGCTCCTCAAATTGTGGCTTAGCCGACGTGCGCCTCACATACAAATGGCTGATAACAAGGCGGCAACATGTTATCCGTGATGGACGAAATTACATCACCCATTGACTGGACGTGACTCTCGGGGAAGTCAAAGACATCGTTTGAAGGATAAAGTGCAATGTCAAGAACAACTATGTGACTTAAGTACGTAAGTTCTAGACTTGTGATGAGAAATCAAGGCATTTAGGTATATAATGAAAACTTGTATTCTGCTTCACAAAACGGTCGAAATATTTTCTCAAGGTTTTCTCAAGCTCGCGAGGCAAACGCGCCTCCACACTTTATTAAAAAAATTGTTTCATCTTTTGTTTCGTTCGCGTAAAATGTGTTGCTATAATCTACATATAGTCGGGCGTAAGTTCGGCAGCAACGTACTCTACGTTGCCGCCGAACTTACGCCCGACCGAAGTTCGGTCGAACGCCATAACATGATGTAATTCCGGCAAATCTGTTGCTAGTAGGTAATTGAAATAGCATTGCAGGCGTTATCAGTTATCACCGAAGTTCGGTGGCGTATTTTCCGCATAGTGTGCTTAGACACTTACATTATGGAAAATCACAAAGATTCCTAACGCTTAATTTGTAGGAAAATAACATGCAAAACAATACCAAATAATGAGGTTATCGTCGTCACTAGATCTAATGTAACTAGGGTTGCCAGATGGTCGGGATTCGTGTGGATTGTCCCGACTTGATGTCCAGAGTCCTGACAAAGTACAAAATGTCCCGAAAAATACTTTTAGTAAAGCTAAAGGTAATAATTATGCATACCTACATGCATTAGGTATTTACTTGATGCATGTATGTATAATGCCTTATTATGTACCAAAAATTCAAGTTTTTATTCCATAATTTAGTTAAAACCTAACAATCTGATTTGAAATATCTATTGTCCCGGGAATAATCCCAGAATCCTTTTTTTTTAATATTGTCCAGATATTTCAGTCTTCCCATCTGGCAGCCCTTAATGTAACCTACAGATCGTGTTGGTACTTGTTCCAGTTATTCATTGAATCTGCATTATATTTAGAGCTCATGATAATAAAGGGGAAACTGTTTGAAGGCGAATATCTAAAAAAACATGTGTCTAATATTCAAATGAAATTGAGACAAGAGCCAAGAGCCTATGCATAGCATCACATCACCCAATACTTGCTAATGTGATAATGAAGTCGTGAGTTTTTGTCGATTTTTATAATTTTTTAAATGTTTTTTCGAAAAATAAAAATTATTGTACCTATCTTTAAAATTTTTTGGTCATGACTGTTTGTTGATTTTTGACTGATTGTTGACTGACTGACAATTGTTTAGATGCAGAATCTACTAGAATTCAAGCGACCTAATTATTTCACCGGATAATAATTTAGAGTTTTTCAACCTCTATTCATAGCCACGTGAAACGTAATTTTTTTAGCAACTCAATTTGGATTAAACACATTTGGCGACACCATGTCTTCGACACCTTAATTCATACAACTTAGCGTGCTAATAGATTAATGAGTCGGTTGTCACATTTATCTGTTTTTATTTAATGTAAGGAAGAGTTACGATTAAAGTACCTTGAGCCTTGAGAAAGATCATCAAACTCATTTGTACCCAGTAAGTTATTCTCGAATGGTTAAAAAAAATATACGGTGACATGTCTGATTTTTTTTGAATTTTTGGTCCTATTTTAGGTAGAGTTCGTTGATAGGACAATGATAAAAACCGACTTAGCTATTCATGGTAATTATAACTCAGTAGGCAGTCATTTTTTTGAATTTCATTAGTTTAGATAGAACTTATGTGAGTACTTACCTAATATTATTTAATATTTAATATCTCTGTTAACAGAATCTTTTTTCTCAATCTGTTTCGTCCCACTGCTGGGCAAAGGTCTCCTCCAAACTCTTCCAACCGTCTCTACCCTTCTTAAATATAAGCTATTCCAAAGAATAAGCTTAATAAGCTAACCATTCAAACTTTCCTCAAAACACATTTCTGTTTTATTGTGTTTACTTAGAGTAAAGTTTAAAAAGTCTATGAACATATTGAGCATGTTTGCGGTCAGTTCAACTCAGGCTTAAGATTTCGCAAGATATTCTGTCAGTACTTCACGGCAAGTTAACCAGTAGTTATTTAATGACTCTTGTCATCAAGGACTAAGCCTCAATTTGAATTCGTAAATGAGTTATACTTGGGACTGTCATATTTAATTCAAAGCTTCCTAAAAACTTCACATAAAATGTGGCGCTAGTGATGGTCTCCGAAGCCCTTTATATTATTATAGAAACAGAAAATAGATAAGCAGATTTCTACAATTATAAAAAAAGCATGGCCCTTTTTATGGTTTATGTGAATGAGACTCTTTACTCCCAACAAACATCCTGCCAAATAATTGCAATAATAATGTACTCGTAAAATGGGAAAAATATGGAAAACAACGCGAAATATATATAAGTAAAATGTTATGGTAATGTTTACGGAAACTATGCTAAATGATCTGGTAATTATCACATCCGCCCGTTGAGTTGATATCTAATATTAGCTACCATAAATTATCTTTTGTAATTATTAAATCAGACTTAACTACCCAATGCTTTGATACCTGGTCAATAGACAGCTATTTTTGTGGGGTCGAGTTGTTAATCTGTGATCAGTTTTAATGGTTTACTTATTTCATTAAATTTTCAACATACTTAGTTTTTGATTAAGCGTTACTGCATGGTGATTGCCAAAGCTATTTTAGATGCCAAACCCTTTGTCGGTGAAAACTGAATGTTATTATGCGCGAAAGCGTCATCAACCAACAATTTTTTTAATCTTTTAAGTTTAATTGAAAAATTAAAAAGCATGCTTATTAAAAATACTGTAAAGTAATAAAAAAACGCTTTATAAAAACCAAAGCTTAGACTCATAGGTTGTTATATTTATAATTATTATATGTCGTCGTATATTACTCTGTGTATGGGTTATTATGAAAAGGCGGTCACGCTCGAGTGTACGTGTCAGGCCGAGACACTCGCCATCACATCGCAAACACCCTAATTGCATCAATTACACGCATTATCACCACTATTAGCTAATTAAATCCGACTGCAATAGAATAACCGATACGTTCTCGGTAAAAATTAAAAACAATTTTATAATTCGCGATGATTAATTCTGTACACAGCGTCAGATTAAAAGCAATTGTACATAGGAGCCTTGGTTTTCTAGGCAGGCGGGGCGCGCGGATGACCGGTTGACGCTCGTCCGGTAAAAAACGGCCGTCAGTTTAATGAGAATTAAATTTAAAAAAAAATTGATCACAGCTGTAATTTTTTACAGTCACTGAACCTATCCCCAAGGCTCGGTAGACATTCTCTCAGAACTTTAGGCATAAGATCATCCTGAAGACGCCAAACGGAGTTTACGGAGTATGTCCAAATACATATTTGGTAAAACTCGTACATTTTGCAGGAGTCAGCATCCCATACGTGACAGGCTGCAAGCCCATAGCCGCTATTAGAAAGCTAACTGGTTTGCTCTCGTATTTTCCTTTACTGTTTAGAGCTTGTATTAAGGTGAATATAAATTTTTCG
The DNA here is from genome assembly GCA_958496255.1 of Camptogramma bilineatum. NCBI lineage: Eukaryota > Metazoa > Arthropoda > Insecta > Lepidoptera > Geometridae > Camptogramma > Camptogramma bilineatum. The sequence goes on from OY292456.1 coordinate 10,837,901, forward strand.
CAACGAAAAATCAATTGATGCATGGCCACTCCACTCGGCCAACACGGCTTTTTTACCCGACTACGGCGAAGCAAAAAGGAGGGTTATGATAGTTTAGTGAGACCACGATCACCGTCTGACTTCACTCTGACAGCCGGCCGTTCGTTGACGGCCGTTTAATAAACCAAGCCATTATAAAGTTCATTTTGAAAGCTTTTGTTTCATTGTGTGAGCGCGTGGGCGCCCCTTGGTTTCATTCATCTAATGTGGTGTGTATTTTCATAATGACGAAGCCTCCGGCGCGGCGTCGCAAAGGCGGGACTTTATCACTCGTAGACTATGTGACGAGCCTACCTATTTGGGACTAGGATGAGTGTTGGCTTGTTATCTATTGAACACGTTATAAATACCTATAATGGATGCGCAGAGAACCGGCTATGTATACCTAGAAGAACATAATTTTTATAAATTGATTTTTTGTCACACATGTATAATATAATAGGGCTGTCAAGTAATTAAATAGGTATAGGTGTTTCAATGGTAATCACCACATTATTATTATTATATCTATATTAAAATACAAATAAAAGTAGAGGCTGTTTTGTCAAAGTAAGAAGTAAAAATACTTTTAACTAGAAAAGTTAATATTATTACTTACATCCATTAAGTATTATTGCACTTAGTGGTCTTTTTTTTAGTAAGTAGGTAGCCGCGAGATGATTCAAATGAGCCTAAACACGGGTATTTTATTGTTATTCGCTGAGGATTTCCGTTGAACAGTTCCTGGCTCCATCATCAGGTTAATGTAATATTGCACTCTCACTATCAATAAGTGTGCTTTTCAGCTGAATCGGTTGAGGATAACTACTTTCACATTCAGTTGCAAGATTTGACCCGAACAAACATACACACATTGCAAGTTAAATAAAAGCTTGAAAAAAGTTATATAACGCAGTAAAATCATGTGCAAAATATTTTAAAGTATGATCTGGCAACCCTAACAGAGCTGGCACGCTGCAAACTGCAGGCTGTGGAATTGTCGGGATGGGCCTTTGTGTTTCTCAGTCATTTTTTCACACAAACCCCTATTGCATACTGATGAACTTCTTGCTGATCAGGTATTTTCTTTATGTTCTCACTGGGTTCCTGTAATCATATAATGAGAGTCTATTATATTTGTCATTTGAGTGCGACAAATAATGACAAGTACCTGTTTGTATGGCGCATCAATACGGTAATTATTATCCTCCAGTCAAATAGTTAGGTATTATACATACCTTAGTTATTATATATATATCCACAAGATATTGAAAATAATGACAAGCTTTAACTTGCAAAGCTTTTAATCTGTTTTGACTTGTGTGTGTGGTACCCCGATAAAAAAAAATGTCTAAGTAGTACCTAAGTATAGATGTTGTTCTGCTCTGATAAGTATATTTTTTATGATAGGTACCTATACATACATTGGCAACACATATATAGTGCAGTGAATGAACAAAAATATAGAGAAGTCTTTTCGCAACGTAACATTTGTAAAGACTTCTCTGCCTACTGCAATGATTTATCTAAGTTCAAGCTTTAAATGAATAATAAATATTCAACATAAGAATGCGTTTCTTATGTTCATGGTACTTCGTAGGTCGATAATTCATTCACAAGAAAAAAGCTCTCTGGAGTTTTGCCATCTCGCTGTCACGGTCCAAAAGCCTCTTTTTATGGCAATATTTATGGCTAAAATATGGGTCAAGCAAACGAACTACAATGAAATCCTAAAGGTACGGATACACCAACGGGCGGGAACTTTACTACAGTTTTCCATCGGAAGGCTGTCCCGCACTGGAACATTTATCTCACAACATGATTTCGGCACAAGTTTAAAACAAACTAACGTCCAATTTCAATATTCTATTCTATCTGTGATTTTTCTTGTGGTAAGATATTTGGCATTACAACGTCAATTATCATAATAAAGAAAACCACAGATAGATTTTATTGAAACTGGCCGAGCACGCCCTCGCGGCATTGCCCCCGTACTGGTGATGATGATGATGATGATGAAAAGTAGCCCATAACTTTGCTCAAGAGTATAGCTATCAAATGCAGAAAGAATTTTTCAAATCGGACTGGTACCTAGTCCCTGAGATTAGCGCGTTAGATAGAGCGAAGTGGAAAAAGATGACGAGATCTACCATCAGATGGGAATAATGACAATTTGAGACCGATTTTAGTCGCTATCAAAGATAGACGGTTTTAAGTAGGTACTTATTATTTTAATGTCTTCATTTCCCCAAAGGTATTACCTATTCACAGCCCTGCTGAGGTCTATCGAGTTTTTTTTTTAATACAAATCTATCAAGGTCCCACAAAAAGCCTGTAAATGTAACCGTCGGTGTAATAGCACCTTAAGTCCATTATTATTTTCTCGCGAGCTGAAGCCGTATTTCAAACTTTATGGGGGATGCAACTGTAAATTATTGTGAACTCAAATACTCGTAAGAAAATGTGCGAATCTGTAGAATCTAGACTTTTACTATGCTAATATTATTATCAGTCCTTTATACTCGTAAAGCCATGTTGGTCGTGTTGGATAGTACCTCGACTTTCGATCAGAAGGTCGTGGGTTTGAACCGGGCGTGCATCAATGGGTTTTTCGTTTTGAAAATGATGATGTGCGCATTAACGAGCTCTAAACGGTGAAGGAAAACATTTTGAGGAAACCCGCGCCACGTCCCAAGCACGTTTTGACAATTGTTTTTCCTGTGAATATGGGAAATCAACTCCATCTCAATAATGTTCCGGGCACATTGTCCCGTTAATTGTAGGCAAATATTGCTTATTGATACTGTATCAATCATATAGTAAAAAATGTAAAGGCCTAATTATTTATACACTCGGATTTGATGTTTTTATATGTGAATCTTAATTTCCCATGTTTCTAAGCTGACCGTGAGCCTTATTGGCCGAGGGGTATAGTACCTCGACTTTCGATCCGAAGGTCGTGGGTTCGAATCCTGGCCGTGCATCAATGGATTTTTCGTTCCGAAAAATTTATATGCGCATTAACACGAGCTCTAAACGGTGAAGGAAAACATCGTGAGGAAACCCGCGGCTTAGTCAACCCCACACGTATTGACCATGTCTTTCCTGTGGATATGGCCGGTTAAGCTGTGAGGATGGTGTAGGTGCTGGGCAAGCTTACTCCATCTCAACAATGTCCCAGGCACTACAGTGTCCCGTTAAGTGTATGCAAAGATTGCCTCCTGACACTGTATAAATCACCTAGTAAAGATGTAAAGGCCTAAGTTTGCTGACCACGGGTAGGTACATATGAAAAGTCCGATAACCGAAATGCCGATCCTTGAAATACCGATGCTTACAATAGCGAAATTCGATATGTAGAACGGTTGAAATGTAGAAAGCTTAAAAGATAGAAGTTTGTAAGGTCGAAAGCTAAAAGTCAGAATGCTCGAAATGCCGAATGTTTGAATTACCGAACGTTTACAAAGCAGAATGCTCAATAAGTATAATTTCCAAATGCCGAATGACTAAAGCATCGAAAATGATCGAAATAAGTACTTACATAAATTATTGTATTTTTTAGTACTTACTTTAAAAAAAAAGGAGGAGGTTCTCAATTCGTCGGAATCTTTTTCTTTGTGTTTTTGTGTATGTTCACCGGTTACTCGAAGACGCCTCGACCGATTTCAAAGATTATTTTTTTGTTTGAAAGGGTACACTTTTCCAATGTTCCTTTTGATCATCAAGTCAGGATCTTATGATGGGATCTTGGAGAAATTGAGGTAACTGTTCATATTTTAAAGGCATACGCGATTCGGGTACTTATTTTTTAAAAACTTGATAGGATATCAGTGACAATGCAATATGATGGTAACATTAAGCTGATCTGATGATGGAGTCAGAAGCTGTTCAACAGAACTCCTCAGTAAATGTTTTTTTTTTGATTTAGAGATTTTCTCAAAAAATATTTCAATTGACCCTAGCCTCCCCTAGGTATCAATGTAAATGTGCAATTTTTTAGAGTAGGTTTTAATTGCACTTATTCTATCATCTCATTAGTAATGTTTAGTAATTGTGCAATTTATAGTTTAGGTAGGTAGGTAATTATTGTGTTAAGTTGATTGGTAGGTACTTTACATTATTTTTATTTTATTTTATTTATATTGTTTTTTTTGGTTTGCTGAATAATATATTAAGTTTTTAACTAATTATAACGAATTAGGTACCTGTAAGGCCTGTAATGTTATATTGGTATTACAATAATGAATTGAATTGAATTATTATTTAATTTTGTTTGGAAACGCCTACTTTTTTACGTGAGCAAGCGTCATGCCTGCTACTAACTGTCTACCAAGGAAATTGTAGGTGTGTTTTTCAAATCAAATCAAATTAAAGAACTTTATTTCTTAACATAACTTACAAGTTACTAGGTAGGTATAATACCTACATTGTTGTTATTATACTAAACTAAAGTGGCCCACCCCGGCTTCGCTCGGGTAGACTTATAAATAAAATGAGACCAAATCTTTTCTCCGGAAGGAAAGCATAGCATTGCGTTTCATTATTTACCTACTTTACGATTTTATGAGTGAATCGAACCACTGAGTCTATTGCACACCCCCTAGGGGTAGCTTTGTAAAATAAAATAGTGTTTCATTATTTAAGTAAGTACTTCAAAGTTTATTTATGCCAAGTTTTGTGTGAATCAAACCAGGAAATATTTTTTCCATACAAAGTTCAGGACTCTATTGCACATCCCCTAGGGGTAGTTTTGTAAAAATAAAATATATCTGTCATCATTATACATTTTAAAGTTTATTTAAAGCGAGTTTTGTGTGAATGCAACAAAATAAAAAAAAATTATGCAAACTTTAAAGCTCTCTAATGATAATAAATAGATAGGTGGGTACCTATTTTTTTCTAAGTTAAATTGTACTGAGATTTGAGCGAATCGAACCAAGGAATGAAATTTTAGACAAACGGTTTACCACCCTTTTTCACCCCTTAGGAGTTGATTTATGTAAAATAGTATAGCTTATGTATTATTCCGGAACCTAAGCTTTCTACATGCCGAATTTCAGCAAAATCGGTTCAGTAGTTACGGCGATACGTTCGGACAAACATACATAAGTACTGACTTATTTAGTATTCAAAACTAGCTTCCGCCCGCGGCGTTGTCCGCGAGGTACCTACATAACATAATAGCTATGTTCAACCTGAAAGTTCATTCTAAATACAGGTGAAAGAATTTTTTAAATCAGATGAGTCGTTTTTGAGATAACCTCCTACATACAAACACACTTTACCTCTTAATAATATTAGTATAGACAAAAAAAATATTTACATCATCATAATTATTTCGAGCATTACTGGTTTCAAGCTTTTATATTTCAAGCATTCTAAATTTTGAGCTTCGGCATTTTAAGCTTCGTTGTTTTAAGCTTCGGTATTTTGGCTTTCGGCATTTCGAGCATTCTGACTTTTAAGCATTCTACATTCAATACTTCTACATTTTAAGCATTATACTTTACGAGCATTCGCTATTTCAAGCATCGGCATTTCAAGGATCGGCATTTCGGTTTTCGGACTTTTCATATGTACCCCTGACCACAGACAAAGAACATCATAAGATGAAAAAGTAGGGCTAAATATAGTAGATTGTTGCACGAGGGTTGAAAGTAACCTATTGCGGCACGAGATGGTTTGGCGCCTGAGCGTAGCGAGGGCGCTAATAGTTCGAGTGCCGTAATAGGTATTTCACCCGAGGTAAACACTCTGCTTTTCATTTCGAATATTAGGAAAGTAAATAAAAACCTGATGAGCTCATTTTATAAAAATCTCTGCTCTCGATCGACAAAACAGATAAAAATCGAATTGGTGATTTTAAAAAAAATACTGGCTGGTAGCTTGCCACTGAAAAAAAAAAACAAAAAAGGCGCCCACCTTTTTTTTTCAGCCAGTATTTTTTGTCATTGAAGATGGTAAATATTTCAAGCTCAAAATCTTGTTTAAACAATAATAATAATTTAGTGAAAAGTAATTATTAATAACAATACTCATGTAATAAATTGTTGAAAATATTTTTTACAGTAATTCTTAATAAAAAGGTAAAATAGAAATGTCAAATATTACTTTTGCTGTGTAAAAAGTTTCAACATAACTCAATAGAAATGTCAAAATAGAATGATTTTTTTTTTTTATTTGACAGCAGGGAAAATTGCTTCCCAGGGCGGAAAAGTACTACTTTCATCCCTCTGTTCAGGTAACTTCAAGCGTAGGTACTTTCCGTGTATGAGAAATGAAAAATATGTTAAAGATGAAATTTTAAAAAGTACCTAGGGCTAAATAAGTAATATGTTGTAGCGAGCATAGTCCGGTTCGGATGATATTTATCAGTCACTCTACGAGTCTTGACCCCGTGCTCAAGTGAATTGGGAATGCCCTAGTAATAAAGTCCACTAAATTAGACCCAAATAACTTTGCTTGATAATATTGTCGTAAAAATGTTAGCCGACATTCTTTACATAAAAAATAGCTGTGGCAATGTTGAAAACACTACCACATTAAAATGATACAACTTAGTAGAGTAAGTTTGTTTGAACTCTCTAGTAAAAATAAATTACTTATCAGAAACATCTTATTACCTTTGTTATTGATTAAACGTCAAAGTAGTTATTTGGCAGTTTAAAATAAATAGAATTAATAGCCTATGCTTCGGACCGATCGATGACACTAAATACACAGGCAAAAAAACATTGTAATGCAATTCTTTTATGAAGATTGAAAATACGTAGACGTAGGTATATTTTATGAAAGGCAGGAAAGAAGTACTTAGATGTTATTGTGCGAATGAAATGCAGGAAAGAAGTAGGTGCTATTGTGCGAAGATCTATTCTATATTCGCATAGAATAGATAACTAGTAGTTCGCCCCGAACTGAGATCTCGCGCACCGTTGTATTGATAGCCTAGATTTGGACTTGTTTCTGACTACCCCTATACCTACGTTAAGTGCTCCTTCTAGTGTTTACCACAGAATGATATCTAATGCGCTACCTCAGTATGGTAAAGATTATAGGCATGCATGCAATACATTAAGTCGTGTCGTGTTTATATTCAATAGGTAGTTGACCCCGCGAACTTCGTACCGCGCCTCAGGGAAGGCCTCTTAGTTCGAGAAATTATTAAAATAGCAGTTCAATACGAAATGTATGAGAAAATCAATTCCCTCCCCCTCCCCTCCCCTCCCCTCCCCCTCCCCTACCCCTCCCCCTCCCCTCCCCTCCCCTACCCCTCCCTTCCCCTTCCCCCTCCCCCTCCTCTCCCCTCCCCCTCTCCTCCTCCTCCCCTCCCCTCCCCCTACCCTCCTCCTCCCTCTATAATTTTGGTACATGCCCAGCCCACTATTTGCAGGAGTTAGCATTTGCATACGTGACAAGCCCATCGCCGCTATTAGAACGTTAACTGGTTTCCTCACGATGTTTTCTTTCACCGTTTAGAGCCCGTGTTAATGCGCATTTAAATTTTTCTAATCGAAAAATCCATTGATGAGCACGGCCAGGGTTCGAACTTACGACCTATGAATCTAAAGTCGAGCACTCTTCCAATCGGCCAACACGGCTTTTATTTTCAATCTCAAGAAAAAATATCAAGTAGCAACTAAAATCATTGCAAACCAAACCACAACGATGCCACACTCCTTGTCTGTTAACCAGACCTACGAATACATCGAAACTCTATGAAACGGGAGCTCTCTCCATACTTCCGTTAATTGGTTTTCATAATTTTTCTTTTTGACTGTATTTCAAAAACTATAGAACCTAGAAGAAAACTAAAAACCATTTTGGAATGTATAAGTTGACTACTTTCATATGACACCCCACTCAATATATTTGGGTAACTTTAAAAAAAATTGGAACCCCATATCTTTACAACCCCTTCATCGATTACGCTCATACGCTCCACAGCAAATTTCCATAGCACAACCTATTGACCTATCAAGTTTCATACAGATTGGATAAGCGGTTCGATAGTTATGCGAGAACATAAAAATGAAACATACAAACATACAAACATACAAACATACAAACATACAAACATACAAACATACAAAGCAAAATCGCCTAACTTGCCACTAAGATCTTCGCTCGCTTCGCTCGCTCGATCGATAATCTATGTCACAACCCAAGAAATATATTTACTTTCCTTTTTTTATGAAAATAGTTTGTTGTTAGTAAAATAAATAGAATTACTTACCTAACAAATGTAAGTAATTCAACATGTAATTAATTAATTGAATTACATTACATGTTGGAAAAATCTTAGCGTCGCGTTGGCACAGATAAAAAGTCGCATTGGATTGAAACAAATTGAACAAATACCACACTATTTACGAGAAAACTAATAAATATATTTATTACTGTTTCATCATAATTTATTATCAGTTGTGAACGTCGTCGTAAGGAAATAAAATGAAATGATCGCTGACTATAATTTCATCTGTGCCAAGACTGAGTTCCTTCCTGTCTTATGTTATTACGACCGTAAGATATTGCGCTGCATAAATTCATACCAACATTTAAAGCAAACAAAAGCTGACAATTTTTACAGCCGAAGTTACATTTGAGTGGTCGTTCAAGACAAACTATTAATTTTTACTATAAACACTGTAAACTCAGAGTTAGTAACATCAGTTTACCAATTTCGCCTAAAATAACTGTCCATCGATTTATATCTATTCATTCTACTGATCATATTTCCGTTCCGTAGGTACCTACCAAAAGGAATACAATCTCTAACAGCAACAAAGGGATAAGTATTTTATTAGAAGCCAAAAAAGGGAATCGCCCTTTTTTCTGCATCGTTTGGTCTAAAAAGTATGACTCGACCTAAACATACTTTTATTCGCTAATGCGGTTTGTAAATTAGTCTTTAGCCTTTCTTCGTCATTTCTCCTGTAAGTTTGTAGAATGGCGGTTATCCCTTTTTGGCTGTTAGGCATCGATATGCATATCAATGTAGGTGCTATAAGAAGTCAGAAAAACTGTAATTTTACTAAGTAGGTACGTCAAGTGGAAAGTGAATGTGCCACCTCATTACGAAGGGCTGATTGGCCTTGTTAACCCCGCGCTCCTGTCACTCAGCCTGTAATTGATGCAGCGTCTTGATACGTTTCAATTGTCTGGGATCATTCTACTTGTCTCGGACGGCGATTGCGATTTTTAATGAATGTGAATGCGGCGCAGTTCCGTCCGAATAACTGAAGTGCTTTTTCATTTTGTGGCACTTATTTCACGTATAACATTGAGTGTTACCGATTCACGTAGGTACCATCTGCAAATCTGTACATTACACTACACTATCTGTACATTAGTGGAACCAGGGGGAACGGTGAGCTGAGGGACGTTGTGCCCTGTTAAGTCCGACATTATCTTCTCCTTCTGAGGATCTTATTATCGGATAATCATGGCCTGACTGGGTAGCTTCCCTGAATAGCAGAGGGCGCAGTGGATGTAATTCGGGAGACGTGTTCTTCCCTGCCAGCCCACAACCGTGACAAACACCCGAGTATAAAACTACGCAGGGTCCCTAGGGCGGGGTAGGGTGTACCAGTCATGTGCGTGGATGTCGGGCGTAGCTTAAATTTTTTTCGTTAAAAAAAAAAAGCTGTGGGTGCCATTACCCAGAATTGTGCTCAAGTTAACATGCAAAAGGTTCACCTGTGCGCTCTGCGTTCCTTATGGAGATCCTAGATCCCTTGTTATGCATAGAGGCCAGCCTTTTAGTGGATCTTCAAGCGTCTTACAACCCCACACACCCCAACTACGTTCCCTTGATGTTATGAAAGAAAGTCTGGGAGCAGATTTCCAACCTGTAAATATAAACAAATAAAACCGGTCAAGTGCGAGTCGAACTCGTACGCCGAGGGTTCCGTACCTAGCCATGGTGCCAATTAAGCTAGTCCGCTTAATTGTATGAGCGCCCATACAACTCGGAGGACAATTTTAATTGGCGTCAACTATGTATGTATGGGAACACCCTTTAATTTTCAACTTTTTTAACTTTTTGGAATTTTTCCTTTATTTGTGCTATAAGACCTTGCTTTTTGCCAAATTTCGTTATTCTAGGTCAACGGGAACTACCATTTAGGTTTCCGACCCAAAACCTCTATGGTACTTCCGGTTGACCTAGAATTGTCAATTTTGGTTACAAGCAAGGTCTTCCAGCACAAGTATAGGAAAAATTCCAAAAAATAAAAAAAGTTGATAATTAAGGTAAGTTTTGGTACTCACAAGTTTTCACGAAAACCTAAATTTGCCTATATCTTTTTATAGTGTTGACTCAGAACCTTGATTTTTATACTCACAATAGGGACTATAGATTTTAGTATATGGTATAAAAGGGTACGAACATTTTTATATGGAGCCTGGCATACCTACTGTCGGCCATTTTGAAAAAAACCTCGATTTTGCATCCAGTGATGAAACATGTGTCAATCGATAGGGGAAGTGATTACAAACAAAATATATTCAGTAATAAAATCTCGTAATCTTTATACTTTCCGAGATATTTGAGTTTGAAAATGTAAAAATGAAAACTTGAAAATGCTAATTATGCTGCCAATAATAACCGGTAGGTATTTGAATATGTCTACTGTGACTGGGGATAAAATCGTGAGCCAATTTCGTTTAATTTTTAGGTAAAAATTTTTTTTTTTTTTTTTTAAATTATACAGGTGAATTTTTGAGACGGGGCAGTAAGGGCAGCTACCTTAACCGTTGTAGCTACTGGAAAACGTTCTTACGAGACTATCCTTAACTTTTGAAGATATTTTAACCTGCATTCACAGATTTTTAAAAAAATGTACAGGCAGGGAGAAAATGGCCAGTTTACACAGAAACTTTTTTTGATGCCAATCGATCCTGTTTCACATAAGGATTAAAAGGCTCTATCGGACCAACTGAGGTTAGAGTACTAGAAAAGTCAGAAAACGCTAAAATGTATTTTTGGGACGGGTTAGTAAGGGCTACCATAACCGTTGTAGCTACAGGAAAACGTTCTCAAGAGACTATCAATACATTTTAGCGTTTTCTCCTTTTAACCTCGGTCCGATAGAGCCTTTTAATCCTTATGTGAAACAGGATCGATTGGCATCAAAAAAAGTTTCTGTGTAAACTGGCCATTTTCTCCCTGCCTGTACATTTTTTTAAAAATCTGTGAATGCAGGTTAAAATATCTTCAAAAGTTAAGGATAGTCTCGTAAGAACGTTTTCCTGCAGCTACAACGGTTAAGGTAGCTGCCCTTACTGCCCCGTCTCAAAAATTCACCTGTATAATTTAAAAAAAAAAAAATTTTTTTTACCTAAAAATTAAACGAAATTGGCTCACGATTTTATCCCCAGTCACAGTAGACATATTCAAATACCTACCGGTTATTATTGGCAGCATAATTAGCATTTTCAAGTTTTCATTTTTACATTTTCAAACTCAAATATCTCGGAAAGTATAAAGATTACGAGATTTTATTACTGAATATATTTTGTTTGTAATCACTTCCCCTATCGATTGACACATGTTTCATCACTGGCTACAAGATCGAGATTTTTTCAAAATGGCGGAAGAGTAGGTATGCCAAAATGTTCGTTCTTTTTTCAACTTGCTAGCTCTACCCGTTCCTGAGATAATCGATGGACAGACTGACAGACAGACAGACAAACGGACAGACAGACAGACGGACAAGAAAGTGATCTTATAAGGATTCCTTTTTTTACCTTTTAAGGTACGGAACCCTAAAAAGGGTAAGTAAGCTGGGTATCCATTTGAGGCAGCCTCGGGCCGAGCGGCTGTCTCGACCCGAGGCAGATCTAGTGGAGACCGTGCCGCGAGTCGAGGCACAGAATACTAGTCGAGGCTTGCCGCGACTTGAATCAAACGAGGCGGCCGCGCAGCGAGCCAAATCGTGTCGGTAAATGGCCATGCTCAAAGACGCCTCGGTGTGAGCCGTGCGTTCAGTGGAGACGTACGTACGTGTGCTCGGTACGCGGCAAAAGGGATAATGTGTTAATGAGGAATTGAGAAAATCGTGGCTGGGGTTGAGGCTTGCCGCTCGATACGATATTATGTGAGCCCAAGTGGAGACGCATGTACTTTCCGCAGCCCGCGGCACGCTCAGGATGAGGCAGCTCGTCACGAGGCTGCTCAAGTGGATACCCAGCTTTAGATACTCGTATCACCAACTAATTTTAGTGTGTGTTTATTGAACAAAAGCCTGATTTTGGACAATTAATTGCTAAACAAACTAATGTAAAGACCTGTCACAATTAATAAAGGGGATATTAAAGTAAGTAAAACATAAACCCCCTTACTTATGAAAGATGTTTAAAGTTGAACACTGGTTGAACAACGTCCTGTCTCTGTTTGTCACTATCCACAAATAAAGACAGGACGTTGTTTAACCAGTGTTTCACTCTAAACATCTTTCATAAGTAACGCCCAAATAGGTAAAGTCTCACTCAATTATACCTACTTACGTACCTATCTATAAAATAGCATTGGCTAATTATAAATTTTAAAAAAATTATGTCAAACTATTATTTTAACATGATGTAACCTAGATCTACCTCTGAGTAAACTCATGTTTTAAACGAAGTATTAAAAAAATATAATTGACAGTATTTGACGTATGTAGGTATGTAGTCAGTTCAACGATCAAGGCGAAAAAACATTAGATCCTAGATCTAATCTGAAGTAATGACTCTAATGATCTACGATCAATGAGGTTGTCATTCCATTAATTGGTGATATATGGTACAATAACTGTTCTATATCAAATTAACTCAGCGTATCGCGGTAACGATCTACCAGTCGCTCAATACTTTCAACCTTCAATGAAGTTAGCACTATTTTTCATGCATTAAAAAGTGAATAAATAAAATTAAGTAAGTAATATTGGACAATTCACACAACATCATCTAGCCCCAAAGTAAGAAGAGCTTGTGTTATGGGAACTGCGAATACAAGACTATATTTACTACTAATATACTTTTTTGTAAATACATACATGTAGGTACATGTTATACATAGAACACACCCAGAAACGAGACAAAGATAGGTAGTGAAAATATCATTGCAAAACAGAAAATAGGTTTTGATCAAACGCATTTTGATTACAGAACTTTTTTAAAATATGTATAGTTTACTCGTACCTTTTCCTCTGCGATAAAGTCAATTTAGCCTAACCCCAGTAGGAATACATAGGATTTCTTAGGGATTTCAAAAGTACCTCCTACACCAACAACCAATTTTAACTCTAATTATAACATTATAACAATATTTTTTGATTTTAACGTAAATATCAACTTATTTATAATGCTACTCTTCCTATACAGATGCAGCTTCAATTTATGTAAAGAATTATGTCTCGCCTCGATAGGTTTCGCTACAATTAATTTAAAACATAATAATGTTCAATTTTCGTAATAATGTACAAAATAGAGGTAGAATTTATAAACAGAGCCATTCTCATAGATAGCGCAAGAAAATTGTATCAAATTAACTGCTTATCTTGCTCAAAATCGTAAAGTTTAATGAAATTGCTATTAGCACCTCAATACAACGTAATTTTCATATAAATTGTAGCATGAACGAGCGTAGTCTGGTGTATAGGAAAATTATGTAAAATCACTCGGTTATCCTTGTGTTGTAGATAATGCCAGTAGTTTTTAATAATTATGCCTGCACTTGTGGTATTAATTGAACTACCTTTAGATTAGCAACAGAAAATCAAGAGCAACCAACATGATACCTAAAGCTTTATGGGTTAAGTACACACAACCAATTAAGAAATTTTAATTTTACTTTGAATACGTCAAATTTTTATATAGAATAGAAAAAAGTTTTATTTTCGCCACTACGATACATACAACACGAATCAGAAATGTTACATTACAGTGACAAGAAAATAAGGCTACCCCTCATCATTTGCTCCAGCAACGCCATGGCTGTTAGAGCGCTGGTTTTCAGTGGCGCCATAATGAGTAGCGCATCAACTACTATAGTCGTATTGCTCATTATACGGACTAAAATTGAAGGAAAAAATGGCATTTTTCCTTCAATTTTGATTAGTTTTGATACGTTTTATGTCAAAAGTGAAGGAAAAAATGTCATTTTTCCTTCACTTTTAGTCCTCATAATGAGCAATACGACTATATGACACGCGTTTAAGTTATACAGGGTGAATTTTTGAGACGGGGCAGTAAGGGCAGCTACGTTAACCGTTGTAGCTACAAGAAAACGTTCTTAGGAGACTATCCTTAACTTCTGAAGATATTTTGACCTGCATTCACAGATTTTGAAAAAATTGTACAGCCAGCGAGAAAATGGGCAATTTGCACAAAAACTTTTTTGATGCCAATCGATCCTGTTTCATAAAAGGATTAAGGCTGGTTTTACTGTCACGCGTACCGTCCGCGCGGATAGGCGAGTGATCTTTATTACAATGAAATAAGGATACTGCTTGTTTAGCAGAAATGGCTACGCGGATTGCTCTCGTCAGTGCTGAACAATCAGTATCCTTATTTCATTGTAATAAAGATCACTCGCCTATCCGCGCGGACGGTAGAGTCATTCGGGGTAAGTGATCGCAGTGGGTAAGTGGGCGCAGTGCCATTATCTCCGAAACGGGGCACGGGGGGTATACAGTTTGTTTTGGTAAGTTGGCAACGTTTATGTAGACAACTAGTTGCGACACATAGTTTGACCGCGTTGTACGTGTACGAGTTGGTAAGGAGCGAACTACAATTTTGACAATTTAAAGTTAGTTTTGGGTTATTTTACGAAGCGTGTAGCATATACGTTCTAAGGCCGATAGTGGTAAGGCTTTTGTTATAGATTTGGAACTTATCTGAACGTGTTTTGCAAAAGAAAGTTCTTGGCTGAATGAATAATTTTCTTATTTTGTGTGCATTCATTCGTAATTTGTCCGTTTGGGGTAAGTGGGCGCGGGTAAGTGTTCGCACTTTTACGATAAGCAAATAATTAATAATAATATTTTTTTTAGGTTTATAAATTTTATAATTATTAATTATTTCATTTGCCGACTTACTTAAGATAAGTTCTAGGTTTTTTTTAACTTGATGTCAAATTCGTTAAACTAATTATGATTAACTGATCTCTAAATAGGTAAAATCTATGCAAACATAAAAGTTAAAATTTTGTTTAAATATATAGGTACATAACATAACGTTTTATTAGGTATATAAATTTTATGATGATTGATTATTTTATTTGCCAACATGCTGGTATAATATTTAAAGTGATTCTTTCTTATGTGTTTTCTAAGTGTATTTTATACTTGTAATCGGAATAAATAATGCTTGATTTACTTTTATTTTGCAACGCGAACACTTACACCACATGCAATCACTTACCCCGTAAGGGTGCGAACACTTACCCGCAAGTCGGGGCAAGTGTTCGCATTCCGATTTTTCGTCTTAAAATGCGTTTATTTCAAAAACTGAAATAAATGACAGCACAAATTTCATTTATTTTAATTGACAGATAATTTTTCTAACTAAAAACAATACTTTAGGTGCTCTAAATACTAGATCTTGAGCACAGTGAGGTGTCAAAGTGGAAAGTGCGCCCACTTGCCCCGAATGACTCTACGCGTGACAGTAAAACCAGCCTAATAGGCTCTACTGGACCAACTGAGGTTAGAGTACTAGAAAAATAAATCATTTCATAGATGCAGCCATCAAAAATACCGTAATGTTCACTGTACAGTTGTAATGTGTAAGCTAGCTTCAGGCCGTGTTCACCCTGCATTCCCAGGTTTTTATTCCACGCGGTAGCCATTCGTTGGCCAGGCTACGTTCACTCGTTGACCACACGGGGTTCACTGGTTGACCACGCGACGGTCACCAGTGCCAATCGCGGCGTTGACGCGTGGACCACCTGTCGACAACGAGTGGACGCCGAATGACGAGTTGGTGTTCGTCGGGTGCCGGGTGACTTTTGATCTTCGACCTTTAAGCCTGGGATACACTAGGGGACATGTTGCGGAACATGTCCCTCAACAACTACGTGAAGTGTCCCGCGACAATTTGTCATGGAACATTTTGCCGAACATTTTGGAGCAAGCAACATGCCCCGCGTCACGTACAATGTTGCGGGGCATGTTGCGGGACAATATGCAACGTTGCAGCATCACGTAAATTACGTGTTGCGCGTCATGTTGCGGAACAAAATGTCCCCTAGTGTATCCGACGCTTTATGCCGGTCTTTGGAACTTGACCAGTTTTCATTTTTAAGATGCGCGAAAAAAGGCATCAATATAGTGCAATACTCTACTGATGATGCCATAGACAATGATCCTATAAACAGGCCAATTTGAATATACCTACGAATGGTAAATGTGAATGCATCCCACAACAATGTAATATCCTAAGTATCTATGTCGTTTATCAAAGCAAATGTTTGTTCATACGTACGAGTTCTGGTCACTTGCGCATGCAATGACGTCATTAAAAAACAAGAACACCTTTAATAAATAAATATCAGTATTTAATCATACCCATTAGTTAGATGGTAGTAATGAGCCGTATTTAGAGCAGGAGGGGCATGTAAATGAGTCAATAGTTTTCTGTAAGAACCTCCTCTACGTAGGTATTTAATTAATATGTAAAGTCATTATTTTGCAGATTGAGTAGAATGCAGATGCGCACCAATCAGCTTACCAAACTTATTTCTTAATCTAATGCAGTGGTTCTTAACCGGTGGTCCGCGGACCACTGGTGGTCCCTGGGGCCACCCGAAGTGGTCCGCGAAGCTATCCGAAAAAAATTAAGCAAGTGACAACGGATCAAAGTAAAATGAGAAAACTTTTCCGCTTTTGATACGTTTTGAATCAAATTATTGGTGTCAACCAATAATTTGATTCAAACGTGTGTGTTGAGCAGGCGCGGTCCCATAGGGAGGGTCATGGGGGTCATTTGTCTTAAAAAAATCGGCTATCTTCGCTCGCATTTTAGCTTCATGAGTATTTTGCGAACAAATTGAGTTATGTCTGATCGCAGAATAGAAACTGACAAGCAGCCAGCTTTTTCTTTGAGCATGGTAAGCAAAATTAAGTGTTCATACTGCATTTTTCTTTAAAAAATTCGGCTCGTTTCGCTCGCATTTTATTTAACTTTAGCTTCATGCGTATTTCGCGAGCAAAGTGAGCTATGTCTGACCGCAAAATAGGAATTGACCAGCAGCCAGCCTTTTCTTTGAGTACCTTAAGCAAAATAAAGAAGCACGCATTGCATTGGTCTTAAAAAAATTCGGCTCGCTTCGCTCGCATTTTAGCTTCATGAGTATTTTGCGAATAAATTGAGTTATGTCTGATCGCAGAATAGAAACTGACAAGCAGCCAGCTTTTTCTTTGAGCATGGTAAGCAAAATTAAGTGTTGCATGCTGCATTTTTCTTTAAAAAATTCGGCTCGCTTTGCTCGCATTTTATTTAATTTTAGCTTCATGCGTATTTTGCGAGCAAAGTGAGCTATGTCTGACCGCAAGAAAGGAATCGACCAGCAGCCAGCCTTTTCTTTGAGCACCTTATAGCAAAATAAAGAAGCTTGTAATGCATTCGTCTTAAAAAAATTCGGCTCGCTTCGCTCGCATTTTAGCTTCATGCGTATTTTGCGAACAAATTGAATTAAGCCTGATCGCAGAATAGAAACTGACAAGCAGCCAGCCTTTCTTTGAGAACCGTAAGCAAAATAAAAAATTATAAAAAGCATTTGTTTCGCTTCGCGGATTAGGGAGCTCGCTTCAGTCGCTTGGTTTGAAGCTCACTCGCTTTGCTCGCATATTAGCTTCATGAGTATTTTGCGACCAAAATGAGCTACGTTGCATTTGACTTAAAAAAAAATCGGCTCGATTCGCTCGCATATTCAATATTCATGAGTAGATATTTTAGTGCAAAGTCATCTGACCCCCTTCTGATTATTTGCCTGACGAAATACAACACTATATAACTTGAAAGATACATCCCCCCCCCCCCCCCCCACCATCATGAAACGGGTTGGTGGTCCGCGGCAAAAAAAAAGTTTATCAAATGGTCCTCCATCACTAAAAGGTTAAGAACCACTGATCTAATGAATGGTAAGTATATCAACGCTTGGAAAACAGAAAAATGGATTATGAAACAGAGAAATAAAAATCTGGGGGGTTAAAGTGGCCACTTTTGATAAAACATCAGATTTTCATAGATGAAGCATCTATGAAACATCCGAATTTTCATTAGAAGTGGCCACTTTAGACCCCCAGAATTCAGTTATGACATTTGAAAGGTCAATAAATCTCTAGGTAGAGGTTTCGCCCCTTTCCTGCCTACGACCAGATTATGACGACAATTGCCGATAAACTTAGGTAAACTGACGCACGATGGGGAATTAGTATTATAGGAACGTGTGTACTCTAATGACAACGCCTACACACACTCAACAGTAGGTACTCAGGCACCATTAACCCACATAATCGAAAGCCTGAAGTATATTATTGACGACCTCTGTGGCGCAGTGGGTGAAGGCTCGCCTGTGAGCCTGTGACGCAGGAGGTTGCGGGTTCGATCCCCGCCGTGGGACAAATGTTTGTATGGTCTGCAAATATTTGTCTCGGGTCTGGGTGTTTTCTATGTATATTATGTATGTATTTACAAACAAAATGTATTTAAATAGTATCAGTCATGTAGTTCCCATAACACAAGCTCTGCTTAGCTTGGGGCTACATGGTGCTGTGTGTGAAATGTCCAGCATTTATTTATTTATTTATTACGTAGAGGTTATTTTGCATTGTGGACATAGCTTTACAAACACTTGAAATGAGTAATTTTTCATGCTACTTATTTGCGTCATTGCATTTGATAAGCTTTAGGGAGTGTACACATTGCGTTTTTAGCAGCGCGTTTGTATCGATACAAACGCGATTCGAACGCGATGCGAACGCGCAGCCCCTCCCGGTTCGCTTTTGTATGGAAAAAAACGCGTTGCGAACGCGCGTTTGTATCGATACAAACAAAACGCGCTGCAGAAAACGCAATGTGTACACTCCCTTAGCTACACACACAGACGTACACTGTAAAGTTAGACTCCGATACGAGTTTTTTATCTTTTTCATTTTACTTCATTTTACGTTTCAAGCTTTATTATAGCACTGCAGATATTTTTATTTGCGTAGGTACCTAGTTATAATCTATAAGTTAGTACTAGCATAATAAAGCGAAAGAGTTTGTTTGTTTGTTTGAACGCGCTTATCTCAGGAACTACCAGTCCGATTTGAAAATTTCTTCCTGCATTACTATAATAAAGCGAAAGAGTTTGTGTGTTTGAACGCGCTTATCTCAGGTACTACCAGTTCGATTTGAAAATTTCTTCCTGCATTACTAAAAACTCATAAGGAAGGATATAGGCAACTTTTTATCATCATCATCATCATTTCCATAAATAAAACCATAAACCATAAACGCCGCGAGGGCGCTGCTAGTAAACTATAATATGTCGCCCGCGGCTTCACCCACGTGTGAACCCTATGATTTCTTCCGGGATAAAAAGTGTGTAGGTTAATACCCTTTAGAAAAAAAAATCAGCAAGAAAACACAAAGCGTGGGTGTCCAAGCAAATTAGAGCATTATCTGAAACATCCGGCAAATTACCAAAGACCTAAACTGAAGGTTATCGCGACTACTGCACTTCAAAACAAGAGGTCAAATAGGGCTAGTGTTGTTTATTGTAAAACACAAATCATATCGGAGCAGAGACAATATTTCACATCTATTGAATATAATTATGATGTTATAAATAATTGTATTATAGCGCCTTGTTTACCTACCTATTTAAAAAAGAATATCTACCGTTCTCAATGGAAATTAATGACATGTTGTGCGTTTTGCTTTATAGTGTTCCACTCCTAAATATTAGCATACCTACCTCAGTGTAAACCTAGCCGTGTAAGTGTAAGCCCTCATATCCTACACTAGCTGCGCTGCGCCCTCGCGGCGTTACCCGTCGTATTATGGTAAATGATGACGAAAAGTTCCTCAAGAGTTAATTTATAAAATGCAGAAATACTTTTTCAAATCCGACAAACTCCTCCTCTTTATTGATAAGTATAGATTATAATGATTCTGATTGAAATAAGTGTCAGTTCAAACTATGAGTTTTCCACTGACTTCAAAAAAGGAGGAAGCTCATAATTTGATTAGTTGTATTTTTTTATGTTTAGGTAGGTACTACCGTACTACCTAAAGAACTCCGTCATTTGATAAAATCGATTTGGAAAATTATTACTTAAGTATAAGTACTTATTTTTAAATGACGGAATTCTTCGGTAGGTTACTAATAAAATCGAAATGGAAAATTATTATTTTTTCTTTATTAATAGCGTTTTTTAGCATTAAGTCAATGGTTTACATTCATAAAGTACCTATTATTATGCAAAGTGGAATTTGATGGGAAAGATATAGATGGGCACGCAAACAGTAGAGCTTTGAGCTTTCTAGTTTTTTTAAACATTGTAAATTGTAGCATACAATATGGATACCTACACTTGAAAAGTGTTTGTCAAATAATCCTTTACGTATATTAAAGTATTACCTACGAGTACATGCTCGTTGAGCACTAATCGTCAACAGTGACTATTTGTTGTTGCAGCGCCAGTGACATCATAGGTACATTCGTCACTGGCGCCAAGACAGAATACTGGAGACACCCTTGTCACTACTCTACCAATACTTACCCTGCTATTAAAAATATAGATCCTTCCTATACTTAGCTTAAATGGATACTAAATCTGTCGCCATTTCTTTTCATTGAATTAAGAGTGCCAAAAATACATTGTCAAGCCTTGATTGACAGGTATGAATAGTAAGTAAGAGTAGCCATATCTATATAAGCACCAGACACAGACACACTTAGTTAACTCCAGGTTTATCAAAATATTCTCTCTCAAAATTTTCCCTGTTGCCAAAAAAACTTGTTTTATTCCCTAACTTTGTGAACATAAACATAGGTACACACTTTGATAAAAGCAAGATGTCAAAACAAAAGGGATCAAAACCCTTTATGAATTGACGTATAGTGTAACATGACACAGATACCAAGTTATAGCTAAGATAAACAACGTTTTGAAGAGAAAACGAAACGATTCACCCTCGGGTGCAATGCCCTCGATGCAAGTCGTTACTCGATACAGATAATTGTTTCATTATTGTTTTTCATTGACATTGCGATAACGTGATCTTATTTTTGATTCATTTGGGGCGAGTTCATTCATTAAAATGGCCTTCTCGATCATGTTTTTACCATGACATAAAAATGTTAATTGGCAGAATGCCAGATCGTTGGACAATGTTGTTCATGACTTTCATAAGTTAGGACGCTTTCTCGTTGTATCAAAACTTTAATTGTAAGTTTGACTAACTTTCGTGACAAAATCATAACGATAACTCATGTCACATAGGTGGTTTCCGTACCGCTATGTACCTAAGTAAGTATATAAATCTATGAATAGTCTCCAACCGTCTTTTATCCTGGTTCTTTCATGGTCACTTGGTACGCCTTGTGATTTAGTGACGGGCATTCAGCATTACTCCGAAATTACCTACAATGAAACACTGTCGAAGATTAATGACTCAAGTTCACATTTTCTTTGAATGTGCCGTTATATACACAAAGCTATAGATAAGAGTTATTGATTTTGAGTACCTAACAAAAGTTGCCTTTTGCGGCGTGGCGTTAAGTGGCAACCCGGAGGGATGGCACATTCCGAGATAAGATAGTATCCTCGGCCCTTGCATTGCGATCCGATCAGTCACCGCGTCACCAATGCACCCACCCACGCGGAATTCTAAACCTCTCCTTTCATAAAAACTAATGTCATAGTAAGTATACCAATAAACAAATCATAGAGTTGGCCAGTTGCTCATACAAACTTACTTTTATAAAAGAGAACTGTGATAATCTGCCCGCAACTTCGGGCACATGCTACCTGATTTAAAACCTAACCTGGGTAGGGTAGCTTCCTAGTAGAGAAATAATTTCGAAAATCGGATCAATAGTTCCAGAGATTACACATTACTTACAAATAAGTTTTGCCATTTTTTTACATCAAAAATTCTTCTTTTTGCATTTGATAGCTTATTTCTTGAGGAAGGTTACATAGGCTATTTCTTTTATATCATAGCGGGTGAAACTGCCAGCCATAGCATTAAGATATTTTTAAAATATTGTGTTAAAACCTCATAAGTACCTAGTATAGTAAGGGATCTTTAAGATTTGTAAAATGCATCCCTTAGATTGCACCCAGACAGGATTAGCAGTAAAAGCTGTGAAGTAATTTCACCGATTCTATTGCCCAGAAGCTTAATTGACTAGAACCAGGCTATAAAATAGATGTATGTACCTAAGCCGTAGAACTGTAAAGCGGACTTTACAGTTCTACACCTTACAGCCTTCCATTAAATAAATAGAATAGGTAATAGTTAAACGGAGCTTATCATCATAATAAAAATTTATGAAATAGCTGATCAACAATAAGAAGAAAACTTCGATTAGACAACAATTATAGAAAAGATAATGCACATTTTTTTAAGGATTTTGTACCTAGAAGACCGTTAGTAGGTAACTGTCGAATTACCAGTGTAACTTGATGCAGGGTTCGACAAGGTTCGACCTAGGTCTTATTTATTTTACCACATCCTGTTCGGATGAAAGTCACATTGACCTTAGGATTGATACGTAAGCGCGTAAGCTCCAGACACAATAATCTTTGTACAGTCAACATTAGAAGTAGACAAAAAAAAGTATTTTTTATTAGGTAATGTGTGTAAAGTTTCAGTTGTCGTAATTACTAACTGTGTCCGGTGAACTTTGTACCGCCTAAAAATTCGAGATATCATCCAAAAGCCGTTCCATAGCAAATGCATGAGAAAATGATCTTTCTTTTCGTGAAATTTTCCGAAGTTTTAATAGTTATTCTGCTATACAGGACGGAAACAAATTCAATGAATCAAAGATCTTAACCGTTCTTGAGTTGTTAGGTAATGGTGTAACTAGCCTGGGACGAAAAAAAGGGTGATACGTGATACTCGTAAAGGTTCAGATAAATTTGACTTTGAGCATTCACTTGTAACAGATCATCGACCCTTCGCCGTTTTTAAAAATTATCGAACTGAACAACGAACAGAGCCAGCATAGAGCCAAACATCGCTACTTATTTTTTCACGATCATTCTAGCGAAAGCTCTTCTGACTAAAGCTTTCGCTAGATTGATCATGATTTTTTTTACGAGCATTGACTAGAGTCGAGTCAGTGCTCGTAAAAAAAATTCAGAATAACAGTCTGAACAAAGACAGAATTACTCTGCTCGGCAAAAAACCCGAAGCTTTACTATTCTTTCGCTAGAACGCTCGCTAGAACGCTCCCGGTTTTTTCTATAGTGTAACATTCGCTAGAATGCTCATTACCTACTAGCTAGAGCAGTGGTTCTTAACCTTTTAGTGATGGGGGACCATTTGGTAAACATTTTTCTTGCCGCGGACCACCAACCGTAGGACCCGTTTTATAGGAGGGTGGGGGGAGGGGTGTATCTTTCAAGTTCTATAGTGTTTTATTTCGTCAGGCAAATCAGAATGGAATTACATAATACTTTGCACTCTCGCAAAATATCTACTCATGAATATGCGAGCGAAGCGAGCCGATTTTTTTTAAGTCAAATTCAACGTAGCTCACTTTGGTCGCAAAATACTTATGAAGCTAGTATGCGAGCAAAGCGAGTGAGCTTCCAAAGCCAGCGACCGAAGCGAGCTCCCTAATCCGCGAAGCGAAACAAATGCAACATTTACACTTTATTTTGCTTACGGTTTACAAAGAAAGGCTGGCTGCTTATCAGTTTCTATTCTGCGATCAGAAATAACTCAATTTGTTCGAAAAATACTCATGAAGTTAAAATCGAGCGAAGCGAGCCGAATTTTTTTAAGACAAATGCAATGCGTGCCTCTTTATTTTGCTTACGGTGCTCAAAGAAAAGGCTGGCTGCTGGTCGATTCCTATTTTGCGGTCAGACATAGCTTACTTTGCTCGCAAAATACGCATGAAGCTAAAGCTAAATCAAATGCGAGCGAAGCGAGCCGAATTTTTTAAAGACAAATGCAGCATGTGGCGATTTATTTTAAAAGGCTAGCTGCTGCCGATTCTAAATGAAATATCTACTCATGAATATGCGAGCGAAGCGAGCCGATTTTTTTTAGGTCAAATTCAACGTAGCTCATTTTGGTCGTAAAATACTTATGAAGCTAGTATGCGAGCAAAGCGAGTGAGCTTCCAAAGCCAGCGACCGAAGCGAGCTCCCTAATCCGCGAAGCGAAACAAATGCAACATTTACACTTTATTTTGCTTACGGTTTACAAAGAAAGGCTGGCTGCTTATCAGTTTCTATTCTGCGATCAGAAATAACTCAATTTGTTCGCAATATACTCATGAAGCTAAAAGCGAGCGAAGCGAGCCGAATTTTTTTTAAGACAAATTCAATGCGTGCCTCTTTATTTTGCTTACGGTGCTCAAAGAAAAAGCTGGCTGCTGGTCGATTCCTATTTTGCGGTCAGACGTAGCTTACTTTGCTCGCAAAATACGCATGAAGCTAAAGCTAAATCAAATGCGAACGAAGGGATCCGATTTTTTTAAAGGCAAATGCAGCATGTGGCGATTTATTTTAAAAGGCTAGCTGCTGCCGATTTCTAATCTGCTGACAGAAATAATATAAGTAATTCACTTTGTTCGCAAAATACGAGACGAGCCGATTTTTTTAAGACAAATGCAACATCATGCACTTCCATGTCCCTCCCCATGGGACCGCACCTGCTCAACACACAGTCAGCCAATAATTTGATTCAAAACGTATCAAAAGCAGAAATGTTTTATCTTTTAACTTTGATCCGTTGTCACTTGCTTAATTTTTTCGGATAGCTTCGCGGACCACTTCGGGTGGCTCCAGGGACCACCTGTGGTCCGCGGACCACCGGTTAAGAACCACTGAGCTAGAGAATGCTCAAGTCTATCTGCACCTAAGTTCGTATTGTGTATATCTGTATTTGCTCTGGCATTATAGCTCTTATACGGATGAATCTATTGTGATGCGGTTTTTTTTTTGTTTGAAAACTAACGTAATTGAGATGGTTCTTAGTGAAGGTTCCTCGTTCCTTCATTCCATCCACTCGTACCACGCGGTTCTCCTCCACCTTTATCATCCGCACTGCTAAGGTCTGGAACTCGCTACCGACTTCTGTTTTCCCCGAAAACTATAACCTGGGTTTCTTTAAGTCAAGAGTGAATAAGTAGGTAAGTGTCTTCTAGACCTTTGTTTGTGATCCTTCGTCAGCCACATCGTCGCTTACCATCAGGTTCAGGTCAGGTGTTTTACGGGGGCGAAAAATCGATCTAGCTAGATCTCATATCTGAGAAAATTCGTTTTCTCGACAATTTTCACTCAAAAAGATTTACCAACGCAATGTGGTTCATAATTTCACGAAATTTGTTGAGACTAAAGTGGCTGATTGGTCGGGTGTCCGCCTTTCAATCGAAGGCCGCAAGTTGGAATCTCAGCCAATGGAAGTTTGCTATTTGTTCCTTTATCTTTTTTTCTTTTTCTCTATTGGTAGGTACCCGAGCAGAGCTCGATCGCCCAGATATTTTCTAATAATTATTCACATCGTGGTGATCCAAAACTGATGTTGATGTTCATTTTGGACAACTCGTGCCTTAAAAATAAAGATGTCATCGTCACTTCAAGTGTTCTGGCCAGTCGTAAAGAGCACAATCGCTACGCTTGTTCTGTTTACTACTCCTGGTTTACCATGAAGCTATTACCGTAACATAACTGCTGTACCTAAGCGTCTGATTTATCTTACTAACATTCTTATTAGAGCTCTCTTTAAATAGAATTAGTTTAATAGATAAGTAGGTACCTACTGGTTTTACGCTGAGAGAGTGCTTTATGTAAGTAAGTAGGTACCTATTAGGTACAATGTACCTAGGTACCTACCTAAATAACAATTACTTAGGTAAGTACCTAAGTAGGTACCTATTTAATGTTTTCTTCAGACGACCTACTCAATCTCCAGAGTTAGCCACCAGCTCGAACCATATTCGCGTTTTATGTAATGCTCGGCCTTAGGTCAACTGGCCCCGTAGGGCCAGTTTTTTCCGGGGCCAGTCGACTAAAGAGCCAAATAATGGCTATAGGTAGGTATTATAACGTCTTGATACTTAAGTAGGTAGGTACTTACCTAGAACAGGGAGGGAGGGAACTTTTATGAATCATAGATTCATATTAGGTACCTACCTACCTACCTACCTACCTACCTCCTATATGTTTTTTTCCTGTCACTTTCATGAATCTTTATTTTCATCATCCGGATATGTTTGTTTGACTGTCTGGTCGCTAAGCACAATAATTATCGTGAGAACCTTGTTACAATGAATTAGAGCAGCTGAAACTCTAGATCGGCATTATCTTAGTCTGTATTTGTGCCAGTTCACTCCATACCTACTGCAGTTAAGAAAACTTGTAGGTACCTACCTAACTACCTACCTAGGTACCTATCCAGGGCCACGCTGCACCACCTTTTAGGGATCCAAAGTTCTGAGTTTAGACCTGTAAAATGCCTTATGCTTCCAAATAAAAACCATATAGGTACCTTTAGGTAAGTATACCTACCTACCTACAGGGTGGACAATTAGACAATTTAGACAATTAGACAATTATTTATTTACAACTTAAGACTAACATTACAGATACTTAAATCTAAGGCGTTAATCTAGTGAGATCAGAAACTAAAACTAAAATATAAGCTTATTTAGTGCACAAAACAAAAATAAAATTTAAAACAAAAAAAAACAAAATGTTGTGACACTTAAAAAATAAAAATTACTTACACACTTTTAAAAATAACCAGTCTAATAAAATTAAAAAATAATAATAATAGTAATTGGGGCTGAGCTGCAGGCTACCAACGGGGTCCACAGGTGGCGGATAGTGGAACGGCCATCAGATATGATGGTTCGCTGCGAATATATTGAATAAGCAGTTCCCGACCAGCAGCGGCAGGGTTAACAGGAAGCAGTGGAAAGTTTGGTGGGACAGACTTACCTATAAAATGCTGCACAAGTTCCTATGACGACCTTGTGACATGGCGATCAAATGCCGCCATTAAATAAGCATTCCCCTGATGCGGGGCAGCAGCCGTATCAGTAGTGACAGAAGGCCGAAGAATAGTTTTCTGGAAGGGCTCCTGTCCACACATCATAGAGTAGCCTGATGGTCTATGAACTGCGGTGCAGAAAGCAAGGGGAAACTACTGCACAACACTTTCCAACAATAAAACTGATGCAATGAACAATAAAGAAAGTAACGTTCTTGACAACGGGCTTCCGCGATGTAACATGCCGTGGCGGTCTGAGTCCGGCAGGGGTAGAGGTAAAGCTACTCAGGTCGTCATCCTGCGAAATCCTTGCAAAATTGGAGCATGGAATGTGCGCACGATGCTTACACCAGGTAAGCTGGAAGAAGTGAAGGGGGAGATGAAGAGATTGAATTTAGATATACTAGGACTGAGCGAAGTGAGATGGGCAGGAAGTGGGGATTACTGGAGTGATGAGTACAGAATAATATATACAGGAGGAGAACAACAAGGAAGTAATGGAACAGCTATAATTATGAATAAGAAATGGAGCAACCAAGTAGAGAACACCATACACCATAGCGACAGAATAACAGCCATAAAAATTAAAAGTCAACCAATAAACACTTTTATTATTCAAGTTTACATGCCAACCGGAAGTCACCCAGATGAAGAAATAGATGAAATGTACGAACAGTTAGACACGATAATAGACCTAATTAAGGAAAAAGACAACTTATTTATTATAGGTGATTTCAACGCAGTAGTTGGAGAAGGCATTGATGGAAACATAGTAGGCAAGTTTGGACTCGGTAAAAGAAATGAAAGGGGAGATAGATTAGTACAGTTCTGCAGAGAGTATAATTTAACTATATCAAACACAAACTTTGAACATCCTAAAAGAAGAAGATACACTTGGACAATGCCTGGGAACTTAGGAAGATATCAGATAGATTATATTATAGTTAAAGATAAATATAGAAATATGACAACTAACTGTAAAGCATATCCAGGAGCTGATCTCAACACCGACCAAAATTTAATAGCAAGTAAAGTAAACATTCAATTAAAAAGAGTACCTACAAAGAAAACATAAAACCAAAGAAATTGATCTCAACAAAATAAAAAATAGTAATACTATTCAAAAGCAATATAGTAATATGATAGATAAGGAATTAGATAAATATAACGTAAATAGCATAAGTATCGATAAAGAATGGTGCAATATTAGAGATACCATCAAAAAAAGTGCTGAAAGCACTCTAAACAGAGAGACTATTAAACCCAGGAAGAAATGGCTAAATAAAGAAATTAGTGATTTAATATTAGAAAGAAGAAAATATCGAAACAAAGTCGATGAAGATAGTATTATTAAATATAGGAAAATTACAAATAGAATAACACTTAAATGCAGAGAAGAAAAGGAAAAAGACTTAGAAAACGATTGCAACAATATAGACCACTTTATGAGTGTAGGGAAAACAGACATAGCTTATAATATCATAAAAAATCTTAGTAGAAAAATAAAAACCAAATCAACAGCTATTTTGGATGAAGATAATAAAATACTTTTGGATAATAAAGACATATTAGGAAGATGGACAAGATACGTTGAGGGACTGTATAATGGTGAGAAACTAACAGACAATGACATTGAAAATGAGGAGGAAATAGAGCAAGACTTTCTTGGACCCAGTATACTTATGGAAGAATTTGATGTAGCTCTAAAGAGTTTGAAAAATGGAAAGGCTGCAGGAACGGATAAAATTTATATTGAATTAATAAAATACGCTAATAATAATTTAATAAATAGAATTTTTAAACTGACCCAAAAAATGTATGAAACAGGAGAGATACCAAATGATTTTAAAACAACTAAAACAATAACATTGCCAAAAAAAAGCCAACACCCTTAAATGTGAAGAACACCGTACTATAAGCATAATATCCCAAGCCTCTAAAATACTATTAAAAATAATACAAAACAGAATAAGAAACAAAATTGAAGAAAACCTAAGCGAGGATCAATACGAATTTAGAAGAAACAAAGGTACAAGAGAGGCGATAGTTGCTTTGCGTCTAATAATTGACAGAAGGATGGATTTAGGACTTAATACTCACATTGCATTCATAGACCTGGAAAAAGCGTTTGATAAAGTGAATTGGAAAAAAATGATGAAGACTCTTAAGAAAGTTGGTTTAGATTTTAGAGACAGAAAAATAATATCTCAACTATATAAAAACCAAACAACAATATTAGAAATAGGAGATGAAAAAAGAGAAGCCAAAATTAGACAAGGCGTAAGACAGGGATGCTCACTCTCACCACTCATCTTTAACATTTTTATAGAATCAGCGAAAATCTTAGAAAAATCGAATGAAGGGGTAAAATTCAACGGAGAAAAAAATAAAATTTATAAGATTTGCAGACGACATAGCAGCTTTAGCAGAAACAGAAAATGGTCTACAGTCTCTACTCGATACCATGAATAATATTTTCAAAGAATTTTCTCTCAAATAAAATATATGTCGGTGGCAGGGTCCTGGGCGTGCAGTCTGGATGGTCCGATATGGTCAAAAACAACAGCAAACTGATTTGTTGCACGCTTGATTACCTAACTTTCGATTTCAACTAGAATAATAACGGAAACGCGGTGAGTTCAACCCAAAGAGACAAAGCTACCCACAGAACACTACTATTCACAAGGAGCGACCGCTCCGCTCCGAAGCCAGAACCAAAGTGGCCACGCCGCTCGCCACCCGCCCGAGGGAAGCGAACTGTCAAACCACAACTGACTGACAGAACAGAACAAACTGACTTTAGCGCTCTCTGCCTACTTTGTGTCGACCACACCAAGTGACAATGACAGTTGTCTACTTGACGTTTCCATTATTAGTCTACAGATGGCGTTGTTAACAGGATGTAGCTTAGAACGAAGTATGAAATCAATTAGCAGTCCTTTTTCTAGCTCCATTTCCGACACGGCCATTCTGACAAGTCACGCGTCCTCGCGTGAATTTTTTTTGAAACAAGAAAAACTCTGCACAGTAACATGTCTCGGCTATACCTGACCATCAAGGTCATAAAAACTTTTAGAAGTTTTTCGCATTAAAAAGTAACGTTATCAAAAGTAAACTCAACTCAATTAACTTCTCTTCTAATAGTAACTTTATACCAAGACCAACAAGGCAATAAAATCGCGAATTAGTAGCAGTAACAAGAAATTTAAACTTTAAACTTCAAACTTTAAACCTTAAACTTTAACCTTTTCAAACTTTAAACCTTAAACTTTAAACTCTAAACTTTAAACTCTAAACTTTAAACTCTAAACTTTAAACTCTAAACTTTAAACTCTAAACTTCAAACTCTAAACTTCAAACTCTAAACTTCAAACTCTAAACTTCAAACTCTAAACTTCAAACTCTAAACTTCAAACTCTAAACTTCAAACTCTAAACTTCAAACTCTAAACTTTAACTTTAACTTTAACTTTAACTTTAGAGTTAAACCGATACATACCAAGAACGTTAAAACATCAATCACGAATTGGAGCTTCTAACGTTAAGAACTCCACAAATAATTACGCATCGCTACTGTTGCATATCGAGGGTACAATTATTTTCAATTTAGTAAACTAAACACCAAAATGACATATCGCTCAACTCATAGCTCTAACGTTCGAATCAGAATAGTTCTAAATCAGTGTTCCATAATCACCGCTTACTTAGCGAAATCAAAGCGTACTATGTCTACTACTATTCAAGATAGGGACTAGCTACTATGTAGCAACGATTATTTTCTAAGGTTTGTTAAAACCTTAGTCTAAGTTTAACTGTTACTATTTTCTATTTTATTATCTTTTTAACAATCTAAGCAAAACAAGATTACAGAGGTCAAGTACCATTGACAGCCTTCATTAATAATGTCAACAAAAATTAACCAAGTTCTCACATCCAATCAAACCTCAGGTACTCCGTTCATGATCAATTGGTACTCACTAGCCACACTTCGCTCTTCCCTCCTCGGAAAAGCAGAGTTACACACACACACACACACAGACTATATGGTCTTCGCTACAAGGCAAGACCCGACTGTACTACCCAGAGTTACTGCATTCCGCTTACCCACGGACTACTCACAGGGAGTCGATACCGATTTCTAACAGGCTACGGCTACAAATAACCTCTGGTACAGTCTCCGATTAGTGAACCAAAAACCTGTGCTTAAACGGATTCAATTTCATCATTACGGATTCAATAACATGAGTTTTACCATCTAATGTCACCCACCCAACACAAATTTACTTGAACACAGTAGGTATTCTAAGCTCGATCAGTCCTGACCTACTTTAAATAATGCTTCTGCAGTTATTGATCAGTTCACAATACAGAGAAAACCAAAACTCAAAGTTGTATCACCAAAAAGGTCCAGTACCAATTTTTTTTATACCAACCAAGAACGTAAATTATCTCTGATAATAATCACACAACTGACACAACTGACCCCAAAGCTGTTTCAAGTTCCAACCAGAGTTGGTCACGCGCATCCCTCCTGGATCGCCGCCACAGTTCATGTGACATACACGGTCTTACACAAGACCCGATCCCCGCCAGAGCTCTCTGCTAGATGACAACATCTACAGAGACAGTCTAGTGCGATCACTTTTACAACCCCCACCAGAGCTCTCTGCTAGATGACAAAGTCTAGAGAGACAGTCTGGTGTGGTCACCTTTACAACCCCCGCCAGAGCTCTCTGCTAGATGACAAAGTCTAGAGAGACAGTCTGGTGCGGTCACCTTTACAACCCCCGCCAGAGCTCTCTGCTAGATGACAAAGTCTAGAGAGACAGTCTGGTGCGGTCACCTTTACAACCCCCGCCAGAGCTCTCTGCTAGATGACAAAGTCTAGAGAGACAGTCTGGTGCGGTTCAAACTACCACAAAAGCTACCCAATAAACTATGTCAGTGCTCTAAGTTTAATCTTAATCATTCTCTGTAATTTAAATTGGTACTCGGCCTTCTGGCTAAAATTTCACTTTGGTTGTATGTTAAATTGTCTTAAATTAAAAACTTCTAAACTCAGCTCATCAAACTCAGCCTCACATATTTTTTTTTTTAAATAAAGAAACTTTTAAACTCTATCGTTTACTCATTTTACCATCTAATCTAGTTTGTAGGTACGATTGAAACAAAATCACATTTAAAATTAGCCAACAGAATAATCTTAAGGCTCAACCACAAGTTTGCCCAGGGTCGCATTGCCTCTCTATCGCTCACGCTCGCACTCGCCTAAGCTGGCCTAGGTTGGCCCAACATGTGGTTGCACCTTTAAAGAAACAATAATCTGCCAGAGCCATGTACCATTCGTTTTATCACAAATCCAGTTAACACAAAACAAAACACAGAAACATCGCGTATCCACTCCCATCACTACGGCTTTCCTTAGCCGACCAGCTGATTGCTGCCACGTGATCACACTGACTCACGCTACGGTCTTTGCAGACCCGGACCTCCAAGCTCTAGAGCTAGCCGCGCATCGCGCACCCACTGACTACTTGAGACTTCAAGAGACACCGATTTCTACCGGGCTATGACTACGAAAAGCTGCTAGTACGGTCGATTTTACTACGGCTGATGGAGTCCTTACGCTACGCTTCACCAAGAAACCAAGACTTAATCTTGCTCATCATGATTATCATTACTTTCTAATTCGACTGGTACATGACCTACTGGCATAGGTCTAAGCCTATCGATCAAAGACCAATAGCGAGATAAGACCAATAGCGAAATTAAAGCGTCTTCGCTTAACCATCGTGACCGAAACACAATCGCTTTACCAGCGATTTAAAACCATCATTTCCTCTCGAGAAAACATTTAGCACCCTGGTAAAAGTAAAATGAAACGCGCTCACCAGATAGTCAATTATCCGTTAGGATTGCAGATGCTGCACCAAATCCATTTGACGCTGTATGACGTCGCTTTTCGCCGCACCAACGTCGCTGCTACCGCATTTACCACTGTCGTTGCCAATGCTTTACATGTCCAACACGCGCTTTGTTTGCATTACCAACACATCTGAAACAAATAACACCAGACACGTTTGGTTGTTGCTTTGCAAAAGAAAATAAAACACAAAGAAAATAAAACGATTACATGACCTTTTTCGAGTTCCTGAAGAAGTCAGCACTGCTCCAATCTTCCACAACCGAAACATTGTAGCGTTCAACGTCACGATTTTCCACGATTGTAGCACTGGATCAATTTTCTTCGCATTAGATCTTTCCCGTTGATTTTTCGTCGGATTGAGCTCTCGTGGGTGTGGCTCAAATCAATTAACAACGATGACGATGATGATGATGGTCGGTCACGCAAGTTTCATCAACATCAACCCGGTCCTTCACAACCACTATTTTATCCAGGCTCGGTATCTTCACATTTTTCTTGCGGGTAGACTGAGTTCATCTAACTCTTTCTGCTCACCACTGAATACGCTTTCTTCTTGTGAGTTAGGGTTGCATCCCACACTTCTGATGTCGGTGGCAGGGTCCTGGGCGTGCAGTCTGGATGGTCCGATATGGTCAAAAACAACAGCAAACTGATTTGTTGCACGCTTGATTACCTAACTTTCGATTTCAACTAGAATAATAACGGAAACGCGGTGAGTTCAACCCAAAGAGACAAAGCTACCCACAGAACACTACTATTCACAAGGAGCGACCGCTCCGCTCCGAAGCCAGAACCAAAGTGGCCACGCCGCTCGCCACCCGCCCGAGGGAAGCGAACTGTCAAACCACAACTGACTGACAGAACAGAACAAACTGACTTTAGCGCTCTCTGCCTACTTTGTGTCGACCACACCAAGTGACAATGACAGTTGTCTACTTGACGTTTCCATTATTAGTCTACAGATGGCGTTGTTAACAGGATGTAGCTTAGAACGAAGTATGAAATCAATTAGCAGCAAGAAGATTCTAAACTACGTAACTGGAGTTCTTACTGACATTTAATGTACAAAGGATTTTGAACCTTATCACGACTACACAACGATCTATTATCATTTAATCTTGGTTATAAGGATTGTTGGTCTTGTTGAGAGGCTTTCTTGGGTGCTTTGTCTCTTTCACACTCGTTGTTGGATTAGTAGTGTGCCCATGTCATTTAAATTTCAGGATATTTTTACCTTATCGCGCTCGACAAAATCAGCGCTTGATTTCGATCCATGGTTTCGATCCTTGAATTAGATCCTTGATTTTGATCCTTGATTTTGATTTCGATCCTTGATTTCGATCCTTGGTTTCGATCTTGGATTTCGATCCTGGATTTCGATCCTTGATTCTTGAATTTTGAACCTTGAATCTGAAATCTTGAATCTTGAATCTTTGAAGTGACAGCTTTCAAACTTCAAATGACCATATCTCGGGAACTACTCGTCCTAGACTCCCCGTTCCCAGTTCAAATGAAAGCTAAGACCAAGATCTTCATTTGAAGTGACAGCTGTCAAACTTCAAACCGCCATATCTCGAAAACTACTTGTCCTAGACTCCCCGTTCTCAGTTCAAATGAAAGCTATGACCAAGATCTTCATTTGAAGTGACAGCTGTCAAACTTCAAACCGCCATATCTCGAAAACTACTTGTCCTAGACTCCCCGATCTCAGTTCAAATGAAAGCTATGACCAAGATCTTCATTTGAAGTGACAGCTGTCAAACTTCAAACCGCCATATCTCGAAAACTACTTGTCCTAGACTCCCCGTTCTCAGTTCAAATGAAAGCTATGACCAAGATCTTCATTTGAAGTGACAGCTGTCAAACTTCAAACGGCCATATCTTGGAAACTACTCGTCCTAGACTCCCCGTTCCCAGTTCAAATGAAAGCTATGACCAAGATCTTCATTTGAAGTGACAGCTGTCAAACTTCAAACCGCCATATCTCGAAAACTACTTCTCCTAGACTCCCCGTTCTCAGTTCAAATGAAAGCTATGACCAAGATCTTCATTTGAAGTGACAGCTGTCAAACTTCAAACGGCCATATCTTGGAAACTACTCGTCCTAGACTCCCCGTTCCCAGTTCAAATGAAAGCTATGACCAAGATCTTCATTTGCAGTGACAGCTGTCAAACTTCAAATGGCCATATCTCGGAAACTACTCGTCCTAGACTCCCCGTTCTCAGTTCAAATGAAAGCTATGACCAAGATCTTCATTTGCAGTGACAGCTGTCAAACTTCAAATGGCCATATCTCGGGAACTACTCGTCCTAGACTCCCCGTTCTCAGTTCAAATGAAAGCTATGACCAAGATCTTCATTTGAAGTGACAGCTGTCAAACTTCAAACGGCCATATCTTGGAAACTACTCGTCCTAGACTCCCCGTTCTTAGTTCAAATTAAAGCTATGACTAAGATCTACATTTCAGATGACAGATGTCATTTTGACAGCTGTCACTTTATTATGACCTATTCCCGGTCATTATCTACCTATGTTTCAAATTTCAGCAAATCGGTTCAGTGGTTGTCGAGTTATAGAGGAACAAACATACAAACATACAAACATCCAAACTTTCACATATAAAATATTAGTGTGATTCGTATGATTTATTTACTATTCTTATTCTTTTCTTATTCTTATTTAAGACTTATGGTGCCCGCCCAGTGGCTGGGTAAGATGAAAATTAGAAATATTTTGAAGAAATAACGTAATAACTTCTGGTTTCAGATTTCCCAAGGCACCAGATAAAAAAAAAATATGGATAGATGCAACTGGAAGAAACAATTGGTTTCCATCTAAAATAAGCACCATTTGCTCGGAGCATTTTAGGGACGAAGACGTTTTAGTAAAAAAAAGTGGAAATAAATATATTATTGATACTGCCATACCAACTCTAATCTCTATCTGGATTTCGAGTTTCTGTTAAACGTTTTATGGATATCAAAATTCGATGTATCGTTTTGCGAAAGATTAATAGGTTACCGATGATAATCAATAAATTTGATAAAATTAATAAACAAAAATGCCTAACTTACCACTAAGATCTTCGCTCGCTTCTCTCGCTCGATCGCTAATATTTTTCAAGTACCTACTTATGTATTTAGAATAGAATATTACTTTATTGTACTGTACCTACACCATAAAAAGAAAACACAAGAAGAAAAATGAACCATTATTTTAAACAGTGATACAATTTACGAGTTGTAAACCTTTGATTGTGTAAATAAAGAAAGAAAGATAAGAAAAGCTTTTATTTCGACCACCAGAAATATAACCTGACGTGCTACCTAGGAAGATTAAATACATGCTTTAGTCTTTAATCTGAGCGTGCTACCGATCTTTACACATCAGTAGGTTGGTAATAATAATCGATTTCGATACGTCTTGTATTCTCATTGGCACATCACTAATCGAGTAGCAGGTAATAGCCATTGTATTATCAATTTTATATCTGGTAAATATAAGATTGATAATAAAAGACTGTAACTGATAGCGCCATCTCTCGTCAAGTAGCTTGTTTTGTTGTCATTCAAGTAACAGCCATTGCATTATCAATCCTATTCATACGTGTTAGAGACTAAAAGGAAAAAAATACTGAATGAAAATGTTTCGCAAAGCGCCATCTTTTGACAAGTAGCAGTACTGTTTATTTTATTAAGTTTAGAACCATGTTCCGATAGGCCTAAGGTTTATTATCAATAAAATTAGTTTTATGGTTTTAGGTCCTTTTTAAGGTTCTCTTTCGACCAATCATAACTTTTATTTCTAAGTGTGTTTTATTTTACGTGTGTGAGTTTGGCGACACTGGTTCTCTTAGTAATAAGTCAACATGCTACTTCTAGTTTGCGTAAGCGAGCGATTCTGTGTTCTGTGGCCAAAACAGTGAATTAGAGGAGTACGCGCCACGGGTAGAAATGTTCCTAGTCAGAAGCTTGGACTTGTATATAATCTGTGCTTTGATTGGAAATTGATTGGAAAACGATGTATGACATTTCGTTCTCCGCTCCTCAACTCTTCCGATTCCGAATGAGTTGCTATTTTGATGACAATGTCAATGTCAATGAATGATTGAGATCTTTGAGGGTAGGTATCTCTGTGGATGTGGGTAGTCTGTGCTCTGCGGTCTAATGTCTAACGATCATTGCGTATTTAGTTTGTTGATTTTCCCCGCCTATTTCTGTTCCTTATTAGCTGCAAACGGTTTGTACCTTCAGTACCTACGATGTATTTTATGTGTTGTGTTAACTTGTGTTGTACCAGGTTGTACAAATTTGCGAAAGGCCGCTGTATTCCATATTCCCAGTGTGTAGTGTAATCAGACTCAAAAAGTGGCTTGTTTATGCAGTGATTTGTTGAGAAACGTGAGTTTGAACGAGATTTCGAGAACGAGAACGAGACGCACTGGTCACATCACACATCACAGAAACCTAAGATTTATCAGTGTTTCTCTAGGTACTATATTATGCATGAATTATACATATAAACCTTCCTGTTGAATCACTCTATCTATTAAAACAACCGCATCAAAATCTGTTGCGTAGTTTTAAAGATTTAAGCATTGCTTAAATCTTTAAAACTACGCAACGGATTTTGATGATGTTGTTTTTTACATAGGGACAGACAGCGGGAAGCAACTTTGTTTATTATACAATACCTATACCTACTATGTAGTGTTAAGAAAAAAATTAAAAAATAATAATAAATGATTAACTATGTTTCGTTGTTTTCTATCAACAACACCTTCTTTCCCTTAGGCCACTGACCTCTACTATGGCATTGATCTCAATAGTACACATTGAGATCAATGCCTTAGAAATATTGAATGAAAAAAGCAATCCTACCAAATTAATTTGTTTGGTAGAATGACAATTCTGCTCGGTGCCGGTTGTACAGGTTCGTGTATGCCTTCACACAACCGTCCAGCACTTATATAAATAGGTATCAGGGTATATAGGTATCAGGTAGTTGAAATAATACACAGGTTGCCAGTTGTCTGTCAGGTGTGCAGGGACTACCGTCCTACTCGCGTGCCACAGCACGACTGACCTACCTGCACACCTTGACAATCATTTATTCCAACACCCCAGTGTTGCCCACTACATTATCCAAACCCCACACTATACGCTACATCTACCTTTTACAAAAAACAAAAGAAATAATGTTGAACCTTTTAGTATACATCTTACAATGAATCTTTATGTTAACTAATTTAGTTTAATCATTATCATAACAACACAAAATAATCAAATAATTTATAATATACTACGTTATATTTAAGTTACAGATATTATTATTACAAACTGTTTATTAATAGCATTAATGAATTATCTCTCAGACAAGTATTCGGAATTTTAAATAAATATAAATTTGATAACTTAGTAAGACATACTTTTTGTATCATACGCATTTCTGACATTATTTATTAATTTGTTAAGGAGTCACTATTTAAATTTCTATTTTTTTTTATATGCTGAAACGCAGATTCTACCTGTCATCTCTTCTTTTTTTTTTTTTTTTCATTTGATTTGCATAGGTACTTAATAAATATGATTTACGCTATTATTATTATTTTTTGTTTTCATGTTCTTTTTCTCAAAGTCTACATCGCCAAACTTCATAAGTTTCCACAATTGGGTAGTTTATCTCAAAATTAGCATCTGTGAAAACTCTGCAAGAGGTTTACACTTCATTGTCATATCATGTTTGAGTATAATAATATTTTGTGCTCTCACTCCCATTTCTGTGGAAAATTCATTATTATTAGTAAATCTGCAATCTGCAATTTCACTTAAAACAGTAGGACCAGAAAGTCCGATTGCCAAAAATCTGTAAGAAAAGTTAGGTACCTACACCTAATATTCGGACAGTGCCGGTAGAAGTTATAATCTTAGCGCACGACGTGATCAATTTGAGCTACAATCAATTTTGAGTTTTTTCAGCAATTACAACCAAGATGTCTTCATAAAGTAGGTAATTGATTGCATTAATTGAAAAACTAAAGGCAAAATAGCGACATTTTATGCCCAAATTAGGTACTCCTAGTCTGTATATCTTACTATGGTATTAAGATTTGAATGGAAGATACTTATGGATAATATAGATAATTTTAAATTCACAGAGCCCAAGACATGACTTAATTTAAAATACTCGACATAATTTATTGCCAAATATTGAGACATGCCCTGATTTCTAGTTAGGGTATTTCGATAAGATATTTCACATAATTATTGCTAAACATTATTTATTACCAACAAAAGCACAGAGCTTTTTCGAATAGAACTTTTATTTCATTTTAATAATATTTATGAAATCATCATTTTCTAAACAGCTTCAGCTAATGCGTAGCTTCGTATTTTACTTACAATATCTGGGCGACCGAGCTGTGCTCGTCGGCAACCAACGAACGCCCTCCAGTGGTTCAACTACGAACCACATTGCACCTTTTGCGCGAAAATGCCGAGAAAACGGCCCCTCCCAGATATGAGACATAGCTAGATCGATTTTTCGCCCCAGCAAACACCCGCACTACAAATCTTATCGAAATCTTTAGAGCCATTTTCGAGAACATTAGTAGGTACAACAAACATTAAACATCAAACAAACAAATATTGCTCGTTTAATAGAATAGGATGTATATTTTGTATCACGCTCACGAAAGAGTTGTGAGACTGCATGGATCCCCATGATAGAGTGCCATTGCCTAGTGCCATTGACGAAAACTTGGCACTGAAGCCGGATGAAAATAAATTCTTCTTGTTGATCCCATGAATTACATACTTACATACTCACAAATCAAGAAGTTTGCAACAGAAGTTTGAGACGATTCATCTCGCTCATGATCGCTCACCTATATCGCTCGCGTTTATGACTCTGGGTGGCAATTTTACTTAGTACAAAACCTATAAAAGCCACAAGCAAAACCTCAACCAAACCTTAGATTTTAGACTGTCTCCCATTCCACCAACAACCATCGACTCAGTTGTGGTGAGGTTTCAGCTAAGTTTTGGACTTTGGCAAAACAAATCTTTGAAAAACCATTCCACCATTCATCAAATTGCTGACATTCAAGAGAATGATTGACATTGTCATCTAGTAGAATTGCCCTGTTGGACTAACTCGCCGAGTTGGTCTGTTGCAACATTAACTACGTTAGCGGGATGTTCAAACGTAGAGGAATACCTGCGTCAGTAAAATCATGACATCACAAACATTGAGAAATATGGCTTTCCGCTGTATGATTCCCATGTTGAAGGAACACTATTTGTCCTGTAGTCACTGATTTGTTCATCACGCATTTCTAGTCTTAAGTATAGTTTACACCAGGCCAGCGCTGGCTGCCAGCGCTGCTGGCGAGAATAGAGCGCCCGTCTATTTTTTAAGCCAGTGATCTCTGCCTCTGCTTGAAAAACTGTTTGTTTTTTTTTTTTTTTTTTTTACACAAGGCATTATACTTAAAGATTTTGTCATGGATAGTTCTGTTCATTAGATATGTTCATAATTTACTATACTTTGATCTGTATGTGTATATAGTGTATGTATACGTGTAGGTATAAGGTAGGTACAGCTACTTACAGTACTTCAAGCTTTAGAATGGACCTCGGTCTTGTTCGTGTTTTCCGAATATGTCCGACAGCAGTGCACGATTTCACAAAACAGAATGCGACAGAAGTGCGTGTCATTATCAGCGCAGCTCGCACGGCCTGCAACTAATATTTTTCTTAAAAATTACCTTGATATTTATTTGTTTGCGATAAAGTTGAAATTATGAGTGATTTCCATTTCCAAATGACTTTTTGTCAATCGTTTTTGTAATTTTATGCGATTGTGTCCGATTCTTTTGAACAAATACACGTCTACCCTTTTCTTCGCGTCGTGATCGAAAAGCCTCCCGCGCCCCTCCGCGGTGCCCCGTCACTTGGCCGTTTGACGCGCAACAAGCAAATCATCTTCAACGTATTTCATCATTTTTATTATATATTACTCTAAAATCGTACCACTAGAAGCAGTATTTGATTATACGCATATATTGTTCGAGAGGAGTTTTCATTGAAGAGCTGAAGCTCCACTCCTCAACACCGATGTCTTACGAAAACCATTCTTTTTCTGGTTTTACTGTACCGTAGACCCCTGTAACTTTGCCTAGTGTAGGTAACTTTGCCTAAATTATGAAAAGTACAATATTTATTTTCCTATCTTGACAACACTTATTTTGGTTCGTTGGTAGAAACCTACATCATAAACTGCCAATAATGCACTATCTAGCTTTAAATTGGCAACTATCATCAGCTTTCCAAAAACAAAAGCTCATTGAAACACTATGATTATTAACAAGTTTTACAGAAAATATGGACCACAGGCAAAGTTAGGCTCGTTGCCTTAAGTTTGACCACTTTTTTTTTTTTTTTTTTTTTTACATATTAGCAAAGTTTTCAATGCTGTGTGTTTAACGCACACATTGAAAGCCCTTAAGTAATTTGTTGACTTCAGCATGACAGAATCGATCATTTATGATCAGTTTGGCGCAAAATTTAAAAAAAACTCGAAAAAAATAGGCAAAGTTTGGGGGGTTTACGGTACCTATTTATATTTCCATATGAAATTGTTTACTATCCCATCCAGAATCCACATATTATTTGGAAGCTTTTAGCGATACCTAAACCCGCCGGATTGTATGTCATAGTTATGTTATTTTAATCTGTTTTATTATTAATTTTCAGTTGTTTTAATAATGCTGTGCAATAAAACATTCCTTTGTTCTATTCTATTCTATTACCACCGCAACGAGAACAGCTGGACTAGCAAATAGAACTTTTCAACCAATTTATTGATATAGGTATCTTTATTGGCCTTAATACACAAAGCCACTTTAGTTGTTCATCAACTGTCTATAAGAATTTGCAACATAACTCACTTTATCTAATGTCATGTCGAAAAAAATTGTTTTTCTATAGTTCGCCCTCTCTTTTTAATGAGGATATTTGTGACATTTTCAAAGGCTAATCTGTAACGAAAGTAAATCCGCTTGTAGACTACTTCGAAACGAAACTACCTCTTGAAATATAATTCAGATATCATTCAACATTTTATCAAACTATCATTTTAATTTTACAACTTGTAGGTACCGTTCAGATTTTCCCAAACTACCTCTTGAAATATAATTCAGATACCATTCAACATTTTATCATACTATTATTTTAATTTTACAACTTTTAGGTACCATTCAGATTTCCCCAAACTACCAATTCAGGTAACGTTCAACATTTTGTCAAACTATCATTTAATTTTACAAATTGTAGGTACCGTTCAGATTTCTCCAAACTACCAATTCAGATACCGTTCAACATTTTGTCAAACTATCATTTAATTTTACAAATTGTAGGTACCGTTCGGATTTCTCCAAACTACCAATTCAGATACCGTTCAACATTTTGTCAAACTATCACTTGCAACAGCCGTCATTTACAGGTACCGTTTGATAAACCAATGTAAACCAAACTACCTTTCCAGTGGAACCTCAAGACATCACAACAAGGCAAATAGGTTTAGGTAAACACTTCTTTTAAAATTGGTACTAACCTACGAAATTTCAAATAGGTAACTTAATTTTATTATGTCATGTAGGTACTAGGTACAAGAAACTGCATGTATCTTGAATAGTGTAGTACAAGTAGGTACACTCAAATTGATTAGGTATTTACTAATTTCTTACGATAGGTATTTAGTATTTACATTACAACGAAATTGTCATTTTTTTATCTATAATGTGACCATTTACTTTTTTGTGTCAAAGCGGGACACTTACGGAATTTGGAAACAGATAGGTCTTCGTTTATATTTTCGCAATAAAAAATAGTTTTATTTTTTTTTCATTTTCGATAAAAATTAGGCTGTTTCATCAAAATCGGTTCAACAGTTCAGGCGTAAAAAGTAACAGACCGACAGTAAGTAACATTACTTTCGCATTTTTGATTAGAGTGCAATGAATTTGATTTAGTACGTAGAAAGGTTTGTTTACAAAAGCATTGTTTACAAGACATTTTTGCACTCGCTGGGGACAGCGGGACAGACAGCCTGATAGCGGGACAGTCCTGCCCAAAGCGGAACGTATGGTCACATTAGTTATCTACCTAGTTAATGCAACCACTTTTTAATGACCAGTCTACATGGCCCATTTTAAAATATAGGGTAGGTTGCTCAATAGGTACAGATTATTTAATTATGAACTTGTTGTAAACGGCCTGAGGTAACACTTTGTTTTGTACCCACCTATGTAGGTTCGTACCCACCTATGTAGGTTTGTACCCACCTATGTAGGTTCGCGACGGCATGTCTGCTTGCAGGTACCAATCAATGAGTAGGTAAACAACCAGAATGTTCTACAATGTACGTTCGTAAACATGTTGAAAGCCAATTCTTCACTTTTTATTTTACTTTGATATTATTTATCTGCGTAAGGAAATTGATATAAAATAGGTAGTATTGAAAAAATATTCATAAATAAGGTAGGTATTTTGAAACATCATTGGAACAGTAAACTACACGAAAGAATACAAATACTCAGTTTATCTCAACTCTAATAACCAGTTGAAAATATAGATAAGCAGATACCTATCTACCAACATGTCAAATAATTTTGCAAAACAAAACAGTTTATCCACTCATTGATTTACCTCTAATTTTGTGTGTGTTAAATTGGTACTCACTTTTTTTTATGTTGTACTTAACCATCCTGGCAAGGTCGCCACTTGTACAGGTTCGTGTATGCCTTCACACAACCGTCCAGCACTTATATAAATAGGTATCAGGGTATATAGGTATCAGGTAGTTGAAATAATACACAGGTTGCCAGTTGTCTGTCAGGTGTGCAGGGACTACCGTCCTACTCGCGTGCCACAGCACGACTGACCTACCTGCACACCTTGACAATCATTTATTCCAACACCCCAGTGTTGCCCACTACATTATCCAAACCCCACACTATACGCTACACCGGTGAAGCAGAAAAAAAAAAAGAAACGTCATACATCGTTTTCTGATAGCCAATCAGGAGCAAGTAACATCTATATAATCTGTGAACACAAGTCCACACTAAAATGTTCCCGACATTTCCATCTGATACGTAGTATCTCTACCTAATCTGTGGTACGCGCCACCACTGAAGTCCGATGGACGCGGCGCTGTTAAAACGTAGTATTAATTTCTCTGTGGAGAAACTCAGAAAAGTGAAGTTACAAACAAAGAACGCACGAGAACCAAGTAGGTAAATATCTATTTTCTACATCTAGGGTGGGTTGTCCACCTGTGAACCAGGCAGATGCAATGAACCACCGCTATATTTCAAAAATGTGACATTGCCGTTCTTTACGATTACTGCCAACAGGAACGCATACGCATCCTTCACTCTCTCCCCAAATTACAAGCAGC
Organism: Camptogramma bilineatum; assembly: GCA_958496255.1. Classification (NCBI taxonomy): domain Eukaryota; kingdom Metazoa; phylum Arthropoda; class Insecta; order Lepidoptera; family Geometridae; genus Camptogramma; species Camptogramma bilineatum. The sequence continues at coordinate 10,882,524 of OY292456.1, forward strand.
GCAAGCTTAAGACGTACGCCCAGTGATCGAATTTATAAAAATGTATCATAAAAGTCAGTTTTTTGTGTTGATTTCATTCTTTTTCTACATTTTTTGGGTGTTACCTACAGTTTTTTTTGCCTGTTACGTATGATAACCAGTGATCGGAATGAGGCGGGCTAAAATACCTAAAGTTCGAAAAATAACAGAGACAAATGGAGACGCCTTAGGACTAGATATTTTTCGACCCAATTATTTCCGTTTCCGGGACAATAATAAAGAACATCTAACATTAAGGTGAATCAATTTTTTATCTGAATTAATAACAAAAACTAAAATGTAAATTATAAGGATAAAAAACTTTTTTCCGTCGGTCAAATAGAAAAATTATTTGAATTAGTTCACAATATTATTAACATTAATTTTAAATATACTTACTCACTGTGAAAATTGTGCCAACTTTCAATAAAATTTTTACTTACTACAAGAATAAAATTCTTGTAGTAAGGAAGTCTCCCCTTTTTTGCCTCTGTTCTTTGAACTTTAGGTAGTTTAGCCCGCCTCATTCCGATCACTGATGATAACACATACATAACGTTGTAAATTACACTATAGTTAGTATGCTGTATCATCATTTACCAGGTGAAATTCTGAGGTTTGTTTTGTCAACGGGGTGTGTCCAGCAATGAGCCATGACATAGTGTCCTGCATTGAACCATAGTACTCACATACATTTTCCCAGTTCGAGCTGCACCTACCATTCTTAGACATTGAAAAACTAAACCACCACTTATTACAACTAGATTTGTATGATAACCTACTTATAATTAGTATTATGATAAAAAAAACCATATTGCTTGATGTCAATACATAGATTTTATTAAGACTAAAATACTCAAGCCTAAATATAATTAACAGTACCTCTAACGGCTTATATTTCGTAGTTAGTAATAATTTTGCTGATAGGTATTAATAATAAAGTAAAAACATTGCCCTTTCTCTTGGTAAATAGGTGGTTCATTGCAGAATTCGGTCTGGTTCAATGCGTACCACCCGTGTTACGCAATGAACCAATTCTCATTTTTTGCTAAATCTGTATTTCTAAGAAATCTAAAGATTATATGAATAAACTAATAATGCACAATCTTAGCCAGATTAATCACCTTACTTCACGCCAAATCTTAGATCGGTTAGTCAAAAAATGTAAAAGATATGGACGTTTGAATTTTACCTGGTTCATTGCTGGACAACCCACCCTACTTATGTATTAAAAATCCAAGAAGATTCTAAACTACGTAACTGGAGTTCTAACTGACATTTAATGTACAAAGGATTTTGAACCTTATCACGACTACACAACGATCTATTATCATTTAATCTTGGTTATAAGGATTGTTGGTCTTGTTGGGAAGGCTTTCTTGGGTGCTTTGTCTCTTTCACACTCGTTGTAGGATTAGTAGTGTGCCCATGTCATTTAAATTTCAGGATATTTTTACCTTATCGCGCTCGACAAAATCAGCGCTTGATTTCGATCCATGGTTTCGATCCTTGAATTAGAGATCCTTGAATTAGATCCTTGATTTTGATTTCGATCCTTGATTTCGATCCTTGGTTTCGATCTTGGATTTCGATCCTGGATTTCGATCCTTGATTCTTGAATTTTGAACCTTGAATCTGAAATCTTGAATCTTGAATCTTTGAAGTGACAGCTGTCAAACTTCAAATGACCATATCTCGGGAACTACTCGTCCTAGACTCCCCGTTCCCAGTTCAAATGAAAGCTATGACCAAGATCTTCATTTGAAGTGACAGCTGTCAAACTTCAAATGGCCATATCTCGGGAACTACTCGTCCTAGACTCCCCGTTCTCAGTTCAAATGAAAGCTATGACCAAGATCTTCATTTGAAGTGACAGCTGTCAAACTTCAAATGGCCATATCTCGGGAACTACTCGTCCTAGACTCCCCGTTCTCAGTTCAAATGAAAGCTATGACCAAGATCTTCATTTGAAGTGACAGCTGTCAAACTTCAAATGGCCATATCTCGGGAACTACTCGTCCTAGACTCCCCGTTCTCAGTTCAAATGAAAGCTATGACCAAGATCTTCATTTGAAGTGACAGCTGTCAAACTTCAAATGGCCATATCTCGGGAACTACTCGTCCTAGACTCCCCGTTCTCAGTTCAAATGAAAGCTATGACCAAGATCTTAATTTGAAGTGACAGCTGTCAAACTTCAAATGGCCATATCTCGGGAACTACTCGTCCTAGACTCCCCGTTCTCAGTTCAAATGAAAGCTATGACCAAGATCTTCATTTGAAGTGACAGCTGTCAAACTTCAAATGGCCATATCTCGGGAACTAATCGTCCTAGACTCCCCGTTCTCAGTTCAAATGAAAGCTATGACCAAGATCTTCATTTGAAGTGACAGCTGTCAAACTTCAAATGGCCATATCTCGGGAACTACTCGTCCTAGACTCCCCGTTCTCAGTTCAAATGAAAGCTATGACCAAGATCTTCATTTGAAGTGACAGCTGTCAAACTTCAAATGGCCATATCTCGGGAACTACTTGTCCTAGACTCCCCGTTCTCAGTTCAAATGAAAGCTATGACCAAGATCTTCATTTGAAGTGACAGCTGTCAAACTTCAAATGGCCATATCTCGGGAACTACTCGTCCTAGACTCCCCGTTCTCAGTTCAAATGAAAGCTATGACCAAGATCTTCATTTGAAGTGACAGCTGTCAAACTTCAAATGGCCATATCTCGGGAACTACTTGTCCTAGACTCCCCGTTCTCAGTTCAAATGAAAGCTATGACCAAGACCTACATTTCAGATGACAGATGTCATTTTGACAGCTGTTATTGAAAATGTAGGTCTTGGTCATAGCTTTCATTTGAGCTAAAAAGGAAGAGTCTAGGATGAGTAGATTTCGAGATATGGCTGATTGAAGTTTGACATCTGTCACTTTAAATGAAGATCTCTTCAATAGCTTTCATTTGAACTGAGAACGGGGAGTCTAGGATGAGTAGTTCCCGAGATATGGCCGTTTGAAGTTTGACAGCTGTCACTTCAAATGAAGATCTTGGTCATAGCTTTCATTTGAACTTTGAACGGGGAGTCTAGGACGAGTAGTTTCCAAGATATGGCCGTTTGAAGTTTGACAGCTGTCACTTCAAATGAAGATCTTGGTCATAGCTTTCATTTGAACTGAGAACGGGGAGTCTAGGACGAGTAGTTCCCGAGATATGGCCATTTGAAGTTTGACAGCTGTCACTTCAAATGAAGATCTTGGTCATAGCTTTCATTTGAACTGGGAACGGGGAGTCTAGGACGAGTAGTTTCCAAGATATGGCCGTTTGAAGTTTGACAGCTGTCACTTCAAAGATTCAAGATTCAAAATTTCAGTTTTCAGATTGAAGAATCAAGATTCAAGATTCAAGAATCAAAATGAAGGATCAAAATTGTATCAGTATTTTAATTCAAAAATCATGCCCTGAAACATCACGTAAATCAGAAAATGATGGAAAAGGCCCCTTAGGGACTAGGAATGTTTAGTTTATGGTCACCCTTTAGAAAGAGACACGCCGCCCAAGTTTTATCTCTCAAGCGGACCTTGTTTTCTGTCTCAGTCAGCATTCCAGGTACGTAGTATAGAAATTCCTTGTAAAAATCTCAGTGGGTAACTACTACAAACACACTCTTTGCAGGTTTTTAGTGTTTGAAAAACTCGAGAAAGCCTAGAAAAGTTTGTACCTAAAAGTCTATAGTAAGTAGTAAAAATGGACAAAAGGAAGCAATCAAAAGGTCCACCTCCAAAGAGGTTCAAATCCCAAGATGATGACGATGACAACGAGGCTGAGATGCCGTCAAGTTTTGAAGAACAACTGGCTGGAATGAATACTCCTGAAGACACTCAAGTTTTCGGTGAAGGACCAGAAAATCAGGCTACCAATATGAAATGGTCCCGCCCGCATCCTCCTACACTCGATCCCAAGAAGGATGCGTTAGTATTTCAACAATTGGATATAGATCATTACAATGGACAACCAATGCAAGGCATGCCCGGATCGCAACTTGCTCCTGTACCAATTATGAGAATGTATGGAGTAACAATGGAAGGTAACTCTGTTTGCTGTCATGTTCATGGGTTCACACCGTACTTCTATGTGTCAGTACCAGTGAATTTTACTGAATCTACATGCAATGAAATGAAAAATGCACTCAATAAAGCCATTTTAGAAGACATGAGATCCAACAAAGACAGCATCAAAGAAGCTGTCTTAGAAGTGAAAATGGTAAAAGCTAAATCATTGATGTATTACAAAGGAGATAATGATGTAACTTTAGCTAGAGTTTCTGTTGCTTTACCCAAGCTCATTGCAGCAGGCAAACGACTCATTGAAAGGCAACCCACATCCTTCAGTTTGATGGATCCATCTTTCTATGAATCAAACATTGACTTTGATATCCGCTTCATGGTGGACACTTCTGTAGTTGGTTGCAGTTGGATTGAACTACCACCTGGTAAATGGATTCAGAGAACAAACAATTCTGCTAGACGAATTGAATCCAGATGCCAAATAGAGGTGGATGTGGCTTGGAATGCTTTTATTGCACACCAACCTGAAGGTGAATGGTCCAAAGTTGCACCATTTAGAATTTTGAGCTTCGATATTGAATGTGCAGGAAGAAAAGGTATCTTCCCTGAGCCAAACCATGACCCTGTGATACAGATTGCATCAATGGTTATCAGACAAGGTGAAACTGAGCCTTACCTAAGAAATGTGTTCACATTGAACACTTGTGCCTCCATTGTTGGATCTCAAGTTTTAAGCTTTCAGACTGAATCTGAGATGCTAGCAAGATGGTCAGACTTTTTCCGTGAATTAGACCCTGATATAATAACTGGTTACAATATCACCAATTTTGACTGGCCTTACCTCATAAATAGAGCAAAGCACTTGAAAGTTAATAATTTCGATTTTTTGGGAAGAATCAAAAATATCAGATCAGTAATCAAAGATTCAATTCTTCAATCAAAACAGATGGGTCGAAGGGAAAACAAGAGTGTCAATTTTGAGGGTAGAGTTCCATTTGATCTGCTTCTTGTTCTTGTAAGAGATTACAAGCTGAGATCCTACACTTTGAATGCTGTCAGTTACCACTTTCTACAGGAACAGAAAGAAGATGTTCATCATAGTATAATTACTGATTTACAAAATGAAAGTGAACAAACTCGAAGGAGACTGGCCATGTATTGTCTGAAGGATGCATACTTACCTTTGAAACTGTTGAACAAACTAATGTGCATTATCAATTATATGGAGATGGCTAGAGTAACTGGTGTCCCATTGTTGTGTTTGCTCACAAGAGGCCAACAAATAAAAGTAGTGAGTCAATTATTGAGGAAAGCTAAAGAAGCTGGTTATTTGATGCCAGCTTATCATGGTACAGGCTCTGATGATCAGTTTGAAGGAGCTACTGTTATTGAGCCCAAAAAAGGATATTATGCTGATCCAATATCAACACTCGATTTTGCATCCCTGTATCCCAGTATTATGATGGCTCATAATTTATGTTATACAACCTTAGTGCATCCAAATATGCATGGGAAACTATCTCTAAGTAATGATGATGTAACTACAACACCCTCTAAGAATGTGTTTGTGAAAGCATCTGTAAGAAAAGGATTGCTACCTGAAATTCTAGAATCATTACTTGCAGCAAGAAAAAAAGCCAAGGCTGATTTAAAGAATGAAACAGATCCATTCAAGAGATCAGTATTAGACGGCAGACAGCTAGCTTTGAAAATCAGTGCCAATTCTGTTTATGGATTCACAGGGGCACAAGTTGGTAAACTACCCTGTCTTGAAATATCTGGTAGCGTCACTGCATATGGTAGAACCATGATTGAAATCACAAAGTCAGAAGTAGAGAAAAAATACACTAAAGCAAATGGTTATAAGGAAGATGCTGTAGTCATTTATGGAGACACTGACTCTGTGATGGTCAAGTTTGGTGTAAAAACTCTAGAAGAAAGTATGGAGCTAGGAAGAGAAGCAGCGGACTTTGTCACAGAAAAATTTGTCAATCCGATCAAATTGGAGTTTGAAAAAGTATACTACCCATATTTGCTTATAAACAAAAAAAGATATGCAGGATTGTATTTCACCAGACCTGACAAGTATGACAAAATGGACTGCAAAGGAATAGAAACTGTGAGGAGAGATAACTGTCCTCTTGTCTCCAATATGATGAGCACCTGCCTTCAAAAACTACTCATAGATAGAGATCCAGATGGTGCTGTAAACTTTGCCAAACAAACTATATCTGATTTGTTGTGCAATCGTATAGACATATCCCAGCTAGTAATTACAAAGGAGCTTGCAAAAAGTGACTATGCTGCTAAACAAGCTCATGTAGAGTTAGCAAACAAAATGAGAAAACGAGATGCCGGCACTGCGCCCAAACTAGGAGATCGAGTGCCTTATATATTGTGCTGTGCTGCCAAAAACACACCAGCATACATGAAAGCAGAGGACCCTATCTATGTTCTTGAAAACAGCATTCCTATAGATTTCAACCACTATCTAGAAAACCAGCTATCAAAGCCCCTTTTGAGAATCTTTGAACCTATTCTTGGTGAAAAGGCAGAATCACTTTTGCTGAAAGGTGAGCACACAAGAACAAAAGCCATGGTGACTTCTAAAGTTGGAGCACTGGCTGCATTTACAAAGAAGAAGGAAAAGTGCATTGGATGCAAAGTAATCATGCCAAATGATACCAAGAAAGCACTCTGTAACCATTGTATGGAGAAAGAAGGGCAACTGTACATTACTGAGGTATTCAAGTTGAGACAGCTCCAAGAAAAGTTTTCCAGGCTTTGGACAGAATGCCAAAGATGTCAGGGTAGTCTGCATGAAGAGGTGCTGTGCACAAACAGGGATTGCACCATTTTCTACATGAGAAAGAAAATGGGAATAGAGTTAGATGTTCAAGAAAAGACTATTTCTCGGTTTGGAGAAGCAATCTGGTGATGATACCCAATTTATGTTGCTTATTTTTTACAATAAAACAAAACTACTTTTTAGATGTTGTTTTTTATTAGGATACTAGTGCATGTGCTTTTTGATCCACTGACACATGACATTTTAGATAGGTACCTAATATTTATTAGAAGTAATAATTCAACTTTACATATTAAGGTTTGTGTATAACACAATGATGTTTTCAAAAGGGGGAGATAGGTGACCCACCAAAATGCCTGGTCCAGCTAAGCCGAGTCCAATGAACAAACCTGCCCTCAGTGCCGCGCCACGCCGCGAGGAACATCGTCTCGAACGCACCTTGAAGTTGCTAATAGACAAAGATAGAGAGAGCAACTAAAGCAGTTATGCGAGCGAGACAGCATTGCAGAGCGGCCGGATTCTATCGTATCGGCTCCTTTCAGCCGGAGCCAACAGAACCCGGCCGCTAGCCATAGCTCGCTTCCACGACTGATTTAGTTGCTCTCTATCCTTATCAATTGGCAATCTATAAATGGAGCAATGTGTGTATTTAGGTGTATGTAGTGGTGCACCGAGCCCAAGTTTTTGCATGCTATTTTAGTGCGTCATCCCCTTTTGAATCTTCCCCTTTTGAAAACATCATTGGTTTTACACAAAATTAACAAACTATAATAACTGCAATATGGAAAGTACAATCAGATCTGTGTGTCAGAATGGCGGGTGTAATGTTGAGAATCAACATAAAATAAATGTAGGTCGAATTTACCTTAATTCTAACTAAATCACCAATTAGAATTAATTATTGAACACCATTTAAACGTTAAATTCGATAGGTGACTCATCACATCACCCTAAAAGTTATTTTATGTTGATTTGCAACATTACACCCGCCATTCCGATGCACATGATATGTCCCACTAAAGTAGGTATCTACTACATAAAAGAATATCACAGGAGTACAATTTTCAACCAAACTTTAAAACTTTAGTAATAATATCTGGGCGACCGAGCTCTGCTCGGGTGCATAACGCCATCTAGTGGTTCAATTACGAACCACATTGCACTGGTAAACCATTTTGCGTAAAATTGCCAAGAAAACGGCTTTTCCCAGATATGAGACCTAGCTAGATTGATTTTTCGCCCCCGTAAACAACCGTACTGCAAATTTCATCGAAATTGTTAGAGCCGTTTTCGAGAACCTCAGTACAATACAAACAAACATGAAACTTTTGCTTGTTTAATAGAATAGGATAAACCGCAGTGATTATTACACTTCTTTTTTCTTTTTTTACTTTATGACAGTCTTGCAATTTTTTTTTTATTTCTAAGGTACAGTTTTAAGTACATACTAACTTAGACAGAGAGAACAGTTTAGCAACCAAAATTTAACCTCTAGATTACAATAATTTAACCAAATTACATAGCATCAACTACAAACTATACTTACAATTTAGTTTTACATGAACATTACAAATATATTATGCTTTTTTGTAGTTTTATAAATATTTCATCTGTTTTCCTGAGATATAGATCTGCTTATGCTTTGCCTAACTGTTTTAGAACCGTTACTTTTAGCAGCAGTTATGTTTGGAACGGGCATTTCATATGGAACAGCAGTGCTGGCATTAGAAGTCAATTTCATGATATCTTCAAGAGTCCTGATGAAAGTGTCGCATGTTGCAGTCAGAAGAATCGATGCATCGTCAATTTTCTGTAAACAAATGTAAAAATTTTGTGAGGGTATTGACGATGTTGGCGGTGAATTAGGTTGGCGGTTTAGATAATTATGTTCTTTGGTTGGGTGTTGTGCTACCATGATACATGGCATAGCTGACATACATGAAACAGAGAATCCTAGATATCAGGGCCTGTATTCTATTAAATGACAACCGCTTTGGTTTTGGTTCGAACTCTTAAATGTCAGCCATTTGGTGAAATAGTAGAATAGCTTTTCAAAAATTTGTACTGCCAAAGTTCAAAACCTCACCACAACTGAGTCGTTTGTTATTAGTAGTCATGGAAACAGTCGCTTTAGTTGAGGTTTTGGTTGAGGTTGATAAAAAGTTCGGTACCGGAATCGAGCCCCAGGACTTTGTGTGACTGTTGGTTGGGTGGTTATATTGAGCAGGTAGCTCATTCATAAATCGCACTCTAATTGGTGGAAGCGAATTAGATGTAGTGTAGGTAAACAGAATTACAACCAGAAATTAAAGTATTGGTGGACATATAAATACATATTATACTGTACTTTACTGTATGTTACTTCTGTACTTCATACTTATTATACTGTATAATACATTATACATTATACTTATTAAATAAATGTTTACCTGAATCTCTGGACCACCTTCTGCTGTTGTAGCACTCTTCACAGCATGTACTTGCTGCATCATCAGATCACAATACAATCTCAATTCTGACTTCTTGTGACTTAGAGAATTGGGATCTTCTAACACTGTCACTGAAAAAATATTTTACTGGTGATTGAAGCACATGGCAAAACAACAGATCAGATTATTATGCACGAATAATAAGAGCAATATGGGCTTGCATCCTGTCACATGAGAGAATTCAATGCAATTTAGAACCTGGATCTTATTGTGTCCTGTAGGAATGGGAAAGAAAACTCTACATTTTTCTTATAAGCAATTGTTTTAATTCTATTGTTTTAAGATTTAAACTATAAGATCATATAAGTATTATAAGAAATATGTAGAGTAAAACATCTATAGTCGTATTGCTCATTATACGGACTAAAAGTGAAGGAAAAAATGTCATTTTTCCTTCAATTTTGATTAGTTTTGATACGTTTTATGTCAAAATTGAAGGAAACATGACATTTTTTTCCTTCACTTTTAGTCCGTATAATGAGCAATACGACTATATGTTTTTACCTCTGTAAACATTGAATTTCAGTATTGAATAATTTTGAAGAGATGAGAACCTTTTTTTAGACAGTTGTTTTGTGATATTGTAACTCTGATTACTCAAAAACACTGCCATATAAAACCAACTAGCAGCACCCTCGCGACTCCCTCTGTAGTGATGGTTATTCCTTATGATGATGATTAAAAGTAGCCTATAACCTTCCTCAGGAGTTTAGCTATCACATGCAGAATTTTCCAAATCGATTTCAAGCCAAGAAACATTTTTTATACCTTTTACATCTGATTTTGAATCCACACAAGCCTTGGCACTGCCCAGGGCAACCAGCCATTTCTGTCGATCCTGTGGTGAGGGTGCTCTTAAATACATGTGCTGCTGCCCAGGTATTACTAAGTCAAGCCGTGTGTTGTCTATGCTATTCACTGAAAATTAAGATGATTATACTTAGTTTATTTGCACACTAAAACCAAGTAATTAAAATGCCACACACGACACAGACCAAACCGCAGACAAATAGGGAGTGATGCCAAATGGGGGGATTTCCTGCAAATTCGGGAGTTTTAAAATAAATTAGCACTGACTGTCTAGGTTGCCTATTTATTTTTTATTGTTAGCAGGCTTTTAGCAGGTATCTATTTCATTTAATCTTACCTAACCTACCTACTAATTATTTAACGTTGGTTGATAGGTAGGTATGTACCTTCAAGCAAGATTATTCTTTCGTTCACAGTAAGTAGGTAGATTTATGTTAGGTTATGTGGCATCACTCCTTATTTGTCTGCGGTTTGGTCTGTGTCGTCGCAGAGCGTGTGTAGACGCTATTATAGAAAACTTTTTAGTTTTCTTAAATTTGAAAAGTTATGAAAAGTGGGTAGGTATTTACTCTATAAATCGACAATCAATAGGTACCTATTATCATAGGCCAATTTTCATGGCTCCGCATTAATTTAAAAAAACTGAACAACATGCGTTGAACTATATACGCCATATACGGTATATGAAAGTTGCCAAATTGGCCAATATACTTATTCTACTACGCATAGAATGGACAGAGACTGAGTTTGAGCTATCAAGGTGCTGACTTTGAGCACGGAACGCGCCACACGCGCAAACGCGATGACGAGACCGAGACCAAGGTGTACATTATTCATACGGTGACAACCTTACTGTGTACAAAACTGACATTGCATTGTGTAGTGCAAATATAGGTAGTTAGACGCCGCTTTTGCATAGAGATTTCGTGGAGTGTCCTTGGTGTGTCTAGGTGGTACTAGTACTATTATTCTGTGGTGGTACCTATCGTTTTTAATTTCAGGAGAAGGGGGTGCTGTTCTTGGTTTAACAGAGATGGTAGTGGTAGCCTTACCATTGATTTGGCAGACTGAAACTTTCACTGAACCTTTACACCCTTGGCTGGCTTCATCTTGCGATTTATAGTAAGAAATAATTCCATTCTCCAGGACAAACCATCTGGTTTGCCAACCTAGAACAGAAAAATATTAATGTAAATATTGCAAAATGTAGTTAGTGAATCCTTTCACTTCCAATATGTTTTCTCTGTTACCATTCCAATAATTCGTCCACTTCCATAATATACCTTCCATGTATCCTAATAGATAATATTTGTGTGAAAAACACTTTCTAGCACAATTTAATTTATTTTCCGCGAAAATTGGAAGAATTTACTTTTTGAAATAATATCCAAAAAAATGAGACAGAGACACACCACAGACTACATAGGGATGTGCCGATCCGATCCGATCTTTTGGAAGATCGGATAGCTTGCATACGATCAAGCGATTTTTCGGATCGTATGAAAGCCATTCGATTTTTAGCGGATCGATTGAACTACACCAGAGATCGGATCGGATCGAAAAGATCGAATGAATAACTAAACCTATAGGGCAGTGGTTCTTAACCGGTGGTCCGCGGACCACAGGTGGTCCCTGGAGCCACCCGAAGTGGTCCGCGAAGCTATCCGAAAAAATTAAGCAAGTGACAACGGATCAAAGTTAAAAGATAAAACTTTTCTGCTTTTGATACGTTTTGAATCAAATTATTGGCTGACTGTGTGTGTGTGTGTGAGCGGGTGCGGTCCCATGGGGAGGGTCATGGAGGTCATGCATGGTGTTGCATTTGTCTTAAAAAAATCGGTTCGTCTCGTATTTTGCGAACAAAGTGAATTATGTTATTTCTGTCCGCAGATTAGAAATCGGCAGCAGCTAGCCTTTTAAAATAAATCGCCACATGCTGCATTTGCCTTTCAAAAATTCGGCTCGCTTCGCTCGATTTTAACTTCATGAGTATTTTGCGAACAAATTGAGTTATTTCTGATTGCAGAATAGAAACTGATAACTCTGATAAGCAACCAGCCGTTCTTTGTAAACCGTAAGCAAAATAAAGTGTAAATGTTGCATTTGTTTCGCTTCGTGGATTAGGGAGCTCGCTTAGTCACTGGATTTGGAAGCTCACTCGCTTTGCTCGCATATTAGCTTCATAAGTATTTTGCGCGACCAAAGTGAGCTACGTTGAATTTGACTTAAAAAAAATCGGCTCGCTTCGCTCGCATTTGATTTAGCTTTAGCTTCGTGCGTATTTTGCGAGCAAAGTAAGCTATGTCTGACCGCAAAATAGGAATCGACCAGCAGCCAGCCTTTTCTTTGAGCACCGTAAGTAAAATAAAGAGGCACGAATTGCATTTGTCTTAAAAATTTCGGCTCGCTTCGCTCGCTTTTAGCTTCATGAGTATTTTGCGAACAAATTCAGTTATTTCTGATCGCAGAATAGAAACTGATAAGCAGCCAGCCTTTCTTTGTAAACCGTACGCAAAATAAAGTGTAAATGTTGCATTTGTTTCGCTTCGCGAATTAGGGAGCTCGCTTCGGTCGCTGGATTTGGAAGCTAACTCGCTTTGCTCGCATATTAGCTTCATAAGTATTTTGCGACCAAAGTGAGCTACATTGAATTTGAGTTAAAAAAAATCGGCTCGCTTCGCTCGCATATTCATGAGTAGATATTTTGCGAAAGTGCAAAGTTTTATGTAATTCCCTTCTGATTTGCCTGACGAAATAAAACACTATAGAACTTGAAAGATACACCCCTCCCCCCTCCTATAAAACGGGTCCTACGGATTGGTGGTCCGCGGCAAGAAAAAAGTTTACCAAATGGTCCCCCATCACTAAAAGGTTAAGAACCACTGCTATAGGGCCTTACTTATGAAAGATGTTTAACGTGAAACACTGGTTAAACAACGTCCTGTCTTTATTTGTGGATAGTGACAAACAGAGACAGGACGTTGTTCAACCAGTGTTCAACTTTAAACATCTTTCTTATGTAAGGGGGATAGTTATGATTGTTGTTATTCATTCGTCGTGTCAATTTGCTCATACTAATATGTGATGTTTAAATTCGCTTGCTCCACTAAGACGCCACGTTGTTATTATCGGGGATATAATCACAACTTGGACGGTGTAATAAGTAACTAGCAAAATAAAACACATCGCTTTACCTGCAAGTTGCTAAGTCGTGTGAGTCTAGTGACTAGACTCACACGACTTAGATATATAGCTATATAGACTAGACTCTAGTCTATAGCTAAGATAGATCCAAATCATGGTACCTAGTAATTTTTTTTAAGGTGAAACATAAAAGATTGGCACTTAAAACTTAAAAGCATTAATCTGAAAGGTTGACAATCATGTTTATTTGCAATGCAAGTTTGATTTGCATGTTAAAATAACATTTAAAAAATACTTTATTTGGTTTTATTTCATTCGATCTTCTGATATGATCTTTTGAAAATCGGATCGACACCATGCGATCCGATCCACGGATCGGATCGAGACATTACGATCCATTACGATCCTAAAAATCGGATCAAATGAAAAGATCGCACATCCCTAAGACTACAGAGAAGAACATTTTTTTTTGCAAAGCAAGCAACAGTGTTGCCAACTCCAATAAATCCAAGTCGCTAGATTCAATCTGAAAAGTCGCTAGAAAGTCGCTAAAAACTGATTCTAACCAGGACCGGAGAGGGGGGGGGGGGGGGGTTGTTTTAATCCTAATTTGCTAATAATGTACCTAATAAAAAAATAAAAATCATTTTATAGGTACCTACTGTACCTACATTAGACATCGTCTGTCAAAGAACTACTTCAATGAAAATTAGACTTCTTTAATTACTTTTTCAAGTTGACTTTTTGTCCTTTCCACCTTTCCATTACTTGCCTTATTTAATACTGTTTTGGTGTGCCGGTTGAAGTCGAAAAGTCGCTAAATAGATTTTGTCGCTAAAACTGATTCTAGGTCTCTAACACCATAGCAAAAGTCGCTATTTCTAGCGACAAAGTCGCTAAATTGGCAATACTGACAAGCAAACCTCAAACCTTTCAAGCGAAGCAAACAACGAAACAGTGTGACCATGGTGAGACCAACTTCAAATTAGAATTCCTGCCCCCATTTGGGCAAGAAAACTAACAAATTCTGCCACACTGTTGCACACAAAATGCCCAAAAAAAAAATAGATAACTTTTTTACATAGATGTAAATCTAAATAACAATTGAGTTTTTAAATAGAATACAACATTAAGTTACACACCATTCCCTCCACCCGCACCCGCACCTCCCTCCCGCTTCTGGCTGGTTATGAACAGTTTTTAGTTTTTAGCGACTTTTCAGATAGAATCTAGCGACTTGGATTTATTGAATTTGGCAACACTCAACTACTCAAGCCAAGCCACACCCACAAGAAGAAAACAAAACAAACAACGATTTCAAAAAGTTCAAAGATTTTATAATTTTTGAATGTAAAAGCCCCCCCATACTGAATTAAAATCAGAAAATAATTTAGTTTAAAATCATTCTATGTGCAGGATGGCAGAATACATCCCATTCTCACTCTTCGTTCTGTCACTGATAACAACAGGTTGGTAAACAACAGCTAATATTAAATCCTCTACTCTACACTCCTTATTATCTAATAACTGAAATATTTCTTTTCAGCATATGCTCTAGAATGCTACGTATGTGAGAACCAAGAAGACAACAATGAGAAGTGTGTCAAAACGATAAAAACCTGTGAATATGGTCAGGATGTTTGTCTGACTGAGATCAAATGGGGTACGATGCCTTATTGGTCTCAGGGGGCCAAGAAGCAGTACTACATATCAAAACGTTGCTCCAATAAAACGGAATGTGCAACCACAAGGCAGCGTTACATGCCATTATGCACTCATATTTGGTACCAAGATTGGGTGTGCTCTGATTGCTGTCTTGGAGACCGCTGCAATTACTATGTTATTGTAAGTTGACATTTTTTTAAGTCTCGGCTGCCTACTAAACTGCACACCCTTTTCTACACCCCGACCTGACATTTTAATAAAACTGAAATTACTCACGTAAATAACATTATTGATTTAGATACCAACACTATTTATTAGCTGTTACTGAGTGGTGGCCAAGAGTAAAAGTAGAGGTAGACCATCAGCCAGGTGGGTGGACGATGAAGAGGCCATAGAGGGAAAAGCATGGATGAGAACGGTTTAGAGTCGATTAGAGTGGTGTTTGAGGGAGGAGGCTTATACCCAACAGTCAGCTATTAATTGAGCTGCCTTTAAAGTAAATAAGCTGCCTTTTATGATGATTATGAATATTTAGATTGATCTGAATAATCTTCATCTTGGTAAAAATGAGGAACTTGCCCTGTGGTCACTCCTGTTGTTGTTATAGTAAAATTGTTTGTGTGACATATAAAAATATGTCACCTATACAATTTTCTCCCTGAGACTCACAGTAGTATTCTTTAAATTTTTTCAAATACATTTGTATTGATCCCGTATTGCCCATATTGCCTGTTTCATTATGTATACAAAAAAATAACTGGTGTTCATTTGCAAAATATCTAATATTATGATTACGATGTTTTTTTTTTTCAGAGTGGAAGTTCCATCAAGAAACCAGTCATCTATACATTATCAGGAATGATAATACTTCAACTATTATTCAAAACTTGGTAATAATTATAATTTTAAGCAATAAGTATCCATTTTCAAGACAGCTTTTTGTAAGCTTAACAAAAACTTTATAAAAATCTGTTAGGTACAAGACCTTAGTAAGTATGTACCTATTTTTTAATTGTAATTTTAAAGATCTGACCTAGAATTTATGAAAAACTCAATTTGTCGTGACAGCTTGATATCACTATTTTAATTTTTTAATTGTAAGTATAAATAGAAGTTATATGAATCAATGAATCATTGAAAATTCATATTATACTTAACTTATTTAATTTTGTAATAATTCAGTTTAAAAAATTTTAAGCTGGTGATCAGAGTAGGTAGAAAGATTTTACGTAGGTACTTGCATCATAGTTTCATAGCATGGATACTTATGCCTTTTTTTTCCGGAAAGTTCCAATATTTACCTAACTAAAGTAGTAATTTAGTAACTACATACATACTACATTTCGCGGTGTAAGAACCAGTTGAACGTATCTCTCAAAAATTCGAGAACCAGATGAACATATCTACCAAAAATTCGAGAACCAGATGAACGTATCTACCAAAAATTCGAAAAACTTTTTTTCATAAATGGGTCATAATTGACATTTAAGGCCTATGTATGAAAACAAAAACGATGGGAGAAACGTTCATCTGGTTCTTACACCGCAATTTTTAATTTAAAGGAAGCAATTGTTAAACGTTTATAGGTAAGTAAATTGATTTTTATTAACCAGTAGAATACAAAAAAAATCTAGTTTTTTTTCCGTTAAGTCAGGCTGAGGATAATGATGATGATATTGATACGTTTCCAACTTTACACCTCCACGTAATATTTATGAAATTATTGAATAAAATGTCTTAATAATTTAAAATACCGGAATTCCGGAGGCACATCCATACTAACCTATCGTTTGAGGTCATTGATCCTAAATCATTCTACCTACTCCGATCTCAGATTATCACAAATTCATATAACTGAGGTTCTGATAATCAAGTCTCTCATTATCATAATAAAACATCTGTAAAACATGATAGACTAAATTTCTGAAACATTAGGAAATACAACTACTTATGTATCTACCATGTTTTACAGATATCTTGTAATTATTTTTATATTCTCAATTTATTTTATTATAAGGCAATCCCCAGTTGAATGTACTTAGGTACATAAAAGTACTTCTAATGTAAAAAAAGGATATTAAGTCTGACTTTACCATGAAGTTGTGCAGCTCCATGTAACTAATCCGTCCAAACTTAGATCTGTTCTAGTGTTTAAAAAACTTGTAAGTCCATTTAATTAGAATTTTGTGTGTTTTGTTTGTTTACAAACTGTGATGTGAATGTAAAAGTACTTAGATACTAACTAATTTGATAAAAGGCATGAAAAACCACAAATTTTTCATGTTATGTCAGTACCTACGCACAATGGATATTTATTAGGCATTTTTGAATTTAGCCGTTTCGCTGCACAGTAGAAAATGTTGTATGAAAAAGCTGCAATCCGCTTCAAAACGGCTAACTTCACGAATGCCTAGATCCATTGTGCGTACTGTAGGTACCAGCACAGATTAGGTAGAGATACTATGTATCAGATGGAAATGTCGGGAACATTTTAGTGTGGACTTGTGTTCACAGATTATATAGATGTTACTTGCTCCTGATTGGCTATCAGAAAACGATGTATGACGTTTCTTTTTTTTTTTCTGCTTCACCGGCACCGAGCAGAATTGTCATTCTACCAAACAAATTAATTTGGTAGGATTGCTTTTTTCATTCAATATTTCTAAGGCATTGATCTCAATGTGTACTATTGAGATCAATGCCATAGTAGAGGTCAGTGGCCTAAGGGAAAGAAGGTGTTGTTGATAGAAAACAACGAAACATAGTTAATCATTTATTATTATTTTTTAAATTTTTTCTTAACACTACATAGTAGGTATAGGTATTGTATAATAAACAAAGTTGCTTCCCGCTGTCTGTCCCTATGTAAAAAACAACATCATCAAAATCCGTTGCGTAGTTTTAAAGATTTAAGCAATGCTTAAATCTTTAAAACTACGCAACAGATTTTGATGCGGTTGTTTTAATAGATAGAGTGATTCAACAGGAAGGTTTATATGTATAATTCATGCATAATATAGTACCTAGAGAAACACTGATAAATCTTAGGTTTCTGTGATGTGTGATGTGACCAGTGCGTCTCGTTCTCGTTCTCGAAATCTCGTTCAAACTCACGTTTCTCAACAAATCACTGCATAAACAAGCCACTTTTTGAGTCTGATTACACTACACACTGGGAATATGGAATACAGCGGCCTTTCGCAAATTTGTACAACCTGGTACAACACAAGTTAACACAACACATAAAATACATCGTAGGTACTGAAGGTACAAACCGTTTGCAGCTAATAAGGAACAGAAATAGGCGGGGAAAATCAACAAACTAAATACGCAATGATCGTTAGACATTAGACCGCAGAGCACAGACTACCCACATCCACAGAGATACCTACCCTCAAAGATCTCAATCATTCATTGACATTGACATTGTCATCAAAATAGCAACTCATTCGGAATCGGAAGAGTTGAGGAGCGGAGAACGAAATGTCATACATCGTTTTCCAATCAATTTCCAATCAAAGCACAGATTATATACAAGTCCAAGCTTCTGACTAGGAACATTTCTACCCGTGGGTACCAGTAACGCATATGGCTAATAGGCATGATGACTAATTTTCAAAATCTCTTCTATGATATCCAGAAGTATCTATTATGTCTAAAATATATCATATTTCTGTAGAAAATTAAGGTTTTTGTGCAATAAAAGTACATTTAATTTTAATTTTTCAAATTCACGCCAAAACGCTCGCCGGTGTCATGGCGTCTGTCATAGGGATGTTCGATATTTCGGATTGTATCGATATTTCGTATCGCAATATATCGTAATGCATTGTATCGATACGCGTATCGATACAGGGCATTTGATACGATATATCGTATCGATACAGTATCGAATCAAGACAAAGTATGCAGGTACTTAAATAATTAAAAAATATAGGTATTTTATTCATTAAACCGAAACTTTTAATGACGCACACTATATGGGAGCGCTATTACGAAAATGTGCGTAGCTATAACTGTCAAAAAAGGTGTTTTATGATTATCACACTAATATTAAAAAATGCGAAAGTTTGGATGTATGTTTGTTCCTCTATAACTCGGCAACCACTGAAACGATTTGCCTGAAATTTAAACATAGACAGATAATGACCGGAAATAGGACCTATGCCACCTTTTAACCGGCTAACTTGCAAGTCAAAACGATTCGTTATCAAAACAATTTAATACGATACTTTCGATCCGATACACCTTGCATGTGATGTATCGATACGCCGTATCGTATGCCATTGTATCGATACAAATATCGGGTGTATCGTATGCCATTGTATCGATACACGAAAATATCGTATCGTATCGAACATCCCTAGTCTGTCATTACGTCAGGCGTTGTCCTAATAGAACGCGAATGCGCGATCATCGTAAGTTCGCGTGAATTTTACTCGTACGAACGCGCGATCAAACATATTGAACTATTATAGGGGCGGTTTCGTCAAAAAAAGCCCGTGCACAAACCGCCAAAAAACGATGTCCTACAACTTTAGAATTTAATTGTAAAGCCATAAGACCACAATAACCCTCACTTATAGGTTCCATTGAAAGATTACCTATTTTTTTGCTACGTAAACAGAATATTTTAATACGATTAAGGAATTAACTTATGTAAATAAGTAATTATAAGTTCCAGGGGTGCAATTTTCTCGATGTCCTACTCGTTATTTCAAAATTTAAAAGTACGGTATTTTCCTTTGGATATCTTAAATACTTACCGAAAATGGATTTATATTAGTAAAAATTTGTCTTTTATCCGAAATAATGACTGTTTAAAGCCAATTCCTCGTATAATTTAAAATATTATATTTTTTAGCTGGGTAATGGAATCAGCAAAATGAGGAAATTCCCGTTAGTCACGATGTAAATTAGGTCAAACGGAGGCTTTACTCAACAAAAAACGACTATTATGGTATCTTTTTCAATTCCTGGCGACAGTAGCTGTGTATGGAAACCGCCATTTCGTTGATTTAATGTCTTTTCATTAGCGAAATCCGTGACGTTTGTTTGTTGCTTCGTGAAAGCCAAATTTAATTTTCCTGTCTTGTCACGTCATTTATGAAAAACGGTAAGACTTTTGTATTATTAAAAACAAATACTCTATAGAACAAGTATGTGACCAACAGATTTTGCAATTAAATATCTTATAACATTGTTGAATATCGTGTTATAAATAAAATTACGGTCGAAGTTGGTCGACGTCACATCCCCGCCGTCACGTTAACTGTAAAGGCGTGTTATATCATTAATTAATGTATGTCCGGCAGTTTGTTGATTTTATATATATATTTGTGAACATGTCAAGTGTTATAGCTTTTTTGCTTATGTGCTGTTTTTAGAAGCCCACTCATGGCCGTTTTTCCATTAGCCCGGCACGGCACCGGCGCCGGGGAAGCAAAAATGTATAAAAATGTACGGCTCGCCTTTCCAGCAGCTTTTTTTTTTTTTTGCCGGCGCCGGTGCCGTGCTGGCTAATGGAAAAACGCCCAATGTCTGTGGGCTATATTTTTGACTTAACATGGAAATATGTAGGTACTACCTAAATACTTTTTTTGTAAATACTTACAATATTATACATACCTAGTATATTATACATAGGTATAATATTTATTAATAGGTTTCATAAGAATTACTAAAACTATCAGTCTAATGTGGTCACACTGCACGACTAACATTGCAAGAAATAAAACCTTGCTGCAAACAGCTCATCTAAATCACTAAGTACCTACCTATGTAGGTATGGTGCAACTCAACGACTCCTACCTAAGTAGGTAGCAGTCCAAAAATTTGAACCCCCTGCCAAGGTACTTAGGTACCTATTTTCTATAGGTAGGTAGTATAATCCTATCGACTTAGGTACTTACCTACATCAAAATTTAGGTGAAGGTACAGGTACCTACCTACCTACCTCCTCTCATCAAATCCCTCTGACTACCTTTCAGACATCTTCAAAACATCTAAAAAATGCCTAAAGATCTGACATAATACCTACCTACATTATATCTACCGACAGCAGTAGTGCACGCGGGCGAAGACGCGGGTGTTCGCTAGTTTACGCTATAAAATTGCATGTTGTGAACGATGATTTACTTGTTCAAGTTAGTAACGTCGAGTTCCCACATTGTCACTGTCTCACCATTTTTATGAGAGAAAAGTTGATTTATTTTGTAAATTTAGGACTAAATTGTGATATTAAAATACTACAAGTTATAAAACACAGATTCGACTTACCGTTACAGGTGCTAGTTTGCCTAATAAGTAAGAACATTTCCTTTAAATGAAAAAATACTTGATCAAAAATCCCTGATAGTGACTAACTTGAAATAAATATTTGATTTACTTGTGCTATGTGATATTAAGACTATGATTGTTCTTTTCATTATGAAAAACAAACAGTTTTACATTGATTCTAGTAAAAAAAAAATTAAATAAAACAGCGCATTATAGTTTAATAACAGGAAGAAAGTTGTGACTAACAGGAACTTTTTCTACTACCTTGCTCCAAAAATGTTGAGATTACTCTTAAAATATTCGGTAGATAAAGATTTCCTTTAGTTTTTTGATATTTCTAATACTTTTCTGATTTAATTAAATCAAATAGATAAAGAAATAATAAGGTTGGAAAATTATTTTCAAGTTAGTCACGGTGGCATTTTCTTACGAAAATCCTCATAGGTGTCCTAACTGACAATCGCACGACGCGGTCGCGCGACTCAAATGTTTGAAACTCTATTCGCGCGACCTTAGTTCGTACGAACGCGCGATCAAACATATGGAATTTGAATAGGTGTCCTAATTGAAATTCGTGCGAAAACGTCGGCGTGGTAGAACGCTTATTCGCGTTCTATTAGGACACCCAGTTTTTGACGTCGCGCGAACACGCGATGGTCGCATCGCTCGCATCGCGCATTCGCGTTCTATTAGGACAACGCCTCACGGCGCGGTATATCAACCAGTGATGCCTACATAGTTACTATAGAAACAAAAGGACGTTTACCGAGACGTGACGTAATGACAGACGCCATGACACCGGCGAGCGTTTTGGCTATCATGGCGGATTGTTATATTTTGTAGATTTATTTTAACGAATAAATTAGTAATCTCGACATTATTATGAGAATAAATAGATTTTTCAAAATCATTGAATCCTATTTCATTAGATCAGATAAATATTTTGGCGATACTTGATTACTGTCATCATGCCTATTGGCTTTTTACTTTTTTAAAGAATTAATTTTTAATAAATATTTTTAAGAGTTCAAGCTTTCTTAGCTACATAAAAGTAAAACAAATAAAACTCATGTTTATAACAAACTTTACATTCCTTTAATATTTTTAGGCATTGCTAGCACTCATTAAAAAGCTTACCTACAATATAAACCTACTTACTTACCAATAAATAGGTACCTAAGGTAAAAAATTACTAATTGTCCAAATAAGGGAGGGAGAAATACATAAGGTACATAAAATATTATTATTTATTTTAGGTCATCACCGGTCGAAAAATAAAAACGCTTCCCTAGAGATACAAGATTTTATATTATGAACTAGGTAAGTAGGTACCTAAACTTAATTACAAAGGCTGTCTATTCATTTAATGAAATTTATACATCTGTAATTATTTTTTTCGAGTTGACTTTTTATATTTTCCACCTTTCCATTACTTACCCTAAAATTATTTTAGTCCTTATCACTAGAGCAAAAGTCGCTATTTATAGCGACAAAGTCGCTAAATTGGCAGCACTGGGTAGGAAGGTGCACCGTGCACATCACTGAAATCAAATGTCAATGTCATCCATCAAACTGGCCGCCGCAACGCAACGTCAAACCTCTGTCACCCACCCATCGTCACGTCACCCCAGTGCTGCCAATTTAGCATTAAATATGCTAAATTTAGCATGTTTTCACCATGTTTAGCACTTTTTTTTGCGTTTATCATATTATTATTATGATAAAGCATATTAATTTAGAATAATGAAAATCCATTTTTATTATTCAAAACAAGGAAATATTTACTACAACACCAACAATCCGTTTGCAGATTGATGCGTAAAATGTCTCTCTTAGGGCATAGAATAGATAATAATACTACGCTTAAGGTTACCTAACCTACCGCATTCGAACGCGGATGTTGAAAGAGTGTTCAGTCATTTATATTACTTTTAGCCTTCGAGAATTTAGCACTTGCTTGCTAAAAGCTCAGTGCTTTTAGCATATTTCTGACATTTTTTGGTACCATTCTAGCAGTTCTTTATGCTCGAAGCTCTAGCATAATGTTAATAAATAAGTAGGTATGCTTAGTGGTGCAAAAAAATGCCGTAAAAAAAATTATTCATCATAATTCTGTATAGTAGTCGAGTTGGCAACACTGCTCACCTCACCTCGTCAGTTTTCAATTTCTGCAGGCAGCCAAGCCAGCACCATTTTTTCATTTGTAAAACCTTTCGGCTGTATTTCTTACCATGAATTGGTTTTCACCCAATTTATTTAGTTTTAAATTTGCAGCATGTTTACTCATTTTGGTAAGTGGTAATAACAAAACTGAATTGATAATAGATGCCTTACAAGGGGACACCGAATCGTACTGTAAAATTGGCTTGATTGTTGATTTCTATGGTGAATTACGTGTAAGTAATTGGTGTTATTATTCGTCGATTGTTATGTTTCAGGTATGCCATAGTTTTTACAATCCCACCGATAGCGGAGCAGTTCAAATAACGCAAAGTAATTTGGACATGGTATTAGGTGAGTCCTCCCTCTTCGGCTTTTTAAGAAACTTCAAATAGGTACATAAGTACTTTTACCTACTCACACACATTCTACTTACATAGCTTCCACATAGTTACGTACTCCGCAGGCTCAGTGACCCGAAATGAATCTTGGCCTCCGACAAAAGAAGACTCCAATCTCCTATCTTGAGTTAGTTCATGACAATCCCCATTGAGCTCTTGCAGGTCCCTTTTTTTACCATATCCCTCCAGCGATAGGACGTCCAACGTAGCGGCGCCATATAAGACAGCCAAGATAGGCTCTGCACCATGCGATCTTCCCTCATCCTTACCTGATGGCGGTCGGGGTATACAAAAGGGTGTGCAAGCAGCTGGGACAAAAAAAAAAATTTTTATTAATAAATGTTAGGCTTTCAATTACATAGGTACTATACCTAAGTCTGATGGCCAAGCCAGCAATGTCAGTGAGCTTTAATCTACAGATGTTGTGTTCTGGCCCAAGCTCTTCAATCTCAAGGTTTTTCCGAACCCTCCAGCTCCCATCCTCTTTGAGTTGGTCCTAGAATTTATTTAAGATTATCCATCTCTCTGCTACCAAAAGTTTGTTCTCCAGCTCTCTTTGGGTTAGTGTCCAAGCCTCGCACCCGTACATCAAGATTGGTCTAATGAAGGTTTTGAAGATCAGAATCTTGGTTTTCTTGCTGAGAATTTTGGACACCAGTACCCTATGTAAAGCTGTACTTCATCTGAGTGTTTTCTGTATTATGGATATCTTCTCCTCCCTTATATTAGTGTCAATCACAGTGCAACCACGGTATTCATGTAATCTGAGTTTATGACTTTACGTGTGTATCAAAATAGCCCTGCAGATTTATTTAATTAGCATACTTATCTAATTTAATACTTCAGTTCATTTGCCTCATAGGTACTCTATAATCAAATTATTGTTTATCATGTTTTCAGCTTCTAATGAGATTGTATTCATCAATTTCTATGCTGATTGGTGCAAATTCAGCAACATGCTGATGCCCATATTTGATGATGCTGCTGACGAAGTCACTAAAGCAGGATATGACACGGGTAAAGTTGTGATGGGTAAAGTGGACTGTGACAAGGAAGCTGCCATTGCAACGAGGTTCCACATCACCAAGTATCCTACCCTGAAGCTGTTTCAGAATGGCCTACCAGCCAAGAAAGAGTACAGAGGTAAAAATTCAATTATTAAGTAGGTATGTTTATTGAAACGCAAGACAATCCCACCACCGGTGTCAAATAATTCAGATTTAGTTAAGTAAATAATTAATTATAAGGATTGTTAATAAAAGCTATAAATAAAAAATGTCAACACAAAAAAATGTCAAAAACATTCTCTGTCTTCAAAGAGTTCAAAACCACATCCTGCGAACAATCGCCAATGCACCTTGGTTCACAAAGAACGATGAAATACACAACTACCTCAACATGCCGACTGTAGCTTCTGAGATAGAGAAAATCAAGAAGCAGTATATCGAACGCTTAGCCCTCCACCCGAACCAACTCGCAACTCAACTACTGGACACTTCCCGCGCAGTACGGCGGTTGAAGAGGAAAGATGTTCTATGAAGGAGCAGAAACGGCACTGGCCTCTTCGCTTTTGATTTCACAAAATCACTCAACGAATCCGCTTATGGTCCAAGGACCGATCGCAGATGAAAACGGAAGAAAAAAAAAAAAAAAAAAAAAATAAAAAATGTTTATTGATTAATGTTGACATTAATTAAAAAATTTGTTGATGAGCTCCTAAATTTTAGGTTGACCAACAAGTCTTAAAAATTAACTACAAAAGAAAAAACTAAATAAGTAAACGTTTTCAAAACTTACTAATACTGAATAAGTTTACTTTGCTCATGAGATAAGAGAACATTTGTATACTGATAAATATTTATTAGAGTTACTCATGTAAGCCTTATGTATTCCAGGCCAGCGCTCAGTAGAAGCCTTCGCAGAATTCATCAAAAAACAGTTAGTTGACCCTGTCAAAGTATTTGGAACTTTGAAGGAGCTGCATGAGATTAGTGATGAAAAGAGGCACATTATTGGGTACATGGATAGACGAGACCAGCCTGAGTACCAGACTTTAAGACGGGTAGCGGCAACTTTGAAGGATGAGTGCCTCTTCCATGCTGGTTTTGGTGATGCTTCAATGCAAATGCATCCACCAGGTAACACTCTAGCTAGAATATACCTTTGCATATCTTTTTTGATACTAATGGAAATTACGTGAAATGTCATCAATTTAATTACTAACATTAGTTAACATATAACTTGTTAAACTTTCGCGATTTGTTAACATAATGATAATTACGGGACGACACGGGATGACTCAAAGTCATCTCGTGACCACGAACGCTGCAACATCGATGGCAGCAAAGTAGATGCGGACATCTACAAAAACGCTACTTTACAGGAGAGCACATTTAGTAAAAACATGTTGCCTTTTTGAGAGTTATGAACCGATTAACATGAAATTTTCTGAGGTGCATTAAAATAACCTTCTTTATTGATTGTATAACAGATTTTTTTGATATATCACTGTTTTACTTAAATAATGTAGATGTACTTTTATACTCTGATAAAACTTCGACGTAGAAGAAGACATTTGCCTGATATCCGTTTATACGTTGTGATAATAAAAGCGTTCATTCCACCTAAAATATCTAATA
This sequence comes from Camptogramma bilineatum, assembly GCA_958496255.1. Lineage (NCBI taxonomy): Eukaryota > Metazoa > Arthropoda > Insecta > Lepidoptera > Geometridae > Camptogramma > Camptogramma bilineatum. Next base: position 10,909,000 of record OY292456.1, read on the forward strand.
AACTAAGATAATGAGCATCCGGTAATATTTCTAATGATATTTAAAGAAAATCTAAGCACCATGCAAACAGTATTCTCCTTTTTTTGACCAAGTTTTGTAGATGTCTTCATTTACTTTGCATTTAACATTTCACTAAACTTCATCTACGTCTATCAGTTAAACTCATTTAGTTCCCAAACCTCACAAATTAGTATAGGTATTTATACCTTTTTTTAAGAAAACATCATGAAATTTATTATTAAGTAGGTATTACACTAGATACCAGTAACTATCAACTAAAACAAAAAAAATTAAATACCCATCAAATTCTAACGTCTCTCTTTCTTAAAAAACCAGTCTTAGAAAGTTAGTTAGTCAATTAATTATAGGCCTTATTGGCCAATAGGTACATGGGAATTTATTAGTAATTCCCATTGCTTATCATCATTACCCAAACCTTAAAAATAAATCAAATACCTACTTACCTACTTCGTGTTACTTCGTCACTAATTTTACAGTTTTCGCATGGGAGCTGCACATCTTATAATTTTTTTATCAATATTAAGAAAAAAAATCTTCTTGTATCGATCGAATTCTCTTTTCTGCATTTTCTGCTTTACTTCCTAACGTCAACTGTAAATTTACATCGTTTTCTCCGAAGGAGAAAAGCTTTCACTAGAAGCACCATTGCTGATGATGTTGCACTAGAATCAGTGATTAAAATGTATGGTAAAGTGATTTGTGGATTGAAAGAACGTAAATGATCATCCTCAGCAATAAGTTCCAGCAAATGCGATTCTGTTTCAAATGAAATAAACCCATGAGGTATAGGTGTTATTGCGCGTGATTGAGGGCAAACAGTTAAATTGGCTAGACTAGCATTTGGCTTATAATGTATTTTAGCAGAGGTTGTAAGTGATAACGCTCTTTATCATCAATCAAACGATGTTCAAGTGTGTCATTTCCTAAGATCAGTAAGCTGTAAATAATATTAACTTATGCACCTAGTCATATTGAAAATTTTATAGACACGGGATTTTATCGCGTAAATAAGGTAAATTACGCGATAAAATCCCGTGTCCATAAAATTTTCAATGTGAATAGTGATCGCGAAAGTTTAAGAAAGACTATTAAGTACCTAGTGGTTTGATGTAGAGGAAATATGTGAAAATATTAAGGGAGGACCTAATAAACGCCACAGACGATGGTGTAAAGATGGCAAGGTTCTACACGAATTTAATTTATTTGTTGTAAACCTGAAGATGTAGTTGAAGAACATTCTAAATATTTTTTAAAGTAGTTTTAATAAATGGTATTAACCTGCTTTTATGAAAAGACCCTCTAAACATATAGGTATCTTAATTGCCGTAAATGTCTGCTTATAGATCAATTAGCTGAATTAATTCATTTTCTGCATCTTAATTTGAAAATAAAATAAAGAATTTGATAAAACCAATGTGTAAAATAGTCATTATTTTTTCTGTAGATACCTACAGAAAAAATAATGAATTTCCTTATAAAACACAGAATAGTAAATTAATTAGATTGGGATATATGCAAAAAGTACGACGGATAAACGGATAAGTGGCAGATGTCCGTGCTTACGTCGTACACAATTTGGGCCACCTGTCGAAGCTCCGAAGTAAAGGCGGTCATATGTAAATGTCCGTTTCTACTGCGACGTTTTTTAAAATTCGTGTGTAGATGTCTTTTTATACGTGCCAGATTTTCTTCATTATTTTGAAATTCGAAATTATTTTAATGCAGACTTGTAGATAAGGTTAAAATAAGCTCATTTTTGTAAAAAAAGCATTTTCGCAAAAATGCAGATGTCCGTTTCTACTTTGCTGCCATCGACATGTTCGAAACGTCGGGAAAAGAAAATAAATAAAAGGTAAGCGATAAAATCCCGTAATAATAAATAAGTTAAGCCATGACGGAGGCCTTTAGGCGGCCTAAATACTACGTCACCAGATTTGGACACTTGCTCATACGAACTTACACAGCAATATTCCATTTTAATAATATTTATTAACAATGTGAAAGTGATAGTGAAGTGCAGTAAAAATTATATGAATTAGTATGATGTCTGTTGAATGTAGCCTGACACAAATTCACAAGATACATAGTTGTTGTTATGTAAATTAAGGTATGAGCTGTAAGTAATAATATTATTGCAGCTGAGAACTGTAAATGTGAAGTAATATTATAAAGTTATAATAGCTACGTCCCATGGTTTCACACATGAATAATCAACTGTTCATTTTCTGGGATGAAACCGCATATCACATTAAAAAATGCTGTAGCTTTCAATCAGAGAAAAAATAATCTCTTTATAAAAGTTTAACCTGACTGACTGATTCACCATCACCAATCTGAAACCACTGAAGCTAGAAAGCTGAAATTCGGAAGGTAGCTTTCTTTTATAGTAAGGTGGGATATGTGTAAGGTGGACTATGAAAAGTATCCCATAGCTTTCCTCAAGAATTAAGTTAACAAAATTCAGAAATAATTTTTCTTTGACTGGAAGTTCCAGTGATTAGCGCGTTCATACAAACAAAAAAAAAAACAGTCTTCTGCTTTATTACATTGACTAGCCTTTTTTTTTTTAAGTTTTTGAAGTCAATTAAAAAGGTATCTTTACATGTAAAGAAGTACCTTTAAGATCTTCATTGTGAGACTACTGTCTGCTGATACTGGCTTATCCTACTAATATTATAAAGGCGAAAGTACGTATGTGTGTGTGAATGTTTGTTGCCACGTATCTCCATAACTACTGAACCGATTTGGCTGAAATTTGAAACATAGATAGATAATGACCGGGAATAGGATGCATACTTTTTCCCGAAAAAATGCATGGTTCCCGTTGGATAAACAAAATAGTAGTCCACGCGGGCGAAGCCGCGGACGTCAGCTAGTCCAACTATAAAAACTCTTCTTATTCTACCAGGTCAGCCCATAGTCGTCTTCAGAGCTGACAGAAAGACCTCCACTGAACCAGATGAAACCTACACTGGTTCTCTTAACAACTTCGACGAGCTACACAAATGGGTCCAGCAGAAGTGCATTCCTGTAGTCCGTGAAATCACCTTTGAGAATGCCGAGGAGTTGACAGAGGAAGGTCTGCCGTTCCTGATCCTGTTCCACCATCCCGATGACACAGAGAGTGTGAAGAAGTATAAGGAACTTATTGCGAGGGATTTGGAGTCTGAGAAACGTAAGTATTTTTGTTCATATAAATAAATAAATAATGCTGAACATTTCACACAGCCTCACAGCCCCAAGCTAAGCTGTTTGTCCATAATTTGTAACATGCACGTCTCGAGTTTTAATTTTAAGGTACCAATTTTGTGTATTTAAGCTTTACATCATACTTATCGAAGTAGAGTGACTGTATATCATGCTTGCCAAAACAATACATAGCATAAAGTTTTTCATCATTAGAATACTGGGTCAAGGTTATTTAAGAAAACTCGACCCAGATTTTTCTCGACCGATAACTGCAAAGAGATAAAATAAAAAATAATGTTTTATACCTAACATTATTATTGGCTATGTTTTGTTGTTAGAAATGTCTTTTAATTCGTATAGTATTCAAATGTAAACCAGTGGTGTTGGCCTCGACTTTCGATACGAAGGTCGTAGTACCAAACAATTTAACATAAGTCAAAAAGGACTTATGTCCTTTTTGACTGGAGGCACTGATATGTAATTTGACATACCTCTGACTACACCCTTAGACATCTTCGAAGGTTTCTAAAATGTCTAAAATGTAAAAGATCTGAAAGAATATGTCTTCCGCGCCTTGGGAATATAGTCGTGAATTCGTGATTATATTTCATTCCAATGTAACGATTTCGTTTGTGTACATTATTAGAGTAGAGTACTACATTGTTTCAGTTAACAAGATAATGTTTATTACAGCCATGTAAAGTATAAAATAATAACCCTGATAAATCCATTTGTTATGCTGTTATTACGTATCGAGATTAGATTATGTTTATGACAATATTTTCAAAAATGAGTTAAAAAACGAAATACATCCTTGGCCATACCTAGATCTAATAACAGACATGGGGGAGTTCTCATTTTTAATACTTTTCAAGTTTGAAGGGAAATTGGGGTCATTTGAACCCAAAAAATAAGTAATCACTTTTTTAATTTTCTTGAGACATGTTATTGGAAATTCGTTCTGTTAGGTACTGTTTAGCGTTTTTGTTGATTTTTTTGTAACGTATTTGTTAACATTATCCACTAAAAGATTTTCAGATATCTACTATGATTTGAAAGTGATCCAATCTCTGACTTTATTGAACGACTTGATGAAGAAGAGCCGTGTTGGCCGAGAGGTATAGTACCTCGACATTCGATCCGAAGGTCGTGGGTGTGAATCCTGGCCGTGCATCAATGGATTTTTCGTTTCGAAAAAAATTATATGCGCATTAACACGAGCTCTAAACGGTGAAGGAAAACATCGTGAAGTAACCCGCGTCTTAGTCAGCCCCACACGTATTGACCATGTCTTTCCTGTGGATATGGCAGGTCATGGACGTATATAAAGGGGGGGTTTAGGGGGTCCGGACCCCCCCTTAGCCCATTGAGTTCAGAGGAAACCTAGTCAATTTTTGTATTTTGGAACCCTTGGACCCCCCCCCTTAACAATGATCTTTGTATTTTGGAACCTTTGGACCTCCCCCCCCTTTACAAAGCTATAGCTACGCCCCTGTGGCCGGTTAAGCTGAGAGGATGGTGTAGGTGACGGCACTACAGTATCCCGTTAAGTGTAGGCAAAGATTGCCTCCTGACACTGTATAAATCATCTAGTAAAGATGTAAAGGCCTAAGTTTTTTGATGAAGAATCTCTATCAATCCTCTACATTACTATTTACAACTTTTTTAAATTATTATTTTATTATTATTTTATCCTACTGCTGGGCAGGGGCGGCCTTAGCTATCGCGAGGCCCCGGGCGGTAGATCTTGCGAGGCCCCTGGTGACGGGGGCGGGATCTGGATCTCTTTTGCGGGGGGGGGGGGGGGGTCACACGATATTATGTTGAGGGGGGGGGGTTGCAAAATACCTAGCCATGAAGCTAATATGCGAGCGAAGCGAGCCGATTTTTTTTACGATTAATGCAACCTAACTCACTTTGCTAGCATAATAACGAGGCTAATATGCGAGCAAAGCGAGCTCCCTACACTAGCAAAATACCCTTGAATCAAAATGCGAGCGCAGCGAGCCGAATTTTTTTAAGAAAATTGTAAAATGTGACACTTGATTTTGCTTACGGTGCTCAAAGAAAAGGCTAGCTGCTTGTCGGTTTCTATTCTGCAATCAGATATAAACACACTCTATTCGCAAAATACGTATGAAGCTAAAATGCGAGCGAAGCGAGCCGAATTTTTAAAGATAAATGCAACACAATAACACTTGATTTTGCTTACGGTGCTCAAAGAAAAGGCTGGCTGCTTGCCGGTTTCTATTCTGCGGTCAGCCATAACTCACTTCGTTCGCAAAATACACATGAAGCTAAAATGCGAGCGAAGCGAGCTTTTTTTTTTTAAACCAATGGCAGGGGATGAAAAGGGCTAAAAAAGTTTTATGAACCATTTAGAATTCCATAGCATTTAAGCATTTAACACATTGTAATATACAAGCGATACCCGCGGCTTCGCCCGCGTGGATTCTATTTTTATCCCACGGGAACCATACATTTTCCGGGATAAAAATTAGCCTATGTGTTATTCCAGAACCTAAACTATCTACATTCCAAATTTCATCAAAATCGGTTTAGTAGTTTTGGAGATACGTGGTAACAAACATTCACACACACACGGACTTTCGCCTTTATAATATTAATGGGTCATGGCCCTGGGATCGAGCCTGCCTAGTCATTGCGAGGCCATAGCAAAGTACCTACCCAAAGGTATTGAAATTTTGATGAAGAAAAGTCTGAGCCTCGCACATATTATAAAGCAAAGTAATTCGCCCCCAGCTCAGCGTCTGTCTCTGTTTGTCTGTTCGTGATAAACTCAAAAACTACTGAACCTATTTTCATTTGGTTTTCACCAAAAGACAGACAGAGTGATTCATGAGGAAGGTTTAGGTGTATAATTCGTTAAGTTTTTGTGTAAATTGGTTGATATACGACGAAGATTGTTGAAAATGTTGAAAAAATATAGCCGACTGGGAGTTTTCATAGAAAAAGCTGCCTAATCCTTTTGGGATAATAACAAAATAAAGTAGGAAGGCATTGTTCTTATTTTATAGGTAAGTATACTTACAGAAAAGTCCACAATGGAATTTGTCTATCTTTAACGGATAGGTTTACTGATGCCTATAAAAGATTTTCTCTAGTCGGCTTGTTGCGCGAGGCCCCTACAAGCGCGAGGCCCCGGGCGAGTGCCCTGCTCGCCACCCCCAAAGGCCGCCACTGCTGCTGGGCAAAGTTCTCCCCCAGTTGCTTCCATCTCTTTCGATTATAACTAAAAATCTCCTTTTTCAGAGAACATTAATTTCTTGACCGCCGACGGAAAGCGCTTTGAGCATCCTCTACACCACTTGGGCAAGTCGACATCTGACCTGCCCCTGATCGCCATTGATTCTTTCCGGCATATGTATTTGTTCCCTGACTACAAGGATATGGAGATTCCCGGCAGATTGAATCAATTCTTGCAAGATTTGTACTCAGGCAAATTGCACAGGTATAATATCACACTATAATCACATAACTCATAGTGAAATACGAAAAATAATAGAAAAAAGAGCAAAGCTGAAAAATTTAGTATTGCAGATGTGCAAATTTACACACAAATTTACTATGCGTAGAAGTTTCTTTCATTACTTACTATTTTTTTATTTTTCAGAGAATTCCACTATGGCCCTGACCCTAACCAGATTGAACAAAAGTCTGACTTCAAAGTGACGACTCCCCCAGAATCAACCTTCAAGAAACTCGCGCCGTCCAAAAACCGTTACACGCTACTCCGGGACGAGTTATAAGGTTAACAATTTAGGTCACGCAATTTGTGAAACACTGTCGTTATTCAGAGACATCACTTGGTCGGTCAAGCCCTAACTGAGAGGATCAAAATTTTAGTCAAGTTTAGCCTTAAGTTCCATGTAACCTTCATGCATTATGCGGTCATTTATAAAGCGGTAGCAGTCGCCGCGGTACCATAAATCCGGCTTTGAGCCTTCTGCAGGGCGATTTTGAAAAAACATCTTGAAGAAACGTCACTTTTCGAAGATCTTCTTCAAAGAGTGACGTTCTTCGTTCTTCGAATCGGATGGCTTTTTTACGACAGCGTCGGATCGGAAACTTTTGAAGATAAATTCTAAATACCAGCTGCAGGCTGATTGTCATGGCGGCTCCTCACTTGGCTTAGCGTATTCGTGAGTCGATATTGTTGTGTTTGCCTTCAAATAATCAAATATTTCAAATACCGTCAAATACGTCATCATGGACTTGTACGGGCAAATTTGCTATTTGCGTTGTTTGCCATATTCGTGCAAATAAAGCAAATACAATCAAATAGACCGTCTACACATTGCTGTATTTGGACAAATAATGCAAATACACGAACACGATACGCCAAGTGAGGAGCCGCCATCAAACTTGTCTCAAACCTCAAATTGGTATCTAACTGTCAAAACGATCGCATTATATTATGTTTAGTCGCGTTTGGTCTCGTAGAGATGAGAGTGACAGACTTGCGTGGTCACTGAACTGTCATATTTGAGGGTTTGAGACCGATTTTGATCGCTATTAAAGATAGACAATCAAGCGACTGATGGTTCTCCGAATGTTTTCCGAAAGCTCGATTCGCGGATGAGCTTCCGTCACAGATATTTTCGAAGATCTGCTGAATCGCCATGCTGATCTCGACATATTCGGGTAAAGCTGCAGCGGTTACTGTGAGCAGTCAGCACAAAAGCCCATCCGAAAAAAAACGATACCTAAAAAAGACCATATTTCAGCCGATGTTTGACCGCATTGAACCGCTTTGAGCATTTTGAAGTTTCACCGTGCGATTGCTTGAAGATTATCGCTATAACTCTCCAATGAAGGTGCGTTGGTAAAAAATGTGCTTGTTACAAAGTTTTTTGTAAATTAATTTCATGATATTATAATTCATTTGTGTTCATGATGGTTAAAATGTCGAGCACGGCTATACGAAACCATGAGGTATTTTTTTGCCTGAAAACTTCGCTGCTAGAATTGTTTTATATTTTCCATATAAAATTGAAAAACTTTGTAAGGTTGCTCGAAAGTGTCATAGCATCAAGTTGATAAAGTCTCTGAGTTCGACCGTTAGCCGAAAGAAGAAAGTTCGTTTTTTGCAAGAGTGAAATTATTTATAGCCATGTCTTAAACAAATACATGGAAGATGCTAGAAATGTTAACCGTATTGTCTGTTGTATGATAAAATACAAGCTAATGTTGTGTTTTGAGCTAATAAGTGAAAGTAAAATACTGTTTATTGGTATATTTAGAGAGACTTGAGTCTATACTTTAACCAAAACCAAGGTACAATATTTACTAACATTGCACTGACAGATCAATCAGCTGATAGCAGGAATAGACCAATCACAGAAAACTGAGATTAAATATGATTGGCACTGATTCAATATGGCCAATCGTAATGAATCTCAGTTTTCTGTGATAGGTCTATTACTGCTATCAGCTGATTGATCTGTCAGTGCAATGTTAGTAAATATTGTACATTGGTTTTGGCTAGAGTTTATGCTCAAGAATTTTTGATAAATATTAATAGAGATTGAATAATTAATTATTGCTTGATTCACTTGAGTGCTGATTTAAAATACAGGCTTAAAAGTGCTTATTATGTCCCTCTGAACTTTTGCGGAACTAATTTGAATCCTACGGCAGTTTATTTTAACACTTAGTGCGCGAGCACAGCAAAATTCAGATGTTCACAAAAACACTACACATTACTAGTACTTTATATACAACGCTGACAGTAGATGGCAATGAGGATCTCTGTAAGGATTTCCATGGAACTAAAGTGGTCGCTATGCAATTCATTTGCCTGTTTCTCGTTATGAATTAACAACTCTAATATACATAATTTAACACACGGGAATTACTCACATAACAATATCGTCGATTTAGATAACGAGTGTGAGACGCGACCGCAGGAGTAACCTTGCCGCAACTCCCTCCTTACCCAGATGAAGATTCTCCGGATGAATCGAAACATTGTCGGTATCTAAATCGACGATATTGTTACGTGAGTAATTCCCGTGTGTTAAATAATGTCTAGCACAACTCACGAAAGTTTTGAAAGTGAAACTACCTAGTATAATTTCAAATTGAAAATTGAAATTATACTATTATTGCCCTCGAGGGCGTCTTGCACCGCAAGAAAAAAAGCGTTTAGACTAGCTAAATACAATTAGAAATCGTAGTGCAAGATCATAATCAATCATCTGCCTGCTTCATGTTAGGAATTGCAAAGCGACAATTTTAACCCTGTTTTTGGGGTTTTTCCTGTTTGTCACCTCGCCCTGTTCCCACGAGGAAACAAACAGGAATTTTAGTCCCTGAATTTATAGTTTTTTCTCGTTTGTTTAAATTACTATTAGGTAGGTATTCTTTTGTTTTACTGTTTGTATATTTTTTTTTCCGGAAAGCAATAATGTTTTTCCTATTGTAAATGAACGAGGAATTTATTTAGTTTTGTGTAGCGTAATCTCAATTTGACCTATTTTGCAATTTTTTTGTTTTGTCACGCATTTATTATTTTACTTAAAATTCACTTATGATTTTTTTTATAATGGTACGTTTGTACAGGCTACACGTCCATGACTTTACTATAGGTAACAAAAATGAACTAAATTTTTCCATAATAGTATAAGTAATTTATGTTTAATATATGTATTACTATACCATACTATGATTTTATTAGTTGTTTCTTAGTTGTATATTTTTTCATGCACTTCAGTTTGGTGCAAGCACCACTATTTTTTGCAAGTGAATATTTTTGCAATTTGTAATATACAAATGTGAGAGATTATGCTATTTGTATCTATGTTTGATATTTATAAATTACGCATGATTTCTAATAAATGTAAGACCTTATCATAATAATGTTTTATTTTTCCAAGGCCTTATGAAATGTTCTTGTTGACGTCACTTTTAATGTGGATTCACGTTACACTGGGCCACGTTACAACTATAGTTGTATTGCTCATTATACGGACTAAAATTGAAGGAAAAAATGTCATTTTTCCTTCAATTTTGATTAGTTTTGATACGTTTTATGTCAAAATTGAAGGAAAAATGACATTTTTTCCTTCACTTTAGTCCGTATAATGAGCAATACGACTATAACGACCATTTTCAATATTCAATCATCAGTGGTTTTGCTTACTGTGTTAAGATATTTGACATTTTTAGTATGGAAGTAATGTCAAATATCTAACCACAGTAAGAAAAATCAGATTAGGTTGAATATTGAAACTAATCGTAAAAAAAATATTGTGATAGATGTACCGTGTTACTAGCTGATAAAAGTAATACGGCTCCTAAGTCTAGATATTACTGTCAACTGTCAAACTCTTTGTTGTGGAAACCACAGAATTATATTCGTTCTGTGGTGGAAACGTAACACTATTTCATTTAAATGAATCCGTTCCGTTCAGCCATTTCCCGCTTATAACCCATTCGCGGTGGAAACCCGGTTTAAGTATGAGTTTTCAAACATACTCTAATATGAGTACCTACATTATAACCAAGTCCGAGTAAAATCACCATCTATTTATTCGCTTGCAATTGTATTCTTATGTTTGGTACTACTTGAAAAGCCATTCACGTAAATATTTTAAAAAGTAAGTACTTACCTATTAACAAAATATAGTTTAAGCTTAGCTAAATAAAGTGACCAGTGTTAAATAATGTATAAAATTATCTAAGTATCTGTTTGTTGTTTATAAATGGAGTTCCGTTGCGAAAATCCTTGATAACTCTAAATAATAACTTGATTAAAAATTGTACTATTAATTATATTTAGGTATCGCAAAATTTTGAAAAATATCAACTTAGGCCTCATGTCTTTATACTATAATGGCCAAAGAGGCAAGAAAACATATTAGTCTTGGTTCTAATCTTGTAAAGTTATAATTGTCGCTTATCTTTGCAAAAATAATGTATTTTCACAAAAACATTTTAAACGTTACGCAACGCGTTGATTAGGTACTTCGTTAGCTTTGGTAGGAAACAATAAGACTTTGTTTGAATTAAATAACTTGAAGGTATTATTTTGTTCAATTCAAACAGTTTTATTTATTTGCAATTGTTTTCAAAACACTATTTCGTAGCAATAAGGTCGGTAACGACTTGGAACCCGTATCTTCCTTTTAAGAGTGATATTCCTCATCTTAACCAAAGGACGATTCCCACTTGACGGAGTGTGTCCGTGATAATAGTTTTTTTTGCTCACTGAAGGGCCAAGGTATTTAGGTACATCTTTTCCACTCACTTGAATGTATAGCTACAGATAGTTATGTTTTTGTTATTTTTAGTGACATTTAATTTTGCGAAACATTGCGGATAGTATCTAGATACCTAATAATTTTGGCGTTGACCCGCTCCGTTATGTAAGAAATGTTTCTTAAAGGTACCTACCTACGATACGAATTAACTGGCTCGCATTGATCGCAACGCACCGTTGGCATCGACTAATTTTCCTTTTGATAAATACCTAAGTATATCACATGTGTAAGAGTCTCGGAAGGAGTGTTACAGTACAGATGGGTCAATCTTCAGAATCAGCGTGTTTTGTTGATCGCTATGGTGCTTTTTAAATATCGATATTATTGCTTTTCTGTAGTTTTATTTCGAGACGGTGTCTAAATAAGCATATTTTCATATTGGCCCCTGAAGGGGCAGAAAAGCAATAATATCGATATTTAAGGGGCGCCATAGCGATCAACCAGGTGCGCTGATTCTGAAGATTGACCCAGATGTTTAATAGGTTCAACGTTTATGTGTAAGTACCTATTTGACCATTGTTCGTTCCAAGGCCTTTTCAGGATTTCGTTCGATGCGGTACAAACAATACGTTGGCTTTTAAGCTGGCTTTTCACTATGGGATATAATAAATATTACATACATCTCAAGCTACAAATATTTTTCCGACCAACCGAGCGATAAAGATGTAACATAAATTATATCTCAGAGTAGGTAAACGGTTCCATTCAAAAGTATGTTGTAAGTATGGTGAGCGATATCTATGGGATCCAAACATTTATAAATGTTTAGATCGCATAGTGATAGATAAGCCAGTTTTACCATAATTAGTCATTACCTAGTAGGTACCTATATTGTGAACGTAATTTGTACAAATGTAAATTTGTATTGTGTGGTGTAATAAATTTTTCGAGCCTTCATTATTAAGTTTCATTTTGTTACAATATTTAAATTTCACTTCCCAATGTTGATACTTTTGCCAAAGGTAAAAAAGAACAACACACAATATTGTTACTGTTTCTTGGCCATAGGATTTAAATGACTAAACAGTACCTACTTCCAGGATAAATTATGCGTTTCGGAAACAATCGTATAACATTACCTACATAAAGTAGTTTGGTCATAAAAAAAACACTCACAATTTCAACTTTATCGCAAACAAATAAATATCAATTTCATTTTTAAGAAAAGCGAATGCAAGCACTGCGAGCTGCGAAGCTAACAACGTGCACTTCTGTCACGTTCTGTGTTGCCAATTTTACTGCCTAGATACTGTCGATGTTGGTCATATTCGGAAAACACGAAGTTAGCTGATGCGCATTGTTTATCTTGAAATACCTACTGTACTTTGTTCTTGGCAAAGGTGCACATTTTCTACATAGTATTGTTATAATTGTATCAATAACATTGTATCAATTTTGTCACGTCAGCAGGCCAAGCATGGCGATTTCCTCTCTACTCTACACTAGACTAGACAACATCGTTTCTTATCTTCCGATTTTGTATGAGATTAGTGTACAGATGCGAGCATGGCGTTCAATTTTATCTGATTTTGACATTCGAGAATAGAAACTTTCTTCCGAAATTGTCTACACCTCCTGAGACCTAGACAAGCGTCTTCCATGCGTTACAAACGCGCGTTCGCCTCGCGTTTGTAGTTTGCTAGTTTGCTACTTATCTTACTTGTCTTACTTATCTTACTTATCTTACTTTTCTTACTTTTCTTACTTTTCTTACTTTTCTTACTTTTCTTACTTTTCTTACTTTTCTTACTTTTCTTACTTTTCTTACTTTTCTTACTTTTCTTACTTTTCTTACTTTTCTTACTTTTCTTACTTTTCTTACTTTTCTTACTTTTCTTACTTTTCTTACTTTTCTTACTTTTCCTACTTTTCTTACTTATCTTACTAATATTACTTCACTTATCTTACTCATGAGATGAGATAAGATGAGATGAGTGAGATAAGTAAGATGATAAGTAAGAAAAGTAAGATAAGTAAGGAAATAAGTAAGATAAGTGAGATAAGTAAGATAAGTGAGAGCATAGTCATAGCATAATGCTATGATTATGTTCGCGTGAAAGACCAAAATCGGAAGATAGGAAAATGTGTTGTCTAGTCTAGTGTAGAGAAGAGATGAAATCGCCATGCTAGGGGGGCAGGATGACAATACAAAGTAACCATTTCATAAATTGTAGCGCCATGAAAAAATATGGTTTTAAAATCAAGTCAAGCTTAACTTAAAATCCCTTGCTCCAATATCACTGCAAAAAGCTAAAAGCTAAGCATACACGTACGGATATGCCCGCCAGGCGAGACTCGGATTCGGATCCGAGATTTGCCACACACGAGTTCGGGCATCAGTTCAAATCGTGATTCCATCTTATACGGTTGTCTGTAAAAATGTCTCTTTCAAAGCAAAAATTAGCAATAATATGTGGTGGTTTTATTTGTCTTGAAGAAAGAACATAAACATGAATAAATAAGAACATAAATATAATATCCCACCCCTCCCCTTGCGCCTTAGTAAAGATGTGGGGCTTTACTGAAACATCAATACGGACTTTTTGGGAGAACTCGAAAAGCAATGCTATCCAATTATATTTCACTTGCCCACACCTAAGCATGAACACTTAACGGTTAATAATCCACAGTTATTACACATAAACACAAGTTTTGGAAAATAAAAACGAAACATGAGTTCTCAAATTCCCGCCAAAAAGCACTAAGAGCGTTAGTGCGCGATGAGGTGAAATCTGGCGGGTACATCCGTCGCTACGCACACACGCACAGTTGGTGCTCGGATCTACCTGCCCCGTGCTCTGATCCGGTCGATTTGACCACGGGCAGCGGGCAGACAGATGGCAGGCAAATCCGTGTCTGTTTTCACCATACACCAGCAGTTCTGCCTGCCAGGCAAATCTGTCAGGCAGATCCGACGGGCATATCCGTACGTGTATGCTTAGCTAAAGAGTGTAAAGCAGTGCCCATGTCACACTTGCAACGTTCTAGAGTAGACGGCTTGTTGTGTAAAACAAACTGCTCCGAACTGTTTTTATGATGATTTTGAGGATTTTACTGATGTAGAGTAATTTCGGCTGTCATTGGACAGAAAGGCTGGTCTTTTGAGGGCAGCCGCGCGCCACGGGGCGCCACTGATACGCAGAATTTCTTTACCTACTTTTTTGTGTCTCGGTCGGGACAAACTTTGGCTATAAACTGACTTTGTTATAATTCCTTGCCAATTTTTGCAGGTATGAAATTGTATTTGATGATTTATCCGCATGCTCGCGTTTAGGTTGGCACTTGTTATTAATTTTAAGGTGTGTTAAAAAATAAAAAAAGGTTCTTGCAATCTTTTAATCGTTCTATTATCACATCAAAGTTTCAAATTGTTCAGGTTAAAACTGAACACTTTGCACTTTTGTATAAATTGCCTTGCGTGCAATAACGCACATTCAGTCAATTTACCAAAGGTCGAGTCAGTTCGCGTTCGTTCGTCTTTTGACACACCGTGTGCTCATACCATAAAACCATTTTAACCATTAAACACCATTTTTACCATTTAGTTAAATAAATCCTAGTTTACGTATTATCAGTTTAAGTATCTGTTTAAGTGACTTTTTACCCTAGTGATTTATTACAATTCTATTCATGAACTTGAGACTTTAAATTCATTCCCAACCAAACCAAACCAAATATGAAACCAATTTAGAAACATGTAGAAAGTAAGTGTCTCTTCGGTGCTATGGTGACCTCAGAGACTGGTTTCTTTCTATTATTAATATTTGGTAAGTCTGGTTGGGAATGAATTTAAAGTCTCAAGTTCATGAATAGAATTGTAATAAATCACTAGGGTAAAAAGTCACTTAAACAGATACTTAAACTGATAATACGTAAACTAGGATTTATTTAACTAAATGGTAAAAATGGTGTTTAATGGTTAAAATGGTTTTATGGTATGAGCACACGGTGTGTCAAAAGACGAACGAACGCGAACTGACTCGACCTTTGGTAAATTGACTGAATGTGCGTTATTGCACGCAAGGCAATTTATACAAAAGTGCAAAGTGTTCAGTTTTAACCTGAACATATTCCCGAGCGCGAGATGAAACGCGTGATGAAGATGAAGTCGCGTGAAATGAACTAGTACTAAAACATTCAATTCAAGCAAAATAATAAAAGCACAATGGTAATGGTAAAACGACTTATGGTAACTTATAAAACATGAAATTGGTAAAGTAAAAGCGAAATATAAAAGCACAATAATATACTAATGTAGGTAAATGTAAAATGTCTTAATAAAAACTAAACTTCCGAGTCCTCTATGGTGAACGCTTCGTTTTGGATGCCCGTATTTCGCATATTACTTTTAGCCCGTTTAATTGCACTATCGTTCGCGCTGGGCCAAATATTAGCGTAACTTTGTAAACGAAAACTGACATCACTTTTCTCATTTAAATCACTTGCACTGAGCACTTCACTTTTAATTGGTCTATTTGTCGCTCTCCGTTCTCACCTTCAATAATCCAATGAAGTTTATCGATTTCACTCCAACGGCTATCTAGCGATTTTAGAGCGTGCTCGAACTGCCATTTGTTTTCGCATTTTTCGACTTGAAGTTTACTAACAGTTCTTGCGAACGCTTTGAAGTTGATGTTTTGCTTCTTCAATAAATCTTCCAGCTTGCTGGACCTTCCCGCAGAAGAAGAACGTTCAGGCCGCGAGCTTGCCTCGTAGCGAGGGGATGATCTTGGCGATGGCTGCGATGCTCTCTCTCCCGAGGTGCGCTGGTCGACCCTCAGCTGACTAACCTGTACATGCGGCAATGACTGCCCTGCTCCTCTCTCTGGTACGCGGGGACTAGTCATTCCCGACACCTGCTTTAGTTCCAACTGATCCATGGTTTTATCAATAATCTCCCTAATCTTTACGTAAATTTCCTGAACTGTTTCGAAGCAGCCTTTCTTGAAATAAACGTGTTCAAACTGTGCTGACTCACACAGTTTTCTATGGTTATCTTGGTACTCTCGCCAATAAGCTTCTAACAACTCACTCTTTCGCTTGTAGTTATCGATGGTTTTCCTTTCGGATCCATCTTTCTTTATGTTGGTTAAAAACTTAGTCAAGGTTTCGTAAAGTTCCGTCTGGTTAATGAACAAGCTATCAACATCCATCCTGGTACTCGAATAAAAATCTGCTTATAACAAGTAAATGGATTGATCTGACCTGGTTTGCTCCAAACGATAGCTCGGTAGTCCAACTGAAGTTGTAATCCTTAAGTTGTCCAAAATCACTGCAATCCTTTTGTTTAGCACTGCAATCCTTTGGTAGTCACTGTATCACTTGGTAGTCACTGGTAGTTAAGTTCTCGAAGGACCATGTAGAAAGTAAGTGTCTCTTCGGTGCTATGGTGACCTCAGAGACTGGTTTCTTTCTATTATTAATATTTGGTAAGTCTGGTTGGGAATGAATTTAAAGTCTCAAGTTCATGAATAGAATTGTAATAAATCACTAGGGTAAAAAGTCACTTAAACAGATACTTAAACTGATAATACGTAAACTAGGATTTATTTAACTAAATGGTAAAAATGGTGTTTAATGGTTAAAATGGTTTTATGGTATGAGCACACGGTGTGTCAAAAGACGAACGAACGCGAACTGACTCGACCTTTGGTAAAATGACTGAATGTGCGTTATTGCACGCAAGGCAATTTATACAAAAGTGCAAAGTGTTCAGTTTTAACCTGAACACAAATTTCGTTTTTAAAAAGCTGAAATCACGGCAATTGATTTTTTAAAGAAATCTGATATTCTAAAATGTTACACGTCGCGAATAAGCATTGTATTGGCTTTGTATCGAAACGGATGAGGTGTTATCTGATCGGAATTCCGCTCAGATTCACGGATTTTAAAGGAGTGAACAGCGGTTGTGATCTTTTGTCGAAGTGTAACAAGATCACAGTACCTGTTGGACAATGAAGCAGGTTCGCAGCGCAGATAGATGAGAGCTTTTGAAATTGGCTTCTGCATTGTGTAACACGGTACCTAGTCGAGTAGGTGCGTAAACTTTTGTCACCGATAAAAAGTATTTTTTAGGTTGTGCACTTGACTACAGATCAGAAAAAAGTACCTGATCGCATCATCTAAGTATAAAAAAAATAATTAGGTAGGTACCTAAGTAAGTAGGTAGGTAATCAACACGTTCAGCGACATTACAATCACTGCCACCATTCAGCGCAGGCCGCAGCACAGGCACTTTGTGATGCCCTCTGGCTGAAGGACTGCTGTGGCTGCATCACTACGTAAGTAGGTTTATGTTAGAAATGAAAAATCTTATCAAAATTTTCAATTCCGACGGGATTTCATTTCTAATGATTCATTTCTAATGAAATACCAAAGTGTGGTCTATCACTATAAAAATTAAAAATTATAGGTTTATGTTGTTTTCATTTAAGTCTAAATAAAAAGATAGTGAAATCCTTCGTGAAAGATGAACATTTTCGTCATCACAACCCCCTAAAAGAGTTATTCCCACGCTATGCAACATAACTGATATTTCTCAAAATGCATAAGATCGAGCATTGATAGCGTGGGTGCCGAGTTGGCTATTCCACAATGGCAATCTGACACCGTGCCGGTACTTTGTGCAGTTTGAAAGCTGCTCAAAGCTTGGCTCCATTGACGGGCGCCCAGCAAAGCACAGGAAGTGAAGGACAACGTGCCATAGAGCCAATTACCCGCCCACGTTATAAGAAACCTGTAATTAGTGTAAAATATATGGAACGGAAATGTGTGGCGAATTGTATTGCGATTTGGAAATGGTTTAGTGCATTGCAATGTTGTTTGATTGCCCAATGACCATTTTGAATTTATATGTAGGTAGGTAAAATAATGATTTAATTAGATAGTAGATAAGTATCAAAATTGATATTATTATACATATGTACGTTAGGATATGTAAGTAAAATCTATTCAAATATAAGAGCCAGTAGGTACCTACTTACTTTAATTTTAGAGGGTCTTTAGGTAGGTAGGTACTATTAACAGTTTTGATATGAAAGGACATAGGTAAGTAAACATAATTTTTTTTAAACCCTTAAAATATACTTTGTCAAATCGTATAGGTACATAGTTCTTTATTAAGTACCTAAGTATAAAAATCAGGCCTAAGTCGGTACGACTTTTTTAGTGAAAGTTTTTTTTTTTTAGAATAGGTAGGTACCTACCTGTTCAAGAATATTACAAGATTGCATTGTAGATTGTTGACAAATTTATATCACGCTGAGAACCAACTTGTTTATCAAATCGTCGGAACATGCCCGAAGACAGCTGACATCAAAGGAACAAGGGATATTTTTTCAGGTCACTACAAAGACACAGGAGCCGAAGCGTCCTTTTAGATTTATGGCTTAGTCAAACGATCATAGGACATTAGTAGGGTACATTGTCCACTGCATGAGAGCTTTGTGCTGAAAGCATAGTGATAGATAAGCAGTAGCAGTCAGAAATCACGTCGTGTATTGTTCTAAGTTCTAAAATTTTTGGAAAACATGTCGACAGGTTGGCGTGTTTCGCAAGAGATTGTAGAATGACAGTAACAAGTCTTGTTGGGTTTCGTAGAAGTGAGCAGAGTTTTGTAATTACATTCTACAGTAGGGCCAACGGATCTCGGCGTACGTGAAGTTGACCGTTTCGATGCGCAGTGCAACTTTTTCATACAAAATTTTCTACTCTGCGCAGCGAAGAGCCTGACTTCACGTACGCCTAGATCCGTCGGCCGAACTGTACTGGTAGTATTGTTAGTCTTGAGAGTTTGTAGTTAAGTTGTTTTAAATTTTTTCTCAGTTCGACATTATTGGAGATAGTTTAGAAATGGTATGAAAATGGTAATGGAATAAGACTGGTAAAAATAATGATAAACTTACCTTCTTAATGATTATAATGTTCTTGCCTCTAACTACTCCCTAGACAAGACATCCACAAAGGAGTACTTCAAGAAGCAAGAGGATGACAAGTGCTTGGGATTTCATTTACCTATAATAGGAAAGTTGTTGTACTTACAGTTTTTATACTTTTTTAAATTCATATTTTTTATTGTTTCAAGTTGGTATGATATACAGATCTTATGCTATCTTATGGTTTTGCCCGCAACAAGTGCCCCGTTGGGGCACCACAATTAGGTACGGTAGGTAAATATAGAAAGTACTTTGGCGCGAAAATCGGGTGCCTCGTTTAATTTGTAGAACTTTTGCCTGCTTTGTGTCTGGTTTTGAGTTGGTTTTGATGCAAAATATGACTAAATTCAACTTACAAACTTGCAAGCAACACACGATGCGGGTCTATGGGAAATCAAAAGAGATGAAAAAAAAGCAGAGAGAAAAGGAAACATCCTTAAAGCGGCGTTTAAAACAAAAGCACAGAACGTTATAACAAACTGCCATATTTTAACAACGTGTAATTAAAGGTTTGGTTTCGGTCGAATATGCATAAATCATACGTCTGCCGCGAACTGCCGACCGAAATAGAGAAAAAATTAAATACATTAAGCGGCTGGGAGTATCTACCTACAAATCTATATTTAATAAGAGATGCTTATTTCTGGTCTGGCTAGGTGCAGTTAATTGGTCTGTTAATTAGTAGGAAAGGTAAATTAAGAGGGTAGAGCTTTCTAGTTTTGGGTTTGTAGCATTCATAACAGACGAAGTTTATTTTTAAAACATCAGTCAGTACATAAGTAAACATAACATTATTTTTGGATAACAACAGATTTTCTTGTCTGTCAAGCAGACAAACTAAAGTTGAAAAAATATAACAAGAAAAAAATCGTTATAAGGATACGTATTTTTTGCAGATTTTGAAATCTGTGTTACGGTTTCACACAACTTAAATCTCTTAGCCAAACATTTGCCGTAACACGTAACGGCAGTTAATAACGACTAATAGATTATGTTCCGAAAGTGAAGTAGGGCAGGCAAATGTAAACATAACCTTTGTAAACGTGGAGTCTCGCTCTCAGCTCTCCCATAGAGGTGAGTCGAGGCGCATAAGCTCATAATTCACGGGGTCGGGACTCGTGTGTATTCTATGGCCAGGCGGGGTGTGTCGGAGGCTGCGCAGGGGCATGCGCGGGGAGGGTGCGCCTCGGGCCGCGGGGCGGGGGGAGAGGTGACAACCGCTCGTTACGTCTATCCCAAGCCAGTTATTAAAAACGTCTCGGCGCGAGCGGTGCGCCGCCCTGTAATTATCCAGTTGAAGGTATAGCAGCGTCGTTGTCACCACCGGTGCCGGAAATGCAGTACGTGGATCCGCCCGCTCAACAGGTCCGTCCGCCCGCCCACAGGCACTATTAAACTCTTGACACTTTATTTACACTAACGGCTTGTTCGCAGTAATTAAATTTGCCGGTTCACATATTTTAAAGTTCAGTGAAGTGTTTAATTTATCGCAAGTTTAACAGGACAAACAAAATTATATTAATGCTTAGGATATCCATTTCAATGTTAAGTGCTCTAGTGTGTGCCATTATTTAAATTTCATCTATTATTGTTACAGATGATGAATATGATGACCGGTTATGGTTGTGGTTACGGGCGAGGAGAGGCCATATCTCCGGCCTCGGATTTATCGTCTTGCAGTAGTGCATCTTCAGGAGCGTGGTGCGCGCAGGTGGCTTGGCGCGAACCCACCCTGTCGCCATACCCTCAGTACTCAGCGTACTGGCCACCAGCCCCGGCCGCCACCACCGAAGACGCTCGTGAACTCCAACGCCGCTGTGCCAAGTGCCGCTGTCCCAACTGCCTCACGGAAGCCGCCGGCTTCGGCCCCAACTACGGAAAGGACGGCGCCAAACGCGAACACGTCTGCCACGTCCCTGGATGCGGAAAAGTTTACGGAAAAACCTCGCATCTGAAAGCCCATCTCCGCTGGCATACAGGAGAACGCCCCTTCGTGTGCAACTGGCTGTTTTGTGGCAAACGCTTCACACGATCCGATGAGCTGCAAAGACATCTGCGCACTCACACGGGAGAAAAGCGATTCGCGTGTCAGCTATGCACGAAGAGATTCATGCGATCCGACCATCTTGCGAAACATGTAAAGACGCATGCAAACGTGTCACGGAAAACTAAGAAAGTGAAGGAGGATGAGAAGGAACAATCTCCATCGCCCGTCGCTCATGAAAAGGTTGAGCAAGGAACAGTGACTGTGCCTGCTTCGGTTGGAAGTATCAACTATGGCACGGTGCCTCATTCAAGCGCGACAACAAAGCCCATGTCTTTGAATTACGCGGCCCCAGCTCCAGTGATGTCGAGTGCTCCGAGTTACAACAGTACAATGTTCAGTGGAAGTGGTGTGATGTCGGGCTGGTACCCGGAGATGCGGCAAGAGGGCCTGTATCCTCGCCCTCCGATGAGAGACCCGCGGTACCAACAATATCCTACTCCGATTACAGGTTACCAATGCGCTACGAAAGACAATTATGCCGTTTTTCAAGGACACTACAACTTGCAACCTCCAATGGCCCTTGGTCAGTAAAAGTTAAATGGACTTGGTTATTTCGTAAAGGTGTTTACTGGTTATTTCCAGTTAGTGTTCTAAATTATTTCGGTGATCTGAGCCATTTTCATAATGTTGTTTTGGTTCGAGTTACCAAAAATTTAATGTGATTTCTATAAGATAGATTCTGTACAATTTAGTTTTAAGAAAAGTGCCTTTTGTTAAACTAAAAACTAAAATTATGACTAATAAAACCATGGTAAAAATCTTGTCTCTATATTCTATCTACCCTATAGTATCCCTAAATTATAGGTATTTGAAACAATAGATTGCATAAATATATTATTATAAGCCGTATTGTGGCCTTTGAACTAGCTACATTACCTATTAATTACGAAATTTATCTGTGGGCGGAGAGAGCTTTATTCAATATCTGAGATTAGCATATTGAGCGATAGGTAGATACGAGTTCTAAGTGTAAGATTTACATAGATTCGTGACACAGTTTTGAAATTATGATCAAAGTATTTTATGATGATATGATTTGAGTATAAGTGTATAAGTATAAGTAGTCTCATATTCTTGTACTACTTAACTGAGTTCATCTTGGATCTCAAAAATCGATTTTCAAATATTCTTAGCTGAAAATCGGTAATCAATCTATACTTACAAGGTTTTCGTTTGACAACGTTTAAGGAATAAAAACCTGTAACAAGCTAACGTTCCTACTGATAAATTTTATAATAGGTACAATATTCCTTTTAAAGTAATGCAAAAGTACATCCTTAAATAAGTATTGTGTTTCTGAATGAGGACTACGAGTAGAGAAAGACAAGCTTTAGTTCAAATTGCAAGTCATAATAAACAGAAGTACCTACACAACTTACAAAGTCAATTGCTACGCAGTTGTGCTACGCCTACGCGTTTGCTACGCGCTACGATGCCTCTACGTAGGCGCGTTTATGTCTTTTTTATCAAAAAATACTCAAATATTTTTAACATGTTTTATTTAATTCTTTAATTCTTTATTGTACAAATAAAACACATAGAACAACGACATAAAGTAAGGACATGTACAAAGATATCACGGATGCTATGAGGTAGCGAATTCCACAAGTTCACAGCACTAACTCTAAATGAACCACCGTAACGACTACTAAAATGAGGGGGAGTTTTAAGGAGAAGACATTTAGCAGTTCTGCAAGGGACATCACGTTAATTAATTAAAATTAAAATTAATTTTAGTTAAGTTATTTAATTTAAATGGTAAGACGATTTTTTATAAAATTAAGTCTTGAATTAGTCACGAGTATTTCTACTGTTGTACAACAGACAGAACATAATTACAAACCTGTTGCCAGACCAAAATAAATCATCTTTGTCAAACAAAACGTAATGTTCTTGTAGGCCTAGTCTTGGTGATCCAGTTTTAATGTCAAAGCTGTCTTACTGGTTTGGTGCTCTATTTGTCCCCAATTTGTCTAAGGTTTTAAACACAAGTAATTCCCCTGGTGAGTCCATGTGGTGTTGTTTATGTAAATTTCTAAGATATAACACGTAAAACTCGTCACGGTCTTGCGCAGATATTATGATAGGTTTATATTTACTGAATTAATAGCGTATTATCAAAGTAGCTTACTTTAGTTAGGAATACTACAGCTCTGTATCCGTGAAAGATTATTTGAATTCGGTAAGTCTGAAAATTTGTATGATTGGACGTTTATAGGTAGGAACTTATGAATTTCATTTCAACCTTGCCGTAAACTGTGGACTGATTTGGATAAAATTTGATGCAAATGCAGATCGAGGCCTTCAAGCTATTCCAGCTATTAAAGGCTATTAAAAACGTTGATACTTCGTGGGTGAAGTCGCGGGCGGAAGCTAGTATTAGCATAGACCTGACTCATAAGTGACATCTACATGTCAAGTATGTGTCAAGTCTGGAATGTCGCCTCTCACCGCTAGATGGCGCGAGTAGTGCGTCACTCGCGTAATTGCGCGGCCTATTATCTGGGCGGTGCTCGGCGCGCATGGCGGCCGGTGCGAGCGGGATGCACTCGATAATACGTAAAACAAAACGAGGGAGTAATAATGGTAAAAAACGAGCACGCAAATTATAGTGAGAAATGAGGCAGCCGGTAGCGGTGGGGCGATGGTGGGGGCGAGGAGCGCGGCAGTCGAGCTCGGCGCACGCAGACCGCTCGCGCGCCGCCGTCTGCGCTGCCTCGCGAGTGTAGTGCTGTGACATGCCTAGATGATAGACCGAGATGAGCGGCAAGGGCTCCTCCTCACCGGACCTGCTCATGAATGTGAGTCACGCTCACACTGTCACCACTCTTCTGCTTACTAACAATAAACATAAGCAATCTTTTATTCAATATAACCTTATCCTATCTTTGTTAACTAGCTATTTAACTAACATGCACTGAATGGTACATGAATCTACATAAAGACAGCATTAGACAGTGACAATGTCTCCTCAGGAGATTAAGTGGCAATGTTGTCACCGGACCTCAAACTTGCTCATTGATATGAGTCAGCCATTCACACTAACCACTCAGCAGCACTCTCTTCTGCTGACAACAGTAATCAATAAACAATATTTTATTAAAGTAGGTATAGCCTGTCTTTGTTCAAACTGACAAACACTAATATAATGAATAGGAAGTGCAGTACCTATATTGGACAACTATAAAAGTCTTTAGACTTTTGTAGGGTCTTCTAAGGGTGCAAATATAATGAGCATTCAAATATAATTGTGATGAATAGATAATGTTAGCTTCATTTTAAGCAAATTGCAACTACAGTTTTGAAAACCAGCGCTCCCATTGTGGGGATGTGGGCATGTGGACATGAAAACTTTCCAAGACACCTCTAACTTTTAATACAATACAACATCCTAACCTTAAAATAAGATCTTTCACGCTTCAAATTAAAAGCAAACCTTTCCAAATAAGCGCGTGAAATGGTTTGTTGTTAGAGCACCCCTTAACCCCGGGGGTATTGTCGATTTAGCACGGACCATAAGCGGCGAGTTACTCCACGGGTCCCCAGAGCCCAATGGCCTCTTACTATTCATGGCGAACGCCCCCGCGGCTCCAAATGACCCAAGACCCGTACTATGTTATGGGTTTTCCATTATTTCACCGTGGTCTTGAATAGGTAATTCTATAGAGCGTTTAAAGTACAAAGTAGTTCAATCTGGCAACATTGCAAAAAAGTTGCCTTGTTGAATTGGTTTTCAGTTATTATGTTGGAAAAGCGGTTTAAGTGGATTCGGTGTTAACTTTTACCTGCTCTGTCGAAAATGGTGAACCCAAACAAGCCTGTTGTTTTCAAATGTGTTATTTATTCCCTAAAACAAGTCATAAAAACAATAGTACAGTAGTTGCCGATAATATTTACGAAGCAATATCTGTCACATAACCGTAATGATTATTACCTAAAAGCCCATTTGATTTGGTTCCGTACCATTATCGGCAGTTCATAAAGCCTTTAAAATGTTAATTCAATAAATGAAGTCAAATAAATAAAGGTGCTGCCAGCTTTGTAGCACCGTGACCAATCCTTAATGACATAGAGTCTCGTCCATTTTCTACTCAATTTCCTTTTCATATTAGTTTAATCTAGAGGTAGGACTACTGGCGCCAAAAATTATGCCGCGACGGCCGTGTCGGGGCGGCTAATCTGTTTAGCGTTATATTGTAGAGCGCCGGCCCTTTTGTGCGGTAAAAAAGGAAGAAATTTATGCTCTTCGGCGTCGTGTGTGAGTTTTTTGTGGGAATGTAATTAATAATTCGGCGGCAAAACTAACAGTGTTTTCGTTGTTGCGTCGGACGCGTGATTGATGCGCGGGACGGCTGCAATTAGCTGTACGGAACGAAGCTTTGTTTTACATTAGTCCACTGGGATTGTGCTATGCGTGTTTTCATGATGTCGTGATAATATGTAAATATGTTTGTAATATCAAAATATGGTGTGTAAAAAGATATAAATAATACATCATTCAAACTCCCAAGTATGAGTCAGAATAAAGACATAAATAATATACTTACATCATTCTAACTCCCAAGTACGAGTCAGAATTTATATTTTAGTTGATGTTATTCTTTATCATAAGTAGGTAGGTACGAAGTGTATGTCGAAGAATAAAAGTTTTCTTACTCTCTTTTTTATACTTACCAAGAAGATTAAAAGACAGAAAGTAAAATTTGTTACTGCTTGTTCATTTGCAATACATTCTGACATTAATATCCATTGAAATTTACCCATCACCCACCGTTCTCCAAAACAATAAGACTGCTCATTTACCTGTCCATAAGCAAGTCATCTTGGTAGCTTTGTAAAACAAACTGAAGGTTGGCGCATTTCACTCGGTACAATGACTGGCGAGTCTTGAATCGCCCACGCGTAGGCTTGTATCAGGTACTCATAGTAGGTTGCTCTGTGGTTAGGAATAAGACAAAACACGTTCCGTAGGGTAAGAGAACATATACACGAAACGAGTTGGAAAGATACACATGATGTAGAGTTCGTATCGTAGTTCTATCAGAACAAAATTTTAAAAGTAGATCAGAATCTTAAGAAACGAAAGAGCTATTACATTTTAGTATATTTACTATAATAAAAACTCTGAATAGAATTTGCAATTTGTCGTTTGCGATTTGCGTGTGGGAATTTTACATGGTTTCCTAAAGGGGTTGGGATAAATCAAGTGTCAAGTCAACTAGTTACCAACAAGTCTAATGCCGCTAATATCTGCATGTCAGCCGACAAGCCGACGCAATTAAATAGCAGAGGATGCGAGCAATTCAGAGCAAGTCGACTGTGTTATTTCGCTGTTTTGTGCGCGAGTGTACCGTTGTAGAGCCGAAGTGGTCGGAGTGCCACTCGGCAACCGTGCGCGGCAACATTTTAATTGACCACGCGATGTTACCGCGTCTCGTCCGACTTTTTCTCCTCCTCAAATTGCTCTAAAGTGCTTAATGAGCGATGCGTGCAATCGCCGTTTCCCCGTACGAGAGGTTGCTCTTATTTTACATGCATAAATAGTTTGAACTAATGCCGATTCTCGGTACTGTAATTGCCCCTATGACAGGCTTCCGTCGCCTTTCGAGAGGTTGGCGGTTAAACGGTGAACACTCGCTGGCCACTAGTCGCCTAAATTATAGTTATTTCGCATTAATAGCGAACGCATCGGGTGCGTGCGCACGCGGCTTCGGGCGCCGAGCTATTGACATTTGTAAACTTCTACCCTCCACTATCTAGGACAGATAACAATTTACTAAAAGACGTGAATAGACTAGAAATATATGTTTTAATTAAGTGGTTTTACGTTATGGGGTATGTGTCTTGTTATACAAAATAATTAATGTACGAGTACTTACTGGTATCATTATGACATGCGGTTATTGAATTTGTTTAACAGAAATAATAACGAAATTAATAAGATTGATGTGTGATGCCTTATTTACATGTTTGTAAAAAAGACAGTTATTTTGCTATTATGTAGGTAGGTACTTGATTTTAACACTACTTATGAATTAATTCACTTGGATTTAATTGGATTCTCAGCGTTATTGATTTTTGATGAATAATAATTTAACCCTTTTGATATCATTAAATAGCAAAAGGGTTATGATAAAATAGTGTGTATGGTATCTAGGTATTAGATACCATCTTCATCTTCACACACATTTTTATGTAGGTACTTAAGTAAAGTATTTGTAAAACAATTAAGTCTACCTATTATAAATAAACATAATTCTTACATGAAAGCTGTCAATAGCATAATAGCAACAAAATTACCTCATTAATTGACAGGTGCGATTCTGTTTTTATTAACTTATTATATAGGTACCTGATACATACTTTTTATAATGATAATGGATTGAAGCTGCTACAATTTACTTTAATCGGATTTGCAAATTGCAACGAGGGTGTTACCTAGTTAAGATATTACTATAATGGCGGCAAAATATGATACATGGGCTGATAATGAAATATTAGAAGCATTTTATCAATTAAATATTAAATTGATTTATTTTCTATGGTAAGGAAATTGAAGGAAAACAGATCAGATGAGTCATAGTGAATTATGTTGAAACAGGTTGCAAAGTATTTAGAAGCAACAGAACGATCAATAAGGATCAATAACGCTAAATATTTTTTTCAAAATGTGTAATATAATGTATGTAATGTGACTGTGTATTATGCACTTTTCTATTATGATTAAGTATTATTATTATTAAATTTAGAATGACTTGTACTAGGGAATACCCTAATGTTTGTATGCTGAAAAGTGGAATCTAGAGCCACTTTATACCATTGTTTGACATCTAATATTTTATGTACCTGGATTCACAAACAATAAATGAGTTTTGAATTATGAACGTCAAAAAAACATAAGCATCATAACTCAAAACATAGGCTTTACATCTTTGAATAGATGATTTATACATTGTCTGGAGGCAATATTTGCCTACACTTTAAGGTACACTATAGTTGCCTGGGAGATTTTTGAGTTGGAGTAGGCTTGCCCCGCCCAGCATATACAACCATCCACTCAGTTTAATCGTCCATATCCATAGGAAAAATACGGTCAATACGTGTGGGACTGACTAAGCCGCGGGTTTACTCACGGTGTTTTGTTGCACATCAAAATTTTGATGCACGACCGGGATTCAAACTCACGACCTTCGAATCGAAGGTAGTAGGCAGTATTCCACTCGGCCACACCAGAGAAATAAACTGGTTGATTTCATTGATGCCGGTGCGGTGCTTGTGATACCGCCTCAAACAATTAACCATCATTGGCCATCGTTCGCAAACCAATTAATTTACTCATTAAATCCGAGATCATTGCCGAGATAACTTTTAAAGTTAAATTCTGAAGTCTATTAAACATATTTCAATTTTGAAGAAACATTTTATACTTACTAGTACCGTAGGCACGACAAAGGTCATCGGGCATATCTGACCCGCTTTGCGAAAAGTGGCAGACATTAACCAAAATAGTTTTAAACAAAGGAGAATAATGTGACCTTTCATTGCATATAATTATTTGTTAAAAAATCGATGGGGGAAAATGTACAGGATCGTTTGAAAAAAATAAAAAACAAACGATTTCTGAGGATTTTATTTCATCTTTTGGCAACGGAGTGCGAGTCAGATCGCGAAACACATGCCCTATGAAAATGACCAAGGCAGTTTGCACAAACAGCAGCATCTGGGGGTCTAAAGTGGCCACTTTTGATGAAACATCAGATGATTCATATATTATTAGAAGCACTTGATGTTGATGAAACGCTTCATAAATGCTTCATATTCTTCATATATGCTTCATATTCTTCATATATGCTTCATACTCGTATAATCCATACCCATATTATAAATGTGAAAGTGTGTTTGTTTGTTTGTTTGTCCTGCTTTCACGTCAAAACAGAGAAACAGATTGACGTGATTTTTAGTGTGGAGATAGTTGGAGGGCTGGAGAGTGACATAGGCTACTTTTTATGCCGAAAAAAATGCATGTTTCCCGTGGGATTAAAAAGCAGTAGTCCACGCGGGCGAAGCCGCGGGCGTCCGCTAGTGCTCCACAAATGCTTTCCAAATGCTTCATTTATGAAACTTATCACAATAGACGAAAGTAACCTATTTAGCTACGAGATGTTTTGACGCACGAGCGTAGTGAGGGCCTAATCCAGCTCTAAATCCTGATCCAGATCCAAATTCAGCTCTAGAGCCAAAATCCAAAAGCCAAAATCCAGATCCAGATCTGGAGCTAGATCTAGATCTGTATCTGCATCTGGATTTTAAGCTGGATCTGAATCTGTATCTAGAACTGGATTCGATCCAGATCCAGCGGGCTTAAGAAGGTCGCTATTGCAGAATCGCAATATAAAATGAACTATAATGCCGTCTCTTTTCAGTCTGACTGAAAAAAAGTAGCCTATGTCACTCTCCAGCCCTCCAACTATCTCTACACTAAAAATCACGTCAATCCGTTTCTCTGTTTTGACGTGAAAGCAGGAAAAACAGACAAAAAAACACACATTCGCATTTATAATATGGGTATGGATTATACGAAGCATATATGAAGCATTTATGAAGCGTTTCATCAACATCAAGTGCTTCTAATAATATATGAAACATCTGATGTTTCATTAAAAATGGCCACTTTAGACCCCATTATGCTGGTGTTTGTGCAAACTGCCTTGGTCAAATGACCAAGGCAGTTTGCACAAACAGAATGAAAATTCATAAGGCATGTGTTTTGCGATCTGACTCGCACTCCGTTGCCAAAAGATGAAATAAAATCCTTAGAAATTGTTTGTTTTTTATCTAGCTCAAAATCCAGATGCAAATCCAGATCCAGAAAAGGCACCCACTGCCTTTTTAAATGACCTTATGATTGATTTGGATCAAGTTGAATATAAAATATGTTAATGAATTAGCATTTTATTTAACTTCCCTGTATCACTATGAAACACTTGAACACTTAATTTTTTCGAGATTCCAGTGGCTCACATTAATGCGACTAGTGTCATAGTAAATCAGAGCCTTAAAACATTACATTCTGCCATATTTCGTTTTTGTCCGCCGTGGGTATGGTTTCCATACTACGGTGCCCGATGACCTTTAATTTTGATAAATGTACTCGTATTAATACGTGGCCGAGTGGAATACTGCCTACTACCTTCGATTCGAAGGTCGTGGGTTTGAATCCCGGTCGTGCATCAAAATTTGTTAATGTTAATACAGCTGGGTGTTGTAAAGAGCTTACATTTTATTTTATTACTAGTTAAATCAAAGTAAGTTTACCTACATCGAATTCATTATAAATACATATGTATTCGGGTATTGATCACGTAATTTACCTTTTTTATTTAGCCCGACATTTCGACTGGATTGCACTAGCCGTGGTCGCAGAAAGACTGAAGTGTTGGACACTTCAGTCTTTCTGCGACCACGGCACCGCAGCAAAGCGAAGGCGTTTGTTGAACTACCCTCACTTGATCTTCAGAACTGACTATAAGGGCCGGTTCCCACTAGTACGGCACACTAAACTAACAGTATCCGTACACTGAGTGCGATTTCACACGATCAAGTGAGGGTAGTTCAACTAACGCCTTCGCTTTGGTGCGGTGCCTCCAACACTTCAGTCTTCCCACGACAACGGCTGGTGCAATCCAGTCGAAACGGGCTAAATAAAAAGGTGATAAAACCCGGATACATAATTATGTATTTATAATTTGTTCTGATCGCGAAAGTTTAAAAAAGACAATTTCATCAAATTCCTCATTTATAGCTATTTTTAAGCGTAATTCAAATATTGATGGCTGAATCAGTTTGTGGGGCAGACAAATATATATAACATTTAATAACTTTTGATAGCAAAGCCATAGGCATAAGCAAGTAAACCTATAACATAGCTATACCGATTTCGGTATTTCAGGAAGGTATTTCAGAGCAAGAATACGAATCAAACGAATTATCTGCATTATTACTCAGGTTCCTAAGACTCTATCATTTATTGTAATAAAATTGATTGTCCAATTTTACGCTTGAAGCTTACCGTTAAAATACCTACAGATACGGTAAATAATACCTTGCTGATTCAGTGCATAATCGTGGCCTAGTTAAGGGAGCTTATAGACAGACTTCACAAACTGACACTGTATATACAAACGGACTGCATTGTAACCTCATTTTTATTTTACATTTGTATTAAGTATAATTACACACTACTTCTCGTTAGGCTGAGACTCTACCAAAGCGGAGATGTGTGAGATGTGTTTTAAACAACCAATAGAATTTCAAAAGCCGATATGACATGTTTGAATAACGAAATTCTATTAGTTGTTCAAAACACATCTCACACATCTCCGCTTTGGTGGAGTCTCCGCCTTAAACACACTAAATAGGTTTCTTTAGAGACTTTATAAATTTTATTGATTGGAATATAAATAAAAATGCAGTTAAAAAGTGTTGGGTGTTTAAAACATGTAGGTACATTCATAAAACTGCATATTTACAGTCCGTGTATTAAAGCCATTATTGAAAGAACATTATTGCAAAGTGCTTGGTATAAAATATTCCACCCCATGAGATCATCGATAAGTGTGAATCTGACATTTGTAGAGCTCATAACCAAGGCAAGCAATCAAATAATCAAGTCACGACGCTGAAAAAAATCGTAGGTTTGCTTATTGAGATTAGAAGAAACAACAAATATTTATATGAGTAGGTTTGTTTTTGTTCAGTTGTTTCATAATAAATGTATCAAAGCTTAAATTTGACACATTTTCAGAATTTATGAAAAAGCTTGACCTGTAAAAAAGTTAGTAAGTACTTATATAATTTACTTACCTACTTTTAAATTTGCAACTCTTTTAAAAACATTTGGAAATGTACATTTGCAGTGAAACTTGAAATATTCTTGAAAATATTATAAAATTGGCCCGGTCAGAATTTAGAAGCGTCATAAGTAGTTCAGTCAGATTTGAAGGCATTACCACTCTAGAGTAGGTAACTGAGGGGTAAAGTCGTTTTGCTAACCGAAAACATTCATTGTACATTTTTTGCCATAAAAAGTGATAAATCTACAGACGTTTTGAGTGCATTTCCTGGACAAGTCGCTTTGTCGTTGCATACTTTCTGGCGGGCGCTCTGATTTCCATAAAACTGCAGTTTATTTTGTGCTCTCTTCAGAAAGCACTGCTCAGCACGTGCCGGAAAGATAACGTTTACATAAGTGAAACTTTAACTAGAACTTAGTTGGCCAATTCGGTTTTGTGTCAGTATTTCTTATGAATTTGAATGGTGTCACTAACCTTGCATGACAGTTAGACTGGCTTACATAAGCCAATTCCAACCCTGTTGAGATAAACTTATGCAGGGGCCACACTGCGGGGATATGGCAAATTATTTGCCGGTATTCTGTATTGTGGCTATACGAAATTTGGCAAATAATTTGCCATATCCCCGTAGTGTGGCCCCAGCATTAGAGGCTTCCTAGAGTTCTAGCAAAATCTATTGCCATCACTTTTCGTTAAGATAAAGAGTGACAAGGAAAAACATTCTATACAGCCTTGCTAAATTGACAAATTATTATTAATAGTCGGAAGGCTGATAGATAAGTTAGGTCTCAGTTGTTAATTTTTGGAGAATAGTATTTGTTTATTCTGAAAACTCGACTTATTTTATCATTTTGTCTTTAAGTAATTGATAAATTTAAATGAGCCGCATGTAGCCAACTCTAGAGTTCTATCTTGTAATGCAACATAAAGAGTAAAAATGTTAGAACATTATAGATTACCTGCCTAGCCGAACGCACGTAAGTTACGCATGTGCGTCATGAGCAGTGATCGGAATTAGGCGGGCTTAAATACCTAAAGTTCAAAGAACAGAGGCAAAAAAGGGGAGACTTCCTTACTACAAGAATTTTATTCTTGTAGTAAGTAAGAATTTTATTGAAAGTTGGCACAATTTTCACAGCGAGTAAGTACATTTAAAATTAATGTTAATAATATTGTGAACTAATTCAAATAATTTTTCTATTTGACCGACGACGGAAAAAAGTTTTTTGTCCTTATAATTTACATTTTAGTTTTTGTTATTAACTCAGGTAAAAAATTGATTCACCTTAATGTTAGATGTTCTTTATTAATGTCCCGGAAACGGAAATAATTGGGTCGAAAAATATTTAGTCCTAAGGCGTCTCCATTTGTCTCTGTTATTTTTCGAACTTTAGGTATTTAAGCCCGCCTCATTCCGATCACTGGTCATGAGCACTATACGCGTCAAATAAGTTAAGGGAATACAATGGAAGTCCGTGTTATGAAAAGATATTGTGATAGATTATTCCACTCAAGGAATACCTAAGTATTTGTAAAACATTTGAAAATCATGAACACAAAATATTAATTTATATAGCAGATGCATACTTGAACGTCTACGGGGAAAAGAGTTTCTCAGAAAGTTGTTACACGATAGCAATTAGTTCGGACATTTTAGTTCAAGGTTTTCCTTCTGTTCGTTGCATTTGATGAGTAGAAATGATTTAGCAGACACTAAGAACCTTTTATTGAAGAAAATAAATCATAAATCATCAAGATCTGCTACTAGGATTTGAATAGAGCACCAATCTTGGTTAAATTTTACATCGCACGCTCGATATATCACGATTTTCGGAGGATATTTTGAAGCGTGTAGTAACGTATTAGTGATAAGCCATGACGGAGGCCTTTAGGCGGCCTAAAAACTCCGTAATCGGAGTTGGCCACTTGCTCATACGAACTTACTTTACTGATACTGTGTTCTTAAAATCCACATCAAATCTAAATACATACCAACCTACCTATTAAAATCATAACCCTCCTTTTTTCTTCATCGTAGTCAGGTAAAGCCAAAGTATTGCTACTTTCACCACCGTGGTTCAGTTTATGTTGCTTAAATTAACAATCTATCTATCAATCTATTACTCTCTCTTGGCCACTACTCGGTCAAGGCCTTACAACCTGCCATCACCAAATCTGGCCAAGTGTCCTGCCCAGCGCCACTTAAGTCTCGCAATATGATCTCCGATATCTGCTACCTTCGTTCTCTTGCGAATTTCCAAAATAAATAAATATGAATAAGTTTTTAATGTACTTATCTAATGTTGTTCAAAAATAATAACTGCCGCGCCGCTCCAACCTCAAGGTGAGAAAACAGCGATAAAACAACCTGTTTTTGTTAATTTTCTCCCATTTTTGTGTTCTAATAACGAAATAATTGGGTGCATTATTGTTGATAACAATCACGTAGGCATCAGGCAATCTGTCCGCTTTTAGTTCTGCTAGTGCGTCACAATGTAAACTGAATTGTTTGAAGTACAATGAAGACTAGCATACGAGTATCTGTATCCTGGCAAAAAACACAGTAGATATTGACCGTTTCGATATCTTATTTTTAGATTTTACAAATTTTTTTATAAGATGTTATTTTTTGTAACAAAGCTATCAATTTTTGTTACTTGTTCATTTATGATTTCTTTTTTTATATACACTAACTGCTACATGTGGTTTTGCTCACGTAGGTACCTGGAAATGCAGTGACGTAGCTTGTTGTTGTTGTTTGTGAAATAAATTTCAGAATCTTATCAGTAGTTCCAGTGATTACTCATTAGAAATAAACTATTATAATTTTACTTCTTGATAATATTTAGGGGCACTTAGACTTGGCTAGAGCTAAAAACTTAGAAGCTAGGTGACTTAGAAATAGCTTGTGACACTATTAATAGGCAGTAGATACCATTATTGACGATGTTTTTCAAAAGGTTGTAAGTGCATGTTTTATATCGACGGAATGTGTTGCGTGCGTCTTCGCCCTCACCCAGAGAACAACCAAACCATCTATGTTCTCACTCTATCTTTCCACACCATTTAACCCGCATACAATTTCCGCACATACTTTGACATTTATATTCGCACTTTTTGCGAAATTCTGTTGTTACACTTTTTACTAGAAATTCGTGGGAACGTGCGAAGTTGAAAATAATACTAATAGTCGGGTTAAAAGCTCACTTTCTGTAAATTCCTATCCTTATTGCACGAACAAACGAATTTCTCATCATGAGAGTTCAATGACAACTTTCTGACTAAAAAATGACGGACGAGAAACATTGTTGACAATTAGAACTCATATTACCTAGGTACTTGCAACATGCGAAAGTCGAAGTCGGAAGTCGAGAAAGCTTTCATAGCTAAAACCTCTTTAATTTTGCATGACAGAACTAATACATAAAATATTTTTTTTATTTTGAAAAGTATATAAGTAAATAATTTTCTTTTGTTTTAATCCGCTGGCATGTCTCCGTCCAGTTGTCAAGGCATGCGTCTGCGCAGCGTCACGCGACTCGCGCCGCGCCCGAAGCGCGACGATTATAATTTCGAGCTCCGATCAACATGAAAATGGACGTCCATAAATTTATTAGACATAGTGTCGGCCGACTCGCCCCAGGCTTGCATTATATATGTCAAGAATTTAAGCTTTATCATACTGAGAATGTGCTACGCAAATGTTAACTTATTGTTTTTATGCGGTGCTTTCATCTTTGTGGGATATTGACACGTGTTCATGTGAACAGAAGAAATTTATCACATTCTTCTGGTTAAGGTTCCTTCACAAAACATACGTTTCATAACAGATCTCTTATCAACCAATTCTTAAAGATACATCTGAAGATATTAGTATTTAAAAGTTCCAAGATTTTGCAGGTTTCTAAAATGTCACTAGCTGTAGGTAGAATAAAAAAAAATCTGATATCTCTATGATATTATTGAGTGGCCGTCACTCTTTGATAGATATGCGCAATTTGCAGATACGAGCTTTTGATCCTAAACAGAGATAGTGCGCCCACGTCCACCGCGAGGGCAACTTATAAAATGTAAATTTATTGCGCGAAGTTTTACATAAATTCAAATTGGCCGCTATATATCGTTGGCCTTAAGTTACATCACGTAATTATGCCGTGCACAATTATTATAATTTTACTATAATCGCAGTCATAAGGACGTGCGAAAAACAATTTTGAAGAGAATATCGCGTTCTGATTTATGGATATTGTACAATAAAATAAGATTCACTAATTTATTATATGACCTGCAAATTGCTATATTAAACATGGCAACATCGTGAAAGGGTAATTTGTAGAAAGAGCAATTAAAACGTAAACATCTGCATCTACCGACAGAGGCTTGACTCTAATCAACTGTGATTCATCTAAACAAAAAATAATTATACCTTGTCTTCTAAGACCTTACCTGAAATCGTGTTTTTAATTACAATCTACGTTTTTGATTTATCGTGAACACATGTGCCGATGATTTATTAAATCTCAATGCTAGAGTTGATTCTAAATGATAACTTTCAAGAACATTTTCCGACCATTCGAAGTTCATTATTCAAAGACTAATTGCCGGGTATCGAATCGCAATACTAACTCTAGATTTTCAAAGTCGTCGTCGCGTAGAACGCGTGAAAGTGAGCACCTTTCATCCAACTAGCTCTAATTAAATCTAGTAGGGCTGTAATTATGTCTTTGCCCTATTTGTTCGGTTGAATTATTATCCATGATTACAGAGTTCGTATACTTTAAATTCAATGTCTTCGATAAGGAAGTGGAAAGTGGAAATATAATTGTCAGAGTTTAAATTTTTGATCAAATAACACCTGAAATAAGCTTCGTTGGCTGGAATTGTGTCTGATAGGCTGATAATTAAAGTGGTTATTATATTTTGATTGGTAAAGGTATAATTGTCTTACGTGCTGATGTAATATTTAAACACTGTCTTTGTGATAACATTTTTAATTTTTATATATTTTTACTGTTTCTTAGTTAAAACGATTGGTCCAAATAAAGCTTTGTGAGACTCATGAACATCTTGTTTTAGTACTTTGTATACCTTTGCCAGCTCCATCGATTGGGGAAAATAGCTTGAAATTCAGTTGCAAGATTCGTTCCAACCATGCTACTAATAAATAACCAAACGTTGCCTGCTGAAAGTTTTCACTCATTCTGGAGAGCATTTTATCAGTTTGTCGACTCACAAATTGAAGAATTCACGTCTTGTTCAGCGGAGATAAATTCGATTTAAATCTCAAGCGATTCAAAACTTAACTTTAATGTCTTTGCAATACGGCTGTTAATCGTAATGCGGAAATAAGAGGGCTGTACCATGTTATCGTAGAAGATCTATACCCATTCCGTGACGCGTCGCCAAGGTCTTTGCTCTTGACTTAATGTGACTTTTATTGCATTCCACTTCGAACTTCATTGTGTGGTCCCCTTACAGGCGTTTCAGTTCTTTCAAAGGTTCACGTTTACAGGCTTACGACACTTTAATACTTTTTGTGTTACCATTATCTTGATGTGTAAATAATGAACTTCTAAATCATTTTTGTGACAACTTCTAAAACTTTGTTTTTTAATTCTAGCAAGTTCCATTAATCTGTAAGAAAAATAGTTAATCAACAGCATGTGCCAAAAATAAAAAAAAAATCAATTTGAAAATAGAACACAAGCTATTATTCCCAGCCAGCTCCACTCACCTCGTGCGGTTGTCAATTGTTTCGTTATACGTGCAAAACAAACAAGTCCCCTTCGGACCATCAGCCATATGCTGTGACAAGCATAATGGGGCGAACGGGCGGGAAATGACCGACCATTCATCATACAACCGCGGTACCGCGCTTTTTCATTTTCACCATGTTTTTAAAAAAATACACACCCTTACACCCTTAGCGATAAAGCCGTTGCTACCCGTTGCATATCGACAAACATGAAAATGCATTTAAGGGGAGGTTGTGGTCTCCGTAATGATGAGCGAGTAATATCCCTCTTCCGGCCTGCATTAGGTAATGAACCGTAATTGGTTTATTAAGGCGCTGAACGTTCTTAGTGTGAAATGCATTACACGCCGAGTCTAGTCACTTCCGGTGCATTTGCGAGCTATCGAAACAAATGAAAGATGTCAATTATTTAAATGGATTTGTAATTTTTAAAGAATTGGCCCAAAGTATTTGGCAGCTTTCTTTGTTCTTGATCGATGATGTTAGACATCATTTAGTTCTGCTATAAAATGTATGAGTTTTTCGTGCTTAGAAAGTACTAGGCTAAAAGCGAAGCATGACGGAGCCTGAAAACTCCGTTGTTGTCACATTCTTGTTTGCTTAACAATTTCTCTGCATAGAAAAATATCTTGTGTAGGTCTATCTACCTACTTCACACTAATTACTCAAATATTATAAATGCAAAAGTTTTAATGTTTGGATGGATGGATGGATGTATGTTTGTTCCTCTATGACTCGACAACCACTGAATCGATTTGGCTGAAATATAGATGGATAATGACCGGGAATAGGACATAGGTTACTTTTATCCGGGTACCACGCGGGCGAAGCCTCGGGCGGAAGCTAGGAATACATAATTTATTTAACTTTACAATATACCTCAGAACCAGTTGAACTCTCAAAGATTAGTCCAACGAGTTCAAGACGCTGCATTACCATGTTTGGCAATGCTGATCCGATGAGCCAAATATGTGCCATCAGATTATTCAATTCATACGAATCGAAATTTCCCTAGGACCGAAAGTCGAGGCACTATCCCATTCGGCCAACACGGCTCTCCAATTCATTTAGTAGAAAAACAAACCATTGAAACAGCCCCTAGTAAGTGGAAGCTTTGGAACGCGAGCGCGAATTAATTTTCGCCACAATTACGCGCTCGCGTTTCTAATTGAGACATCAAAGACTTCGGCGTCTGACTGTCGCCGGTCGGGGGTCGGTTTGATCATTTTGTTGAATTTGCCTTTGCAATGTTGAGTATATTCGCTTGAATGATAGCAAACTGTTTATTTTTAATCAGAATAAAAAGTGAACAAATGATCATCAGGCAGAGATAAATGATCAATGTTTCATATGAAAAAAGCGAACTCAATTTCAATAGCGAAAATAGCGAAAAAAGTGAATAAGTGCCCCATTTCAATAATTCGTCATTTATCATAGTAGTACCTTTGAAGAAATAGATGTAATGATAATTCGTCCAAGAGTAGTAAGTACCTAGTACGTATTCCAAATCTTGATGTCATAAGAATGACGTCATTTCGTTATTGCTGTGATAGGTACGTACACTTGATTTTTATATACCTACCTACCAAAAACTGTTTCAAACTATGTAATGCTTTATGTAAAACTGAATTACAATAATACATATTCTGATATTCTCATAAAGCTTTGTAGAGCAGTAGAAACACGATCGACTAAACTATTGTGTGCGTGTCATCGTCGCTAACCAACAAGTAATCTACAAACAAACTGTGGAAACATTCTAAGCCAGTTTCAGGCAATCATTTACTGTTAGAAAGAGATCAGTCGATCGTGCTTGATATTTACTAGACGTTATTTGGAATAGCTTGGGAAATTATGTGTATTTAGATTAAAACACTAATAGCTAAACGAAGCTTTGACTAAAATATCAAAAAAATCTTCTTTTGATTATGATGTCACTCGACAGTTTTGCCCATGATTTTGAACCGATAACCGATAAGAAGTATTATTATATTGAGTTTACATTCACGCAAGGTACGTATCTGATTTATTTGGATAATAACATTAATTTGAAGAAACCAATACTTGAAACCTACGTATAATCCGTACCTACCCATATTATAAATGTGAAAGTGTGTTTATTTGTTTGTTTATTTGTCCTGCTTTCACGTTAAAACAGAGCTACGGATTGACGTGATTTTTTGTGTGGAGATAGTTGGAGGGCTGGAGAGTAACATAAGCTACATTTTATCCGGGTACCACGCGAGCGAAGCCGCGGGCAGCAGCTAGTTATGAATAACTTATTTTTTGAATGACAGAACGCCTCCAAAATCCTAAATACTCTCTAAAGATTGAAATGCAGACCCGAGAGACCTGTCTGTCGTCATTCATGTATATTTAGTCGTATTGTCCATTAAAGTTGCCAGCGGCGACTTCGTAGCGGGCAACCGCAATATGGGGTCACTCGATAATGCCTGCGTAATTACCGCGCCATTACCGACCACAGGGCTGCCCGAGTGGAGAGAGCTCAGAAAGACCGGAAAAAGTCGGAATAACATCAACTTGGAGCTTAGTGACATTGCTAGTAGGTAGATAGTATTAAAAAATTAGATTGATCAAGAGTTTTCATTTCGGGAAAAACGCTTTTATATAACTATAATTCTTCACAGACACACTCTGTACCTACTTATATCTTTTTTCCATCTACCGATTTAGGATCCAAAAATACCGATGTTTTCATTTCGCTCATTGGCGTTTGATTGAGACCTCGGTTTAATAACAGAAATTGGAAGTACCGGAAATTTTCGGTATTTCCAACTACGATTCACAAACACAAATATTTAAAAATTACAACGTGTAAATAATAAATAAATAAATACTCGTTATTAGATAAGGTACAGTGCCATTCCAAAATTAAGTATTCTTAATTATTTTCATTGACATAAAGATGACAAGAATACCTACATAAAGCTTTGTTATGTGGACAGCAATCGAAATATAGGGAAGTTCAAAAATGTGTGTTTTCTCTTTTCCGGCTAAAAGCTCAAGTATTGCCAATCATCAGCCCTAACTAGTTGCACAAACACCGCACTTCTTGTTACCCGATCAAATGTCTCGGACGTGACTCCACTGCTACCAATACGAGACGCATTATCTAGATTCAATATAAATTATTCACAAGCGCGACCGCAAGGCGCCTGTATCTAACCTCAAGGGCTAAATAAGTGCTGGATATTCATAATGACTGCATAATAAAGATATGACTCGCACATATTTTAAATTGGACTTCATTGTAAAATAACTGCATTCTTTGAAGAAAACATGAGCAATTGGCTTCTAGCGACCATCTTTAACAAGGCTGTATTTATTAGCGCATTTGTAAATTTATTTAAATTCATCAATTTATTTTCACATCATACACAACGTCATAGACAGGATCAAATACATATTACAGGCAGTTTGAGTTTTTTTCAATGTTTTATCTTCTTACCATAGTTTCTACCTGTGACTGTGCTCGAATGGTAATAACATTTTTTTATACTTACAGCATAGGTTTCTATATACATTTTCAAGGCACGATCTACACTTATTCCAAGTTTCTTCCGAATCGATTGATTGAAGCACAGTGATAACAACTTTCAGATTGATTATACTTAAATAGGTAATATTAAATAGTGGTACCTACTGAGTTTCAGAATATTTTGATTTAATTTCTACTGTGAAAATGATCATTGAATTAATCTTGAAATTGAATCAATCATTCAAGATCTTTTTCAAATAATAAAATGTGAATTAATCTAGTCCGCATCTTAAAGTTTCTTCATATTTCGGAAAAATCGCCATCACATCGATAAGGTTGCATCGATTACGTCGACTTAAAGGTGTCGGGCCTGAATTAATGGCTTCGTACAAAGCCACATCAATAACAGTGCGTGTATGTGGGTCTGGGTAACAATGTGGGTGGACCTAGGACCAGAAAATTCGAGACACCAATCCTTTTATTCATAACGGACTTACTTATAAGCTCACTAGAGCACAAGCAACTGCTAAATCTGTTATCTCTTGTTTCTTCTTCTTGAGTGACAAGAAAGAAACACTCTCCAAGTCCTTGCTAAAGTGGCAGTTGAGAATAATGAAGTTAGTCGGTTGTTTTACAGCACAAAGTACGATACTGAAGATGTGAAAAACCTGTGAAGGCTAATAGCGAACAGTACCTAGATTCGCGAGCACAAACTTTGTTGCAACTTTTTTGCAAAGATATCTAAAGCTTCGTTTTAGAGAATTCCGAAAAACTTTCTTAGA
The DNA here is from genome assembly GCA_958496255.1 of Camptogramma bilineatum. Lineage (NCBI taxonomy): Eukaryota > Metazoa > Arthropoda > Insecta > Lepidoptera > Geometridae > Camptogramma > Camptogramma bilineatum. The sequence continues at coordinate 10,951,365 of OY292456.1, forward strand.
ATAAGGAGTTCGTCCCAGGTACTCCATCAATCCCTACCGAAAAAGGACCGAATCCACTGGTAGAAATCTAAAAGTGAGCAATTTACTGCACTTTGAGGAGCTATTCTGCTCATCATGCCAAAGCTCATCATCAGATCTTATTTATACAATTATTATTTACACAGTGAAAGTTCAATGAATTTAAACGTCATGGTATTGAGCAGTCGAACAAATAACGAATTCATACACCCATGTTAATTTCACATCTAGAGGCTTGGTAGTTCTCGGCACAGAGCCTGTTATAAAGTTCACTTTGTAGAAAAGCAAAAGCCGTTACAAGCAACTTACACAGCGTAGGACATGATCGTAAAATGTAACAGCCTTAAGCAAGAAAAGTGCGAGTAAACAGGATAAACAAAGGCTTGATCGGCCGCAGGTCTAAAGGAACAATCGGTGCCTTACAATTTGCGTAGTGGCAGTTCCATCGGCAATTTGTGTCCGTCGCCGTCGCTTGCCGTTACTCGGTAAACGCTACTGGACTACTCTGTGGTTCCCAGTTAAACGCACAGTCGTCCGGCCGAGTGAGATACATGCTAATTACGGGCAATTTTCAAAACCGATCGAGCTTTCGCACAGCTTGCGGCTTCCGTTAGTTCCTCACGTGGTTCCTTTCGTCACAAGCTTCACAATATGTGAAATATTGTTAGAAGCTTCCACGAGCTACCATTTAATAAAGGTATCATGGAAGTACCGAGCTTCGAGCTGATGACTGGTTGCGCAAGAAGGCCGCAGTTAGATCGAATTATCGGGCGATCGATGGCGTCTAGATTGCATCTCAATAATCCGCCCGAGATATCGGAGATTGCGGAGCACGCTACCACGCGTCTTCCGGGAGTAGCTCTAATGAAATGCTGAAAGGTTTATCATCTTCAATCACGAAACAAAACTTTAGTTACGGTTTCTTTAAAAACGGCAGACTTCATACTACGGCCGTAAGAATATAACGTGGGTAAAGTAAATTACCTTACTACTCGTACACTTTATCGAAGAGAAAGTAAGAGTCAATCTCGGTAACCACCGATTTGACTGGACCAAAAATTATTTTACAAATAGAATGTAACATTTTTCCTGAAATCTTAAGCGACGTTTAATAAAAAAAAATCAATGTGGGTAACACAGTGGGTAAGAACACGGGATGGCGCTATTGTTGCCTAGGACCGCTTTTATATCCATTTTATGACGGCCAGCGTTTCTTAGAAGCCTGATGTTGCACTTCAAGTTTTATTTGAATGTCACGGGTGACGGATTAACACGCGCTAATAATGGCATCTTAAGAAGGACATTAGGTATGCACCGCTCTGTTGGCGACGGCGTCGACTGCACCGGTGACCGTCGGGACGTGGTAATTGATGACGTCGCGGGCAACCGGTGTCCGCCCATTTTCCGTCAATTTTCGTCACTTGAGTGATGGTGGAGCGTCCCGCCCCTCACCCCCTCTCCTCCCCTCCCCCGGAGACACCCGCGACGGCACGCGCCGCGCTAAATTTAAATAGGATGATCTTGTAGCAGGCGGCCGCCAAGGAATGTGAGCGGCATGATTCGTTAATCATACATTTGTGACAGTTACACTCCAAGATTTCGACAGCTACAAAAAAATTGGTAGTTGAGTGTGCGATTCATCTTGTTGTGGTCCAATTTTAAATGGCTATCATCTTCTTACTTCATGCGTTTATTTTCAGATTTAGCCTAAACAGTAAATCATCATGAGATCAACTATCGTTTAGACGCAGTGAAGCTTCTATTTAGTTTTTTCAATAAAAATAATACAATTTACGTAAAATTACGCCTTGTTCTCAGAGGTGACCCTTGTTGTTTATTGAAAAAAATAATGGTTTTCATTAGCTACAATTCTGTCATCTTTTCCCTTATTCGCTAAAATGATGAGCTGTTTGAAAACACAAAATCTTAGTATTCTGGGAAAATATCAAAACACATTAGATGCAAGATGCAACCGGGACTTCAGTAAATAAGGTACCCACACCATTTCTACTGGAATAAGAATTATCACCTCCCACCCCCAAGAGCGAAGTCAGCATAGACAAAGAGCTACCTAATCCTAACAATAGCCCAGGGGATATAAATAAGGGACCACTTAATGAACACATAAACTGAAGAGAGGTAGCGATCCGAGAGACAGGCCGTTGTCATGGCAACCCCGCCAGACGGACAGTTTGGGGTTGCAGTTACTTAAGAGTACTTAGCTGGGTATTTATTGTGGTTGAGAGTATATCACTGATGCGGCCAGGGTCAATTGTGACATTTTCTAAAAGTTTTTAGACATTTTTTCTTCAAAAAAGACCTAAATAAGAAAGTAATGTTGTATTGGTGTATAAATAATTAGGTATTTACATTTTATTTGTATCTTTCCCAACTCGTACCAGCTGGTACAAGAATTTTCAGTACGAAATTGGAACTACATACTCAAAGTAACTTGTTGACAGTATTGGTAAGGAGCAAATCTAAACATTTTATTAAAGCCCTACCTTTTTTATCAATTTTCAACAAGTTAGCCCTTCAACGCCTAAGTAACGCCTTAATTCCAGCTGTTACTAATACTTATTCCTCTTCGCATTAGAACCCGCGATTACATGTGCGTGAATTCAAATACAAGACCTTAAAAAAAAATGATCTAAACTTTCCTAAATTAAATAAACTTTTATAAGAGCTAACCAGCCATTATTCTAACTATAAACACCCTTGTTGATAGTTATCTAGAAATCTAAGATCCCAACTATAGGTACTCCTGCACCTAACAATAGTAACACGTGCTCGCATGATGCAACTCATCAGCCGAGCTCGTTACCTCTTATTGATTGTTCCCAGCCAAGCACAATAGCTTTACTTACTTTAGGAGTTAATTTATTATTAGCCTGTCCACTATCTTCACTTCCTTGTACAAAACTCGTACTTGATTCAACTTAACAAACTTCACGTTTCATAAGTTTGGTATCGCTTAGGTCATAGTTTCTCAACCTTATTTTGCCCACCGCCCACTTAGAGAATTTTTTTTTCAAGAGCCCCCATATCTTAATGCACCATCTCAATGCCCCCTAATTTTTTCTGGGTCTTCTACTGCCCCCCTGAAAGTCACAAACGCCCACAAGGTGGCGTTATCGCCAAAACGTTGAGAACCTATGGCTTAGGTGAAGGAAATAATCGTAAGGAACCCGGAGCTCAATTCCACACGTATTAAGTGCCCGTTTACATGGTGCAGGTTTTTTGCCTCGAAGATGCGAGAAACTCGCTCCATGACAAGCGATATTCAGTGACAAGCGATTATCGACCTTCTATGTCCAAAACCCTGCAGGCCTAGCATGGCGATTTCATCTCTTCTCTACACTAGAGTAGACAACACATTTTCCTATCTTCCGATTTTGGTCTTTCACGCGAACATAATCATAGCATTATGCTATGACTATGCTCTTACTTATCTTACTTATTTCCTTACTTATCTTACTTTTCTTATTTATCATCTTACTTATCTTACTCATCTCATCTTATCTTATCTCATGAGTAAGATAAGTAAGATGATAGGTAAGAAAATAAGTAAGATAAGTAAGATAAGTAAGATAAGTGAGATAAGTGAGATAAGTAAGATAAGTAAGATAAGTAAGATAAGTAAGTTAAGTAAGATAAGTAAGATAAGTAAGATAAGTAAGATAAGTAAGATAAGTAAGATAAGTAAGATAAGTAAGATAAGTAAGATAAGTAAGATAAGGAAGATAAGTAAGATAAGTAAGATAAGTAAGATAAGTAAGATAAGTAAGATCAGTAAGATAAGTAAGATAAGTAAGATAAGTAAGATAAGTAAGTTAAGTAAGATAAGTAAGATAAGTAAGACAAGTAAGATAAGTAACAAACTAGCAAACTACAAACGCGAGGCGAACGCGCGTTTGTAACGCATGGAAGAAAGCTTGTCTAGGTCTCAGGAAGTGTAGACAATTTCGGAAGAAAGTTTCTATTCTCGAATGTCAAAATCAGATAAAATTGAACGCCATGCTCGCATCTGTACAATAATCTCATACAAAATCGGAAGATAAGAAACTATGTTGTCTAGTCTAGTGTAGAGTAGAGAGGAAATCGCCATGCTTGGCCTGCTGGTTTGAGGGCATGTGATCCGCCAAGCCGAACTGGGCCCTCGTGGTGGATTCAGGCCCACGCATGAAAGGAACCTCCTAGAGGTGCAATTTAATCCTTTCACCCCATTTTTCTGATTTTGGTTCTATCGATCTACGTATTATATCAATGTTTATTTGCCATTGTCATATTTTGACATTTGATTTTGATAACTGCGAGAAACTCGCACCATGTAAACGGCGCTTTATTCAAGTATTGTATGAGTAAAGACCGTTTAAGCTATGATTGTCTATGTGATGGGCAAGCATCGATCTATTCTTGACTGTAATACTTCAAAGCGTTCAATTAGGTATACCTACATACAGGCATTGTTGCCTCCTGACTCTGCTTATCTTTTTTTGGCTATAACGGCTGTCGATTTTTATCAAGTCTGAGCTTCAATAAAGAATAAACAGCAAATCATGATCCAGATCAGTGTTGAAATGAGCTATCGAGCGATTGCGTTCTAAGTAATTGGTTGATAGGCGATTTCGTAAAATTGCGGCCAGCCAGTAATTATTATGAGCCAACAATTGCACGTTGTCAATGAATAATTAAACGTATCATAGTCTTTGCATAAGTTCATTACACTATCTGTAATCGGGTATGAAGTGGACGTCTGTCGCGTGCAGATTGTGATTTATGATGCCGAGATTCTTGTGAGTATATGTCATGGCGTCAAGATACTTTGTTTACGGATACAATACATCTACACAGAACGATCTAAGTGTGTGCTCTGTTAGGTCTAGTCATACGAATCTTGTGTTTCTTTGCTTATCCATACACGTTGTACAGCAATCCTTACATCTAACAAAATGAAATCCTCTACCAATACAGCCAACTGTGTCAGAAATATATAGTGTTGTGCAAAGACAGTGATATCACCACGTATCGGTATGCAGTACCGGGTTGACGCTGGCGGTAAATCGCGCGAGGGCGGGGCCAATCGATACAGCCGCGATAGCTGTGATTTACCCACCAAATAATAAACGAACGCATCCAATCGAACGCGGTTATCGATAATTAATTTTGTTACTCCCCTCCCTATGTTAATTAACTCCGTGAGAACGATACGAAAGCTAGAAATGATTAAGCGCTGTGATGTTTTACTTTGTATATTGTTGTATTTATGTGAAGGTAATATGCATATTAAGGTTTAAAATGTGGATGTAGAGATAATTTTAATTAGATTCGGTAGAGCAACTTCCTGAACACTTTATTGGAGGGCTTTATACTAAAAACAATTTGGTACAGGTTGCCCAATCACACCAAATAACGACGTTCTCATAACAAAAGTAAAACCATGGCTAAAATGCTGAGAACATACAAAAACCGAGAAAAGTTCTAGTTCAAACAAAAAGCTGAAGCTAAAAGTGCCAGCGAGGAGTCTTCGACAAGCGGCGGCGCGGCGTCACGCTGCCTACACACGACGGAAACGCTCCGCTCATGTATTATTCATACCGAAGGCAAATACAAATAAATAGGCACGGAATAAATACAAACGGGCTGAATGGAGCCACGGCGGTGGGCGGGGCCGCGCGACATAAATATCGGCCGCGCTGTCATAAGAGCGAGCCGGGCCGCGCTTATTTTGGACTCGTGACGCCTTCACAGGACTTCTCTAAGCAATTGTATAAAATCATTAGTCCTCATATTGTCATGAATGTCCCTTGAAGTTATATTTAAACCTTGGTTAAAACAATAAAGGAACCGGGACCTATTTTTGTTAGAGTGTAATGGCGGCTCCTCACTTGGCTTAGCGTATTCGTGAGTCGATATTGTTGTGTTTGCCTCAAAAAATCAAATATTTCAAATACCGTCAAATACGTCATCCACACATGGACTTGTACGGACATTTTTGCTATTTGCGTTGTTTGCCATATTCGTGCAAATAAAGCAAATACAATCAAATAGACCGTCTACACATTGCTGTATTTGGACAAATAATGCAAATACACGAACACGATACGCCAAGTGAGGAGCCGCCATAAAAGCAAAATGAAGAACGAAAGGATCGTATTGGTGTTCCTTTTTTAAGAAGAAAAGAGAAGTTAATCTGAAGAAGAGTGTGCGTACAAATACATTGTAAGTAATGTATTGATGTTTTTCTACCAACAATAAAAATGCACAACAAATGTCGCGTGACGAACACTACGCAATCCTTGCATGAAAGTTCAAAGAGTTCTAGGAAAAAAACATCGTGCGGCCATCCTGACATTTCATCAGAATACAGCTGTTGGTTCCTAAGTGCATGGGACCGCATTTTGACGTTTGTAATAATAATATCATCATCATCAAAAATTTAAATAACTCAAAAGAAAGCTTTAGATAGTTAGAAAATGAGCAATGAAAAATTATAAGTGATGTCAATTGGCAACAATGTTGAATGAATTTGTGGTTGGACGATTAATAATAGGACTCAGGAACAGATAACAACCTAGTAAGTTCATATGAACTGTAATGATGACTGATTACGTTGATAGAATTTTAAGGCCTAATGTCTCCGTCATAAGTCATAACTTTGTAGTTGGGACCGAATATTTGACTAAACTCTGCTTTGTCGATCTATAAAAAATGACGAAGCATGTTTAGTTTCTTAATATCTTATTATTGACATTGTGGCCGTCATTTGTCGGTAGCTGTTTTTTAGGATGGTGCAGTTTTTACACATTGAATATTTACCTTAGCCGTGCGTGCGATGCTACGTGCGCGCTCGCTGCCTACTCTCGACGAAATTACGTGCAATTTCATGCTTAAGGGCCACATTATACTATCTCAAAGTAATTTACAAGCAATTATTTCATCAAAAATTTAATCGTTGTCACAATATTCTCGATAATGACATCTACCCTGTACAAAGCGGTTTAAAAAAAGTATTCCACGATGGAATGCTTTTTTAACCCGCCGTTGAACCAGTTTGACATTACCAACGAAATAAACACCATTAGAATAGATCATTATAATAATTTGCGAGGAAGAAATAAACGGTATGATTTCGATGATCGCTTTTGCTAATGGAACATAATTGGCAGGTAATTTGTGGAGTATAAAATTTTAATTGAAACTCTAAGTGAATTTTGCTACGGGTCGAGAAAATCCGCGTCGCTCACTTGTCCGCTGCTCGTAAATTGAGCGAATCGCCATAAATTGCACAAAATCGCCAATTACAAGGATAATGTCGGGAACAAGCGATATGCGCGGGCGCAGAGAACAACCGCTTTATGACGTGCCAAAATCAACTTAATCTTCTAACTCCTTAGGATCGGATAGAACCCTCCACGTATGCAATAATTGAGGTCTTGATGTAAAAACGAAATTAATCTTTCGAGGCCGAGTCACGTGTCACGTAATTGCGGTTGTGATAGCTGAAATTATTTCGCGGTACAACCTCTCTTGTAAAATAAGCCACAATTTATTTTGAGTATCCTTTATTAAAATTATTGAGACTTATAATTGAAAAGATCTGGGTTGACCCTTGTTAATAATATATTGTATAAATATATCTACATAAGGGTATATTTTATTTTGATTTCGCATGGTTGTTTGTGTATGTCGAGATACTTTAAAATTCACATTCTACAAACAATTTCGTTAGATTAGACAAGCATTGCCCTCAAAATATACCTATGAGAAGTTGTCTGAAATAAAATGTGTATTATTATATTATTATTATTAAATTATTAACCGTTGCCGCTCTACTTCTGTCAAAATTGAAACATTATTGCCATCCTTTTTGTTAGATAATGACAAATAGTGACAGGGCGAATTTTGAGCATTGATTAACCAGTGTTCAAGCTGAGAGGCTTTTATAAGTAAAGCTTATAAAGTGTGAAAGTGTTGGCTGCGTGTGATATGTCGCGACTTTTGAACCGAAGATAGTGGTTTTGAATCCCAGTCCCTTTGAAAATTTAAAATTAAAATGAGCGCTTTTTCTCTAATCTTTGAGAATTAGCGTTTGAATTATCTCTCACACTGATTAATTCAGATTGATCTATATTTTATCACAGAACCAGTATTGTTGGTTTATATTGTGATATAAAATAAATAAAATATAAAGCAGGCAGGTAGGTTTATGACAAGTAAGACCGGTAAATCGAGTGAACGACCTATTCGACCGCTCTGTCTTAATCCTTCCAACTAAATACATAATGACGCCAATTTACTTTTAAAACCTTTAACACGAAAATCTCATCAAGTCTGGAATAATATTGTCCTTTAGAACACGAAGTCCTTTGCAGGATCGGCCGAATAAAAGGCAGTGTTATTATGTTTGTAAAACAAAATTCCCCATAATGGCCTCATTATGTGGCGAAAATTGCTCGAGAGCTTTTTTGTGTGGTAATATAAATGTATTTGTAATAGCTTTTAGAAATATTGCGAAGAAGCGGGTCAGGAATCGGGTCGGCGTCTGATTACCGAAACTTAATTTATTTTCATATTAAAAAAATATAAGATTGTCCGGCGCGGCGTGGGAAACGACCCTGTCGCCGCCGGCCTCTATTACGTCATTATTTTCTATATTAGAATTTATATTAAATGGAAGATTAATAGAGAATCGATACGGTTAATAATGCGGTCGTGTACCCGTGCGCAAGTTATCGATTTATGTACGTACCTGATAACCGAAATTGATATCAATTTAAGGTAACGAAATTCGATGTTGACCTGACCCAATTGGTTTAGCCAGTGCAAGGGGTAACGGTACATAACTGTGTGAATAAATGATTTAAACTGGTCGTTCCGTCAATATTGGCAAAGGTGGTCGTGTTTTTAATTTGTCAGTCACCGCATTACCATAATTTTCCAATTTTGTTGAACATGGAGAAATAAGAACATCGAACATATTTATTCAACTTGTATTACAGGTTTATGTGCAAGAATGCGCCTGAATATCGGCACTATGCGAATGAGTAGAGCAAGCTGAATACCACATCAGTTCTTCCATTTCAAGTTCTCGTATTATCCTGACTACCGAGCTATAAACCCATTCAGCTTAACAAATATCCCGTCCAATAAATGAATATTAAGTTCCTAGCCGTCAATGGTACTAATAAAGTTTGTGAATGTTAATGAATCGCTTTCGGTTTGTGAGATGTGTCATAAAACGAGCCACTGGGCCGGGTGTCACGCTCCGGGAGGCCGAGGGGAGGCCTAATTGATTTGTGCCCCAGGCCACAATCAAAACAGATCGTATTTTATAAGACGTATCGTCAAGGGTGAGGGTGGAGCAGATATTTGATTTCAGCGAAAGAAGGAGTGCAGGTTTGATTCTTGCCAGAGATTTAGAATTTATTTGTACTTAGGTACTTTGAGTGATTTTGACCTCTTCAGTCATTTTGAGATCTAGTTTATCAAATACTTAAGTGATTTCACTCTAGTAGTATTAATACATCTACAATTTTGAAAAGTATCTATTTGGACGTGCCTCTAACTAAATACCTTCTAAACTAAAAGATAAATAAAAAAATCACTAGTTAGGTGTCTTACACTTTGGCCCATTTGTCCATCAACGACCTCAGACGCCTTTCAGAAACAGAAAAAACCAATTGTCAGAATAAAACAACAGTGAAGCTACATAGCATTGCAAATTCTAATGTGTTCAGTGATCAAACACAAGAAAATCAAATGATCATTTGATAAATAGTCCCAGCGGGGTGCTTCGCGCGCGTAATGCGGTCAACTCACCCTCTGGGAACTCTGTTTGGGGAAGTACTTCATTTGCATTAGTTGCTCTTGATTATTGCACAGTTGCTGACGTGCAGGACATTATGTCAGCAACTGTGCAGCTACTTAATGTTTATTGCAAGAACGATAGTGGGTGGCTAATTGTGATCGCATACTGATAGGCACGGTTATACAAAGTTTTTACATCACGCCTACACAAAGCGACCGAAAGCTCAATGTCCACATTATAATAAAACTAGCTGCTGCTCGCGGCTTCACTCGCGTGGTACCCGGATAAAAAGTAGCCTATGTTACTCTCCAGCCCTCCAACTATCTCCACATCAAAAATTACGTCAATCCGTCGCTCTGTTTTGACGTGAAAGCAGGACAAATAAACAAACAAATAAACACACTTTCACATTTATAATATGGGTCCGGATGATAGTCATGATATGATTTTACTTGAGTTTGAGTTTTCACTCATGTAAGCCATACCACGACCTTCAATAAGTCCAATTAATATTTCAAGCGACTTGTTTGTGTCTCACTTCTCAGTCTTTTACCGGGCAAATTCGTAAGGACCATCTTTAGCAAAGAACGTTTACGGTTGTGACTTCTGTATAATCCTGTACTTCCCAATACAAAATGGTACAAGCTTGCGTAGCCAAATGCGACATCATTTATCACGCGCGTGATTCGTGAGCGCGGAACGGCAACCGCCGATCTAGTGATAAATCACTCAGGGGCTGCATTTACTGCTTGAAAAATTGCCGATTGAAATAATGTGGCCTTGCCTACGACGCGCGTTTACTCAAATGTATTGATAGATTTTAGATTACAATGAAAGTTATGTTAGTTTGAGTAAATACGGTACGAGCATATTGTTTTGTCTAAAGCCAGTTGTGAATGTAAATTAAATAATATTGAAAATAGATATGTCTATGACCAATAACACTAAATATTAGTAAGTAAATTATAATAATATTGTACCTACTTAATTATGCAGGACATAAAGTCAACGTACATAAATCAGTTTTAATGTTTAAGTTTTTTAATAAAATAAACATTTAAGATATTTTATTTTAAGTTATGAACACTGGTGGTGATTCCGTTGAACACTGACTAATTATAATTAAATGTTGACTAAAACCGATAGCACTTATTTCGTTCACGCTAAAGACCAAAATAAAACGACAGCCTGACTGACTTAGTCATAACCAATTTCAGATTCTGAATAAAAACGTAAAACAAGGTAGGTAGGTACTTTTACAAATATCACTTTCAATGTCATTCTGTCTGTCTGTCTTTAGCGTGAACAAAATAAGAGCTATCGTTTGTAGTTCATAAATTAATTAGTAAATGTTCAGTGGAAATTAACGGAATCGTTAACGTGTTCATTTTTAACGTTCTAGAAATGTTCTAGGCACTATTTCAAACGACAAAATCCCTCCTATTTAAAAACAGACTATAGGAAGTCAGGTTATTAAGTTTATTATTCAACAAAAAATACATAATGCGCTCGAAATGCCCTTTACATACGTCCAGGCATCAGAGAACCTGTTTCTGACAAGTTGTTCGAAATGCATATGAAAATAAAGCTAAACATGGTATATGGAACACGTGTGCTAAGGAATGCCCGTCGCCCACGCACGCATTGTATGCAAATCGCGGGTCGCAGGTCGCTATTCGTGCTTGCACAGGACTTGCTTACGGCAAGCCCTTATTGGTCCAATTTTTACCTCGGTAAATGTGAAATGCGATTAATCTTTATATCTTTTATTCTATTAACAGCATTAGCTATTTATAGATTTATATAATGGCCAAATGTAATGTTTTTCAAAACGAGATAAGGGATGAAATGTCTGAAAGAAAATTTTATGTAGTTTTTTTTTTAATTGATCCTCGACGACGTGAATGATGTGTATTTTGTAATCCTATGAATTGAAAGTACACAAAACGCACATTATCATACATTTATTACAAATACAGACATGGATTTGCCTACATTTATTTACATAAACTTTTAGTTTGCATACAAACTTCCGACAGGAGTTGCACCTATTTCTAATCTTAAGATAGTTTTGTTTCTAGTACAGAAACAAGTAAACGCCAAGAAGTTATTTCATAAGTCTGAGGTCTTTTTGTCACATTGCTACTCAGCTACAGCTCAGTCTCAGCTATTACAAGCATGCACGTATACATACATACATACATACATAAACTCACGCCTGGATCCCATCATAGGGGTTGGCAGAGACCACAGATTGCTACTTGCTACGATCCTGACACACTTATGCATGCACGTATATCATCGTTTATTCAATGTTTCAGTTACACTTCAGTTTTTAACAAATCAGGGTTCTTAGTATAATATATTAAGCCGTTCAACAAGCATAGCATGATTTTAACCAAAGTGATTGCTAAATAGAGAAAATCTCTATGTTCAATCGAACATTACAGCGCCTCGGGTTACAGTTCATACTCGCTTTGCCACAGCTTCAGTGAGAGTTTCTTGGTGTAAAGAGCATGAATGGCCCTCATTCTGCAAGTCATGACGGGAATCCCATTGTGTCTTGAAATCACGAGAACACGACAACGACACGCCACACTGTGTCACGGCATGACTCTAATTGTGAATGAATGGGGGTCAGAGATCGACTTGCTTTAATATCCACACCGATAGATATGAATATCATTACAAGATGAAATTGATTTGGACGTCCTGTTTGTTTGTGATGAAAAGGCTATTTTTGAATGACTAGTTTCCTTATAAGGTAAAAATGATGAACTGTTGTTTAAAATATATTTAGGTAAGTATTTACCTATATTATTTTGTTTTGGTTCTAGGTATTTTGTTTCTGTACCTAATGATAACAAATAAAAATATGAAAGTAAGCCGAAACACACGAATGAACAAGAAAACATGTTTTATTGTGTTAATAGAAAAAACATATGACCTTGACTCACGAAGACGGTTATTATAAAAGTGAAGTGTACAATTATCAAATTCATGGATATCATCAGTTGATCAGCTGGTTTCGAAATCCAAATTGTATAAATAGGAAACTCAATTACAAGACACTGCTGCGATTCGAACCAAGATAGAGCCCACATGTAATTATCTAACGTTTTTTCGAGACCCTTTCTACTTAGACTTCAAAGTTTTATGCATGTTATCGGGCACTTTAGGGGATATTTCATCGTAATTAGATAGTTTTAAAACTATAAAGTGTGGAAGTAATAAAAAATTCTAAACATTTTGCTCGAGTTATAAATAAAATAAAATTGTGACGTTGTTTTGTACAGATTGACACTTAATTAAGATTCATGTGTAGTATAATCCATATTTTCATTTAAAAAGTCTGAAGAACAGCCAGAGACATTGATTGGCTCTTCGTGGAACATGACTACATCATCGATATTCCAAGTTATCAGATTAAAATGACAAAACATAAAGAAACCAAGCCGGTGAGCTAATCCTCAGATAGAACAATATACCCGCGGACGGTCGGGACGCGTCCAGAAATTTACTGTCCGTAATTACAGGGTTGGCTCACTTAATTGCAGGCCAGCCGTACGTTGCTCGCTTTTTTTGACTAAATAAAAATTGACTAATATTCATAATAAATAATGAACTCTCCGTTCTCAGACGAAGGATTACGGCGTATAGATTGTAGATTAATTTTGGGTTAATCGAATGATCAGCTGGCGAGAGCTCCAACCGCAAATAAAATGACGTTTGTGTTGTTTTACTGATAAATATGCCTTGTTTCGCTAACCTCTGTGGCGCAGTGGGTGAAAGCCCTCCTGAAACGCAAGAAGTTGCGGGTTCAATCCCCGCCTCGGGACAAATGTTTGTATGATCTGAAAATATTTGTCTCGGATCTGAGTTTTTATCTAGGTATGTACTTATAGGTAATATGTATGTGTTTACAACAAAAAATATGTAAGTAGTATATCAGTCTCTAAATAAAACCTCCATTAGGTATCGCCAATTCAGATAAAACTGATGTCTTTGTCGAAAAAACTAATCACATTGCTTGTAACCAACATGTAACTGATTGAAATAAAGCAACTGTTTTTTGACTTGTTTATGTTACACAGCATCGCGGTTCATTTGTTATCAAAATGGTGCAGTTTACGCTGCGCGATGCTCAGATTGCATGAATTCATTTTGGTAAAATATATCATAATTTAGGGTACGGGGCAAAAACTGGCTAACCTCGTTGCATGTTGTTGCTCCAGGCTCTCCTTATAATTGCAGGGTCTCGCCCAAAAGCCTTCAATTATAAAATAATAGCAGATGTGGATCATAGTAATAACAATTATTATCACGCTCACCGCTATCATTATCGTTGAAATATGGCCGAAGCGTTGAGTATGCAAACTTAGGAATTTGCTTTGCTTGTAATCGAACTCCGGTGGTCATTCTAACGTTTCTGATCTCGTAAATAGATAACCTTTGTTTTGCATATTTTTATTGCTCGAACCTTTCACATAAAAGTTTATTTTAAAATATGACTCAAACAACCTGTAGTTTCCTTGTTCCTTGAACTCTTGAACAGTAGGTACCGACTTTTTGTACAGCTTTATTTTTTGTATCAAACGATGTGTTGAAGAGCATATCCGACTAACAGATTGAGTTCGCAAAACCCGTAATTGTATATAATTAATTGTAATTAATTTCCAAAAATGAGTGGCAAAATAGCACTTCAAAGATTATCTTTAAATTCACGTAGTAGTAGATAAACATTATGCGTGCCGTGGATAATTACACGTTTGTACCGCGGTATGTTTGACCGTCTTGGTCGGTGTTGTTTCACTGTTATGCTGAGGCTACATTAGCGGGATACGGCAAATACTCGCGTTATCGCGACAAGTGTGGCCGAGCACTTCGACACATTACGTAGTACCTATTCGGGCAATGACGATGCTTATCGCGGCACTGTCGGTAAACTGGCGTGCATCAAAGGGTTTTTTCGCGACTTCGCTTGAGTGTCGCTAAAAAACCCCGAAGTTTTCAGTATATTCCACAACAATCAAAAACACATTGACTGTAAAGATGTAGACAAGAACATTGCGTAGGTACGAGTATACCTATATTCGTACACAATGTTTTTTACGCGCCAAAGTGACAAGAATATTCTCGCGCTAATGTAGCCCCAGAATTAGAGGTTACAAACCCCTATTTCAGTCAAGTTAAATCATTCAATGAACTAAGACAGGTTTTAAATATAAATCTGCTAGAGAACTTGATTCTGATTTTGTGCCGTATGTATGTGGCCTATGAAGGCCACAAAAGCAATGAAAAAATAAAGTCAAAAGGTTGCTTTGTCAGAACATGGCGATCTTTGTTTCTGTTTTTTGCTTGTTAATCTTTTGTATAATAATTTTGGCTTCTAATTTAATAACAAAAAGTAAGTACCTACCTGCTTTATTGAACATCAAAATATATTGGCAGAGAATAGTTGCTTTTAATGCAAACTTGTAATGCGGTGATTATTCAAATTCTGTTACAAGTGGTCGGCCCCGCCTCTTCGCAATCGCAATCTTAATAAAGACTTCCTAGGTTCACAATCGTATTTTATTTTTATGAAATGCTTGTACCGGGCGCATGTAGCTTTAATTAAAGATAGAGTTTAATTAAAGTTAATCGTAGAACAGATGGATCGTCGGATGAGATTCGTGTCTGCGTAGCGGCTCGCTTGAACCTGTTTTTGAAACCATGTTCCAAAGCTGTAGATAATAGTCTATACCTCTCGCCATTTATATTAAATACATGTAATTTTTCACATAGTTAAAAAGTTAATCGTGTTATTACAATCATTTTGGCACTTTAATTTAAAACACTTGTATTTTATAAGCCATGGTAAACTCTTCTAATTAATTAATGGTAATCAACATAAGAATTAAATCCAAGGGCCTGTTTTATCAGAAAATATATGTAATTTAGCATAGTTTTCTTGTTATTATCATTATCACTTGAAATTAAAAGATATTTTAGTTAGGAATCGAAAGTTATTTAGACAAAAAACATTCATAATTAGTGTGTTGTCACACTGCTTACAAATACCTACTTCTCCTTCATTTCTCCAGTTTATCTGAGTCTCATGTCCGTCGGGCCCACGCCTTGTCAAAGTCAAGATTGTTACGTTGCACTATGTCTGTGACTATAATATGTAAACCAAACTAGACTTAGCTTGTTTTTGCAATAACTCGGACGTCGTGCGCTAAGATCGGTATAGATGCCCTATCTAAGGCATTACATCGGCAGCTTGTCGATTAATCATCCTTGCTCTACCGGATAATTCGGCAGTGATTCACTCAAAAACAACATGTTATTACGGGATAAATCTCTATCTAGAAAAGCTAAGAAGGCCTAAGCGCGTCTCTGATTTATTACTCCAGGCATCGCCGAGTAGCTTTTGATTTGTGATACTCAACATCGTTTCCATCTTTAGTTGAATTTTAATTAATGGCTTTAAAATTATACCTTTAAGTGTGTAATCATACATTGTAAGCATTGATTATTGCTTTTAGAATGAAGATCTGAATTTATCACTGCTGGGTTTGGGAAAAATAAATAATTTTTGTTCTGTCGAATATTTTTACTGATATGAATCAAAGTTGAACAAATTAACCGAGAATCTGGACCAGACTGATTGATAAAAACGAAAATATCGGTTTTGTTATTAATGATTAATTACATGTCTTAACATTATTTATTAGATTGAACGCAAGGTTATAATAAATAGGTAACTACATAATTAAGTCATATTTCGTGATTTAATTTAAATAATAAAAAAAAAAAAACAAATTGTGCTTGTGAAATTATTATGTTTCCAAGGGCTATATTCGTAGTAGCTTGTTCTCTCCTAAGAAAAAAATGATAATGATTGTAAATATATTTAAGGATCCAGGGGATCTAAACTGGACTTTCTTGATTCTCATATACAATAATATAACTTCAAGAGTATTTTTTGAAACATCGAGTAAAACCATAAACCACGTGACGTTAGTAAAACTGACCATGCGGTGCGAGTGGATAGGTGTTTGTACGATCGAGGTCCGACTCTACCCTCCATATCGGCACTGTAATGCTCGCCAAGATAATATCTTGATTTATTGCGGCTATCGGCCTCCCCCCTTTGCACCCCTTGCACCTCTGAACTTACCTGTACCCCTAGCATTAGTCTTAAGCAAAACATGCTGTACAGATGTTTCATATCGTTTGTAATAAAACGTAACTAATGCTGATTTCAGTACCTAAACAATATCTGAAAATATAAGTTTAAAATATATATATCTATATAATCACGCTTTCCCTTAACTTAGAGGTCCTTCTATAGGTGATTTTGGACCAAATTGATAACATTTTGAATAAGGGCCAGATCAAATGTATCCAAAACCGGACGAGCTTGTATGAAAAACATTATGCGAGTGTAAGAGGAAAGGTCAGGATCTTAGAAAGTGGAAATTGGTGGACTTTGCTTACCACTAAGCTTTTATTTATCTTTTCATATGACTTGTCCTAGGACTTATATCATATAAAGTAGTAAGTACTACAATAAAACACAAAACTACTTAAACTGTTCGATATAGTATACATTACATAGTGTCATTATTAACAAGGACTTCCTTAAAACATGATGAGATTATGTGCAATTTTTCACAATTACTATAAATGCTAGCGAAATGATAGCGTCAAAAACTGGTGTTTTACAATCGATAGTCTGTTGCTATGTGGCCGCAATGCAGCAATGTTTATTGATAAACCAAACCATTATTAATAACAAACAACTAAGCAAATTTTACAAATACATTCGTAGCAGAAACCATTGGGTTCTCAAAGACTTACGGCTTCAAGTTGGACGTAAATAGTTTACTAACTAAAAAGTATGTAATCGGCCCTTTGGCGCAAAAATAGGTTACATCAGCTATATGCGGGCTAAACACCCAAGCCCTTAGATAAGTTAAATTACCAAGCTTAATGTCTCCGTAGCCGAAATCGGCTAGGCAGATTATTATTACTAAATAAAGAGAAACAGAGATGAAAAATATTTGTGACACTAAGTTATTGTAAAGAGTCGTATGAAATAAATAATCTTAGGCTCTTATAAAGTGTTTAGCTAATATGTCTTATAATTATAATTACCAATGGTTGTTAGTATACTAGGTATCTATATTTATGGGTATAATTACTTCCCAGTGGTTACCAAAATTATATTTATTTAATCGTGCATATATAATTAATCGGACATATTACTAAGATAACTGTTCGTGTAATGTATAATTAATAAATCTATCGTTGAACTATCTCAGGAATGTAGGCGGGTGTTTTGCAAGAAATTAATGAAGTCTTCGATGGAGTTTCGCGGTTTAATAGCGCCGATTAATTTTATCTCAACAACAAGGCTGCGATTCTATACGAGCATAGTGGTAAGCAGAGCGGTTATTGCTAAATAAGAACAGCGGGCTTAAAAAGGTCGCTATTAGAGAATCGCAATAGGGAATTGAACTATATGCCATTTCTTTTCATTGACTGAGAGTGAAAAGAGACGGCATTATAGTTCAATTCCCTATTGCGATTCTCTAATAGCGACCTTTTTAAGCCCGCTGGATGGTTGAGAGAGAATTTCCGAATATCCTCTCGCGTTTTACTCGCAGTAAACTTAACTGTGTCCTATGGAGATTTCTCGTAGGAGAGTATTTTTTTTGAGAAGAAAAAACGTAAATAAGTAGCTTTGTATTTTCTTTATCTTTCTTGTGAACATTTATAAGGACCAACCTCAATCTTTGTTTCCGAACACATTTCACACTGTCATATATACTGACCATAAAGCGTTGGATGCACTAGGGGACATTTTGTCCCGCAACATGACGCGCAACACATAATTTACGTGACGCTGCAACGTTGCATATTGTCCCGCAACATGCCCCGCAACATTGTACGTGACGCGGGGCATGTTGCTTGCTCCAAAATGTTCGGCAAAATGTTCCATGACAATTGTCGCGGGACACTTCACGTAGTTGTTGAGGGACATGTTCCGCAACATGTCCCCTAGTGTATCCCAGGCTTTAAGCCAATTTAACAATGTTGCGGGGCATGTTGCGGGACAATATGCAACGTTGCAGCGTCACGTAAATTATGTGTTGCGCGTCATGTTGCGCGATAAAATGTCCCCTAGTGTATCCGACGCTTAAAGCCTGGGATACACTAGGGGACATGTTGCGGAACATGTCCCTCAACAACTACGTGAAGTGTCCCGCGACAATTGTCATGGAACATTTTGCCGAACATTTTGGAGCAAGCAACATGCCCCGCGTCACGTACAATGTTGCGGGGCATGTTGCGGGACAATATGCAACGTTGCAGCGTCACGTAAATTATGTGTTGCGCGTCATGTTGCGGGACAAAATGTCCCCTAGTGTATCCGACGCTTCACTATTGAATATTGTAATTCATTACACATTTCTACTACGTACGTCTGTACATTATCTCCTAGATTATTACCTATATGTAAAATGTATTTAGACTGGGCCGTTCTAATGGCTTGACAAATGGTTTTTCTTTCGATATCCAAGGTAGTAATTAAATTGTACGTATTCGATTATATTTTCAATAAACGAGTGCTATTACGATGCGGTTATCTTTTGTACCGAACGGTGTTACTCCCATGAGATCGTATGGGTTTCTCGTATATGGTAATCGGTGCTTTGTCAGTGTCTCACGTCGAGTTCGAACATCAGTTTGAATTATTGTCATAGTCTCTCTCTCGAAGGCATATTTTAGGTACTTTTCAGATTAAAAAATCAGGTCTTTACATCTAAATATGGGTATAAGATAATTTATTAAGAGTCAGGATCTACGGAGCGCTGCAGTGCCTGTAAAGATGACTTAACCGTAAGTTTCTTAGTCTGTAATGTTTTCCTTCACCGTTTATTGTTGTTCTTGAATTTAGAAAATGCAAAGGTTATGAAACAGAAAATCTATGCTCGACAGGAATTTTCATCCACTTAGGTTGCTAACTACTTACAATTGAACAAAGAATTTGTATTTTGTAACTTCTAAATACTTCGACCGTATTTGTTGAACGCTTGATATTTTGTTGCTAGAAAATAATCATGTTAGCAACTTCAAAACCAGTTAAGTAGTATTTGGGTCGATCTCCAGAATTGGCGTATTTGGTTGATCGCTATGGTGCTTTTTGAATAGTGATATTATTACTGTTCTGTATTTTTATTTCGAAAAGGAGGTGTCTAAATAAGCTTATTTTCATATTGGCCCCTAATTTTATCAACCAGTTTTTGAAATATTTAGGTGTGAAAATTTCAAGACCAGAGCGATCAATATTGATGCCAAAACAGTATCTATAAATAATTTTAAGAAGTATCACTAATCTCTTAATGTTCAAAAAAGGACTAATACACAATTAGACACATATCCCTCCAATAATTTGTGTACAATCTACCCTTATACTCGTAAATCGTAAACATCCAAATAGAAAAAATATAAGTAGAAGAGGCACAGACAAAACAGACATACAAATAGACAGATACTGAGACAGGTGAAAGTAAATAAAAACTGTTAAAACGCTTCCTTTTTCTCATTAAATGCAATATTTTGATCGATATGGTCTTTTTGACCACAGCGATCAATACCAAAACAATCAAAAAAAGTAACTTATTCAATGATTATGCAGAGATGCAAAACAGTAGAAAGCTATAATTTTTACATGGTAAATACATCCCTAAAACCCTTCTAATTATTGAATTGAAACCTAAACAAAGTGAATAACAAATGAGAAAAAGGTAGCATAGTAATCAAACATTTACAAATCCAAAGACAAAGTAATCAACTGTTTATCTCTATATCTCAGCACCATGGCAATGCAGTACATGCCTGTCCCCCTCAGTAGACAGAGCATACCTGATGACAGCGTACTTACATGGCGAAAACCGATTGGTTAAAGAGTTCAGCTAGGGATGTAGACATGGATTCATGTCGATCCACAGCGATCAACAAAAACGCGCGGACATAACTTATTTTTCGAATTAAACTGAAACTATTCATTTATTGTTAACTTTTAATTTAATTCAAGTCAAATAAACCTTTTGGTTTGTAGAATAAATAAAGAACATATCGTAATGTATGAACACAAAAAAAAATACGTACTATTTTCTGAATCAAACTGGAGTCAGGACAGCCCACAGCAATCAAGTTTTCGAGGTTTCTGATTTTTTTAAATACATTTACAATAACGTAAGATCAATAATTCTGAGTGCCCAAGGCAGCTAACAGGCCAAACTATCTGACAAAAAAACTCCTGTTAAAAATTATTACTGTAAGGTAGGATTCTCCACTCGGACATCAAAAATTTTTGTTTTGGAGACTCACCCATTTACTCTTTCAGTAAATTATTTTTCTTTTCTTCCTTTAATAGCGATTTAACTAATTTTCTGAGAGTGAAATGACAACCGACAAGAAAAAAAACTTTATAGCAGTACCTAAGATGTAGGTAGGTACTAATATCACGGAATTTTTTAAAGCATGTAATAGTAAAGTTATAGTTCTCGTTTAAAGACCTTCATTTAAAATATTTCGAATCAAATTTTTGAACAATGCTGGCATCGCCTGGGCATTTATTTATTAAAAATATATCGATCTTTGTTGTTGAGTCAAAACCAAGAACAAGTAACTCATTCCTAACAATACGACGAAAGCACAGACAGTAAACGGATTTAAGACCCAGTTTGAACTCGCTGATTCTTTACGAGAGTATTCAATAAAAGATACGCGGTCATAAAGTAAGCCGTGGCGCAAAGAGCGGCGCCCATCACAAGCGAAGTAAAAAATATGAAGTAGAAGCTTCTACAAGCTTACAAAAGCTCGTAAAAGCACTCGACTATTATGTAGTTATTGTTACGGGGTGGAAACACCATTATTACATGAGTTCACTGGGTTGTTTAGCACTCGCGACTTGCAGGTGTCAGCTTACTATTTGCTATGTCTGACTTGTATCATATCTACGCCAACTTTAGAATAAAGTAGGTAAGTAAGCATTCGAATCCCACCGGAATCTAAAATTTTGATAAGACTTTTTATTTCCAATATCTAAGCATTATTATGACACAAAAAAAATGTAACTACATGTGACTTATTACGCTTTGCCGTTTACAGGGAGACTGCTTTGTCTTGAATAATTTGAAATAAAATTAATCATTGTTTGGCCAGCCTAATCTTCCACGCAAAAAAGATCTAATGTTATTCTACAAGTGAACATTCAAGTACGTTTCAATATATCACAACACAATCGCATGCTCAAGTTTAATCCTATTATGTTCGTAAACAGTGTCGAGTGGAGACATCTAAATGTCCGTCAAGTGAGCTTCGTACATTGTTCACTCTAAATCCTCGCACAGGAAACATTCAAATGACCGCCTTTATTCCGGGATTACGCGAATTTTGCATAGGAAGCTGTCGTCAAATGTCCTGCATTGAAATCCCCTGAATGAACTCAATGAATGGGGCCCTCACAATACCGTCCTATCTGAAAGGAATCACACGTGTTGTGAATGAGATTTGGACAATGTTTTTGATGGTAATCCTGAGATTACAATTGCAAAATCGATATCGAAATTCATATTTTAGAAGCGGAGATACTACTTAATGATAACAAATGATATTCGTCTTTAAGGGAAGCTATATGCATCCGTTTTTGCGAAACTCAAATATTTTGATCCAATCAATGGTGCATAATCGCATTTCAGATCGGTATGGCAAGGAAAATATTCGTGAGAAGGTGTTTGAGAAGAGACGTCATGTTAATGTCTTCGTGTCACTATCTCTGTCTTACAAGCAACGCAGGCACATACCTACTAACATACATATCTACAGAAACACTATCATCGAGTACCTACTACTTGGCCGCGTTAACTTGAGACCTGGCTTTTTGACGTTTGTGCAAAAATACAGTGTGCAATGTTTTGTGCCAAAATACAGTACGCGGTCCATTGCGCACTGTATTTTTGCACAAACGTCAATAAGCCAGGATTCAATTTAACACGGCCGGGTAGTACTCTATAATCTCATCGAAACACTTGCCATTATCATCCTTACCTTGACAGAACCCCTAAACCTTGGTAGCATTGATATCTGTTGCTTGACAAACCGTCAGTTAAAGGCGACAACCGGAAGTCGGTGTAAGATTGCAGCCGGAAACGTTGCACCCCTTCTACGACTGTTGCACAATGCAGGAGGGCGATTGTGAAATGCGATATATTACTTGGTCTACGGCGAACCTTGGCACGGCGGAAATTCCATCATTTGAAGGCAAAGCTGACAGAGTCGATTGTTTTGTGTTGTGAAAGACTAATTATTTTTGATAAGAAATAATATCGAAGTATAGCTATGAGTGTCAGCAATTAATTTGTTAGATGTTGTAGTTAAATGACTTTTCTTTCTTTTAAAACCCTATTTCAATTCTAATGAATAGTACCTATATTGAAGTGTGATAGTTATGAACCAAGGCAACAAATTTCAAAATATAAAATTATGAACAAATTCCTACACTCTCGGTTCATAGTTGATACAAAAATGCTTAAAACAATTATCGTTAAAAGGTGTCTGAAGATAATGTAACAAAACTTAAAGACTAGTGACAAGCTTTTAACACAGCAACGTAACATAATAGTAAATAATACCCCTGAGTATGTTAAGCTTGAGATCATTCCAAGGCGGCAATACAACGCAAGTGTTAGTCATTATATATTTTCCAAACAATAGCTTACAAATAAAATCATAATGGGTTGAAAAGTTGCCAATTTTCAAGTCCAGCTTCCAGCAGCGCGGCAAAAAGCATTAACTAAATAACAGTTATTTGCAGCAATGATTGAAAAGGCGAGAACAATGATGAAAGGTTTATTTGTGATTGCAACTTGATAGCTAGGCGGCTGGGCGGGGCTAGGGCGGCGGCAGGGCGGCTTGCCATATGCGCACGCGACTATGAACGCACATTTTGTACATTCAATTCATGTAACTTTGGAAATGGGTCACACATTTTAGAGTTCCGTACCATAGAGAAACAAAATAACTAACCCCTAATTTTT
Source organism: Camptogramma bilineatum (assembly GCA_958496255.1). Lineage (NCBI taxonomy): Eukaryota > Metazoa > Arthropoda > Insecta > Lepidoptera > Geometridae > Camptogramma > Camptogramma bilineatum. The sequence continues at coordinate 10,975,293 of OY292456.1, forward strand.
TTACAATCTTGATTATCTTAATCAAAGCTGTCTTTAGATGATTAAGGATTGCAGATGCGATAAAAATCACAATGAAGTGAAAATGTAGCTACTAATACATTTTGAGTTTTGTGGCAAGTCCCTCTGTATTTAGACTGAATGTGTCTTTGTAACTTTTGGTTAGGAACTAGATAATTTAGTGTCAGACATATACCTAAAGACTAAGAGACAAATATTGTCCCTATGGGTACGGAACTCATAAAACGTCAACAAAACTACATAACTAAAGATTGTTATAAATATATATTTTGCCATAGTTAAGTATTTACTCCGTCCGTATAAACTGGTTTGTGACGTATGATGATTATTTAAAGTTTCATTTGTAATACATATTATACTCGAATGACAGAGATGGTTTGAGAGATATGGAGGAGACCTTTGCCCAGCAGTGGGACGATATGGGTTAGTAAAAAAAAACAAATACATGCCTCTCAGCAGCCATTCAACTAGCACCCATGAATGGATTTCACCGGCACAGTACAATAGAGCACAGTAAGTCAACTAGACGCGTGCGCCGAACGCCGAGATTATAATAATTACACAGCACGCTCCCGCCCGCTCTAATCACTATCATTTGCACATGTTATTCTATATTTTGTACGAAACGCCTTGCCCTATTGTGACATCAGAAGTGACGTCATAAATAACGGTCCAGTTGAAAGTACAGTCGGCAACTAAAGTTGGCGAACAAATGTTGCTTAACTTCAAACTATACTTTTTTCATGGTTTTCAATGTTTCAAACTTACAAGCACTGAGCGTTGAAGTTTGACCTAAAAGTTTTACCATACTCAAATATTGGTCACAAACAGGTCAATTTTATCATACATACATAACTTTTACTATCTGAACTAGGGATGGCTGTTTTCACTTTTCATCAACCAACAACAAATCTGACTTATAATAATTATCAATCAATATTAAATACCTATTTATATAGTACAAGAAAACCAGGTAGATTTCAAATAAATATCTGTCTAGTTTTCTTGTACGACTTTGAATTGAAGAGACTGAAAAAGTTACAATCCCAAGTGATGTAAAAAATATTGATTTACCTTCTTATAAAAAATGCATGGGCCATGCATGTTTCATATCCGTTAAATCCACTGAACATCTGTTACAGTATCACGTGATTTCTGATATCAATAGGAGAGTATATCCTGTCATACAATCCGTATCCGCCCACGCACAGATTGACGGTAAAAAATGAACCAATTCCTCATAATAGTTACAGGGGTTACCTATCCCAATTCTTTATTACACGCAGGAAACATTTATTATCATCTGATGGTAACAAACACCTCTACCTATCTGAATAATGTGATAGTTAAAAATTCTGGCTGAAAACAAAAAAAAAAACATCCATTCCAATCCAATTTCATATGAATAGGAACTTTTTAAATTAAACGCGTCAAAAACTTTTGTTTTTATTTTAATGAATCAAAAATGAGAATGCATTGTGATTTAAAAAAAAGAATAGTGCGTTTTGAATGCAAGTTTCGCGTGTGCGTAAAGCTCCCGCCCTTCTGCCGCCCTGCGTCACTCGCGCCGCCCCGCCTAAACAAACTCGGAAAGAAGCACGCGGCTTTAGACAGAGACGCAGAATGTGCGAGCGAGTTAGAAAAACAAGCTCGCCGAACCTCGACCCTACAATTAGTAGGCGAGATTCGTTCGCCGCATCGATTCGTTACGAGATAATTGCTCCGAGGAATTTTCAAGATTTTTCTTTCGCGTGTGTTGTGTCACCAGTGATTTTAGGGTCCTATTAGAATCCTATGGGATGAATTGCGCCTACTATCCACAGCACGGGGACTCGTACCCCGTGAACCACAATGTTAATCATCCCTATTTCAATGAGGTAAGGTAAATTATTTAACCAATAATATTATTTTGTATGTGTTATTTATGATGGATTGACAGAAAAATATATTTTAATATATTTTTTATATTGATATTTATGTTTTAATACTTATATTTTTTTCACAGGCACAAATTTGTTCTATAAACTGTGGAAAATTTTATATTCCCATTTCTCACCACACTTTAAAATCCTTTGCAATATTTCTCATGATAAATATTATATATTGGTATTTTCTCAAAAAATGTTTTTCTACAATTAATTATAGTTTAAGACCTGATTTTATCATAAAAAACCGACCCGTCAGACGTTATCCTGACACATTTTCGTCTAAAACCAAAAAAACAATTCCCTAAAACCAATTTCGAAATGTAATGTTGAACTTTGAAAAATATCAAACCAATTGGTCCAGCCTTTTTCAGTTATTAGCTTACCTACCTACCTACTATTACGTAGTAGTAGTATTCTGTGCTACTATCGAAGAGCGTTTTGTTTTTATTTTACATTTTGTTTTTATAATTAAATACAAATATTTCAAGATTTTATTGATACTCAAATAAATATATTTTATTGATCTCTTAGGGACGATAAAATTGTCAATTACTTTTGCTTGTTTATGTGCTGTTAAAATTATTAATAATAGAAAGTACAGAGTTTACTTATGTATGGCCCATAATTATGTCTAAAGGTACAGTGCAGTCGTGGTCATATTTTCTAGAATGTATTTTTATATGTATGCACAGAAAATGAAATTTAAAAAGTTTGAAACAGCTATAGCCACATTAAAATAGACTGATAAACACATTACCCTTCCTTTGCTTTGCGCAGTCGGGTAAAAACAGCTAGTAATGAAAAAACAAATCATAACGCTAAATACACACGTCAAAACAAAAAAATAAAAAATAAATAAAATAAAAACATACAGTCGACTTGAGAACCTCCTCCTTTTTGGAAGTCGGTTAAAAACATTCTTATTATTTGTGCTCAATTAATAGCTCATTCTCTAAATAAGCAATATCTTAGCTCAAGCAAAAGTCGTTGGCACACAAATGGCGGACAAACAAAAGACACAAAAATGAGGTAACAAAGGCACACCTCGGACAAAGGCAGAATGGGAATAAAAATATTTAATTGGTGTGATTACGTGTGATTGTGAAGCACAAACACCTCCCGTGGCTCTTCGTGGCTTCATATTACTTACCTGTTAGGGTTATTCTACAACTTTTATCAAGTTTTTCAAATAAAATTTAAATAGGTAAGTACTTAAAATTCTGAATATTTTTTCTCTGTCATAAAATAAACATTGTTATTAATTATTAATATTTTAAAAAAGAAAATTAAGTTTTTTTTTGTGCATAGCAATTTTTTTTTACATAAGTATGACAAAAAGTCGTTGAATTATTAAATCAACTTTTTATCAATTTAAAAATTTATTTAGTTAATTGTACCTACTTACTATAAAGATTTTTTTATACATTTTTAAAAGCTCTATCTAATTTTGATTTTTTTTAACAAGCTCTAGGTACTAAACTCATAAGGTAAGTCAAGTTAATTTTTATTTTTATTTTATTTTATTTAAGCTTAGGTTTTTTAAATAGCCAGATCATAATTATCTTCTAAGTGTAAACAAAGTAGGTTCGTTACGCCATTTATAACTCAAGTACCTACGCCTAGACCGATTTTTATGATCTTTGATTTGTTTGATTTGACGAATAGCAGAATAGCTATTAAAACATCGAAAAATATTTTTTTCATACTTTTTGTATGGAACGGCCTTTTTGATGATATCTCGAATTCTTTAATAATTATTTTAATTAATCTTCCTCAACAACTACCTATACCTAATAATTATTTCAAAATCGAAAATAAATACTTCAACAGAATTTGAGAACAGTTGTCTTTGTACACTTGAAATGTAATGAAGCCAAATTATTATCCAAATCTAATTTCATCAAGACCTAAAAACTAAAATCTCATTCAGTTAGGCCATCGCTAGGCAGCGGGGGAGGCAAGAAAGCGGGGTGCACACTGTCGGCTCGCAATTACGGGCTCCATAATTACAGGGCTGTGGCGGCTTGGCGCCGAAACCAGCCCGCACAGCCCCACGGCCCCGCACACCCCGCACAGCCCCACAATGCCCGCACCAAACGAATCTCCAACCGTAATTAAAAAAGCTCCAAATTAAATTCGCTCGTGTGTTCCCCGACTTATGATATTAACTTTTTAGGGACTTTCTAATATGTTTTTTTACGTGTTGACTGATGGGAAAATAGGAAACATTAGCCTTATTTAATTTTGAGGCAATTTTGGTTCCGACTATTGTTGTAAGACGATTTTTTTTAGAAATGTTAATTTGTGACGAATTTGTTGTTAATGGTTTGCTTGACTATACTTAGAGCTCTTGCACAGGTAAGCCACTATTTAAATGATGGCTAAGATGATATTTAAACACAAATGACACAACTTTCAGAAAGTCATACAACATTTTACAACACATGATGTAGTTCTACAGCAGTTTCAGTTTTTTGCCGAGTTTATTAAAATATCAATAATCTGTTTTTTTTCAAATTCTTAAAAAGCTTTTTAAAAATTTGACTAAAATTGTAATGATATCAACGACCCCACCACTTAATTCAGTGGGGTCGTTGAGACGAAAAAATCCCAAAGACCCCACTGGCCCACCCCACCAGTGGGGTCGTTGGGAATATTATAAATTGATTTGATAGAGAGAGTTTTTGTGTTAAATAAGGTTTGAAAGCTTAAAATTAACTTGAAATTTTCTTACTGAATGTTTTTAAAGTATTCGAAATAACTTTGACGGTATTTAATGTATTTTTCCTTGATTTCAGGTTAGTATCGACTCCGTGTCCGCGGATCACAAGGACATGAAAATATTAGTAAGTACCACGTTTATTATATATATTTATATATTTTATAAATATAGTTATTATCATAAGTAACCCACCTACACCTTAATTTAATAATAATTGTATTTGGTTTATTCAATGGAAATATGTATAGTTTAGCTTAATATTTAAAATCTTCAAGAGTGAATTGTCCTCTAGATTATCGTATCTCAATTCTATGATTTATTGAAATTATAATATGGTATATTATGGTAAGTATATTTATTATTTTTTTATAATAATTATACTGTCTAAAAATCTAATCTTATCTAAGAAATCTAGGCCTCAGATTATGACTTTGAATATGGGCCATAGTTACATATTTAGAAAAAATACTAGTCAATTTACTACCTACTGCTGCTACTAAATGGTAGAGATAATGATTTGTTATAAAAAAAAACTATTTTCCAAGTTACTAGGTAGGTACTTGATGTTTTGTTTATTTTTACTTTTCCCTGGTATTATAGTTTATTTTCGATATTATTTTTTATCATCACGTCAATTATTTCGATCATAGTAAAGTATAGTAAGAAAATAATCATTCTTACATCTAGGTAGGTAATGTTGCACAGAAATAATTCATACTAGTTTTACTCCCCGTTATTTTGTTGCCAACGCCTTTATTACGATTTTCCGGCACGACTTGGAAAATTATATCGGAACGAATATCGAATGAAGAAATCGGTAATTTTGATTTGTCGTCCGTCAAGTGGACATCGGAATCGCTCAAGTCATTGTGATAGCTGAGAACTGGAATGGAGTCAGGATTTGTGTTATTGGGGCTCATAGATTATTCTCTAATGATAGATATTTTACAAATTGATAGTTGCAACATAATATTTGTGGGTTAGTACAATATTGCAAGGTGAAATTCGATTGTAGCTCCTGATGAATGAGTGATTCTACGTTAGCGTTTTGATCAGAGCTTTGTATGCACGATTTTATTTTTTATGTAGGAAAGTATTTTAATACTTTACCAAAAATTTAAATCAACCATAAAATATTATTGAAAATAAAATTTAAATCTGTAAAAGAGTCCTGAGGAACGGTACATAAATCTCAGATCACTCACATCAGATTCACCGACATTTTCCAGGTTTTTTGAAAGTCTAACTTACGTTTGTGCACCCATATTTTGCGTATCATGTGACACGTTATTATTTTAGCGTCGCTAACTGTTGGTAATTATTTTATAACTTATATTACCCCCCCCCCCCCCACCCCCTCATAGCTGCTTAAAACGGCTCTGTTCGATAGCGCACTGGCGGATTGGCTACGGGTCCGGTGCGCGTGCGCCGACCACGTGAAAACGCGCCGATACCAGACATTGTTTCAAAATTATAGCTTTTACTTGCATCATACTGCTATTATTCTTTTAGTGCGTTGCACTTCGAGGATTTTACTAGTATTACAAGCATGTTATGGGCGTGATAGAACACCCTTTAGTAACTTATTTATGTCTAGAACGCGCGTGTCGTTCTCACAGCCGTTTTTAATGTAGAACTTCTGTTTTACATACCTGTCTTGGATATAAAAAGCCAGGGTTTTGATAGGTGAAATTCTTTTATTGGATTAGATTGTACACTAAACTCTACTGCTATATTGTCTTGAAAACGCTTTCGATAGATTGAACCTACAGACGTTTGCATTACAGATTTGAATATTTTACAAAAACTTAAAAGAAAAAGTCCAGAGTTGCTTAGTTTTGTGCATTTAATTTATTTTTTTTTGACCATTTGAGTTACGTCAAATTATAATAAGATTAGTTTTCATTTTGAATAACACTGTATGATAAACTTGAATTCATAAACACTTCCATATTTTAATTTTTTAAAGTTATCCCACTAGCTTTTTAAGTCGATACAACATGTTTCTTTATTATCCCCATTCATTAGTAAAGTTGAGTTGATAAGTTTTTGTGAATATTTTGTAGCCGAAATAACTTCAGGAAAAATCCAACTTTTTGTTGTTAAAAAGTTTTTTAGTTACCATGACGAAAACATTAGTAGGTACAGTGATTGCTTGAGTGAAAATATCTAAATAAGCTTAGAAACATGAAAACAAAGCAACAATGCAAATCTAACTCATACAATCTGTTTGTTGCTATTCTTGGTTTATACAAATATCGATTGAATTTCCAATTGAAAAGGCTATCGAGGAATAATGGTTGAGCACAATGTGCATTGAGCAGTCCGAGCGACGCCGCGGGCGAGGCACAGTGCGCGTGTGGCCAAATTGTATGACTCAATAACTGTTAGGGAAATTATTTTTAGTAATAGGCTATTGAATGGTAATGACTCGGAGTTTTAATATGGTCGAGATGTTTTTGTACAACTGATAGCGATCAGTGTTTCGATTCTACATTTACATACATAATTACATCAAAATTCAATAACGTTTAGACATTGGATTAATTCGCTATTTTAATGGTAAAATAGGGCTGTCCATTTGAGCTGGTAATGGAGCTTTTAGGTACCTGGAAGGCTTTTGTCATGGCTGTAAATAGCCTAAAAATTTAAAGTAGGTACCTTAAAAAGCACCAAAGCGATCTGACGATAATGCTCTTAAGAGTTCACCCATGAACGACTGAGCAAGCTATAGGTACCTAACACGGTTCTGATTTGTTTAAATACTTAAATAAATAAATAATACTGGATATTTCACACAGCATCGTGTAGCCCCAAGCTAAGCAGTTTAGTTAGTTAGTTAGTTTAGTTTAAACAAAAAAAAATTACGGTATTTTTTTTCATTAACTGCAAGGATATAGTGTTCTGTGCACTCTACGCTGACGTCACCAAAACATTCCTGCTTTAATATTAAAACAAGGGAACTTTAGTCTTACAGTAACTAGTATTATATTATCTGTGCAGTAACCTTACTTTAGTCTTATTTTAATACGGAATCGAAGTGATGTTACTTTGACGTTGCTCTAAGAGTTCAATATAGGTTCAATAAGAGGTAAGACCCCAGAGCTTGTCTTATGGGAACTACGAGTACATGACTGATATACTACTTATATTCTTTTTTTATTGTAAAAATACATACATAATATATATAGAAAATATAAATAGACCCGTGACAAATATTTGCAGAACATACAAACAGTAGTAACAACAAAACAAATTGATAACCTTGATTTGAACACAGCGACACATATAACATTCCGTATGACAAACTTCCATATGGCTTTCTCAAAGTGATCATCTCAGATCTTTTTGCGCACAACGCAACATGAGAACACTACCTACTACGAACCATATTTTATTTTAATATCTACATTTAGTACTTGTCCTTTTTTTCTTATAGCATTCTATTCATGATCAAGCTTTAATTAACGGTCATAGGTAAATAGAATAAATACAATGATACGATTAAGATACTAAGTATACAGTTGTTTTCAATAACAATTAGAAAGTTGTTAGACAAAACAACAATTGTTTTTGCCTATTATAAAGCCACTTATGGTCGTCATTTATATAACTTTCCTAAGATTTCTAAAGTCACTTTAAATGTTGAAACTTTTATTTGAATAACCTTCCTATTCTATGCTAGAGTACAGTTGAAGTAGTTTGAGTGGGACTCGTCCTGCCTGATAGAGTCCGGCGTCGTTCATTTCCGGCGATTTCCAGCGGTTGCTGGACGGTCGGGGCGCTAGCCAAACTCTTTACCATGGACGTAGCTATAGCTTTGTTATGGGGGGGTTCAAAGGTTCCATAGTACAAAGATCTTTTTTATGGGGGGGTCCAAGGGTTCCAAAATACAAAGATTGACTAGGTTTCCTCCGACTTAAGGACTTAATGGGCTAAGGGGGGGGGGGGTCCGGACCACCTAAACCCCCCCCCTTATATACGCCCATGCTCTTTACCATCATACACTTCTTCAAACGGATCTAGGCATTCGTGAAGTTTGGCCGTTCATACAAAATTTTCTACTGCAAAACGAAAAGCCTAACTTCACGAATGCCTAGTATTATAATGTACTGTGACAACTGTACAGCTATGATTTAATTAGGTACATAGTACAATCACCAATATACGTAGATTATCTGTGTAGATTATCATTATCGGTTTTAAACACATTTTCGAGTTAAAAATCTGTCTTTATGATTTTAAATTAGCTTATTTATAATTTTAGGAAATATTTGAAAAGCTGAAGATATGTAGGTACAAAATACTCGTATCATTCAGAACCACTGATTATAGTTTTGGTGAACTTGAGCTCATGTCATCATAACACACGCGTATTTCAGAAAAAAATCGTTATATTAAAATTTAATTTACCTTTATAAACATTATTTTTAATTCATCAAAACATATCTCATTATTAAACAAAACTTTTTGTTCTACAAACACGCGTTTATGTCTTTTATTTGAACAAAATAATTAATTTCGTAGCAAACTTTTATCAACACAAATAATTATAGTAGGTACTTACTTAGACCTGCGTTAGGTATACTTTGATTAAGCATGTTGTACACTAAACCGAAATTCATGTATCAGTCCCCCAAAATATCTACCAATATAGAAATAGAACTGAAACGGTCTATCACGGGTAGGCGGCTCCCAAAAATATTGCCAGTCGTGAAATTTTCCAGTAATTTGATTTATTTTGCACACGCCGCCCTCATACCGTAATTTTGCATCTCAGCGTGAGTTTCGTGTTCAAATTAAAATGTTTATTGCATTAAGCGGAGTTCGCACGGCAACGGCCGCGAGGCTCTGAGCATTTTTATTTCGTTATCGAAGACACGCCCAGCGTCGTCTCACCCTCTCACCTCGCTACGTTTTCACTATTTTACGAACCCGATGGCACCCCTGTCTAATGTCGCTATAATGCCCCGCGACTGTCATTTCCGGTCGTCACTCACCTCGATATCCCACCTTGCGCCGCTATAATAGAGTCCACTATCCTGAATTCACTACGAGAAACGTTTTTCGTGTTATGCGTGTCATAAAACTATTAGCCGCTTAAGCTATTCTTAAAGCGACGACGTTGCTCTGAGAATATTTAGCAGGCTAGAGGAACTGGGGTGCGGAAGGGCGCAATCATATTTTTTCAACGCAAACTTTTATACCTTTATGGAGCTTTTTATGTCCCATTGGGAATTATTAGGTCGTGTTTATGATGTTTTTTGTGTGTGGTATTATATTTCATTATCTCTAGCACCTTGTTGCCGGAGTGAGTGTACGACCGGCTGTAGGGTAACGGTACCTAATGTGTTAATTACATTGCTTTTGTCACTTTAACAGTAGTAGAATAATGACTAGGGGTTATTAGGTACATTCATATTTTTTAAAAATACAATTATTTGATGAAAATATGAAACAACGCGCGATAACTATAAGTCACTAATCAGTAAAGAAAAAATCTTTTTTTGTAATTAGTTATGAAAATGGTCCAAAGGATTTTTTCTATGATAACATCTAAAAATATTATACTTAATACTTTTACCTTCTACAATATTTCTATACAATCACAAACACATTATTTTTATCGTTTCATAAACCATATGGAAATAATAAAAAGTCTAAAACTATACCTACCTACTTTCCTATGCTTAGTCAAACTCATAACTAACATTACCAACCAAGCAACCCATAAATAATTCGATCAATAAACGACAGCGTCCCCAAAACAGACAAGACTGAAGGTAATTTGAAACAAAAAAGTTTATGCAAATCGGACCAGCCGAAATAAAATGGAGTCTTGGTACGCGTGCGATCAATACGGGCGACCTTGCGGGCGGGGCGGCGTAGGCGGGGCGCGGTAAGAGGCTGGGATTGGTAGGCCCCGCCCACTGCCGCTCAGCCCCGCTCAGCCTCGCTCGGCTCGACTCTGAGTGCCTGAGTGGCCGGCTGCCCCGCGCGCGTCAAACGTCAGTCATGTGCACCCGCCGCGCGCTGTCAACCAAATACAGTAAATAAACATTGTTCTTGTTAATGGACTTACTGTGATAGTGTTTCGTGATGATCACCGATATGTACGCGCCGATACCGGCGAACCCGAATAAGACTATTGTAAGTTTGATTTGTTTATTTTTTGTTTGGAAACTTTTGACAGAATGAAAAACTAAATTGATTTTTTTCTTTAATAAAGTTATAATCTGTAACAATTATAAAGTTAACATTTGAAACCTTAATGTTAATAAATAAAATATAAAGAAGTTTTTCTTTCGTTATGAAATTCCGTCGGCAAACTGAAATCAGCTGATTCTAAAGACCGAGCTTATTGACTTTTATGGGACAAGAGTGGTAGTATTTACTGAATGTTATTTAGAACCTACTCGTAATGTATTTTAACATAGTGGATAAATATTTTATTAAATACTAGCGGACGCCCGCGGTTTCACCCGCGTGGACTACTATTTTTTTATCCCACGGGAACCGTGCAATTTTTCGGGATAAAAAGTAGCCTATGTCCTATTCCCGGTTATTATCTATCTACATTCCAAATTTCATTAAAATCGGTTTAGTTGTTATGGAGATACGTGGCAACAAACATTCACACACACACACACACGGACTTTCGCCTTTATAATATTAGTAGGATTTTTTGCATTGCCGCATCTTTACCACTCTACCTTAACATATTCACAAGTAAAAATAACTTTCGTTTTAAGATTAGATCAATAAAATTATAAACTTTATATTTTCTATAAGAATAAAATTTAAAATTGAGAAGGCAAATATTATTTTCATTTCAAAAGGGTCCCTTGACCCTTTTAGTTACAATTGCACATTCTTTGTCACAAATCCGTTTTACCATTGTTTCCCCTCCCTATCAATCTTATTCGCAAAAATATTTGTCAGAGAGGACAAATTCGAGATACAATTGATCTTTTCGGAAATACAAATCACCTATTGATATCCGCATTGACAGATTGATTTTATTGAGAGTTGAGAACAATGAGATATTGTTCTATTGAAAGGCTAATTCTATGTTATTTTGTATTGAACAATTTAATAACATATATCAGAATAGCTAGTGAAATTGTAATTATTGTGTTTGCGAAGTAAGTGAACAATTTACGGCAGAAAATATCAATTTAAAATTTATTAATTGTCTTCATTTTTATTTACTTTTAAACAATTTAACTCATTTATTAGATGCTTTGATATAGGTACACAAATTGATAGATATTTACAGTCTAAATAACTGTAAGTAAATATCAAAGTACCATAAGAAACATTTTATAAATAAAATAAAACTGCGTATTAAACCTCAACTAAGTAAGCGAAATAAAAGTACGTAGGTAATCCTAAACAACCACACTCAAGATAAGCCAGCCTATAACCGCACCGTGTATCAGGAACTTTCATCTCCCGAATACGTCCAACTATTATGCGTGTCTAATAGATTTTTTTGGCGCTGGCCCATTCATCGGCACAGCGTGAGGCCCGTCAATGGCCATTGTGGCGACCGACAAACTTTTATTTGTAATGGCACTAAATGGCTGTTGTGGGGATTAGGCGCTATGCTTTGTCATCGCACCGAGCACTACAGAAATGGACAATCTCCAGAATAATACCTCCGTCGATGTCACGTTATTTTCTCTCTCCGACTAAAATTAACTCTGTTCAACTAGCTTTAGGATTACTATTGGTTTTACTTCGAGGACTGTCGAGTTTGGCCAACAGCGACTGTGAGTGAGAATTTTGATATTTTTTTGTGGTAGCACAAAAATCACAAATCAGAATAATACTGTTGTAATGTCGTTGTCACCTAGAAATGACATTTGGGTTCTCGAGATCTATCACTTTTGATAGCAAAAGGCTTTGTGTTCAAGGTTAACGTAACGGATTAGCAATTTTGGAACCATTATAAAAAGCCTTCCAGTCGAGTAATAGCCAAGTTTTTGATATCAAAAAGAAATATATTCTTACTATTTTGTTAAACTGAAATTACAGAATTTTTCATTACAAAAAATCATTTATTTTACAACTACAGATTTTGATTTTTAAAGAGGTGTTTGACTTCTTATTCCAATTGCTACTTTGAAGCCATTAGACATTTTAAACTCTTAGCTCTCCCAAAATAATCTTCCAATTAAAATACTTCTCGCATGATCTAATTGTAACAAAAACCGAACAGTAGCGACATGTCATAATTCTTTTTTATCTCAACCCGTTCATTGACAAAAGGTATTTAAATGAAGCTGTCTTCGTAATATTTACTGCGCGAGCGGAACGTTGCGGCATTCCTCGAGACCATTAAGCACACATCTCGTAAATTATTAACAGATTAGATGACAAATTTAGGTTTCAAATGAGTTTGTGTTGTCGAGATAGATACTTTGGGAATATATTACCTACCTTCTTGAACTTAGAATAGGTACCTACCTACTTTATCTTTGCAAAAACATTTACATTAATTTATAGAACAGAAATAATCATTACCCAACAGTTGTCATATTAAAAACAAAATTATTACTATTTATATAATACACTATTAAATCAAAAAGCTATTAGAAAATTGTACCAATGAAGAGGCCCATTTCATATAAACTAGCTTAAAAACTTAAAAAAAAGTTACAACTAAAATTTACTTACCTACATATTTAATTACTTAAATATTAAGTTCCTAGATTATTATTATTGTTCGTCCTTTGTTTAAGCTCCGTCCTACTCTAAACCACTCCAACCTTTTGAACGCGCACCTTAGACTTACTTTTTTCTTAGTCGGACATCACTCTTAAACATCTCAACTCAAGATCTTGATGAACAGATCTTTCAGCTTCAGCTATTTAGGTGGATATCAATCAGCGGAGCGTCTGGCTGGCGACAAATTTAACGATGTAAGTCGTACATTACTTGAAGACAAGCATGCTTCGTTATACTGAAAGATTTATTTCAAATAGAAAGCAGGTTTTCGGTGCTTGGTAAGAAAAGGAAATATAGAGAACTAGCTGACGCCCGCGGCTTCACCCACATGGACAACTATTTTGTTTATCCCACGGGAACCGTGCATTTTTCGGGATGAAAAGTAGCCTATGTCCTATTCCCGGTTATTATCTATCTATGTTTCAAATTTTAGCCAAATCGGTTCAGTGGTTGTTGAGTTAGGTATAGAGGAACAAACATACATCCAAACATCCATCCAAACATCCAAACTTTCGCATTTATAATATTAGTGTGATAGTGTGATTAGTGTGATAGTATGATGATGTGATGTGATGTGATAGTGTGATTATTCTAATGATTCTGATATTGTCCCGTTAAGTGCAAAGATCGCCTCCTGACATGATGTAAAGGCCTAAGTTCGATGACAGTGCGATTCAGACATCGGGATGCATTCCGAAATCGGAAAGTGACGTTTCTTCGCTGAAAAAACGTCAACTTTCCGAAGAAAATGATCGGATCAAATGCATTTTCGGAAGTCTGAATCGCACTGCAGAATCTGTGGAAAGTCAGAGTAGAGTGCGCCGCAAACTTAATGGCGGCTGAAGTGCGCGGCAGATTCGACTTTGCGCAGGTAGGTACAATCAACGCAATAGAATAAAGTAAACTTTATCTACATAGCCCGCCTAGCCCCACCCCTCACCACCTTCACCTCCCCGCAATAGCGTTGACTGTACCTGCGCAAAGTCGAATCTGCCGCGCACTTCAGCCGCCATTAAGTTTGCGGCGCACTCTACCAGAATCTCGCTTTTCATATGAACGAACAGAAACATCAAATCAGTCAGCGGAGGAGGTATTTGCAATTTATCTCGCCAACCGTCAGGGGTAATTGTTTTGCGTTGTCAATTTAGCACCAGCGCTGCGGTTCGTAACTGCGAAATTGGTTGCAGTGATTTGTGAAAGTAGAAAACGATACTAAACTATTTAAATTAGTTTTATGTTTTAAAACTATCATGCTTTATTTAACTACGGGTATAAACTGTAAATCTATTCCCCTAAGGCAGAAGGTCCAAAGCTCACACACTGAATTTAATTTCACTTGATTTAATTACCTTCTTTTATGTATAACGAGAACACAGTGTCCTGGACAAACTTAATATAAGTTTTTTGGATACTTACAACAAAACCTTATGTAATTTTTATTAAATAAATAAATAAATAAATTATGGTTTTATCGCGCAGAGCGTGCAAGTAACATGGAGTATAATTTAAATATAATAACTTATGAACTATTTTGGTGATCCTTGTAATAAATCAATAGATTACGATATTCAACGTTGACACACTGATTTGTAAATTTTAAATTAAATTAAATATGATGGCTGTATCCCAAAGGTGCGGTAGACATTCTCTCAGATATTTTGATTTTAGGCATTAGAGATCCTGTTAAAGGGTAGTCAGAGGTATGTTCTTACACATTTGGTACATGCGAGATTTAAAAATATAATAAGTAGGTAGGGGAACCTGTTGTACCTCGTCCATTGATATCCCTCGGCCACCAAGGCTTATCTCGTAATCTGTGCGAGTTTTTTTGTTTTTGTTTGTGGCATTATAATCGTCATTGGTCAACACCAACATGAAACTAGAATCGAAAAACCAGCGTGGAGTGAATGAGGCGTGCGCATTAAAAATATAAAAAAGTGCTCAAAAAGAGGGTATTTTTAATTTTATTCTAAGTTAATTCATATATAACAGTACATACTTACGAGATAACCATTTTGTGGAATCAAATATAGGTGAAATGGACTTTAGATAGGCATAGAAATATCGACCCAAATCGAACTCAAAGTGCATTTTAAAAATTATTTAATTTAAAATAAGGCAATGTTGTACCTTTGCCACCATATTTGCTTTGTACTTTGGACACGGGCTTACGTACAAAATTGTATCAAGATATGAAAAAGAAAAAAAAAACACCGAAGAAGGTTTATACAAAGAGAGAAGTCTATCTTGTCCTAAAAGCTGTAAAGTATTTGGACTTTTGTTGATAAATTATTATAATAGGAAGCGATAATGATCTTACGATCACAGAAATTTTAAGAACTTATTGTTTTTTTATTATTCTAGCATAACTTAAGATAAAAATGTAAATGATTATTATGTTTTATCTAAAGTATTAGGTTGGGGAAAAAGTCTTTTCGCATTTTAGTATGTATGAACTTGTAATAAAATATCTTTGGCTATACTATATGTATCTGGCTGGTTTTGGTATCATTAAAAGTTTAAATTTTAAAGAACATAATTCCAAATTAAAATTAGGAAAATGTGTGATTTTCATTTGTTTTTCGTACCGTCAAGATGAGTGAATCTAATGAAGAAATTCGATACATTTTAAAATTTTACTACAAAAAAGGTAAAAATGCAACGCAAGCCGCAAAAAAAATTTGCCATGTTTATGGACCTAGTGCAGTGTCTGTGAGCGTAGCACAAATTTGGTTTAGGCGTTTTCAATCCGGAAATTTTGATGTCAAAGATGCACGTCGCTCTGGTCGCCCTATTACGGATAAAATGCATGCCATTTTTGAAAAAGTGGAGCAAGATCAGCATATCAGTAGTTACAACGTAGCTGAAGAACTGGGAATTGACCACAAAACAGTTTAGGCGCATTTGAAAAAACCTGGGTACACAAAAAAGCTCGATATTTGGATACCTCACGAGCTCACCGTAAACCTAATGAACCCTGTACTCATTTGTGATTGTTTATTCATTATGAGCTGTTACCACCAGGCAGGACCATCGATTCTGAACTCTACTGCGAATAACTGATGAGATTAAAGCAAGAAGTTGGGAGAAAGCGGCCGGAATTAATCAACAGAAGGGGTGTGGTTTTTCATCATGATAACGCTAGACCTCACACATCTTTAGCCACTCAGCAAAAATTAAGAGAGTTTGGCTGGGAGGTGTTAATGCATCCGCCGTATAGTCCTGACCTTGCACCTTAAGATTTCCACCTGTTTCGGTCTCTTCAGAATTCTTTAGGCAGTGTCAGGTTAACATCACGAGAGGACTGCCAATACCACTTATCGCGGTATTTTGATCAGAAGTCCCAAAATTTCTATAGCAATGGGATCATGTCCCTACCCACAAGATGGCAAAAAATTATCGAACAAAATGGTACCTACATACTTTAGTTTAATATAAATAAACTATATTAAAAAATGTTTTGAATTTTCTTAAAAAATGCGAAGAAACTTTTTCCCCAACCTATTATATACCATAAATATGTTCTTTCCATTAATTTAAAAATAAAGCGTTATTTGATTCGATAACATGGTATTTTCATGAAAAAAGACTAGTAAGGTCAAGGTACATCTTGCAGTGACCAAGGTATATCTGGTGTGTTGTACCTTCGCCAATTTCCCATTTTTTGTTCAAATCTCTGTATCTTCTAAAGTATCATTAAAAATACAAAATTTATTTCATAAATATGTAGTCAAATAGTGTATCTTTACATGTGTCCATATTTGGTAAACCTAATTCCAATCTTTATAGACAAAAAAAATTAAAGAAAATCGTGTGGCCGAGGCTCAACAGGTTCCCCTACCTACCTAACACATTATATTTTTGATTTACCTAGGTATTTAGGAAACTCGTAAAGTTAGGATAAAAAAAATAGGAATTAAATTAATGGAAGAAACCATTCAAGTGCGCCAATTACAAGTTTATTTAACGAAGTACCTAATAATTTTCAATAGGTAGAAATTATGAAATTACGTAGTCTACACCATTCGACATTGACAACTCATAACTTGTTTTTTTTTTCAAGAATAGAACCGTTCTACGAGTAGGTATGTTATTTTTATAATAATACTAGCTACCCGAGGCTTAGCTCGCGTGGTACCCGGATAAAAAGTAGCCTATGTTACTCTCTAGCCCTCCAACTATCTCCTCACAAAAAATCACGGCAATCCGTCGCCCTATTTTGACGTGAAAGCACGACAAATAAACACACTTCCACATTTATAATATGGGTACGGAATATATTTTTGAAAACCACTGCTAATGAATTATGTTTTTAGATTTCAATTTTAAGTTTATGTTACATATAAGTAAATCTAATCAATATAAAATCAACAATGAAGTCTTGAGTAGATTTTATTAAAGCGTTCAGTGCCCGCGACTTTGTTATAAGCCCGCGCTGGGCTGTGGCGCGTCGCAGTGGCCAGGGAACGTGTTATCAAATTCTGCTCCAGCTTGTATTTAAATACAAAATCAGCCATGTGAATAATTAAGACCAGGCGACCTACCAGTCTCACGTCAGCTATTTCAAATGACATTACCACCCAAGTTGTAAATCTCGATTGCATCTGACTCATTATATAAAACGCTGAAATTAGTAATAAACATGTTTTAATAGATGTTCCTAACAACCTGCGACATGGCACTCGTACAAATTATGCTGTCCACACATCGCGACTTTTAGTTTATTATTTCTTACCCAGATCAAGCTGTCTTGGGAAGAATCGCGTTTGTGTAATCGATAGCACAAACCTTGGTATTTTATGCCCCGTTTTTCAAAAGACGTCCTGTATTCGTGGACTAGGATTCTACAGATTACCAGTTCTCCTGCAGTCTCTGGTCTCATCGGGCAGCCTGCCGTCCCAGGTCTGTATAGCCCACACACTAAAACGATTATATTATAAGTGCTAGTGTGTAGACCTAGGTATTCAGTCGAATACCGGCTCTATGTCTACACACTGGCAGGCTGTAGTCGACAGTTTCACACCGCAACAGCGCGCATCGATCACAGCCTGAATGTTGTTTCGGGATCTACACAAGCAGGCGGCCATCGGTAGTTAGTTGCGATTTACCGACAGGCTGATATCGTCCATCGAACTGTTAATCTGTGAGGCCCTTGAACTGGGCAGACTGTTAGATAAAATTAAATAAAACATCAAAATCAGATCAAACATCAGATTTTTGTGTTATGCTTAAATCTGAGTGTATGAACAACCGATATAAAACCTTTTAATATTTTCCTGAATTGTTATAAACTGTAAGATGCGAATACGAGTCTTTCCGTCTTATCTAGTAATGAAGATTCCTCGGATGAATCGAAACACTGTCGAAAATCGGCGGTATTTACATGAATACATACTTCTCGTGTGCTATTATTATAATATAAACACCCTTTCAAACTTTACCATTTAATATTAGTAGGATGGTACCGTTTTCCACACATAGCGATTGCACAAAAACGGCCCGACCACAAGCCAACTGCACTGTTTCCTGCCGCAACCACAAATGACCTTTTAATAATAAAGTACCTACTTGATACTGGTTGCTAATGCTATTTTTACCATAAAACGGTAGCATAATTACTGTATATACATCAGTCAGGTATTTTACGTTGCGTTCTTTTTAGTTTAACATAAAACTTGATAGAAACTGCTAATTAATGACTAGCCTTGCAGTAATAAAAACTTCTTACAGAGCTAACTAATAAGCAATAAGTACTAGGAGGGTGTAATATGCAGTGGCGGATTATCCCTAAGGCAAACTAGGCAACTGCCTAGGGGCGCGAGGTTACAGAGGGGCGCGCAAAGAAGTTTTTAAGAAAAAAAAAATTATAAGTAGGTAGGTAGGTATAGTTACAAAGCGCTAGCTACTTCCATAGCGCTTCCGAAGTGCCTTCCGTCTTCTTGATTACTCCGGGCGCAGGCCAGACAGAAGAGACGTAAGACGAGGACTTCGCGCCAGCTAAGCGCCCCGCGCCCCGTCTGCGTCTTACGTTTTTTCTGTGTGTCCAGCGCCCTACGTTACCCGATTCGATTCAAATAAGACAGAAAATTTACGATGTTGGAGGTGCGGGCCGCGGGGGCGCCCCGTATGGCGAGGCGGTCGGGGCGGCGCGGAGGGCGCGGGTCGGTCGTGAGCCGTGCGACAGGGATGATAATCGCGTCGCGATCATAGACGTAGGTACGATCTGGGAATTTTTTTGGATCGATCGAAAGTCATTAGTTTTTCCAGCGGATCGATTGAATTTAATCAGATATAGCCGGATAGAAATAAACCTGAGCCTTTTCTTTGAGCACCGCAAAGAAAATCAAGTGTCACATGTTGCAATTGTCTTTAAAAAAATCTGCTCGCTTCGCTCGCATTTAACTTCATAAGTAGTATGTTGCGAATGAGTTATGTCTGATCACAGAATGAGAACCGACAAGCATCGAGCCTTATCTTTGATAACCGCAAACAAAATCACTTGATTTTGTTTGCGGTGATCAAAGATAAGGCTCAATGCATTGCACATATTGCATTTATCTTAAAAAAATATGCTCGCTTCGCTCGTATTTAACTTCTTGTTGAAAAGCTCGCTGGTTGTCGGTTCTTATTATGTGGTTATAATAAGAACCGACAAGCAACGAGCTTTTTCTTTGATCACCAAAATCAAAAAAAGTGCCACGTTGCTCTTAAAAAAATCTGCTCGCTTCGCTCGCATTTAACTTCTTATTATAAGTAGATATATTGCGAGTAAAGTGAGTGATGTCTGACCACAGAATAAGAACCGACAAACAGCGAGCTTTTTCTTTGATCACTGAAAACAAAATAAAGTGCCACATGTTGAATTTGTCTTAAAAAAAATCTGCTCGCTTCGCTCGCGTTTACCTACTTCATAATTATGAGTAGATTTTATATTGTGAGTAAAGACAAGCAGCGAGCTTTTTCTTTGATCATTGAAAACAAAATCAAGTGCCACATGTTGCACTTGTCTTACAAAAATTCGGTACTTAAGTAGATTGACATTTTCTCAGCACTTATTAGACATTCTAGATCCATTGCAAATGTCTCCTTAGATGGTCAGAACAGAGCTACCCCCTTGCGTAGTCAGAGGCTTGTCCAAATACGGTATTTGATGGTTTGTTACCAGAGGGGCGCCTATGAGTAGCTTGCCTAGGGCGCTCTTGAAGCTTAATCCGCCCCTGGTAATATGTATCTACATATTGCACTATAGATAGATTTTAAACTGCATACGGAGTTAAAATTTTACAAAGGCTTTGATATTACTTGATTTATATTTATTTTATAATCAAAGGATTATGATAAAAAAATGAGATTTTTTTTTACATTGATTCTCAGAAAATAAGCAACGAATTCTTGAAGCTATACTGAAAGTACGTATAGGTAAGCAATTAATGAGGCTATTTCTCTAGATTTCAGAACTTAATTTGCTTTAACTTGTTCCTTGATAATCGATAGGTAGGTACGTACTATTTTTAGGTTTGTTTCTTATTTATAACTAAAATTATTGTCGCTATTTATAATTTATTTGAAGTCTGTCACATACTAAAAACAACAATTATAATAACAATTTTGCTTTTTCTTATCTCTGTCATGTTAATAAAAGATGACAGCAGAATTAGCAACCGTTTGGAAGCATTTAAGTCCATAATGTGACAGACTGTTAATTTTCAACGCCTTTATTGTTTCTAGATATACATCCAACTCAGATAAAGTTAAAAATGCATTTTTATATTACGCCTGCTGGCCAAATGTGAGAAGTCGTTAAAAAGATGTATTACTGCGTATAAGTAAATAGAGTTAACGTGCACACTGTGTAAATATATTTGAGGTAGATGCTCGTATATGCGATGCGGGCGTCGTTTTCCAACACTTAACGACCGGCTGTAAACTCACTAGGTACAGATATTATTTATGTTCGTACCAGCTATAATGCTTTAGAATTTTATCGCGAGTGTCATTATCATCAAGCAACTGTCGCTTAAACCAACGGCAAATATAAATTCATTTCTGTCTTCAATGTAAACCTTGAGATAAGAAAATGTATAGAGAAAATGTTTTGCAATCAACTTAAACTTCTAAATGGATGATTATTTTGTGTCGAGTGATCACTAAACAAACTGAAGCACGATTTCGCCGTAGCATCTGTGATCCGGCAGATCGGTGCCGCAATCACCGTCAATGATTACTCTCGAAGGGACTCTTTGTAGTCACCGCCTCCGGATAATGGAGGTCGGCATCGCAAGGGTAACTAATACAAAACCCTCGAGGTTTAAAAGTATCGGCCGATTTGGGAGTCATTAATGTCATCGGAATCGTTCTATCCAGCTTCTGGTACTCAAGTCATGCTGACACAATGTGTGTCTTCTGAGGTCTGTACAAGGATGAAAATAGTTTACGGTCGTTTCGATTAGATGGTCACAGATTTTGCAACTCATTGCATTAGCCGGGCTTGTTAGTGGAGTGGTGCTCCGAGCCTCTTCATAATGAAGGCGGGCTGCAAGTCATGGGCCCAGCGCCGTCGCCGCGCCGTCATCGCGCCCTGTCAATACGTGATGCCCCGACAACGGAGAAGGTTATTTTCGAAGATGCAGCACCACTAATTAATGCCTTCTACTGGGCACAAAAAAGCAAGGAGCGGGTTCATTGTTCTAATGTCAACATCCGATGTGTTGAGCTTTTTGAAATATGAATCGATGCCGCACGCACTTCTGGGAGCATTTCTTTGTCCATTACGTGTCTAATGTCTTTTGTTCCGAGTGGTTTTGATTTAGGTAACGTGTGGCCTACAATTAATTTAACACTTAAAGAGATTCAGACGTACGACGGTCCCCTGTGAAGGCCCAGCGTGGTCCGGGACCCCTGGAGTGACGCGACACCGATAGCGCCATTCATATCCTGACCGGGCTGCACTCATCACATCTAAATGACAACGGACTGGTATAAACAGAGTGACTGTCACTTTTTGGGCAATATTTTATATATTACCTTCATTTGTTTCTATAATATTCAACTATAATTATGATTGTAAAGTTATTCCCTAAAGAGAATGATTTTACATCTTCTTACATAACTAAATCTTCGTTATTTCTATAGATAAAACCTTGAATGTGACGACAATCAATTTGAAATAATTTGGGGTCACATCTCCCCTACCCTTTTCAAAACCATATTCCATCTGCAATAAACAGCACCAACTCTGTACAAATTGCACAGACATCACAATGCCACACAATGTGACATCATGGCAATAAATCTGCCTGCATTAGCTAACCATCGCACGCGTCGCATTACGCTATCGCAAGATACATCGGAAATTACGACTATTTGCTGCAGCATCCGGCTTTTAAGTGTAAATTTTCCGCCTGTAGTTTATTTCATAGACTTTCAGCAAATAGATACTTCAAACAAATTCTTTGAATAGGCTGTGCTGTGAGTAACAGTTAAATTATTATTGAAAAGAGAAGGCAGCACCGATGAAGTATTCATTATTTCTATTGATATTTCAAAATATTTTTCTAATACCACGTACAATTCTTTCCAATATTATGAAAGAGCAGAGATATCTAAGCGACAAAATAGGGTCAGATATCTAGCAGCAACAGTTATATAAATCGGAAATTGCGTCTATTAGCACTCGCATCCGGCTTTTAAGTGTAAATTTTCCGGTGGCAATCTATTTCACTGAGGAGTTTAAACAAACGCGTCTTGTAGTGGCCATTAAACGCACTCGGTAGGGAACGCTATGAATTCGGATGCCTTTTGAAGGGAGCTAGTTTGAAGTGTGTGACTAATAAAATGGGTCGTCGGTCTCGTTTGTCGTGCTTTTGCGGAAAACGAAAAGCTAAATGTATTTTGGTCGTGTCCTCTGACTACCCTCTTAGACATGTCAAGAGATCTTGAATGCCTAATAATCTCAGAGATCATGTTTCGATTTTCAAAGCAGTTTCCGTAAAAATACTGTTAAATTGTGAGAGGATGCACGCCATTAGCCCCCTAGAACCATACATCAAGCCCTCTTGAAACCGTCTCCATGAATACTCCAAAGTGCTTGAGCGCTACGTGTCTGCAATTGATGGTTGTGTTGCCAGTTTGTGGAAACATTTTGACTTTCAGTAAAGTGGTGATCTATAACGTCCAATTCCTTTGTTTTGTGTCAAAATAGAAAATAAAAAAAAATCAAAAATCATTTATTCGGATTACTATGATCTTTTTGAATCGCATTGAATCAATGGATCTTGAATGCATAAAATAAATCTATCGCATCTTGGAGATACGGATGTGATAATGTCTAATTTATCGTTTATTTCGCAAAAAAAAACTTTTTGGTTTTCACACGAAATTCGAAAGTTTGTGTGTGAGATATTTCAAATTTAAATTCTTTTATAGACGTAGCTATAACATTACAGAAAAATTCCATATCATTACAGCTATAGGCATTACATTTGCTCATTGTTCACTCCAAAACTGAACATCAGATTTGCATCAAATTTAGAATAGAGATAGTCTTTAACTTAGATCACCATAAAGGCTTTTATTTAACACTGCAGCTAGATTCATAGACAATGTTAATAGCACTCTGAACAGAATTTTGTGCTTAAATAACGTGTAGTAGTGATGGATAGTTTTGCATGTGGTTGAACCACAAGCAAGCGGGTGATCCCGGTATCCTCTTCAGAATGCCAAGTAAACCTGCACATTGCACAGTGCACCTGGTAAATTACTGAAATGTTGTGGTGTCTGCGGTCACTTCACTCAATTCTCTAAATGCTCCTAGGTAGTTTAACACCACAACTTGATGCTATTTCTGAATAGGCTACGCTTTGGTGGTCACTTTATAAACTAGCCATTCAAATTCAGTTCTTTGTTTATATATAAAACTAGCTGACGCCCGCGGCTTCTATTACTATTTTGTTTATCCCACGACGGAACCGTGCATTTTTCCGGGATAAAAAGTAGCCTATGTGCTATTCCCGTTCATTATCTAATCTATCTATGTTTCAAATTTCAGCTAAATCGGTTCAGTGGTTGTCGAGTTATAGAGGAACAAACATACATCCAAACATCCATCCAAACATCCAAACTTTCGCCTTTATAAGTGTGATATTAGTGTAATGTGATGGGTTTTTACTTAGGTAATACGTAAAATGTAGAATCTAGTAACGAGAACTTGAAGAATAAAAAGTTGCTTTCATCATGAACAGAAAAATATTCACATACAAATCAATCTACAGCCTTTGATTAATTATATGTCTAGATGGACTCTTTCGCTTCAATCGCAACAAGAACAACAGGCTAGCTTTGAAACGCTAGTATGCGTATTACGCACACAAGTATGCAAATCTTCTCTTGTCTATACAAGTGCTTTGCGTCACCTGTCAACATTGTCATCCATTTTTAGTGATACCAGCTCTTGAAAATTTCCCATAAAAGTAGGGGAAAATATGTTATGATTTCGAGGTGTTTCTAAAATTTGTTTCAAATTTTTTGCGGTCAATACCTACTGGTTTTTGTTTACTTAATTTTTCTTGTAAGTATTTGATCCTTGGTTTCGATTCTGGATTTCGATCCTCGATTTCGATCCTTGATTTCAATCCTTGATTCTTGAATCTCGAATCTTTGAAGTGACAGCTGTCAAACTTCAAACCGCCATATCTCAGGAATTACTCGACCTAGACTCCCCGTTCTCAGTTCAAATGAAAGCTATGACCAAGATCTTCATTTGAACTGATAGCTGTCAAACTTAAAACGGCCATATCTCGGAAACTACTCGTCCTAGACTCCCCGTTCACAGTTCAAATGAAAGCTATGACCAAGATCTTCATTTTAAGTGACAGCTGTCAAAATAACATCTGTCATCTGAAATGTAGATCTTGGTCATAGCTTTCATTTGAACTGAGAACGGTGAGTCTAGGACGAGTAGTTTCCGAGATATGACCGTTTTAAGCTTTGAACTGACAGCTGTCAAACTTAAAACGGTCATATCTCGGAAACTACTCGTCCTAGACTCACCGTTCTCAGTTCAAATGAAAGCTATGACCAAGATCTTCGTTTTAAGTGACAGCTGTCAAAATGACATCTGTACTAGGACGAGTAATTCATGAGATATTGGCGGTTTGAAGTTTGACAGCTGTCACTTCAAAGATTCAAGATTCAAGATTTCAGATTCAAGATTCAAGAATCAAGGATTGAAATCAAGGATCGAAATCAAGGATCAAAATCAAGATCGAAATCCAGGATCGTAACCAAGGATCGAACTCAAGGATCGAATTCAAGGATCGAAACCAAGGATCGAAATCAAGCGCTGATTTTGTCGAGCGCGATAAGGTAAAAATATCCTGAAATTTCAATGACTTAGGCACACTACTAATCCAACAACGAGTGTGAAAGAGACAAAGCTACCAAGAAAGCCTCTCAACAAGACCAACAATCCTTATAACCAAGATTAAATTATAATAGATCGTTGTGTAGTCGTGATAAGGTTCAAAGTCCCTTTTACATTGAAGTCGACTTAACCATCCTGTTTGTATATAAAATCCTTGGATTCAACACTTTTTTTTATTTGCTCACGCTCTCACATGGGTAAAATCAAAGAATAATTATGGCAACCCTCCTAAAACATGTTAGGATAAAATTACAAAGTTTGATTTTCTTGTTTTCATAACTTATAGTTATTTATAGTTTACTTACCGATGCTATGTAACTTCCTTATTTATTTTTAGTCGTCCTTTGTAATTCCTGCACACTTTGATGGCACAAATCGCCATTTTTGTTTGCCGCCAAATTCATGTTTACAGTACAACGACCTTAGCGCGACTGAATGAGCGAAACGAACGAGTCAACCAACAGTTGGTTGATCTTTTTTTTGGCGTTTTGACGCTCGAAATCGGGGTCTAGACCAAGGAATTTCTATACTACGTACCTGGAACACTGACTGAGACAGAAAACAAGGTCCGCTTGAGAAAGAAAACTTGGGCGGTGTGTCTCTTTCTAAAGGGTGACCATAAACTAAACATTCCTAGTCCCTAAGGGGCCTTTTCCATCATTTTCTGATTTACGTGATGTTTCAGGGCATGATTTTTGAATTAAAATACTGATACAATTTTGATCCTTCATTTTGATTCTTGAATCTGAAAACTGAAATTTTGAATCTTGAATCTTTGAAGTAACAGCTGTCAAACTTAAAACCGCCATATCTCGGGAACCACTCGTCCTAGACTCCCCGTTCTCAGTTCAAATGAAAGCTAAGACCAAGATCTTCATTTGAAGTGACAGCTGTCAAACTTCAAATGGCCATATCTCGGAAACTACTCGTCCTAGACTCCCCGTTCTCAGTTCAAATGAAAGCTATGACCAAGATCTTCATTTGAAATGACAGCTGTCAAACTTCAAACGGCCATATCTGGGAAACTACTCGTCCTAGACTCCCCGTTTAAAGTTTAAATGAAAGCTATGACCAAGATCTTCATTTGAAGTGACAGCTGTCAAACTTCAAATGGCCATATCTCGGGAACTACTCATCCTAGACTCCCCGTTCTCAGTTCAAATGAAAGCTATGACCAAGATCTTCATTTGAAGTGACAGCTGTCAAACTTCAAACGGCCATATCTTGGAAACTACTCGTCCTAGACTCCCCGTTCCCAGTTCAAATGAAAGCTATGACCAAGATCTTCATTTGAAGTGACAGCTGTCAAACTTCAAATGGCCATATCTCGGGAACTACTCATCCTAGACTCATCTTTTTTAGCTCAAATGAAAGCTATGACCAAGATCTACATTTTCAATAACAGCTGTCAAAATGACATCTGTCATCTAAAATGTAGGTCTTGGTCATAGCTTTCATTTGAACTGAGAACGGGGAGTCTAGGACGAGTAGTTCCCGAGATATGGCCATTTGAAGTTTGACAGCTGTCACTTCAAATGAAGATCTTGGTCATAGATTTCATTTGAACTGGGAACGGGGAGTCTAGGACGAGTAGTTCCCAAGATATGGCCGTTTGAAATTTGACAGCTGTCACTTCAAATGAAGATCTTGGTCATAGCTTTCATTTGAACTGGGAACGGGGAGTCTAGGACGAGTAGTTTCCAAGATATGGCCGTTTGAAGTTTGACAGCTGTCACTTCAAATGAAGATCTTGGTCATAGCTTTCATTTGAACTGGGAATGGGAAGTCTAAGACGAGTAGTTTCCAAGATATGGCCGTTTGAAGTTTGACAGCTGTCACTTCAAATGAAGATCTTGGTCTTAGCTTTCATTTGAACTGGGAACGGGGAGTCTAGGACGAGTAGTTTCCAAGATATGGCCGTTTGAAGTTTGACAGCTGTCACTTCAAATGAAGATCTTGGTCTTAGCTTTCATTTGAACTGGGAACGGGGAGTCTAAGACGAGTAGTTTCCAAGATATGGCCGTTTGAAGTTTGACAGCTGTCACTTCAAATGAAGATCTTGGTCATAGCTTTCATTTGAACTGGGAACGGGGAGTCTAGGACGAATAGTTCCCGAGATATGGTCATTTGAAGTTTGACAGCTGTCACTTCAAAGATTCAAGATTCAAGATTTCAGATTCAAGGTTCAAAATTCAAGAATCAAGGATCGAAATCCAGGATCGAAATCCAAGATCGAAACCAAGGATCGAAATCAAAATCAAGGATCAAAATCAAGGATCTAATTCAAGGATCTAATTCAAGGATCGAAACCATGGATCGAAATCAAGCGCTGATTTTGTCGAGCGCGATAAGGTAAAAATATCCTGAAATTTAAATGACATGGGCACACTACTAATTCAACAACGAGTGTGAAAGAGACAAAGCACCCAAGAAAGCCTCTCAACAAGACCAACAATCCTTATAACCAAGATTAAATGATAATAGATCGTTGTGTAGTCGTGATAAGGTTCAAAATCCTTTGTACATTAAATGTCAGTCAGCACTCCAGTTACGTAGTTTAGAATCTTCTTGGTCTAGACATCTAGTTCGTCCAAGTCTACAGCACAGTCACTTGAAAAGTTTCATTAAAACTCTTCATAGTCAGAGATGCCAATCTATTTATATCAACGATTGAACCAAATACATGAACTGTGTAATAGGCGCCTTAGCATCTCATTCGGCTAAGCTTTCGAAATAGAATCGATACTTGGTGGTCGCGTGGCGAGACCGCCCGCTGCGGTCGACTGTTCTATGCTAATTCAATTGTGTTACGCCACAGAAAGTATAGCAGTATCTACCATGGTTGTACGGATAACTTGTGATACCATCGCTCCGCATTATCATAATAGCGAGTCACCTCGCGGACTCTCGCGCCTGGCCTGTCGACACCGATATCGATAGGGATACGGTTTTGTAATGCCGACATACGAGTCCACAAACAATGATGCGTGATATTTTGTGGCATGTAAGAGATTGATTGAATGTAGCCGTGTCAGTTTCGAGAAGTATGTCGATTGCTTCGAGGACTCGACAATGAAATGATGCATAGTTTAAACATGTTGAACACTGTTGTTTTATATTATCATTACAGAATCAACGTGATTCACACAGCTAATGTTCAAAATCAGGGAATGGAACAGCAATCTAATCGATTCGCAGAAGTGTTGAAAAGTGGCGAAAGCGGTTCTCACCGAGCCACCGCCCGCGGCTCTTAACCGTACCCACACTTCTCGACGATTACACTCTACGCTCATCTAGCGGGATGCAAATTGAATTATGGGACTTTTTGTGCCGTTGTGCGTTCAATTGTCTGATACCTTCGCTTTGTTGTTCACCGACGTCCCACTACGTGACGATGGGCCGCTCAGCGCCTTGTAATCGCTCGCTATCTCACCGATTGTTCCGCACCACTCTTTACGTGACGCTAAAATTAGGTACAGTCTTTTGTTTTATTACCTAATTGTTGCTATTGTTCCCAATAAGTGCTGGAATGTTTTAATCTCTATTATCGACACACAATTACATTTGATACATCTGATATTGAACTCGGGCATGCGATCCTACAATGTATACGACCTTCACAATGTTCTGTATTGAAAGCGGGCACGAGTTACATGCCTTTGAAGTGTTTATTGAATCCACTGTAGGTAACAGTGTTTCCTTCTATCAACAAGGCAAAAGGTTAATGAAATTCAAATTTATCCTGTACCTATCTCTGTAAAAAGAAACATTATTTTAAATAGTTAAAGAAAAACTGGTACAGTTTATAAAACTCGAGTTCACGGTAAATACATAATTGTTCGTTTTTATGTTGACTGCACTATGCGTCGAGTCTTGTGGTTTAGGCCCCGAGGGCTTCACACCGGCAATTTTCTCAGCAATTAATATTCTATGTCGCTCAATTAGTTAAATGTAAAAAAATGTGAAACAGAAGTGGAAGGAAATTATGTGGCTACAGTCATTGAATTCTGCTTGTCGCTGAATGCAGTATAACGGATGGAATGGGCATAATTGCAGCCTGTCCTATTGTATCGACATGTGTCACTGCGGCTTCGGTTGAAACCATATTTTCCCTTTTTACAATTCGATACACTCATTTGCATATTGATTTCTTTTAAAATCAGCAACGCATTCCATGGCGCTTTGCATCATTCGTCTCGTTTTGTTTTGTAACATTCAAAATAACTTCGATAAAAGATCAGACACAATTAACTTGCCAACATTACATAATTCCTTGAAAGCCAGATAAATCAAAGCAAGAAATGGAAAAGCTGACTGACTGACGCCCCCGAGCGGTGTGTTCCGAGCATTTTATTTGTTTGTTACTATGGTATAAATGGAGCTAATTATTATAATTTCATTGGAAATTACTGGCATTAAGTTGCTACCAAAAATACGTGAGTTTAACGACTTTTTCTTGGAACTGTCGGGTGAGAGATGCAGCCAAAGGCACTGGATGTAGACACGCAACGTGCCTACAAGGATTTGCAATGCCAAAGTGACCTTGACAGACAGACTGCTGGAGTCAATTAGTGCAAACCAACTCTATGGTTAAGTACTTACATTGTTTTGATTTGAATGACCTCATTGCTTAAACATATTTCATATAAAACTACATGCCAATAATACAGTTAAAATCTATTTCGATTTTTTCTTATTGATGAAGATTTTTTAGAAAGTGGGAGTAAATTCATAATCCTATAATTTTACGTGTGAATAAACAGTTTTACTATTAAATTTATTAGAATGTAAAATATCATCAACAATAAAGAGACAGAACAAAGGAACAAGAGAAGGGAGTCCCTTGTTTTCATTCGTTGGTCGTTCGTTTTTTACTGAAGTGGAACTGGTTCCTAAAATTGCTGCAACTATTATCTGGACCCGACGAAGGTCGGCCGTCATTTCAAAATATTCGACTAAATTCCGACACGCAAAATATTGGTGAAAATTATCTTGACGCGCTTCAATCATTTACGTACTGCTAAGCGGTAATTGACGTGACGATTTTGGAGCAACGTAATCTTTTGTTAGAAAACTTTCTAAAACCTGAAGATATGAAATTTACTCGATAAAATTTTCTATGCCAACGATTATTTAACTTTTATAAAACTCTTTACTTTAAAAAATATTTTTTGTTGTGAATATTATGTTTAGACCGTATCTCTAAGACAGAATTCTGTTGGATAACATTTCGGCGTTCTGTTTCGAGCCGCAGGCTAATTCCGGCGAGTGGGCGCAGCGCTTGTCCGACACATTACCACACAATTTCATCCACTTGAACACATTATTGACGCCTAAACTGCCCGTGAATATTAGAGCTCTCATCATTTTCGGTAAAGTTATTTCATCGATCGTCAAATGTAATTTTATTCTTAACTTTCGCTCAAAACGTAACACAACTAACAGTTCTAAAAATAACTACATTAATAAAAGTAAAAAATACTAGGTATTATGAATGAAAACTCTAAATACTTCCTTATAAAATAAACTAAACGCGGTTCGCTTCCGCTTATGACATTTTGAAATAGTGTCACAAGGCTCTATTAGAATCGAATCAGTAGCGGCGGCTCCACCGAGCAATCTTCAACAACATAGGTAACCTTTTTTATTTATAAAAATAATAAAGACGACCTCTGTGGCGCAGTGGGTGAAGGCCCATCTGTGACGCAGGAGGTTGCGGGTTCGATCCCCGGACAAATGGTTGTATGATCTGCAAATATTTGTCACGGGTCTGGGTGTTTTCTATGTATATTATGTAAGTACCTACATATTTACAAAAAAAATGTATTTAAGTAGTATATCAGTCATGTGGCTCCCATAACACAAGCTCTGTTTACTTCAGGGCCACATGATGATGTGTGAAATGTCCAGCTTTATTTATTTATTACTTATAAAGGATCAAGTTCAGAGTCAAACGTTCCGCTATTTTAAAAATTTTGTTTTATAATCGAAACAAAAAGCTCAGCTTCCCAATGAACCATGAAAATTTGAATCTGTCCGCAAAAAGCCATGGTTCCTTTCTTACACATGTCGGTCAAATTAAGGGCATATGCGCACCAGGAGCGGCCGGGCGTCAGGTCGCAAACGGTCATTTCCATTTAAATAAATAATTTGCTTCGGCTCAATTTGAGCTGATCGGACCAACGCGGCCATGTGGCTCCGTGAAGCGGCCTAATGACCTGCGCTAACTAGCGCGGTTTCACGCCTCTGATCACAATGCTTCGGCTGTAGAGCTCAATGTGGGCTTGCAACTCAATTTGAAATTCAATTTGAATTTCATCAATGCGTCACCTTTACAGTCTTATATTATTTTAATTAACAAAGTAATTCAAATGTCTGTTAAATAGCAAGTTTTTGCATATTACTTACCAAATATAAAAGTACACAAATCCAAATATAGTTTCAATGTGAAAAATTTACCCATTCAGGTTCATTTTCTCCTATGTCTATGTGGTAGCTCAATCTAGGTCCGTGTAATAATTTCTGATCCATACTACCTATGTATATTTTAAAGGACATTGCAAGATAGTAAAACTTAACGATAATGGGAATATGAAGTCCCAA
The DNA here is from genome assembly GCA_958496255.1 of Camptogramma bilineatum. Classification (NCBI taxonomy): domain Eukaryota; kingdom Metazoa; phylum Arthropoda; class Insecta; order Lepidoptera; family Geometridae; genus Camptogramma; species Camptogramma bilineatum. The sequence goes on from OY292456.1 coordinate 11,007,718, forward strand.
AGTGATCTAATTACCATTAGTAATGTTACGATCATGTGGGTTTCACACATCGACAACGTTTGCGTGTGCGTCTCGGTTAATGTAGAAATAATGTAGTGAGGTCATTATCTTTTACTTAATCCGTATTACTTGTTACGACATACAGGCTGATACAATCATTCAATTGGTTCACTGACCTGGTAAATTTAAAAGCCGATCTTAATCTTGAAACAAGATTAGAAGAGAAGAGTTTTTGATCACTTTTTTTTTTCACCATTATCTTGTAGGGCAAACCAATTTTGAATAATCAATCCATATTTAGCATTCTGAAGGATTAATTATTTAAAAGTAGATACTTGGCGTAGTCTCCATTTCTTTTCCATAAACTATGTTAGTATTTTTTTTTCTTTAGAGTATTGTAGCTTTGTTTATCAACATTCGCTATCCAAAAATCGGCCGTCATTATGAACTCTACCAATCGATATAAGGTACCCATATTATAAATGTGAAAGTGTGTTTATTTGTCCTGCTTTCACGTCAAAACAGAGCGACGGAATGACGTGATTTTTTTGTGTGGAGATAGTTGGAGGGCTGGAGAGTAACATAGGCTACTTTTTATCTGGGTACCACGCGAGCGAAGCCACGGGCAGCAGCTAGTATATAATATATCCCCTTCTGGTGTCGAATAACAAGAACCCTTCCTCAGTGCCCGGGTGACATTAATTAGCCCCAACCGTACTGAATTATTCTGTAACTCGACGTCATATCCCAGCAAACGATCGAAATTGTAAATTATCGCTCATTATTCAAGACATAACTACAGACTGATCGGTTAAAGTGGAACTTTTGTAAAACAATTTGCCTAAGCAGAATAATGATTATACTTTATAATGCTAATAACTGTAATAGCTGTGTCTTTTAACTACATTGAACATTAACATTCCAATACATAGGTCATGTGCACTTGCTTAAATGGTGGTAAAGGTGTAACATTATGTTTTCTGGGCTCTCAATTCGCTTTGAATTTTGTGACAGGTATTATCTCTTTGATGTCAAAACTTGCGATTTTTTTAGTAGCGTCAGTTCATGTAAAGTGCCATTCACAAGGAGATATTATTGCATGTAACTACATCTTTTACGAGTTTAATTTTTAAAAGTTTAGAAATCCGTGGTCTCTACCTATTCCTATGTGAAAATGCTGTAAATACTTATGTATGTATTTCATAAAAAGTTTTGATTCATTCACTGTCCCAAAACTTTCAAAAATTTTACCTTATCCAACTCCTCCTAAATTCTGGCGGTGTAGATTATACTTTAATTGGATCCTAAAAATAATTTTACTGGAAGTGAGATTATCAGTGAACTAAAATAATCTCAATGCCTACATTACCAATGCCTTATGTCTTTGTATATCAACTTATTTTGCATAAGAAAGGCGTAGGACAAGGTCGGGATACGAGTTCGATTGAGGTGACGATACATCTATTTGATCTACTTTGCTCTACGTTTGTTTATATTAGAAACTCTCGAAAATTTCAAAGAACAGCTGTTTGTTATTATAAATACTTTGTACTGTTTCAATCGACACTGTAACTTGATACCTAGTGAATAAGAAAAAAAATACTTCTACGTTTTAGATATAAATATTACAGCACTTCCAGATAAACAATGCGTTTCAAAAGCCATCGGAAACAATCATATAACATTACAAAAACGATTGACAAAAAGTACTTTGGTCATAAAAAAACACACAATTTCAACTTTAACGCAAACAAATAAATATCAATGTCATATTTAAGAAAAGCAAAGTAGTTGCAAGCCGTGCGAGCTGCGCAGCTAACAACGTGCACTTCTGTCATATTCTGTTTTGCCATTTATACTGCCTAGAGATGCTGTCGATGTCGGTCATATTCGGAAAACACCAAATTAGCCGATACGCATTATTTATCTTGAAGTAGGTACTGTACATGAATACTACTAAAAGAACATCCATACAGAACCATTGCACCAAGAAGAGCAAGAGCTAGATAAGTTACTCTTACAATAAGAAGTCCACTTATATTAGGTAGGTACTTGAAGTCTTGAATATGACTTATCCGCCATTATTTTTGCTTTGTAATTTCATGGCACAGTTTGCTTTAGAACGGCGGGTGAACTGGGGGTGGCATTATTGGACGTGAAACGCGACTCGCGTACTGTTTCACTCGGAATTAACTCGATAATTCCCTAATTGTGCAATTATCCATTGGCAATTTGCTCCTGGTTAATTTGCTATGCAATGGTGTAGCCAAGCTGTGGCTTTGATGTATTTAATACCCAATACACTCATACCTACTTGTAAATGATTTAAGGCAAATTAAACTTAGAGTAAGTATATTTAATATTATTCTTAAAATAAAATATACGGTGCCGTAAATAGTCGATTATCAAATCTAAATTAACGTAAGAATTTAATAATATTCACAGCTTGCACGAATTTCTTATTTTTATTTCACATTTTGTTGCAATAGTTTCTCAAAATGTGGAAGAATGTATTTATTTTGATGATTGTTCATAATTTCATAAAAATATTTAGCCAAGTTTAGTTTAATCGTAAACTACTTCTGTCTGAAACTTTATCACAAGTATTTAATGTTTAAAGACTATCGATATAGCGATGATTAGACTCATCATTTCCAATAACCTGTTGTCGAAAAAATATTAGCTCATAAGTATAGTTATGAATTTTATGAAATACAATTTCGTCTGTAACGACTTCACGATCATCTTAATAACACGCCGGGGATAAGCGTTTCGCTTGAATATTCATTTTCGTTCATCATAATTTCGGTAGATAATCTTAAATTATCCAATCTGCCAAGCCAGACTGTTTCATGACATACTTTATTACTTCTCACATAAACTAATTTAATTAAACTATCCAAAGCGCAAACATGATAATAGCTATAATATACTAAGTAGTTAAGTATATCCAACTAACGCACGCAATAAATGAGAGAATCGCAAAAAAGGCTGCTGTGAACCAGTTTGATGGACCTATCTACGCCAATTATTTCTTGATACATTTAAAAGAACATTTTTTTAAACAAGTAGATTAACTTTCTTAAAATTAGTTTGATGAAATTGATGCCACAATAAAAAGCCACTAGAGTCATATTTGTTTTAACCAAAACAAGTCGTGAATGAAGCTTCACATCAAAGCGGCTCTACCTGACCTGCGATACCACAATTTCGTGCTCACATTAGGTAATCTCATTTTATTTCATCTCATATTTTTTACGACAAAAGATCTTCGTCATTTTTGACAAGGAAAAGGCCATCAACATTGTATAATGCGGGTGTGGCGCCGGCGAGTCGGCATCAGGCGTCATCTACGCTGATCCAATCTCGCGGCCAGCCGGGCCGAGTTGACGACCAATTATGGTACAGGCCGATATCACTCTGTTTCGGCCTGCGCCCAAATGGAGCATAATGCCTAGGGTAATTATGACTTCAGCCGCCGCGGACGCAGACGCTCTCATCCACTCGGCCCACTCATCGCCTAATACCTTTAAATTGCTCCGAAATAACTTTTGATGAGTACGGTGTCGATTTTACGAGTATGATTTTTTGGTGGTGTGACATATAAACTTTGAACATTAGAATCAATTTTATCATCTCCTTCATTTTGACGATACCCGTTTCCAATTGTTTAAAGTCATAAAAATTCAACGACCATTGTGGGTACCCGTTCTGAGATTAAAATAATTACCAACGTGGAATAAAAAGTGATGACATACCTACAGTCAAAACGCAATTCTACAATTTAGAACATATAATAATTCTTAGAAATGTAGGAGTCGGTTCGTACGCGGGCGACATAAGTGCTCGCAAGAGCAATTTGGTTGCTCTTTATTATTTTTTTATGGTAATTGTAATTGTCGTTGGGTTAATTGAGAGAGCAGCCATATTTACAACTGGGCTGTAGATCTGTTCGCGATAGTGCGCGGGTCCGCCCCATTATTTCTATTTGCTAGAATGGCGCTGCTGGCCCACATCCACTATGAATTAATAATGGCTTGTGTGTTGTAATTATTTCCATCTTCGTAAAATGTCTTTCATTCGTAAAACTCGTGGATTCATTAAATGTGTTACGCTTTACTAGGTACGGACATTTGTACGTTTGTATAACGTTTCTTTAAAGTACCTACTAGTTAAAAACTTTATAAAAAAACTGTGAGATTCATACAGTTTAATAACAGATACCTGAAAGGTATCCAGATCTGTTCCAGCGGTTGTAAGGGCTGGCGCATACTGCAGAGTAACAGCTGCGCCAATCACAATATAAATGGGCGTGTCTGAATCCCCGCACCCTTCGCGTTCCCCCCCGTGCGTGATCCCCGGATTATATTATTGTGTACAATGGAACTTTTTTATCGAACCTTTGTATCTCACATTGGGGTGAAATATCCTGCCGGATGTTCTTCTACACTCAGCTTTATTTAGCTCCACAAAGTGAGCAACTGTGAATGGATTAAGTTCGTAATAAACGCGTTTTACCTTTATTGATATGTACCTAAAGAGATATACCTAACCGGTTTGAAGTAACAATCTGATCAGTTTCTGGGTTAGGTAAACTATATATTTTGGAATATGGCATAAACTCATTTTATTAGCTCCGTCTCCAATCTCATTAAGTACCTTACGTAAATAAATGTTTTAAAACAGGTAGTACAAGATTTATTAATTAGGACGTCGTCCTCCGGCCACTGACGGCGCGGTAGCCACCGGGAGCTGTCACCGTGTCGGCTAATTGTAAATACGCCACCTATAAACTGCTCATAATTTATTAATACCCGTTTGTGATCGCTCCGGGCACGAAGCACCGCTGCATCAGTTCACAAATAAAATTAGGCCATAAATCTGATCTGACATCCCGAGTACATTCTCACGGTCTAAACATGGTCCGATAATTAAACTCGAATAAAGAGTTATTGTCTTTTTTCGATTCGAAATAATAAACTATTTATTTTCTGTCTTTCCAGGAACATCCGAGCTTACGCGGCACGCCTTTGGCGATGTTGGCGGCGCAGTGCAACAAGCTGTCGAGCAAGTCCCCCCCTCCGCTGGCCGACGCGGCCGTCGGCAAGGGCTTCCACCCGTGGAAGAAGAGCCCGGGCGCGCACTCGCCGCCCGGCGCCAGCGCTCCACCGCGCTCCCAGCCGCCCTCTTGCGGGCCCTACGCGCGCGGGCCCACCACCTGCTCCGCGCCCTCCTATGGCAACGACCTCTACTTCCCATCCTCGGGAGACCAGCTTCTCGGAAAGAGTGAATCCAGCGCAAGCCTTGGTTCCATGTACTCTCGGCATCCTTACGAATCTTGGCCCTTCAACGTCGGAGGTGGAGGTGGAAGCGGCGCCCTAAAGGCAGCGGAAATGAGCAGCGTGGGAGCGATGGGCGGCACCTGGTGGGATGTCCACGGAGGCTGGCTGGACGTCGGCGGACAGATGGCGAACTACACCGGACAAGATTATTCTCAACTCACGCATTCACTATCAAGTGGTGCGCATTTACTACCGCCCGCACCGCATCTCCTACAAGATGCTTACAAATCTGTCTTACCAACGCAAGGATCCTTCGGGCTGCACGGTCCCGGCTCACCGGCACCGCCAGCGCAAGCTCCCTCGCCGAGGTCACAAAGACGATATGCCGGCCGGGCGACCTGCGATTGTCCCAACTGCCAAGAGGCGGAAAGACTAGGTCCCGCTGGAGCACATCTTAGGAAAAAGAATATCCATAGCTGTCACATACCCGGCTGTGGAAAGGTTTACGGCAAAACATCTCATCTGAAAGCTCACCTTCGCTGGCACACCGGGGAGCGACCGTTCGTGTGTAACTGGTTGTTCTGTGGCAAGCGGTTTACGCGCTCCGATGAGCTGCAGCGGCATCTGCGCACGCACACAGGCGAGAAGAGATTCGCGTGTCCGGTGTGCAACAAGAGGTTTATGCGGTCGGACCACCTTGCCAAGCATGTGAAGACGCACAATGGGGGCAAGAAGGGTAGCTCGGACTCGTGCTCGGACTCAGAGGAGAACAGTCAGGGCGAGGGCGGCGGCGGGCGGTCGCCGGAGCACGGGCTGGACGTGAAGCCGAGCTCGCTGGTGTGACGGGGGCGCGCGGCGCTCGCCGGGCCGCACCACGCCTCGCCGTACCTGTGATACCGCGCGCCCGCCGACCGCCGCTGCCGTGGCACCCTGGCCTCTCCTGTACATACCACATATCAATACAAGTGTATAAATAAAATATGAACTCTAAACAAAAACGTGTGAGTGAAACCTCCGAAGTGTACGTATTTTTGTGAGACTTAAAAGTGTTGTACATTATAGATATTATTAAAAATAATTATCTCATATTATTAAATTAGAAAATTATGTAATTTAGAATAAGTAGAATCACTCTTTTAGTCCGAAAATGCTGTTATAATAATTTATTTTTATTTGTGTACCTCAAAAGTGTGGTGTCAAAATTTTTATCTGTTATGTGAACGAATTTATCTTACTGAAGGTCCAAAAGGTTAAAGGATTGAAGGCATTGTACCTATTGTATACTATAACAAAGTAGAAGTGTTTCATGCTCTTGCACTAGAATTAACCTGAATGCACAAACGTATCATGAAATTGAAGGTGATAAAACGCAGATGATCTCTTATTGATGAAATAAGTTGTGTTAGTTATGAAAATGTATTCTGTTTTTTTAGCTACGTCAAAGCATTATGTTACAACAGACAACCTCTACTAGGGGTTCTAAATGTGATCATAATTAGGCAAATATTACATTAAAATATATTATATGGCAATCAAAAGCAGCAAGTTGACTAAATGCTATACTACATCGATACAGGCTCAAAATTCCCTACTGGCGATACTTGAAAATTAACGTGTGCACTATAATTGCCCTTAGAGTGTATTTCAACAAGATAAATCAAAACGGAAATATTGTATAAGTAAATTAAAATTTTCAAAATACTATGATCTTGCAAATAAACTAGATATTTTATTAAAATTGTTATTATCTTACAAGGTGAAAACTGTGCAAGCAATTTATTATCATTTATGTATTTTATATAATTTATTTTATTTTAAAACATCTCAGTGAATTGTCCGCTTGAGGGCAAAACATTATGTTAACTAAAGGTGAATGCACACCTATCCGCGCCGAACGCACCGAAAAAATCGACCGAAACGAATTGTAGAATTCTTTCTATGAAATCTTATAGAACCTCGCACTGATTTACCCGCTTCGATTCGTCCGAATCTGAGAAGTCTGCGAGGTTTCACACAATTTCCTATAAATAATTCTAAAATTCGTTTAGGTCGATTCTTTCGGCGCGTTCGGCTCCGCTATATGTGCGTTCACCTTAAAGGTATATTTAAGGTGTATATTGTACAAAGTTGTGCGAATCAAAAATGCCTAAAATTGATTTTATATAAATTGAAATATATTTTTCCGAGTGGATTATTGTGTTATTAATCAACCCCTACAATACATTTACCCACACTTATATTAAAATAATATCCTACCTCAAAAGGATTCAGAATAGAGGAAACATGATGAATATAAACTACTAATAAAAAAAAAGCCCAAAAATGTTTTATTCGTTATGGGTCTTACTTATGAAAGATGTTTAAAGTTGAATACTGGTTAAACAACGTCCTGTCTTTATTTGTGGGTAGTGATGAATAGAGACAGGACGTTGTTTAATCAGTGTTCAACTTTAAACATTTCTCTTATGTAACCATAAGTAACGACACTTCAGTCTGTCTGTGCAGACAGGGTACAGATTCGATAAATTATACAATTCCGTAGTTAAGATTTTACCCTATTGCATGTTAATATATCAACTATGAGATACGAAGTTTAAGAAAGGCAGCTTCGTTTTTCAGTGTTAACGATAAAAATAACCTACCGTCTGTAGGTACCTATATCATGGCACTGGAGATGTTAAAACCATCTCCTTCATTCAAGTCTGTTGAATTGTTTTTAATCATCGCAATTCAGTTTTACTGTTGTAGATAAAATATAATTTTTAAACGTACCTTTCTCTATCAATTTCGAAGAGGATTTGTATTCTAACTCAATAGCTATAGAGATCAAATTGTGATGAAAAACTTGCTAGAGTCATTCCGATCTAGCAATGGAAGTGCTGCAAAGAGGGCGACGATCGTAAAAAGCGAATTAAAACCGCAAATAATGAGGGGAGATTCTGTGATTCAGCTGCAAAGCAGCTAGCTCACTCTATCGATGAAGAAGTAGAGACGTGTTGTGCCATGTCGAGTAAGTATATTTTTATAAAGGAATCAAATAATGTCGATGTGTCAAGCATAATCGGTCTTTATATCACTCCTGAGACCTTGTAAGTCACTGTCAACTTTTGACAAGTAGGTACCTAAAATCTATTAAGGGTTTCAAATAATAATAATTTGTTTAGATTCTTGGAACATAATCTCAAAATACTTGAGTTTAAATCGACATGCATAACAAAATGCAACACAGTTTGTAAAATAGTCAACAAAGTTTAGAGAGGTTAGATAACTAAACTGCCAAATAATTTATCAGAAACGTCCACGTATTCACGCCACCCTCTATTTATGTCTTTATGCGAATTTACGCTATATTTTGGAAGATAGTGAGGTGACTGGCATTGTCGCCTGACCGTCGATACCCACTTTTACCCTAACGTGGTTTAGGTTTACCTACTGCAGTAAGTTCGTGTAAGTTAGTGGTTAACTCTGGTTTAGGCTTCTTGGAGAGCTCCATCATGGCAGCAGCAGTTTACAGTAGTTATGATTAAAGATCCCATTGTGTCGAAGTACCCCCGATAGAACCCTACCAATACAAGATACTGAAGTGACCTAGCTGAACGTATCCTCAGCTGTTTAAAAAGTGTCGCCTCCGCGGGTGGCCGTCGCTCGTGCCGTAAAAACCGAGCTCATCTGCAAACCGGCGCCTCCATCAGCTAGCTTAATCAACGGTATTAGCAGCGGTGGTCTTTAGCCACCACTCTCTGGGAAGCGACGACCGTCATAATCCTACTAATATTATAAAGGTGAAAGTCCGTGTGTGTGTGTGTGTGTGTGAGTGTGAATGTTTGTTACCATGTATCCCCATAACTACTAGACCGATTTTGATAAAATTTGGAAGATAGATAGTTTAGGTTCTGGAATAACACATAGTTTAATTTTCATCCCGTAAAAATGTGTGGTTCCCGTGGGATAAAAATAGTAGTCCACGCTGGCGAAGCCGCGGGCGTTTGCTTGTCAGGATTATAAGCAAAGTGAAAAGAAAGATAAATAAATAAAGAAAGAACGCCTCTCAACTTTAAACTATGTTCAAGGTTAGCCCTAGCTCTACAGGGTGGAAAAAATGAATGGGCCCCGGAGGAAAACTACTTTAAATCCTTAAGATACAGTATTTTACCTAAAGGAAACATTCCTTTATTTTTAAAAAGAAACAAAACTGCATTCATAGATTTTCTAAAATTCGCTTGCCTCACCCAGAATTGAACCAGCTAAAAAACAAACCTCGCTCTATTTAATACCACTAATCGATACGATTAATGTCAGGATAAAATCTTTATAACACACATTTGGTTTTAGAATTAAAAAAGATCATGAAATCTAACATTAATTTTCACAATTTTTTTCATTAATTTTTATTATTTCACCATTCGCGTTAAAACTTTTCTAGACGGTATTTGTCTATTTGAGGTGAGATTCAGACTTCCGGAAATACATCCGATTCAATGATTTTCTTCGAAAAGTTGACGGTTTTTCAGTGAAGAAACGTTATTTTCCGAATTCTGAGTAAATTCCGAGAAGGTCTAAATCACACTACTGGATACCTCTCACCATTCCACTGTAGAGCTAAATTGCAATTAAAGCCCTTATGTACTAAATATTAGATTTCATTGATTTTTTGTATGACAGACGAGTGTAAGACCTCATGTTTATTTGAGAAGTTTTATCTTTAGTATTGAATGTACCGACTAGTGGAATAAAATAGGGAGTGTTTAATTTTTGAATTTTTAGCTGGTTCGATTCCTGGGTGAAGCAAGCGAATTTTAGAAAATCTTTGAATGCAGTTATGTTTCTTTTTACAAATAAAGGAATGTTTCCTTTAAGTAAAATACTGTATCTAAAGGATTTAAAGTAGTTTCCCTCCAGGGCCCATTCATTTTTTCCACCCTGTATTTGACACTATCTAACAAAAAAGGATGGCAATTGTTTAAACGGTGTTTCAATTTTAACATAATTCTAAAAGTAGAGGGGTCAATGTTTAACTTTTTAAACTTTCGCGATTTGTTAACATAGATAATGATAATTATTATATACGGGATACGGAAAAGAAAATAAAATAAAAGGTGACATTTGTAAACCTTATCTTAGTAAAATTAAGTATTTGGAGGTAGAATTAGTCAAGATCAATTTTGTTTCTGACCAAGGCTGGATTTTACCAAACTGGATTAATTTTTATCTGGAGATTAAACCACAGATTAAACGGCTGTTTGTATGAATATTTTGACATTGTAAAGTTGACACCTTTTAACCAGGATAATTTGAATGCACCTAATAATGTTCGGTTGCGCTTTCTGAACAATTGTATTTCGAATTCTGTCGGCTAACGGAATAACTACTCTGGGAGTAAGATGACAGTTTCTTCGAATCCAGCAGAATCATGCAGAAGAAAGATGAAGAGCAAGGTACTTTTAGAAATGTCACTTTGAATGGTCTTTAGATTGAACGAAATAAGCTTTCGTAGTATTTAGTGATAATTTTGTTAGTCAGTGTACAATAGAACTACCGCCAGTACTACCTAAGTTAGGTATTAAAATTAGGTGCCTGTAGTGTCTGTTGACAATACAAACACTCTTCAGTCATATCATATAGTTTTGAGCCGCTGGGGATTATTATATTTATTAATCAAACAAAATCCACAGATCTTCATAATATAAACAAATCAATTAGCTAGGTAACACATACATCATACAACCAATGTTGGATTTACATTTTAATAACTCTTGATTACGACAGTCACTAAGTATGTCCATCAAAAGAAGTGTACTGCTCTGAAGTATTATAAATTACAGTACTTATATTAAAACTTTACACGTTATGAACGTGTATAAATAATAATAAAACATACGTGACTCTTTATGTCTTCCTCTAAGAATTTAATCGTTTCTGTCAAGTGTCAACATTAAATTCTGGGGGATTACTTATAAAACGCCTCTCAGTTTGAAACTGCTTAAACAATGCTCAAGATTCGCCCTGTCACAATCTAAAAAAAAAAGGATCCAATAGTTTAAGCGGTGTTTCAATTTTGACAGCAGTTGAGAGGAGAGAATCACGGCTGAATCCCCATGGCACTGCAAAAACTATCTCAAAATTTTTAGTAATTCAATATTATTAGGAAATGTGTAAGTAAGGGTAATCAGAGGCAAGTTTAAAAATGCATTCCATACATAATGTTTAGAACACTAACTGGTTTCTCCCGAAAGGATGCACGGCCAAGATTCAAACCCACGACCTATGGCACTCTTAGACCTTTATATCTTTACTAGATCGTTGAATCTGCGGGTTTTGACAGTGTAAGAAGGCAATCTGTGCCTACACTTAACGGGACACTGTAGTGCCTGGGACATTGTTTGAGATGGAGTAGGCTTGCCCAGCACTCTCAGCTTAACCGGCCATATCCACAGGAAAGACATGGTCAATACGTGTGGTACTGACTAAGCCGCGGGTTTCCTCACGTTTTCCTTCACCGGAGCTCGTGTTAGGTAATGAGCATATTTTAATTTTTGAAACGAAAAATGCAAACTCAAATGATGAGCCCACGATCTTCGGATTGAAAGTCGAGGTATCCCCAGGCATTCTACGTCGTAATTTTATAAATTGTTTATCACTTTACTTCATTAATTTAATTTGATTTGGCTTGGACATCTATTCAAGTGTATTTTTGTGTTTACTCGTCAAAAGGAACAAATACTAAACGCCTAGCCTCTTGAGACATTTTCGTGATAAAGTAGCTATAATTGGCATTATAAATTAATAAAAATGTCATTTTCTTGGAGTTTAAGTTTACCAAATGACGTCAACAACATTTTAGGATATAGGCGCTTTTCGAACACGACGGAAGCGTTGATGTCTCCATTGCTTCACACTTTGTAACTAATTTGTTCAGATACAAATTACAAGTAGATACCTATATATCTATTCATTTAAGTACTAACAAAATAAGATCTATGCAGGTTCATAAACAAAAATATAAATTCAGTTTTATCCCAAAGTACCTCTAGTCTGAAAATTGATTGTGTCCAATCATCTTTTTGAATCTAGATTTTTGCTTTATTTGCAAAGACATTTAATTATTTTTGAATAATCGTCAATTCAATCTTATTTATTCTTGCACTAAACCTGTTATCAGCATCCAAAGAGATACAAAACAAGATAGTTATGAGAACCATAATTGAATATACAACCGTATCCGATTAAACCCAAGATTAAAGTTTAGATTACACAATTAATCACGAATAAGTGACCTCTATAATCGAATATAATCCTGAGTATTATCGGTGTTTTCCTCTCATAATTAAATTATGTGGCTGTTATGTCCCTATCTGGGGGCTAAACTGGGATTTATTGTCCCTAAAGCGAATTATTCGTAAACTGATTGTGCGCGATGAGGGAGGCTTAACTGTTTTGTATTCTAGTCAACTACACTCCCCACTTGCAGTCTAGTAAGCAGATTCGAAAATGCCAAAATTGCTTCAGGTTAGCCTGGTTCTTGAGGCAATTGTCGTAGTTATAATAGCTTTGGAAAGGTGACTGAACTGTTTAAATTGTGAAAAAATAAGATGAAAATTGACGACTCAGACAATCGAGACAGACTGACGACTCAGGCAATCAGACAACCACGCATTAAAGGTTGTTTGCAGGTGTCTAAAAATAATGTTAAATGCATTATTTTCACCGATTATATTATTGCATTATGTATATTCGTGTGTCATCATCATCATCATCATCTCAGCTGTTAGACGTCCACTGTTGGACATAGGCCTCCCTCAAAAATTTCCATGTGTTGCGGTTGGAAGCGGCCTGCATCCACCGCCTATGCATGCATATTCGTATGTGCTTGTGGCTAACTTATCGTGTCTTTACTAACATCGCTACAACTCCTTTGAGCATTATTTTAATGTAGCGATACACCTGGCTATTACTGCGTTCCACACAACTTCATGAGATGAGGTTGACACACTTCAAAGAAATACATTACACGCTCTTTTTCTTAGACCGCCTTTTCTTTGAAATTTTAGTGCTTTTCTGTTCGGTAGAAAGTGGGGCATTATGATTTTACTGCCTCTGACTGAAGAAACAGTAGTTGTCAAGAATGTAAAACTCTATGGCGTCCTTACATTGTTATGTAGAAGGCAAATTAGATGTTTGGTTCCTTACGTACGCTTCCAACAAAAAAATTAGTAAACTAGGATGAATCATCAACCATTTTCATGCCGTAAGCTCTTCTCCAAGATCTTTTTTCGCATCATCTTGTAACATTCATAATTATACAGGCTTAAAAGATAAACATGCAACCCTCTAAACATAGTACTCACAGACTTGCACATTTGTAATACTATGATTACCCAGCCATTAAATTATTTTTTGAATAGAATATTTCTTTACAATTTAAATCACAATATTTAGTTACAAGTGGACTAATTAACAAGTTATGATGAATAAGTGCCCATAAATCGTGTCATCCGGAGACAGGGCAGAGCCGAGCACGTGTGGACACCTTCCGAGAATCAAGCAAATGCAGACTATTCCGAACATTTATAGACACCAAAAATACTTCATTAGGGATATTTCTTTTAAGTTAGATATGTACTTATTTACCTACAGAAATAAATGTATCCTTAGATACTAATAAAATAAAGCGTAAGTATCAGAGTTTATTTGAACTAATCTGGAACTCTGAAAATACCAGTAGGAGTTTGATTTTAAAAATTATTGAGGAATACCTACTTGAGGAAGGTTTTGATATTTTTTTGATACTATATTAGCTAACCCGATGAACTTCGTTTCGTCTTAATTTTCTCATACATACCTATAGATTTTATGAGCCAGAAAATTTTGTGGCCGCGGGCGACCTCAGAAGTCTCCAAAATTTCATCAAAATCTGTTTAATGTTTCTAGGAACACATAAAGGACAGATAAAGGACAAAGAAACAAAAATTCATTTTTGTAGATGACATTTCTTTGATAATGATTCATTTATAAAACAATAATTAGTGAGCAATAAATAAATTTCACACAGCATCAAAGTAAGCAGAGCTTGTGTTGTGTTGTACATGACTGATATACTACTTCTATACTTGTTTTTATACACATTTTATGCTAAAGCTAAAATATATTGTTAGTACGACGCTCTTTCTAAGACAAAACGACATAAAATAAACTAGTAATTTTTGCGTATCGTGTAAGCTGAGAAAAGCTAGTCACATAACAACTAAAAATTAAATGAGTTTTGAGAGTATTATGACTCTGGTGGGCACTGAAGACATCTTTAAGTTTGAAGATTACCTAACAATGTTGCATCAACGGAAACACAGGCAGTTTACAACTTTTTAACAGCACAGCTCGGTTGCAGTAAATCAAGGTTTAGACCCCTTTCAGAAGTAATATCGACTTCTTCGAACTCGCATTAATCTGCCATACTTCAATATGAGAAAGGAAACGTGGCATAAAAGCGGGAACAAATTTACTGAATGCAAACGCCAGAAATAAACTACAAAAATACATTATTCGTTGTTAAAATACATTCAAAAATGAGGGATGCGAGTTTAAGCAGCTCTCTTTCAATTTAGAGGTTCATTTAGCCGGAACAAATGTATGGTTATTCATTTATCTTGATGCGGAGACACGACTGTTGAATCTGTCAACGAGTTTCACAAAAACAGATAAATTCTTATGAATCACTAACAAAACAATTAAAGAAATATGAGTCAGTAGCGAAAGTAAAAGCGTTTGTACTTCGTAAATAAGTTCGTGGGTAGAAAAGAATAGAAAATGTTGGTATCAAGCTAGGAAAGCCGCAGGCGGAAACTAGTGTTTTATACAATTGTACCCACACATGATTTCTGTTCTAGACTTGTATAGAAATTGAAAAACTCCGAAGCAATGTATCATCCGTACGTACCCATATTATAAGAGTGTATTTATTTGTTTGTTTATTTGTCCTGCTTTCACGTCAAAACAGAGCGACGGATTGACGTAATTTTTTGTGTGGAAATAGTTGGAGGGCTGGAGAGTAACATAGGCTACTTTTTATCCGGGTACCACGCGGGCAGCAGCTAGTTTTAAATAAACGTAAAAGTATGCAAAAATGATTTTCTTACTAATGTTAATGTGCAAGGATACAGTTTTGTTTAAAGTATGCTGCCATAACCCTGACATGGACTGTCAAGTTAAAATATTTTAATTTAGTGTCGCACTTCGTCACACCCGTCGTATCCGGCAAACCACAACACTGCTACTGTCACGTCACAGCTTTTGCCAAATAGCAAGTATACTTAGGGCTGATTTTTCAATCGATAAATAACTTTTATCTGAGTAATAAATATAGCGTTATGACATATTTTCAATACAATATCTGTCAAATCGCATATTTATTTCCTCAGATAAAAGTTATCTAGGTATTATTTTTTTCCCATCGTCAAACAACTTGAATCTAAAGAAAAAATGTAACGGTTTGACATATTTTCAATACAATACTCAGCTGTCAAATCGCTAATTTTTTTTAGGTACAAAATATAATTGAGTCCCTATTGAATTTTAATTTACCTATTCTAGATTGGTAGAAGACGTTTGTTTCTGCCGCATTGCTTTTTTGTTTTATTTATATTTTGTGCAAACTAAAGGTTACAGATGACCAGTCACTTCCGCACCGTATCGCCTCTTCGGCGTTCACTTGTTCCTTCACTATTGGATTGCGGATTGCGAAGCGGCGATCCGGTGACGTTACGAAGTTTATGTAGTGTGCGTTGGTCCATAGAATTCCATACAAAGAATACCGAGGGGATGCGGTTCGGGTGCGGAGACGACTGGTCCGCAATAACCTTAAAGGTTGACTCAACTCAACTCAGCACAAGGCGAGTGGATTGACAAGGTACGAGTTAGATTTGACAAATTTTGCTACAAACTTACCTAAACCTATTTATATTTGTAGAGATCATTCACTTCCCATACAAAAAACATCCAAACCAACTTTGTAGGTAATACAGAAAAAAATTATATCCGCACAAAAACTTCTAGAGTAAAATTATAGCATAAAATTAAATTGTGTTATTAATTACTTATCTAATATGCAATTAAGTAGAAAAATTAACTAAAAACATAAACACATTGGACAAGCTCTTCTCTCAATTTAATTTTGACGCCATTTGACGCGACGCGTTCTCAGAGGTGATAAATCTGAGCGAAACGACACGCACTAATCAAGGAAATGAAAACAACCCTTCAAGCTTTCAAGAAATTTCCTAAAAAACGGTGGTCGCTATAAAAAGGACGTAACAATAATATGTCTAATCTTGATTATTAGGTATTCACGACATTGAATTGAATTGGCATAGGTACCTGTAGAAAAGCAGGTCACTATATTTTTATCTATAAGTAAAGATAAATTAGATATTTCTAAGACTGAAATGTTAACTGTAAAGTATAAATCAAATAAACTGAGTTTCTATTTATTGTTACTAAGTCAATTTATTCAATAATAATCAAAATCAGTCATGACCCAGACCACTCATGACAAAAAGTGGTAAGAGCTTTCACATACAAATCAGCATGGGATTTCAATCATATTAAAATATTTTTTTCTGCTGAAAGATTAAGAATGTGGCCAGGCTCCATTTAAAAAATGTAAACCTGATTCGTTGATTTTAGACTCTAGTATTATTAACTTCTTTTCATAACCGGAGAGCCGTGTTAGTCGAGTGGGCACTAACCTCGATTTTCAATCCAAAGGTTTTGATCTTGGGCCGTGGCCGTAATCAATGAGTTTTTTGTAAAACATTTAAATGAACCATAACTGTGAATTAAAACATCGAGAGGAAACTAGCTATCGGCGATAGGTTTGCAACGTGCAAAAATGTTCTGCAAAATATGGGCATGTACACACTGCGTCACCAATTGGTAACCCTTTATAGTGTAAATGGAAAGTTGCCGTATGCAGGCTACACTAACGAAATTGTTTGCCTGAACGACTCAAATAAATAAAATCTTACAAAAACTTATTTGCTTTGCTAGGATTCGAACCACCGATGCCCCAATTGAACGTGAGCGAGTCCACGCTTTTCCGACTGAGCTACCGCACCAGTTGTCAACAGCGCTGAATTTATAAGTTACATTATTCGTTTACAAAATAATAGTAGGTAACTCTTTACACGACTACCATCAACTAATAAAATTGTATTGAAGGTAGTTGTGCACTAAATTCTATTGAACAATAAAATTAACTGACTGGTTTTGTTACTTGTTTTATTTTCGGTGCGTGTAGCATAGCAATGGTGCATTTTATCAATTTTGAAAGGACAAAGATAGTTGTTCTTTACGAACAAAATATAAGCATAAAAGAGATTGCTTGGCATCATGGAATAATGGTAAGTCGTAAATATTAGAAGAATCTTTGTGAATAAATAATTGCCTGAGTATAAATGTATAACACTTATTTTACTTTTCGTAGGTCAAATCGGTGCAGTTCTATCGACTGGTGATATGAATCATATAAAGCCACACAAATCAGGCCGAAAGAACTAAGAAGTCTAAACAGATCTATGTGAACGCCACAAACATTATTATTAATACCAGCAAGTTGCAGAATAACGTTAGGTAAGTGGTATGATAATTGATAAGTATTACAGAGGTTGTTTTTTTTATCTTATAACCTATGCCATTATGTAATAATGTTCTTATTTTCAGGTTATTGGGGATGGAAAGATGTCATAATATTGGCCCAGCGAGTTGCTTATCGAGAAGGAATACCTAGTGTATTTAGTTCATGATAACTGCGCTTCATCGTTCGCGAGCTGTTACTACCTAACTTTTATAAAATTGAAAGATAACTGATATTGTTTTAAATTGTAAGTAGATAATATTACTTAGTCTGATCTGATTTGCGAGAGATCTAAATTGTTTATTTTTCACTGGATTTTATACGATAAGTATAAACTGTTCCAATGATAACATGACATGTTTGTTCACTCGTTAATTTTATTGGATTAAGTATTAGGTTTGTGTTTAAATAAATTTACTAAGACCCTACTAAAAGTTGTTTCATCTAACTATAACTTTACTAGGTAACTTACTACATACTCACAACGTAGTTCGTTGTGAAAGCAAAAATAAAAATAAAATAAACAAAAATACATAGTCGTGACAGGATTTGAAACCAAGCCCGGACCCACGCAGGAGCATTTGAATTGGGGGTCGCTACCGCTACACCAATCGGCCGCACAGCAGAGTGCGTGAAATTACTTAACCATACGTAAGTAAGAATAAGAAAGTAAGAATGACAAATCTAATAAAAAAGGTAAATGTTTTACAAAAAGTTGAGATCAACGGGTTGCGAACTGACGTCTTAGCAGGGGAGGTACTTAATGGTGACGCTTTGTGTACCAGATACGTATTTTGTACCTCTGACTACTGACTACCCCGTTAGACATCTTTATATGACCTTAAATGCCTCATGTTCTGAAAGAATGTCTAAGGTGCCGGGATGCAGTCTTGATCATGTTTCGTTTCGTTTTTTACATGTCGTAGCTATTGAAATTGGGTGGATTTTTACGGCCGTCGACTTTTAAAAACTGAAGCATCATTCGTTCGCGTTAAATGTTCCGCTCAAATGAGGACGTTAAGCGGTTAGAAAGTCATTTTGATGGATTTGCTCCTCCAGTTGAATGTTGACATCTATATTGCAATATGATAAGTTTCTTCCTTTGAGATGGCGGTTGACGTGGCAGATCTTATTTTAAGATCGACGCTTAAGTTGTAAATATAAACGAGAGACTTCATTTAACTCGACAAAGAGAGAGGTTATTGTAATTCGACCATTCTTCTAGAATTACATATTAATGTTTGGCATTTGGCAACCATCGAAATCATGGGAGGTGAACTGGAGGTGAATAAATATTTATCAGCCTGAAGCGGACCCTAGACTATCATGCCGCATGTCATGACTTACGTGTTGTCATGCATGCATGATCGTTTATTGATAAAGCATTGTTTATTAGTGGACGTGTTATGCAACACAAATCAAATCAAATCAAAATATTTATTTGGAACATTAACATGGGATACAGTCAGTATTGGGAACGTTGAACTGCTGCGAAAGTTATTGCATTGATTGATGCGAATGACATGCAAACTACGTGCTGGCAGATGATTGACAATTCTTTTTATTTTTCAACCTGCGAGCCAAAGATAAAGTATCAACTTAAGAATGAATACCAAGCAGAATCAGTGAATTATTAATTCACGTAACAAACGTATGTCATGCTGCATGATCGTCTAGGGTTCGCTTTAGGATAAAGCGACTCCTGTACGATCAGTTCAAAGAAAACTACCAATTTACAAAGTAGGTACGTAGGTACCTACTATTGTATCAGAAACCATGGAAATTTCACAAAACGGCAGTACATATTGGCTGACTTTGAAAGCTAGAGATAAAACAGTGCGATAAACTTCGTGTAGTGTTCAAAAAAGATGTAGTGATGATAACTGAGACAAGCATGTTGACTTGTAGAGTTGTAGAGGACATGACTCTACAGAGAGACTATCAGTCAGTCTACAGTCAGAAGATGGATGATGCAATTTAAAATAAATGCACTAAAAGACTGTCTGGAGTACAAAAATTCAGCGTCAGTCTAAAAGAGTTTGTTTAACAGAATAAAAGCTCCCCTACACTTTGACGCAGCTTTGGCAGGAAAACAAACAATTTGTCTATTTCCCCACACGCTGGTTAATAAAGCCGACGAGGTGCCAATAACGGCGAGGTGTTGGATTTGACTCACTCAAACACTTCCGATTTGATATTGGCAAATATTTCTTGTGTTAAAGAACTTCTAATCAATGAATATTGTAGACTTCTGTAGCTGTAAAGAGAGATATTCCTTACCTGGGTCTTACTTATGAAAGATGTTTAAAGTTGAACACTGGTTAAACAACATCCTGTCTTTATTCATCACTATCCACAAATAAAAACAAGACGTTATTTAACCAGTGTTCAACTTTAAACATCTTTCATAAGTAAGGGGGAAAGAGTGTCAGATGTTCAAGTATGGCAAAGTGTAAGTCGTAAAAAGAACTACCTACCCAGAATAAGTTATCAGTATTGAAAAATTTAAATTCAAAATGAGTAAGTAGCGACTCACCTAGTTAATCAAGCACGTAAAATAATTTATATGACATTTCCGTTAAATATATTTCCTGGAAGCCCAAACATACACACATGTAAAAGGACCCTTTTTAAAAAAGTAATGGAGAGTGTGGAAAAGCTTCCAACTGATTCCTGATTATGTCCCATCAGTTCAACATTTACACAAAGATGATGCAAATTAGCACATCTATTCAGCAAAATGAAAACTCTGCTCTGTCATTTGAGGGCGCTTGGGGTGAGGGAGCGTGGAGCACGGTGTTGATAACCTTGCTTAACAGTACATGTAATTTTTAAGCGGATGGATCACCGAAAAGAAAGCTAGGCCCCATACCGTGTTTGTTGCCCTGATTCTTCACGGTGTTGGTCGCGAAAGAACAGGAGTAGAATCACCTAGCTCAAATGGTCATAACGGTCCTACTGAATAAATGATGTTTGAATTTTGAATTTTGAAATTTTGAATGTTTCGTTTAGAAAATGACTGGTGAACCACGCGAAACATAATACTGCTCAATAAATATTTTTTCATTGAGCAATATAATAAATACCAACACAATTATATTTTAATGAGCATATGAATTAATCAGCTTCTCATATTGTGGATTTCAACGTTTGCTTGTTTCTTTTTGTATTTCAAGCAGGTCTTCCATTACTGTATTTTTTTTTTGAGTGTACTTATACTAGTGTAATTATAATCAACAATCACATAGTTATTTCCTGCTCTTATACTAAGATTTCCCTTATCGTGAGTATCGTAGTTAGCATTTCACGTAATCGGTTGTAAGCCTATCGTCGGCTTTTAGAATAATGGATTCCTCACGATGTTTTTTAGCATCTTTTAGAGCTTTTTAAACTGAAAAATCTTATCAAAATTTTCAATTCCGACGGGATTCGAACCCGCAATGATACAAGCGATCCTCCTTTAGCCGGAGTGCCTTTACCAATTCGGCCACGGAACCTCTGACGTCAGAGTTGAAAATCATGATAAGACCATACTATCGATTATAGCATCGATGAGCGCCATCTACAGGTAAAGGCAAAAAGTAAAGGTAAAGGTAAATTTACGAATTGGTAAAGGCACTCCGGCTAAAGGAGGATCGCTTGTATCATTGCGGGTTCGAATCCCGTCAGAATTGAAAATTTTGATAAGATTTTTCAGTTTAAAATGTAAATACCCAAGTGTGGATTAACACTATAACAAATAAAATCTTTTAGAGCTCATGTCAATGCGACTCTTTTACCATCAACCTGTAGATCGATAAATCTAGCTCTATCACACTCGGAAAACACGGCTGACAGCTATCAAAAGGATCATAAGCTACTTTTCTGCTATAAACTTTACGTTTTCTGTGCTGGTTTCAATCGGCCTTCGTCGGAGACTCCAAGCATTAAAGCAATCTCGTATTGCGTCACTTTATTAGTTTCGGCTTTATTTTGCGCTTTTGATGTTTGAAAGTAATCGGCTACTTTGAGTTTGTTGATGCTAATTTATGTTCAGTAAGACTTTCATTTGGATTTTATGAATGTGGACATTGAACAGTTGCAAACAAAAATCATCGAAGATTAAAGACATTTCACCATTTGATGAACCGAAAGCCATTATACTTATTCCTCCAAGTTTACCTACCAAAATGAAGGACGTTAAGTTTATTTTCTATTTAAGTAATAAGATTAGAAGTAGATTACAAACTTAGTAATAAACTCCTTAAAAACCTAGATGGTTTGGTGCAAAAATTCCTCGTAAACAAATGAAAAAACAAAAAAGTATATGGTGCCGTGAACAAGTACAAAATCTAGCTATTTTAAAATAATGCATAAGAATTTATATATATATTCCATTTTTATTAAGTACCTACTATTTGTTTTTGCATGCTGAGAAGCGGAATCAAGGCCTGTACCTACATGTTTTTTAACTATCATCTGTTTACCTTTGATTCGCAATAAATATATTATGATTATGATTATTATGAATTTTTTGCATGTATTCGGTATCTATACAAAATTAAATAAATGTTTTTAAAATTTAGAGAGAGTGCGAAATTTGTGTATATGTGAAGAAGGGTGATCTCGTGATCCACCGCTCCTTCCAGACCTCTCAGATTGCAGACTTACTATCAGGTGATAGTGTGGTCGAGCTCTTATGAAGATGTATGCAAATGTGCATGCTACAACGATTATGTTACATAATGTATGTACAAACAGCCCAACCTGACCCAACTATCGTCCGATATAAAAGTATGCAGTCTGCAAAGGCTCTATGTACATTATTCCAGATGGATAGACTAGCTAGACTTTATATTAACTAGGACGTGCTTACCCTTATTTTAATGACGGTGTTCATCAATAAGCTATCGAGAAGAAAAGATCAAGAGAAATCAAAAGATATGCAAAAAACCTCGTAGCACTCGAACATACAACATGCAGCGAGTCGCACACATCATTAACTCCTAAAGAAAGTCGGAAACGAGGGAATCTCATTAGCATGGCACATTCGGCGGTATACACGGAATAGGAATGAGATATACAGGGTTAGATCCAGGATTTTTCTGGTGAAAAGCGAGAATAAAGTCAAACCATGAAAATCATATAGGATATTACGTACGGTAACTCTAAAATCATAATTACCTATGTCTATACAATACAGCCATTGAAACTCAAGTTCACTACTTATCTAGTTTCTTTATTTTTCTTCCATAAACATTAAAAACATAAACATTACATACATTACATACACAACTAAGTAAAAAAAATCAAATGGTAATCTTGCCGCTCTACTGCTATCAACTTCTTTCAAACTTTAAACACCGTTTAATTAAACTATTGCCATCCTTTTTTGTTAGATAGAGAAAAATAGTGACAGGACGAATCTTGAGCTTTTACCAGTGTTCAAGTTGAAAGGCGTTTTTATGTAAGGCCTTTGATGATAAAATACGTACCTACCAAATTTTATTTTATTTACTATAATGTAATGATACAGTTGTTTTCCTACTCTAATAAACTAAACTTAATCCAACCATACATAGGTTACATAATACCATGGACGCAAATAGGTCCATGATAATACTAAGCAAAGTTACTTGAAGGACTATACATTATGCAGGCATCTTTGTATACTATCTGCCAATCCAACATGTTCGTTTGCTTGGTTCTCAAGAATTCTCCCTTAGGTACTTATGAAAGATGTTTAAAGTTGAATACTGGTTAAACAACGTCCTGTCTCTGTTTGTCACTATCCACAAATAAAGACAGGACGTTGTTCAACCAGTGTTTATCTTTAAACATCTTTCATAAGTAAGACCCATTAAGCCCCTTGTTCCTATCCCTCCATACGGCTCATACAGAAAGGTGATGTGAATGACAAAGTGGATGCAAATGTGAGCTTTGTCGGCGAGTTGAGAAACCGAAGTTACCTACATACATTCACCAATCAAATGACATCGTAAAGCGCACCACACACCCAGCAGATAATATATCTTATGAAATATAAATCTTGACAGATCGCACCAAATATATTTTGTAATTTATATTCGCTATGTGTGGTCCTCCATAAAATTTGTATGGGCGCGATCTCAAGATTTATATTTCATAAGATATATTATCTGCTGCGTGTGTGATGGGCTTAAAGTGCGTCACAGATGTAGCTATAATAATATATAATATACTAAGCTATAATTTATAATTTAATAATATAAACCGCTCTACTTGTAAACTCCACTCAACTTCTGTCAAAATTGAAACACCGTTTAAACTATTGCCATCCCGTTTTGCTAGATAGTGACAAATAGTGATAGGGCAAATCTTGAGCATTGTTTAACCTGTGTTCAAGTTGAGAAGCGTTATAAACGTAAAAGTAAGGCCTAAACAGTCACGTGAATTACCTACCTTTTGGACATTTTTATTCATTGGAGCTTTAATATTCAGTTTCTCAAGATTGTATTCAAAGTTTTATGACAAAGAATGCTAATGACATTTTCGAAAATTAATTATTTTT
The DNA here is from genome assembly GCA_958496255.1 of Camptogramma bilineatum. Taxonomy (NCBI): domain Eukaryota; kingdom Metazoa; phylum Arthropoda; class Insecta; order Lepidoptera; family Geometridae; genus Camptogramma; species Camptogramma bilineatum. The sequence goes on from OY292456.1 coordinate 11,032,154, forward strand.
TGCCTTGCTCACTGACCTTGGTTCAAGATATGAAATTAAACAGGGCTCTACATTTCGCAGCTATGCGACACCTTTTCCGATAATGACAGTCGTGTGTCAGAGCAAAAACGAATATTCTGGAATGCTCGTAAATCTATTAGTTTGCGGTGTCAGGGCCTTTAATTAATTTATGTAAATTCTTTTTACTGAACCTTGAACTTTTGATGACGAAGGGACTTAGAAACGTGTCTGGGAAAAAAGTGCTTTCCAGTGTAGGTAGATATGTTGGGTGTATTAAAGTAAGTTCAATGAGCAAGTGGCCTACTCTGGTGACTGAGTTTTTTAGGCCGCCTAAAGGCCTCCGTTCTGCAACACAGATTGTCGATGTCGTTCAGAAGGCAGCTAGATTGAAGTGGGACTGGACCGGGCATGTTTGTCGCATGTCTAATGGCGGAATCCCCAACGGCGGAAGACGACGACGCGGCAGGCCCAGATTAAGGTGGCGGGATGAGCTAGACTCATTCTTAGAAGACTGGTCCTCCACAGCATTGGACCGAGAAAGGTGAAAGGGGGATAGGGAAGCATCTGCCCTTCAATGGGACGACACAGGCTAGAAATAATAACAATAAATATCATTTATTCAGTAGGACCGCTATGACCACTTTGAAACGTCTTAAGAGCTAGGTGATTCTACTCCTGTTCTTTCGCTACCAACACCTATACACCAACCTAAAAACTCCATCACCATAGTTGGTCACTAGCTCATACGAACTTACTTTTTATTAGGTAGGTATCGCCACACTTATCTTTGATCACTCAGTATCTATCAAAAGTACGTTGCAGCTGCAATTTCTTACAACATCGCAACAATTTAGCAATACCGGAGTGTTAAGTTTCATGAAGCCAAAATATGCGGTGGGCGGACGTCGCACGCGCCGGATACGGAAGTGCGTAATTACAGTGCTATTTCGCAAAAATGTCTCAATCGAATCGACAGATGGCGCGACTCGCATTGTTCAAACATTCCATGAATAGTTCAGCTGTGTGGTTTGCGCCGCCCACTGCTATTTTTCATAGGAAATATGACGGTGACAACAAACGGTAGATATTTCTTCATTACTATACATAAACAATGGGTGTTTGTTTTAAACAATAATAACTCAGTAACAACTACTTAGGTAGGTACCTATGATAATAAGATTAATTTAAAGGACAATTCTCTGTCGTGCTTCGTCCGATAGCGCGAGTGCCTATCTCTGGTGATGGAGTTTAGGCCTCCTGAAGGCCTCCGTCATGAAGCCTGTACAGACAATTTTACGTGCCCTCCGAAGCACGAAAGCGCTCAGTTGTTAATGCCACTAGCGGTCACCCATCCAATTGTGACCACTCTGAACTTCTCTAAACTTCAACGATCTATCAAGAACGGCAAGCTACGCCTCGAGAGTTTCAATATCATCTGAAAATAATAAAATCAGAAAATTCAATAACAGGTGGGAATTGATTATAAATCTAAAGAACCCCCATTGTGCCCGTATCTGTTCGCGCTGTATTGAACACTTTTGTTTAGCAGTCGGTAAATAAAATAAAATAAATTAATTGAATGTCTTTTTAATAAAGCGGTTTATTGTTTTATCGAAATAATGGCGCCGGCTATTGTGGCCAGCGCCGCCCATTCGCCGCGACACAATGAGAAAATAATAAATAGTCGATTTTGTTCGCAAAATCTATGCTCGGTCGCTTCTCTCTTATTCTCTTAATTGGTGCTTGGAAATAAATTAATCGAATTATATCGCTTGATGTCACCCAACACGTTTGTTGGTTAAATGTTTGGACAGACTGTGGAAGAAAAGCTTTAGAATGAAGTGATCTGACTTAATTTGATTATTCTATTGTTTAGTGCCGCATTGTTGAAGATAAAATTCTCATAGTTTTAGAGAAAACGAGAAAACAAAACAACCGCCGTCATCTGTCATAACCTCGAAACCTGTGTGCCAGGCTTCGTTTTCAGTTTTTCATAATGAGACGGTTAAAAAACGAATAAAAAAATAATTAATTATTAAGGAATTTACCTACTCAAAAACTAATAGATAACAGCAATTACAAAATATTATAAAAGTAACTACCTACCTACTTAAAATTGATTTTAAAAAAGTTTTTATTAAATATTTTCAACCGTCGAAAAAAGCTCTGCATTCCCTAACAAAGCTTTGAGCAAGTAGCGCCACCTAGTATCGAGTGGCAAGATTAAAGGACTAGCTGAAATGAATTACTAAAAATCAAATTTTGAATAACGATTAAAAGAAAATTATTGAGTTCAATAAAACAGTTTATCATCAAGTACAGTATCTAACCCCAGATAACGTGCAATTATGCAAAGAGTAATTTATTATGCATATTACTGACAGCGATAAAAATCAAATAAAACAAAACGTTTTCATTCATGACAGATATCCAGTAAATACATCAGCGTGCCGATATCCGTCGGCATATTTACATAGTGTTGTAAATAGAATTTATGGTCGGAAATAAAGTTGCGGTTGGTATCAAACTAGCAATTTCACGGCAGTTTGCCGACAGTTTGACTGCGGCGGATACCAAGACGTACTTTCTAGACTCATTGTGTGGTATACTTTCTTATTTCTTATTATGAAACGTGGGTATAGGAATAACAAAAGCCAGTAGCGGGTTGAAAGCGTAGGATGTAATTACGTCGCCAGATGGCGCATATGTCTTGTTGATGTGACCACAAACTTCTCAATGAAAAGAGCTTTTTATGCTAGTTACACATTTGCTTTTAAGTGTGCTTGAAAGGAAACTTTTATGGTAAAATAAACTGTTAGCATTATTAATATTATCATACTTAAACATGCCACACAAATGCTAGTAGAACAGTTAAGGCTCAAATATACCACAACTAAGTAGGTAATTATAGAAGACTCAGTTGAATTTATCTACTGATTACCCATAATTATTTTTTTTTGAGGTAAAAAAAAAAACACAGATTCTAAAAACATTGAAACTCATGTCATGACTACTGTAACAATTACGAGTTTAAATTAATGTAATAAAATAGTTTACAAAGTTTTAGATAATTAGTCTTCTTACACCCGAATACTGAAAACGCTACTTAGTTCAGGTTGATTATATCATTGACATTTTTGAATACGATTCTGAAGAGTAAGAATGTCTCAAATATTTTTTTAAATAGCGTTTCAGTATTGGGGCATTACGCTTAGCCAAAGCACACGTAGGAGACCGTAACAAAAAAAAATAAAAAAATGTAAGTAAGTAAAAACTATTTTTATCAGCCTATTTTGTTTTACCTTTGGTTAAACTTCTACCCTTCCTCCACTCAGTCCTCCGAATTTGGCAAACAGAAACTAAATTATTCAGAATTAAGACATTACAATGCTTAGAACTAATACCATCTTGCCACTAAACCACAAATTGCTCAAGCTGCTTCAGAATATTTTGCAACCAAACAATAAACCAAGTTAAGAATGGCTTTACCTAATTGTGTAATCTAGCACAAATTGAAAACCAGAAAATTATTTAAGATGTTTTAGAAATATTGTTCTGAACCAGTTAGATGTTTGTTTGTATTAAAATTTTATGTACCTACCTACTTACTAAGTATCTATCTCACTTGACCAACAAGACTAAAAGTAACCTAACCTAACCTTCTTTTCTGATGATGCGACTCATTTCGACGCTACTCATTTCGGCGCCACTGAAAACCAGCGCCGAACAAATGCTGAGGGGTAGCCTTATTTTCTTGTCACTGTATGTAGTAAGTAAGTATTTCTGATTTGTGTTTCTGATTTGTGTTGTATGTATCGTAGTAGCGAAAATAATACTTTTTTCTGTTCTATTTCTATTCTATTTTCCAGAGAGAGAAGTCAGGAAAAATGGACCTATTCAAAATTTATTATTAATGTTCACTACCCAAAGTACCCATTGAGATGGTAGGTGTAGAGTACTTATAACTTTGTCAGGTGTGCCTTCTTTTCGTCATTCAATTGGATTTGGACAAAAGTTGTGTCTGTAAACATCACTCACTTTGCAATGAATAAAGTCCCTAGACAAATAAACGTTTTGTAAAGTTGCAGTGTACACAAAACTTGACTTTTTTGTTTGCAAGAAATAAACGTTGATTTATTGAAGCCTTTTTGATAAGTTTTGATATAGGCCAATTGATATTTTTATTCAAAACAAGCTGTTGTCAGCGATTGAAAAAAAAAAAACAATAGATAATCTTTTTTTTTTTTTTAAACGAAAATAGGTTCGCGTTTGACCACACTCTGCCTGATGTAAAGCAACAGTGCGGTCTAAGATGGAGCACGCTTACCTAGAAGGAACCTAGAATCCTTCAAAACCTCTGCAAAGTGCCAACTTTATGAAATATGCCTTTGTTTCAATCGTAGACTAATTTTGGCTGTAAGCTCATAAATTAGTCAACTATGACAAACGATTTTATGTTTATAAAGAGACACTGAGAATCGTATTAAATGCTAGATGGTTTTATTTACAATTGCAAGAATCACAAAAAAAAACACGTTAGTATAGGTACCTATGATATGTAATTCAGGTAGGTAAGCCTACGTAGGTAATCACTAATTAGCCATCCCGGAAATATATTTAAAAAATCATGGCTTTGTCAAACTCTTCTTTTTAGTACACATGCTCCTAAAACAGCTAATTAGGTACGATTTGATCTCTATAAGTATACTTAGCTAAAACTAATATTACAAATATTAAAAACGTTACCAATAAATATAATTTTTCTAAATAACAAACAACAATAGTAAAACGTCTCGCTAATGTGACAAAATGCCGAAAATTACCCTCATTATTGATGGGAATACACGAATAATGCTTCGTATGGAACAGCTGGTGACAAACTACCCGCGACCGCCATTCTCTATGCCTTTTTGACTTTGATTTATGACTTTTTTATGCCCTATTCACCCGTCATGGTTACTTCATATTGTGTTACTGCAATGCAGAGCCATTTCAGGTAAATAATATACAACTTAAGTTTTATTAGTTAAAGTTCATTTTCCTTTGCTAGAGCTTCCAAAATCCACCAAATGTAAGTATGAAATCGCAGTTGCGTCCGCGCAAAGTATCGCTACATCATCGCCTAATAGTAGGGGATGAGGAGAGGGTTTTATTTCATTTTCACGGTAATTTGCTTTTGTTGATACACAATGAGTGCATTGTTCGGTTCGATTTTAAAGCAAATATGCGTAAGCTTTCAAGGAGTGTCAGGGATACGGTTCACACCCTCTGATATGAAAATACTTCAGTTTTTAGGAACTAACCCAATAAAAATCAATAATGTAGTGAGTACCAACTAACCATAAAATAACGTAACGTCAAAATAATCATCGCAAAATATAATTGTTCTTCTATATTTCGATTGATTATTGTATCGTTGCTTTTCTGGAATATTTCATTTTTAGTATTTGACGAAAACACATAGGTAGGTACGCATATTAAATAAAGGTCTTAAATAAAGGTCATATTCAATATATGCAAAGACGTTTCTCCGAATAAGAAAATTGAAAACCTTAAACCCTACTGTAACTAAACATTCAGATTAATATTCATAGTTCCCTATAGAACAATTGGCTATAAGCTCGCTGCAACAAAGTGAACGCGACGTCACCATGTACTACACGATGTTCAATCGTTCCCGCAATAAAACCGTGCTCGTATTTTACAAAGTTCCATAAATAATGGTCAATATGTCGGGAGGTATTGTCGATGCTGACAAATTGCCGCTCTCGCTTGCCGCTCATTGTGAAACTCAGAGTGACTCTTTTGTCGAAGCCCGCACAATGCCTACAGCCACCGAACGACTTTTGTCAGCTATCATTTTCACTTCGGCCTCTAGAAATGCGAATTGGTTTTATTATGTCTTGTGACCGAGAGGCGTCGTTCACGAATTTATTATAATGATAAATTGGAATTTTTGTTTTGCATTGTTGAAGCTGCAAACTGCAGGCAGATAAATGTTTGCTTTGTGCTTTGTGAGAATGGAGTTTATACCTATTTGTCGGCTTGGCTATAAAATATTTGTGTAATGGTGTAGTGAAGGTATAGCTGATGCTTCCCATTCAGCAGCAAATTTTGAATCGAAGGAAAAGGAAAAAGTGCCGGCAAGCTACCTACGTCTTTTTTTTTTAATACAAGATTCGATGGTGCTTTTATTGATTGATCACATTTTCTTATTCATAATTTTAAGATATTGACGAAGCATTAGACAGATCGCTATATTTTATGGTATTGATATTATTCTACAGTTCAAGCATAAACTACTGAAATAAAACTACCTACCTATATAAAACCTATAGGTTAGCGATCAAAATGAAACGTTGACATTTATCTACTAAATTATAAAAAAAAACACAAAACTTAATCGATCGAGCGAGCGAAGCGAGCGAAGATCTTAGTGGTAAGTTGGGCGATTTTGCTTTGTATGTTTGTATGTTTGTATGTTTCACGAATTGTTGTTCGAGCATAACTGTCGAACCGTTCATCCAATCTGCATGAAACTTGGTAGGTCAATAGGTTGTGGTAAGGAAATTTACGGCGGAGCATATGAGCTTAATCGATGAAGGGGTTGTGAAGATATTGGGTTCCCAAGGGGGTAAAAAATTATGAAAGTTACACAAATATATTGAGTGGGGTGTCATACGAAAGGGCTTATTTTGTACATTCCAAAATGGTTTTTATTTTTAATCTAGGATGTATAGTTTTTGAAATACGACCAAAGACCAAAAACTACGAAACCAGAGCTGCAAGAGCTCCCGTTTCATAGAGTTTCGATGTCTTCGTAGCTCATTGACTGGTCGGTCTTAAAAAGAGAGTGGCATCGTTGCGGTTTGGTTTACAATGATTTTAGATGCTACTTGATTTATTTTCATGATAAAAAAATTTTTGATAAAAAATGAAAATAATTGGGGTAAAAAAAGTTAAGTAAACAAATATATTGAGTGCGGTGTCAAATGAAAGGTCTTTATTTGTACATTCTAAAATAGTTATTATTTTTATTCTAGGACGTATACTTTTAAAAACACGACGAGAATTCATAAATATGAAATAAATGAAAAATTAGACACGACATTATGTATTGCATGCATGCTAGTATTTTTTACCATGAAGAGCTAGCGCAATAGGCATACCCGGCAGTAGTAGCACTTGAAATTATAGGGGTAATCAGAAGAAAGTCCAAATGTTGGCCATCTACGGTGCGCGAGATCTCAGTTCGGGGCGAACTACTAGTTTTATAAAATGACATGTTTAATTCACCTTTAGGGTAAGTAAGTATAAAAAGCGTAACGGATGGAATTTTTACGGGGATGTGCGTTGGCGTGTGTACAATCAGCAAGGCGGGCCTGAGACGCCCCGACCGCCCCTCAGCTGCTTCTCCTTGGCACACGTACCGGAATGTGCACTATAATAGTATTGCAGCTAAGATCTGTAGACCACAGATCAAAATGAAAGTTTTTTTTTTCGGTAAAAATCAGGAAGCGAAACGCCCAAACCCTCTTCTGAGCTGCTTCTCTTGCACCATGATTATTATTATATTATTGCAGCTAGGATCTGAAGACCAGCTCAGGCATAGACCGTGGCTGAGCTATACTTCATATCAGACGTAGGTACGTCATAGGATACCGTGGCCCACGATATCATGACGTCGAAAGAATACCTAATATCAAATAAGCATAATTTAATAAAACTTGAAATATTGGTACTTAAGTAGGTGCTCGTATCAGAAAAAAATGCTAGGGTAGGTGAGGATTTACGCAAACAATAAATACTATGAAGAATCATGTAGGACCTACTGTATTTTTGCGAAAAACATTACCAAAAAAATGTTTTTAAGAAAACCATTTCGTATATACTTAAACAACAAAAAGCTCTTGGGGTTTTATTCCTCCATCGCTTTACCCAAGAGCCGTTAAGTCCAATACATAATGTATGTCGCATCACGTTGCATGTCCAAGAACAGTTAGGTATGTTCCGCTCGATCCGGTGGAAACAAGTGCTGAATACAAATTCATTCGTGGGCGGAGTCAACAATTTTTTTTCTTCACCATTTGTGGAACAAACGACATAGGTGCACGCCCATTGCGGGAATGCAAGTAATTAAATTACTAAAGCGCGGTATTAGACGGTAATGAATTTGTAACATATTGCTTATATTAGTAATGGGTAATTTAAGTTGGATTGTGCTCAACGCGATCGTAACGCTCCAGATCGGATTAGGATTTAATTGAATATCGGGTGAACTAGTTCGTCGATCCTGGCTTTCTCGGAATTGCTAATATAAAAAAACTCTTTGGCCTGACTGACGACAACTAATTTGGAAGGAGGAATGTTTGTATTGTTGCAAAATAGCTTGATAAGAAATGAATTTTGAAAATTCGCATCCTGTAGGTAGTTCAAATTGGGAGTTACCCATATCGTAACCTCCGAAGCACGAAAGTGCTCAGCTGTTAACGCCACTTGCGGTCACCCCTCCAAAATTGCGACCACTTAGAACGAACGTCGCTTAACTTCAAAGATCTATCAAGAACGACTAAGCAAGTAAGCCACGAGCGCTTGACTTATTCGTCAACTCGTCCCACTTGAAACTAGTCCCATGGGACGAGTTGGCGAAGTTCAAAATAAATAATATTTTCATTCGTCAACTCGCCCGATCATTTAATCGCTTCTGATTAGGGCCCTAATCAACATAAAGTACACTCACAGAGAAAAGTGTTATGCGTAAATTGAAAACTAAACTCGGTACGGTATTATGTTTTATTATCATAAATGATTATTTTTATTGGATTTTCAACGAATATATACCTACTTACCTAAGTACCTACTAAAAAGTTCTAAACCTAAACTATTTTTTTGAACAAACAGCATTATATATTATGGGTTGTTGTAAATCATAATCATAAATCATAATGCAAAAATTATGACGAGCCCATAGGTAGCGTTAAGCCGATTATTTACAATAGGTTAGGCAGTAAAAATTGCACGATGGCGTTGCGCTCTATTTTAGAAGAATCATTATGTGCCTTTTGTTTTAAGAACGGTCAACTTTGACTACTAATGCCTTGAATGGTGTCTAATGGCCCAAGTTAGTTTGAAACTAAACGCTATTATATTGCTGTTAGGGAACTATCAGATCGTCACGTCAATGTTTTGGCAACAAAGGTGATGATGAAAGATGTTTTTGCACCTTAATCCTTTCATCATAAGCCTTCTTAGGATTTTTATTTCATAGAAGCTGCTGCTTCGGAAGTCTAAATTGTCGGTTCTGGCAGTCACTAAGCCATGACGGAGGTTTTCAGGTGGCTTAAAAAACCAATTATCAATACGAAACTCCGTTTGCTACTAGCATTTACGAGCATGTTCAATTAGTGCAAAGCAAGGTAATTGATTCAACGGTGGCATGCTTAAAAATCATCATCATCATCATCATCATCAGCCTATAGCAGTCCACTGCTGGACATAGGCCTCCCCTAATGCGCGCCATCGCGCCCTGTCTTCAACTTGACGCATCCAACTTGTACCGGCAGCCTTTCGCAGATCGTCATGCTTAAAAATAGCTGGCTGAAAATCATCTCACAGTCAATGATGGAGACGGCCACAAAACAGAGAAATTCTCAATTCTGTGGAGACAGCATTGGATGACACTCACAGATTTGGCACCCATCAGAATCTAAATTATTTTTGACTCTGATTTTGTGCAACGTTACCAAACATGTAATCTGGTTGATTAACATGTTTGGTAACGTTGCACACGTGTTTCGATTCAATTGCTTTAGGTAAGCACTAATATAAATTACTTTTTTAGCGTGGTATCAAAACTCAAAACAGAAAAAAAAAATTATGATCACGACATGGGGATAACCCCAGGGCGCGGTTTGTGATTTTTGATTGAAATTAAGCAAAATTTAACCTTTGTTGATTATTGTTTAATTATTAGATTAGGGAGACTTTCGAATAAACATATTTTATAATAGGTAAATAGTCTTTCATTTACATTTTCTAATTTTTACCAAACATTTTTTCCTTGACTGTACTAAATCAAACCCTAATTAAGACATGGGACGAGTTGACGAATGAAAATATTAGGGTGAGTGGGGGCAAGATCGAACGGTTTTTTGATGAGATGAGCAGTGTTGTGTTTGATCCCTTGTAGAAGAAAATATATTAACATAGGCTAAAAAATAATTAGTTGGCCTTAAAGAGGAAAGAGTCTACTTTTATATTACATCAATAATTGAGTGTTATATCTGTTCCAAAAGTAGAAAAAAATAAGTTAAAATATTTTATCACGAAAAAAAAGTTGGGGGAAGATGGAAAGGTGGCGGGGAAAGATCGAACGTTTTTCTAAAATCGTGAAATCAGACAATAAATGAATATTAGGACGTTGTTGATGGCCCCTAGTCTATAGCATTTTTTGTCCTGAAAACTCTAAACTGACTCTTGTCCCAAAATTCCTGTTTTTAACAAAGTTATAACAGATTTTCATATTTAGAATATATCAATCTTACCCCACCGGGGGAAGATTGAAGTAAAGGTTCTCAAACTTTTCCACTCGAGGTCAAAGGTCAATGACCCCGGGGTCAACGGTCAATGACCTCGAGTTGACCCGTCGTCGTTCCCCCATCCTAATACTCCCGCATCCCCCCTCTCCCGAAGCATGATATGGCATTGTTTTTTGTGAAAAATTTTGTTTTTCGTGAAGTATTTTTTTCATAGTGGTGCCTTTTCTACACCTTGACCCAAATATCTCAGAAATTATAATTATCACTTACGAGATTCAATACTTTTTGTTTGTATTGTAATCACTTCCTCTATCGATTGACACATTATGTTTCATCTCTGGCTGCCAAAACTATTTTTTTTTTAATGGCGGACAGTAGGTATGCCTGGCTCCATACATAAATGTTCGCACCTCTTTGAAACATAATAGGGTACCTACATACCTATTTAATATATCCAATATCTGTTCAGGAAAAGTTTGAGAACATCTGACTCTTACTATGAGTTTTGAAAATGAGGTAAGATTGGTACTTGTATATGTCCGTCTTACCCCGCAAAATTGAAATGGGGAAAGACTAAAAGTTGAAATAAATCCTAAACTACGAGAAGTAGCCATATTTAGACTTAATAACACAAGTAAGAATTAAAAATAATGAGTAGATATATCAATAAAATACTCGTACTTACCTTGTAGCTCAAGTTACAGGACACGGGGTAAGATGAAAGGACTTGAGCACTTTGCATAAAAGTCACTGTGTCAGAAAATTGCACTTTTTACACAACCCCTTGATCTAAGCAGCAAATGTTGACTGAGGAATGTTACGTGACAAAATGGTGGTCTTGACAATGTTACCAGCACTGTAAAAAGATTACTCAATCGGGAGTTATTGACTACTTTTTGTCTTACCCCGTTTTCGATCTTGCCCCCACTCACCCTATTTATTTTGAATTTCGCCAACTCGTCCTATGGGACCAGTTTCACGTGGGACGAGTTGACGAATAAGTCGAGCGCTTCAATGGGTAAGAAAGGATCGAGATGATAGTGATATTAGGAGAGAGAGTGGAGGAAAATAACCTGCTGTGCTGACTGACCCCATCTAGATCTAAGGGCAAGAAACGAAAGATGATAGTTCTCTATGCTTTCTTAATGTTTTCATAACATTCAACTCATTAAAAATCCTAATGGAAATACTAATAAGTACCTACCGTAGAAATGATTATGATCAAGTTTAGGTACTTATACCTACTTCATTTGGTACATAAGGCCGCGGGCATTAAGCTAGTGGTCTCTGAACCTATTTCGCTTAAAACTTCTCTCAAAAAAAATAACACAAAAATTGATTATGAAAATTTGTCACGGTTTTATTTATAGTTAAATAACTAGTGAGTATTTATATTTTACAAACCTTTTTCTAAAGAATCAAATAAGTATAGATATCGTCGGTCACGCGAAATAAAAATGATTCGGATAATAGCGCCATCTACTAGAGAGTAGCTGAACAATTGAGAGTAAAGTGGAGTCCTGCATGAGTGCTATTTCTTCGCCCAAGAAACGTTAATTTTCGAATTCGGAATACATTCCGAGAAGTGTGAATCGCCCTGCTCCAGAAAGTCTATTTTCCAAACTGACTATGGAATAAAATTCTGTTGTTGAATGTTGTAGAGTAGATGTCCGTGAACTTAGCATATCATTTCCCAGCTTATCACATTTTTATGTAAGTTCTCTTCACATGCACATGAGTTCTATAGTTCCTGATACTTTTTAGCAATAGTTCTAGTGATTTTACCTGAAAAAAAGTCGATCAAAAAAATGATATGCTTAGGTACCTACTTCCCGTAGCATTTCTTTTTCTGCTAAATCAAACAAAAAAGTTCTTGTCGCATGCGGATGAGTTCTATAGTTCCTGATACTTTTAAGCGATAGTTCTGGCGGTTTTACCCCAAAAAAAATTAATTTGTCAAAATAATATTCCTACCTAGTACTGAAAATACGATTTTTTTATTTTAACTGTGTCAAACACTTCCTGCAAGCTGGAACTCTTACGTTTCATATGCATCCGTAACAGAACTATAGCCTACAACTCGATTGGAGTCCAGAACTATCACTAAAGTGCCAGCATATCATGGTAGAGTAGTAAAAAAGTCGAAGAAAATTATTTGTAGTGTGTTCATAAGTATAAGTTAAATAAAGTACTTAATATAAGTTACAGCTATAAACTATACCTATCTAAAGAACGGTAGACATTTCCTTAGATCTTTTGGCATTTATGAACCTACTAGCTGCTGCCCGCGGCTTCGCTCGCGTGGTACCCGGATAAAAAGTAGTCTATGTTACTCTCCAGCCCTCCAACTATGTCCACACAAAAAGTCACGTCAATCCGTCGCTCTATTTTGACGTGAAAGCAGGTCAAATAAACAAACAAATAAACACACTTTCACATTTATAATATGGATACGGATGTTTCGTAGCTAATTCGTAGCACTAGGTGCGCGTTGAAATCTTATTCACAGGTAAACTTAAGTTAGTGTTGTTGTGATGTCCGTGAACTTAGCATATCATTTATTTATCATTACTAGCATATCATTACTTAGCATATCATTCACTAGCTTCTAAGAATACACTATATAAATTTTTAATTCGATTTTTTTACTACTCTACCATGATATGCTGGCACTTTAGTAATAGTTCTGGACTCCAATCGAGTTGCAGATCTAATACGGATGCATATGAAACGTGATATTTCTAGCTTTTAAGAAGTGTACACACTATCAAAATATTTTTTTTCCTCTTTTAACTACTCTACCATGATATGCTGGCACTTTAGTGAAAGTTCTAGATTCCAATTGAGATGCAGGCTATAGTTCTGTTACGGATGTATATGAAACGTGATAGTCTAAGAAGTGTATACCTACACTATTTTTTACAAATATTTTTTTCCTCTTTTAACTACTCTACCATGATATGCTGGCACTTTAGCTATATTTCTAGACTACAATCGAGTTGCAGGTTAAAGTTCTGTTACGGATGCGTATGAAACGAAGAGTTCTAGCTTACAGGAAGTGTTTGACACAGTTAAAATAAAAAAAATCGTATTTTCAGTGGGAATATTATTTTGAAAAATTAATTATTTTTGGTTAAAAACGCCAGAACTATCGCTAAAAAGTATCAGGAACTATTGAACTTATATGCGTCAAGAACTAACTTTTTTTTTATTTGCAGTACATACAATGATCTGCTACGGGAAGTTAGCATAATTATCATTTTTTTCATTTGCCTAGTTTTAACACCTGGATACTATTTCACTGCTCGCTCAGTAGTAAATAGTCACTCCCATCTTGTAAACCTTATTCTTTTCATTTTCTTAGAAGTACCTACCTACTATTTAAAAATATTATTGAAAAAAATAACAGATGCTTCGAATAAACCCTTCCGTAGACATTGACATGCCACCATTATAAAATTGTAAATGACCATTCTATTCTCAAACCAACTAAGTATGCTAATTATCATACAATCTTTGTCAAATTTGAGTCAATTTGGGGTAATAAAATAAAGTTTTATGTCGCATTTACTTTGTTATGGTTTGACACAACGTGTAATTATGGCAAAAGGATCCATCTTTAATTCGAAGGACGATTTCGTTGCCAGTTTGTAAGGATTAATGACTAAATAATCATAATTTGAACTCAATGTTGTTTTAAACTGGGTTTTATTAAGTTTGTAAGAAAACTCCTCTTGTTCAAGAAACGACTGTCTTTTAATTTTAAGGATAACTTTATCAAGTACAGAACCACGTGGTTATATTACAAGTATAGGTAGGTAGGTATCACTTGGTACCCTTGCACCCGTGCAACTCTTCCAAGCGCCCTCAACAGAATGGTCATTTCGAGTTTCGATCTACCAACGCCATCTTTCTGCAGGAAGTGTTGCCCGGGTGCCAGTAATACCAACAACACAATTTCAATTTACAAAGTCATTTTACAGAAAAACAAATAATAAAATATCAAATAATTATTATAAAGTTAACCAGTAATTTTAACAGAATAATCAACTGAAATTTAATTTGTTTTACCAACAATCATTGAAAATAAATAAGTACTTCTTTTAAATCAATTGACTTTCATAATTTAGTTACAAAATGACCAATACTTATAAAAACATTATTTAAAATCTATATTCAATTAATAGAACCTAACACTCGTCCATCCTGACGACGTGTATGTCCCCATACACGTTTCAAGTGAACACTTAACATAGCACTCGGTCTTAAACTATGTCTGAAATCCCAATCAGACAGTATCTCTAACCTAACACTCGGTCTTAAACTATGTCCGAAATCCCAATCAGACGGTCTTAAACTATGTCTGAAATCCCATTCAGACGCTCTGAAATCCCATTCAGACGGTCTTAAACTATGTCCGAAATCCCAATCAGACGGTCTTAAACTATGTCTGAAATCCCATTCAGACGCTCTGAAATCCCATTCAGACGGTCTTAAACTATGTCCGAAATCCCAATCAGACGGTCTTAACTATGTCTGAAATCCCATTGTTGAAATTTTACAATTGAGCATCACAACATGTAATGGCTCTATGTTGTAGTACCTATCATTAACCATAACCTATTTCTACATTTTGATTATAGATTGTACCTGTAGGTACTTATATAATTTTGATTAATATCGATTTGATTCTATTTTTGATAAGTTTAGAATATACATTTTGATAACTATGCAGACAGTGTTGCCAACCCCAGCTTCGTGAAAAACTACGAAAATGCTTAACAAAAACTGTAGAAAACTGTGAATTGCCAAGAATCAATACATTTTTTTGCTCGCATTTAACTACTTAGTCGACGCCAGCAAACTGAAAACTGTGAAAACATTTCCAAAACACTGTGATTCTACAGTTAAAACTGTGGTGTTGGCTACACTGGATGCAGAGTACCTATTTTCACAATAAAAATTATTCGAAAGATACCAACCCGACCTGGCCCATACAACGTGTATGTCCTGAAAACCGAGTAGGTATTTGCGCATTATAAGATAAACTAGCCAGGTCCGCAATGTCCTGGCAGCTAGTTTACCTCTCATCTTTGTCTTAGTTGAGATAAACTAGCCAGGCCCGTAATGTCCTGGCAGCTAGTTTACCTCTCATCTTTGTCTTAGTTGAGATAAACTAGCCAGGCCCGTAATGTCCTGGCAGCTAGTTTACCTCTCATCTTTGTCTTAGTTGAGATAAACTAGCCAGGCCCGTATTGTCCTGGCAGCTAGTTTACCTCTCATCTTTGTCTTAGTTGAGATAAACTAGCCAGGCCCGTAATGTCCTGGCAGCTAGTTTACCTCTCATCTTTGTCTTAGTTGAGATAAACTAGCCAGGCCCGTAATGTCCTGGCAGCTAGTTTACCTCTCATCTTTGTCTTAGTTGAGATAAACTAGCCAGGCCCGTAATGTCCTGGCAGCTAGTTTACCTCTCATCTTTGTCTTAGTTTTAGATATTATTATTGTAATGATTATTTTAAATGTACCAATATTATTTTTCTTAATTAATGAATTATTGTGACTTATTATTATTTACAATGACATGACTAAAAAGATACGTTTTGGGCGCTTTGGTCGAATCTGTAAGCCCAACTCGTGTGTTTTAAATAAATAAATACAATACAATACAATACAATTCAGTTTAGGTCATGTTTAGGTTCTGATATTTATAGCATACGTCAAGTGAAGCAGTTTAGTTTAGGACCCAAACTGGATCGCATATAAAGCTCATGGTAGGCGGCCTGAACTAACTCTCTCTCCCTCTGAATATTTGAATGCGAGAAGTCATGTCAAAATGTTGCTTTTGCATATCTTGCTCCTCACCTTACTATCTTTAGCCTATTAAAAAAATGTGCTAAATGTAGTGCATTCTGAGCAAAGTTCCGAATAAAGTTGAATAAACATCCGAGCATGCGTTCTCAACAGGCTGATAAGACTGCTATTTTATATGTCGGGGAGAGGGTCCTGGGCGCGCAGTCTGGATGGCTCGATATGGTCAAAAACAACAGCAAACTGATTTGTTGCACGCTTGATTAGCTATCTTTTCCAGCTCCAACTCCGACACGGCCTTTCTGACAAGTCACGCGTCTTCGCGTGAATTTTCTGAAACAGAAGAAAAACTCTTCACAGTAACATGTCTCAGCCATACCTGACCATGAAGGTCATAAAAACTTTTAGAAATTTTTCGCATTAAAAAGTAACGTTATCAAAAGTAAACTCAACTCAATTAACTTCTCTTCTAATAGTAACGTCATACTAAGACAAACAAGGCGACAAAATCGCCAATTACTAGCAGTAACAAGAAATTTAAACTCTGAGTTAAACCGCCATATACAAAGAGTCAGTAATGTTAAAACATCAAACACGAATTGGAGCTTCTAACGCTAAGAACTCCACAAATCATTACGCATCGCTACTGTTGCATATCGAGGGAGGATTAATTACTGACAACGTTAGGTTTAACTAAACATAACAATTCTGAAATGAGGCTGAACGTGCCGCACGAGTATGTGCACAGGCGTAGGAGACCACAGCTGTTCGCGGTGTCTAGCGGAAGAACGAATCTGTTGGGCAAAGCGCCATTGACGCGCACCTTGCACACACTCAATAAAGTTGCAGAAAATATTGATATTTTTCACTGTTCTCTGACCGAATTCGTAAAGGCCACACTGTTTGTATTATTATTATTATTATTATTTCTAAATGTATCTAACATAAGTGATTTATTATAACATTTGGACGACTTGGACCTTTCTGTAAGTCCATTTGTGTTTTTGTATAAATAAATAAATAAATGTTATGATAATTAATTGTATTTTTATATGGATTTATTGTTTTTATTATTTTCGATTTTATTTGTGTGAATTAAGAATAAGAATGACTACGCTATTGCATTAGGGGCAACCTGTTATAATAGATGTATTGAGAAATAAATAAATAAATTCACAAGTGCGAAATGACTGAAGGTGGTTTTACAACATCAAAACAATTTCTCGCTAGAACTATGACTTCATCATCAATATCATCACATTGCTTAGAAGATCTCAATGTCCACTGAACTACAGCGTGAGAGTCACCAAACGCTACGACATCATGCCACCAACGCCTCCATCGAGCGTTACACACGGAACACGCCTTCATCGAGCACCACTAAGCACTATGTTGACCTTCTCTAGACTCAACAGTCTCATCGATCATTAAATTTTGTACCACAACCTTCAGACATTTTTCACAAACTAGTTATTTCTAAACTCAGGTTGTCGAACTCAACATTTTTTTAGTAATCTACCACAATAATTATCTTCGCCCTTCAATAAATTGCAATTTCTTCAAGAAATTTGCTCACTCGGCTCTTCCTGACTCACTAAGTACGCTACCTTTATGATTGTGATCAACGTTTTTAAAATAAATAAACTTTTTAACTCTATCGTTTACTCATTTACCATCTAATCTAGTTGGTAGGTACGATTGAAACAAAATCACATTTAAAATTAGCCAACAGAATAATCTTAGGGCTCAACCACAAGATGGCCCAGGGCCGCATTGCCTCTATCGATCTCGTTCGCACTCGCCTAAGCTGGCCTAGGTTGGCCCAACATGTGGTTGCAACTTTAAAGAAACAATAATCTGCCAGAGCCACGTACCATTCGTTTTATCACAAATCCAAAAAATACAATAATAATCATCTACCTTTGTGATTGCACGGTTTTCGTTTTGCATGCATTTAGAATAAATATACCTACCTACGTAAAACTAGATACATTTGTGCGTACCTACTCAATGCATAAACTAAATATATTTGTGCTTGCATACTTCATTTGATTACTTAATTAATTTGCATGCCTATTTTCAAATAAATTATGCATGCTATATACTAACTAAATAGGATACTTACTTAAATAACCTCATTTAAATAGCATACCACCCTAAATACAAACTATTTGGATAAAAATAAACACATTTAAATAACCCTTTAAAACTCAACTCATTGTATCCCCCACCTAACATCACATTACGCACACAACGCAACACTGCATAAAAACTACAGCGTACACGAAGTGCTACACAATACACACAAGATCATCATAGAACCACTCTCGCACACAACGGCTACAATTCACATTCCTTTCTGTGAACCTGACCTACCCTCCAACAGTAAAAATAGCTATAATTTATAATTCTAATAAGTTTTAAATTACTATTAGATACGTACTTATGAAGTTAAAGTTAAAGTCCGCTTAATACTAAATTGAAAAATGTACCTACCTAACACCTAGCTTATAACCTTTAATTATCTGATACCCTCGGAAGTACCTAGCCACCCACGACACAGGGTATCCTAGTGTGGGGGCTACTACATAACTACATGATTTGACTATATATCTACTGTCAACCTTAGCCTATATCTACCTACCTTGTTTAAACTACGTTAAATTGTGTTGCGGAAGCACTGTACCTTTTGAAACAAAATAAATGTTTTTGTATTTTTTTTCTAATCCAGTTAACACAAAACAAAACACAGAAACATCGCGTATCCACTCCCATCACCACGGCTTTCCCTAGCCGACCAGCTGATCGCTACGGTCTCTGCAGACCCCGACCTCAAAGCTCTAGAGCTAGCCGCGCATCGCGCACCCACTGACTACTTGACGCCGGCTCCATACGTTGGGAGAGGCATTGGCCCCAACGTTGGCCCCAACGTGTGGATGCGGGGTGAGACTTCAAGAGACACCGATTTCTAACGGGCTACGACTACGAAAAGCTGCTAGTACGGTCGATTTTACTACGGCTGATGGTTGTTTGGTGAAGCGTAGCGCAAGGACTCCAAGACTTAATCTTGCTCATCATGATTATCATTGCTTTTTACTTCGACTGGTACATGACCTACTGGCATAGGTACTGGCCTATCGATCAAAGAATAGTGAAATCAAAGTATCTTCGCTTAACCATCGAAACCGAAACACCATCGCTTTATCAGCGATTTAAAACCATTTCCTCACGAGAAAACATTTAGCCCCCGAGTCAAAGTAAAATGAAACGTGCTCACCAGATAGTCAACGAAGACTGCTGCGCCTCCGTTGGTGGCTGCCCTCACGGCTGTCTCCGGCTGAGCCGTCCTTGACTGCGTCCTCGGCTACTTCCCCGGCTACGCCTTCGACTGTGCCGGTGGCTGCGTTGACGACAGCTTGCCCTCGTGGTTCCTCCTCCTGGGCCCTCGTCTATTTGGTGCGACTCGTTCCGGGGTCCAGGTGTCCGTAGACGTCGAGGATCTTCATTCTCGTGAGGCATTTTCTGGAACTCGGAAACAAAACGGTTTGACTATGCATTCTAAAAAAAAACCCAATTACAAATCACCAATACATAACAATAGGCACATAACTCTTAAACGGTGCGTCCTATCGTAAAAATAACTAAAATTTGACTACCCTTTGATACCCCACGTACACTGGTACGGATGCACTGGGTAGGGCACTTTTTTTTTTTTATTCACATTCTCCGGTATTTAATTGTAATGAATTGTACCATACAAAATCTTATTTGGTTAGGTTCGGTGGGGCTTTTATAAAACTGTTAAAAACTATTACCGATACTTACTTTATGAACAAAGATTCAGTTAAAGACTTGAAGCTAGAAGTAATAGTGTGACTTGAAGGTAGTTCTAATAAAATCACCACATATAATATTATTAGGTTAGGTAGGTATGCAATAAATTCACTTGGCTTAGCGGGTAATTCATGTCCCAAATAATTGAAAGGTATTCGCAGATCCAGATAATCTCGGTTCGATACCGACCGGTTCAAGCGAAAAGCAATTCAATCAAGTAAGACAATGACATCACCCACAATTTTTTGAAATGTCTGCACAATCGGATAGTCTCGGAGTAATCCCGACCGAATCGTGCAGACAGATCTTCCAATGAAATCACTACATACATAGCAAATTAAAAAAAAAAAAAAATTTTTCATGTCACGCATTATTTGTACGAGTAGGTACAGTTAACTACATATATTTTAATAAAATGGGCGTGTACTTACCACTTCGGATATGTAAGAAAACTCCTCTTGTTCAAGAAACGACTGCCTTTTAATTTTAAGGATAACTTTATCAAGTACAGAACCACGTGGTTATATTATTGACTTGACCGTTATTCGAACCTTATTAATTGAGATAGGCACTGCGTTTCCCGACTTCCGTTTCCTTTAATTTAATGAATTCACCCTTGACTTCCGGCTGCTTCCTGTGCTTACGTCACTTCCACCAGGCAGGGTGGCGCGCGATCTGAGCGGCGACATCTTTATTCCTCATTGGCGTCTTGTTTCCCGCCGAGTGCGGACGTGTCTTGCTAAGTGCAACCACGTCTTGAAGAAGTTATTTTATTCCTTTGAATAATTTAAAATTGCAGAGAGATTGCATATCTCTTGTGTTTAAAAGTGAGTTTGTTCCAAACCGTAAGTAAATTTATTCTTTTCTTTTAGAGGCTAAAATATTCTGCTGTAAAATGCAGAAAAGTATTCGTAAATCATTTATAATATTTTAAATTTAAATATGTCTACAGTGTCTGAACACGTGGATTAAGTATGTATGTAACTTTAGTTATGATTTGATTTTATTATAAAGATTTGTTGGCATGATTCGGTCGGAATTGTTCCGAGACTATCCGATTGTGTGAACACTTCATAAAAAAATTGTGGGTAATTTTGTTATACTTACTTCGTTGAATTGTTTTTCGCTTAAACCAGTCGGTATTGAACCGAGACTATCTGGATCTGCGAATACCTTTCAATGTGTAGGATGTCAAGTACCCACAATATAATACAAATCTCAAATCATAATAATTATTTGCCTAAACTTAACCATGTTTTTCTGGCACGGGCCAGTCGGTACTGTACCGAGATTATCTGACCGTGGCAGTTTAATTTATGGTAAGGGCCAAGTGCCTGGATATTTGAAACGATTGAATGGCTTTTCGTTTTTCCTTTTAAATTATGATTTTTAGATATTTAACGGTTTACCGTTCGACTTTAAATTGGATTACTTATTTAAAAATAATTTTATTTTCGTAAGTCCTTAGTGATAAGCTCTTAGCTTTTCAGTATTCTAAAGTGGTAATTCCTGCACAAATATGTGGGTTATAATTTATAGTGCAGTGACAGAGTGTCTCCCACGTGCTTTCTATAACGTCGCAGTCAGCGTGTAAAAAAAGAGGGGGGGCAGATATAAACACCGCTAACGTATATTTATGTATATTTCGTTATCTGTCCTATAAAGTTTGAAATTTTTAATTCGTTGATAACAATTAAATGTTTCGTCATTAGTCTTAACCTATTATGATGAGAGTAAATTGGTGTACCTACATAAAATTTCGTTGAACATGAGACGAAATGGATAAATATCTAGTTCAACTGGTCGTTACATTATAATGTATCTTGGCATTCGAAGTTCCTAGCTCTGAAAAAATCGACCAAGTTCTTTTTCCAGTCGTGTTTGCTATTTCATAGTTATGCTTAATAATAATTTTTATTATGGGTGTGGTCCTGTGCTAAAATTCAAAGGCAGGTAAGGTTGTCACCTTTGTGATAAAATTAATTTTGAATGAGCTAGAGCATGGTAAAGTGCTGCAATTTTATGCGAGATAAAACACCCATAGATTCACTTGTTAAGGCGACACTCGCTACACAGGTACCTTTTGCTCGAGCTGGCTTTTCATTGGAAAAAAGTCTAAAACGTGTGGCCTCAAACATGTGGCCGCTAACCTCATCCTCGCAGGTTGAGACTATTAAAATGAGCGTCTCCTCGCAGGAGCACGTCAATTCAAAGGAACCCTCGCAGGGTTTTCGATACGGTTGTGCCCTCGCGTCTCCTCACAGGAGCACGTAAGTTAAAAGAAACCCTCGCAGGGTTTTTGATACGGCTGTGCCGTCGCGTCTCCTCGCAGGAGCACGTAAATTAAAAGAAACCCCCGCAGGGGTTTTCGATACGACTGTGCCCTCATTCCTCGCAGGAGCACGTAAGTTAAAAGAAACCCTCGCAGGGATTTTGATACGGCTGTGCCATCGCGTCTCCTCGCAGGAGCACGTAAATGAAAAGAAACCCTCGCAGGGATTTCGATACGACTGTGCCCTCACGTTTCCTCGCAGGAGCACGTAGATTAAAAGAAACCCTCGCAGGGTTTTCGATACGGCTGTGTGGTCGCGTCTCCTCACAGGAGCACGCAAATTAAAAGGAACCCTCGCAGGGTTTTTTCGACATAGCTTCTTGTGTTGTAATGTTAATCTGATCTGTCGCTCGACACACAAAATCAACCCAAGCAGGGGCCGTGATTGAGGCATGTGACCTGACCGCTCATCGTTCGTCAATAAGAGTTAAGAGGAAATAAATACCGTAAGTAATGACATGACTTTTAAAACAGGCTTGCCTTGCGCACAAGACCTTATAAGGGTATCGCATACCCTGCAGGAATCTTACTCTTATTTATTCTATAAAACTAGGATGTTAAAAAGTAAAGACAACCCGAGTTTCCATTATGCTTCGTAATGAACGTTGTTAGACAATGGTGTTATCGAATGGTACGCTCAGCTACCAAGTTTCCAGTCGTATAAATTGCTGGTTAAGATAAGAGAAACTTAAAGAAAAATTTAAAATGGGTCGTCCTTTTTAAATTTTTGTGGAATGTGGTTGCGTAATTATGACCGTAAATTTCAATGAATATTGCTCTGATCCTTTCTTTAACTCAGACTATGACCTTGCAGTGTAGCTAGTCTATTCTCAGGTACAGTCACCTGCCACTAAGAGATACTCATGCCATATTCTATACAATAGTATTGGGTTAACTTATACGAAATAATAACATATTATGGTGACATACGGTCAAGGTACGGATAGTGTAGTGTTTTGTGGTGTAAATGCAGCCGATCCGAAATCTGAAGATCATTGAGGGTAGTCGTGGATACTAGGTACCACCGCTTCACAATTGACCTTGAATACATACCTATACCTACTATATAGTCTGTCCGCGACCATGGCTATTGTAACATAACCGAAACGTCGGGATATATACATAAGTACACAACAAATATCTAACCATCCACTAATATCATTATCGTTATTAAACGTCGAAGGTTACTTTTATTGGTTCCAACAACGACGTTTTGAAATTTGTTGAGTGGATCTTTATACCTTAAAATGTATCTTGGTGCATGCGACTGTACCTGAATGTACCTAAGCGTTGCTCTCAGTCGCTTACTACCTACTATTTTTCGCCGGATTAGAAGTATTTCAAATTTCAGTAAAGAAAAATAAAATAAAAGTAGAACTGATATTGATATGTCGTCCATTTGATCTGAGTACTTACAGCGTCCAAGGCTTTTTGCTACTAATGATCAACTTGATTATCAAAGCGTTATGGCTGGTTTACATTTGCTTTGGATTTGTAGACAAATTTTGTACCTAATAATTTAATTGCTTTTTAAATTTACATTCCAATCTGCCCAGCTTGCCAGATTTTTCAGTCTTAAATGTATCAAATGGAATCAACATTGCAGTCGGTTGTTATTTTATCACAGTTATTCACATAATTTATACGAACTAACTGGACTAAAAGTTCGCGAAAGTTTAAAATGTGATACAGTTATTCACATTATCGATCGAGCGAGCGAAGCGAGCGAAGATCTTAGTGGTAAGTTGGGCGATTTTGCTTTGTATGTTTGTATGTTTGTATGTTTGTATGTTTGTATGTTTGTATGTTTGTATGTTTCACGAATTGTTGTTCGAGCATAACTGTCGAACCGTTCATCCAATCTGCATGAAACTTGGTAGGTCAATAGGTTGTGGTAAGGAAATTTACGGCGGAGCATATGAGCTTAATCGATGAAGGGGTTGTGAAGATATTGGGTTCCCAAGGGGGTAAAAAATTATGAAAGTTACACAAATATATTGAGTGGGGTGTCATACGAAAGGGCTTATTTTGTACATTCCAAAATGGTTTTTATTTTTAATCTAGGATGTATAGTTTTTGAAATACGACCAAAGACCAAAAACTACGAAACCAGAGCTGCAAGAGCTCCCGTTTCATAGAGTTTCGATGTCTTCGTAGCTCATTGACTGGTCGGTCTTAAAAAGAGAGTGGCATCGTTGCGGTTTGGTTTACAATGATTTTAGATGCTACTTGATTTATTTTCATGATAAAAAAATTTTTGATAAAAAATGAAAATAATTGGGGTAAAAAAAGTTAAGTAAACAAATATATTGAGTGCGGTGTCAAATGAAAGGTCTTTATTTGTACATTCTAAAATAGTTATTATTTTTATTCTAGGACGTATACTTTTAAAAACACGACGAGAATTCATAAATATGAAATAAATGAAAAATTAGACACGACATTATGTATTGCATGCATGCTAGTATTTTTTACCATGAAGAGCTAGCGCAATAGGCATACCCGGCAGTAGTAGCACTTGAAATTATAGGGGTAATCAGAAGAAAGTCCAAATGTTGGCCATCTACGGTGCGCGAGATCTCAGTTCGGGGCGAACTACTAGTTTATTAGGTACACAGAATTCCAAGGGCACTCATATTTCTCATACCTATTCAGTGAGTAAATTTCGTGTCAAGGACTCCGTCCACTTCACCGCCGCCATTTTCTTTTGATTTTAAAGAACAAGCGCAATCCCAAATCTGACAGCCGCTCAGATTGGGATTTATAGCAAACGAATTCATCCAAGCAGGTTCACACATGCTAGGTGGGTGCTTTTTTAGGAACATATCTCAAGCCGTGCTAAAAAAGTACGATGAAATAGCAAATGTAAACCAGTTAGGAGATTTTAAATTGTAGTGTAACTTATAGAATTTCTTACTTAATACCTACTCACGAAGGGGTAGGTTACTGATCATTACATTATGTAACTTGATAATTGCTATGACTTGATTAGACCTGGAAATGATAATAATAAAAGACGGCTGGTGCCAAAGTGGGTTTTGATCTGAATTTATTATAAATTAAAAGTAGGTATCTACTTGTTATGCACAATGCCTTTTGTGCTGAGTGTGCGTGCAGGTTGGCCTTTACACATGTTTCACGCACCCTGCGAGCGAGCATTCATCAAAAGGAATTCCAAAAACCTTTACGACAACCAAAATGATTTTTTCAGTTTATCCTATAAGTATATTCCAAGTTTATTGTCAGCCACCAGAGCCACAGTTAGCTGGTTCTCTGTCGAGTTTTCGATTCGTTCCAGAACGGCACTTGTTGAACAAATGCACAAAGAATTTTTGCTAGATGGAGTATCAATACTGTTTGCCTGTATATAGGTAGATAAGAATAGGTAGTAATAATGTTTATGGTGCAGTGTAAACGATCACTGAGCATTTATTCGCGACGCGTTTGGTCGAATGTGGCCCCTCTCACGTGTGGGTTGGGTACCTACCCTCCATCCTTTTCCTAATACCGAAAGTACATTTAAGCATCGTGTTTATGGGTGAGCCGACCTCAGCCGACTACTAGCAGCTGCCTTCATCCGTCAATTTCTCTAATTCGTCCGATGTCCGATGTCCGATGTCTTGCAATGTTTAAGCCATGTTAGGCGTGACGACGAAGCTGCCATGTATGTCTCCGTCAGGGTGCGCAAACGTGTAAACAAGTGCACAAATGAATTAAAATACTGAAATGGCAGCCAGGTTAATCTGCCGTAAGAATGACGTTCTTCTTAGCTCCATAAATGGCTCAATTGATCCTAAAATATTGATCCACTTTATCTGGAAGATAACAAAGTGGTTAGATTATTTTGAATTTTCCTTTGGTTCACGATTTATCTTGACAGTACAAATTATTCTCTTGCATGAATCTGCAAATGCAAAATATTACTGAATGAATTAGTTCCATATTTTGGTGTACCTATCAAATACTTCAATCCAAATATTTAGACCAATTCAAACCAAGCAAGTATGGGTATAGAAAGAAGTCTAGCTTCATAATGTATTATTAATTCATTCATCGTGTCAAATGAACTCAAACAAAATATTCGGTTTTAAATCTGTTTGCTCCAACAGGAAGCCTATTGCTCTGTGCTAGCTATGAATAAAGGCATTGAGTAAAAATAATTTAGGAATTATTCTTTTAGTTTTCAAGTGCAAATATATATTGGTACTATTTTGTGACCTTGATCCTTGTGCATTCTGGTCGAAAGTTAAACGGATGCTGAGCATTACATTAAATTGAAAATTTCTGGCGACCCTCAGGCCTGCTTATGGGTCGAAGATAGATTGTAAAATCGTGCTGGAGACTGTTTTTCAAACGTAGAAAATTGGGTCCAATATTTTTGTTTGCTAGGCTACATCTTTTGTTCTGCTACTACATAATATCTCCTAAAAGATCATAGTTTACTCATTTTCTGCAGAATAGGTGAAATAAAAGTTAAGTACCTTTATAAAAGCGATAGAAACGAAAGTATATCGCTACACATCTTTGAAGTATTATAGTTATTGGTTTTTATACATATTATATCTATGCATAAAATCACGCCTCGTCCCCATACGGGTGGTGAACAAAGACTACATGTTTTTCTTGGAAATTTCCAAATAACTTTAAAAGGGAAGTTAATACCTACTTTTTGTAAAGCAATAAGCAATCAGTTCTAGCTGCAAGCTATAATAATAATATTTATTTATTTTTTAACTATGTAAATCGATTTGATTTACTTCTACCTAGGTACTTATGTTGAATGTAGAAAGTTCAATACTTTTTATTACCAATAGGTAATTTCTTTTTGATATTCTTGCTGTAAAATCCTTTGCTTCTGGCTCAGCTTGTATTATGAAGTTTCTCATAAGTATATAAATTACGTACTAAAGTTCAGGTTCTCGTACTTTTGACTTAAAAATTCAATATTACTTTCATGTTATTAGTATGTCTATCACATTGGCATCACTTCTTCCACCACCAGGCGATAACAAACAC
Source organism: Camptogramma bilineatum (assembly GCA_958496255.1). Lineage (NCBI taxonomy): Eukaryota > Metazoa > Arthropoda > Insecta > Lepidoptera > Geometridae > Camptogramma > Camptogramma bilineatum. The sequence continues at coordinate 11,059,682 of OY292456.1, forward strand.
GTCTCAATTAATAAGGTTCGAATAACGGTCAAGTCAATAATAGACGCGTTTTACCTACCAATAAAACGCATATTATTTACTTACCTTATTCGAACCTTACACTTTAATCCCTGCCTGGTGATTTTCGACTCAATGAGGAATAAAGATGTCGCCGCTCAGATCGCGCGCCACCCTGCCTGGTGGAAGTGACGTAAGCACAGGAAGCAGCCGGAAGTCAAGGGTGAATTCATTAAATTAAAGGAAACGGAAGTCGGGAAACGCAGTGCCTATCTCAATTAATAAGGTTCGAATAAGGTAAGTAAATAATATGCGTTTTATTGGTAGGTAAAACGCGTCTATTACAAGTATAGGTAGGTAGGTATCACTTGGTACCCTTGCACCCGTGCAACTCTTCCAAGCGCCCTCAACAGAATGGTCATTTCGAGTTTCGATCTACCAACGCCATCTTTCTGCAGGAAGTGTTGCCCGGGTGCCAGTAATACCAACAACACAATTTCAATTTACAAAGTCATTTTACAGAAAAACAAATAATAAAATATCAAATAATTATTATAAAGTTAACCAGTAATTTTAACAGAATAATCAACTGAAATTTAATTTGTTTTACCAACAATCATTGAAAATAAATAAGTACTTCTTTTAAATCAATTGACTTTCATAATTTAGTTACAAAATGACCAATACTTATAAAAACATTATTTAAAATCTATATTCAATTAATAGAACCTAACAAGTTCAATACAAAAAGAAACCTTGTTAGGGAAAGACTTTGCCGCTTTGAACTCCGTACCATAGATAAATAAATAAGCCTCATTGTTCTAACCTTTAATTAGAAAAAAAATGACAAACGATAAACCAAAATTCAAAATTAAGAAAGAACTGTGTCGCCAATAGGTTTTATTACCTGTTACGTATTTTTGTTTCGTTCCCGCGAAAACGGGAATTTTTATACAGTTTTATACCTACAAAAAAAAAAAGACTAATTTTTTCATGGACGAGGCAGGTTGCAGAGTACTAGTTACAGTAACAGAGTTGAGGTTTTTTATTTCTAAGTAGTACTTACATAACTAATTTAATTATACGCGTTTTAGTTTATGTACCTGCATAGTTTTTCATAGGTTTAATCAGTTTATTGTGAAGAAAGAAGTTAAGTTCCATACGATTAAAAAAAACTTGGTTTTTACATCTTTACTAGATGATTTATACAGTGTCAAGAGGCAATCTTCGCCTACAGTTATCGGGACACTGTAGTGCCTGGGACATTGTTGAGATGGAGTAGGCTTGCTCAGCACCTACATCATCCTCTCAGATTAACCGGCCATATGCACAGGAAAGACATGGTCAATGCGTGTGGGGCCGACTAAGCCACGGGTTTTTTCACGATGTTTTCCTTCACCGTTTAGAGCTCGTGTTAATGCGCATATAAATTTTTCGAAACGAAAAATCTATTGATGCACGGCCAGGATTCGAACCCACGACTTTCGATCCGAGACGGTAAGTAAGTACCTACCTACTTAAATCGTTTTCACTGTAATACCATTCTAACCATTTCTTTGTGATGTCTCAATCATTTATGCTATTTGCAATTTGTCGATCGATACGGTGCCTAGACCTACATTTTGCTAAAATTATGTAACCACCGCTTCTTTGTCTTTTTCCAAGGAAAATAGCAGAGTGCTGGTAATATCAAAATGGGTCTTTTGTCCCCGTTACCAATCCCACAACAGCATAAACTGTTGGCCTATAATCTGTCGCCATTATGCACAAGGGACAATGCAAAAAAAAACTCCCATAGCTTCATGGAAACGGAAAATTATTATCTACCATTACGAATAGGCATAACATATGATACGCTAGCTTAACTACTGCCTTGAAAAGTGCATTTTTATTCGAAAGAAAAAATATTGTGCCTGTTGGCTGGTAAAAATTTAATGAAACACTTACAGCTAAACGTTTTAGTTTTCCTTGCGGGGTGTCATTTTGAAACGAAAATGTATGGGTTTTAGACAAAGATAATAGCTGTCTTTTAACACCTTTGATGCTAGTGGGACTATCATGCTTTGACACATACAGAATTTTAAATATACTTAAACAATTAACTAAATCCTTACCTAGTTATTTTCTACCATAATTCTGTTTTTTTGTTTTTTCAAACTAATCCTTATAATAAATTGGAAAAGAGTAGGGTGGTGGCACCAGTAATGAACAAGCACCAGTGTTCGACATTTTTTTTTTAATTGGCTTATAATAAGATTTAGGTTGAATATATCTATGGTAGAAACACAAAACCGTAGACAACACATTTCCAGTTGTTATTCCTGAAAACGTCACGAAAATCGGCCATTTAGTTTTCAAGTTATTGAAGAAAAAGTTGTGTGTTGGTGCGCTGCTGAACCAAAATACACATTTACTAACGAAATTACTAAGAAGTTAAGTCTATATTTTTGCCAGCATTTTTGGAATTATTCAATTTATTCGAATTTCGATTGATTTTATGGAAAGGTTATATTATTCTGGATTTAATTTTATATCAGTAGCGCACCTACGCATGTTTAATTTTATTTTATAGTCGATGTTCATTACTGGTTCAGCAAAATTCACCTTCTCCAGAAATCGACAGGTGTCCATACTTATTATTTTACGTACTTTCTTAGTTTTTGACCAAATTTAAGTCTAATTCATGAACTGATTACGTTAATGTTTGAAATTCACCGATTGATACATGTTCTCCAATAAAGAACATGTGTCGAACACTGGGTAAAATAAGTGTTCATTACTGGAGTTGGTTTCAGATGCCTCCCAGAAAAAACTACACACTCGAACAAATTGATTATTAATTATAATACAATGTTTCTCATGGCTGACTTGTCTAGTTTTTAACCAAAAAAAGGAAGAGGTTCTCAATTCGTCGGAATCTTTTTTTTTTTGTTCTTTTTTTATGTATGTTCCCCGATTACTCAAAGATGCCTGGAGCGATTTGGATAATTCTTTTTTTGTTTGTAAGGGTATACTTTCCGATTGGTACCACAAAAATTTGGTGAGGATATGTTGAGGATCGTCGGAGTTATGAATATAAATGCACCCCTAACTAACTCAGCAAAATACATTATCATTATTATACGTATTAATTATTATTATTTATTATTAATAAAATTAGCAGTCGCTGTCTCATTGCAGGGCAAGTCCCTCCCTTCCGGTAGGTAGTTTAAATAATGTTAGTTATTGCATGTTTTGTGCTTTGTTCATTACTGGGTGTTCATAACTGGAGTGTCGATAACTGGTGATTTATCACTGTTTATCACTGGATTATTGGTGTTCATTACTGGAGATTCGGTAGGTATTTTGGTTTTCGTCTTCTGATTAAAAACATATAGCTTTAATGTGAAAAAACTTGCTACCTAACCTTTCTTGAATATATTATTTATCATTTGGACTAACTGCTGTAGATATAGTAGTAAAAATAACGAAATTATTTCAAATTTTAGTCACACACTTCCCTTAAAGTGTCGAGCACTGGTGCTTTCACCCTAGGTACATTTACCTGCCTAATATTTCAGAAATATAACATCGAAAAGTAAATGGTAAGTACAGAATTTTTAAAATGGTAACAAAAAATGATGGAAACAAAATACTTATGTTTTTCCTTCTGACTAGCTAGACATCTACTTTCATCTATTTTCATTTCCAAATGACTTTTCGTCAATGGTTTTTGTAAACGCATTCTTTTTCTGGTTTGACTGTAAGTCTTAACCTATCTTAAGCTAATGACTCAGTACATTATCTTCGCCTGTAGGTATAAATCAATTTGCATAATCCGCCACGCTACCCGCTCCGCTCCCCGCCCCGCTCGTAATCATAGTGATTCGTCCACCGAGCCAAGCCGCGGGCAAGCATTATGTCATTATCCACCTCTCGTCCCGGATATCAGTTTGAAAAGCCGATAGCTATTGAACGTAAAATTGTCTCTGCAAGCTACATTTCTAAGATCTCTGACACTGAAGCTTTTCAATAGAAAATGCTCTTACCTACCTACTTTTGTTATTTTAACTATAAATTATGTGTAAAGTTGTCATACACACCTTTAGACTTGCAGAATTATTTTCATACCCACCAGTTCCGTTCTTCATTTTCATTAACAAACAAGCATTGCAATAAGATTGGTTACCTACCGTCCTACTCGAAGATCTACTGAAGTCTTTTACCTGTCTTTGCTGTTAGAGAAAAGTAGTGAAAGTTTACTTCTTTTGTATAAAGCAGAATTAGTTATAAGTAATGATCCGGCAATTAAAAATGTAGTCGTGATCCTTCTTTCTGTTCTTTTTGTTTCTTTGATTGGGTTTTCCTTGGCTTTTCCGCCTTACACCTTACCTTAAACTATCAATATTACAAGTCGTGTATTGCATTTCTTGCATCAATTTGATCTATTTTATGTTTTCTAGCGTAGCAAATGCAGCATAGCAAATGCGATGAATGTTGAATCAAAGCAAAACGAAGCGGAGAATGATCGTGCGCGTATGGGCGTGTCAGCCGCCGCCTATTGGGCCGGCCGGCGCCAATGCGTGCGCGCACACGGTAGCCTGCGCACATTTTAAATAACATCTAATATATTAAAACTACATAAACTTCTCGCAGGTGAATCTTTTAGAAAATGGAAAAGAAAATGCAGGAGTTCTATCTAGAGAAATCGCATCCGCTGGACAGAGGACACACGAACGAGAATAAGTTCAATTCAGAAAACATGCTAGCAATCATTGAATTAATGTGACCTTAGGAATAAATAAGCAGCCAGTCCGTCCGCCCGGACCCGCCAGACGGCTTCCTAAGAACGTTTAAGAGTCTGATATTACCAATAATTGAAGAGATCGGATCATTAAGCCTGCCGAGGCAGGTTCTATGGCGATTACTCGTAGTTATCAAGAATTTGAGCATCGACCGACCTATTACGGCGGTATGAAGACCACGGGCGCTTCTTCGTAATAACCATGATGATACCTGAAATTATATGATTTGTGTGGAATTTTGTTGAAAATGGCGAAAACATTACAGAAAAGTACAGGGGTCGTAACGTCGGGCGGCGCTGCCCGGGGCGGCCGATGCGCGCCGTCCGTATGCAAATTAAACGTAATCAAAATAATAATTTCGATCCGGGCTAAGTCGAGGCGGAGCCCCGGCTCTCTCGCTCTAACTCCAGCGCATTTCCACTGCGCGAAAGGAAAACCACCTGCCAATCCGACGGAAATGCAAATGACCTGCGCTCGATCCGCTTTTATTATTTCGTATTGTTTCAACCACATTATTACACGCGATAGTGGCTTAATGCGAGAAATTATCGTAAGTGGACTGAAATATTTCAGTAGCTAGTTATTATGGTCAGGCAGGTAGGTTGAAATGTGATAATTCTAGTTCAGCGCCATTTCGCTTCAATTTTTACTCTAAAGTTCAAGTAAACGACATGCTAAGTGGCACAAAACACGAAAGTTGCATTATTTTGTTTTGCTATCGCTGTACTTACCTATAACTTTGCTTCTTTTGATCGACTATGCGATGGAAGCTAAATTGAATTGAAACTGAAAAGCATTTACAGAACGACTTGTTCTAACTGATTTGATTACTTTGCATGTCCATTTCTGTAAGTAAAACCCTATCTACATTTTCTATGGCAAGGTACTAGATCACCACGCATAATCATAGCTAGCCTACCGTAAGCAAACCAGATTGTACGTGTACCGATGTCCTAAATGGCACCTAGAGTAACCTACGTACCAAAGTACCTATGTACCATACAGAGACACTGACGCGGTACAGCTACCGTTTAATTAAGGTCACGCTTCGCCAGTGCTGGACCACGCTACCCTGTGGTTAGTTACTGTGGCTCTACGCCAATTGGACTCGATTAAAAATAATTTTCATCATTTTTGTTGTCATTTCGCTTGTTACGGTGCGCTCTGGTGCGGGTAATTCCTCTGTCATGCGAGAATGTACTCGGCTGTACTTTAGGTATCTGTTACGGGAACTTAGATAATGGTAGAAACGGACAGTGAAATTCAGAGAAGTTGGAAGAAAAGTGGTTGGTTGGAAAGCACTGCGCCAAAACTTTGTTGTTGAAATTTCGTAGCACTTTCGTAGCTGGATGTATAAAGTTCCCAAAATATTCGTGTAGCTACTTACTTTTTTGTAAAACTTGTAGCAGAGATATTAGTTTAACTCAAAAAATATATATTTAAAAAAACATTTAGATAACATTTTATTTTCTCATAGTTTTACGCGTATAATTTGTGTGAGGCAGGGTCTTAGAAGTTAGGCAAATGAAAAAATTTGTTAGTTTGATTAACAAATTAATCAACCTACGATACATAGGCATATTATACAACCTTCGATAATTTAATTTAAAAATTAAAATACCACAGATGTTCTAGCACCACAACAGGTAAAAATCTATGATCGAAAGTTTCAAGCGATTGGAAAATAGTTAAACCGCGAGGAAGTTATATAAGTACCTACGGTATATAACTTCCTTGGTAAACCGTCTTCGGATGATAGTTCCCAGAAACTCATTGAAAGTAAGCAAACGATTTTGCAGGAAGATGGTGTTTTACCTACAGAACCATTCCAAGAACAAATACTTATGCAGAATGACATAAACCACGCATTACGTACCATAAGTAGATTGTACCGTACGTGTTAGCCATGCGTGGTGGGTAAGTATTGTTAGTCCCAAAGCACCACTTACCAGCAAGGGCACTGCTTTACGCAAATTACATAAATACAAGCCTGGGGACAATTAGTCTCAATCAGATGAATAGGAATTATTGGGTATCTTCCTTCACCTAGTTGAGAAGGGATTATTAAAAGTAGGTACTCGTATTGTTCGGAAAACCACTCATGAGTGCTTTTTGAGCATGACAGAGGACTTACCTACCTAAACATAATTACTCAATCGTCTTTAGAAGTGTATCTGACGTTGTACATGTAATATAAAAAAAAACAACAAGTGGCTACATTAAAAATTAAAAAAAAAATAGACTTCAATGGTATCATAAAGGTTGATTCACGCTACACCGGGCCGGGTCCCGGCCGGGCCCGTCGGTATACATTTTTTATGAATTTGACATTTTGATTCACGCTACACCGGGCGCCGGGGCACGGCCCGGTGTAGCGTGAATCAACCTTAAGCTGAGCAATTTCCTGCAATCTCAAGATGCATTTCTGTTCATAACTCCGAAGACCCAAATGTTTGTGGCACCTTTTCAAACAAAAAAAGCATTTTCCAAATCGATTGAGTCGTCTCCGAGTAATCGGTGAACGGTGTGAACGGTATCGGGAAATCGGTAGATATAAAAAAAGCATAAAAAAAAGATTCAGACGAATTGAGAACCTCCACCTTATTTTAAAGTCTTAAAAATAAACAGTTTCTTCATCAGCTAATAGGACTTATTCAACCTAGGCAACATAAAAAAAAACATGCGCTAGAAGTTTAAGCTGCATTTATTCCATCCAGTAAAACGTAACCTTCGCTCTATCCAGACCAGTTGCAAAGAAAACTAATTGAAGGCATTTCGTATTTAAATCAGCAACAATAGAACCGGCAAGGCTCAGCTCATTATGCAGCATCACAGCGCTCTGTCATTATGGATGGGCGAAATTGCGCACATCTAACGCACAGCCGATAATGCCAACTGCCGGCGAAAGCGTGCTCTCAATTTGTCTATGGTGATGAGCGGAGGAATACGAGTATCTTTAGTCAGTATTACCTAAGGTTTTCACTATAGTCGAATTGCTCATTGTACGAACTAAAAATATATGAAAAATGACATTTTGATCGTCAATTTTAGTGCGTATAATTAGAAATACGACTATAGGTACTATTATGTAGGTACTTACTCGTGGATAATATCCTAATATCCTACTTCCTACTAATCACACATAGGTAAATGTGAAAGTTTGGATGTTTGGATGGATGGATGTATGTTGGTTCCTCTATAACTCGACAACCACTGAACTGATTTGGCTGAATTTTAAAATATAGATAGATAATGACTGGGAATAGGACATAGGCTAATTTTTATTCGGATACCACGTGAGTGAAGCCGCGGGCGGAAGCTAGTAATATTATAAATGCAAAAGGCTGTGAGGATGTAAGGATGTCTGGATGATTGTTACTCTTCCACGCAAAAAGTACTGAACTGATTTTAATGAAACTTAGAATATACATAGTTTATGGCCTGGAATATATATGCATACCTAGGCTACTTTTTATCCGGGTAAGGAACACACGAGCGAAAGCTAGTAATTCATATTTTGTATAATTATTTATTTGGAACATAATAATGTACCTACTGTATACGGAAAAATGTAAAGTATGCGCATTAACACGAGCTCTAAACGGTAAAGGAAAAATCGTGAGGAAACCTGCGGCTTAGTCAGCCCCACACATATTGACCATGGTCTTTCGTGTGCATATGGCCGGTAAGCTGAGTGGATGGTTTAGGCGCTGGGCAAGACTATTCCATCCAAACAATGTCCCTGGCACTCCAGTGTCCCGTTAATTGTATGCAAAGATTACCTCCTGACACAGTATATCATTTACCTAGTAAAGCCTTCCGGCCGTTTCCAGATGTAAAAAGCCTAAGTTTTCTATCAATAAACATCCTTTATTTTCTTTTGCACTAGGTACCGCTTGGCACTACTAATAGAGTGATGGGAAATTTTACTTTTCCGTGACGCTACTGGTAGTGTATAATATGCCGTATAAATATGCCGTCATCCGGTAGTATGTACCTACTAGGCATTAGTCACGGAAATCATCTTTAATTAACCTGGATGCTACCTACGATTAGAAGGTGTATCATTTCGCAAAGGTCTGCATTGATTGAAGCGATTTCCTTGAGATGTAAATTCCAAGATAATTTATCTCCATGGTCATCATATGAAGATTTCTATAGATAATTCTACGTTTCATGATCTATGTTAAAGCACAGAATACTAGTACTATAAAGTATATATACTATAAAGGTAGATAAGTCACAGAAAATAATCGTTGAAATCTTACAATTTAGAAAATAAGTCAAAGAGATCTAGAAAACAATAAATTACTTACCTACATAAAAAACCAAACTCATTTTTTTTTAGATAGGTAGGTACCTACTTCAGTTTATGTGTTTAGAAAGAATGAGTAAGCTGATGGTAATAACGTAAGACCTGTGCACGTCGTTAAATCATTTAAAATCATCAGTTAACGTAAGATCATTTTATTTCGACTGAAATGACTTCAAAAGACCACAGCAGCACAGAACACTCCGCATATATTACTTAGGTAGGTACCCAAAACAGTGCAAAACAACATCAAGGAAATTCATAGCATAATCAGCTGATCAGTTTCACATTTATGGGCTTTTTTTTTGGTAGAAGAATGAGAGGGTTATATGGGAAAGATAGATAGATAGATAGATAGATTAACACTTTATTGTACACCACATGAACATTAAAACAAATTACAGTCACACAGAACATTAGAAGCGAAGTGCAATGGGCGGTCTTATCGCTATGAGCGATTTCTTCCAGACAACCTTAGATAGTAGCACCTCCAAAATGCCTAGCTAGATGGTATAGATTTATAGGTAATACCATACTACGGTCACTACAGCAGCGTCCCGTTATGGATATGGCTACCTCTTCACGCTGAAGCATTTAGGTAAGTATTAGATATATATATATTTTTTAATTAAATATAAGCAAATCCAAAACAACCAAACTTTCCTTATTATTTTTAAAACCGAAATTACACTGTTTTTATAGCCCAATTGAAAAACATGACAGTTGACCCATGATCCAAAACAAGGACTCCTTCAAGTTGTAGCGCATTGGCGTGACGAATGAGGTACAATAGCATATGTTTTGAGCACTAGAGCGGACCTTATCATTTACCACATTACGTGAGCAATGATTATAGTAATCTGCTCATGAGGGCACAATGGGCGCACTCGCCGTGCCACCACGGGCGACCCACGATGCTCCTACAGGAAGATTCCATTTTAAATTTACCTACAAGTGTTTAAACTGAAAGAGAAACTTGAAATGAAATCCATCGATTTGAAATCATCCAATATGAAAGAATAAGTAATTATGTTTCTGTTTAGACGAATTACAAATGGAAATAGGCCTATATACCTACATAATAGTGTGTGATATTTATGAAACACGTTTTTTTTTTTTTACTTCAAAAAGAAACCTTACTGTTGTTTGTACTTATACTTATTGGAATTTCTCGTAACTTCTGGATTATATCGAAGATGATACAGGAAATCTTTCGGTGAAGTCTGAGCCTAGCTTGTAATGGATGGTTTCTCAATGGGAGTTCCTTTGGAAAAATCTGATACCCAATTTAAGTAGTTCCGCTTTTTCAGACAGATTCAAAATAACCATCAAGACAAAGTCATAAAACCGATCTAGATTAGGAGTTTGGTAATCTAGATATATTTCGGGCTAATATTAATCTCAAAAAATAAAAAAGAAGCACACTGTATCACAATTGTATAAATTTAATAGAAAATATGACCCTTTCTGTGCCACATAATTAAGGAGTGCGCGGTACAAAGGGCCTATCGGCTACACATTTTTAACTCTGTTTTATTCGTTGAAATCGGTTGACAATGGCGGCGGCTGGCACCCTTTCTTCGACAATTTGCCGCGCAGCAGTCTCCGGAAGTCAACTCCTCAACGTGGAATTAGGGATCCTTAGACTCCCCAGGACTCCTATTGTGATGAAGGACTCCGCCTCCCAAGATTTTGAACGGGTCAGCACGTGACACATTTCGACACCTTGACTTTTAATAAATTGTAGAGCAGAAGTCTTACCAAGAATGGATTGTAACGGTTTGATTTTAAAGAAATGAATTTTCTTATTTAAGTAGTTGTTAGAGTTGATGTAGATTCTGTACAGAACGTAATACTTATGTAGATCAAAGGTAAGTAACGAAACAGGACCATAATGACAAGCTTAGGAAACGGTAGAACCTTTTGAAACTAATATCATGGCTATGAAATTGTGAGCAGTAGGTATAAACGAGATATTTACCATGATTCGTGGCGTGATTGTGCCAAAATATCGGGAAACTCGAAAAAAAATCTACGAATCCTGGTAAATATCCCGTTATAAACGGTATTCGTGGATTTTTTCAGTTTTTCAGTTCTTACAACGGTAGACATTTTCTCTAAGAGACAATTTTTATGGAGTAACAAGTTATTTCGCCCAGTGGGACTCACAATACATAAATACATCGGAATAAAACGATTTGTTTCGGATGTCAGATTCATAGACTCAGTCTGAATGCACTTATTTGTGTTTTTGGGAAGGTTTTGAGGGGTTTGTATTATTACTTCCGATTATTATATTGATTGAGTCTTTCAACATTTTTTGTGTAAATCAGACGTAGAATTTTCGCTAAAGTAACTCCTACAATAATAATAGAAGGTTCTATGCACATTATAATTTACTAAATAATAAGCTCTTTTGAATTACAAACGATTAAGTTGTTCTTGATTTCTAAAGTTCATACCGCTTAGTCTAGGCACCGCCTATTAGGTGCCAAATTAGGCGGCACCTCCCTTGCCCAGTCACCGATTCCGACTAAAATTATCTCATTGTCCTGACCTTGTCCAAGCATGAACCATAACTGATGATTACCGAATTACCAGCCGACCTCGTCTATACTTACCGCGCGGTTTTAAATAATAAATATCTTATCTAAATAACACCAGACCATTGTTTTTACCCATCAGCCGAAGGAGGGCTGTGTTTTTCCGACGATGATCATCATAATGACGTGAATTATCTCGAATCGCTAATAAAATTAGGCTCGCAATAATTTGACTTAATTTTGGCAGAATCATGTCTGAATCAGATCGTGTAGGATTATTTGCGAGAATCGTGGTTTCCTAATGTAGTCTGATGTTATGTCTGCATGCCAACCCAAATTATTTTACTTAAATGTCTTATTAATTACTTTAACATTAAAATTAGCCTACATAGAGGTATTTTCTAAACCTTAATTTTAACTTAAAATTACAGTGAACCGATTTTGTCAGGGGAGTGCGTTAACTCTCGATCTGAAAATTCTGAGTTAATCTCGGCTGGGCATCAATATCTAATCTAAAATATATACTTAATCGAGAAACTTCTTATTCTTTTAATAAAGTGTAGGCTAAAAACAAACAAACAAACAAAGTGAAATCAGTTTTTTTATATTAGCTATAATAAACAGTTTTATCGCTATCGAACACTATACCCACCACTCCAATCAACCTTTGAATACGTACCTACATGTATTTACTTATATTGCTTATTGTCAAAACGGCCGGTGTTGTACTGAATGACTATAAGCATCGGGTACCCTCTACCATCGTTCTAATTGATATCCTTTTAATTGAGTCAGACAGCCCGTTGATAACAATGAGTGAGTAAAGAGCGTTCGCAAAGAGAACTACTAATTAATCCGCCATATTAGTTAATTGTTCCGCCCTCGGAGGAGTAGTGAGCTTCAGCTATAGAAACTTTACAGTAAAATGTTAGGCCTCTATTAATAAACTCAGATTAACTTCTGTCAAAGTTGCGCCACGGATTAAACTATTGCCATCCTTATTTGTCACTGCCTAACAAAAAAGGATGGCAATAGTTAAATCCGTGGCGCAACTTTGACAGAAGTTAATACGAGTTTATTAATAGAGGCCTTAAAGTTTTCTTCATTCACATAGGGAAGGAGAAAATATAGTCACCACTCCCCAAATTTTTATAAAATGAAATGAAATATGATCACGGCTGTATCCCCAAGGTGCGGTAGACATTCTCTCAGATGTTTTTTAGGCATTTTTTAAATCCTTTGAAGTTGTCTAAGGGGTAAGTAAGTATTAGTCAGAGGTATGTCCAAATACATATTTGGTACATACCCACATTTTGCAGAACCTGCGACCTTTATCCCCCAAGAATAACACGTTTGCCCATGACGCAAATGTACTCCGAGTCATGCCGCGGCGCTATCCTTCGCACATCACCGCAGAGACTGGGCAGGGAATGTGATATCTGCCTTCTGTTCTGAACAACCTTAGTCAGTATCGAAGCCTTTGAATGTACTCTTTAGGTAGGTACTAGCCGTTTTAAATACAACCTCTGTAAATAGGATATGAAGGACACCTTCCTTCCTAACTGTCATTTGCCTATCTCCTGAGCTACACCTTGTGCCCTACCACCTGCAAAACAGCTGCACAAGGGATGGCAAACGTAGGTAATCGTAACGTACTAGAGGACCTTATGCTCAAAATTTGTGTAAACTATTGACACGACCATAAGAAAACGATCATCATCAAAATTTCATCCCATTTGCACCCACTGTTAGGTTCAGTCCTCCTCTTTTTTAAGCCAATTGTAGTAGGTACCTTGCGAGTTCAATATGAGATAGAGGCGAACTTCGGTGATACAGGCTTAGGCCCAAAGCCTCCTGCTGATCTTTTAACGCCTTAACCCAAATCCTTACTGACAATGTTCAATATGTAAGGTCCTGGAGCCTATACCGCCAGCGGTCACCGGGTTTAAAATGGTTATACATTTTGTGATCATGAAGAACTAAGGAAACTGCACGAGGCTTTAAAAAATCAGATTCCTGCGGGCTTAAAAAGGTCGCTATTGCAGAATCCCAATAGGGAATTGAAATAAATACCATCTCTTTTCATTGACTGAGAGTGAAAAGAGACTGCACTCTAGTTCATTTCATATTGTGATTCTGCTTTAGCGACCTTTTTAAGCCCGCTGTTCATATCTGAAAGCTCAATAACCGGGTACATTTACTCTAGGTTCATAACCGACCCCGTGTTACGCTTCGCGAACAGATAATTGCACTTCTGTTTCCGTTACTGCGGTTTTAATGATTAGGTACATGACTCTGGCAGTTGGGTAAAAAGATACAGAGCAAGGTAAAAAGGATGAGATGAGAACACGAGGTAATAAAGGTACCTACCTGCTCGAAAGTTAGATTCGCCATACTGCGCCATAGTTTTCCAATTAGAGATACCTACTAAAGAAAGCGGCAAACGCGAAGCAAGATAGTAAAGAAGCGGCGCGTTTTTTAGCGATATCTCAAAAAATGGTTTTGTCACTTAACGGCGTTTTAGTTATCGGACGGCAGCATAATGTAGGTATTAAAATCTGTAGGTACCTACTTACTTATTGTTTTTTTGTGACAGTCTACAAAACAGTGTTGTTCTCTTTTTCTCACAACATCATTTAGGTACCTACAACACTTTCTCTTCTGACGTGCGAACTCATATCTAACGATACTTATTATACCAAATAATATTTAAGGTAACATTAAGTAGGTAAGTAGGTAGGTATATCAATGTTTGAAAGAATATCAATCAACTTTATGTAGATATCTGATAGTTTTTCGGACATTGATAGATAAGTTACTTAGGTAAATAAGTAGGTACTTACCTATAATGTTATCTTAAAAATATTGGCCTGTATAGCCATATACCTAGTACCTACCTATGTAAAAATATCTAGTTCATTTTAGATGATTCTGAAATTCAAATCAAAATATACCAAGTTAACTAGGTCCTTTATTAATAAAATTCATATAATTAGGTAGGTACTTAAAGGACCTCCTCACCTCTTTTTAGGCAGTTTTGGAAGATAAGTAGGTAAGGTGCAGCGGGGCAATTCTGGCAGCGGGGTAATTATGGCACATGGTTATATCTCTCGTTCTATGACTTATACCTCGAAGAGACATCTATGTACGCGTAGAGAAATGTTTTGTTCATTCATAAACGATAGATGGCATTTCTAGCGCAAAAACTGACTGATTGACAGCATCATTTTGACAGTCACTTATTTTTCGGAGGGTGTAAAAATATTAGCTCCTCGAGTTTTTGTAATAATTAAGTGGTTTTCGCGGTTTAATTGAAAATTGAACAAGCTAAGGAGGCGTATTTTGGATTGGAGATTATTTTAATCGTACTAGTTCGTTTCTACTCATTGTTTCTTCTGTGTTATTGCATCCGCTATAATTACCCCACAAAGTGTTGATTTTATGTAATTTTATCGAAATCGGTTGCCATAATTTCCCCACCGATTTTGTATGAAGTTGCCAAAAACCAGTGATGTCTACAACATTGAAGTAAACGTCGATAAAAATAATACTTAACTAATCGAGCGAGTGAAGATCTCAGGGTTAACTAATGCGACATTGCTTTGTATATGTATTTGTTTGTGGCTTTGTTTGATCTTAATTAAACCATAGTCGACAATCATTAAATTTTCGATCGAGCGAGCGAAGCGAACGAAGATCTTAGTGGCAGCTTCGCCTGCGTGCACTACTATTTTTTTTATCCCATGGGAACCGTGCATTTTTCGGGATAAAAAGTAGCCTATGTCCTATTCCCAAACATAATCTATCTACATTCCAAATTTCATTAAAATCGGTTTAGTAGTTATTGAGATACGTGGGAACAAACATTCACACACACGGACTTTCGCCTTTATAATATTAGTAGGATGACAAGCTAGCGCAATAGACATACTTGGCAGTAGTAGCACTTGAAAGTATAGGGGTAATCAGAAGAAAGTTCAAACGTAAGTGATCTACGGTTCGCGAAATCTCAGTTCGGGGCAAACTACATTTCATACATCATTTTTGCGCGCGATTTTTGCGGATACTCCGTTTATCGATAGTCAGGGTCCCAACACTAGCATGTATGGGAAACTAAAGAGTGATGCCAGAATTATCCCACAAAAATTTTAAAAGGTTTTTTATAGAAACTGGACCATCGTAGGAGATTAGAATGTTCAAATTCGCGTGTATTGTGTTGTCTAGTTTGTAAAGCTTCTGGATTTAGTATCATAGCATCATTGGTTCGAATAATATCATCACCTGACGGAATTACCCCGCTGAGGGGCTATTCTGGCATTTTCCAGTTTTTAGTTAAAATTGTGTTATTTCACCATTTAAATATGCTTTTTCTTTAACAAAAATACAATAAAGAAAAAGGCAGATAAAGGTTACATAACACCAATTTGTCAGAATTAGCGTAACTCAATAAGGAACGAGAGCATTGAAGTTTTAAATTTTGACTAAAATTTTTCGGCCAGAATTGCCCCGCTGCACCTTACCTATCTACTTAAAAATTTAATAAAAAATATATTATTTACAATCAAAATTATACGTTAAAGTTAAACCTAACATGGCTATACAATTTCTTTCAGTTTGACAAGACGAGGAGCGCGTTGATGTCTTTTGTAGGTAAATACCTACTTAAGAGAAGAAAGATAATAAGATATATCTACTAAATTCCCATGGTACCTACCTATATCAAACTTTGACTTCACTACAAATAAATTTCTTACAGATGAAAATATTAATTTTATGATAAAGATTTAACTTTTTTCAATTCATAATTTGATTTCTTATTTGGCAATAGTAACGCTACTAGACACTAGATGTCGCTAGACGCTTAGCTATTGATCCATTTCGGTGAAATCGTTTTTTTGCCGGATGTCTGTTTTGAATTGGGAATTATCGCGTGTCCCTGGCTAATAAAAATGTAGTTATTTAAGGGTAGGTATGTTATTTAAGATTTCACATGTAAATGGCCGGGCGAGGCGTGCGTGTGAGCCGCGGGCAGTGGGCGTGTATTGCCAACTGACCAATCGTGAGACGCTATTCGCGCTTAGGTACCCGAAAGCCTCCGAAAACATTTCCATTTTTTTAACATCAAGTTTCATTAATTAACGCTATTAACATATTTTGACCATTACCTACCTACCTGCAGAAAATACATGGTAGGTAGGTATTGGTATACCTACACCTCGGGCATTCCAATATCCAACATAACAACGGCTAGGTACTGACTGAAGTGTCAGTTTCCTTGCTTCTATAGATCCGAATTTTGGAAATAAAAAAACACTTTTATACGTACTTACAGTTCGGCCGACGGATCTAGGCGTACGTGAAGTCAGCCCCCCTAGCCATATTACACTATCTATCGTCGCGATAGAATAGAAACACTTCAAAATGTAGCTATAGGATTTGACGTTTCAAGTAGATGAGTCAAGTGGTCAGAACGTCAATTCCTATACATTTTGAAGTGTTCTATTCTACAGCGACGATAGATCGTGTAATATGGCTAGGGCCCCTGGCTCTTCGCTGCGCAGTAGAAAATTTTATATGAAAAAGTTGCACTGCGCATCGAAACGGCCAACTTCACGTACGCCGAGATCCGTTGGCCCTACTGTAGGTAGGTAGGTACCTACTTATGTCCTATAAGTAGGTATAGTCTGGCAAAAACGGGTAGAAACGGCAACTAAAATTTCATTACAATGGAAACCCTTTCTTTACTAATCTATGGTACCTACATAAAGTACCTATAGGTTTCTTATCTATAGTACAGATACCGTACCGAAGACGTCGTCAGTCAGAAGCTCAGAAGTAATAATTTCCATAAAGAAGAGAATTTATCTATTTCGCGTAGGTATTTATACATACCTAGCTTGTACAGTGGCGCCCCCATTTATGTATACCTACTATTTTTTACCAGACTATACCTACCTTGGAGCCGTGTTGGCCGAGGGGTATAGTACCTCGACTTTCGATCCGAAGGTCGTGGGTTCGAATCCTGGCCGTGCATCAATGGAATTTTCGTTTCGAAAAATTTATATGCGCATTAACACGAGCTCTAAACGGTGAAGGAAAACATCGTTAGGAAACCCGCGGCATAGCCAGCCCCACACGTATTGACTATGTCTTTCCTGTGGATATGGCCGGTTAAGCTGAGAGGATGGTGTGGGTGCTGGGCAAGCCTACTCCATCTCAACATTGTCCCAGGCACTACAGTGTCCCGATGAGTGTAGGCAAAGATTGCCTCCTGACACTGTCTTTATCATCTAGTAAAGATTGTTAAGGCCTAAGTTTTTTTTTTTTTATACCTACCTATATAATACAGTTAAAAATAAGTAGGTACTTACCTACATAGGAATTACATAGGAACTAAGTGGATACCTTGAGTCGGATTCAGCACCGAAGTCCGATAGACGCAGCGCTGCTATCGCAGAACTAGGCTAGGTAAAAATGTCCAAATAAGGCTAGAAAGGGCTAGAACAATAATAATTAAGCTAGTTTGTACTTCGGTAGGTCTACACATACACACCAGAACAACTGAACGACCTTGATTAAAAGTACAATAATAAAGTACCTACCTACATAAATAAAACAATTAGGTACCTAATTCCCGCTTTTGCCGTAAGACTTGAGTGCTAAATCCTACTCTACCTACCCATTTATGAAGGAATGCATCCTTGTTGATGAGTGAAAAGAACGGTTTGTAATGTGATTCTTCTTTAGCGGCCTTTTTAGTCCCGCCCGGGAACACCTCGCCTCGGTAGAAGCTCGGTAGATTAAATTTGCATTCGAGTCTCTTTTGAGTGGTCTACTTTGGTTGACTGACAATAAATACTGACATTGACAGTAAAGTTGCCAACTACACTCACTCAATGTCAAAGTCGCGTCAGTCTGCTAGGTCATGTCACGATCTGATTTGTCATATTTTGCTTGAATCTATTTAATTCCTCTCTCTTGATTCAATTAAATTTATTATTTTGCTTGCTTTTTGAACAGCGAAGAACATCTTACTTTCGCTAAAATTACTGCCTACATTTTATTATATCACAGTCAATTGCGACTAATTTACATTTCCAAAAGTACTTTGAGTTTGCTTCAATTATTTGTGGGCCTGTACTAAAACATCAAAAGGTTAGTATCATGTTGACCCTATTTAATTAATTCAATTGTACACAGTACCAACATTTATTCTTTACCAAAGTACTTAGACATCGTGCTTAAGATAAGTAATAATAGAAATTGTAAATTGTCTAAAGAGCTAACCTTAATTAATTACTTACCTAACATTTTAATATTTAGCTACACTTCTCACACACAATGGATCTATGCATTCGTGAAGCTAGCCGTTTCGCTGTGCAGTAAAAAAATTGTATAAAAAAGTGGCACTGCATATCTAAATGGCTAACTTCATGAATGCCAAGATCCATTGGAAGAAGTGTACTTGCTATGCTAGTGACTTGCTAGTGCATAATGTAAATATCGGGTAATTATTTACTATTTTAGATGCAGCTTACTTCGGATCCCAGACGAGCTGATCGGGAGCGCAGATTCAAACCTCCGCCAGCAACTTCAGCGCCTGCTGAAGATCTGACAACAGATTATATGAATATTTTAGGTACTTACCAAGTTTTTATTTCATTCTACTTCTTCATAGCAAGCAGTAAATCGCAAAATCCTTTCAGCCTCATCAAAAGAAAGGCCTTTTAAAAGAGGAAAAATTAAATCAACCAGGCTGCTGTTACTATTAATTTCTTGTTTGTGCTACATTTTTTTTCTAAGCAGTAAGTTTTGAGATGAAACTAAACTGCAGATTGTCATTATGGACCTGAATAAAAATTCAGTTAGTTTTAACAATATCTATGGTGGTTTTCAGGTATGGTGTTTTCAATGTGTGGTCTTATGATGCGGCTGAAATGGTGTGCTTGGACTGCTGTGTTTTGTTCAAGCATTAGTTTCGCCAACTCCAGAGTTTCAGATGATACTAAACAGGTCTGTATCAGATAAAGTTAAACTATAAATAAACAGCATAATGAGAATAGATGTATGTTTTAGCAGATAATATAATAAATATTTTCTTTTACAGATTGTAAGTTCCTTCATGCTGTCGATATCAGCTGTAGTCATGTCCTATCTACAGAATCCTGCACCTATGACACTTCCTTGGCAAACTGGTTCAATGTAGTACCTACCTATAGATTTAACAAGGTTGTATCATTACTAAACCTGTAATAAATTATTTTAAAAAAGTTTTTTTAACTCTCAACCACACCTTAAACCTCAGTTCTCAGAATAAGGTTCAGTGAATATCTAGCTAGATTATGCTATCTACAGTTTCTCTTGTCTCCTATTACAATAATCCTTGAAAGTTCTTGAGGTTTACTATAGCAAGGCTAATAGCTAATAGTACTTATTATGTTTATGTACCTACGTAAGTAAGTACGTACCTACATAAAATTTTTATGATATATGCCCAAAGAAAACTTCTAGCAAGGTCTTTGTAGATTTAGATCAGTATTTTCAAAATTAGATTATTAAACTCTGTTGGTAGAATGCATTAAGACTTCCTAGTCAAAAAAAAAGTTTAGACAGTGAGTGTCTCAGGGAAATGTCAAAAGTCAAAAATGATTGCGAGATTTGTTTGATTGCTGTCATTGTCATTGCTTCGTTTCAGTGATGCCAGATTGGAGAAATTCCCTGTAAATTCGGGGGTATTTCTCGGCTCCTGGGGAAACTTGGGGGGATTTTCGTAGAGAAAAATTATGAACGGGAAAAGAAAATTTAAGTATTTCAGTTTTTGTTCAGAAATTTTCTTGATTTTTTGAATTTTATTTACTGAAATAAACTTCCGATTAACCAAATAAGTGATATTTACAAAATACAAATTAAACAAGAGGCTGTAAGACTGTTGTTAGCAATCTGTGGATTTAACATTTGTAATTAAGATGAACAACTTATGAAAGCTTGGTGGTTGGGGTTTTTTTTCTGGTTAGACCTTCGAAAGATTTTAGGGGGGTTTTCATACTAAGTTTGGGGGTAAAATCACTTAGCCAACTGGCAGCACTCTGTCTGTTCGCCGGATTCGTGGGTACACGTTTGAGATTACAGTTTTTACCGATTAATAGAGTATAAAAACGCCTACAAATCACTAAACTTAATTATTTGCTTTCAGCCCAGTTTAGTGTCTCATCATCTGTTAAACCGGTGCAACTTGAAAAATATTCAGGTAAGAAATTGAACAACACGTAGGTTATCTGAAGATTACTCTAAACGTTTATTGGGCTTTATTTTTGTACTCCAGGGATTCTTGTTATCTTATTCACGTGTATCTCAGCTTTACTCCCACTATAGTCCAGAAATCATGAAGTCTTTAAAATGTACCTAAAATTTTAAGTTTTATACCTACTATTTCCCAAAAGCAAATCTGCTCTGGGCTCAAAAATATTTCCACTTTTAACTTACAGACCAAAAATGTTTCATTTACAAAGTTGTGAAATAATGCTGTTTTGTACATTGTGGTGAAATAGTTAAATATTATTTTGTAGGCAGGTACGGCCCAGAGTTTATTTTTGAAATTTATTTAACGCTTGAATCTTTGTATTGACTCAACGTAAATAACTTAGCTGCTCTGGGCTCAAAAATATTTCCCTGACCAATTTTTTTTTAATTGTGTAACAATAGGTCTTGTTATGTTACTATGTTGTGTTTGTGTACATTATTATGTTGTGAAATAGTTAAATATAGTTCATCCCAGAGTTTATAACTTTTTCAACACTTGAATCTCTGATAGGAAACAACATCTCAAAAATAAATTTCCACTTTTAACTTACAGACCACAAATGTTTCTTTTACAAAGTTGTGAAATAATGCTGTTTTGTACATTGTGGTGAAATAGTTAAATATTTCTTTATAGGCAGGCCCAGAATTTATTTTTGAAATTTATTCAACACTCGAATCTTTGTATCGACTCAACGTAAATAAACATTTTTTTAAATTGTGAAATAAATAATAGGTATTGTTATGTTATTATGTTGTGTACATTATTATGTTGTGAAATAGTTAAAATATAGTTCTTCCCAGAGTTTATCTTTGAAACTTATTCAACACTTGAATCTCTGCATTGAAACAACATCTCAAAAATATTTCTACTTTTATCTAACAAACCAAACACATTTCTCTTACAAAGTTATGAAATAATATTGTTAGGTACATGTTGTGAAATAGTTAAAATTGTTCTACTCAGAATTTATCATTGAAACTTATTTAACACTATTTTTAACTATTTGTATCAAAACAATGTAAATAAACAAATAGATTTTAATAAAAAATTAAGGACCTATGTAAGTTTTCCTCTTTTTTTATTTCTTTGTTTATAACATAATTATGCAATGGTAGAAAATTCATGTGCTTAGATTAGAAGCTTAAGTCTTCTCATCACAACTATAAAGTTTTCACTAAACTATTTTTTTTTTGTTTTAAGGATGCCTCCAAAAAAGGTGGAAGAACCCGAAAAAAAGCCTCTCATTGGACGAGTGGGCACCAACTTAAAAGTGGGCATAGTGGGCGTGCCCAATGTGGGCAAATCGACTTTCTTCAATGTACTCACCAAGAGTCAAGCTGCAGCTGAAAACTTCCCCTTCTGCACCATTGATCCTAATGAAAATAAGTACCTTTTTATTATTATTATTTCAATGTAACCTTATAAATAGATTGTTATCAGTGAACGCATATAAACATGGAAGTATTCTTACGCGCTAGAAAATGAACCAACAAAAAGTGTGCTTCAGTAGTCAGGGCTTGAAAACTGCTGTGAACGAAATTAAAACGTCAAGGGAATAAAGTCGACTTTAAATAGAAAATGATCTAACGAAAAGTGTGCTAAGGTAGGGGGCTTGAAAACTGTGCTGAAAACAATTAAAACCCAAACATTGAAGGAAATAAGTAGATTTTGAACTGTGCATCTTGAGTTCTAATAAATTTTGTGCCATATTTCGACCATATTTCCCTTGAAGGAATACTTCGATGTTTATTTGCATTCACTGGTTGTTATATATTCTACATTCTTCAAAACTTATCTGCTTTTAAAGAAAATACATGGATATTAAAGACACCCATAGGCAAGCATCTTAAAAAATACCTTGTGGCACTGTATAATTTGCAATTAAGTTTAATTTAAATAGAGACTTGCTCACTACAAGGAGAAGACCATTGGAAACAATAAATTCTCCTTGATGTGTTAATAAAACTTGTTTTTTAACTAATTTTTCTGACATAAAAATAAGATAACGAAAATGTTGTCAAAGCTTGTCATAATATTTTATGGTATCAATTAATATAATTTACTGAATTTCTTTTAAGTGATTGAAAATGATTGAGTTTGAAAAATTTAAAGACAACTCTGATATTAATGACAAGTATGGTTTGCAAAATATTAGCGTAACCAAAAGTGTGATATACAGTGGGGACACTAAGGTTGTCAGTAAACAGGGAAATGAAGACGATAACAGGAAAAGGAAACCCTTGGCTGCTGCAATTATAGGATTGAACAACACAGCTGCTCCTTTGCCGGAGAAGTCAGAATTGTATGATCCATGGACTGATATTGATGCCCAAGAAATCTACCTACGTACAAAACCTACTTGCTACCTCATAGTTGGGAAACCAGGTTCTGGTGCATACAGCTTAGGTGAAGCCTTTTCCAAGAAGCTTAACTGTGTACATTTATGCCCCAAGAATATAATTACTGATGAAATTGGACAGAATAGTCCAACGGGTATATGTTTAAATTTCAACTTAAAACATGGCAAGGCTTGTGCATTTGACATTGTAATGAAAATGTTGAATGTTAAATTAAACTCTCCAGCAGTGAAGCACCGAGGCTATGTGATATCAGGAATCCCATTGGTCACTGCAAATAGAAGCCCAAAGTATCTAGTCAATTGCCTGAATGGGGAAGAATCTTTATCAGCTGTACAAGATCTTTTGTTTGATGTTGTATGTAATTTGAAGAAGAAGAAACCAAAAAAGCCAAAGGTTAAAACCGGGAGCCCTCATTCATCAATTACGAGTGAGATAGAGATACTTGCTGAGGAAGAAATTGAGGAAGAACACAAACCTGAAGAAATGCCTGAGGAAGAAGAGGAAATCAAATGTGAACTGCCAAAATTCTTATTAGACTCAAGTTCTGATATCATATTCCCAGGACATGTCTACTACAAAACAAAGAAAACTGTGTTACTAGAACAATTAGACACCATATTTAACTTAGAAATGAAACCAGATGTCATCATTTACATCACTTGCCCTGATAAAGATTTGGTTACAAAAAAGACACACAAATATGTAAATTATAAAAATAACATGCACACTGTAGAACCTTTGATAGCAAATATACCAAAAGACTTGAGATGGCCCAGCAAATACACTATGAGTGACTATACCAGTCCGTTTGACACTCATACATTTAACCCCAAATACAGCTGCAGACAACCAATTAATTTTGAGGCAAACTCTATCAAACAAATGTGCAACTACAAACTTGATATCCTGCCTTATATTGAGAACAAACTGAAGGATTATGAGCCGAAATACATAATCAGGCTTGATGCGAGACTGTCAGTTCACCAATTGATGTACCATGTCACAGAAAGACTTCTTTTACTGCCAATAAAGACAGTCGTAATACCAGAACCTTTGTACATGGAGGAACCACCAGATGATATGGAAGAGTTCTGGAAAACTGTGGAGGAATTGAATGTACTTCGTAGTGGCGTGTTGAGTTTCAAGAGATATCCATCTCCATGGTTCAATAGATGCCCTGTCGAGCTTAAAAAAAGAAAATCTACCAAAGGGAATCCGAAGTTTGCTGTATCTTTTACTAAACATGTATATCTTCTGTCTACACTAGATGCTATGGTGTCTTTTTGCAGAAACCCGCGACCCTATCTCAAATTAAAATATTTGGAACCAACTTGTAGAACAATTGTTATTGGAACTAAATCATCAGGTAAAACCATGATATCAGAATGTCTGTCCTGGCTCTTCGACACCCCAATAATTTATTACGAAAAGTTTTTAGAAGGGGAGAAGCAAAAGAAATATGATACTTTTGCGAAATCAATCTTATCTGAAATCATTGCCACGCTAGAGGACGCCCGCTTTACTACATGGCAAGAGGCTGAAATGGATAGATTTGCAAAACTGGATGCTTGGTGTAAACAGACTCAGTCGGTACTACGAAATTACATTCCTCTCCTTATTGAAAGTTTTAGGTACATAAAAAAAGAAGTAAACTCTGAAGAAATTCTAGGGGAGGAAGAAGAAAATAAACCAGAAGAACTTTTGACGCCAAGGTTGGAATTCTTGAATAGTTTTAACACCTTAAAAAATGAACTTGGAATGTTGCCATTTTTAGATGATGTTGAAATGTGTGAGAAAGCCCTTTCAGATCGAGAGATTTTTCAATATGCTCCAGAATACATAAGAAAAGCAGTAGCAAAACCGACTATACCAGCACTGGGAGATGAAGACGTTACCACCGCCGTTGCAGCCTACATAACTGCTAATGAACTTCAAAAAGAAATAGAACCAACTGCTGAAGAAATAATGAATGAAATGATAAGAGTAACGACTGCCATTGATACAGACCATCAAACAGCCACAGACTTTGATGAAATGTATGGAAAGTATATCATAGATGGATTCCCATCAGATCCAGAGTACTGGAGATTTCTTAGCGAAGCAAAGCTGATGCCGGACTACACTGTCGCATTGATTGAAAACAGAGAAATTGATGCTGATTTAATTGAACAATATAAAAGTATTGGCAGTTCACAAAAAAGTCATTCTGAGCGGTTTATGCAAGCCGATGACACACTCTTAAAAACTAAATTACGGTTGAAGAAACGACCTAGTACAACGACTGTAGATGTACAAATTATAGTCAATGATATTATCAAAACAACATTTGATTCCTACATTGCAGAAGAAGGAATAGCAAGTCAAGATGGTAATCTCGAAACCGACATACTTGCGTCTTTTACTGAAACTGTTGAAAAATTTAAAGAAGATTGGGATTCTGTCAAATTAAAAATTGAGGAATTTGACAAGTGCTATATTGATGTGGAATTAGAGAATAAATCTGATATTCAAGTTGTTGAAGAATTTTTACTAAAGCTAAGGAAAAGTTATATGATAGCATGTGAACCCAATGAAGACGAAGAGCCCGACGATCAAGAAGATGAAGATGAAACCCCTAAAGATATCATGACTTATAATAATCCACGAAACCTGTGTGAAACCAATGTATATTGCCCCATTGCTTATTTTGACCATGGAGTCCTATGGGAAGGCAAGCCCGAGTTTTGTATCAAATACGACAACAAATACTACAACTTTTGTAATGAAGAAGCTTCAGAATTGTTTCAAAAAGATGTCTCCAAGTATCAGTCTTACAATAAACCTTACAAAAAAATTCCTCCGCTAAGGATTTGTGTCATCGGCTGCATTGGAAGCGGAAAAACAACTTTATGCAAATTACTTGCACAAGAACTTGGTTTAGTACATATAGATTTTGAAGAAATTGTAAATAATTTCTTGATGCCTAGACATTTCAAAAAAGTCGGACGCCGTTATGAAAACAGTTTTACTGATGTACCGATAGATGACGAAGGAGTGGTAGAGTTTCAGATGGATGAAGATAATGAAAATTTACTATCAGATTTATTGTCCAATGAAACTGAACTAAGGCGGATAGTTTATAACTACTTTGAACGCGGTTCACCCATTCTTTCACCGCTAATGGAGAAACTTATTACGAAACTATGGTTTCAAGATCCATTTGTGAATACAGGGTTCATATTAGATGGTTACCCACGTTTACCGACAGATACTGAAGATATGGTAAACAGTTTTTGTATACCAGATTTGGTAATAGAAATCGAAGGAAGCTCGGAGGTCACCCTGCAACGCTTATCTACTAAAATGTTTAAAACTTGGAAACTCCAGCTGAGTGAAGCTAAAGAATTGGCCAGACAAAAACTTGACAATGAAAGAAAAGAGTGGATGAATTTCATAACAAAAAATATCGTGATCAAACTCGTTGTTGATGAGATTTTAGAAAATATGTTTTTTTCCACCGTTGAGCCAATCGCAGGTTTATCTACTGAAAGTGTTATTATTGACGCAAATCCATCAGGATTATTAAATTTAGATGCTAACCTGTTCAAAACGTATAATGAAATGATACTAGAATTCCCCGAACCAGTTGATCAAAGTGAGTGGGAGAAACCAGATGAAGCTCGTGAAAGGATTGATTCTAGGATAGAAAGTATTTATGAAAGTGACGACGAAAATATTCAAAGCTTAAAAGATCTTTTAACAGAACAAAGAATCAAAGTGGTAACAATAAATGGTACAAAATTCATTGACAAAGTCTTAAGACATGCTCTCTCCAAATCATCTTATTTGAGGAACAGAAGCGAATCGTTTTTCGAGCAAACATTCATCGTAAATACTGATATTGCTGAATTGCTATTACTGGAAGGATTTTGTCTTATAAGTAAATTCAATCGCACTTGCCCAGTATACACTCATGACAACCCTCATGCGATACAGAGTGTTTATAAGCTTAGTAGACGTAATGGCAAGATATATCCTATAGTGCATCGATCATACATTTACTTTATTGGTGGTCCAGGCGCCATCACAAAGTTTAGAGCGAATCCTCTAAAGTATGTTTCGAATAATAATATTGCCTTATTCATAGAATATCCCTTGAGACTATCTGTCATAGGACCGCCCAAATCAGGAAAGAGTTCTCTAGCAGCAAAACTTGCCAAACGCTACGGGTTGATTTGCATATCAAGAGGAATGGCTATACTTAATATTACAGAAAACTTGCATTGGACAGAACTAGGGATAAAAATGCAAGCAGCTATGCGTTCTGGAGAATGCATAAATGAAGATGACATCATAAAAGCAATCCAAACTGCTGCAATAGATCATCGGACAATGACGTACGGATTCGTGCTGGATGGATTTCCTGAATCAGCTTATGAAGCTATGGAACTATGCAAAGATGGTCTTTATCCGAACATAGTATTTGATATAAGGTCCAATGTAGAAACTGTTCTGACCAGTTCACAAACAGAAGTGTACGATGATATACTAAAATATAAGCCTCCGTACTCACGCCCGTTTATTGAGAACAGATTTGAAAAATGGTCTGATAGAAGCTACAATGTCAGAGATTGGATAAATAGTGACTATCGAAATATTTATGTCCTCAATGGAAATGAATCAAAATGGCAATGTTCGGAAGATGCAGTAAAATTTATCAATGAATATATTCCTAAAGTCCATTACTACCTGACCAATGTTGATAATACAATAGTCCCTGCAGACGTTATGTGTATTTCTAATGAGATATTCGAGAAAAGAATGTCCTGTTTCAAAAATATGTGTCCAGTTTGTCTGAGTAAAAACGTACTGAAAAATAATCGTTTTCCTGTCGATAAGAAAAGTATTGTTCAGTATCTAAACAAATTCTACTGGATATGTCCTGAACACATGAGTGTTGTCATGAAAAATCCTCATTATTATTTATCAGAACGGAAAGTTGTGATCCCAGAAATTCCTGCTGTCGTGAAGACTGTATGCATGGATTTTGTGTACGAAAATGGTATCTGTATCGTAAACTATGCCGAGAATTTGCCATCACAGAAGATTGTGAGAGGAAGCAGTAAACACGCTGCTAGCTTTCAAGGAAAGACGTACTTATTTTGCGGTGAAAAATGCCTTGCTAAGTTTTTGACTAAACCCCGCTTATATTGCGACATCACCGTATTCAAGGAAACTAAACTGTTCCCTCCGCTGACATTGAACAAACTACCAAATCTTGGTTACCTCGAGCAGACGGTTGGCAACTTGATAACGGACGCTTGTTGTTCGGTGAACGTTTTCAGACCAAAATACCCTGGATTGTCATTCAAACTATCTGCGTTACTATACATTGCTTTTTACTTGAAGACGCACAATCCTCGCATTGACAAGACCATGTTGCCGAAGTATTTAAAAGCGTCTAGTGTATTTGATGCTAGGTGCAAGCTTATAACAAATGTGGGTTTGTTGCTTAGATCCATGGATAACCCGTTCGCGAGTTACCCGATATGTTGTAAGGATCCGAGGATCTGTGATTCAGGAACTGTCAAAAAGCCGACTAGCTTCGCTACAAGTTCAACTAAAGCTTCTATAACGCTATTTGAACTGAATACATAGATTTTGTTTTTATGTTTAATGAATTCTTAATAAAGTATTAGAG
Source organism: Camptogramma bilineatum (assembly GCA_958496255.1). Classification (NCBI taxonomy): domain Eukaryota; kingdom Metazoa; phylum Arthropoda; class Insecta; order Lepidoptera; family Geometridae; genus Camptogramma; species Camptogramma bilineatum. The sequence continues at coordinate 11,088,659 of OY292456.1, forward strand.
TTTCTTAAATGTGCTTCAATTAATTTACAGAAACTAATCAACTACAGAATTGCGTAACTTTACAAAATGCATTAGGATCCTAAAAATAATAAAGTTGTAAACGATATAATAAGATGGATCAGGTAAACTTATCAATTTGATAAAGACAAATGTAGGTATGAAATGTATTTATAATGTACCTATGATAGAGATCTAACTAAAATATTTTGTTTCAGCACGTAGGGTACCAGTTCCTGACGAGAGATACGACTATCTCTGCGAGTTTCACAAACCAGCCAGGTATTTTGCATCTTCATTGATTAATTTTGAAAAGAATCGTGATATGAAATACAACACACTTGAAAGTTTTCACCTAAGATAATATAACGAAACACTTGTTGTCATATACAGCTCTAGAAGTAGTTGAGATCATGAAGTTAGTGCCGACGTATTAGCTTTAAATCCATACTTTGCTTTCCAGTAAAGTGCCCGCCTTCCTAAATGTCGTGGACATCGCCGGTCTTGTCCGCGGAGCCGCCGAGGGACAGGGCTTAGGAAATGCTTTCCTCTCGCACATCAAAGCGTGTGACGCCATTTTCAACTTGTGCCGTGAGTATTTTAGCACCGGAAAGTGATAATAGGCCTTTGCATCTATTCTATAGGACACCTTAGTCATATAACGGGACGCTGCAGCAAAAGAAAAAAAATATTTGGCATAATTGCCATTTATTCCATCCTGTCAGCTTTCAGATGTTTTCTTTCATTGTTTGTTCCCTTGTTGTCATTTTATCATCATCATCTCTTTCTGCCTCTATCCCACATTGCTTAGGATCAGCACAAACGGTTTTCCTGTTCCTCTATTATGGTGGCCTGGCCACACACCATACTGCCTATTGTCCAATCGATTGAAAAATGCCGATTGGACTGTATGTGGGGATGGATAGATTGGCATAACAGCAACTACTGTCATGCCAATCTACCTCCAGATACGGCCCAATTGGCATGATCCAATCGGCATTCGGCAACTAGCGTGCCGATTGGACGATAGGAAGGATGGTGTATGCCCACCACCGTCATCACATTTAATCCTCTTCTAAAGATTTCATCCTACAATTTATTCATGTGATTGTCTTGAAATCATTAAAATCATCAATTTTCTTTCCCAGGCGCGTTTGACGACGAAGACGTTATCCACGTGGACGGTGACGTGAACCCGGTCAGAGATCTGGAGACCATCGGCGAAGAGCTTCGACTGAAGGACGAAGACCAACTTCTGAAGGATATCGAGAAACTGGAGCGAGTGGTCGTACGCGGCAACGATAAGAAACTTAAGCCTGAATTTGTAAGTAAAGACCCTGATCGACGAGCGAGTATAACCGCGGTCTTATGGCTCGTCGGCAATGCTCGTCGGTGTACTATTGCAATACCGCGGTATTGTGAGTTGAGGAGCCTGGCTCGCGGCTCGTCATGTTTGCTTCATTTTTTACTCAGCTCCATCAAATTCAACATTCAAAACCTCAATTTGACTACGATACGACTGTTTCACTCGCTTGTCGATCAGCACCAACGAGCCACGAGTTAAACCGGTGTTCTTTAAAACCGCGGTATAGGCTCGTACGTCGATCACCCCCTTAATACAGATAGCATAACAGACATGGTGTGTATGTATGGGGACTTCCTTTTCCGCATTTAGACTCAAAGGTGGTCCTTTATGCGTGGGGATGACCTGCGGGGCTAAAAAGGCCGCTAAGCAGAATCACAATAGGAATTGCAATACTAAACGCCGTTTTTTTCACTCTCAGTCAATGAAAAGAGACTGCATACGGCATTATCAAATCTGAAGCCAGCCTAGTTCCTCCCAGAAGCACAGAAGTTTCCTGGGGAACAGACTTGGCTTATCTGATGTTTTAGCAGATGTCTACGCAATACTGATCGTCGGATCAGTCATAGACGTTAATGAAAGTTGACTGCTTCTCATTGTTGTTTATCTTTGTTTTTCGTTTATTAGAAATTTATATTTTTGGTTTCTTCGTCCTAATGTGGCTAAATAATCTATTGTTATATACCTGACTCATAAAAAAAGCTTATTCTATTTAATTTTAACTGTATGGTTTCTTCCAGGACTCTCTGATGAGAATCAAAGCCGTCCTAGTAGACGAGAAGAAACACATTCGCTTTGGCGACTGGAGCGCCGCGGATATCGAAATCCTCAACAAATACCTATTCCTAACCTCGAAACCGGCTCTGTACCTTGTCAACTTATCCGAAAAGGATTATATTAGAAAGAAGAACAAATGGCTACCTAAACTGAAGGAATGGATTGATAAGAATGATCCCGGAGCGCCCCTTATTCCGTTCTCTGGGGTATTTGAAACTAAGCTTTTGGATATGGATCCGACTGAGCGGCAAGCTTACTTAAAGGATAATAACTTAACTAGGTGAGTTGATATGTTTATGTAAATGAAAACTTAACTGGACTCATAGATAAACTAGCTGCTGCCCGCGGCTTCGCTCGCGTGTTACCCGGATAAAAAGTAGCCTACGTTACTCTCCAGCCCTCCAACTATCTCCACACAAAAAATCACGTCAATCCGTCGCTCTATTTTGACGTGAAAGCAGGACAAATAAGCACACTTTCGCATTTATAAAATGGGTATGGATTATATACAGGCAAGTTGGAGCGTAAATCTGCCAAATGCCGTAGCTTAAATTAAGCAGCGTTGTACGCGGTCACAATTTGGATGGGTGACCGCAAGTGACATTACGAGCTGAGCGCTTCCGTGCTTCGGTGGGCACGTTAAATTGTCGGTCCCGGCTTTTAAGTTGTTAAGCCATGACGGAGGCCTTTAGGTGGCCTAAAAACTCCGTGACCGGAGTTGGCCACTTTTTCATACTAACTTACTTATCGTATCTCATAAACGGGTGAACCGATTTGAATGCGGTTTTTTTTATTTGAAAGCATGTTTTTAGCGATGGTTTTTAGGCTGATTTTAGTCTCACGCTCACCGTCAGCGCTAATAGGCGAGTGATCTTTATTATAATGAAATAAGGATACTGATTGTTTAGCAGAAATGGCTACGCTGATTGCTCTTGTCAGTGCTGGAGGGATGGGTGGGAGGTTTTCATATTTTTTTTAATTTAATTATATTCTTCCAGTGCCCTGGACAAGATCATCGTACAAGGATACAAGGCACTGCAGCTAGAGTACTTCTTTACAGCGGGACCTGATGAAGTCAAGGCGTGGACTATTCAAGTATGTTCCTATTCTGGACGAAACTAAACTAGATAATATAGATATTAAGTTGTTGAAGCGGTGAATAGATAAGCCGGAGGCTGCGAGTTCGAAACCCAGCGGTAGACAGGTCTTTTTATTTTTGTTTTGTCTTTTTTTTTGTAAATCCTATTGTTTTTGGGTTTTAGTACAAAAATTGTGTAGGTATGTTTAATTTCTGGGAAAATTCGTTTTTATTTTTATTTTCATAGTAGTCTTGGTCGCCCAGGTGCTATTTCATAAACCAAAATTCTTTGGTTTTTTAACGTGTTAGTGAGCGAGAGCGCTGAACAAGCGATAGAGAGGCACGATCGGTGCTAACTGCTAACCCGTCACATCACATCACATCGGGTTTTGCCCACCGCCCACTTTGTGAATATATTTTTTTCAAGAGCGTCCCCTCCCCATATCTTAATGCACCATCTCAATGCCACCTAATTTTATCTGGGTCTTCTACTGCCCCCTGAAAGCCTCAAACGCCCACAAGGGGGCGTTATCACCCACGTTGAGGACCTATGAGTTAGAGTCTAACTTAGACTTACTTAAGTTAGACAAATCAAAACCTAAGTGCGCTATCTGTACGGTGTACAATCGGCCTAGGCGTTCGTTGCGTTAACACGTAAAATTATCTTATAGACTTTGACTTTACAGACGACTATTTTTTTGTTTCCAGAAAGGAACAAAAGCCCCCCAAGCCGCCGGAAGGATTCACACGGACTTCGAGAAAGGTTTCATCATGGCCGAGGTTATGCACTTCAAGGATTTCAGAGAAGAGGGCACGGAAGCGGCTTGCAAGGCCGCCGGAAAATACAGACAACAAGGTAAGTCTATGTCAATAAGCATTATATACACTGGGATCAGTTTGATGAATTATAAATAACCGCTTATGGCTGGATTTATGTAATACGGCGCCTACGGTGCGGGTGAAACGTGCGAACTTTCGTATGATTTAATTCGGCGAATTCTAAATTCAGCGCGTGCTGCGCATACGATACCGACAAATGTTTCGATTCATCCAAATAATCTTCATCTGGGTAAGAGGGATTCCCCTCCCTGATTTACGAATATTTTGAAAGTGAAATACCACAATACTATAATATGTTCTGTATTTTTTAAGAATTTGGTTTCTCTTGTCAGTTTTTTGTAGGCTTAAAAGTACTTTGTTTTGTTTCTTCAGGTCGGAATTACGTAGTCGAGGATGGAGACGTAATCTTCTTCAAATTCAACGCCGGCGCTGGTCTGAAAGACCCCAAGAAGAAATGACACGGTGGCCGTGACAAGGTACTACTGTTGTTAGTACATTTGCTGTACTTCAACCTTGTACTTTACTCTCTACTACACGTTGTGTGAATAAGGACTTTTTTTATAAAATAATAATTTATAATTCAGTGTCTATTGGAATAAAAGTGTTAATATTTTGTAAGTGTAGTTTATTTAGGGACTGTCTAGGGCTGAGTGGTGGACATTTACATACATTGATATCTAATTGAAAAGTTTTAACATATTAACCAAGTTATGAAAGTTCGTATTCGTTCAAATATACTTAACAAATGATCAGATTCTGAAAACACTGAAAAATATCGAGTTTACGTAATGTGATTTGAACTAAATATAAGAATTTGATAAAATCTGCCACCTATTGGAAACATATTCAAATAATATATTCAAATAATTTAGACCTTATAAGACTTCGACCATTTCTTCTATTCTTGTAATTTGATACGTAGCGTCATCAATGTCGGCTTCGCTAAACAAATTGTCCAAGACGATGCGTAGTTGCTTGAGAAATCGCTTTAAATTGATTTGTGATAATATCGCTTGCTCCATCACCGGCGCTAACTTTTCCTTGTCTTTCTCCGATTTCTTGAACACATTGTTCCAAATGTACGATAACGCTTGCGCTACAGCTTCCTCCCACTCCTAGAATTAATAAATATTATCACCAAGAGTTTTGTTTCAATATAACTCGAGTTCATATTGATTTCCATTTTTAATTGCCAGAAACCTTCCATAAAACTGAGGAATTATTATGCATTTTGATCGATACGAAAAAACAAATAAGTAGCCTTATTTATTAAAAAATCTTCTTTATTTATATTAATAACAGTGTAAAATAGTATGAAAGGAAAAAAAATAAAAATTGATTGAGATGGCGCTTTCATTTATATATAGATAGGTCATTTATAGATAGCTCTTTGTAGTAGGTATTACTTTCAAATCAAAACTAAACTTTAAATGTTAATAAAGCGCCTAACTAATCTTTGTAGTAGGTATTACTTTTCTAGGCACTCACTTGAAAGTGTTCATATAAAGATGTAAGTGTCATCATCTCTTCAACAAGCTTGATCTTAAAATCATCTTGTGCAGTTTGTTTGAGAATACAAATGATGAAGTAACCAACTGCAGTCACTGTGCTGCCAGCTCTAAAAACAAATTATAAGTATTTAATTCAGTTTTTTTTTAACATAAGCATATTAAACAAGGAAGGAAAACATCATGACAAGACCCCCAATTCTACTAATTTACAACGTCAACCATTCCGGTATCATTACCGCTGCATTTTGTTCCGTTCTCAAAAACGACAGTAATTTGTTTGAAAACGTCACAACAACAGAGTAACCTTCATTGGTCTTTAGTAGTATTATGAAAAAAAAACTAAATCCAAGGTTATAATATGAGGTTTTGCTTTGGATGATATAAAGTTTTTTTAGTAGAATCGGCCTAGGCCTACAGTTAGCTTTCTAATAGTGGCGATGAGCTTAAATTGGAACCTGTCACGTATGGAATGATAACTTCTGCAATATGTGGACATATTAACATGTTTGGACGTACCTACCTCTGACTACCCCCTTAGACATCTTAAATGCCTAAAGATCTGAGAGAATGTCTACCACGCCTTGGGGATACTGTCGTTATAATATTTCGTTTTGTAGTTTTTTTAATGGAAATAATTGTCTTTTTCATATTACCAAACGTCTTAATTAAGAAGTTTTAGAGGGAGATGTGGAGAGATTAAACAAGCTAAGTAAGCCAAATAGAGCAAACAAGAGTTTTCATCAAAATGGCAAACAGTACCTGCAAACATTTTCTTTGTACTCAAGGATTTGATTCACAGTATCGACAATCCTTTTGTGCGTATCTCTCATTAAAAACTCGAGAGGGTCACAGTCGCCTGGTGGTAGCGACCCGTACTGTACCAAAAGCTGCTTTTGTACGAGTATAAACTGTCTTTGGAGAATGTTCAACGCATCCTGTAAAAATACAGTCTAGCTTTATATTCATTTTAATGTTGAAACTATTAACATTCACTACTACACCTCAAATATGGTAACAGCCAGGGGCGGCTTAACCTATAGTGCAGGGGGTGCAGTGCACCCGGGCGCCGGGTGTAAGGGGGCGCCTAGAGCCGCTCGCGACATATAGAGCCTCCGCTGCAGCGCTCCGCACGAAGCGGGCGCTCGGCGGCGGCGGGGCGCTGGCGCAGCGCACTCAGCGAGTGGAAAAACGGAGGGGGTGCGTAGCGGGGTTCTATGAAAACTGATTTACGGTTGTCCGGACCCCCCTTAGCAAGAGAAAAAAAAAGATCCACGGAATAGGTATTTACAATTTGTATTCGACATGGGGTATCCACTATCCATGCAGGTGGTTCATGAGGTCCCAGGTTCTCCTCCAAAAATTGGGAGGTCTTTTTCAGGAGTTTTTCTTGTAAAATAATCTTACTTGTAACATAAAGTTACTAAAAAAATTATCTAAACCGGTTTGAGAGAGTCAAACAACACAACAATTTTCAACATAAAATTAATAATCTAAAAAAACCATATGCCATGGTTTCTGTTACAATAAATTGGGATCTAGAAAATAAGGCGATATTAGGCAAACATTTGCTTAGTGTCACATCTTGTGCCTTAAAAAAATTCAGCTCGCTTTGCTCGCAGAAGGGTTTTGCGAGCAACGTGAGTTATATCTGATTTCAAAATAGGAACCGACAAATAACCAGCCTTTTTTTGAGCACGTAATCAAAGTCAAGTGTCACTTATTGCATTCGTTTAAAAACAATTTGGCTCGCTTCACTCGCATAACGAATAGGGACCTGCAAATAGCCAGCCTTTTCTTTGAGCACGTAAGCAAAATCATTGCATTTGTTATAAAAAATTCGGCTCGCTTCGCTCGCCTAAAGAATAGGTACCGCCAAGCAACCAGCCTTTGCATGAGCACCTTAAAAAAAGTCAACCGTCATAATGTTGCATTTGTTGTAAAAAATTCGGCTCGCTTCGCTCGCATAAGGGTTTTGCGAGCAACGTGAGTTATATCTCACTGCAGAATAGGAACCGACAAATAATCAGCCTTTTATTTAAGCACGTAAGCAAAATCAAGTGTAAGGGACATTTGATTTTTGTTGCATTTGTCTTAAAAAATTCAGCTTGCTTCGCTCGTATGAAAGCTTCATTAATATTTTGCCACCACACTAAACAAATTTCAAGCCCGAGACAAATATTTGCAGATCATGAATAAATCTTTGTACATTTTGGAACCCTTGGACCCCCCCCCCCCCATAAAAATAAAAAGCTATAGCTATCTACGCCCACGGGGCCGCATAACCGTTTGTATTGTGAACTCGACCCCTACCTACCTATTCCATTTTGACCGCGCATTTTGATACAAGAAGGCGCCAGGGGAAAGATTGCACCCGGGCGCTACATATGCTAGAGCCGCCCCTGGTAACAGCGAGCTGATCTGTTGATGGAGTCAAGAGCTGTTCAACAGAACTCCTCAGTAGATAGGCCGATTGAGTTGAAACTCGGCATGGCTGTCAAGTTCCAACTACAATGTAATAATATGGAAGGCTGAACTAATGATGGAGTTAGGATCTGTCCAATGGAACTTCTTAGTGAATAACAGTAGAACGTCCGGCGTTTGGGCTCATTTGAATCAGCTCACCCTTACCCAATACAAGTTTGGAAAATATTTTTTTTCAATAGAATTATTGCACTTACTTCAGAAGTCTTCAGTTTCGTTCGTTCCTTCGCGTGTGCCTCGACACTCCTCAAGAGCTTGTGCATAACTTGCTTTACAAACTCCTTGTCATACTTCAACTTGAACCGAAAGTCCTTGACACCCATCCTTTGATGATGATCACTCAGTCGCAGCAAGAAGTGGTCTAGCATCGAAGACATTTCCGTGAATTCATCTGCCTCTATGAAGTAGTGGGTTGGTGAAGACTTTATTGTTACTGTTTGTTTTGTTGATCTGTATGCGAATGTTACGCTCTCTTCACCATCTTTCATTTTTAGATCTTCCTCTGTGAAGTCTGCAAATTGGTTTTGATAGATATTATTGTAAGATAGGTACTCGCCTAGGTTATCGTCTACTAGGTACGTAATTTTATGTAATAACTAAAGAAGTAGGTACGTATAGCTTGCGTTGCGTCTGGTGTTGATCAGTGATCGCATACCTACGCTTAGAATCCAGTAATTACGTTGCTCATATAAAGCTCATAATAAAGAATTTTGAAAATAATATACTGATCAATATGAATGTTAACATACCTGTAAAAATCTTTGCCAATTCTATGTTCGGCCGATTTCCTTCAACGCATAACTTCAACTTGTTCTCAACTACCGCCTCAGCAGGATAACAAAATAAACTCAACGGCAAAAGCACAGCTCTTGTTATCACCACTATCTTTCCTGACGAATCTGTTATTGTAAACAGTATCTTAACTCGTGTTTCTGAGATATCAAATTCGCTTGACAAGAACACTTGAGTTTCTATAATCTCAGAACCATTGACAGTGTCCAGACATATGGTGGATTCCGAGCATTCAAATGGCGGGCAGCAGACATAAGTTATTTGAACGCTTTGGATTTGCTTAGGGTCTTCGCAGTTTAGGATAACTATTATCGGGCACATGAGAAGATGTATCCCTTCACTCATTTGTGTGTTTTCTTGGAATAGATTTTGTACTGGTTTCCCTACATCGGCCTTTATCTTGAGGATATGTTCAATCCTAATGAAACTGCTATCAGTATCTGTAACATTATCAAAGTTTCGTAAGCTGTCATAGTAATATGAATCTTTATGTTATTTTTCACTTGGTTGTCTTACCATCTTTGTTCTCCAAAATATTTTGCAATGTTTCCTCCACCTCTTCCATTTCAGCATGGATATTCTGCAGATCAACAGTTTCGTTCACCATTTGTGCTACATTTCCATTCAAATCAGGCTCTGTGCCTATATACCCAACGTTCACAATCCCGCCTGCTGATAGAGTTACCAAACCCCCTGGTAGAGACTTGAGGAAGCACCGAGAGATAGACACCGCTGGGCTGACGAGATCGCATGACCATAGTAGTGTTGTGCCTTCGTAAATGAAAAGTTTCGAGTCTTCTGATGCGACCATCACTAGTAATCTTGCTCCAGCCTCTGCAACGAAGGAGTTTAACAGCAACTATGTGGTTAGAGATTCATAGACCATGACCAAATATTTTCCTATCATCATCATCAGCTTTTAATGACCCACTGCTGGGCATAAGCCTCCTTCCCTACCCGCCAAAACGTTCTATTCTGGGCCTTATAAGCCATTTTCCTATATGTTTAGAAATTATTTTTCAATGAAAGATAATCAAATCGTAACAGACGTGTACATTCGCCTGCAATATAAATGTATAAGTACCTACACATACTTTTTAAAATGATGTCACAGAAAACCTATGGATGTAGGTAGGTGCACAACAAAAGCTGAATAAACACATTACCCTTCCCTTGCGTCGCGTTGTTGGGTAAAAAATGATTAAGCAATGCATTAGTAGGTATAGAAATCAAAAGAAATAACTGATTACTTGGATATGTTAACAGTTAGGTACATTAGTTTAAACTTTGTGGATTGTAATATTGCAGGCGACTGTACAAGTTACAATCAACTTATATTTATGGGTAAGTATTAGAACATGATTAGGTATGATTGAAAAATTATTTACTTACCGTAATACCAGCCAATGAGATAAGCCGTAAAACATATTGGCATATATTCGAACCTAATGGCGTATTTCATAAGGCCATTATCTTGGAAGCAGTAGAGATATCTCTCGCCCAAAGCTAGGATGCTCGAAAAGTTGCTACTCGTCTGAAAAATACGCTTACACTTCTCACAATGGATCTAGCTAGGCACTCTTAAAGTCAGCCGTTTCGCTGCACAGTAGAAATTTTTGTATGAAAAAGCTGCACTGCGCATCGAACCGGCTAATATCACGAATGTCTAGATCCATTGTGAGAACTGAGAAGTGTAGGTACTTTACACCTTATGGATTAAAATCATATTTCTAGAAAAGCGATAAGTTTTTTTATTTTTTTTTTATTAACGATTTACAATTTTATAAAAGTACAATAATAATCTTAGCAATTAAAAACCACTGAGGTTTGTACTAGGTATTGCTAGTATAATCTACAACGATTACTATTTGAATGTCCTGGATATTTTCATATCCACCCAGGATCCTTTCAATGTTCCTAAGAGCGTCAAGATAATGTTTATAAGGTAACCTAAACCTACCTACCCATCGTAAGTATTTAGAAATTAAATATTTCCTTAGTCGCTAATGACGTGACTACTTTTTTGAATTACAGCGGTTATTGTCACCTGTATAACTTGAACATGTGTAATTTCCTCTCCAGCATTGTAAGTCCATTGTGGAATATTGTTTTTGTTTTGTCTCACTGTTAGTTCGCTGATTTCTCTCAACTGCTGGTAGCTGTGAATAAAAAAATTGCTGAGAAACGTAAGATGCAAAAGAAACAATTGTAATTTTGAATTTCAGCCAGTAAAACTTTCTTGAATGAAAATATGAAAACTTACCTATAAATTTCTAAAATCCACGTTGATTTACAAACAATGAAAGAGTCGCAGTTGCTGATGTAGCAAACAGGTCCCGGGATGATGACGTCATTGAAGATACACATGAAGAGGAACGTGTCTTGGTCGAAGAAACTTAAGCTACCATCAAGCCCTTGTATGCAGATGAAATCTCTTGTCTTTATGTTGCCGAAAGGTCCGCAAGTAAAGCTATCGGCCCGCCGAGTGAATGAATGTTTTATTATAGGATCCAGATAATTTTGATCACCTGAAATAATTTAAAACATTCACACCCTCTACCTACAATACAGTGCACCCGGCGTTGTTACTCACGGCTAAATAATTGTAAAATAGCTAGGAAACTTGAAATCAATACCTGCACCTATCGATTTTAAGTTTCATTAAAATTCATTCATCTAATAACGATCTATTAAAGTACCTAGTAGGTAAGTATTTGTAATTTAGTTATTAACTATAGGTAAATATCCATACCAGCGTCGGTGTGGCCTTCTTTTCTCTTCAGCTGATAGATAGCGTAACTTTGTGGATGTAGGATAATGATAAGTCTGTCATCGGTTCCCCTGAAAATAAGTTTAGGTAAGTATTTATGAAGATAAGTTTATGAAAGAGCAGTGTTGCTCTACTGCACTATGCATGTGATTGTACATAACACACGCTCTAGTCTTAGACGGTGAAGGAAAACAACATGAACAAACCCGCGGCTTTAGTCCTCTCTTGTAGATAGGTAAGGCCGATTAATGTAGGGTTTACACGTCCACACTTGGACCAAGTCCAACTTAGATGACTGATTGGACGCCGTCGCGTAGTCCAAGTGAGGCGCCTAGGGGTGATTAAGTAAAGAGATGGTCTAAGCCCCTTGTCCCTCTAGGGTAGGGTAATTTAATTACGAGTACTTAGGTGCCTACTTACTTATTAGGTAGGTAAGTAGGTATTTATTAAAATGCGTAGGATGATAAAAAGACACGGAACTCGGAAGCAAACAATAATAGGTAGGTAGGTAGAGGTATAATTTCATAATACTTACGCTATAAACTTCCCAGTTTCAATCTGCAGAACTACTTCTCCAAATTCCGTTTCTAAAATCGTGTGGGACACATCTTGATCGGCACTTGGTTTGTAGATTTTTAGAAATGTTCCATCTCCTATTAAAATGGTATCGCTGTCACTGTGCGAGATGAACCTGTCCACTTTCAGACAATTTGCGTTTTGGAAACCCAGATTGTCTTCGTTTTTCAGGCTATTGTTTGACCACCACGGCTTTACTTTAAATATTGACATTCTTACGTAAAGTATCGTATTTTATTCACCTCTACAGCATAAATCTCAATGCAGTGGGTATAGGTAGGTACTACCCTACCGTAGTGGTTAACACAAACCCGTTAGCTAGGTACTTAATAGAGTAGGTACTTATCTACTTATGAATGAAACAATTAAGTACCTACAACCGTTCGTCAAAGGTGCAACCTACGTTTAGACCTAGGTACTAGCTTTATAAAAAAATTGCGACGCGCCAGCAGCGTTCCAAAGTTACTTGTAACTATGGTAACGCAAATAAAAACAAATAAGTAGGTAGGTAGGTACTTACCTATAAGTAATAGGCACCTTCAGCATTTTATTTAGGTAAGTAAGTTTATAGATGCGCAATTCGAAAACTATAAACCAAGAATGGGCAAGTTTGGCGCGCAACTTTAGAAAGTTGCCAGAAGTCGCGGGCTATAAGTAGATATAAATAAATAGGGTTTAGGGCTTTAGGGTTAAGATGTTTCAAAGTGGTCATAGCGGTTCTACTGAATAAATGATACCTAATTATTAGGTATTTGAATTTTAAATTTTGGTAGGTAGGTAGGTAGATTATTAAAAAAACCGGTTAAGTACTTTTTTAAAAGCCTATATGCCGGTAAGTGGTGCCTTTTTTATATCGCGCGGCCATCAACCACACATCAAAATATAAACTCTTATGAGTCTAGCAAACAATATTTGTGAGAACAGTAGGTATAGGTAGGTACAACTACACCCAGTCAGACAGAACCGAATTATACAGGGTGAGTTTTAAAGGAGTGCCTCTAGGGCCAAATCTAAAACTATTAGCAATAGCGAAAAACACTCAAAAGAGTCTCGTAACCGATTTTGATAAAAAGTAAAACTGCTGCATTAGATTTTAAAAATAATTATTTTCGTGGCCAGGAATCGAACCTTCAAGAGGTTCGATTCCTGGCCTTAGCTTCTGGGCGTCGATTCTGGTACCGAACTTTTTATCAACCTCAACCAAAACCTCAACTAAAGCGACTGTTTCCATGACTACTAATAACAATCGACTCAGTTGTGGTGAGGTTTTGAACTTTGGCAGAACAAATTTTTGAAAAGCTATTCTACTATTTCACCAAATGGAGATCGAACCAAAACCAAAGCGGTTGTCATCTAGTAGAATTCAGGCCTGAGCATTCCGAGCATTGTGCTTATTGATTAATTAAAATCCATCAAGAAATAATGAAGTTTATAAAGTTTTCCTTTCGGCTATTTCAAAACGCGCGCTCTTTCCACGTAGAGTTGGATTCACGTAGAGTAGCGCTGCTATCGCAGAACTAGGAGTAAAAAATAACTAATTGTCCAATTATGGCTTGAAAAATAATAATTATGCTAGTTTGTACGTTCGTTAGCTCTACACAACTGAACGACCTTGACTAAAAGAGCTTAATAATAAATAAATTCAAATAGTTCCCGCTTTTGCCGTGGGACTTGAGTGCTGAATCTTACTGTAGATTAACAGCGTTGCGTGACACTCGAAATGTCAAATTCCGTCAAATAGCAATGTCCTACAGTTAAATCGAGATTATCGAAATCGATTTTTAGTAACTCAATTAATTATCTCCATCTCTAAACACAAATATTTTTGGTCTAAGGCTAAAATCGTTGAATTTTTTAATTGTTACAACTGCTTTCAATGGATAAAGTTAATAATTCTTAGATCAACTTTTTAAAGTAACGATTATTTTTTGCACCTAACGATTTATTGATTGTTTCGATTTTCATTTTCGCACTTTAATGCAAGCGATCCGATCTTCTAAAAGGTGACATAACGGCGATCCGATCGGATCGGATCGGCGCATCCCTAATAAGTCAAGTCTGTCTGTCTGTCAACTTCACTTTCCTACTTTTTGTGATTCTGACTGATTTGTGATTATTTTCTAAATAAACAAAGACCATAATAAAAATATAAGACCCTACGTACGCTACCCACAGACTTACGTGTTTAATAAAGGTATTCGCGAAGAAAACGTGCTAAAAAATCCTAATCTTGCAACATACCTATTAATGGTCGGGATGTGATAAGCAAGCGTCCTCTCAGGTCTCAGCAAAATGAAGTGGACATCTTTTAGACTCATGGAATATAATTCTAGTCTATCCAAGCTTATTTTCCTTGCATCAAATAAAGCAAGACCTCGCGTCTGTCAAGCACTGGGTGGGGCTATCCAAACAATGCAAGTCAAGTCAATAATGCTGATGTTTATTTTCAGACAGCACATGAGGTTCCTGTGCTGAACCTTACAACAAAGTGCAACCTGTCCGCATCCTATATGTAGACCATGGCTCTTGATAATAACACCGATATTCATGTCAAAGAAGAATTTGACACCAGTGAGGAAGAATTTATAACTAAGAATGAACATGTTAAAAGTGAAGAAGAAGTTTATACAAGTGAGGAAGAATATGTTAACATACAAGAAGAATTTGTAAAGGAGGAGCCAGTAGTTACACCAGTAGACATGGCATATGTGATCAACCAGTCGGAGTACAACTGCTCTGCGAAGAAGTCTCCATCGCTGGAGAGCACAGAAACAACAAACCACGAAGGCAATTTGGTCTTACATACATTAATATGTGGCAAACGTTTTAAGTGCAACCAATGTGGTAAAGAATTTACTGAGAAAAATAAACTATCAGCTCATATCAAAACTCATAAGCAAGTCACTTTAATATGTGATTTATGTAATAAAAAATTCCGAAGTAAAGGTAATTTAAAAAATCACATGATCACCCACTCCGGACAGGGATCGAATGTCTGTGATGTAGGCAATAAGAAATTCTCTTATAATTCACTTTTGACAAGGCGCATGAGAACTCACATTACAGAAAAGCCAAGGGCCCACGATAAATGTAGTAAGAAATTGAGTTCTAAACATTCTTCAAAACATCACACCACAACTCACACTGTAGAAAAGCCACATTATGCATGTGATGAATGTGATAAGAAATACTTACGTAAGTCTGATTTAAGCATCCACAAGAAAACTCATACTGGAAAAAAGCCATTTGCTTGTAATATGTGTTATAAGAAGTTTTATCGAAAATATGCTTTGAATAAACACATGAAAATTCATACAAGAGAAAGGCCACATTATGCATGTGATAAATGTGATAAGAAATACTTAGATAAGTTTAATTTGAGCATCCACATTACTAAATATCACACTGGAGTAAAGCCATATAACTGTGATGTATGTGACAAGAAATTTTCTCATAAGTCAATTTTGACTTCACACTTGAAAACACATTCAATAGGAAGGCCATGTTATGAATGTGATGTATGTTCTAAAAAATACTTACATAAGTATGATTTGAACATCCACATGAGTATTCATCATACTGGAGAGAAGCGATATATCTGTGATGTATGTGACAAGAAATTTTTTCATAAGTCAAAATTGACTTCACACTTGAAAACACATTCAATAGGAAGGCCATGTTATGAATGTGATTTATGTGATAAGAAATACTTTTATAAGTCTAGTTTGAGCATCCACATGAGTATACATCACACTGGTAAAAAGCCATATATCTGTGATGTATGTGACAAGAGATTTTCTCACAAGTCAAGTTTGACTTCACACATGAAAGCACATTCAATAGGAAGGACTTATTATGAATGTGATGTATGTGACAAGAAATTTTTTCATAAGTCAAAATTGACTTCACACTTGAAAACACATTCAATAGGAAGGCCATGTTATGAATGTGATTTATGTGATAAGAAATACTTTTATAAGTCTAATTTGAGCATCCACATGAGTATAAATCACACTGGTAAAAAGCCATGTATCTGTGATGTATGTGACAAGAAATTTTCTCATAAGTATCTTTTGACTTCTCACATGAAAACACATTCAATAGGAAGGCCATGTTATGAATGTGATGTATGTTCTAAGAAATACTTTAGAAAGTTTAATTTGAAAAAGCACATAATAACTCACACTGGAAAAAGCGTGGTGGATGTGCCACGGTAGCCCAAATTTCAAGTTAGGTATTGAATATCTGGTTACGGGCAGTTGAGAGAGATAATATGATCTAACAGTCCTGCAAATTGCAAAAAACGCAAGGTTTGAATTTCGCGGGCTGCAGTGACACATCCACCCTAAGATCAACTTGTGTTTGACAAATGTAGTTTAGGCTAGCTGTACATACTTATTTAAATAAATCTAAAAACGTAATTTTTTTTTCTTCAAAATAAAGAGTTTTCAGAACAAAACTTTCTAACAACAAAAGAAAAGGTAGAGTGCGCAGCAAACCTAATGGCGGCTGAAATGCGCGGAAAATTCGACTTAGCGCAGGTGGGTTATTCCCGCTCGTCCCCACTCGTCGTCCCCATCGGGGACCAACGGGAATAATTTTTCCCGCTCGTCCCCACTTATAATTTCGATGGGGACGAACGGGAACTCGACTTCCCGTTGGTCCCCACTCTAATAATGTTTTTGTTTTTACTTAAATCAAAGCAAGTACATTAATACATAGGTAGGTACATAGTTTAATTGATTTGAAAAAATCGAGAATCGCTCTGCTTTTCCATTGGTCCCCGATGGGGACGACGCGTGGGGACGAGCGGGAATAACCCGCGCAGGTACAGTCAACGGAATAGAATACAGTAAACTTTATCGATCGAGCGAGCGAAGCGAGCGAAGATCTTAGTGGCAAGTTAGGCGATTTTGCTTTGTATGTTTGTATGTTTGTATGTTTCATTTTTATGTTCTCGCATAACTATCGAACCGCTTATCCAATCTGTATGAAACTTGATAGGTCAATAGGTAGTGCTATGGAAATTTGCTGTGGAGCGTATGAGCGTAATCGATGAAGGGGTTGTAAAGATATGGGGTTCCCAAGGGGGTAAATTTTTTTCAAAGTTACCCAAATATATTGAGTGGGGTGTCATACGAAAGGGCTTATTTTGTACATTCCAAAATGGTTTTTATTTTTAATCTAGGATGTATAGTTTTTGAAATACGACCAAAGAACAAAAACTACGAAACCAGAGCTGCAAGAGCTCCCGTTTCATAGAGTTTCGATGTCTTCGTAGCTCATTGACTGGTCGGTCTTAAAAAGAGAGTGGCATCGTCGCGGTTTGGTTTGCAATGATTTTAGATGCTACTTGATTTATTTTCATGATAAAAAAATTTTTGATAAAGAATGAAAATAATTGGGGTAAAAAAAGTTAAATAAACAAATATATTGAGTGGGGTGTCAAATGAAAGGTCTTAATTTGTACATTCCAAAATAGTTATTATTTTGATTCTAGGACGTATACTTTTAGAAATACGACGAGAATTCATAAATATGAAATAAATGAAAAATTAGACACGACATTATGTATTGCATGCATGCTAATATTTTTTACCATGAAGAGCTAGCGCAATAGGCATACTCAGCAGTAGTAGCACTTGAAATTATAGGGGTAGTCAGAAGAAAGTCCAAATGTAAGCCATCTACGGTGCGCGAGATCTCAGTTCGGGGCGAACTACTAGTCTACATAGCCCGCCTAGCCCCGTCCCTCACCACCTTCACTTCCCCGCAATGAGGAAGACTCACGATTTTAGTTGAGTATGCAGATTTGTAGATACAAAAAAAACAAAAAATACTGTGTTTTTGGTTTTTTAATCGGATCAAAAATGACCGAGTTACAGAGATTTTAGTGCACCAATCTAAAAAACGCTCGCGAGAAGGCCGCGACTGGCTGTGACGTCACCAGGCGCCCGCGGCTCGCTCCACTAGTACAAAATCCCTAGTTATTTTCAAACTAATTTCCGACCGCGGCATCGCTCGCGTGGCACCTGGATAAAAAGTAGCCTATGTCCTATTCCCGCTCATTACCTAACTATATTTTAAATTTCAGCCAAATCGGTTCAGTAGTTGTCGAGTTATAGAGGAACAAACATACATCCAAACATCCAAACTTTTATTATTATTAAAAAAGTTATAAATGATTTCATTTTTGTTTTTAAATATGATTACGACTGTATTCCCAAGGCACAGTAGACATATTCTATCAGATCTTTTAGGAATTTTTAGATCCGTTGAAAAAGTCTAAGCGGGTAGTCAGAGGTAGAGAAGCAGTGTTGGCCGAGTGCGCTAGTGCCTCGACTTTCAATCCGAAGGTTGTGGGTTGAAACCCAGCCGTGCATCAATGGATTTTTCGTTTCGAAAAATGTATAAGTAGGTACCTACCTAAGTAGGTATGCGCTTTAACACGAGCTCTAAACGGTGAAGGAAAATATTGTGAAAGTGTGATAGTGTGATTTGAAAACCAAGTTTAGGTAGGTAGGTATGTGATTATTTTGACTCGTACATACAAATTATTAATTTTAGGTATTACGAGTACGTATAAAAAATACCTATTCACTAAAAAGTTTAAAGGCGAAAATTATTTTTAAGTAGGTACCCTACTACCTACTTAAAAATAATTTATGTAGGTAATAATTTAAGTAGGTAGGTAAATAATTTAGGTAGGTAAAGTTCATATTAGTGTGATTCGACTCCTGATTGTTAGTTTTGTTTGTTATTATTTTCGGTAAGTACCGGTACCTACCTAAAATACCTATTCAGTAAAAAGTTTAAAGGCGAAAATTATTTTTAAGTAGGTACCTACCTACCTACCTACTACTTACCTAGGTAGGTACCTACTTAAAAACAAATTTCGACTTTAAACTTTTTACTGAATAGGTATTTTAGGTAAGTACCGGTACTTACCGAAAACAATAACAAACAAAACTAACAATCAGGAGTCGAATCACACTAATATTAACTTTACCTACCTAAATTTTTACCTACCTACTTAAATTATTACCTACATAAATTATTTTTAAGTAGGTACCTACCTACTTACTACTTACCTAGGTAGGTACCTACTTAAAAATAATTTTCGCCTTTAAACTTTTTAGTGAATAGGTATTTTTTTATACATACTTTTAATCGTAATACCTAATTAATAATTTGTATGTTCGAGTCAAAATAATCACATACATTACCTACCTACCTAAACTTTGTTTCAAATCACACTATCACACTTTCTCATCACACTAATCATACTATCACACTAATCACACTATTAATATTATAAATGCGAAAGATTGGATGTTTGGATGGATGATGTTTGTTCCTCTATAACTCAACAACCACTAAACCAATTTGGTTGAAATTTTAAATATAGATAGATAATGACCAGGAATAGGACATAGGCTACTTTTTATCTGGGTACTACGCGAATAAAGCCGCGGGCGGAAGCTAGTTAATATTAAAAATGCAAAAGTTTGGATATTTGGATATAGGTTTGTTCCTCTATAATTCGACAACCACTGAACTGATTTGGCTGAAATTTAAAACATAGATAGTTCTTGACCTGAAATAGGACATAGGCTACTTTTTATCCAGGTGCCGTGCGAGCGAAGCCGCGGGCGGAAGCTAGTTTGAAATTAACTAGCGATTTTGTACTAGTAGACCGAGCCGCGGGCGCCTGGTGACGTCAGACGCAGCGCGAAGCTCCGAGCGCGCGTTTTGAAATGGCCGAAAAGAAAACTTGAATAACTTCGTCATTTATTGATGGATTTTAATTATTTAAAAAACAGAATGCTCAGAATGCTAAAGAGTATACGCCCTCATACTTAGAAACCCAATATTTCGTTTAGTGATTGATCTCCATTGCGTTGACTGTACCTGCGCAAAGTCGAATCTGCCGCGCACTTCAGCCGCCATTAAGTTTGCGGCGCACTCTAGTACCTATGAGCCTCCACATCCTATAGGTATAGTAGGATTCAGCACTCAAGTCATACGGCAAATGCGGGAACTAATTGTTTTAGTTACTTCATAAGCTCTTTTAGTAAAAAGGTCGCTCAGTTATTCTGATGTGTAGAGATAACGAACGTACAAACTAGCATAATTATTATTGTTCAAGCCTTATTTGGACAATTCGTAATTTTTTACATAACCTACATTCTGCGATAGCAGCGCTGCGCCTATCGGACTTCAGTGCTGAATCCGACTACAAGTCTTGCTTGCTTGTAGGGATGTTTGATATTTCGGATTGTTTCGATATTTCGAATCGCAATATATCGTAATGCATTGTATCGATACAGGGCATTTGATACGATATTTCGTATCGATACAGTATCGAATCACGACAAAGTATGCAGGGTATTTATATAATTAAAAAAAATATTTTATTTATTAAACAGAAACTTTTATTAGCCCACACTATAATGGGAGCGCTAAATATTACGAAAATGTGCGTAGTGATAACTGTCAAAAAAAGGTGTTTTGTGATATCAAACTAGTTTTAAAAAATGCGAAAGTTTTAATGTTATGTTTGTTCCTCTAAAACTCAACAACCACTGAACCCATTTGCCTGAAATGATTTGGCCGAATACTGCCCCAGAGCCGAATATCGAATTAGACTATGCGTCTGAATAATATTATTTAAATAAAATATCACAAAATTAACTGGTACATTCAGAATACTTAGATATCTCGTGCTTATTGGGAATATAATTATGTTATTTTTTTAGTAACTTTAGTCACTTCCGGTACTACAGTCCGTAATGCCTCTCCAGACTCACGGCGAGAAGTTTCACCGAGACTTCTCGAAGAACAAACAAATTATCCACACTCAATTTTCTCACTCGTGATCTGTTTGAAATCCCAATTTTTCCTAAGTACCTAGGTACTTTTCTTTTTTACTTGAAATTGTAGGTACTGGGAGCACCTGTGTGCGTCATTTATTTTTTATACCTACTTCACTTAAAATTCTGCTAGTCCTAATTATAATAATGAAAAAGTAAATGTTCACACAGCGCCATCTATCCCCAACGTAAGCAAAGCTTTTACTATACCTAGGAACCTTACAAATATAGTTTCCTAGGTTCTCCGTTCATGCTGGGCGTCATAGCCTGCTGCTTTATAATAGAATAACTTTTAAATCCCTCTATTTAGAGGAAGAAGATGAATGGAGTCTCATTATAAAATAAAAAAACAAACCCAAAAATCCCAATTTGGTCATGAATGACGCAAGCATTCTTTCCTGTTGGCATCTGTGGGGCAAATTTATTTGAGGAATCGGCCATCTCTTTTAAATATAGATAGATAATGACCAGAAATAGGACCTATGCCACCTTTTAACACCGGGTAACTTGAAAGTCAAAACAATTCGTTGTCAAAACAATTTGATACGATACTTTCGATCCGACACACACGTAGTATCTCTACCTAATCTGTGCGACACACATTGTCTAAGTTGTATCGATACGCCGTATCGTATGCCATTGTATCGATACAAATATCGGGTGTATCGTATGCCATTGTTTCGATACACGAAAATATCGTATCGTATCGAACATCCCTATCCCTATGCTTGATTAAAATTTGAATTGATTGAATTGTAGGGATGTGCGATCTTTTCATTTGATCCGATTTTTAGGATCGTAATGGATCGTAATGTCTCGAGCTGACCCGCGGATCGGATCGCATTGTATCGATCCGATTTTCAAAAGATCGTATTAAAAGATCGAATGAAATAAAACAAAATAAATTAATTTTAAAATCTTATTTAGCATGCAAATCAATCTTGCATTGCAAATAAACATCTCAACCTTTCAGATTAATGCTTCTATGTGAATCTGTTATGTTTAAATTTTTTTAAAAACAAAAATTGAATAGATTATTTGGATCCAGCCTTAAAAGGTTTGTACACGACTTAGCAAGTTGCAGGTAAAATGATGTGTTTTATTTTGCTAGTTACTTATTACACCGTCCAAGTTGTGATTATAGCCCCGATAATAACAATCTTATCTGCGTTTAGTTGATTCATTCGATCTTTTCGATCCGATCCGATTTCTGGTGTTGTTCAAGCGATCCGCTAAAAAATCGGATGGCTTTCATACGATCCGAAAAATCACTTGATCGTATGCAAGCGATCCGATCTTCCAAAAGATCGGATCGGATCGGCGCATCCCTATTGAATTGATTGAAAATAAAATAATGAACAAACAAAAGTGCGTCGCGCGCCCTTGTCGTGCGTGTCTTGTCTTGGTTATTTGAAGAAAAGAAGCTGTTGAACTGTTTCTATTCCATTAAACTTGAATAGACGATACGCATTGAAGGCTATTTGGATAAAGACGAACGTAGT
Source organism: Camptogramma bilineatum (assembly GCA_958496255.1). Taxonomy (NCBI): domain Eukaryota; kingdom Metazoa; phylum Arthropoda; class Insecta; order Lepidoptera; family Geometridae; genus Camptogramma; species Camptogramma bilineatum. The sequence goes on from OY292456.1 coordinate 11,111,219, forward strand.
AAGTTTTGTACCTAAATATTAAAAATACATAAATTCGCGATAATCGGACCAAGTGTCCACCATGTCTGACGAAGAACATCAAAACAATGGAGAAGTGGAGACTGAACAAAGACCAAACGGCAATGGCGGTGGCGATGAAGGCGACGCGTGGGGTAGCCACGAATCATCGCAAATGCGTCGCTTTGCCAAGATGCCTACAGACAGGAATGCGCCCTACTACAACATGAACCACAAACATCGAGGTATGGCCATCATTTTCAACCACGAGCACTTCGATATTCACAGCTTGAAGTCTCGTACTGGCACCAACGTCGACAGCGACAACCTGGCAAAAGTGCTGAAAGGACTGGGATTCAGTGTCACTATACTTCACAATCTTAAGTCTGAGGGAGTCAATAAGTACATCCAACAAACTGCTGAGATGGACCATTCGGACCATGACTGCCTTCTTATAGCTGTGCTGACTCATGGTGAATTGGGGATGTTGTATGCCAAAGATACTCATTACAAACCTGATAACTTGTGGTATTACTTCACTGCTGATAAATGTCCCACACTTGCTGGAAAGCCCAAGCTTTTCTTCATTCAAGCTTGTCAGGGAGATAAATTAGATGGTGGTGTGACTATGACTAACCGCACTGAGACAGATGGCTCATCGAGTGCTTCATACAGGATCCCTATTCATGCAGACTTCTTGATTGTATATTCAACTGTGCCTGGTTTCTATTCCTGGAGGAACACCACTCGTGGTTCCTGGTTTATGCAGGCTCTGTGTGAAGAGCTTCGCTATGCCGGCCAAGAGAGAGATATTCTGACTCTGCTTACATTTGTGTGTCAAAGAGTGGCTTTGGATTATGAATCCAACACACCTGATATGCCAACTATGCATCAACAGAAGCAAGTGCCTTGCATTACCAGCATGCTGACTCGTCTACTTATATTTGGTGGTAAGAAGTAATTACAACTCTCCTAGATTCTGTTGTTTATTCTCTTTGTTACAAATAATCAATTTTTTGAAGCCTTGTCTTGATGCAATAATTGTGTTAAACTGAACAAAACTAGAAATTATTTGAGATTTTTTTTGTTGTAAGTACTTTTTTATTGTTTTTAATTTATGCTAGGTAATTTTCACCTAGGTGCTTGATGTTATGTATTATTCCAATGAACAAAATGATATACAGTTAAGTAAAAACCATGTCACAAAGATATGTACCTATCCAAATAATTTACTGCCCTGTGTGAGAATGTTAAAATTTAGTGATAAACTTAAAAATACTAGATAATAACTTAGTATATTTTTATAATAAAGCTTAAACTATTTGCTAAAAAAATAATGAATTATTAAAGCGCACAACGACATCATAATTCAAATGTATTAAAAAATGCTCAATTTTTATATTTTGCTTTAAAATTAATAATGATAAATAATGTTTTGGTGCAGGTATTGGGACAAAGTTTTAAAATTAATAATATTATTGTAATTTTCGTACTTAAACTTTTTAAGCAAATGTCTTTGGTATTTTTTATCATAAAAATGCATTTCTAAGAGCTATACAACATTAATAGCAAAGAAAAACTATTGTCATCATATCATTATAAATAAAAAATGTACCTACCTAGTAAGAACTTGCTATAAATATGATTTCTTTGTTTTGAGATGTAAGTTACCCATTAAGTGATGGTGCATAAATAGCTCTACATTATCACTGCCAAGCCTTTATGGAATTGCATTTATAACAAAGAATAGCCATTTTAGATTTAATGTTGTTCCCTTTTATGGTTAAGAGTAGCAATATGGGATAATGTTGCATGCCCAGTTATCTTGAAACAAATAGTATTTAGTACTTTTCTAAGAATCTCGAGGTACGTCTGTCTCAATGATGTGTATGTGATAAAAGTATGACTGATTTTAAATTCGATTTTAGTGTTGTGTACATGCTGTTACATCTGTGAGGAGATATTTATGCCACTAAAATTAAGATTTGCCATCTAATGCCATGTGCCTTCCATGGGAATTAGAATTTTGTATCTAATGTTTTTTTTTGTAATATTTGATAACCAGAAGGAAATCTCCTCATTGATTGTCACATAGTGTATGACATGTATTTTGTAAGAAAAACATTTTAGAGCAATAAATCTTCTCTTCCACATAGAGTATTTAATTTCCCTATATCATCAACCTACCCAAAAGCATTATTTTGTGTTTATTATTATTATTTGTAATACACTGGCAGCTATTACAAATTTAAATTTTTGTCCTGTCTGTTTTTGAAATCAATCACTGAGGGGGCACTGATCGATCACTGAGTCTGGTAACCGATTCCAAGTGTCTACACTGTGATTGGGCAATATGTGCTCCCTTGGTTATCTGGTACTTGGCCCGCGTCGCAGCTTCAGTGAGTTTGACAGGTCATGATTCAGAGAAACCTTTATAAACATAACATAATTTTATTCAATATAATTTTTGGCTTAGAATTAGTAATTACAAGGATCAAATCTAAATACCGGAAGCATTTTCCTTTAACTCCCAACATTGGTCCCAGAACTGGCTGAGCCTTTGTTCCTGGTTCGCGCAGAAATGTTTGAAGTCCCGCAACATCCTCATTTGAAACGTCTCGTCTCCAGTGGCGGGAATCTGTGACCACTTCCACTTCTTCGATATCATGTGGTTCCAGGACCATAGGAAACCCATCTGTAAAAAACACACTCTAAAAAACTACTTTTATCTAGCATCACTCGAGCGAAGCCGGGAAAATAAGCAAGTGTAAATATTATTTAATTTGTAACTTATGTACATAATAACAGGTACGTTTTGTACACCGGTTCCCTGAACAAGTTATATTAGGTTTTTTAGAATTGTCTGGAAGGTAAAAAGGTCGCTATTGCAAAATCGCAATAAAGGAATTGAACTATTGCCATCTCTTTTCATTGACTGAGAGTGAAAAGAGATGGCAATAGTTCAATTCCTTTAATACGATTCTGCAATAGCGACCTTTTTAGTTCTGCAGATGTTCAATTATTTTAATTCTGAAGTGTGTCTTTTTGCTGTTGCAATAGTCCTTGGTCGCAATCAATACAAATTATATTTTCACACTGATGTGGCTCTGTGGCTCCTATCATAAAATAGGTTAGTAAGTAAAAACAATATCATTTGCGGTTTGTACGTGGAAAAATTATCGCTTACCCGTCTGCTGTTATCGTATTCGTCCTTGTTTTTGGGACTGACGTGTCGCGTCAGAATGTATCCTTCGTGCGGGCTGGGAGCCACTTCCATGTGGGTCGGATATCTGAAAACATACTTAAATCAGATGCGAGGCCTCTTGTCTACCTTACTTGACTACAGGTACTTTAAATAAATAATAAATAAATAAATAAATATTGCTGGACATTTCACACAGCATCATGTAGTCCCAAGCTAAGCAGAGCTTGTGTTATGGCAACCACATGACTGATATACTACTTATATACATTTTTTTTGTAAATACATACATAATATACATATAAACACCCAGACCAGAGACAAATATTTGCAGATCATACAAACATTTGTCCCGCGGCGGGGATCGAACCCGCAACCTCTTGCGTCACAGGCGGGCCTTCACCCACTGCGCCACAGAAGTCGTCACTTTCGAAGTAGAGAGCGAACTCGAGTGATACTTTATAAGGGCTCGTGGCGTATAGCTTGCTTAGTTCTTGATTGACCGCAAGTGGCATTAAAAACTGCGGGCTTAAAAAGGTTGTTAAAGCAGAATCATAATATGAAATAAACTATAATGCCATCTCTTTTCACTCTGAGTCAATGAAAAGAGATGGCATTTAGTTCAACTCCTATTGCGATTCTGCAATAACGATTTTAAGCCCGCTGAGCGCTTTCGTGCTTCGGAGGGCACGTTTAATTGTCCCTGATTTTTAATTCATGCTATGAGAGAGGCCTTCAGATGGCCTAAAAACTCTGTCACCAGAGTTAGCTCATACGACGAACATACAATATTTTAAAATTAAATGACAAAACCACAGAGCATTTAGGTGTGTTATCCATTTAGGTTTCCCAAACATAACTACAAAGGTTGTAATACCTTTCAGAGTTTACTGGCTTATTCGCCGGCTTCGTCCGCATAGCCTTCTGTTGCGATTTCACAGTCGTGGGTATCAAAATAAACATGTTCCCAGTAACGTGAACATAAAGGTGGTCGCCCACTCCCGACTCGTGCGTACTCTCGGCGGTGCATTTGATGAACCCGAACCGTCCGATGATCGCTTCTTGGAACAAGAATAGGCGTTCGAGCCATGTCTCTTCAGGGAATCCTGCAATTAAATTGTTGTTTTATGGTCATTCACATCAAGTCGAACGTTCAAGGACGTTGTTGCAGACGAAAGTTAATCGACGCAGTCAACATTTTATAGGGACGTTAATATTTGATTGCATGACTAAGACCGAAATTAGAAACTGTTCATTCGGACCAACAATTATTTGATTTTGTTTTGATACAGTTATAAACGTTCTATAGTTTTGTATTTAAATATTTTAGTGTGAGTGCGAAATATCACACCACCTAAAATTAATTAAGTACATATTCTAGGTACTTATTTATTTAATGGTGATATTTATGGCACTTTAAAATACCATAGTGATGGGTGTTTGTCCTGCGGTAGAGTTATAATAATAATATTATTATAGTGATAACTATAAATTTAACCACAAAAATATTATTTAAGATGAACCTATGTACAAATAAATAGGCCTGGCCTGGCTTACACTTCATTTTTGTTATTTAAATTGTTCAGTATAAGTATACGAACTTAACAAGGTATAGTAAGTCTTATTTACACAATGTTTCGCAATAAAGTTCCAGCTAAAAGAATCTCCGAGAATTACTATAAGCTCGAAGAAAAGAATAATGAGATTCATAATTATATGGTTGGAAGTTGGTACATATTTATTACTGCAATATTTTAATTTTTAATATTACGCAAACCGTGTCAATGGACGTTTCTCCAATGACGTCATTGTAAAGGTTCATGAATCCTAATCCTAAGGCAATGACCAAAACGCTGCGTAGATCAATACTTATATGGCGCCCTACTTCTTAGAATAATGATTCATATTTATTTTATTAAGTTGCTATAAGTTTAAGATTTTTCACCTGGTCAATGACCCCATATTGATATATTTCTTGCCCTATGAGTGAAATAAACTAGTTGCGCCTCGCAGTGTTACTCGCGGTTAAAGTACTTTTTTTTATTCAGGCATGATGATGATGGCTGAATTTTCTGTCATCCTACGGGCAAAAGCCACGGGAAAAATTGTATCAAGCCAAGATAGAAGTCAACTTTGCTGAACTACATCCTAATATCTAGGCGACCGAGCTCTGCTCGGGTGCATAACGCCATCTAGTGGTTCAATTACGAACCACATTGCACTTGTAAATCGAAAAACGGCTTTTCCCAGATATGAGACCTAGCTAGATCGATTTTTCGCCCCCGTAAACACTCGTACTGCAAATTTCATCGAAATCGTTAGAGCCTTTTTCGAGAACGTTAATACAAACAAACATCAAACAAATATTGCTCGTATTATTTTTGAAGACACGTACCTTCGAAAAGTGCAGCTTTATTCCTCAGCAGAGGTTCTTCATTCATCGGCACATATATAGGCCCTCGCAGCGGGTCGGACTTCAGCGTGAACGGCAACGCAAGTGGGTCAGCGGGTATCGGCACCATTTGTAGACGACAATTCTGAGCTTTGCGCGCCCATCCGAAAATCTAAGATTAAAGTCAAACGCTTTTAATCAAAATTTACTTACGTCCATAATTTTTTATAATTTTTTATTTGTACTTATTAGTGTTATACCACACTTAGGTATTTACATTTGAAAATGACAAATCTTATCAAAATTTTCAATTCCGTCGGGATTCGAACCCGCAATGATACAAGCGATCCTCCTTTAGCCGGAGTGCCTTTACCAATTCGGCCACGGAACCTTTCAAAGTCGCCAGAGTTTAAAATCAGGATAGGACCATATCTATCGATTCGCAAATACTTACGTCCAGTTTAAATATTCTACCTATGTGTGATTTTGCTTACTGTGGTTGGATATTGGCATTACTCCTCTACAAAAAATGACAAATAATTATTTATCTTACAGTAAGATAATTCTTTCAGTAAGAAAAACCACAAATCGATAGAATATTAAAACTGGCAGGTGTCTTGGAGCTTAAATGGTTGCTTAATTTGGTGCTCACTTTTTTGACATAAAAGTGCCAAGAAAATAGAAATAGGTATTAGGTACTTAAGTATATCTAATACTTTATAGCGGAAGAGTTTGTTTGTTTGTTTGAACACGCTAATCTAAGGAACTACCAGTTGGCTTTGAAAAATTATTTCTGCATTTGATAGCTAAACTCTTGAGGAAGGTTATAGGCTACTTTTCATCATCATCATCACCATATACCATCACTACGGGGGCAACGCTGCGAGGGCGCAAATAGTCCTACTAATATTATAAAGGCGAAAGTCCATGTGTGTGTGTGTGTGTGTGAATGTTTCTTACCACGTATCTCCGTAACTGCTAAACCGATTTTGATGAAATTTGGAATGTAGATAGATTTTTATCCCGGAAAAGTGTATGGTTCCCGCAGGATAAAAAAAGTAGTCCACGCGGGCAAAGCCGCGGGCGTTCACACACACAGTAATTATATAAATGAAGTTGTCTATATACCAGATCAGCGACTATGTTCCCGCTAGCCACGGCCCATTGTATGCACATCTCATACGCCTGGTCGGGGCGGAATGTGGCTTGGTAGCGCGCGTGGCCCCACTCTATACGATCGCTTTTGTTGTTCACGTCGATATCAAGGTGAGTGTTCTTGTATATCGGCACTGTGGAAAATAATATTATTTGAAGAAACTCAGGAAAAAGGAAAATCAGGATCAATAACTGTACCTACCTATCTCAAAGGCCGAGATCTTTTTAGAAAGGATCAGAGATCTTTTTAGGTCAGATCATTTGATTTCTATAAGTATTTGCCTAGATGATAATATCAATATCTGTGCGACCGAGCTCTGATAAGGTGAAAATAGAGAAAAAGATTTTTCCAGAATTGATACATTTCTAAACAAGAACAAAAGATTTATCCAAAAAATGATAAAAAATGCTGTCTACAGCTGGGGTTCGAATTCGCAGGCTCCGGCATAACCGTGTAATGTATTCCATGGCTTCTACCGCCGCGCTGTCTTAACGATAGTGATTATGACAAAATTACGAAGCATATTATTACTTATTTGCTTTATATATTGCACGAAGAATCCTTTTTGCGTGAAAATAAGGAGAAAACGTATTTTCCCAGATATGAGAACTAGCTAGATTTTCGCGTCCGTAAACCCCCGCACCGCTATTTTTATTGAAATCGTTAGAGCAGTTTTCGTGAACGTGAATACAAACAAACAAATATTGCTCGTTCAATAGTAAAATAATAATAATTATATAGGATAGGGATTTGACTTCTGACTATGAGACGTTCTGGACCTAGTGATGTACTTCGTTTTTAAATCCGAAGGTTGCTTGTTGTAAATTTTAATACACGTTTACGACACTCCGTCTCACTCGTCCATCATTAATATTCTGTTGAATACAAAAGTTTCTTCATGTTATAACTTACTGTCACTATCGCTGCCTAGCTGCATATAATCCGGGTCGATATTATCACAAAGGAAGCTGGGTACTCCGTCCTCTACGCTCGTACTAGCACCAGATATATCTATTGCCCCGGCATTATTCTCCGCAGGTAATAGCGGCGACCTAGGCCCTAGCACTTCTACTTCCATCCATTCGTTCTCGAAGCTTTGTAGGTCACCGAGCGGCTTTACGTAGTCTGCTAGCTCTGTGAAAAAATAGTAAAGTAAGTTCGTATGAACAAGTGGCCAACTCTGGTGACGGAGTTTTTAGGCCACCAAAAGACGTTATTGAACATGCGATAGATAGAAAAGAAAATAATTAATTGCCATAAACTACGCATAAGTATAAACAATAATTAATAAAGTGTTATATCTATGATGGCGATTTTATTGCTAACAGCGATCTCTGTCTAATTTCGTTATTCACACGTCTGTATCACGAGATGTGTGAATAACGAAGTTCTATTGGTTGTTTAAACACATCTCCTCTCCTCTCCGCTTTGGTGGAGTCTCAGCCTTATTGGATTTTTATTTATATCGTGGGTTCGTGGTTAATTTTAAAATTGTAGGTAATTTGTATTAGGTAGGTACCTTTATTTTCTTTCTTCTGAGGCAAGATATGATACATGTAGTAACCGACGACGAAACGCTTCGTGTCGCCCGACGCGTGGCAGATCATTTTCTCTTGTAGAAGTTTCTAGAAATGATTAGAAGTATTAGAACAAGCTTTTAATGAAATATGTGCTTTATAATGACTTTAGCTAGAGTCTAGTTTCGCCATCTGTCTTTACTAACTATGTTGAACGAATATTACATCTGTCTAAATATTGATCTGAAATTGATTATTGAAACTGTCTATTCTTTCCTACGTTTGTTGCATACAATTTCCTACGAATATAGATTCAAAATCGTTATCGACATATTACTACTATCAGCTACCAACTACATCTAACTTCATTTGAATTTCACACTTTGAAATCTGACACTTGAATTCATTACAGTAAGGATTTTAAATTGCTGGACATATGACACAGCGCCATCTAGCCCCACACTAAGCAAAGCTTGACTATGGGAACCAGATAACTTATAATTTAATTAAGTATAACTTATAATTTAACTTTCTTTCTGAAAGATGGCGACGCAATTTCAGATGTAAAATCTTAATTCTAAAACACCAAGGGGTGTAAGGATTATTTCCTTTATTCCTAACTTTTTCAGACGTCTGGCGATACTTACCTGCATAATAGTCGTCGATTTTTCATAAGTCACAGCTTCCATATTAGCCTGCAGCCAGTGTATCGCGTATATGGATACAAAAGTATGTGATGGCAGACTGACAGTTTGTTGCAGGAATCCCACGCCCAACGTAGGGTGGCGCATTCGTTCGATGATCTCAAACAATGACGAGTTGGCTTTCAGTTTTGGCTCCAGAACTCTAAAAAAGATGCAAACACGTGTGAAAATTGAAATAGCCAAACATACACACTTTCGCTAGTAGAATATTAAAATTATAAGTAATCCGTACCCATATTATAAATGTGAAAGTGTGTTTATAGAGCGACGGATTGACGTGATTTTTTGTGTGGAGATAGTTGGAGGGCTGGAGAGTAACACAGGCTACTTTTTATCCGGGTACCACGCGAGTGAAGCCGCGGGAAGCAGCTAGTTTATTATATTTTATTCAAATCCGACAAGGAGTCCAAAAAAAGGAATATAATACAGTCGACAAAATATTACAGATTTTTTAATTTTTAGCTACAACTACCTACCAAAAAAGTTTTCTAATGTCTGCACTGTTAAAAAAAAAATCTCAGATATCTATTACTTATACATTTAATAATCATCCGACAGAAAAAACTTACCCATCATCGTACGTGTCATCGAGTTCCCCAGTTTGAGATTGTGTCCTTTCCAACACGGCGTTCTTAGCTGCCGCCCTAAATCATACGAAAATCACATTATTTTCACTTCTTTCAAAATAAATCATACACAAATACAAAACATATTGCTGACCGAATAACATAAAAATAATGACCGACTTTTTTTTATTTTTGAGTTTACACGGAATATTACTGACATTACATACCGATAGTAGTTAAGAATGTAGTCAACAGTATATTTTAGACAGTGAATATAAAACCAAGCTCGTAACGCAGACGCAAAGCTACCAAGCATAGGTTGTTATAGAAATGACATGAACGAACATTGTGGCGCATTGATTACAAAGATCACGACAGGAAGAAAAGCGTATGCCGGAAATAGTGCCTTTTTTTCGACCATCAACCAAATATTAAAATTAAACTCTTGGGAGTATAACAAACAATATTTGTGAGAACAGTATAAGTACATCTTCTCTCAGTCAGAACCGAGTTATACAGAGTGAGTTTTTCAAGAGTACCTCTATAGGGCCAAATCTGAAACTATTAGAAAGCGAAAAAAACTCAAAGGAGTCTCATAACCGATTTTGATAAAAAGTATTTTGTTTTAAACCGAGTGTTTTTCGCTATTGCTAATGTATACTGTTGTCACATATATTGTTTGTTTTACTCCTAAGAGTTTATATTTTAATATTTTGGTTGATGGCTGCGCGAAAAAAAGGCAACAACCTCCCATACAAAATCGGGATGGCCATTAACTTATTTTGCCTCCAAAACATAACACAAATTCATACTTAAATGTATTTGTAAAAAAATACAGATAATTAGATAAAGCTACACTTTCTAAGCTTCATCGTTTTAATTCAATTCTATTTATACTTCAAATTTATAAATATCGCTAAGGATATCAATGACTTATTAAGAAACTCTTGGTAACCGAGGCCTGTTAAAATTATTTAGACAATAAATAATTGTACCTTTTAAATAGGTGTACTTATTAACAATTGCACTCAATGTGCCACAATAAATAAATGAGTAGTCATACTTACTTGTTGCAGTGACTATTGTTTAGTGACTTAGTAGGTGATACTTGCTGCAATGAAACATTCGAAAGGATAAGAATAGCAAAACGATAGAGAGGCTCGAGCAAGCATTCCCTGTACAAAAGCTTCTTTTAATGGGGGCTAAAATTCACGCCACACAAAAACACAACGGCAGTTGCAATAGCATTAGATGACGCTATGTTGAGTGGCAGTAACGCCTCCATTAAAAGCAGCAGAAAAAACAGAAAGGGTCAAATCTGGAAAAAAAGAAAACTGATAAGTAAATAAATAGAATATAAACTTAACCAAAGAGCTACACCATTTTTTTTTAATGAATAGCAGCAACGAGCAGATAAACTGCTAGTTTGGCATAGTTTTATATCCCAAAGAAGGTTGTGTAAGATATGGTCGTTTATAGAATGTAATTATACTTCGGGTAAAGCCGAAGACGATTACACAGTTTACTAGCAGCAGTACACGTATCATGCTGCCTCAGTCACACTTTCAGAGTTTATAATAGGCTAAAAACAAGGATGGATCATCTGTCCCACTCGCACGGCTTCCGTAGCGGCGACCGTTCCTGCTCACGTCATTACATGTTTTTGTGTTTGCCAAAGTCGCACGCTCTTCACAAATTTTCGAAAAGTTAATTTTATTTAAGTGAAAAAAGGATTGCGATCACATTTTGTTTAAAAGTAAGCTGAAAGGATTAAGAGAATTTCATCTTCCTCGGAGAACGAATCGTTCTACTCGTCGGACTTTGAAGCGCATTTGGAAACTCCGCGTATGTAGCTTCTCATTTGTTATTTTCAATAGGTGCCTATAAGGTTCATTTTGAAAGTGAAAAAGTTCATTTTGTTTCGAAGTTCCAGTTTCGAAGTCAATTTTACATCAACATTGTCTCGAATTTTTTTTCAAACTACCCTCATTTTGTTTTTTTCTACAAGAGATACAACATTGAGTTTTGATCGATAGGGTTGTCTATATTTGTGATATTTAGGCAATCATCATCATCACTAGCCTACAACAGGCCACTGCTGGACATTGTCAGTATAAATTTTAAGGTAATTGTAGTCAGGTATACCTGTTCTATCCCTCGCGTTATATCGTGAGTGGGATACCATAAGTTGGGCATGACTTCTTTACGATTAGAAATGTGTTCAATCTCCATGAAGTGAAGCTCAACTTTTAATCTCCACTTTTATAGTGTAGAGAACACAAAAGCATCCTATATGGATAGCTGAACTTTGAATCTCCGCTTTTATAGTGTAGAGAGCATAAAAGCATCCTATATGGATAGCTGAACTTTGAATCTCCGCTTTTATAGTGTAGAGAGCATAAAAGCATCCTATATGGATAGCTGAACTTAGAATCTCCGCTTTTATAGTGTAGAGAGCATAAAAGCATCCTATATGGATAGCTGAACTTTGAATCTCCGCTTTTATAGTGTAGAGAGCATAAAAGCATCCTATATGGATAGCTGAACTTTGAATCTCCGCTTTTATAGTGTAGAGAACATAAAAGCATCCTATATGGATAGCTGAACTACTTTTATGGTGTAGAGGTTTTAATGCATCCTATATGGATAGCAAATTTATTCTCCTCGTTTATCGAGTCGAGATTTGGTAAGAGGTATATTTTATAGAAACTCATATTCCCTCGAATGAAATGGTTGATGACAATATTCAGAATATATTGAAGCTGACATCCCTAACGCATCTAATGTATTTACGTATCTGGTGATATCAGTTCAAAAACTTTATCGAAACTGATTAGATCGAAATAGAACATAGTACCTACCAATCCTTGTCTTTTACAAATTCTTCGAGAAGATCAATTTATCCTAAAGCCTGATATACACAGGACATGCTACTAAAAAGCATGCATATTTGGTACCTGCGTTGCGTGATTTTTTATAAGCATAGGTATTATTTTCAATAACATACACACGTGCTAACTATGTGCTACTAAGTAGCATCCCCTCAAAAACTAGCTTGCTTATGTAGGTACTACTATGTAGCCTGTGTATTCCAGCCATAAACGGTGATGATAAAAGTAAACATGTGGCCCCTAGATGGCAGCACATATTACTTAATGGTCTTATGAAAAAGGTTAAAGCCGAAATGCTTCAACAGTATTTGATTCCTGCAAACTGACAGCAACCTAAATCAAGGCAGCGCTAAGCGAAAGTAATTAAAAAAAAAAAAAAAAGTTTTCAGGGTAACAAACGAAATTATCTTTCTATCAATATGATTGCACTCGGCAAGGTTCTCTTGATGTTGCTTTGAGTTCAAATTTGAACCCAAAACTTACATACTCGTAATACCCTTAGGTGATGCGGGTAGACTATTACGTGACTATCACTACAGATAATCTCAATCTCGAAGATTCGCTATTTTGAACTCTCTCTGCAAATATACTCAAATAATAATAATAATAGCCAAAAGCCCGCGAAAGTCGTAAAATCCTTGTCTTAAGATAAGAGACTAAAAATGAAAAAACTTAAAAAAAAAAAATAATAATAATAATAATAATAATAAAAAAATAAACCAAGTTTAAAAAAAAAAAAAAATAGTAATAATAATAATAATAAAAAAAAAAAAAAAAAAACAATTAAGCCAATTGAAGGAAATTTAAAAAATAATAATTATTATTATTATTAAAAAAAAAAAAAAAAAAAAAAAAAAAACGATTAGAAATGCGAGCTGTACTGCTGCACCAACACTCCGCCCGCAATTCAGGCCACTCTTAGCAGGGCCATCACAACGAGGTGCTTTAAACTCGCGGGGAACATCAAACGAGCTGTCAGTGTCAACGAGATGCGCCTGGCACCGTACACCACGGCTGTGAGTGGCAGTACCAGCACCTACTTATCTTATGCGCAAGCGAGGTCGCTGTTGCGAGCCTGCCGCTTCTAGGAACTACAATCTCCATCGACCTGAGCAACGCAAGCGCCCGATGTCGTTTCGCAAATCCAGATTTTTTCTCGTTTAAGATATTTTCAAGATCAATTGGGTAAAATTACCAATGATTTACTGCTGTCTTGGATGAATGTAAATAATACTATATACTACTACTACTGTATGTACCAATGTACTACCGTATGTATTTATAGTTAGATGTTTTTTGTGCAAGTAATACATAGGTACTTTTAAGAAAGTTGCCCAAAAAATATTAACACTACGAGATGATTTTTATCATCCTTGGTTTTCATCGTAAATACTAAGAAAAGTCAGCTAATTCGAATACCTACTGTTTACAAGTGTTACATTACGTTAAAAAATAATAATAATAATAATTAAAAAAATATAAAAAAAAAAAAAAAAATGGATCAAGTAAAATCGTGTTATGCACAAAAGAACATTTTGCTGTACTTATATACTGAAATTGTGGATAAACCATATCGATAGCTCATTTTGTCCGATACAGTTTAGAAGTTTTTAGAACACTTCACTTACGGGCTGGGGTGCTGTATGTGACGCTCATACCACCAATGGCAATTGGAGAGATTCTGATCTTTATATCAACGCATTACAATACATTCTAAGAATTGTAACTTCTACTTTAAATAAATAATACCACTAGTTAGCAATATGCTTTTAATAAACAAAATAGCTGACATCCAGCACAACTGTTTAAATGATTTATGTCACGAGATATTATGGCGATGATGGTGTGAAGCACGAAATATTATAATAATGCTTCCTATTATTAAGTCATCTGAAAATATTAAGGCTGATAATCTTATCAATTACATTTAGACATGGAATAGGAACTTGCTGACTTCACATTTAGAGTCATTAGTAAATATCCGGGAGTTCCAGAATTCGATATTTTTGCAAGTGCTCAAATATCTAAAAAAAAAAAAAAAAAAATAGATAAGTATTTTAATCTTGGAAGCTAGATCCACATTCTGAACTAGTCGACGCGTTTACTTTTCGTTCAAAACGTGGCGGTCAAATGGTGGAACATTTTGTCTATTTAATTTCTAAAGTTCTTAAAAAAAAAAAAAAAAATGTTTTTATAATGCAGTCGGCATTGTCGTGATTCTTTATTGGCTTGGCCCTCACAGCCTTGGTTTAAGGCTTGTGAGATCTTAAAATCTATTTTTTCAACCTAATATAAATTTTGTTAAAATGTTCTCCTTTCCAGATTTTACCCTGGTAGCTTCATAGTTATGGTTTCTTTTGCCGCTACCACTTTAAATCAGTCTAATTATTAATTGAAAGCTTGATAAATATTTTGCCAAAATAATAAAATTAATTTTAGTAAAGCAAACAATATCTGATATTATTTTATTTTTAAAAGAAAGGTTGAAAGTGGTAAATATATAGATAAATATATAGTGAAAAGATAGCACTTTAACACTCATCGGTTAGCGTTATTTATACCTAGTCCTTGGTAAGAAATAAGTAAAAAGTAACCACCAATAGTTTCATTTAACGAATTTTAAAAGAAACTTATAAAATGAAACCACTTAAGTTATAATGTACAATTTTATTGAAGTTCAATGACACTATGTCCCACATATAACTTTACATGGGACCCTATCATTGCTATCTTTCGAATTATTATCCATAAGATATTGATTATTTACATGATCTGGCACAAAAATTAATGACTTTACCTGCCATAGCTTCTGCTCAGAGGATGCAGACTTTAAGTTTTATTAAAATAACCAAGTTTTTATTTTTATTAAAAATTATGTTATATTTAAAAATTATGTTCCTGATTTAATTACGAAGAAAGTTGTGAAAATTTGATCAGCGCATGCAATACAGTCCTATTAATATTGACAAAACAAAAAGCATTAAACACGCGAATTCGGATAATTATCTTTTCATATCAGCTAAAAAACCATACTAGTAATGCCGGTCCTCAGACACTCGCGCATTTTGGAATACTTCATGACAGCGGAATCGATGTGGGAGTGTTTGGGGCGATTAGTACCCGACACACTTCCACGTCCGCCGCTCTCTCGGTCTGGAGAGTCTGGAACTCATCGTCTGGAAGTTAGTTCCAGGGATTCCCCAAATATATACCTAATTCTTAAAATATTACCTATAAAAGATATTTTATGTAACATTTTTATTAGCATTACAATAACGGTTTTGTAAATATGTTATTTGATGCTTGATTAATATCTTAGATCAATGCATTAATGTTAATTACCATTATCGTATAACAGTACAACTAAATACGCTTAGTTGACATTACAAAATAATTTTGATATTAGTTTAAATTTTTTATTATTTTTTGCTCTGAACATCTGCTAGTAAACTGTGTAATCGTCTTCGGCTTTACCCGAAGTATAATTGAAAATTAAACGAACTCACCTGTGAAGTTCGATTCCAATTATACGAGGGTTCAGCCGAAGACGATTACAACATCCCACCCGACCCATTCTTAAAGATCCCACTAAAAATTTAACTAATTACAAAATTAGGCACTCTAAAATAATGACGTGAGCAGGAACGGTCGCCGCTACGGAAGCCGTGCGAGTGGGACAGATGATCCATCCTTGTTTTTAGCCTATTATAAACTCTGAAAGTGTGACTGAGGCAGCATGATACGTGTACTGCTGCTAGTAAACTGTGTAATCGTCTTCGGCTGAACCCTCGTATAATTGGAATCGAACTTCACAGGTGAGTTCGTTTAATTTTCAAGTATAATTAATAAGGAAAATAAAATTAAGGGAAAAAAAATCTTATGAATGATAAAATCCTTATTTCGATTCATAAATGTGAAAACGTATAAATAAAATACATCTATTTACGAACCAGTGACTAAAATTACTACGTTTTCATCAAGCATTATTTTTTTAGTGAAGGTGCAAATGTAAAGAATGCTAAGCTCCAGTTACCATGCAACTAAATCTAACGCACTCAATGTAATGTCACCATCACCACATAAAGATCATTTCTTCCTCATCTATCTTATTTTTGTTCATCAATGGAAGTAATGATCTTCAAAGTAAATCTTCAGTGTTTTTTTATGATCAGGTAGCAGACTAGCATACGAGACACAATTGTCAGTCAGTGGAAACTTCAACAAGTTTCTACTGACTACAATTTTGCAGAAGTCCACTTGCGCGAGCTTGTCGCTTGCGCAAGTCAACTTGTGCAAGTATTATTGCTAGTGGACACTTTGCTTATGTGAAATTTCCATGCAAGGCAAAGCAAAGTGCATTACAGAATGTACTGACATAGCTTCGTTCCTGAATCGTGGACGCTCGGGCAGGCGAGTGCTTCCCACCCGCTCTCTGAACGGAGAGTTGGATACACCGCCCTGACACACACAACACTAGTTACAGTACTGTAATGAATATTAAGACATTGCATTATGAAACAGAATGTAAAAACTCAACGAATTTTAACTCTAAAATTTAATTAAAAACACGTGTCGTGTATTGTCAGTAATGTTCAGTTTACATTCTAGTTCATAATGATAAACCATGCCGTCAATTTTACAAAATAATCGAAAATAAACATAAGAAGCGAGCAAACAAAATAATGTCACATTATCAAGGTGCATTCCGTGCATTTTTGCATAATCTTATAAAAAGCAGTGCAGGTATATACGCATCATCTCATACAATGTGGTCGTTCGCGTTTTACATTTGCTGAAGACTTTCAGTAGGGTACTTCAAATCACCTGCAACTTCGAATCGAAACATAAATTTTCGACTATTATGCAACTTTATTCAGTCTGAATTGAACTCTATTATAGAGTCTAAAATGCTATTTAACATCGTCTGTAAGCTGTTTGCAAATAGATTGCGCAAAGTCAAATTAAAGCTTAGCTTTGGCAGGCAGAAGTAAGAAATGACATCCACCTCGAGATTGGAAAGTTGTATGCACTGTTATCTATAAAATTACGTTTCGAAGGATTAGTTTGTCATTGATAATACAATCGTTTCAATTAGTCCTACAGTTATCTAGAATATGCGAATGCTTTTCATCTTGTTAATGTTATAAACCCTTTTGCGAAAAATGAATGGTGCTACAATATGCCAAAGAAAAATAATTTTGAAATAAAAGTTGATTTCAAATTATAGAATAAGTTACTAAAACTGGTGAATGAGCAGCAATCGAGGAGACAAGAGGACTATCGTCAAAGATTATAAACTAGACTACGATTTTTTTATGGTTGAATCAACATTGTAACTAACTTCACACATTACATTAGAACCAGATTGAGGGAAACGGAGACAAAGTTAAACATTTTCTTTGGTAGAATTAATGGTTCAATTGATTCGGTAACTCAGAGGAGCCAGCTCACTGCGTAGTACCAAACGATAACCGTAACAGGAAATGTTATTTCGATTTATAACAAAACAATGACAACAATTTTTGTTAGTTTTTCTTGCACGTAGCACGGCTATGGTATGTTACGTTACAGTAGGCGAAGTTTTTATACATGAGATCAACATGTATCATGAAATGAGACGACGGACTCACATATTTAGTATATTTACTATTACCGGAACTGTCGAGAAAGGCTTCGTAAATAATAACTGAAAGATAGTACGAAGTATATGGTAAAACAGGTAATGAACTAAGAATTTGATGTTATAATTTACGCCATTACATTTTACATTTTGTAGTGACCAAGGATTCAGGGAAAAGATAGTTGATATTTTAAACATTTTCAACATTCGGTTCGAAAAAGATGTAAACACAGGTTATGGGTTTATGCAGGAAAACATCTAGTCCCTAAACAGAGGAATGTGGAATACTCCAAAGGTACTACCGGCTTATTTACTCGAACAAGGGGCGTATACCGTTATTATTGAGGTTGGTATACCTGGGCGCTTCTCGTGAGGATGGAAGTCGAGTGTCGCCGCCGGGTCAGCGCCGAATCCGACGGTCCCAGTCCGCCGGCCACCATCTGTATCACCGACACCTTACAGCGGCCTTATAGAGGCCAAAACCTTACAGCCAGTGGCAACCAGTGGAATTACTCCACTCCGAGTTTGTAGATGTAGCCTGTTCGAACCGGACGCCCAATAACCATTGAAGGCCCGTGGTCTCGAGGCATTTGTTCACGCGGTATTGTTAGTGTATGCCAAAGCGCCGTGAGACGCAATGCCTGACAAAAACTTGTTGACTACGTTATTGTTATATTAGATGTGAGCTCAAACCGAAGCAAGGACAGCAATATTTGGATCTTTACTAATGGTGTGCGCTCACGTCTCGATGTAATAGTAAAGTACATTATACTGTGTTAAATACATGCTCGAACTCAAACAGGAAATTATAAATAACATTGTGTGCAACATAAAAGAAATGTTCATGCGACAACAGTACGTAACGTCATCAAACATTTAACAGAGACAATTTTTTTTTTTTACATTCATATATTATCATGCGATATAGTTATGTAGATTGTTTTTTTTAATTTCGTGTTTGAGTGGCCACTGTTATTTCAGTTATTTTAAAGTTGAAAGCCAATTATAACCTACATTTATTAGGAATTTAGAAGATGTGCAAATCTACGGGTGCATGCAGTGCTATTTTAACTATGCTACGTGTCAAAACTTGTGCAAATAACATATCCATGCAAATTTTCTCTTACTTATCGTAATTGCCCACAACTTAGCAGTAAAATCATGGACAAAGTAAAAAGTAAGTTACGGTATGAATCAAATAAGATATTTACAAGTTAAACTCTGAATTAACTATAAAACTGATTTCATCAATAATGTTGAAAACGGCGTTTCATTTTGACAAACCAAAAAATGTGTTCGGCATTACCAAATGAAAATAAGATTTTCTAGAAGCTATCTTTTGTGATGAAATATTTTTTTGTGATTTTAATGGTTGTCTTGATTCTAATCATGAAATCCATTGTTGGATTTCCGTACTTACCCTCTGCTTGTTGGGTCGTTTAACCTTATTGAAGTATAACTCAGTCATCTTCAAGAATCCATCGGTAAGCTGATCTAGATCATACCGTGTCGGCATAGGGTAGATATTACAATGAGTGGTCTCATCTTCGAGGATTTTCTTGGTAGCCGGGTTTGACATTGGCAAGAGGAGCGTGCGGAAACGCCAATATTTGAGCGGCTGAAATTAATAAGTAGGTAGTCTGTTTATCCAAAAAATGTTTGTTTGTTATCGGAGCTTTTCTCTATCCAAATGACATTTTCATATACTCGTAATGTCGAATCATTTAAATAAAGGTCAGAGTAAATAAGGTAGGTACTTCTTAAATATGCATCTTTGTATGTGACTATGTGTCAAAATAGGACAATTAAAGATCGAATCTATACATATAATCCATAATATAATTAAATATCTGTACCAAGTTTATCACCATCATTACACAACACATCCAAAAAGTTATGGCTATTTCCTGTAGGGGTAGGCAGAGGTCAAATTTGCACTTGCTAAGATCCAGACACTATTTTTCGCCTCACTCACTTTCATTACATTCTTCATTCAAGCTCTTCGGATTAGGATACCGGTATGTTTTCAGTTTTAAGGACAAATCCTTTGAAAGAAGAAAAGTAAGCAACAAACCTCCACAAGAGCAAAGTCGGTATCTCCCCTGGTGCAGATATAATGGTCCATGTAGTTCCAGTTGTAAGTTTCCAATTTCTCTGTTGTGAAGGAAACCCACGACACCTCGTATGTATCGTGGTTCGGCGCGTGGAAGCGGTAGCGGTAGTGAATGTTGAATGGTGGGTATGGATGCCTAAAATAAAATATAACGTGGTTTTATTCAAACATAATAATGAAACAATCGCATAAAATTACAAAAAACCGGTCAAGTGCGAGTCGAACTCGTACGCCGAGGGTTCCGTACCTACCTATGGTGCCAATTAAGCTAGTCCGCTTAATTGTATGAGCGCCCATACAACTCGGAGGACAATTTTAATTGGCGTCAACTATGTATGTATAGGAACACCCTTTAATTTTCAACTTTTTTAACTTTTTGGAATTTTTCCTTTATTTGTGCTATAAGACCTTGCTTTTTGCCAAATTTCGTTATTCTAGGTCAACGGGAACTACCATTTAGGTTTTCGACCCAAAACCTCTAGGGTACTTCCGGTTGACCTAGAATTGTCAATTTTGGTTTGTAAATTTGCCTATATCTTTTTATAGTGTTGACTCAGGACCTTGGTTTTTATACTCACAATAGGGACTATGGACCTCAGTATATGGTATGAATTTCAACTTGCTAGCTCCACCCGTTCCTGAGATAATCGATGGTGACACACGGACAGACAGACAGACAGACAGACGGACAGACAGACAGACAGACAGACGGACAAGAAAGTGATCTTATAAGGGTTCCTTTTTTTACCTTTTAAGGTACGGAACCCTAAAAATGATTGACGAAAAGTCATTTGGAAATGAAAATTACTCATAATTTCAACTTTATCGCAAACAAATAAATATCAATGTCATTTTTAAGAAAAGCAAATTAGTTTCAAGCCGATCTGCGCTGCTAACGACGTGCACTTCTGTCGCTTCCTGTTTTGTAGAATTATACACTGCTCTCAGACATATTCGGAAAATACATATATAATAACAACAACATAATATACAACAACATATAGTACAACATATATAATAATATATAAATAACCGATGTCCAGTCTGTATGTAGGTGGTAATCTTCAAACTTCTCATTCGATTTCAAAAACTCTTTCACGTGTGGAAAGTTGCAGCATCCCCGAGTGTCATAGGCTTTGTTGGTAGGTACTCCGTGAGCGAAGTCACGAGAAGTTAGATTTATGGTAAAAAACAAAACAATTTACCTGGGTCTGTATCGTGTCACAGTGATGGTAGATCCGACCAACGTCAGCTTATGGAATATCCTGCCAATAGAGAGCAAGTATCGCTTTGTTGGCGTCACAGGCTTGTTGCACTGCGGAGCTACTTTCGACGGCGGCGGGGTCGCAGCGGACGGGCAATGAGATTCTATTACCTCGTTCTCGTTCACTCCTACGATTAGTTGGAAGCCCTGCAAAGTTTTTAAAGAAGCTCGGATCAAGAGGTACAAATTAGTTAGGAATCACAATCACACTAATATCACATCTCACTATCACACTAATATTATAAATGTGAAAGTTTGGATGTTTCGATGGATGTTCGGATGTATGTTTGTTCCTCTATAACTCGACAACCACTGAACCGATTTGACTGAAATTTGAAACATAGATAGATAATGAGCGGGAATAGGACATAGGGACACTTTTTATATGGTTCCACGCGAGCGAAGCCGCGTTAACTGGTTAATAATAATACAAAACAAATACTTGCTACTAACCAAGCTAACTGATAATTTTCATCAACTTATGACATGTTGAAATATTTTACATTATGTAGATTTCTAGTAGAGCAACTATACTTCGTCACATCCAGTAACTAGCTTAAATGATTAAAACCAAAGCAAGTAAGTCATCATCATCATCAATTACAGCTTGTTCTAGCCAACTGTTGGCATATGCCTCCCCGCTCAAATACCATTTGTCTCGATCTTGTGCTTCTTGCATCTAGTTGTTACCCGGTATAGCAACAACATCCGTAAGTCTTACCTGAGCCAATCTCTGCGAAACCAACTCCTTGAAAACTTCCATTGTCGTCAGCGGCTCTTTGTAAATAGCTCTGTTCTGTGCAAAATCTGCGTTCACATCATCTGGCAGTAAGTTGTAATCAGAGACCAAATAGTCGTTTTGCAGCGATCGCTTGTCGGGGAAGTAATCAGTCGTGATGGGCAAACAAGCCGGGATCGTAAGAGACTTCCAGTCCACACCTGTTTTATTTAATAAGTGTTTATTGAAATTAATAAAACAGTTTTGTAGGCCATGCTTGATTTCAGCTCAAGCTTAGTTCAAAGAGCAAAACTCTGTCGCTATTCGTAACCCACTATGGCACTAATTTGTTGTTTTAAATAAAATATAATAAGTAACCTCATTATTCATACAAAGTACAAAGAGAAGAAATACTAAACGAGGATTCACCATCATCCATAGCCCGATTTCAGTGTTGGATATAGACACAGCAGTGGATATAGATATACCAGCAGAACATAACATAAACATGCAGTCTCTCTATGTTTATACCATTTTCGCGGCCTGCGACGCTCGCTAAATCGTCTGTCAAATTGCTACCTCCGGGTCTAAAGAGGCCGCTTTAGCTGAATTTTCTCTAACATAGTATGTCAGAGCAGGTTATTGAGATAACTCGTCTCTCTACTCAGAAAAGTCACGTTGCGTCGCGCATGATAGGCCCACTTGTGCCTGTCCAACTCCATTTTAACTCCGTAGTACTATTCTTAACGTTTTTGCGCTTTGTTCGATCGCGATTCTCGACGGTATACATAGTTCTGTGGTTCAAGTACATGATATAATCGAAAGTATGAATAAAGAGGTATAATTTGTAAAAGGCTTGAACTGTTAGTCACAATACTTTATGGCATGCAGTCCGCTAAATTGCCTTTTCATAAGGTTTTACGAGTATATTGAAAGTGCAGTTCGAAGCCGAAAGATCTACGTTCAATGTTATATGGTAAGTGAGCAAGCACATGACATCAATTTATTGTTGACTGTTTGAGGCACAAAATATTGTAAAGCTGGAAACAATTCATGCAATTCCATGCACGTGAGCGAAAGAATGCGATAATTTTGTACCCGCATGGTTTTAGCTTATTTCGTCTTTGGTTTTAGCACGATTCATAGTTCTAGTGACATTATAAAAGCGATTGAAGTGAAGAATATCCTTGGCGCCGGAATAATTTCATAAAACATAAAACACAATCTACTTGATGCAAATCGAATAAATGTTATATCAAACCTATAGCTCGGTTCGCTTTGGTAGCAATGTTCCAATGTGATTTGAAGATAATTTTTCAATGCAGCGAAATCATGAAACATCAAAATGGTATGCATTAATTCAATGTACTTTTAGAAAACCTTAACGCAGCCACAGATAGCGCGATTAAGGAGGCCTGGTTTTACTCAAGTCGAATCGAAGCATCGACCCGAAAAGAAGAGTGTAATTTTAGTTGAGAATAGCAATGTAAATGAAACCATCACACGATGAAGGTGTGACAATATAATCAATAGTGAAATGAGAGTAAATGATGTACAAACATGTTATCTTAAAACTCAAAATATAAGAGTTGAACGGTTATGCAAACACGTGCATTCGTGCAAACACTCCAAAAACATCAAACACGCCATGCTTACACACAAACATTCACTATAAAGAAGTTTTGTTACAAAAAGCTTTTAGCTAACTTATTTGCCATGTATTACAATAGTCAGATATATTGTCGGTCTAATCCTCAGATGTATGTATGTTAGTATGTGGGTAACTCAGGTGACCGAGTATTAAGGCCTCCTGATTCCTCCGTCGTGGCCTTAACGACTTAAAAGCCGGGACCGACAATTTTACGTACCCTCCGAAGCACGGAAGAGCTCGTCGGGCCGTTAATGTCACTACCAATCACAAATCAAACCGCACAGAACGTTTCTTAACTTGAACGATCTATCAAGAACATCTGAGCAAACTACGCCACGAGCGCTTCAAAAACTGAATAATACTAATTGAACCAAGATACACAAGGTAAAGCCATTTTCAATTATAAGAAACTGGTAGACAAAGTTATATTAGGTTGGGGAAAAAGTCTTTTCGCATTTTAGTATGTATGAACCTGTAATAAAATCTCTTTGGCTATACTATTTGTATCTGGCTGGTTTTGGTATCATTGAAAGTTTAAATTTTAAAGATTATAATTCCTAATTAAAATTAGGAAAATGTGTGATTTTTATTTGTTTTTCGTACCGTCAAGATGAGTGAATCTAATGAAGAAATTCGATACATTTTAAAATTTTACTACAAAAAAGGTAAAAATGCAACGCCAGCCGCGAAAAAAATTTGCGATGTTTATGGACCTAATGCAGTGTCTGTGAGAGTAGCACAAATTTGGTTTAAGCGTTTTCAATCCGCAAATTTTGATGTCAAAGATGCACGTCGCTGTGGTCGCCCTATTACGGATAAAATGGATGCCATTTTTGAAAAAGTGGAGCAAGATCGGCATATCAGTGATTAAGACGTAGCTGAAGAACTGGGAATTGACCACAAAACAGTTTTGGCGCATTTGAAAACAACTGGGTACACAAAAAAGCTCGATATTTGGGTACCTCACGAGCTCACCAAAAGAAACCTAATGAACCGTGTACTCATTTGTGATTCTTTACTACGACGTAATGAAACCGAACCATTTTTGAAGAAGCTGATAACTGGTGATGAAAAATGGATCACGTACGACAAGAACGTGCGAAAAAGGTCGTGGTCAAAGGCCGGTAGGCTTCACAGACTGTGGCGAAACCCGGATTAACTCGCAACAAGGTGATGCTGTGTGTGTGGTGGGATTGGAAGGGCATTATTCATTATGAGCTGTTACCACCAAGCAGGACCATCGATTCTGAACTCTACTGCGAACAACTGATGAAATTAAAGCAAGAAGTTGAGAGAAAGCGGCCGGAATTAATCAACAGAAGGGGTGTGGTTTTTCATCATGATAACGCTAGACCTCACACATCTTTAGCCACTCAGCAAAAATTAAGAGAGTTTGGCTGGGAGGTGTTAATGCATCCGCCGTATAGTCCTGACCTTGCACCTTCAGATTTCCACCTGTTTCGGTCTCTTCAGAATTTTTTAGGCAGCGTCAGGTTAACATCACGAGAGGACTGCCAAAACCACTTGTCGCGGTATTTTGATCAGAAGTCCCAAAATTTCTATAGCAATGGGATCATGTCTCTACCTACAAGATGGCAAAAAGTTATCGAACAAAATGGTACCAACATACTTTAGTTAAATGTAAATAAACCATATTAAAAAATGTTTTGAATTTTCTTAAAAAATGCGAAGAAACTTTTTCCCCAACCTATTATTTACAACGACGCTGAAATGCTTTATACACACTCCCCCCTCTACTTATAAAATTCTGTTAAAATTGAGACACCGGCACCGTTTAAACTATTGCCTTTAGTATATCCTTTTTTGTTAGTGTCATATACAGATAGGGCGAAACTTGAGCATTATTTAAACGGTGTTCAAGTTCAAATGTGAGGAACAAAGTCTACCTTTAACATGAAGAGTTGATTCAAATTCGGGGATATTAAAGTTTCAAATCATATTAGTACAAACCTGTGGTTAAGGCAGGCGTCCACTCCTGTTCGCCGGTGGCTCCCCACAGTAACGCGAGCGAAGCGTTGTTGGTGGACGGAGGCCCTAATGCTGCGCCAAGCATACTAAGCGCGCCTGATGTACTTATCATCCGCTTGCGGCTAGGTATATTGCCTGAAAATTAATAAGGTCCGTGTAAAGTTCCCTTATAATTTGTACATTCCGCTTGACCGAATCGCTAGATGGAGCCTAATATTACTAAAAATAATCTCAAAATCTGCTCATCGGAAAAAGAATGGTGTGATTTTTTGACATTACTGAACTAAAACTGCAACAGTTTTGTTTTTATGTATAAAATTCGTAAATATCAAGCGTTTACTTGATGTTTGAGGCGCATCCTTAAACATTATCAAGTAAACGCTAAAAGCTCCTAGTATCGTTTCCGTTTTTCAGCTTATCTTTCCTCTTTATTATACACTATACAGTTCGGCGTCTACCACTAGGTAAGAGGATGATTCTCTTAGCTAGTATGTTTGTTTGGCGATAACTTTTTTAATCCTGTTTTTTTTTTTTAGCTACACACGAATTTTCATTTCTCCGTTTTAGTTAAATATTGCTTACATCGCATTTCATGATAAGAATTAGTATGAATATTTGTCACTTACCGTCAACCTGGTAGATAGGATGATTGTTGGCGATCATAGCAGCGCCGTTTTCTTTAGCTCCGTTGTTTTCTCTATCGTTGATCCTAGATGTGGGGTCGCCGGCCGGTCGTGCTTGGTAATGATGCTGTTGTATTAGTACACCGGTAGGTCCTGAAAATTATATAAAAGGTTTGCGCGCATGTTAGTCCCCTAGGTATTTAATTTCACTGTAATTTAACATTTTTGATTTGTATGCCCGTACCTGTCGAAAGTGACGAAAATAAAACTTATTCCTATTCTATTCTATTCTATTATAAGAAATTTTTTAAAAATGTTACACCTATGTCAATAAAGAAATAATATAAGTACTTAATATTATCTCCCTATTCATAGACAGGATATAAATTCTATCCTGTCTATAGAATAATAATTATAGTTAACTAGTTGCCGCCCGTAGCTTCGCTCGTACCACACGAGCGAAGCCAACATTTTAAATAGCATTTATGTTATTCCAGGCCATGATCTACTACATCTATTCCAAGTTTCATCCAAATCGGTTAAAGCGTGATTGAAACATCTAAACATACAAGCTTTCACATTTTTAATATTAGTAGGATGCTATGAGTAAAGCGGAGGTTCGAACAAATTGAGGAAAAACATTTACCTTTAGGAAATATATGCGTCCATCGCCGTCTGTTACTAGTTAGCTTCACGGTGACATGTGACGGGTCGAAAGGATTGATCAACGCTCGTCCTGTCCTTATCACGGGCTTGTGAGAACAGATGGAGCTACGAGGCGAAAGTCGGTTGGAAGATAGGCCGTCGGTCGCGTCACTGTTTGTATCAAAGGATGAATGTTTAGCTGAAACAAGTTAAAGAATATTATGAGTATGCATAGAAGACTACATGTATTGGTAAGTAATCTTTTTCCGTGGATAAGACCGAAAAGCTATGTGGATATTATAGGGCAAGCCTATACCCCCTATAATTTTACTGTCCCAGGCACTACAATGACCCGTAAAGTGTAAGCATTAAAATTAAGACTACACTAAAGAAATGTACAAAACGACAGGGTAGTCTGATAATCTCAGCTCATTCTACATCAATCTATTTTTTTTTGTATAATGTGACTCTGGCTTGGCGCAGCCGGAGTAGACAACTTAACAGGCTGCGCCAGTTACCCGCCCTGTTGGTACAAAATGAAATAACTGGTAACCTATCAATCTTTCGAAAAACGATACACCGAATTTTGAAATCCATAAAACGTTTGGTAGAAACTTGAAATCCAGATACTATGTTTTACATAATTTTATTACTCCGATAAAACGTTTCACAGAAGTCTCATTTGACATAAACACTAATGCCAGATTATCAGTTCGTTTTTTTTTTCATTCGACAACAATATCCTTATACCTTATTTTAAAAGACAGAAGTAACGCTTACCAGAAAATTTCCAGCCATATAAAACCTTTTCCATCTTACTCAATTATATTACATATTTACGTAATTTGTGTTGCTTTTCATGTTGCGTCCGTCTTACCGTAAAACGAAACGTTTTTAGGTTATTATCGGTCTCAGAACCGAATCTGCCCACCCCGACTTCCACGTAGTCTTGTCTGTCCTACCCTAGAGTGTTTTTATGAATTCGGAGGCGCGAAGGGAGATGCAGCCCCCGCCCGCTGTGACAAAACGCGGAACCAGCACGAGCTGGAGCGGCTGAGGCTGGTCGCCGCCGAAGGTGGCGACCAAACAGCCGAAGCTGCGAAGGCTCGTGCTGATGCCGCGTTTTGTTACGCAAGGGCGGAGGGGCTGCACTTCCCGAAGCGCCGGAGCCGTCACAAATTCGAAATATATGGAAGAATTAGGTTAAATTTTGATAAGCCAAAAGTGTTTGGTGAGGTTACTTAACCATCTAGCACGAAATTAGTTAGGAAATGTTAAAGGTAAGTAATAAAAAAAAGTAACTAGGTACATTATTTATTAGATATCTACCTACAGTACTTCAAGCTACATAATGGACATCGGTCATTTAATTTTATGGTACCTAGTATTAATAACGCTCTGAATTATTACTAGATGGCGCTACTAGTAGGCGTTTAGAAAGATTGAATACATAATTTTGTAATAGGTCTTTCCTGAACCATGATTTTTCGGCATCACAAAATATATGGAAAACAAATTATATGGAAAACAAACATGCGGTAAAGTGAATTATCTGGATGTTAAAATTTCTGGAAAATGTTTAGATGGATTTTGTATTTCTGTCTTGTAAAAAAAAACAAATGAAAATCTGGCTTAAGAATTTATGGAATTCGAATTCCTGTATTATGAAAAAAAAGAAATCAAAAATCTATCAAACGTTCCTATGGATTTCAAAAATCTGTCTTGTATTTTTCGTGACATCAATACGTAACCGAAATAACTATGTATTTTGTTAGTATCAAGATGTATCTTGTATAGTTGCTTACAGCGTGTAAAAAGTAGGACTTACTTCCCGTGGACAATATATCGCCAACGCTATGATGTATATCCGGATCAGACATCTTTCTGTGATGAATCGTAGAGTTAGGCGGGCTTCGTCGACTGATGCCTTCCAATCCTGCTACTGAAGTTTTCTTCGTACGATTCACTCTTTGAACGCTGCAATGTAAAAAAAAGTTTGTTTTTTGTACTTTTTACAAGCTATTATTTAACTTTACCGAAGGAAAATATCTATTTATTTATGCCAGTTCCTTGAAATCGATTGAGCTGAACTTTGGCATAGGTTTTACATTTTTGGTAGCAATGCAATGTAAAGTTTATTAATAAGTCTGACTGCGACAATGGCGTATACACGTAAGGAGATAAATAAGGCAAATAACGCGATAAATTCTCTTATTTAAATGCAATATTGCAACTTTTCCCAGTGACTTTTACCTTGCAGATTTCTAATCTGTCGAAAGATGTAAGATACTAACTAAACTAAATTACTAAACTAACTCACCATGTGCTGTGAGCAGGTGGTAATTGGAACACCTGAGCGTCATACGCGTCGTAATCAAATATCGAGTTATGCATATACTCGTCTTCTTTCAAAAGCTTTCCCTTTCTCTCATCTTCATACATCTTCCGCAGTGGCTCTTGACTTTTCCGCGGAGGCAGTTTAATCCTCGGAATAAAGTTAGAGTACGCAACTTTTTTATTTGTCGAATAAAATGACAAGTTGATCCAATGCGGCATAGAGTAGTCATCTATGGAGTTTAAATTGTTGTCTTTGTTGTGGAATTTGAGTAAAGGGACGGCGTGTAATGGCTGCTCGCCGACGCAAACAAGGTCGCTGCCGACTCCGTTGTCGATGATGCGTTGTTTTGTTACGTTCGTCAGTTCTCTGTCGACTTCAAAGACGCCAACACCGGGTGTTATGACTACGCTGAGTTGACCGGTGCGGTCGAAGCAACGGTCTAAGTAATGCTTTTCGAATACTGGAAGTTAAATACGTTTAATCTTTAATTTTAAGGTATCTCCTAACATCACAAATCGACATTTGTTTCAGCAATTGCATAAAATGGAGAAAGGAGACATTTTATCCCAACTACTTCTAATAGGAGATAATAATGATCGTTAATTTCAACATATCTATTTAAGTAAAAATAAGTTCTAGCAAACAACATGTAGTATTAGAACTTGCAAGATATTGTATAACACATTACCAATTTTCAAACTGACTACCATCTTTTATTTTATGACTGGGTAGGGCAGCCTTACACAAGTACTCATTTCAGAGACATCATGTACCTACTACATAAGTGTGTGTAGTATATAATTTGTACAAACACTGCTGCTGTAAGCAGTAGTAGGAAAATCATTAGCTACATTTCTACGGATTGCCTGGAGATTAGCCTAAAACTCAAAAGAACATACCATTCAAACTCATATTGAGAACTTCTAGAAAGTTCCCTTGAGCTGCAGTAGAATTAATAGCGGTGGGTATCTCGATATTTGGTCGCTCGTGGTACTGTAAAACTATTTTCTGATAGTCTGTGAAAAGTCGGCGCAACTGAAGAAGAACATTGGACCAGTCTTCATATCTTTCGTTTTGTACAGCCACTCTGACAAAAAAGAAAAACGTGAGAATTAATGAAAATAGAAGTAAACTAGTCATTCATTCATGGTGAATATTCAAACTTTACTAAGCTGTTTTACCCGGCCGGCATGCGTTGTAATGCTACGTAAAAACTTAAAAACATTTTTTTTTATAAGAGAAAAGAGATGTGTTAAAAGCCAACAGAATTTCGTTATTCACACATGTCATCTAGTCTGTGTCCCAAGATGAAATTCTATTGCACAGCTTCGCTTTGGTGGAGTCTTAGCCTCAATGGCTACTAATAAAATTTTTGACTTAAGCTGATGATGCAGTAAAGTACTGACTTTTTTACTTTTTAGTTAAGTATATTTTTTAAATATCTTTACCTATAGAAATCTTCATAGAATCTTCCTCTGTAATTTTTTTGCAAGCACTCTTTCATGTGTTGAGGGAACTCCTCTAGTGATTTGGCTTTGTAGAATGTTCTCGAGAACAACACTATAGTTACCTCATGGTTACTACCATTTTTCTGAAAAGAATAAAACTTGTTTTCATCTTAGTTTTAGTATATTGATACTATTAATAAACAGCCACTAAAAAAACTTTCATAATTCATGAACCAAACACACCCACTTATAAAATCCTTCCAACATTATAAAAAAGTTTGTAAGGTTGTTGAGAAATGTATGTTTCATTGACACTTTTCATGAAAGATAGAATACAAATTGTAACTTGAATTAGCTCATAGGCTATTTACAACTATTTAAGTACAATATTGGTGCCGCATGAGTAAAGCTGAAATAAAAGATAACCATTCACCAAATTTTTACGATATTTTAACATACCTTCCACTTAGCAAACAGGTCAGCAAGAAATCCATTGACAGCTTTCTCGAAATACAGATCACCATGAATATCAAAGTCCCACATTTCAGAAGACATCTGAATAAACAGATACACCATGGAGGTGGAAGATCTGAAGACAATCTTGGTGTCTTCTGTGATGACACCACAAGCAACTCGATCTCCTTGTGACCACATCTCGTAGACTTGACACCTAATTGTGGCACCGCAGTATTCTATCTTCTTGTTTAGGTACACACATGTGCCAATCTGAGAAGCAATATAGACATTTACACTGTAATTTCTTGAATGCCAAAGGACATTAGATTGTAAAAACATCTCAGTGCATCCTATTAAAATAAAAAATCTGAAAGTTTGAGTAGGTATGTTTGTTTGAGTTTCCTATACAACTCAACCAGTTAACTGATTTGGATGAAATTTTAAATTGGTAAAAGATTTAGAATATTGGTAACTAGGTACCATACAAGCTAAGTTGCAGATAAAAGCTAGTTGTAAATAGACCAGAAAATGTCTATGAGTCAATAAGAGAAAAACAGGAATTTCTCTATGAGTTGGCAACATTGATGATGATGGTTTAATCATAATGATTTCATTAATTTTTTAGCACACATTTGCCAGGGCGAGTTAAAGTTACTTACTACAATAAAGAGATGTTTTTCCAGTCAACAAGATTAGATCATTTTAGTATTAGAACTTACTTACCAAGCTATTCTTAAGTCTCCACATTTCTGACCTCCCCATGTATTGGTCTCGGAAAGTCAGCTCGACAGAATCCAATGCTACATCAGCCACATTGACAATATTCACATACACATCAGCAAAGGTTCTGAGTTGGAATGTTGTGGCTATGCTTTGCTCTACACTTATGGTATCTAGAAATATAAAACAATACAATAAGTACAGTTGTCACAACGGGAGTTGTTATATGGATAGATAGTTTGACAAAAGATCTATCTTAAATACATCATCAGTACTATGCTACATAAAATCTAGGTTTTAATGATTTGTAACATAGTTATGATTGTAAAAATGGTGATAAGAACTTTGCTCAAAAACCTTTGATTTTTAACTTTGACTCCTCACTCTAAGTAAAATACTTGTATGCAGACGCGAGGGATCTCTGCTCCGACTAGTCTCTCAAGTTTAGGCTTGGTTTTTATGGAGGATGTGCTGCGAGGCCTGACAATGTCCTAATCCTTGATTGGTCCAGAAAGTCATGTGAGTGGACTTAGGACTTTAATTTATTTGCATTTGGCTACATTTTTTCATCTCTAGGGGGGACAACTAGTAACTCACCCCTTCCTCGAGCAGGAACATCCACTTTGGCCACTTGTAACAATAATCTTGGGTAATCATTTTCAGGATGATATATCTCTACAATATCTTTTTCATTGAGTCCAGGATAATCTTTCAAGTTTATTATCAAATCTGCAGCTGTAATTAACGTTTTATGTAAACAGGTAGGTATAGAGTAGGTACCTAGAGAAATGAACTTCCTGAATCGATTTGCGTAAGGTTTATTTTTTTATAAATAGCCAAACACTTACGACTAAAAGTCAGGTGGTGAACAATAAGTTTGAAGGACTTCATATTTTCTTAAATTAAAACATTTCTGAAAATGGTTGGACACGTTTTCGAGATTCTATTCAATCACAACCAAATAACACACAACAATAATCTCAACTCAATCTCGGAATTCTCCCCTTTTCAATTTTAAATCAATGTATTTGTGGGCGGAATTGTTCGTCAAATGAAAATAAAAATCAACTAAACTTTTCCCAAGGATTCCTTCGATGACTTTGATTTGATCAAGCAAAGCAAAGCAAGCAAGATCAAGCAAGATCAACAAACAAAATAGTGATAGGTCAATCAACTCGAGTTAGCTTGGGCTTAACTCGAGTGGACTCGATTGAATCTCTCTGACTAGAGTTAGGATTGGCGTGATAAAAGACGCGAGTGACATACACTCGGTTTCATCCAGTTAACTCGAGTTATGTAACTCGAGTTCAACTCGCGTTACGTGAATTTTAACTCGAGTTAACTCGAGTCGTGTTTATCCCGACTTGGTCCATCACTAAAACAAAACAAAACGATGAATGGAAATGATTTTTGAACGATATATTCTTGACAATTAGACGTCAACTTGCACGTCAAATGTCAATTGTCACGTCACGACACAGCCGTCCGTCACGTCACGTCAATGTCATATTTAAAAATCTTGTAAACAAGTTTTCGCGGAGTACAGAATTTTGATAAAAAATGGGATTTACGGTAAATAGTGACTAAACTATGGCATAAAACAATAAACTCATTATGAATTTATCGGATTATAAAAGTTTCGTGAGCACTTTAGCTGTAGCTACAACAATCTTGCAATTTTTATCAGGCGTGTATGTTGTTCACCTTTTGTTGTCGTAATCATTTTCTTCACTGTCCCAGATAATTCTTAAATGTGTATTATGTTTCAGCCTAGTATGCAAACAATACGTTGTCAATAAATCCACTGCCGAAACCTCTCCTCTACCCTTCTTGTGTGGCTTAGTTTCGTAAGTTTGTTTTCAAAGATACAAAATATTTTATTTTATGTAGGACCTCTCAGAGCAGAGGCCCTAGTAAGACATTGAATTTTCAAGTAAAGTTTAATTGACTTTTGATCTTTTATTCTTTTCTAAATGGCGCCCGCATGGGAAACATTCGAAAAATGTACATGTCCATCCTCAGGGCTCAAACTATGACTATAATACTAATATTATGAATATAATACTAGTATCTGCCCACAGCTTTGCTCGTGTGGTACCTACTTACCCAGATAAAAAGTAGAATATGTGTTATTCCAGGTCATAATTCTAAGTTTCAGCAAAATCTGCTCGGTAGTTTTTGTATTAAAGAGTAACCAACATCCATCCATCCTCAATTTTTCTCATTTATAATATTAGTAGGATATTAACTAGTACAGGATAGGATTAGTAAGGATTTCAGAGCATATGGCTTCTATATGGTTTAACTAAACATGTATTCTTTGTTTCAGGGCTGGTATATGGCTTCTATACGGTTTAACTAAACATGATGATAAAATTATAATTGTCAATGTTGTTGGGCTAGCACTTATGCTAATGTATGTAATTGTCTTTTTTATTTACACATTTAAAAAATCATCTCTTCTGAAGCAAATGTGTGCTAGTATTGCATTCTTCTTAATCATATTTGGATATGCTTCTGCAGAAAAGGATAATGAAGTGCTGTTGAACAGATTAGGTGAGATATATTTTATATCCTATACTATTAAACAAGCAATATTTGTATAAATATTATTTACATTTTTTTTTTGCACAGAAATTCTTATCTAATATCTGAGAAAATTCGTTTTTTCTATTTTCACCCAAGCAGTTTCAGCTACCCAAGTACCCACTCCTAAGCTAAACAACATAATATGTATTACATTTATATTACAATAACAAACAAATAGCTAAACAGACACCAACTGATTCACAAACTCCTGTAGCTAGCTTTCATTAATTCCAGCAAGCTTTGATCTAAGAGAGACTCAGTTATCATAATGAATATGGGTTAATTTATGACTGATGGTGGAGTATAGAAACATTCCTAAGTGAAACAAAAGTTGTGGCTTAAAGTACCACGAGGTTGGTAATTTTAGGATAAAAAAAATATCAAAGGCATATTTTGTCACAAACCTACTTACCCACTTTATGCTATTTTCACTGATACATTTGTAATTAAAAAAAACCTATTAAATTACTTAATTGTTTTCAGGTCTATCAGCATGCTCATTCACTGTTTTGACGATAGCTGCACCAATGAGCAAGCTATTTTATGTGATAAAATATAAAAACACAGAATGTCTTCCTTTCCCGATGATTCTCATGTCATTCTTTGTGTCATCACTTTGGCTGCTGTATGGCATTATTATAGAAGATGTTTATCTCACAGTAAGTTCAGTTTACTTTATAATAATGTAATGTTCTTATATTTATTAATATTATTAATAAACAACCATGTTTTATGTTTAAAATATTAATAACTAGCAGTATCCTCGCGGCGTTGCCCGCGTAGTGATGGTATACCTACGGTGATGATGATGATGATGAAAAGTAGCCTATAATCTTTCTCAAGAGTTTAGCTATCAAATGCAGATTTTTTTTTAGTTTTATTTTGTTTTCGTATAAGTAGTTTAAATTTTCTTACGAATTAATTAACAACGGAATTAATTTAGATTACATCATAGAGTGTAGAGAGAGTAAGTACAATGTGTGATAAATTGATAATATCTTGTTTCAGGGGCCAAATTTCTTAGGTGCTCTATTGGCTGTGTTCCAGCTCTCGCTATTTGTGATATACCCAAGTCGACCTCAGTCGCCCAGACTAGCTAAAAGCATACTTGTCTAAGGTACAAAACTATTTTATTAATAAATAAAAAAAATATTTTTGTTTCATCAAAAAATACTTATAGTGATAATTATTATTACGGGATTTTATCGCGTACCTTTTATTTATTTTGTTTCCCGACGTTTCGAACACGTTGCAGCGTAAATAAATAAAAGGTACGCGATAAAATCCCGTAATAATAATTATCATTATGTTAACAAATCGCGAAAGTTTAACAAGTTAAAATACTTATAGGTCAGTATAGTTTTATTAGTAAGGTACGTAGGTACTACAAGTATTATTAAATTCAGAATTAAATAGGACTACTTGCAAAAACTCGTAGAAAACGAATCGAAAATCTTAACTGAACGTAAAATCAATCAATGAATTTTTGGTAATTATATTATTTTTTACAAAAAAAATCTATAAAGATAGCATACGCTTTTTTATGTCTATCTACAGGGTGGAAAAAATGAATGGGCCCTGGAGGGAAACTACTTTAAATCCTTAAGATACAGTATTTTACTTAAAGGAAACATTCCTTTATTTTTAAAAAGAAACATAACTGCATTCAAAGATTTTCTAAAATTCGCTTGCTTCACCCAGGAATCGAACTAGCTAAAAATTCAAAAATTAAACACTCACTATTTTATTCCACTAGTCGATACATTCAATGCTAAAGATAAACTTTCTCAAAGAAACATGAGGTCTTACACTCGTCTGTCGTACAAGATAACCATGAAATCTAATATTTAGTACATAAGGGTTTTAATTGCAATTTAGCTCTACAGTGGAATGGTGAGAGGTATCCAGTAGTGCGATTCAGACCTTCTCGGAATGAATTCGGAATTCGGAAAATAACGTTTCTTCGCTGAAAAAAGAAAAATTTTCGAAGAAAATCATCGAATTGGATGCATTTTCGGAAGTCTGAATCTCATCTCAGATAAACAAATACCGTCTAGAAAAGTTTTGTCGCGAATGGTGAAATAACAAAAATTAATGAAAAAAGTTGTAAGTTAGATTTCATGATCTTTTTATTTCTTTAACCAAATGTGTATTATAAAGATTTTATCCTGACATTAATCCCATCGATTAGTAGTATTAAATAGAGCGAGGTTTGTTTTTTTAATTTTTAGCTGGTTCGATTCCGGGTAAGGCAAGCGAATTTTAGAAAATCTATAAATGAAGTTCTATTTCTTTTTAAAAATAAAGGAATGTTTCCTTTAAGTAAAATACTGTATCTTAAGGATTTAAAGTACTTTCCCTCCGGGCCCATTCATTTTTTCCACCCTGTATATTGTATGTATGTTAGTTACTAAACTACATATTTTTAGTTACATACAATTTTTCGCATATAAAACTGAGACAGTTATCAGCAGATCCGTAAGAATAAAGTGATTTTGTCTCAACCTATGTTCGATTGCGACTTTCGACAAGCTCAGATTTATTTATCAGTTTAGCTCAAATACACATGACAATATCAGTATTTTAAGTAGTCAATGTACTTAATAGTATTGCCAGCTTAGTGCTGGAGTTATGGTTACTTTGATGTTAAATGTCCACCAATATTTTTTTATTTATTGAAGAAATATGAATATCTAAAGATCTGACGCATTTGTGTAGCTTATTAATATCTTATTGTTGTAAAATAACAAAGTGACCGCCAAATACATAAAACAATAAATTACAGCCCTAGAAATATATCTGAAAACTATTTTAGAAAATTAATTGTAGCTATTTTTATCTAAATAAGCGATGAAATTAAAAGCATTTCTAAATTATTATAAGAACTATTTTTTTAACAACTTCCTAGAAGTACCTTTTAAGTTTACTTTCATTGTTAGAAAGACCCAGCGACATCTGTATAAAAGCAACTAGGTACTTTAATTTATAATCAGAACATACAACTTCATACTCCGTGAATAGCACGACCAAAAAAGAAACCACGCCACGGTATATGTAAAACGGTAAATAGGTCGATGAGTTGAAACTCTGCATATCTGTCAAGTTCAGACTACAAATAATTATGGTGACAGCGAGCTGATCTGATGTTAGAGTCAGGAGCTGTGAAGGGAATTTCTCAGTGAATAACAGTAGGACGTACTTGTTTGCGCTTATTTGAATCAGCTCACCCTTACCCAATAAGGCTTTGTGTTGAATTTTTTTTTTACAGAAATGTATTATTTACTTTTGAGATAGTGGTATCCTAATGATGTCAAGGGCATTAGTCAACAGTATAGATAGATGTGGACCGGAACACGTAACATATATCACGAATATACCTATGGAGCTCCATATCTATTTGCTGCAACAATTCAACTAACTGCGTGCAGGGTTTCATAACAATAAATTAAACTCCCGCTATCTTTCATTTGCACTTTTGGTAATGTAAGATAAAAAATAGCCCTAATGTGTAGCTGGGCCCTGTACAAATTCAGGTGATGGACTTCGTTTTACTACCCTTTTAATTTTCTTCCTAAAAAATTCAGTCGACATCATCTAACAAACACGGCTTACCTTTGTAATGGGTAGATTCTCGTTTCTCGCGTCTTTCCATTTTTCATATATATTCATATACAGGGTGTGGCAAATTCTTGGTCACTGAAGGGTAGCTACCTTTTCTCTTGTAGTTAGAGAGTTTTGTTCTTAGGAAACTTCGGTTTTATTTTGAAGAAAAAAATAATTGGATTTTTAGATTTTTGAAAAAAGTACAGTTAGCCTAAAAAAATACATTTGTCAAAAAAAACAAGTTGGTCTTAATCAACTCTATTTCCCATCAGAAACACTTCTCCCAAAGTAACTTACCAAATCCAATCGTAAGTTTTTGCAATAATTCAAAAAAACACATCCCATACATTTTCTTTGAAATTAGAAGTTGTAAACATTACAGTGCAACTTATTCGATCGTTCTTAATTTAATTTCATAAGTGCTCCGGCAAGCTGGGAGGCTATTGTAAAGCGTGTATTTAAATTTAGAACAAAGTGCTTCCCTGCAGATGTAAAATTACCATTCTCTCTTGCGGCTCTGTCTGAGGCGCATAAGGCTTTATACTCCCAGCATGCCGAAGCAGTTATGAATTTAAATTAATAACCATCGAATAATTGGCACTATAATGTTTACAACTAGGTACTAATTTCATAGAAAATGTATGGGATGTGTTTTTTTGAATTATTGCAAGAACTTACGATTTGATTTGATAAGTTAGTTTGGGAGAAGTGTTCCTGGAGGGAAATAGAGTCGATTAAGACCAACTTGTTTTTTTTGACAAATGTAATTTTTTAGGCTAACTGTACTTTTTTTCAAAAATCTAAAAATGCAATTATTTTTTTCTTCAAAATAAAACTGAAATTTCCTAAGAACAAAACTCTCTAACTACAAGAGAAAAGGTAGATACCCTTCAGTGACCAAGAATTTGCCACACCCTGTATATAACTTATGTGGTCGTTATTTCGAGCTTGTGAATCATAGTTGCAGAATAGCTTGGTTAAAAGCAAACATGTAGGAAGTATGAACCCAATTTCTGATGTTGATGTGCGATGATACGATGATAACGTGCTTCCTATTCCTACTCAAAAAATAGAAGTACAACATAGTACAGTCTGAAACAATTTACACACATCAAAAGTGTCTAGAGATTAAGGTGCCTATTCGTGCTCTATTGAAATGTAATAAAAATTACTATTTTGATTGAAGAGGTACATGTTTTCGTATGTGTAGAGTAGGTCGACGAAGTATTCCCTGCTTTTGCATTAAAAAAAAAAAAATAATAATATTGCCGTTTGCCGCGGTTCGGCAAACTCAAGCACTTGAGTTCATCGAAATGCGGAATGGCCGCCCACGTCCGTTGTAACAGTCGAAAAAGATTTTAATGTGTGTGTGTGTGTGTGTAGTGTACTACATCTCTTCTTTAAAGCATATCCCATGCGTGCTCAATGGGATTCAAATCTGGCGATAGGCAGGCCATGGGAGAACCATGGTAAGACGTTGATGTTAGTTGCGGCAAGGGTGTTTGCTTGCAACGACTCTGGCAGTGTGTGGACGTGCATTTAGAAGTATGGCAGAAATTGTTACTAATTTGGCCTCAAACCCGTTGCAGCATTAAATACGACTTGATAGAAGATTTTCATCTTTTGACTAAAATTCACTAACAATTTTTTTTAATGAAAATGACGAAACGTTCAAACGACGAAAGTTTCAAGTGACGAAACTGAACTAATGAATCCGAGTTACAAAAAATATGAAAAACCTGATTTTTAGTAACTAGCAAAAACGTGCTTGATCCCTAGACACTTGATGTATGTATGTAGTAAGATGAGTCATTTGTTATTTTAGGCCTACCTATAGTGTAAGTCAATGAACTCCATAACTTAACTAATCGAGAATTCGAGACAGCCCGCATTTTGTACAATGCAAAAAAAAAATGTTTTCGCGAATTGATTTCCTAACCTTACACACATGAAGATACCAGTACCTATTTCTGATCTTGTGTCAGTTTAATGAAATAGTCTGTATCATCATCAGCATCATATACTGTTATACTGCTAAGTGCTAGGTAAAGGCCTCCTTTCGCACCTGTCATTGTCATTTGCAATGTGTAGGTATACTATTTCATAATAAGATAAGACTGCAGAGCGAAGCCCCTTTAGGTTAACCTACCTAAGCCTCAGGGTTCCGTAGTCCTGACAAGAAACCCTTATAATATCGTCATGTCCGTCTGTCTGTCCGTCTCCGTCCGAGGTTTTGCTAAGAGAGCGTTATCCCTTATCCTATTGTGTGGGGGTATCGTTGAATAGGTCTTTTAAAATGACTTAGGGGTTGTTCATACTATTTTTCGAGATTTAATGCTCGATTTAAGAAATATTAAACTTTAAAGTGCATATTTTTGTTCCAGTAGCCCCCCCCCCCCCCCTCTAAAAACTAAACTGCTAACTTGAAAAATTTGGAAAAATAAATTCATGATGATAAGTGCATTTCATGAACTGAGCTAGGTACTAAAGGAAAACTATAGCGGTTAAGATAACTTAATTAGTTTAGCAGTAAAAGTCGTTGGAAATTGGGCGTTGGATAATTTTGTACCAAATACAAAATCCTTAGAATAAATCCTTTATTTAAAGTGAATATTATAAAAATAATAAAGAACAGCAGAATTGTTCTATAGTGTGATAACGGGCTACTACGGAACCCTACACTGCGCGTGCCCGACACGCACTTGGCCGGTTTTATTTTCCACACATTACCTACACAGTCGAATTGAGCCAGCTTACAGCGAGGCTAAAAAGGCCGTTAAAGCAGAATCATAATTTGAATTGCATCATCTCATATCATGGAGATGAGAGTAACAAGAACAAAATGTTAAAAGCCCCGTTGTATGACTGCCGAGATCGGCCCGCCATTTTCTCCGGGGTCTGCCGCGACACCGCCCCAATCAATTGGTATTGTACCTACTTTTATTCTGCTTCTTAACCTGATTGAACCAATTCGTCCTTTGAAATGTACACCATAATATCCTTATAGGTACAACTTATCAGTGAGATGTAACTTCAACGAATACCTACAAGGTACTCGTAGCTTACAATGAATACTGCTTCGAAGGTAGGTACTTCAAGTGATATTGACATGTAACTCTTGTAAGGACCGTTCCTATGTTTTATAATGTTACTGTGTGAATTTACGTCATTGAATGAATAGGTTCACCTGGTGGGTGATTATTAAATGTTATCAAACAATGATACACTCCTGTTAATACACTAAAGAGGTAAAATAATGTTATGACGCAGACGATGCACGATGTGGCGGTTTAAAATGACCCTGACCATTCAATTTGTTTTTGTTGATTTTTTCAATAAATATGTTTGTATCTATAAAACCGCAAGCCGATTCAAGTGAATATTATTTTATTATGTAGGTAGGTACTACTTTTCTTATAGCCCCCGGATATACCTATGGTACACCCGTAAGAATTCCCATCCTTTTTACTCGATTGCGCAAGCCATGACGAAGGCCTTTAAGTGGCCTAAAAACTCCGTCACCAGAGTTGGCCACTTGCTCATACGAACTTACTCGATTGCGCGACGCAAAGGAAGGCTAATTTACGTTCAACGTTTATGTAGTTAGTGGAATGTCATCATTTAAATTACTTACCTGTAGCATGAGCATACACAACAGCAGCTGGCATTGGTTACAAGTGATAAAATGATATATATGTTTGTAAATATGCTTTTGATCTAATTTATCACATTGCCCGGCTAGAAGTAGGGCAGTATTCATGCTGCCCGGTCTATGTGATAATTCAAGCTATCTCAAACCTTGATTTATTAAATGGACCACGGGCCTTCGGGCATTATTAATATGGACCCGCCAAAGTAATATTTTTTTTCAAATTTACC
The DNA here is from genome assembly GCA_958496255.1 of Camptogramma bilineatum. Lineage (NCBI taxonomy): Eukaryota > Metazoa > Arthropoda > Insecta > Lepidoptera > Geometridae > Camptogramma > Camptogramma bilineatum. The sequence goes on from OY292456.1 coordinate 11,153,300, forward strand.
GACGCTCTTGTTCATTATTCATAATGACCGGTCCATATGCCCGTGACATAATAAACTATAAACTATACACAATAAACTATAGGCGCTTGCCATACCACGCCATACTAGACCTTGTCAAAAATTAAAACAGTGCCACCTACAGGATCCAACTATAGCTAAGAACCAACCTAGTGACTGCATAAGTGCAAAAAACAACCATGAAAATTGGTCGACTTTTAGGAGTAAGTATATGGTTTAAGAGGAGTTACGTAGGTAGACAACCGTCGGTTGTTGGGTTGATGAAGGGTGACTAGGGATTTCCATTCACTGTGTTCCTTTAATTTATTTAGCTCTTCACTCTCAATAAATTCTTTATTCTAGCTGTACTGCTTAGTATAAGTATTCTTTTCTAAACGTCTCTTTTTTATTCATCTTTTCATACAAACATGTGACGTACAGGAATAACTTATCTGCTTAGAGCTGGCGAAAGATAGAAATGGATGAAAGAACTTTTTTCTTAAAAAATATGTGGCACGGAAAAACATTGCCACGGTATTCAATATAATCTAGGTATACTCATAAAATAAAGCGGAAGAGTTTGTTTGTTTGAACGCGCTCTGGAACTAAATCGGATTAAAGAATAAATCCGCATTTAATACTCAGCTACTTTTAACCGACTTCCAAAAAGGAGGAGGTTCTCAAGTCGACTGTATGTTTTTTTTGTTGAGGACGGATAAGGGCTATTTCATTATGGCGGGTGTCACTGCCGTTCATAGCTAGTATTAGTATACTCGTAATTAAAGCCACAGTGGAGTTATTCAGGGGGCATAAAAACTCCGCCACTAGAGAGTTGACCGACAGCTCATGCGAACTTAATTAAAAAAATATAAGGTTAGAAATTAATTCTATCAAATGCGTATGAATTCTATTAATAGTTACCACTTATCTAAATTCTAGTTGTGGACCGGAACATGCAACAATATAAGTATATCATGATATCTATGAGCTTTGCTGCAGCCATCCAATTAGCTGCGTACATGGTTTCACAACTATGATGCCAAGTTTCATTACTCGATCGATCTTATAAACTAGTGGCTCTGTGAGCTTTAGACCTCGCGAGTCTATCTTTGCATAGCTTAAAACAGAATAAATGGTCACAATTCTCTAGTTTTGTGATGAGAAGGTGGTCCCAGGTCCTGGGATCTTTCAGCCAGACGCGCCGCCGCGCCGCCGGAGAGAAATTTTAAAACGCGTTATGCCCTAATACTGAAATACACGAATCCATGTCTCAGGAAATAATTTAGTTAAATAAAAAAGAAAATATGTATTGGTAGATAAGTTTTAATGACTAGGTATAATTTATTATTTACCTACCTACAGGAACTTATAGTTATTTTGATATGATTAATATCAATTATCTCGAATATATTATGGATTTCCATGCCCTATGCATGGGTGCATATGCATGCATAGGTATTTTTTATTTTATTTAGAAGCTTCTGTCTAAGTATGGTAAGCGAGATGATTTGGCTATGGGTATTGTAAGGACCAGACGTATAATACTAGGAACATTTTTCTTTCTTACAAACGCAGTATGCTCTATCATTAGGTTTTATGACACAACTACCCCTAGAGTTATAACCAGTTAAAGTGTCTACTCCACCTTCTATTGAAAATTCGTTATTGTCTTTCAAAACTATTGCTTCGTATATAATTTCCCCGGGAATCACTCGAAACGCTATTACATAATATAATTTAGTTCCATCTCTGTATGAATGTATTCTTAAAACCGAGTCTAGCTGTAACGAACGGCACTTCATACAATGTTTTGTTTTCACTTTAACACTTTTATTTTGAACATATGACAATGCCAATTTCAAACAATTCTTAGCATCTTCGTCTAGTGTACTGTTTATGAACTTCATGTCATGGCAGCTGCACCACTTTTTACTGACCCCAGCGTCCGTACAAGTTCTGTACGTTGAAACCTCCTCGAATAGGCTCTTGCCAAATGTACAAGCCGCAGAAGTTGTGTCCGCTGAACTTATCGTCATGTTAGATATTTTCATCAAAGTTAAATGCAAATCATAAGGTGTAACCAATCTGTTCTGATTCAGCTGTAAATTGTAATATTCCTCTTCATAAGATTTTCGGAATTCATTTGGCACCCACACAAAGAACATGGGCAATCGTTCTTCATAGTAGGACTGCATTGATTTTCGCGTTGGGCCGAATCGGATACCATGATCACTTAAAAACACAATAAAGGTGTTGTTCATGATACCCGAGCTATGCGCTTTATCAAATAAATTGATAACATCATTTTCAAATAGTGATGGCAAATTTTCTACGTTGTGGCTATAGGAATTAATCCAAAACATACCAAAGAAACCCTCATTTTTGTAAGTGTCTGCAAAGTCGTATGCAAAGTCGAGTATATGTTTCCCTGAAGGAAGGTTTCCCGTGCATACTAGATTTCCTCGTAGCTGCTCTCCTGTAAGGAAAAGTGGCCGCATGTAATGATGCGTTGGTGTCGATTCAAATCCATTGTAATTGAAGAAAGTGTCTGGTAGCCGTAGATAATCTTCGCCATAAGCTGTGGTGTATCCGGCTTTGCTAAATGCGCTCCATATTATGCGATCATTACAAGAGTACATGTTTGGTTTACAAGCATTGTAAATCGATGTTATGTTCATACCGGTTAGGAATGACATGAGATTTGGAAAGGTATTGTAGCCCACCTGAAACATAAATAAAACAAAACTAAAGCATGACGAGTATGATGTTGACATAGTAATGGGATTTTACAGCAGAGTCCAACATCAGGAGCTTTTCATTTTATCATAAAAGTGTAACACACGAAAAATATCCCCAAGTCGGATCATACGCAGAAGGTCAAACCACAAACACTCAAAATGACAAGAGGATGTAAGTTTTCGCAAAATGTGAAAAACGCTCGAATCTATTTGTATCGAGGTAGGTAAATGCCGCTAAGTCAATACCGCTAATAATACGAACCTAAGTACATAATTTGATAACATACCTTCTGATATCCTCTGAAATCAAGCCAGCCGTGTTTTTGAAAATATGTAAACGTATCAGGCATTGTGTTTAAAATTCTCGCTCGAGACATTGTGTCCATTCCGAGAAGGAGAACATTCCAAGTTTGTTTCTTCTCTTTTACATTGTTAATTATCCGTTTCTTTAGAACTATGTAGGCATCTTTGTAGATAATATTGGACTTTTTCTTTGAAGAGTCAAAGCAAGTAACTGTGATGATCTCCTGTAAGAGGGCCGTCTGGAAGCCGCTTTTGAATGGTTTACATGATTCGTAGCTGAAATTATGAAGCTCATTGAATCCCTACACTCATTCGCTATTGCTTATTTACTTTATATTGATTGAAATGTTTAAAAAACATTGCTAAATAACATTTAGAAACGTAAAAAAAGTGCGGAAAAAGCCTTTATAATAACATTTAGAAATGTTTTTATGGAAATGTATTTTTCAAGAATTATTTAAGTACATAGATACTTATGTTTGTTTTAAATACTTCATTCATTTTGCTCATCACATAACGAAATAATCTTAGTGCGATCTTTCATTCGTAGATTAATTGAAAAGGACTGGTAAGTTTACAAAACATACAACTGCGTAAATAACACTACAAATCCACCGTACCACCGACCATACCCTAGTGTACCCTATAGTGGTATGGAGGTGTATAAAATTACTTACTTGGTATATATATGAGTACCTAATGTACCTTATATAAAATAAAATATTAGGTAGGTAGGTTATTATTAGGTTTATGTTATACTTAGATTAAAAATACCTATAAATACCTTTATCCTCCAGTTTTAAATTTATCATGCTTATTTATATACATTATTTTGCCAACTAATGGAGTTTTCCTTCTCCTTGTGGATTAAAATAATTGCGTTTTATCAAATTTTGAATTACCACCACTGGTATATATTTCTTATATAAATTCTTACCTTAGATAATTGTCTTCTTTGCCAACAGTTTTGGATCGACTAGCGAACTTATAACAGCATTCATATTTGTTACTTCCTTTTGCATGTTTTCTCATACTAACCGTGTCTATTTCGAAGATAATTTGATCATAATTAACTCTCTTCACAAACACTGCTCGCTGGCCACATGACTGCTTTATATGTTGCGATTCTATGAATTTAATTTTTTTCTCATAGTTTGGAATTTGGCATCCTATCGTATCAATGAGAAAGTCTTCGGATTCTGAAACGATTTATTACTTTTTATAGCATTTTTATAAAAAGAGAGTCTCATAAATAACTACTGACAATGCTTACCATTATATATAGAAAAGGGCTCTCTTATTCTTAACCTAGTCCTTACAACAACTCGAATGTTTTCGTAATAGTTGTAATAGAACAGCGTTAGCAAGAGACTTGCAGAAAATATAAAAGCAGCCGCTTTTTGTTGAACCATATCTGGTAGTCGACTTGATAACTGTAAATAATTGAATTAGAATTGTTTAATCTGTTTCCGCTAAGCAAGGATTAAAGCTTCTGTGATTGACTTCTCTAGTTAGACACTCTACTATGATATCAAAGACTTGCTTATTTAATTTCCTGCATAATATTCCAGGAATAATACGTATTCCTATAAATTATGTATAACTATTTCAAGTTTCATTCAAATCGGTACAGTAATTGAAGCGGGATGTAAAACACAAACATATAAACGCAATTCGAATTAGAAGATTTACATAGTACCCACCTACAGAACGCGCCTTTTGAAAAAAAGTTCACTAGGTATCTAATCTAAACGTGAATATAATTATGTAGGAACTAAATTACGAATATTACCTACCTACCATAGAACTTTTCATATACCAACACAAAGGTACTCACCAAAAATGATCCTATTGTACATAGGATATCCTAGATGATAACACTATCACCATAATAAGATAACGTGAGCGTTGTACTTTTATTAAATAGACAAATATTATTCGCGCAATTATTAGTTTTACCGCGTTTAGTGACTTCGTCCGCCGCAACTCATAGTAAACACTACACTAAACGCTCAAACAGTAATCTTTTTACTCCAGCTTTTTTTTTGAATCGCAATGTTTGTTTCTGATGGTAGCTCAAATAATAAGTCCTTAATTAGTATCTCTATAGCCGTCGAGGACAATAAAATAACTAGAATCAATACAATCTCTGTGATAAAAGTGAGCGATATTCTGAAACAAGTTTTAAAAACGAAAGCAGGCTGTATTCCCAGAAAAAAATTGATGAAGTTTATAAGTATTTACCTTTATTCATTATAAGCACTGAAAACGTGGTCTGTGGATTTAATAGTTCCCGATATATCGGCACAGTTGCATGCGCCATGATCAAAACCAGTTTTCAGTGCTTAAAATGTTCATAACCTGATAGTTTCAAAAGTATTAACCGTTCTTCAGCTTTTTTACCATACGTGACCGTGCATTCTCATAGGCCTTACCTACCACTATAAAAGTTTGCTTTCAAACGAGCAGCATTTAATTTCTTTCTATAGGTATTTATAAGAAAGGCTTATTGTGCTCTACCTCGTCGATACTCCCATTTGGCTTTTGGGATAAGGTGTTTTACTTCTAGTAGGTGCGGTGTAGCTATAATTATAACACATTACTTACATCTAGTAGTTACGGTTGGTGTAGTTATGTAGGTAATTATAGTCTCCATGAATAATAAAATCCTAGATTTTTTATTTCAATTACTTTAGTCAAGACAAGATCTTTAGGTAAATATAGGGGTAATTTATGTTCATTCTACTCATTCCTCGTACCTAGTAGCAGTATCACAGACATAAAATATTCAAAAGTCCAAGCATACAATCGTTATTTTACAAGAATATCAGCAACCAGCAATTCTTTGACAAAGACAAAATAAGCGATCTCTTGGTTTTACAGTGCATTTGCCTAGGCCCCTATAAGGTGAAATGACGCTTACTGGGCCTACTAACTCCCTCTTTTGGTCTTTTAATAGCACTGTGGCTTCATACGACATGTTTCCCGGGGTCATGACAAATGCAACGACATAGTACAGACTAACCTTATCGTTATTATAATAGAAATGTGTTCGTAAAATATTCTTAAGCGATAGACTCATGCAACCCCAACATCTGGAGGTCTGTACAGACTTTATCATCGATCGAATATATTCAACTACAAAATGGACACTTTGCTCCCCTTCGCTGTCTTGAACTGGAAGAGGATACAATTTGTGGCAAGAACACCACTTATCATGAATACCGACATCCTGACATGTGCGATTCTCACTAATAACATCAAATATGCTGTGGCACTTTGGGCATGTTTTCGAAACCTCTACAGTCGTAGTATTTTTGCAAATAGATAATTCTTTGATATTGACAAGAGTATCATAAAGATCGAACGGAGTCACCAATCGGAACTGGTTAATTGCTATAGATTTAAATTTATCTGCATGTCGTCCGTTGAATTTTTTGGGTGTCCACATGAATAAAAACGGCATGCGCTCGTCGTAGTATGATTCGATTTTCATTCGATGATCTCCGAACCGAATGCCGTGATCGCTGAAAACTATCACAAAAGTGTTCTTTAAAACCCCTGTGTATGCTATTTGGTTAAAGAAATTTTCTAAAAGTGCATCTGCATCTTGTGGTCTGCTATTAATGTTGTGACTGAAAGAATTCATCCAAAACAACCCAAAGAACTGATTGCTTCTGTAAGTGTTCACAAAATCCAATGCGTAGTTTAATAGCTGTTGTCCAGTAGAGACCTTTCCAGCACAGAGTAGAGATTTGTTGTTAATTTCAGTTTCTCCTTTCATGAAGAAAGGTCTCATGTAGTGATCTGTAGGTGGCTCTTTAAATGCGTATTTTTTTGTGAACGTATCAGGTAGTTGCAAGTAATCTTCGCCATATGCAGTAACGTATCCTTCTTTCCTGAATTTGTCCCAAATGAAAAGATTTTTGCATTCGTCCATTTTCCCGGAACATCGTTTTGATATTGAAGAAAAATCCATCCCAGTTAATGCAGCCATTAAATTAGGGAATGTGTTATCTTCTACCTGAAATGAATATTTAACATGTTTTAAATACCTACCTACCTTCTATATTTCACAAAATAATGTCTGAGTTTAGCGTAGGTAAGTACCTTCCTATTCTGTTGGGACTGATTTAAAGTAAAATATGCGGCAATTAAAATAGCATAACATTATCTGACAATTGAAAATGTCAGGCTGTTTTCGTTTTCTGTACCTATACAAAATGATTTCAATAATTACTTCAGCAAATAATTTTTCTTAATTTAGAAAATACCTTGTGGTATCCCCGGAAGCCAAGCCAAAAGTTATCTTGAAAGTAGTGGACCGTTCGATACAGCGATTGTGAGAATCGAGGTAGAGACATCGAATCCATTCCGATCATTAACACATTATACTTCATTTTACAATCATCTGTTGGCTTTGTAACGTTTATGCCTTTTGTGAATGCGTATACATCGTCGTATATCATATGAGATGTGTTCCATTTGTCGTAATCATAGCACTTTACGTTTATAAAGTCTGTTTCCAGCTTTATGATTGTACTATCTTCGAACTTTACGCATCGTGTGAACCTGAAATAAGTTATCAAGTCCTTGTTGGTACTTATTCACACTAATAAATATCAACGTTTATGTAAGTGCGTTAACCAAAATATTATCATCAACTTACGTAATTTTCTTATTTCCAAATCCACTTTGATGCGACTTTTTGAAGAATCGGTAGCAGCAGTCAAATATTACGCTTTTCCTTAGATATTTTTTTATTATTTTTGGTTTTATTAGAGCTCTTACTTTGTCTTTATCTATCTTCTTTATAAATACTGCTCGTTTTCCACAAGTACCTGGTGGTTTTTTTGCGCTCTTTATATATTTTTCGTAGTTTATCATTGATAAAGGAATTTTGCAACCGGGAGTGTTGATCATATGAACTGTAAAAACCAATTGTAATATTCAGTAAAGTGATGAGGAATCCAAATCGTTCGTTAATATATTCGTAATTTTATTTGAGGGAGGGAGGCCTTACTCAGCAGTTGAGGCCAGAAGGCTGAAGAAAAAATTATACGTACCTGCCTTATACATACTTATTTTAAAATCCCACATGAACAACCACAACCAAAAACCGAGGTTTTTAGTGAAAAAATTGTTTAAAAAATCAATGACAGTTACACAGAATACATACTTGGTTTATGGTCAAAAAACTCAAATGATTCATTTGGGAAATTCCTTGACTGATCAGCGTATAGCACATTCAGGGGTTGTTGCTTCATCGGGATGTCCGTAATATATTTCGTTGTTTTTTCTGTGTTTGCTACCTTTAACTTATAAGCAGCTGGCATCTTACGATAGGGCACAGCACTTCTATTCCAGTAGCACATTAGAAGAGTGATAGAACAAGAGCTGGCTACCAGTAGACCTACAGCTAACTTAAATTGCTTCATTTTAAATCGTTTTTTGAATTTTCTTATCCTGAAATTATGTCGAATTCTTATTTAACAAAAACACACATCATAATAACACTCAGATTTGTATGGATGGGTATTATGATTTTCGACACTTTTTTTTATAAAACCACACATTCTGAAACATTAAGGCCACTCAGAACTTTAGGAAAATTTTAACCTTGACCTGGGCAATCGGAAACATTTCACCATCCTCCTATAAAACATACGCTTGTCCATTTAATTTTTACTCTTTTGGTGAAACTGTTAAAATGATCTGCACACAACACGCTTGAGAAATGTCTTCGTAAACACTTTCGATGAACAAACTGTTTAGTTTGTTTGATGTGTTGAGATGAACACAATGCAGTTTTTCAAACATTTCTGAGAGCTCAGAGAATATCTAAATATCGCTATCTTTTCAAATGAAAAGCTAATTGTTGCATGAAAAAATACTATGTTTTCAATATAATAATGATTGCAAGTTATCTCTTATCTACCTTTAAAAATATTATCTTGTTATTTTAAAAATAGCAGTATTAAGCTGCCTGTTCCTTTATAGGTAGCTACATCTTTTTTGGTTAATTTGACCACGAAATCCAATAACAAAAGTAATAAAGGTATGAATGAAGCTGATGAACCAAGATCCTACTCAGGTTTTTTTATAAATACCTAGCTTATAGCATCATTGAAAGTATCCAGTCACGATTCTCTCAGACCTTGTTCATTAGAATTTCGTAACTTATTCCGATAAATTGACTCATCAATTACTTGATTGTTAAGAATATCCATCACAATGTATTTACATACCTAGGTACTTGGAAATATAAGATTTTACCTACAAATTGGCCTCAGAACGGCCTTTGGCTTATACACTTACTTGTTTCTGTATTACAGAGTTTTTTTGATTGATTTTAAGCACATTTCGACACATAAAACCCTATGAAATACTTTACTTAGTTGAAAATAGCTCCATGCTTCGGATGCTGAGCGGACATTTTTGTTTTTGAGATGAGCGCATGCGTAGTAGGGTACGATACCAGAATATAGGAGAATAATAAAATAGGTAAGGTCAATGCGATTCGAAATAAGGTCCCGATCCAAAGATATTGTCAAAAATGTGTAAAACGGGGTAAGTCCGGCACATTTTAGGATTCAGGGGTGGTGAACATTTTTGCAACATTTTCTTGAAAGTAAGCCCCTACCAAAGCATCCAATCCTTTGGTAGGGACTTACTTTCAAACTAAGAACCATTAGGTTTCTTATTAAACATTCTAAAGAAACATTATTTCTATAAAAATAATGTTATTATTGTAAGAAAAATGCACGGTTCCCGTGGGATATGAATACTTATGATTTTTTGTGTTAATCACTTTATTATAATTTCTACTTATTAAAATTATTAAAGTAGGTAGGTAGAGTAGGTACCCGAGTAAATTAAAAAAAATATATTTAGTAAATTTAAAAATCTAAGCAGCACAATAACAATCTACTAGAGCAAGCAATCGCCAATTTTAGAGTATTTTACTAGGTTTGTGATTTTTATGTGTATACCTATCTAATAGTAGGGACTAGGTACTTATCTAAAAACAGAAAAAAAATTAAAAGTAAGTAAAGACTTTCTGGTTATGTAGTTTAACACCTATTATGATAGTCAACCCTCTACTCTACTATATCATAATTGATTGCAGGGCCAAACCATACAAGATAATAGAAAGAAAATAAGGAACAGTTATTACTAATTTTAAAGAAATAAAAGACACGGTCAAGGGGTCATGACAGGTCAAGGGGTCATGTGAGGTCAAAAGGTCATCAAGAGGTCATATCCAATATATTTGGATTAAAAAGGTTTACGATTTCTGATTTGAGGCAAGTCCGGCATATGCCGGTCTTGCCCCGCGTAAAGTAGACGGACTTCCCAACTTGAACTTTTGGAAGGTAGATATTTTTGGATGCGATTATCTCAGAAGATATGGCGTTCTTTTAAAATTCGATAAGAGAAATAGGAGGGGGCAATAGTATTAAAAAACTCTTATCATTTATTAAATCCGACCACTTCACTCTTTATATTAAAATATTCGTTTTTGTCACCACACGTCTATCTCGATATTCGAGTTAAAATTACACGAAAAGTTTGTGAACGTTTTTTCGCGAACTGTTGCGACATAGAAAAATCTATTAGAGCTAGCTGAAACCAGATGGATATGATTGATTTGCCAATATAGGTAAAACATGCGTAGGGTGCATAGTTTCGTCAAAAAGCTCAGTGTACGGTCTTGCCCCGCAGACGGACTTCCCCGCATTGACCTTATCTAGCTAGATTATACATAGGTATATAAGTAACTAGCTGCTGCCCGCGGCTTCGCTCACGTGGTACCCGGATAAAAAGCAGCCTATGTTTCTCTCCAGCCCTCCAACTATCTCCACACAAAAAATCACATCAATCCGTCGCTCTGTTTTGACGTGAAAGCAGGACAAATAAACAAACAAATAAACACAGTTTTACATTTATAATATGGGTACGGATGTAGCAACTCTACTTCTAAATCCTAATCTGAATTACAAGCTTGTTAAAGAGAGTATATATTAAAACATTAAATGAAGACGTTTGGCAGACTCACAACAAGCCTACTACTAAGTATATAAATTGTATAATATGATCTATCTACCTTTATTTAATATCATAAACGTGTAATTTTAAGTGTAATGAACTTTATGAATAAATTACTATACAAGAACGGTACATTCAACAGATGTTCAATCATTGGTGTTCAGATGTCAAAAAAATGAATTGTTTAAATTATTTAGTTTGTAAGTTTAACCAACTCAGGAAAGTAGGTATTTTGAGATGTGTTGTACTTTAGTAGATAGGTAAGTACTTAACTAATTTTCGATCTTTATTATTATTTATTTGTATAAATGATTCTTTATTGAATGCCATATCTAATACAATTAGAAACACCAGAAGGTCCTATTATCTTTGTGTTGATGACGAGAGGTTTAGTTATTTCGCATGAGTATCTATAGATAGTATAACACTATGTGTATACTATAACTAAAACTTAGGCCTTTACATCTTTACTAGATGATTCAGGTCAGGACAGTGTCAGGAGGCAATCTTTGCCTACACTTATCGGGACACTGTAGTGCCTGGGACATTGTTGTGATGGAGTAGGCTTGCCCAGCATCTACACCATCCTCTCAGCTTAACCGGCCATATCCAGGAAAGACATGGTCAATACGTGTGGGGCTGACTAAGCCGCGAGTTTCCTCACGATGTTTTCCTTCACCGTTTAGAGCTCGTATTAAAGCGCATATAAATTTTTCGAACCGAAAAATCCATTGATGCACGGCCAGGATTCGAACCCACGACCTTCGGATCGAAAGTCGAGGTACTATACCCCTCGGCCAACACGGCTCTCGGTATACTATAACGCTACAATGTATTGTACGTCTACACAGTTGAAGTCAGCGCCCTCTGGTGCCGGAGGCTTGATATTCTAAGCAAGCTGCATTTTTATGAATTCATACAGCAGCAGCACTGCTCTATCGCATATCTCATGAGTTAGTTGTACTACATTCTCGTAGAGGTCGCTTAAGTCTCTAATACCTAGGATAATATACCATTAATTACCATTCATCTGATTTCCATCAAGCTTTGGTTGATAGTTGGGTGTGTGAGTTCTATAGTTCCTGATACTTTTAAGCGATAGTTCTGGCGTTTTTACCCCGAATTTTTTTAACAAACACATTTTTTTTTAATTTCTCAAAATAATATTTCTAATACGATTTTTTTTATTTCAACTGTGTCAAACACTTCCTGCAAGCTGGAACTCTTACGTTTCATACGCATCCGTAACAGAACTTTAACCTGCAACTCGATTGAGGTCTAGAACTATCACTAAAGTGCCAGCATATTATCATTGTAGAGTACATCACAACAACACTAAGTTTACCTGTTAATAAGATTTCAACGCGCACCTAGTGCTACGAATTAGCTACGAAACATAGGTTCATAAATGCCTAAAGATCTAAGAAAATGTATAAGTACCGCCCTTTAGATAGGTATACTTAATTTAAACGAACTAACGGGACTTTATCGCGTTATTACCTTTGTTTATTATTTCCCGACGTTTTGACGACGAGGCGATTGAAATCAAGAAACATCGAAACTTCAATCGTGAGGATGGGTTTCGTCTCTCGGCCTCGTGGAATCCCGTGATTAGTTGTTGCGCGAAACGTATACGCGATCCGGTATTACCGCACCAAGATACTGTCAATGTTGTGTGTCGTCGACTGTCCAGTCCTGATTCTGATGATGAATTGAGGGTAGTCGCGGATCCTACCCTTAATTAGCAACTGTGACTCCAGTACATCAGTCTACCCGTGACCACGAGAGCTGTAACGCACTCGAAACGTCGGGAAATAATAAACAAAGGTAATAACGCGATAAAGTCCCGTTAGTTCGTTTAAATTATGTCTACAGATAGCGAAAGTTTAAAATAGGTATACTTACAATGTTTTTTTAGCCCAGATACCACGGGCACACCAGGATCCCTAAAGTACCAGCATATCATCATTTGTATAGTGCATCCATCTCTTAAAAGCTAGACATCACGTTTCATATGCCTCCGTAACAGAAATAAAGCCTACAACTCGACTCGAGTCTAGAACTATAACTAAAGAGCCAGCATATTATCATGGTAGAGTAGTAAAAAAGTCGAAGAAAATTATTTGTATACTGTATACACTTCTTAGAAGCTAGAACTATCTCGTTTCTTATGCATCCGTAACAGAACTATAGCCTGCAACTCGATTCGAGTCCAGAACTATCACTAAAGTGCCAGCATATCATGGTAGAGTAATAAAAAGTCGAAAAAAAATATTTGTATAGTGTATACACTTCTTGGTAGCTAGTAAATGATATGCTAAGTAATGATATGCTAGTAATGATAACTAAATGAAAAGCTAAGTTCACGGACATCACAACAACACTAGCTTAAGTTTACCTGTGAATAAGATTTCAACGCGCACCTAGTGCTACGAGTTAGCTACGAAACATAGGTTCATAATATCATGATTGAGTAGTTCAAAAGACGAAAAAAATTATGTTGATAGTGTATACACTTCTTAGAAGCTAGAACTATCACGTTTCTTATGTATCCGTAACAGAAATATAGCCTGCACAGGTACAAGTCTTTGAGCCTGAAACTCGATTCGAGTCTAGAACTATCACTAAAGTGCCAGCATATCATGGTAGAGTAGTAAACAAATCGAATAAAACTATTTGTATAGTGTATACACTTCTTGGTGGCTAGTGAATGATATACTAAGTAATGATATGCTAGTAATGATAACTAAATGGTATGCTAAGTTCACGGTCATCACAACAACACAACTTAGTTTACCTGTGAATAAGATTTCAACGCGCACCTAGTGCTACGAATTAGCTACGAAACATTGGTTCATGTTATTATGGTTGAGTTGTTCAAAAGACCAAAAAATTATGTTGCAGACATTTAACTTATGCATATTTTCTGTTTCTTTTAAATGATGTCTTTGAGAATATGCTTAGAAACAGTGTGGTGTAGAAACGTGTGGTTTTAAGGAAAGGAGAAATAAAGAGTTCATACAGAAATAAGTTTAATAAATACTCATCACATCCACACGACACACTCATTATAATACAATAAGTTACAATTGACTTTTGCCAGGCAAACTCCAAGACCACTGGTCACCAACACAAACTAATGGCAGTGTAAAAATGAAGCATTTATTTGCCACATTCGGACTTATAAGTAAGGTACCTATTTTAAATGTATCATACAGGAAAGCTAAGTGTAAATTTAAGTGGTGTTAAAGGGTGGTTTTCCATTAAAGATGTGCAAGGAAACTGAGCGGTGCGCTAGGAAAATAACCACCAATAGTCTCAATTTTTTTGCCTAGCTTTGCGAATGCGACATTATTATTGGTATCTAGACCGTCTCTCCTTTTTATTTTTTCCCATATATCCGTTTTTGTACGAGCTTGCATGAAGAATGTGATGAGAGTGAATGAAGCGAAAGAAGTGTGTCAGGATCGTAGCAAGTGGCGATCTGTGGTCTCTGCCTACCCCTATGATGGGATACAGGCGTGGTTTTATGTATGTATGTATCCGTTTTTGTTTTTTTCCTCGTAAACCGCTCAGCTTCTTCAAAGGAACATAGAATTGGGGACATGTCCTTTTAACGTGTTGGTGAACATAAGCCGTAGTTTTATATTACTTAGGTACCTTATTCTAATCCTAAAGTATAGTTACATAATTACTTAAAATACAATAAAGATAGCTAATATTTTTAGTTACTTTAGTATGTTTCGTTCTCTATACATTTCACGAAACTCAGATAATTTAAATTGTATGAAGCCTAAATTTTCAAGTTTCAACATTTTTAGGAAATTAAACACTGTTTAATTTTTTTTAAGACAAATGTTACAAACAATCTTAGATAAAACCGTTGTAACAAAATAAAATTAGAAAGCTTTCGTGCCCATTTCAAAAACTGTTCATGTTTTAAATATTTGAAATAATAGAAGAGAGTTTATGCTTTAGCATTCATAAGCTGATCGCATTTTGTCAGCATCAAACGCGCCGCATTTAGAGTTCGTCGTATGAAATCCTATGAAAGCTCGCACATTTCACCCGCATCGTACGCGTGGTATTTCATAAAATGCGGTAGGTATCCGGCGCGTATGATGCTCACAAATGTACGATCAGCTTTAGAATGCTAAAGCATAAACTCTTTTCCATTATTTCAAATATTCAAAACATGAGCAGTATTTGAAATGGGCACGAAAGCTTTCTAATTTTGTTTTTGTATCTTAGACTGTTTATAAAATTTGTCTAAAACAATACATGTCTAAAGTATGGATGTTTGAGCTTTCGACATTGGCTAAAACTTTTTGATAGAGTAGTTGCAGAGTAGTCACTCTTCAGTCTTAATGTCTTTCTAAGGGTGGATTTTACCAAACTGTCATCTTACTCCCAGAGTAGTTATTCCATTAGCCGACAGAATTCGAAATACATTTGTTTAGAAAGCGCAACCGAACATTATTAGGTGCATTCAAATTATCCTGGTTATAAGGTGTCAAGTTTACAATGTCAAAATATTCAAACAAACAGCAGTTTATCTGTGGTTTAATCTCCAGATAAAACTCATTCCAGTTTGGTAAAATCCAGCCTTAATGATTTACACAGAGCGTCAGTAGATGCCTTTTCTTGGGTATAAAGTTGCCTGAGACAATATTTTAGATGGATTTGCCTTGCACCTATAATAATCATCTCGACTTAAATAACTTTATCTACAGGTCAGTCATGCATGCATGGTCGATTAATGTTAAGCTGATTATGTCATAGGTTTCCTCAAAGTGTTTTTTTTTATAATTTTTCTGATTAGGATTTTGAATCTGGGAATTCGGTGAGAAAGTCGAGGTTCTTCCCGCAGTAACGTGGCTCTCTTGGTGGAAAAATTGACAAAATATACCAAATCTAAGGTGAATTTTTAATTTTTTTACAACACTGAATCCATACAATATACACCAACTAGACATTACTCTTACCGTCATTATACATAACACAATATGCTTCACTGTCCCAGGATCATATTAGTACACTTTAAACCCTGGTTTAAACTAATGATGCAAAATAACTTACGATTTTACATGAAATAAAAGTGAAATTTCCATGTTATCTCTCATTACTTAGATAAGCGAGATTTTAATTGAAAGTACTAGTGAAATGAGAATGGTTACTTTACGATTACCTAATAAATACCTAAATTAATTAAAATACATAATACTTTTCAGTAAGATTCAGATAAAAATATTTTCTACCCTTATACACTTTGACAATATCTAAAAATCTAAAATGTCTAACTCTAATGCGTTATCAAAATATTTATACTTATTGTGTATTTTCGAGATTTGAGATCCACTACTTGGAATGTATTCCGCTAAAGCCTCTTCGTTGTGGTTATTTCTTGTTTTCACGGTGCCGGACATCCTGTAAAATATAATGTAGGTTAATACCATCATCATCATCCACAATCCAATTCGTGGCGTAGCTTGCTTCTTGGACGTTCTTGATTGATCGTTTAGGTTAAGCATCGTTGTGCGCGGTCACTTTTAGGATGGGTGACCGCAAGTGGTATTACGAGCTGAGCGCTTCCGTGCTTCGGAGGGTACCTACGTTAATTGTCGGTCCCGGATTTAAATCGTTAAGCCATGACGGAGGCCTTTTGGCGGTCTAAAAACTCCGTCATCTGAGTTGGCCACTTGCTCATACGAAAGAAGAAGAACAATCCAATTTTACCCACTGCTGGGTATAGGTTTGACTATGTTTGTGCCATCCACTACGGTCCTGTGCTAGTCGTATCCTTGACGCCCCGCGACGTTTACTACTTATGTCTAGCTAGGTGAATCCCACATCCCATTTTTTTAAATAGAAAGGCATTCTATTCTACCCTAAAGCCGCTAATACTCGCTGGCGCAGGCTCGCCGAGTGATCGCCAATGCCAACGTGTGGACAGCACATGGGCGTATATAAGGGGGTGGGGGGGGGGGGGGGGGGGGGATTTAGGGGGTCCTGACCATTTTTTAATGCTTTGCTTTGCATAGACTCGCAAACGTGTGAACGGTAGCACTCGCCTTGCATCAATTCGCCTTCGCTTGCTGGCTTAGGCTCGCCCAGCATGTATTGTCACAGATGACTTATTGTATAGGCGGCATAACACTAGAGCCGCTACTACACGCTGGCGCAGGCTCGTTGAGTGAACGCCTTGCCTCTCTCTCGCTCTCGCCTTGCATCAATTCGCCTTCGCTCGCGCTGGCTTAGGCTCGCCCAGCGGCAAAACACCCGTCATTGCAACAATGGCACATGATGGCCGATCTCGGCTAAAAAGTCTAACTAAACCATTACCAATGCCATGATAGATCTTCAGTGAGCCTAGCATGTGCAACTCGGCAAATTTTCTCAAGTCGAGAAACGAGTTAACTCGAAAGACCAACCTAACATAAGTGAGTAAATTTTCACGGCTCTAGAAGTCACGTTGCGCATGCTAAGCCCTTAGGAGGCTAAAATATTCGACTCGAGTGTTAGTTCATACAAACTTACTAGCAATCATGATTATATAGATTACCTAGCAAGTTCCAAAATTTAAAAATTTAGAAATGGATCGGAAAATTAAAAAAAAAAAGATCTAGACTATAGCACCACCTAGCAAGTCCTATAAATAACTAAAGCGGCAAATTCTTTAAATAAAAAACCGAAATACTCATTTGAAAAATATACAAGATATCTGAACTACGTTATAAGTGCACTTTAGAAATATTAGCAAGTTAAGAATGCAACAGGATGTGCACTCTTCTGTATTTTATGTGTACTATCATAAACTTAAACTCATTTAATATTTAATCAACATATTAAGAATAGGTCTTTAAACGATGTCTAGGATGTCTTTTCAGGAATGTAAAGAAAAAACCATGACTAAAATCCAGTCTCTACAAATGCTAATAGAATTTAATTACTATATTGTGATGCATAGCATCGTTTGCCGCTATTGTCCGTGTAACGGAATCAAATATCGTGACAAATCGACCATGTATGCAAAATAGGTGGCCATATCTTTTTACTAGGTGGCCATCTGGTCATGTAACTGTTACAACAAAAGTACCTACCTATTTTGGAAAGAACTGGGTAATAAATTGATCCTGTTCGTTCTATGAACAGTTATGGAGTTCATTAACATTTAATCAAGATCAAAACCAAATGACATCTAAGAAAAAATAGGCTAAATACCTACTTTGCACCGGTTGTTTGAATGGTTTTTAAACCGGTAATCAAACATTCTTATCTTAGGCATGATGATAGAAAGAAAGAGATCTAGCCTGTAGATGTTCGAGAACAAGAAAAAAAACCTGGGTTAAAAAGAAATGACTACCAAGTCAAGAATAATTGGGACCATATAACGTTAGGTATAGTTAGCATTGAAGAATAGTAGCTTTAAATCAATATCAGAAATATTATATTTTTAATACGATAGTAGAATTAACTTTTAAAATAAAATAAAATTTCCTGGTTTTCGGTGGATTTTCTTCAAAAAAAATGTCATACCAAACCTTGTTTTTCCTGGCTTGTTTATAGCAAAGACAAAAAAAAACTGTAAAAAAGTTCATAAGTGATTAATCTTTCATACATGCGGCAATTGATTTTTTTACAGATTGTATCAGCCGGCCATTGTGCGGAGATTGTATCTGAACTTCCGTCTCAAAGTAAAGGTAGTTTGGTACTCACTACAAACAGTGCAAGCGATCTCGTCCGTATTGTCCCCACAACCATCTCTCCCTGAGCAGGAAACCGCTGTACTTCTGCACCTGCCGTTTCCACATCGCATCGGACAGAAGTCTGCTGCGCGCCATCTGACGGAAATATCACAAATTAATGCATTTAACAGTCTTCTTTCTATATTCTTCTTCTTTTCAGGCCTTTGCCCAACAATGGGACAGTATGGGCTAATAGAATTAGAATTAGAACAGTCTTCTAAGTTCTGCGGGTCTAAAAAGGCCGCTTTAGCTGAATCATAGTATGAATTGTACAATTCATATTATGATTCAGCTAAAATTATTAAACTATGTAAATTATTAGATTAATTAAGTAATTAATTAATCTAATTTGGACTTACAGAATCAGGCTCCGGATCAGAAACAGTATTCTTTGCTAATCTTGCAAATATTTGTTGTACCGAAAGATTAAGATTTTTTAACTTTTTGCTTTAACCTGATATCAAAAGCTAAACGAAGAAGGAAGAATCTATTGTTTCCTACTGTAAGAACTTTTCTTTAACCATCATCATCATTGGCAGCTCAATTAAATAGCCCACTGCGGGGTATAGTCCTATTTCAAACGCCACTTTAATCGTCCCTTTGCCGTTATCATCCATGCCTTTTCCTCTATGGCCTCTATATCATCCACTCTGCTTTTTTATGCTTACTCAATTTTTTTAGCCGAAAGTAAAATACATCTGGAATATCATGCATCAATCCTATTTTACATCAAATGTACCATCTGAACAAACACTAGACCAGAACTGATAGTACGCTAGGGTCAAATATTTGGTCAATCCGTTATGGGTCACACGTGTCTCGGTTACGAAATGTCCCAAAAACAGTTACATATGCGTATACCTTTTGGAATTTCCTTTTGATGGATGACTACGCACAAAATCGCTGATCTCATAAAACTAGACAGCAAGGCTATGAAACGGATTGATGACATAGACAGGCGTCACCTTGCAATGTGGGTCTTGTCTTGACTGCCCCAATGTTTGTGGAACGCGGTTTTAGTTGGACAAGATGAACGGTCATCTTGATTATGTTAGGGTGGTCATTTTAATCTGATACAGAACAGGTTAAGTTATACGACTAAAGATTCAAATCTTGCTAAAATAATAACTGTATGTAACGGTCAATTTTGAAGCAAAACGGCTTATCTAGTAGATTTAATTACCTTGATTGTTCATTGCAGAGGTGAGGAGGCTCGTCCGAAGCATCTTTACAGGAGATGATGGCGTTACAGAATTCGTATTCTGGTAAGCACTCGCCGGAATTACAGCGGAACGTGTGGCGTGGACACCTGGAATATAGAGCAGACAAAATTGAGCAAAGGCGTTAGGGTTCTTATAAAGAGTAGATTTTAATTTCAATTTGTTATAGTGTTAAACCACATGAATTATTTCATTCGATGCTTTAATCGATAAATGAGCTTATCAAGATTTTCAACCCGACGAATATGGATTCTGTGGTCGAGTTGGTAAAGCATTCCGGCTTAAGGAGGATCGCTTGTATCATTGCGGGTTCGAATCCAGTCGGAATTGTAAATTTTGATAAGACTTTTCATTTTCAAAGAGTAGACTTGCTAAAAATCAAAGAAGTCATCAATAAAGAGGTGTGTCAGGATCGTAGCAAGTGGAAAGCCGTGGTCTCGGCCTACCCCTGTGGGAAAGAGGCGTGATTTTATGTATGTATGAATGTATGTCATCAATAAACTCTGAATAATGTTTCGAGCAACTTGCAAAAAACTTGCTAGCAACAAACAGTTCAGTCTGTTCAGTGAATTTGGGTTTTCTAGGGATTCTCAAGATATCTTAACCTGATCTTATCCTATGTCATAGATTCAATATCCCAGTGAGGATACTAACCCTCTACGCTTGGTGGTGTGACAGTTCCGCTCGTCCTCCCCGCCGGGACACTGCGCGGTGCCGTCGCAGCGCGCCGCGCGGGACACGCACGGCGCGCCGACCCCGCCGCAACGGAACGAGTTCATCGGACAAGGCTCTCCTGATCCGTCTGAACAGAAGTAAGTTCAATTTCAATTTCAATTTATTTATTCTGTCTGTGAACCTAGGTACAAAGGGTCACTAGATTCTGCGTATTGGCATACTTATAAACAATTATTACATTACACATTAAATAAGTCATGAAATTTTAAATTAATACAATAATAAATTTAATGAAATTTTAAATTACTTATTACAAAATATTATTGTCGTACACGTCTAGAATACTGAATCATATTATCCAGGTATCGTTTACATTACACTATTAACGAATTTTGGTAGCCGCTTACAGCAGGTACAGATCTTTGAGCAAAGATTGTAATCTATTCCCGAAGATCTGTCTCCCTAGATAAGGTGGGTATTTACAGTTACTGAAACTTATAGGTTTTTTTTAATTAAATAACGTGTTAATTATTTTTTAATTGGTCACAAACGCCTGGCATGTTTAGGATCCTGATTTTCCACTGTGACAACAAAGGCAGTACGAGCTGTATTCTGCTTGATATAAATCGTAAAATCGTGCGTAAAATATACTTAGGTAAGTATATTTATCATGTTTATTTGTCTGCATACCTATCGAAGGTTTGCAATGACTTGAAAAGATAGAATGACGAAGTAACTAAATAATCTCAAAGTAAAGCATTTACTCTAGCTAGATAGATGAAATAGTTATAAAATTGCTTACCTGTCTTCAAACCATCACATTTCTCGTCAGATCCGTCGGGGCAGTCCTTGCGTCCGTCGCAAACGAAATACCAACTTATACACGCGCCTGTGGATCGACACTAAAACGGAAACGGAAAAAATGCACACAGTTATCAATTAGCTCATTACTAACCTACCATGAAGTGCATACAATAACGGTAATTAATTTGCAAACTCAGATTTTTTAAACATTATGGGTCTTACTTATGAAAGATGTTTAAAGTTGAACACTGGTTAAAAAACGTCCTGTCTTTATTTGTGGATAGTGACGAATAGAGACAGGACGTTGTTTAACCAGTGTTCAACTTTAAACATCTTTCATAAGTAAGGGGGTATAGGTACCCGATGTATCTTCACTCAATGTTAATCCAAGTGAAATAAAAGGAGCGAATGTAATTGTGCGTAAAAATATTCTAACAGTGCAAGTAAAAAGAATTACGGCCCTTTCGTAACAGTAAACCTACATTTATGGCATAATAGAATTCATGTATACCTTTCAAGTCCATATTTAACCAAAGAAATTTAGGGATACAAACTACAAAGAGTTACAAAGACGGTATATCCCATAAACAATGTGCATTCGTACATTATTGGCAGCCTTTGATGTCCTTAACAGTCTATTTTGCAAATAGGTTGCACAAATCCAAATGGAATAGATACCGTTACCTAAGAATTGATTATGCTAACGATCGTGATAAATTGTACTAAGCAGCAAGAGACTTCTTCGTTGCAAAATGAATAATTCTTCAACCGTAATATTGCTTTCACGGTGTATAGGCCTATTATGATAATATGCATGCCTATTTAAAAAACAAAAAGGATATTATGATCATGAATTCACGACTATCCCCAAGACACGGTAGACATTCTCTTAGATCTTCTTAGTAAGTCTTAAAATGTTTAAAGGGGAGTCAGAAGTATGTCCAAATACATATTTGGTACATGCCCACATTTTGCAGAAGTTAGCATTCCATACGTGACAACACGGTTGACCGTGTAGTCCAGTCAGCTTAGCATAAAAATGGTCTAAACCTCGGAATGACAGATAATAAGCTGAATTTTCGTATGTAGCTTCATTTAGGCATCCTAAAAGTTGTCTCAAAAGTCTCATAAAATCTCGTGTCTGCGTCTTAAGTTATTCAAGGTCAAAGGTAAAAAAAATAGTTTTTCGCGAATATCTCGGTTGCTATTGGTCCAATGATGTTAACATCTATTATAAAGTTGTAGAGCATACAATTTGCGACAAATTTTGTTTAAAACATTTTTTCATGCGCTCAACCGTTTTCGCGATAGAGGAGGGTGAGTGAGCAGCGCTCAACCATACGCGTAGGTACCGTAACGCAAAGTCAAACGTGAATATCTGTGAATACCTTGAATTTTGAATAATTTGTTTTATTTATCAGTTAATTATCGACCAAGCGAGCAAAGCGAGCTAAGATCTTACGATTTTGCTTTGTATGTGTAATTTTTATGTTATCGCATAACTATCGAACCGTTAATCCAATCTGCATGAAACTTGGTAGATAACTAGGTTGTGCTATGGAAATTTGATATATGACATATGAGCGTAATCGATGGAGGGGTTGTAAAGATATTGGGATCTAAAGGGGGTGAAAAAGATAAAAGTTACACAGATATATTGAGTGGGGTGTCATATGAAAGGACTTAATTTGTACATTCCGAAATAGTTTTTATTTTTGTTCTAGGAAGTATAGTTTTTGAAATACACATACTGAACGCTTTGCGCTCACGGCCCTGTATCGCAAAAACGGTTGAGTGCATGGAATTTTTTTTTCAATGAATTGGTCGCAAATTTTAAGCTCTACAACTTCATAATAGATGTTAACATCACTGGACCAATAGCAACCGAGATATTCGCGAAAAACTATTTTTTTTACCTTTGACCTTGAATAACTTAAGACGCAGACACGAGATTTTATGAGACTTTTGAGACAACTTTTAGGGCGCCTAAATGAAGGTATATACGAAAATTCAGCTTATTATCTCTCATTCCGAGGTTAATTCCTAATTTGACTGGGCTAGTGTTGATTTTAGTGGTTTACTCAAGATGTTTTCCTTCACAGTTTGGAGCTTTTTCGAAAATGAAAAATCCAGTGATGCAGGGCCGGATTCGAACCCACAACCTTCGATCTTCTTCGATCGAAACTTGAGGTACTAACCCTCTCGGTAAACACGGCATACTACCTATTTTATATTTGAAAATCAAAATATCTTACTTATCTTTTTTTAGAGAATATGAACATTTTATAACTCACTTGAAAGGTTGCAGGCAAACATCCTCTATTCCTGGCTGAGCATGCCGATGTAGAGTTATTCCTGAATGCACAATCGCACCGTTTGTTTACACATTTGGAGAAGGGATCCACTATTTGGCATTGAGAATCGTTTTTACATGCATATCCGAGTGAAGCAGGGCCATCATCTTCTATTCGAGAGCGTAGTTTTTCTGAAAACAAACAACAACGATAAACTTATTTCTAAAAAGGCGAATTAGTCTTATTTATAAACCTTTTGCTTATGAATGTTTATCTTACCTTTTAAAGAAGATTTATTTTTGTGTCCTATCTTTTGCGATTTTCGTTCAGTTGTTTGCTCCTTAGCTACACTCTTTTTATTAGATTTCTTCTCTACCGATGGCTGCGTGACTATTCTATAAATAGGTTGATCGTTTGCATGTAAATTGGCTGTCATTTCATCCACGCCTACTATTGCAATCGACTCACCATCTTTTCTGTTTGAAACATGCTTTGCTGGTTCGACTGTTGGTACTTTTAAAACAGCTTGCATCAATGGGCTATCTTCTTCTGTACTCAGGACATCATTTGAATAAGGTTGTTTACTTGGTGGCACATCGTCGATCTTCTGTGTTCCAAATGGATCTTTCTGCTGGGTATAGAGATTCGCTGTTGGTTTTGGAGCTTTGTTAGACTCTTCTGATACGGGAGTGTTGGAGAAGTCGAAAGGATCTTGCTCAGCAATCACAGCTTCAGTAGCATAAGGTGGTGGTCTGGTCGGTATACATTTATCGCCACTTTGCCTGAAGTTGGTGCCACACGCACATCTCCCGAAAAGATTGAGGATAACAAACTCACAGCGACTTTCTTTATCCCACAATCGGCAATGTTCGTTGCTGTAGCAGACGTGACCTGGTGGAGCGGCTGAAAACAATACGTTTTCATTACAATCTCGTTATTTGCGGTGGATTATTGAACGCCAATTGAACATGGAAAGTTAATGCACCTATTTGTCGACCTCGTGATGCAATGGATGGTTGACGGCAATTTTCTTGAGGCTGGTCATACGGTCTACCATCACATGCTCCAATAGCCGAGGTACAGTTTTAACTTGCTTTATGTGTGTCGCGTGTAATTTATTAGGTACTATGGATAGTAGAAAAGGGAAAATGTAGTAAGAAAAATATGTGTTAGTGACAAGTGAGCTTAATTTTAAGACTTCAGTTACCCGTGATCATGCCGCATGCAACTGCGTCTAAATATCGGGAAGCAAGAAAACTCAATAATCATGGTAATTATCCCGTTGATAATAATATTTATGAGCTAAATTTTTTCGCTTCTACTTTATGTTAATACTGATACCTTATCTTTAAGTATTAATGCCGACAGCTAATTACTTCTGTGTATATAAAACTGTAAATAGTATCATGGATGGTAATTTGCTAATTAAAATAATCGGAAAAGATAATGCACGACACGCAATATGTGAAAATGATGGCGACGACCGCGATGAAAGCTAACTTATTGATAAACCATAGGTACTTACCGTCCTTGCCGACCTATGAATCACTGACGAATTTCTCAAACCTGACAAGTTAATACATAAGATTAACTTGTAACATACCACCCAGCCTAGGCATTATTTTACACGTCTGGGAACTCTACGCTAACGGGCCTTTTGAGATACAATTTCATGATTTGAACTCCTGACCTTATCCATAAACAAGCATTCAAGTGAGTTTATTGGGTTAGCAGCGATTATTTTCTACCATGCGTGATAAGTTGATCTCCTTATTCAGAAAGTGAACCGTATGATTCGCAAAAAACGGGGTCAGCAAGGAGTTAAATGTCGGTACCGTTTCGCGATACGAATAAAAAAACAATTATTACTGCCCGGTATTTGCGGTTTTGACTTGGATGAGAAGAATTTGAAACTGTTTACGCAGCAATTCTCACAGTGGAATAGGACCATAATACCCACACTATAGTCGGTAATAGGCGAGATTCTCATGAGATTGTGTATTTGACAGAACAATCACCTCATTTTTCTCAGAGAATTACGATATCTCACGGAATAGGCTCTGCTAAGTGAGCTTTTGCGCCATTGAACGAGGGGCTTATTATCGACATTGAGATTGCTCATAGGCTTTCATCTCGGTGATTAATTCGAGTAACTACCTACTAACTGTTAGTGCAAAAGCGGGTATCGTTCGTTCGGAATAACTTTTGTTCGAAACGAAATAAATCATTATTGTTTCATTGGCTTGCTTGTTGGGCTTCGATATCGAAATTGTAACTTTCTTCTTCCCGTTTGATAGAATTACACGGCTTATTCGTTTCGATCCAGTACTCCAGCGTGACCCGGTCGATTTGGCACGAGGCAATTGAAATGCTCTAATGAAAACGAAAGTTCTCTTGTGTAAATTCTTGAAGGAAAATTTCAATCAAGCAAGTAATTTAAGCTTTCTGCTTATTTAAAGTTATAGATCTTACTACAGCGGGAAAATTATTATTGTTTGTGAGAAAGGAGACTGTTTTTAAGTGGTCTATGAACCAATAGCCATACTGCTATGGTATTTCTGTGGGGATACTTCAACTACATCCTTGTGCAAGGGGGCATCAAAATCCAACCCGGCAGTTTTGAGAAAAATAATACTTTAGAATTCACATTTCTTGCAAAAATGTTTTTATTTTAGAAACGTTTTGAACGGTTATTGTGGTTAGTGTCTGTAAAGTTCGGACTACAATGTAATAATATGGTGACAGCGACCTGATCTGATGATGGAGTCAGGAGCTGTTCAACAGAACTCCTCAATAAATAAGCCGATTGAGTTAAAACTCGGCTTGCCTGTTAAGTTTCAACTACAATGTAATAATATGGTGACAGTGACCTGATCTGATGATGGAGTCAGGAGCTGTTCAACAGAACTCTTCAATAAATAAGCCGATTGAGTTGAAACTCGGCATGCCTGTCAAGTTTCAACTACAATGTAATAATATGGTAACAACGAGCTGATCTGATGATGGAGTCAGGAGCTGTTCAACAGAACTCCTCAATAAATAAGCCGATTGAGTTGAAACTCGGCATGCCTGTCAAGTTTCAACTACAATGTAATAATATGGTAACAACGAGCTGATCTGATGATGGAGTCAGGAGCTGTTCAACAGAACTCCTCAATAAATAAGCCGATTGAGTTGAAACTCGGCATGCCTGTCAAGTTTCAACTACAATGTAATAATATGGTGACAACGCGAAACTGCAACTAATAGGGACTGCAAACTCGAAAACTATAAAAATAATAATGCTAGTGTACTTTTTTTTTTTTTTTAATTTATAATTTTACAGAAAATAAAGTTTTAAATTAAAAGCTCTGCAAAAACCGTGTGACGGTTTGTCCGCAGGCTTGTGAGTCTCTTATAAAAATAAGCCTACATACTTAGTAAGTAAATAAGTAAGTAGGTGTACTTAAATGAGTAGACAACTACAGAGAAACAGTCGTCTAACATAGACTTTTATAATAGCCTAACTTTTATGATGATCAGAAAACGAGAGCAAAATTGATAATGACAATTGATAGTGATCAGTCATTGTACAGTCAGCGTCATCAATCGGTATCCCCCTATTGATTTGAACAAAGACTCTTTTCATTTCAACCTTGGATTTCAGTCGGGTATTATATCAGCTATTTTTGTTTAGGAACTCGAGCGAAATAAGATATCCATAAGTAAGCAAGGATGTAAAAGTTTTTACAAAAGTTGAGATCAACGGCTTGCAAACCGACCTCTTACTAGGGGGATACCAATTAATGACGCTTTCTGTACATACATGTAAAAAATGTAACAACTGCGAAAGAATTGTGGGAAAAACTACAGCAATTATTTGATGACAACGGCTTTTCGAGAAGAATAAGTCTGCTATGGAATTTAACAAATTAATATTTTTATTATTATTTATTTAATTTAATATAGCAAGAAATGTGAATTCTAAAGTATTATTTTTCTCAAAACTGCCGGGCTAGATTTCGATGCCCCTTTGCACAAAGATGTAGTTGAGGTATCCTCACAAATATACCACTACAGTATCGCTATTGGTTCATAAACCACTTCCTATACAAAAAAAACAGTCTCCTATGGGGTTTAACACCAAAAATAACCATAATGGCTTTATACAGCCGTAATAAGACCAACACTGACAAACGTTGCTATTGTCTGGTGGAACAGAACAGAACTCAACACTATAATTAGGCTGCGTTTCCACCAGAGATGAGCGGTAATGCGTAGCGAGGGATATGTTTTTAAAGAACCAATAGAATTGCTTCATTTACCTCGCCTCGGTCAGCACAGCTCTGGTGGAAACGGCTCAGCGGAGCTACGTTTTTGCGCATACAAAACAAGCGAGGGATGTGTTGCGAGAAATGTGTTGCGAGGAATGTGTTAAGAGGAATGTGTTGCGAGGAATGTGTACGAGGGATGTGTTGCGAGGAATGTGTTAAGAGGAATGTGTTGTTGAATGACATGGTCACTACTCATTCATGTCGACACATTTCACAGCTTCACACATTAACACATCCTCGCACCACACATTAATGCGCATTTTCACAGCTCCGCTACACATCCTCGCACGACACATTTCCATCGCACATCTCTGGTGGAAACACCCACACATTTTCACAGCACAGCTAGACATCTTCGCACGACACATTTCCATCGCACATCTCTGGTGGAAACGCAGCCTTAGTCTGTGAAGCCCCCAGGAAACTTCTGTGCTTCTGGGAGGAGCTAGGCGGGCTTCAGTTTTAATGAGCCAGGTCATCCCCACGCATAAAGGACCACCTTTGAGTCTAAATGCGGAAAAGGGAGTCCACATACATACATCCATACATATGGGCACAGTTGTTGGTCGTTTCTCGTCCGTACCACCTAATAGATAACTACAGAAAAACAGCCGTCTAACATTGACTTTTATAAAAGCCTATACTTTTACTTATGGAAATAAACGAACTGCGCCGCGCGGTGTAGTGTTAAAAATAATAAACGGACAGGTGACACAATGTAAATTGTAGTCGCAACTTGACAGACATGCCGAGTTTCAACCCAATCGGCTTATTTATTGAGGAGTTCTGTTGAACAGCTCCTGAATCCATCATCAGATCAGCTCGTTGTCACCATATTATTACATTGTAGTTGAAACTTGACAGACATGCCGAGTTTCAACTCAATCGGCTTATTTATTGAGGAGTTCTGTTGAACAGCTCCTGACTCCATCATCAGATCAGCTCGTTGTCACCATATTATTACATTGTAGTTAAAACTTGATAGACATGCCGAGTTTCAACTCAATCGGCTTATTTATTGAGGAGTTCTGTTGGACAGCTCCTGACTCCATCATCAGATCAGCTCGTTGTCACCATATTATTACATTGTAGTCCGAACTTTACAAACATTAACCACAATAACCGTTCAAAACGTTTCTAAAATAAAAACATTTTTGCAAGAAATGTGAATTCTAAAGTATTATTTTTCTCAAAACTGCCGGGTTGGATTTCGATGCCCCCTTGCACAAGGATGTAGTTGAGGTATCCCCACAGAAATACTACTACAGTATCGCTATTGGTTCATAGACCACTCCCCATATAAAAAAAAACAGTCTCCTTTCCGTGATAAGAACAAATTCTCCTAAGTTGATTTTGTCTACTATCTTTAGGACTCTACCTTTTTCCGTGCGTACAACTTTTGTTATGGTTTGTTTGTGTACCTATGTGAGAAAAACATTCGAACTATTATATTTCTTTATATAAAGCGTACCACACACAGCAGATAATATATCTTTTGAAATATAAATCTTGACAGATCACACCAAATATATAGAATTATCCATAGAATTTGTTTGGGCGCGTTCGCGATGTGTGTGTTTTTTACCCGGCTGACTGTCAAGTCACCCGGGTTATGTAGATCGCGCGTTTCTATGTGGGTATGTATGTAATATTCTTTATTACCACGTTGCTCCTAAACGGCTGGATGGATTTTGATGAATGAGGTACCGTTAGAATCGTCTCCATCTCGATTGTGCTCTAGGATACTTTTTATTTCGATAAATCAAATAGTGCGGCTAAAAAATGCAACAATGTGTGAATTTTCAAAATTAAAATCACGCCATAATATCAAAATCCATGTCAAAATCAAGAGGTTGGTGGACTGATATCAAATATAATTTTTTTTAAAATCTAACATGACATCTTCGAAGACTAAATCGAGTCTCAAAATTTTTGAAAATCTATTTTTCGCCCTAAATAGAATTGCTAACCAAAACGCATACTAAAACTTTCTATTTAGTCACACGCAACGTTTAGAACAAACTGCATCGAAATTGGTTCAGCCATTTAGGAGATATCTCATATTTAAGAAATAACTTACGCATTTACAGTACGGCCAACGGATCTCGGCGTGCGTGAAGTTAGCCGTTTCGATGCGCAGTGCAACTTTTTCATACCTACAAAATTTTCTACTGCGCAGCGCAGAGCCTGACTTCACGTACGCCGAGATCCGTCGGCCCAACTGTAATTTAGGTACTCACAGAGCCATCTGTGTGTCAACTGAGACAACAACGTTTAGGAAAATGCGCACGGCATCGAACCCTAGATACCTACATAATAATAAAATTGTAATTTAATTTTGTTTTGTGATTGATAAGATAATGCTGTTTCCAACTTTTCAGTTCAGCCGGGTTTTTTTATTTTTGAATAAATTGCTTGTTTCTACGTAAGCTTGACACGGAACTTCTAGTTCCGAATGGCATTATAATTAACCTTTTCCTATCATGTCGATAAGACACTTCAAATTGGAAAACGATAAATGATAGCATCGTTACGCTCTTTGAACAACCATTAAAGGTGTTCCGCTAAATGTAACACTTTTCCTTTGGTTTGTAGTCATGAATGCTGTTTTTGTCTGTAACACGTTTTTTATGGGTTTGTAATTCATTCAACATAATTGTCAAGACACAGAATTAAAATAGAAGTAAAATTCAGGTTTACAACTGAGTGAATATTATAAACACCAAGTAGTCAATGCAATTTTCTCGTAATCGTAAACACTGACATGCGAATTCCTAGCTTTTGTAACTTCGATATAGGGCTGAGTCTCCATCAAAGCGGAGACGAGAGGAGATGTGCTTAAAAAATCAATAGAATTTCGTCATTCACACATCTCATGACACAGACGAGACGACATTGTGGGAATCACGAAAGTCTATTGGTTGTTTTAACACTTCTCCTCTCGTCTTCGCTTTGAAGGAGTCTCAGCCTAAGCATTGAACAGATTTTGTAAATTTGCATTGACACTACGACATTTTGGTAACAAGTTTTTAATTTAATCTTAAAGTGAGAGTTACTTTTTAAATCTTAGCAAAGTTATCACAAGGGATTAAGGAAACTTTTGAAGTTAACTGAAACTTGTACCATATCTCTGAATAATAATTTAAAGACTGAGAAATAACCATTAATTCGCATAGGTACTTACGAGACAGACACGTGTGCTTCCTAAACTGCAGATGTCCATCTGTGCATCGGCACACCCCTTCCAAACAAGCACTGTACGCAACCTTCAGCGTACACTGTTCGGAGACCACGCATTCTGACCCCAGGAGTGTAGCTGTAACAAAAGTCAAAATATTCAATCATAATTACGTAGTAAAATAACCTCCTAGCCTTGGATACGCATGACTCTATTTTGAATCTTCCAGAAAAAGCTGAATTTTTCTAAGTCGGTTTTTTGGGTTCGAATCCTGTTTCAAAAATAGACTAGAATTTCATAGAGGCCTAGAATAAGGATAAGATTAGAATAAGGATAAGAGCATATAAGCGGGTACCTAAAACCCAGGGCGGAAGTTGGAAGTCTTATAGTGCCTACCTATACATTTCTATTTTTTTTTTAACGAAAATAGGTTCGCGTCTGACCACACCCTGCCTGATGTAAAGCAACAGTGTGGTCTAAGATGGAGCACGCTTACCTAGAAGGAACCTATTGACTCTCGATTTGAAGACACCCAAATTTCACATTCACGCGAGTCCTTCTTGAAAATTGCATTCAAAGTTGAACTAAGCATACTTAGATTTTTGATAGCATCCCTTAAGAATGAGTACCTTGTATGGGTACCTTCGAAAATTCGCAACCTGAAACTTGATTCAGTCCTCAAGCAGTGTAATGCTAACAAAATTACAATGCTAAAATTTAAAAATGACGAATGCAAATGCGCATGTTTTGTGAATAGTCAAGTGAATCGACAACTTAACATAACCATGGTAAACGTCTAAAAACAAGCTCTATAACTATTTAATTATGGTGTCTTTTGTCAAGGAAGTCATAATGTTAGTATATATACACGCAAGATTTAAACAAGATAAGTACTTACGCGGTATTATTACAACATTACAACACCACTATTGGAAACTAATATCGACCATTTTTCATTGAAAATGAGATACTTTGCACTTTCATGCATTTTTAATGCATAGTCTTGTCCTTTGAACTTCAAAATTTCTCTAGATGTTTATGCACCCTTGCTTATTTATTTACCTACCACCCTCTAGATCAGCGCTCAGTTTGAAAACTGTACTTATGGTATTTCAACTGAAATAAAAATCAACTCTCACTCAATTATGTTTTTAAAAAGCAGAAGTTGAATCCCGTGAGAATAAACGGACTATGTTTGTATGGAATCAACAAAAAACTATTATAAGTGCACGTGTAAACTGGGCTCTATTTGTTAAATTATCAAAACAATACCCACTTGGCTCTATAGCAGCACTAAATGCAATGTAGGCTAGTAGAGTTCACGACCTATGGGCGTGTGCGACCCTACTTTATTTCAAGTTCATCCGTTCAATGGGTGTGGTCCACAATTTGCATCCAATGGACTAGGTTCAACAAGTGATTTACATTTGGCACTGATTTTTGTGCAATGCTTATCGCGCTGCAAAAACATACTGGAGTAACGGTTCTGTGAGCCGCTGGTGGTCTCTATCTGATTACTTCATTATTTATGTGAATTCGTAGCTAAACCTAGACTTTGTGGGTTAAATCGTGCTTTGTTCCAGTCTTATTCAATTTGTAAACGTATTCAAGTCCCAAGACGTACTCGTAAATAATGAGATGCCAACCAATTCATAAGTTTATGTGCGGCGTGCTTTTTCATATTAATTCATTCAGATTGACATGTCTATCGTATAATTACTTAGTAGAACTATGTTTAATGCATAGAAAATGTGGCTTTTGATATAGGTACTAAGCTATAAATAGGTAATAGTCACGGCGTGATTTGTATGCAAGCGGTAGTTTTAGGAGATAGCTGGTTTATTTATGGTTATTATTTTATAACAGCAGTTTATCACATATCTAGAGGTAAACAATAAATTTCGTTCGATAACATTTAAACGCGTTCAGTGCCCGTGACACATAATGTGGTCCGGGTGTCGGGGTAGGGAATGAGTTAAGTTTTATGCCATTCCACCCACGACCTGCAGCTTTAAAGCACCTAAAGATTAAGGTGTCAGTCATAAACTTTCAGATTTTATAACATTAGTAGAAGAATAATAAATACCCATTTAAAGTAATTTAAGACTTTCAATCCGATAAATAGGTATCTTTTGAAAGATAAACAAGAAAGTAATAAAGCAACGAGTTGGTGTATTGTAATGCAAAGTGGGTACTTTCATTCACACGAGATTGAATATAAGTCCCGACGAACTATGAATTCAAATAAGCGCAGTATACCTTCGGATTCTCATGACTGTAGTTAAATACCATTACATTTCTTATTCTTTTACTTATCAACTTAACAATCTACGATTCTTGACACATTAATCTAAAAACGAGCAACAGTATACTGCATGAAACACTTGCGTTTATTACATTTGGCACGGAGCAGACAGCTGTGAAAGAGAATACGATGTGCGTGACTTTTCGATTTCCAATTGAGATCATAATCCGTACAAAGTCAAGGTCGGTTTGATTCAGTACAGTTGAAGGTTGAGGGGAGTGAAGCGGAATGGGTCTGACACATGTTTCATTGATTTATATAGGTATCAGCAAACTTTCGCAACATTTAGCTTTAG
This sequence comes from Camptogramma bilineatum, assembly GCA_958496255.1. Lineage (NCBI taxonomy): Eukaryota > Metazoa > Arthropoda > Insecta > Lepidoptera > Geometridae > Camptogramma > Camptogramma bilineatum. The sequence continues at coordinate 11,187,216 of OY292456.1, forward strand.
AAACTACCTTATTGTCTTACATATTCATTCAAGCCTAAATTAGTGGCTATTTTACTGTTGTAATCGTCTCTAACATTGTCTTTGTATGTATCATTTATACCGAATTTTGAATTCTAGTGTGCCTTTTCAGTTGGCATCGTTAGTAAAAGTTTCTTTGCCGTTTAAGGCGCTATTTGCCTGCGTTTATGTTCAACTACTATAGCGTAAACACAGGCTACTTTTACAAAAGTATTCTTGTCATCATTTTCCACTTGCTATGCATATCTGGGTTAATATACGCAGATTTTGTACACTACTTAAAAACTGTTACGTCACGCCTGCATGCATTACCGACTCTACATACAGTCGATTCGTAAGTCATAAAGGTACTAAGTTAAAAAAATACGTTATCTCTATGAAATATGGCTGTAAGCTGCGAAGTTTTTTCTAAGTTATGATTCTGTGACTACGCAATAAATTACTGTTTATCTTGCATAAAATATATCTGGATATCGGATACAGCTTGCAATATTATAAGTTTTTCTGAGATTTTTACTAACGTACTTATTTAAGCATTCTGTTTTATAATTAAGAATCTCATCGACCGTGAATTCTCTGCATCTCGTAAATTGCTTAATGCATAACACTACTTTATTATGATTCCTTTTATAAAATTTAATCGTATTATTTTTTTAATGTGAAAAGAAAACTTAATTCACCTCAGCCGACCAAACAGATGTAAGAACTAGGTAAAGCTCTCAGATGCAATGAACAGAGTAAATAAAACAAGATAAATAAACTAATAAAAAAATATTTTAAAAAAACAAAAACCCGACTGCGTCAAAACTAAAAAGAAAAAAACAAGCCTGCAAAGAATTACTCACAGTCGGTACCCATTCATTTTATTACCAATCAAATCTTCCCAATGTTATGGGTCCCGACTGTGAGTAATTCTTTGCAGGCTTGTTTTTTTCTTTTTAGTTTTGACGCAGTCGGGTTTTTGTTTTTTTAAAATATTTTTTTATTTAACACTTTTTAGTTATGATAAAGTTGATTTTAAAATACCTATTCAACGATACCCCACTTGATATAGAGTGACGATTTTGATTCTGTTAATTTTGACAATATGGCGTCTGGTTGTAGCCCAGGTGAATTTTGATTACTGTCATATCTTTAGTGACACTCCCAAGGTTGAGACAAATCGATTGACGTAAGAATCATCAAAATCGGTCCACGCGTTTGGCCTCTAGAGTGCCACATAGAAACATCCATAGCGAGAATAATTTATTAATCAACTTTAAACCGTTATTTTTCCTAAACTATTACTTAAAATGAAAAATGGTAAAAGAAACATAAAGTTGATTTTGAAATACCTATTCAACGATACCCCACTTGACATGGTGTGACGATTTTGATTTTTTTAATTTTGACATTAAGGCGTCTGGTGGTGGCACTGGTGAATTTTGATTACTGTCATGCCTTATTAACACTCCCAAGGTTCAGACGAATCGATTGACGTAAGAATCATCAAAATCGGTCCACGCGTTTGGCCTCTAGAATGCCACATAGAAACATCCAAACATACATAGACTGATAAACACATTACCCTTCCTTTGCTTTGCGCAGTCGGGTAAAAAGGTCCAAGGGCAAGGAGCCGAGCCACCTGCGAGAGACCGTAGCGGGACATATTCACGTTTTGAAACAGGCCAATAACTCTTTTGGCCCTCAGGCAGGCAGCATCGTCAAGCTTACTCAAATTGCTTCCACAAATAAGTCAGATTAAACAAGGGACTCGTAGAACTAAAGGAATAAAGATTTATTGAATGATCAAGCGAGCTTACCTGAAGCGAAGCTCGATCTTGATTATACCGCCTTCACCGAAGAGAAGATTACTATGTAGTACGTCAGTACTCGCGTGGACAATGTCGCACAGTGTTCAGAGGTAGAAAGAAAGAAAACCGTAGTGCCCCCTCTTTCTATCCTCACGCCGCTCAACTCATTCTTTTTAGAGTAAACCTAGATACATACAGCAACATAGATCTGCAAAGGGAACTCGTTAGGGTAGGGAGGGACCTTGGTTCTCTTCGGTGAAGGCGGTATAATCAAGATCGAGCTTCGCTTCAGGTAAGCTCGCTTGATCATTCAATTATACCGCCTTCACTCTCAGAGAAGATTACTATGTAGATGTTCAGAGAATATATAAGATCGATGTTGCAATAAATTTTTGACGAGCATAAATGGTTAGTGTGAGAAGCCTGCTTACGAGTAAGTAGGTAGCTATATTGATTTTTACAAATAACAACAGAAAAACTAAAATTTAAATGGAAATAGTACATAGGTACTCAGTTTAAATGGATAAAACCTGTAATAAACTACTAGGTAGGTATTTGATTCAACCACAGATCCATTGTAAAAGTTGGTAAATACTGCTGATTGTATGGATCAGCCTGCTGTCCTGAAAACATCGATACAAACTCCTGCTATCAGAAATAGAGGCATGCCTCGTGCTGCCAGCTCTAAAATCGTAGTATCGATACCACTATCAGCTAGCGACTGCTTCAGCCAGCATCCGAGGGTCTGGCAAGGTGCTTAAAGTGGGTTAACATAACCCAATCTTCTAAATTTAATCTGATTACCGATATACCTAATTAATTTACATTTCTCTAAAGTATCAACTAGAGGAGGTTTTCACCGACACCGACAGGCGGGCTCATACACACTATAGCATAGCTACTATTTTTAAGTTTTTTTTTTTTTTTTTTTTTTTGTCTAAAGGATAATAAAATTAATTTAAGCGAACTAACGGGTCTTCATCGCGTAATTACTTTAATTTTTTATTATTATTGTTATTGATAATAAAACTCTTCTAATTTATTATTTTTAAATAGAAACTGGACAGATGCTAGACCAAGCCTTTGATCAAATTAGGTAAATTAAAAGAAAGTTGCATTCTGCCACTACCTGAACTTTTAATTTAATTACGTAGATAACGAAATTACCATAGGTAACCATTTATTTAAGATCATCTAGTAATTTAGAATCAATGATCTTTTGGAATCAATGAGCTTGGATTCTCTGGCTAGTTGATAATAATAGTAGTAAAAAAAATATTATTATTATTTTTATTATTACCTATTTACTTATTTAATTATTTTTGGATTTTCTGAAATAATGGGGTCCTTTGATTATTTATCTTAATAATCACAATAGGTACCTACTTGGATCCCAAGTAACATTGTGGTGAGAGAAAACTCGGTTTTAATTCTAAAAATACTGCTTAAAACGTTCTATAGTCATAATTTATAATAGACCTACTTATAAGCTTGTTTAAGTTAAAACGGCCCCTAAATCTGCAGTCATTTCTTTTCAATTACATGAGAGTAACAAGAAAAAATCACATTCTCTAAAGCCGTAGGTAGTTTTTCGTTCCAATTCCAAAACATGTTAGCTACCTACCTTTTTAAAATATGGATGCACTTCGACCATCCTATTAAAATATATGACAATAAGTAGTGGTATTGTCTACACTAAAAACTTACATACATTTAAAAGTATGTTTACACAGTTTATTGTCTTCTGCGCTGCAACTGATTTGAGACTAAAAATCGCCATCAAATTCCAGGTACTTAGCTAAAAAAATTGTCAACCTCTGTGGTAAAACCATGTAGGTACTTAATTTATTCCAGAATTACAAAAGCTGTGGATGAAGCATCCGTAAAAATATTGTACCTAATCATATTTTTGCGAATAGGATGGACAACTACCAAAGTATTATTTCTCTCTCAAAGTAGTTCCATCTGAACTACGTCTAAGTTATCGTTACTTTTAGACAAAGAAAAATTATTGTAGAATTTTCCATAGAATTCTTGCAAAAAAAACCAGCTGTATGAAATGGACATGCCACGATAGATAACTATAGATAGCTAGATAATAGATATAATAATTGATCCTTGTTATCGTTCTAATACTGCAATAAACAAAAGTTCTAATATGCATTACTTATTTAAATTTCAAACTCTTTTTTACATTTAAATACCAAACAGTGTTTAAATATGTTTAAAGAGAATCTACTTATTCGTATCTTCCAAGATTTTTTGTATCTCTAAGTCTGGAAACTGTATAAGTAGTCATGGACATTGAATAATTATAATGACCCATCAGAATCTAGCAAGAAGTCTTTGTTTGGTATAATATATATATTTATATATATATTTTTTTTTTACTTTTTTTTACAACCAGTTCTAATTGTATAAGTATATTGCAATTAAGTAGATATAGTTTATTTTTGCATTTGCTAGGCAACCACTAGCTGATTCTTAATCAATAAGTACATAAAGATTCATGTGAAAAATGAAGGGATTTACTATTTCTGTAAAAATTTAAAGACTAAAAAACACAAAGCAAATGCTAGGCGTTGTAAATTCATACATGCTTCATATTGAAAATAAAACCATAAAAAATATAGTTTATGGTAGGTACTTATTCGTGAACAAAAGTTGATCCAAATGGACCGTATGATACATTCATACAGAATATTTCAAGATGGAGTATGTTCCATTAAATTGTTCATTAATCACTTCATTAATTTAATTTAATTTAATTCAGGATGAACTGACTGCTTCCATCAGCTTTGGCAATAAAGATAATTTCCGAAATAAATTGTCCAGCAGTCAGTTCGCATTTTAACTTAGGCATAGTTGCGATTTCAGTTTTAGAATAAGTACTTACAGCGCGGGTACATTTCAGGAGTTTAGTTATGAAATCCTGTAAAAGATTTTTAATAAGCAGACCCACATCGAGTATAAAATTATCACTCGTAATAAATATAATAGATTTCCATTAGTTTAAAAAATAAATTCAAACGTCCTGCGCGTACCTGCGAGACAGTGGCGGGTAGCGGTGCACTCATCGGTGCTCGCCAGCTGACGGGTGCGGCGCGGGCGCGGTGCAACGAGCGGTGCACGGCGCGGCGCGGCTTTGGGACGGTCGTCTGCCTTGGCCTGCCACTGGCTTGTTATACGACTAGTTGACGTTGAAGTACGTCAGCTTGCCGACTCCCCGTGCTGGTTCTTCACTCCGCGGAACGATGAGCCTCTTCCGTTTAATTTTGTTAGACGAAATCTAAGCTTGAATCGGTTGATTTGTTCCTTTTTCTTGATGCATTGAGTGTCTTTGATAAAAGTATTCTAATGCCGAACTGTTTTCAGCGAAAAGCGATTTAGGTACCGATTTGATCTTGCTTGGTAATCAAGCGCTTAACCCTCAGTTTACATGTCTCGACCGGCATGGCACCAAACTCCCCCGTTTAGAGTAGAACCCTTAATCAGAGGAAAATTTTTGGAAAAAAATTAATCAAATTATCCTTCGGAAGCCCGCTTATATTTTAGGTGGACCTTGAAGGTTAATTCGCTGCTTATAATATCTCCACTACGTCCGACCTTGAATCGCCGAATGCTTGCAGCAAATCAGGATCTAAAATATCCTATTCGTAATAATATCGATATTGGGGCTTGAGACAACTTCGGGCCTATAGTGTGGGTAAGTAAGTAAGTAAGTACTTACCTCAGTATTACCCTGGATAAAAAGTGAACCAGGGTGACTGATAAATTTGTAAGTAGGTATCATCTTTGTAAAGCTCTCATTTAGGCGAAAAAACCCTTATGAGAATATTAATGTTTTGGCGGTAGAACAAAATATAGGTAATTAAAGTAGACGTTCAAAAAATCACGATGTTTTTCGAAGAGAAAAAAACGCATTTTAATAAACAGAAACCGCCATAACTCTAATTATTCGAAAAATGCAACGAATAAGAAAATTAGCTTTCATTGTTATCGCCAGGCACCTCCCAAGAATTCAAGGGAAAAAATAAATTAAAAAAATTACGATATTTTTCGTCATAATTCTCATAATTCGAAGAATACAACGAATATGGAAATTTATCTTTCATAGTCATCTCCAGGCACATCCCAAGAATTCAAGGGGAAAAATATAAATTTTATCGTTGAATACAACGAAAAAATAGCCTGTGCACAATCAAACCCGCACTCACAAATATGAGTAATTAAATTAGGTAGGTACTAGGTACTATGGTTTGAACCAACCTCGATGAAAGCAACGAGGGTATCCGAAGAATTCAACGGATGATAAAATAAAATGTACCTTGAGTTTGCAGATCGCTTTCTGACCACTTTTTCACATATTTCTTCTTCTTCCGCTTCTTCATTCGCTTCCATCCTCCGATTCCATCCTCCGCTTCCATTCTCCTTGGATTCTTCATGACGACGTTTGTAAATATTTTTATAACTGTGCGAACGCCGTGCGCGCACGAAACAGAATGAGTTGAGCGGCGTGAGGATAGAAAGAGGGGGCACTACGGTTTTCTTTCTTTCTACCTCTGAACACTGTGCGACATTGTCCACGCGAGTACTGACGTACTACATAGTAATCTTCTCTGAGAGTGAAGGCGGTATAATTATCATTACTCTTTATTGAACTCGTGGTAGGCGCTTCCGACATCTAGTTTATAATTTTGCTATCTCATGTATTCTCGTAAATGCTTTTGAATAGGAACTTAGCAGTTATAAAGTGGCAAAGTTATTATCCTCAAAAATCACATTAACAAATATTCGTGACGTGGGCCTACATTCTATTTACTTAGGTACAGTGTTTATAAGAGCTGTCACTATTATACTGCGCTTGAAACTGATATGTCGGTTGCTGTCACTTCAAGCTTAATCCTCAGTTATTGTCCGTGAGACCGTGATATATCCGTGATTGCTCACGCTTGGCACACTGACCAAGGAATATACAAATGATAAGATGACAGCATACATCTGGCTGGTTTAATGTTTAGATGTCTAACTTAGACGCTATCCTTTCTAATTGCGATTTTGTTTACGGGTAGGTATGTTACCTATAGCCAATAAATAGGTGCCTTTTTCGTTATCACCATCTCAACCTCATTAGCCGTACTTTACCAATGAACTAATTAAACCGTTGTACTCGACTGCGGAACATTTAGCTTCGAATGTAAACTTTAATGAAGATACGGATAATTGCCATAGGAAAAAGTAGATGCTATAAAATACAGAGTTTTTGAACACTAACGCGAAATTATTTGATATAGATAAATATTTCTGCGAACCTATTTCATACTCGCGTTCAATGCCTTAAAAGATCCGGATGATGATGGAATTATGATTATTGATAAGGACGGTAGCGCGGTCGGCTGGCTAGCGGCCCCGTACTATCCTGGTTTGAAATGCCGCCCAACTGGACCTACAGGTCGGGGAAGTGTGTTACTCGTATCCGCAAGTTGTATCTTATAACGTGTACTCACACGGCCAATCAAACCGTGACCAAGTGAATGAATAAATTGTTTTCCATAAATAAACAGGCCCGTTACAACTAACAACATTCCGAGGATCCCCACAGTAGGTCCATGAAATCGTAATTTAGAGCTTTATCGGTCTTTTGCAAAGTTCGCAATGACTCCCGTACACGGCATGAAACCGTTGTAATCCACTCATGATCCAGTTGCTCGATTTGGTCGTATTCGATTGAAGCAAAGAAAGTGAGACAAGCGTGGGATTATAGGGCTATCTGCATGAGATCTGCAATGTGATTATTGATATCGTTGATCGCTAGCTCGATCTACATTCAGTCGATAACGACTGTTGATATTGAACTTTGCCAAATCCTAATCTGATCAATGTGAAGACGTGTCTAGACAGAATTGATCCAAGTTTTTTGTTGGAAGGAAACGGTTAAAACCATTTTTTGATGTTTATTGCCGTTGTTAATTAAACTAAGTGCTAACCTACAGACATTTCAAAGAAGTTAGTGAAAGCATAGTGAATACAAACGGTGAATGCGAAGCTTCTCGCAAATAACTTTATTGGCTCAATAGGATCAAAGAAGCACCGGCTATAGAATAGAGACATATTGATTGATGCAGCACGTTTACAATAATGGAAAGCAAATTCGATATTGTTACGGGCGATAATTTTGGGTATCTTGTGATGAAAACTGCCGATAATGGCATTATCTATTGATGGTGAAAGTAATTTGGCTTACCGCAGACTTCATGCTGGAGATAACTAAATCATCAAAGTAATGGGTCTGGGGGGAAGTGAAAACCACACAATACTCGAAGGACATAGTGATTCAGTGGTTTACGTGCAATTCAGGAGTTGTTTTTATACCAGTTTTAGATTGCATAAAATAGACTGCGTAGAGCTTATATTATGTGAATATTCTTAGGTATTAGAATGATACTCAATAATGTACTCACACTCAAAGCACGTAGAGTTGTCTACACGCGCGTAGTAAGGCTGGCATTCGCACACGCCGCGGTTGCAATGCGATTTGCTCACGTCGCAGTCGAGGTTTGTCCGGCAGTAGCCGCCTAGCAGTGTGCTATGTTTGGCACTGCTCTCTGCCAGTATCTGGAATATCAATAAAATATGTAAATAAGCAACGACCACGATTAAGTGGAAGGTGGCTCGTGGTAATTGGAATGCTCTACCGATTATAATAGAGCACGCTCTCGTAGTCTGACTGTTTACCCACGGCAAAAAGATTGTAAATGTAATAACAAATGAAATTAACTCGATCATAAAACCCTCTGGCGCGGCGTCTTTATCATGATGTCATATGTATCGCCAACTTCAGTTTTATAATTCTTCTCATGGAATCCATTAAACAACATGTAGATAGCAACATCCTGAATACTATTAAGTTTGTCCTGGCATCAATTTACATTACAAAGACGCTTTGCCCTCCACGTTTACAAGTCAGGCTTTAACTTATGTGTATTAATCACGTTACCGCAGCCAGTGCGAAATTTCTAAGAAAAAGCTTTATGTAGGTACATGTGGGTGTCTCGGTATTCATGTTATTTTTAATTTCACACTGGATATTTGTACTCGTTTTTTAAGGGCATCGTTCTCGTCTCTCGCGGGCTGGCCTTGGGAACTGGAATGGGATTTTTTCAGCACGCTCTGCGTAAACACGAAGCTCAGCGTGCGTGCCGGTTGCTTAAAATGCGTGAAACACCACCCATTGGCACTTTTAATTACAATGCTCACTGTTAATTATTTGTTAGTCTCGCGAGGATTATGATAGGTATGAACTATCACGTATTTTATGAATAAAATAAAGCAATTCTTTATGGTTTTGTTTGAAATATCTAGTAAGAAACGAATTGGCGTTCGCGTGCCTTGTGCCACTTTTTGTTTAGTCATTGAATCATCGTGCAAATTGCTATGACATTCCTAGTTACCTACGTTGTCTTCGCTTATATGAGGACGTCCGCTCCGCCTACAAACGGAATCCATCATCCAGAAAGTAATTTAGATTAGGTGTTATATTTACCACACTAGAAAATGTCGTTTTTGAAAAGAAAAAGTATAAAAGTGACGCTATGAAGAAGGCTAGGTTTTTCTGCCCATTTTTTGCTTGATTAGGTTTTGTGATTTTAACAAGGTATAAAGTAAACATATCAATTGTGTTCAGACAGAAATGGAACAGCAATTTTGGCGTAACTAACGAATACAAAAAGCATAATAGACAGGACAGGTTTTCTGAATCTCTCTGTAGTAAGTCTATATCGATCGAAATTTAAAATTTAATGACACAGTTCGGAATTGTGTTATAACTTATTCAAACTTCGGGCCGGAACTTGAAATTATGTGGAACGGAAGAGGGTTCGTAGATAGAATGTAAGCGAGTCACTTCAAAATATCGAACGCGAACGTTGCATGGAATATTTACGGACTTTGCAAAATATTTTTCGGTGATTGTAAAAACATGAACGTCAATTTCTAATGGGTCGAAAACTTGAAACAAAAGCTAAAAATCTTCCAACGCCGAAATTGCAATAAAGTTGATTATTCATTCAATAAATAATCTGACCCAATTCTCAATGTCTAAACGATTTTTTGTACAACTGTTGTTGGAATCTAAACGAGATAGTTAAAAAATAATCCGTTATCATACTATCATGACTGCGGTTTGTCCGATTGTGTGCAGTTAAGTAAATTGGAATCTGATTTTGAGCACGTAAACAACAGCGGACTTAAAAAGGTCGCTAAAGCTGAATCACAATATGAAATGAACTATAATACAGTCTCTTTTTACTCTCAGTCAATGAAAAGAGATGGTAATAGTTCTATTCCTATAATGCGATTCTGCAATAGCGACCTTTTTAAGCCCTCATCGGCTTACAACGTATTCCTGGGTCTTTGGAAAACAGCGTGGGCAAATAATTTAAACATTAAGTGCGTTTAGTTGAAATTATAGAGATATTACATAGAGGTCAATGGCCGTACTCGTAATTGCCTTCGTTCGACCCACTGGAGTCAGAAGTTGCCTCTTCTAATAAGGAGAAGGTCTATAAAATGTATCAAAAATAAATGCCTACAGATGTATCTACTATTATTATTTTTTTTACTATAAAGAAGCTATAGTAAATCATATCGGAATTCAGAAAACCAAGTGAAAGAAAATATTTACTTGTTAAAGCAGTAATTTACATAATACGACTTACACCCGGGAGCATTAACACTAGGTGCCTATGTTTTTATTCAACATCCGGAATATGCTATACGACACTTTCACATTACAAACGGAAACGAAGAAAACTCTTGTATGTCATGCATTTTATAATCTCATGGAACGTGATTTAAAATGGTTTAAATTAAAATAACTTCCATTTTGGTAAATATGCCAGTATATAGTTATAAAATTCCTTCTAGCTCGTGTCCGAAGCAATTAAAATTTCCACAAAATTAAACATGCAACAGGCTGCGTGTACAACGACCTTTTTACGAATTCATTACCGTCATTATCAAAACCCGTAATTATTCATACTTTACGTGATTATATAACAGCAGGTAATGATGTCTTAATAAGCTCCTGCGATGGTATCTGGTGAGCAAATGAATTGTGAATTTTCTTATTAGCGCACCCAAGAGAGCGTAACTTGGTATGGAAATTATCTGAGATTGGTAACGACGACGCAATGATTATTTCGAAGGGAGATAATGTTGAGAAAATCTGCTTTCTTTGATTACCTACCGACTGGCCCAAGCATGCACTGATTGTAAAGTAGGTAGGTACACACATATTTTTTCTCAGTCATTACATTAGGCTTGGACTACAACGCATAGATAAATCATACTACTCTTCAACATTTTGTTTCTGTTTTTCGTGCTCAAGTGGACAAAACTCGGGATCACTTGTTTGTATGTCTATCTGCCTAAAAATTTTTCCTCTTGAATGGCTAAAGGTGTAGGTACTTGCAATTAATTCTAAAGGTGTACTTGCAATGAATACTAACACTAGCAGCGCCCTCGCGGCGATTTTAATTCCGATCGGTAGTTCCTGAAATTAGCGCGTTCAAACAAACAAACTCTTCCGCTTTATTATATTAGTATAGAAGTATAGCTAAGCCTGTTGTATTGAAAATCAATGGCAATTATTGTATTTGTTTGGCAAATGAAAAACATTGTAACAAAGGAATGCTATTTGACTTTATAACCCCTAAAATAATAGATGGTGATTAGTGAAGTAGGTACCTATTTACATAGTTGTACGAGGTACTACGTTGCAAAATGTGTCTGAAATACTAAAAAGGCCCTAACGATTTGAACTTGCAGACTGAACGTTTTAAAAATTACTTGTTTGGAATCTATATGGAAACTTAAAAGTTTCGTTTGATACTTTTTTATTTTGCTTGATATTCCATGTCTTTTGAATTAATAAGTATAGTATCAGGGCTCCAGGTACTCTCTACCAAAGAAAAACATACTTGCTTAATGTTCTTTAATTTTAAATTGAAATCATTCATATTTATCTTTCTTGAAAAACAGATTAATGTTCAAGCTTTTATCAAAATGCCGCCGGTATTAATAAAAGTCATGCGTGTAAAACATTCCGGTAGTCTGGAACGTTCGCATGAATTTATAACCGGTGTAGGCACGCCTTACATACAAACAACAAAATAAAGAACCCATTAAGGTATTTTAGGAGTACACACACAAGCCTACACTAAAACTAACTGTAAGACAATAGGTACTTGGGAAAGTGCATGCACAATAAAGATGACTGCTGAGACAAAAACAATTCTTCACTTTAGCTTCGTAATGCTACTGAATGAAACCTTTTTACCCAGTTAAGAAGGTCCTACGTGTCCCTCCAAAAAAAAAAAAAAACATGGTCACGACTGTATTCCCAAGGCGCGGTAGGCATTCTCTCAGATCTGATGTCTATAGTATTTGGAATTTTGGATATACCTCCCATATCCAAAATTCCAAATACATTTTAGTAAGTAGGCATGTGCCCACATTTTGCAGTAGTTAGAATTCCATACGTGGCACGTTGGTCCCGAATTTAGTGCTCCATACACATAGAAACCAAAACTCGATTTTTTAATTTTTTTTTATTGGGGATTGTTCTAGTACACAATTCTTATTCAAATATGTAGGTACAGTCACCATAGCAAGCTTCATGACGGAATAAAAAAATATTTAGTTTTTTTTTGTATGGAGGAGAACACTTAAATAGGATTATCTCTCGACTCTTAGAAACTCAAGGGCTGCCGCTTATAGAGGGTGTACACCCACACGAGGCCGTCCTCATAAGCCACCAATCTCGCACAGCTGGGCACGGTTTTAGCACCCAGAGCAAACTGAATATTCGAAAATTTGCCTACTACACCAAAACTGGAATTTCTTAAATGTTTGCATGGTAGATTGTTCTAATTCACTATTTTTATCTAACTATGTAGGTACAGTCACCATAGTACGCTTTACGTAAGAAAAAAAAAATATTTTGTCTTTTTTTGTGTATGAATGAAAACACTTAATTCGGATTTTCTCTCGACTCATAGAAACTCAAAGGCTGCCGCTTATACAGGGTGTACACACACATGAGGCTGTCCTTATAAGCTACCAATCTTGCACGTCTGGGCACGGTTTTGGCCAAAAAACTAATAATTCGAAAATTTTACAGCAATACCGAAACCAAGATTTCAAAAAAGTTTGCATGGGGGATTGCTCTGATACATGACTTTTATCTAAAAATGTAGGTACAGTCATCATAGCAAGCTTCATGACGGAATAAAAAAATATTTAGTTATTTTTGAATGGAGCAAAACACTTAAATTGGATTATCTCTCGACTCTTAGAAACTCAAGGGCTGCCGCTTATACAGGGTGTACACCCACATGAGGCCATTCTCATAAGCTACCAATCTCGCACGGCTGCACACGGTTTTGGCGCCCAGAGCAAACTGAATATTCGAAAATTTGTCAACTACATCAAAACTAGAATTTCGTAAATGTTTGCATGGTAGATTGTTCTAATTCACTATTTTTATCTAATTATGTAGGTACAGTCACCATAGTACGCTTTGCGTAAGAAAAAAAAAATATTTTGTCTTTTTTTGTGTATGAATGAAAACACTTAATTCGGATTTTCTCTCGACTCATAGAAACTCAAGGGCTGCCGCTTATACAGGGTGTACACACACATGAGGCTGTCCTTATAAGCTACCAATCTTGCACGTCTGGGCACGGTTTTGGCCAAAAAACTAATAATTCGAAAATTTTACAGCAATACCGAAACCAAGATTTCAAAAAAGTTTGCATGGGGGATTGCTCTGATACACGATTTTTATCTAAAAATGTAGGTACAGTCACCATAGCAAGCTTCATGACGGAATAAAAAAATATTTTGTTATTTTTTGTATGGAGGAAAACACTTAAATTGGATTATCTCTCGACTCTTAGAAACTCAAGGGCTGCCGCTTATACAAGGTGTACACCCACATGAGGCCGTCCTCATAAGCTACCAATCTTGCACGGCTGGGCACGGTTTTGGCGCCCAGAGCAAACTGAATATTCGAAAATTTGTCAACTACACCAAAACTAGAATTTCGTAAATGTTTGCATGGGGGATTGCATGGGACATTGCTTTAATACACTATTCTTATCTAAATATGTAGGTATAGTCACGACAGCAAGCTTTAAATTTTACTTTCGGTGTAGTTTATAGATTTTCAAATAATCATTTGGCTCTAGGCGCCAAAACCGTGCCCAGCCGTGCGAGATTTGTAGCTTGTGAGGACGGCCTTATGTGGGTGTATACTCTGTATAAGCGGCAGCTCTTGAGTTTCTAAGAGTCGAAAGATAATCCAATTTAAGTGTTATCCTCCACACAAAAATAGAACTAAATAGTTGTTTTTTCTGTCATGAAGCTTGTTATGGTGACTGTACCTACATTTTTACATAAAAATCGTGTATTAGAGCAATCCCCTATACAAACTTTTTAAAAATCTTGGTTTCGGGAATGCTGTAAAATTTTTGAATTATTAGTATTTTGGCTCTGGGTGCCAAAACCGTGCCCAGACGTGCAATATTGGTAGCTTATGAGGACAGCCTCATGTGTGTGTATACTCTGTATAAGCGACAGCCCTTGAGTTTCTAAGAGTCGAGAGAAAATCCGAATTAAGTGTTTTCATCCATACACAAAAAAAGACAAAATATTTTTTTTTCTTACGTAAAGCTTACTATGGTGACTGTACCTACATAATTAGATAAAAATAGTGAATTAGAACAATCTACCATGCAAACATTTACGAAATTCTAGATTTGGTGTAGTTGACAAATTTTCGAATATTCATTTTGCTCTGGGCGCCAAAACCGTATCCAGCCGTGCGAGATTGGTAGCTTATGAGGATGGCCTCATGTGGGTGTACACCCTGTATAAGCGGCAGCCCTTGAGTTTCTAAGGGTCGAGAGATAATCCAATTTAAGTGTTTTGCTCCATTCAAAAATAACTAAATATTTTTTTATTCCGTCATGAAGCTTGCTATGGTGACTGTACCTACATTTTTTGATAAAAGTCGTGTATCAGAGCAATCCCCCATGCAAACTTTTTTGAAATCTTGGTTTCGGTATTGCTGTAAAATTTTCGAATTATTAGTTTTTTGGCCAAAACCGTGCCCAGACGTGCAAAATTGGTAGCTTATAAGGACAGCCTCATGAGTGTGTACACCCTGTATAAGCGGCAGACATTGAGTTTCTATGAGTCGAGAGAAAATCCGAATTAAGTGTTTTCATTCATACACAAAAAAAGACAAAATATTTTTTTTTCTTACGTAAAGCGTACTATGGTGACTGTACCTACATAGTTAGATAAAAATAGTAAATTAGAACAATCTACCATGCAAACATTTAAGAAATTCTAGTTTTGGTGTAGTAGGCAAATTTTCGAATATTCAGTTTGCTCTGGGTGCTAAAACCGTGCCCAGCTGTGCGAGATTGGTGGCTTATGAGGACGGCCTCGTGTGGGTGTACACCCTCTATAAGCGGCAGCCCTTGAGTTTCTAAGAGTCGAGAGATAATCCTATTTAAGTGTTCTCCTCCATACAAAAAAAAACTAAATATTTTTTTATTCCATCATGAAGCTTGCTATGGTGACTGTACCTACATATTTGAATAAGAATTGTGTACTAGAACACTCCCCAATAAAAAAAAATTAATAAATCGAGTTTTGGTTTCTATGTGTATGGAGCACCAAATTCGGGACCATTGTGCGTGGCCGCGATCACAAGCCTATCGCCGCTATTAGAAAGCTTACTGGTTTCTTTACGATGTCTTCCTTCACCGTTTTGAACTCGTGTTAATGTATTTAGTTTTTGAAATGAAAATTGAGGCTCGGTCGAGATTTGAATCCACGACCTTCAGATCGGAAGTCGGGGGACTATCCCAACCGGTCAACACTGCTCTATCTAGCTTGTGCTTAGCCTAATAAAATTGTCGTACGCCTTGACGAATCCGACTACAATACAAATAAGTACTTAAACGATAAATACATTGTTTCGTCGCTCCAGAGTCAAGTTAGAGCACGTCTGATAATTTGATACGGTGCGATAAAGGTTGTATTGCCAGTGTTTAATTATCTTTGTTCATAGACTCTAACGGTAAAACGCTAGTATAGCAATAAAAATCCTAGTAAGATTTTTCATTTTAGTTTTACGTTAAAATAAATTTTATAATTTATAACAACGCGCATTTATTATTATTTTTATTAGGTCGGTACTTATAAAACTTAATTTACGACTCAATTTATTTTGCCGTGAAACTTAGCTGTACCTACCTACGTCTAAGATCGACGCCATAAACTTTTAATTATGCAGGGCAGAAAACATAGTTTATGGTGTTGGTCAGAACAATAGCATCTACACCGCAATTTAGTACGTGGTACGCATATTGTGGTCATCACATCACCTTTACGACTGCACCTTGCACACTTATATTTTACTTCTTTGCTTGCAAATAAAATAAGTTTTCTGTTGAAATATATGTTTCAAATAACAAGCTATACACGGGTATTTTACTGTTATTCACTGAGGATATCCGTTGAACAGCTCCTGAACCCATTATCAGATCAGTTCACAGTCAACGTAATATTGCTTTGTAACCGAGAATCTACAAGAGTGCCAAATTCCAGCTCAATCCGTAGAAGACAACTGCTTTAAAATTCAGTTGCAACGTTGCAAGATTCCAGTCTAACAATCATAATAAAAGCTTGTACAAAAATACGGTCGTAAAGTACGTAGGTTTTTTTTTATAGTGCATGTTTCTTTCAACTTGATTAGAAACAAATTCAACATAAAATCTAGGATGTACGGGCTGCAAAACACTATAGGTACAATACCTTATTATAAGTATATCGTGGGTGTCACTGATGGTATTTTCCAAACCAGTTGGCGGGTAACTGTTTTTGCCGCGACAAAATTGCTTTCCGTCCAAAATATTTTGCATGTCTATAAACATTTTGCTACAGTTATGCGTAAATGATTAGCGGGATTTAAATAAGTAATCGAAGTTCTACCACGGAAACCACAGAAAATTGATTTGTTGTCTGTTATGAAATATGCAATAGACGGGTTAACAGAACAATGCATTGTTTGCCAATCAAAGCACATCCCAGATGAGTGCACCTTGGAATTCCACGGCAGGTTTTATACACTCTACCATTAGCGATGCAGCTTCTACACTTTGGTATCTATTTCAATGCCCATAAAATTCACTTTTCTTATGAGTGTCTAATAAGCATGTATTCCGGAAGCTATCGTGCTTGCGAGCATTTGAGCTTTTAAAAACAAAGTAAGTTCACTTACTTTTTTTTTGTTGCGTGCAAGAGTTATGATTTCGTAAGGATCTTTGATATGATATGAAACGTTAGCAATAATTTAGTTTCCTAACAATTATTTTTAACTACAGATCCATAGTAGGTACCTACCTTTGAGCTTTTCTCGAGGGTTAGTAGATTTGAACTTAACAACACGCTTCTAAGTAAAATTTTCAAGTACTAATTTGTAGCTTAAATAGCAAGTGTTACTACTATTATTTCACTGATTACAATGTAAATATTGCGTAAACCTATCCTTATCTTATTTTAAGTAAGATGGTTACCCCCGCTGAGCTTGTTGCGGATTAGTTTAATTTTCCCATTAGATACAGCAGTAGTTTTACAATCATCATTGTTATTTTACCCGATATATAGAGGATTCCATAACCGGCTACCAACTGGAGACTGGAGAGACATCTCATCTTTGCCGTAGACTCAACAGTAGTTACTACGCAGGTATTGCATGCGCGGATGAACTTGCTATGCGTGGTCGTTGACCGAGCACGCGCCCTGGCCACAGTTTATACACTAGTTTCTATGGAGTTGCTGAAGCAGCAGATGAATGCAAGGCCTTCAAAGAAAACACATTAATGACAAGTAAAAAGCACTACCGGTAGCTGACCGGATCCCCTAACATAAAAGCACCAATGAAAGTGGTTATTAAAGATTGAATAGCTTTTACACTGAAATCCATAAAGTTATAAGAGCTTTAAATATTTAGTCCCAGGTGGTAACACACATACTCTTGAAATCCACGTTCCTTGTGCGTTTATTATCATATTGTTTTCCTTGTATCTGTTCCCTTACAGAAAATAATGTTACGAATATAGCACAATATAAATCAAAGACTTGTTGACGGAAACGAGCCAAGAAAACATCTAAATCGTCTTCGTAGGACAATTGTATTCACCGTAACATCCCTTCCCGGGTTCCTGGTAATGTGGTGATTCGATAACGTTATTCCTCCATTTCTGCGTAAAGTGTTATGGTAATGCCCTCATATTTATTTGCTAAACAGGATAAGCGGACTACCGGTTTTGTTGATGACAAGCGCGCAAAAGTGCCTATTTGTGTAATGGACAACGATAAAGGAATTGGTTTTTCTAAGCCCGTCTATTTATAAAACGATTCAAATATAGGTACTTACCTACTTATGTAGGTGCAGATTATTTATATATTCCTTTTACTTATCGGTCAGCATTTGATCTCAATTCACTGGGATTGTATACGGCAATGAATCTTTTAATAAAAGTTATTATTTATTTCAGGCGACACAGTTAATAAAAGAGATTATAAACAAATACCACTTTCATCTCTTAGTTTTCATTGTACCTAGATAAGTACTTACCTAGATTATCCAAGATGAAGTGGCCTACATTTTAGACCTACATGTGCGATGTGAATTTAACACATGAATGTAGAGCTGCTTTTAAAAATATTTACTTACTGTAAACTTGAAGATTTTTTCTATGTCGAAGTTGAACCGTTAAGGCCAGAGATGTGTTTCATGACTCGCCCAACACAACAATGGAAACTGTTGTAGATAAACTTTATTAAATCGCCATTTTTAGTACCTATGTAATCTTGGGTGTATTCACATAGAAAGCATGTCGTCAGAGTTGGCGTTGTAGTAGTCATGCTTTTGATTTGGTTCCATTCCATACATAAAATCACTTTCCCAGAGGGGTAGGCAGAGGATTTCGGACCACGGATTTCCACTTGCCACGATCCTGACACACCTCTTTTGCCTCATTCACTCTCATTACATTCTTCATGCAAACTTGCAAGTTAAAGTTGATCGCACATAGATATGTAAGCACCGTACGCGCCGCACTTATTTAGAATTCGTCGTAAGAAATCATTATGAAAGCTCGCACATTTCATCTGCACCGTACGCGCCTTATTTCATAAAATGGTGCGATCAGCAATAGAATACTTTTGACCTAGCGCTTCTTCAAAATGTCACTAATTTGGTAAAATCCGCAGGTCGTACATGGGTAAGATTGGCGCAGGATAGAGGCGAATGGCATAAGCGAAGAGAGGCCTATGCCCAGCAGTGGGATGAGAAGGGCTGATGATGATGATGATGATGCAATCCAAATAACTCACAGACAACATAATAAAACCGACATTCATGAAAATATACCGAGGGACAAAACCACACAAAATCTGAAACTTAGTTTCGGATTTTGTGTGGTCTAGATTTAAAAAATAAAACCGCAATTATATTTGATTGAATTAATTTATATTGAGTTAAGAAAATATCAGTGTCGTAACGTTTTAGTCACAAATGCGTCCTGACGCGAGTAAAAAAGAGAGATGCACGATTTTTTAGTAGCATCGTCGACTTTTTTGCACGTGACTCGCATTGTCGCTGAACTTGAGATGGGGTGCAGAGCTTATTGTCAATAGAGCTACTTTGGTATTTAAGAGGTCTATTGTTGGGAGGTTAGTAGGTAATTTCGTGTCATGACATCGAGGGTACATTGACGGTGTAGCAAGAACTCTCTTTCTCCAAGCTCTCTCATATTATTGCATTTCAGGAAGTATCTTATTTTCGAAAAAAGTTACCTACTTATATTGAATTCAAATTTTATTCGTCTAAGTGAAGTTCGGTGAAGTGACACACACATTAGACTCTAATGTGTGTGTCACTTCACTACCTAGATACACAACAAAAGTGCACAACTAGGCGTTGTAGCTAGTTTTCGGAAAACAGTTAGGTAGGTAGGTACTTATCCATAAAAATATAGATTACTTATAGGTAAGTAAGTACTTGTGTTTCAAAATATTTTACTTGTGATTATTTTATTGCAAACATTTCACCCAAACGGGATTTGAATATGGATTTCCTCAAGTAGGCACATACTTTTCGCGATTCTCTATTTTTAAGTACTGTATCTAAATCGTACTCCATTATATCTTAGATTGAGTTCACTTGTGGTGAAGATTGAATATGATTTTCTTCGCAATATTATCTCCCCTGAGCACGCACCCCCGTCTAGACAAGCGCGTGGGATCAAATAAACTTTTGTAAACAACTCAGGGCAAGGAGTTTACCTTTGAGTGCGTTCTTGTACAAACTAATAGACCCTGTGTTATTTTGTTACCACCGAGTGAGACTAGCCAGTTAGCCGGTAATCAATACGAGAGCGTTTCTCTTGTATTACGTTACGAGTACCTACTTACACTTTGTTTCTTCTATAACGCGCTTCATATTTGTTAAATAATTGTAGGGTGGGTGTGTCGGTTTGCCGGCCTGCTTTCATTTTATACAGATTGTGATGAAAAAGTGAAGGTTCCTGCTTGTGATGCCTTCTTTCCTTTAATTTCACTCCGCCACCAGTTGTATAAACTTGTAATCTCACACACACTAAGTAAATACTTTCAGTTTTCTTGATCACTGTCTGTAGGTAGGTACTCTACCCACATTGTTTTTATTGTTATGGACGTTTTGCTGAGAATTTTATACTTTCTCCAGATAAAATCATTTTTGTCAGTAAGTAGGTAGGGTGAGTGGGGGCAAGATCGAACGGTTTTTTGATGAGATGAGCAGTGTTGTGTTTGATCCCTTGTAGAAGAAAATATATTAACTTAAGCTAAAAATTAATTAGTTGTCCTTAAAGAGGAAAGAGTCTACTTTTATATTACATCAATAATTGCCTCATAAATCTGTTCCAAAAGTAGAAAAAAAAAGTTAAAATATTTTATCACGAAAAAAAAGTTGGGGGAAAATGGAAAGGTGGCGGGGAAAGATCGAACGTTTTTCTAAAATCGTGAAATCAGACAATAAATGAATACTATGACGTTGTTGATGGCCCCTAGTCGATAGCATTTCTTGTCCTGAAAACCTCGTAAACTGACTCTTGTCCCAAAATTCCTGTTTTTAACAAAGTTATAACTATAGAGATATAGATTTTCATATTTAGAATATATCAATCTTACCCCAGCGGGGGAAGATTGAAGTAAAGGTTCTCAAACTTTTCCACTCGAAGTCAAAGGTCAATTACCCCGGGGTCAACGGTCAATGACCTCAAGTTGACCCGTCGTCGTTCCCCCACCCTAATACTCCCGCATCCCCCCTCTCCCAAAGTATGATATGGCGTTGTTTTTGTGAATTTTTTTTTAAATATTTTTTTCATAGTGGTGCGTTTTCTACACCTTGACCCAAATATCTCAGAAATTATAATTATCACTTACGAGATTTAATTCTTTTTGTTTGTATTGTAATCACTTCCTCTATCGATTGACACAATTTTTCATTAACACATTGTTTCATCTCTGGCTGCCAAAACTATTTTTTTTAAATGGCGTACAGTAGGTATGCCTGGCTCCATACATAAATGTTCGCACCTCTTTGAAACATAAGAGGGTACCTACATACTTATTTAATACATCCAACATCTGTTCAGGAAAAGTTTGAGAACATCTGACTCTTACTATGAGTTTTGAAAATGAGGTAAGATTGGTACTTGTATATGTTCGTCTTACCCCGCAAAATTGAGATGGGGAAAGACTAAAAGTTGAAATAAATCCTGAACTACGAGAAGTAGCCATATTTAGACGTAATAACACAAGTAAGAATTAAAAATAATGAGTAGGTATATCAATAAAATACTCGTACTTACTTTGTAGCTCAAGTTACTGGATACGGGGTAAGATGAAAGGACTTGAGCACTTTGCGTAAAAGTCACTGTGTCAGAAAATTGCACTTTTTACTCAACCCTTGGATCTAAGCAGCAAATGTTGACTGAGGAATGTGACGTAACAAAATGGTGATCTTGACAATGTTACCAGCACTGTAAAAAGATTACTAAATCGGGAGTTATTGACTACTTTTTGTCTTACCCCGTTTTCGATCTTGCCCCCACTCACTCTACCTACGTAGAGTCGTAGAAGTTATGGGACTTACTTAGGTAGGTACCTACCAATTACGTTTGACAGTGCCACCTCTACTGTATTTAAATACTTATTATAATATTTTCCCAAAATATGTACCTACGTACCTAGGTTTCCCATTCTACAATTTTTTTTATTTTAATTTTTCGTGAAACGTAACGAACGTAAAATCCATTTTACTGAACTAAGTATTCCTTGGTAATTTGATTTTGAATAATAATCGGTTTCTCTGAGTTCCTCACTCTTAATGTCAGACACCTATCTGTGTTGGGAAAGCAGTAGGTAGGTACCTACATACATACCAAGCGTTTCCGAAATCCTGACAAAAATCGATTATCGATCGAGTTCACACTCAACTCGGGCCGTTAAAAATTTATCAACATACACATTTGCAGGGTGAATTTTTGAGACGAATCAGATGTCTGACACTCACAAAATATCTACCTACTCGTGTTGCGGTTAGTGCCTAAATTACCCCGACATATTATTATTTATCAATGAGAACAATCGAAAAATCGATGGAGCGTGTAATAATCAACACAACTTGACCGCTTTTCATACTAGATTGAATAGATACCATTGCGTGCGGACACCGCCTTAGATTATCGAATAAATATTCAATAATGCACACAATCGCACCCATGTTTTGCTGCACATTAATTTGCATTGAATTTTACAGCTGCAAAACCTGTGGGAGGTCTTTAAAACGTAGGAAATAAATAACTAGGTATGAAATAAATAGCTATCAACGATTGTCATCATCGGTGTCACGATGCGTCCTCTGATTGGACAACAACTGATCGCCACCTTGCACGCCACCGCGGACGTTAGCTGAACGCTTTGGTTTGTTCAAGGCTTCGAGTGATGATAGGTAGTGATAGCTACATAGTTATTTATTTCCTACGTTTTAAAGACCTTCCACAGGTTTTGCACCTGTAAAATTGAATGCAAATTAATGTGCAGCAAAACATGGGTGCGATTGGACAACAACTGATCGCCACTAGGGCATGCAATACCGGGACAAATCTCAATACCGGTATTGAGTTCGGTATTGGTGCCCAATACCGGAATACCGGTATTAATACCGGTATTGGCATTTTTATTTGAAATTCTAGTTTTTCCTAAAAAACAAAAATATTTAATGTAATTTAAGCAAATTTTAGCAAGATTTATTGGTCAAGGACATGATACGAAGAAAAACTCTAGGAATAAAATCAAAATAATTTGTATTTCTATGAACATGTATAAAATATAGTATCTATACTCACATAACAAAAGAGATCAATCAATAAACTTAGTCTACTTACTTAACTTTACCTAAATGTAGATACTAGGTACCAAACGATGCAGGATGCATTAGGAACTTATTGGATTAGGAAGTCTTTAAGGTAATCACATTATCTAAGTAGGTACTACTTATTACTGGAGATACTATTATTGGGGCGATTCAGCAGCTAATCCAGCGTCACAATTTCACAAAAGTAATCACACTCACAGACACAACATTTGCGAACCGACTGATGCGATAGTATGCGGCGTGGAAGCGGGGGTAGAGTAAGAGTGAGAGAGCGTTAGAGCTGGCCAGCGAACCATTTTTAAGGCGCGTTCACACGCTCGCGTGCAAACAGACAACGAGCACATTATTTTATGTTGCGTCCGGTCTCCTCGAGATGAAAGTGACAGAGTTACACCGTGCTTGATCTAATCATATTTCTGTCTCGATGAATTTCTGTTTGCACGTGAGCGTGTAAACCCACCGTAATACAGCCGGTGACTATGAAAGAAACTTTTGAAATAATCAGAAACTTGAAAAATAAAAAAAGTTTTGGCCATGATGACTTACCACCTGCACTTATAAGAAAATGCGCAGAAGAATTAACGCCTCCCCTAACATTTCTAATTAACCAATCATTTACAGAAGGAATAGTCCCTAATGCACTTAAATTATCAATTATAAAACCTCTTCATAAAAATGGAGATAAAAAGGACTGCAATAATTATAGACCCATAGCTCTACTGCCAACATTTTCAAAAGTATTTGAAAGTGCTATGTCAAAACGTCTTTATGCATTTTGTGAAAAATTTAATATATTTAATAACAGTCAAAACGGTTTTAGGAAAAAACACTCCACATCACTAGCAGTTTATAAATTTATCGACGAAATTCTTAGTATAATAAATAGAAGACAATATGCAGTGGGCATATTACTAGATATGAGCAAGGCGTATGACAGAGTCACTTATAAGATCTTGTTAGAGAAACTTCAAGGTGTAGGGATTAGAGGTATAGCTCATGATTGGTTTGTATCTTACTTGTCAAACCGTGTACAACAAGTAGAAATTGAACACTTTAATAATAATACAGGTGAAATCACTAATGTAAGATCACAAAAAATTCATGTAACTCAATCAATACCACAAGGAAGTGTCCTTGGTTGTGTGTTATTTTTGCTATATATAAATGACTTGCCAAACATTATAAATAGTCATTGTACATTATTTGCAGATGATATATCAGTTGTATTTCCATTTAAAAATAATATTAATAACAATTTAAATGACCATCTTGACACTGTTACATACAAAATTATTGAATGGCTGTTAGATCACAACTTGCAAGTCAACTTCAAAAAAACCAAAATTATACAGTTTAAACCGTACCAAAAATCAGCTTTAAATATTAATTATACTTTTCAAAACACAAAAATAGAATCCGTGAAAACTTACTCATTGTTAGGAATAAATATAGATTGTAGTATTAATTGGAAGGAGCACATCAAAAAAGTTACTTTAAAATTATCAAGATTTACACATGCATTAAACGAACTAAAAAGAAATACAAATAAAAAAACTGCGACTTGTGCATATTATGCTTATGCTCATGCCTGGCTTCACTACGGCATAGTACTTTGGGGTAACAGTACTGACATAAATTATTTATTTTTATTGCAAAAGAGATGTATTAGAATAATTCAAAACATAGATGTAAGGGAAAGCTGTAGACCACATTTTAAAAAAGAAAAAATATTAACATTAACTTGTATTTATATATTAGAAGCTTGCAATTTTGTTAGAAATAATATAAACATGTTCCCACAATACTCACGACCTCAGAACCTTAGACCACGAAATAGGCTAGCTCGACCTAACTCAACGTTGCAAATGGTTCATTCTGGACCGTATGCAATGTGTGTAAAAATATATAATAACATTCCCGATAATATAAAACATGAAAATAATACAAAAAAATTCAAAAATAATTTAAAAAGTTATTTGATTGAAAACTGTTTTTATTCATTGCAAGAATTCCTACAAGACTCATAGATAATTAGGTATTAGGCAGGTATATTATAATTACTATGTATAAATTGTTATCTATTTTATAAGATATACATATATTTATTTAACCTAAGATTGCAATAAGATATATAAGTACTTATTTTAGGTATTTATATATCTCTAAGAAATATTATTGGTAAAAATAAGATAGGTTTAAGTCATAGGTATGTTCTTAGTTAAGATAATAGAATAAATTAGTTAAGTACATAATTAAGTATAATATAGCGCCCCTAGTGATATATTGCTGTGCCCTAACAGGGTTTATGTTTGATACTAACAATACTTACATTAAGACCCAATGTACAACATAATTGCAATAAATATTTCTATTTCTATTTCTATACCACTTGCCGGCCGCGACGTAGTTTATGATTTGGAATAACACATAGGCTACTTTTTACCCAGGTAGGCGCAGTCGCAGGCACATGGATGCTAGTAATTCTTATGATAGTAATTAAAGTAAACATAGACGTACAATACGATTAGCGTATCTAGGCATTCGTAAAGTTAGCTGTTTCGATGCACAGTAGGTATACAATTTAGCAAGAAAATGCTCTACTGCGCACGACAAAAGACCGAATTCCGGGATCCGTTAACCATACGGAATAACGTACGGAATTATTTGATATTGATTTCCTCAATACCGGTATTGTCCGGTATTGATTACTTCAATACCGATATTGAAATACCGGACAAATCTTCCGGGATCCCGGTATTTCGGTATTACGGGATCCCGGTATTCATGCCCTAATCGCCACCTTGCATGCCACCGCGGACGTTAGGTAGCTGAACGCTTTGGTTTGGTCAAGGCTTAAGTCAATAACTAGGGGATTTGTGAGTTGTAGACCTCGCGAGTCTAAGTTTAGGCTTAAAGAGAAGAAAAAAGACACAGTCACTTACTTACATGAGAATACATGTTCACGTAGATAAATCGAAAAGTGAGCAATTTACATTTATAGGAGTAACTACCTAGTTCTGCTCATCACGCTGAAGATCCTCATCAGACCAAGTTAAAGTTAAACCTTTGAAATAAAAAAAGAACCATCGAAATCGGATTTCATAATGCAGAGATATCTATCATGTAGCCCCCTTTTGGAGGAAGTACCTACCCCCCCGATCAAATATCCCCGATGACAAAAAAATCATAAAAATTATCGAACCTGCTCGCAAAATTTCACGAGAATTGGTAGAGAAATTCACCTGTTGAGGAGAACAGACAGGCAGACAAACGAAATAATTTTTATCCAAGCTGAAACAGAGACGCTTTGCTCGCTTCGCTCACACGGATGGTTTCGGAAAGAGAAAACATCCGTTCGAGCGAAGCGAGCGAGAGTGAAATTTTGAGAGCAGGTTCGATAATTTTAAAGATTTTATCGTCGGGGATAGAGGATATATGAATTGTTTGCTTTTGTTTCACATTCAACACTCATTTCATTACACCTAGTGGTTTATTTTGCAGCACTTCAAATAGGTCTATTGTATTGGTCAGTCTAGCCCTACGGAGTCGCTCGACCCTTACAAAACGCTCTACATTGTAGCGCACTAATCTCTTGGGTCGTGCACCGATCTGATGCGGAGCGGAGTCTATAATTGGGTATTAGCGTTAATACCTCTTATATTACGAACCTTCTACGCGGTTCCGAACTTGATTTTGTATGAAATGAGCGCTAGAAATTGCTTTCTGGAATAAAAGGAATAATTGGTTCAAACTAGGTAGGTAGGCAAGTTCCGGAAGAAACGGCAATAAAAACCTTGAGTAGATAAAAGTTTCAACTTCCTCAATCACGAGTGGGTAAGTTAGTATATTGTAAAAATATGATGTATCTAGTGGTAGAGCTGATTCTTTTCCTGAAATTCCTCATTGAAAACGCTGAAAGCCAACTCTTATGGTTGGTAATACTTTTCTTATACTTAAGTAGGTAGGTAACTGAAATTCAGAATGTTTGAGTAGGAAACTCATTCAGCCACGTGATCGCGATTTACTTTTAAAGTGCCTAGAACCACCAATGCTCTACTTTATATTTACTTACAGTATATTTTGTATATAGTTATATAGTGTAGGAATAGGAAAAATACCTAAAAATGTTTCTCTTCACTTAATTTTGGCAATAAATCACGCTAAGCCTTCATTTACATTACAGTAACTTGAGTCATAAACTCTCCTCAAAGATAAGAAGGTAGTTTGATAATAAAACCCATACAAAGTTGTTGTTGGCACAAAAACAGCAATCTACCATTTCCCTACAAATCAACCAAGTAAAACGTTTTCCTGTTGACATAACGAAAACGATGACAGGACTACATAGTTCCAATTAATTTGTAGGAAGGGTCGTATCAATTGTGCTCGAAAACCGTCGTAGGATTACAAATATTATAGAAACGCAGTAATTCGGACAGTGATTTATAGAGCGGGGGTGGCTGCCACCCTCTTATAGTACTGATATTTATTCTGCGGCTTGGGGTAGTGGACCGCGGTTCGTATACGTAAACATTGATTTCTGGAAACGGTCGAGACAAGTTTTGGTTGACGGACTGAATTGACACATTGAGGGGTCACGATTTTGTTGCCTTATTTTAACATAAGGAATTTCAAATCCTTAGCTTGAACTACATGGAATATAGGTACACTTCTTATTTGGTGATTAAAGTCCCTAGCTAGGCTATTTAGAGCTTAGATGGTTGCTAAATCATTTGCCGTCTCTTTTCATTGATGTACGTATGAGTGACAAGAAAAAACCATTCTATAACTAAAGCCTTGCTAAATTGACAAAGTTTGATAATAGTAGTAATTCTTTATTTTAGGAGACATTAGGTAATAAGTAAATAAAAGAGATTATAAACATTGGCACATTATTATAAATACCTTACAGACTAACATTATCATTATCTACTTCATAAATACACACACACACACATACCTACACACACACTCCTTCCGTATCCTTGCAGCATTCTTTAAATTCACATTAGATTCATAATCTTGTCTCTAGAACTCGCAATTTTAATTATCTGTAGTGATAAGTAAGGTACCTACCTAATAATTCTAGTTTTGTAAACTTTCTATATTTTAGCTACTTAAATTATTTTTGTAACTCACGCCGGCTCCATACGTTGGGACCAACGTTGGTCCCAACGTTGGCGCCAAGATTTCGTGAACCATCCACACGTTGGCGATACACCAGTCTTGTTCCGTCAGAGCCAACGTGCAGACGTCCGATGTCTGCGCGTCCGATACAGAAATTGAAATTTCTCTAAGTGATTTTACATTACTGAATACCAATTTTATCACAATCACATCACGTCATGTCACTATCACACTTCACACAACACACTATATTATAAATGCGAATGTTTGGATGTTTGGATGTATGTTTGTTCCTCTCTAACACGATAACCACTTAACCGATATGGGTGAAATTTAAAATATAGATAGATAATAACCGGAAATAGGACATAGGCTACTTTTTATCTCAAAAAATTGCACGGTTCCCGTAACATAAAAAAAAATACTAGACTCCATCATCAGATCAGCTTGCTGTTACCATATTATTACATTGTAGTCAGAACTTGACAAATATGCCGAGTTTCAACTCAATCGGCCTATTTACTGAGGAGTTCTGTTGAACAGCTCTTGACTCCATCGTCAGATCAGCTTGTTGATACCATAATATTTAATTGTCACCGAGAATCTATAAGTGTGCAAAATTTCAGCCCGATAGTTCTACAAACACAATAAATAAGGAATACGATGACATTCTCGCTCGTCAGTCGACACGTGCGCTCACGATGCGCGTCGAAACGGGACTGAGCATAGCGCCAACGTGTGGACGGATCCCCAACGTTGGCGCGCCAACTTCCTTTGATAAAACCGACACGGCACGGCCAAGCCCCAACGTTGGCCCCAACGTTGGCGCCAAGCTATTTTGTCAGCACCACACGTTGGTGAGAGGCATTGGGACCAACGTTGGCCCCAACGTGTGGATGCGGGGTTACCCCGCATCCACACGTTGTAAAATCACTTAGAGAAATTTCAATTTCTGTATCGGACGCGCAGACATCGGACGTCTGCACGTTGGCTCTGACGGAACAAGACTGGTGTATCGCCAACGTGTGGATGGTTCACGAAATCTTGGCGCCAACGTTGGGACCAACGTTGGTCCCAACGTATGGAGCCGGCGTTAGTTGCTGGAACCCCATCCTCGTTGTTTGGAGGAGAGCGCTGATTCCGCTACTCAGTTTTTAACTTTTGCGGTAGTCAACGTTTCCTTTTTGTACTCTACTACCTTGTAATTTTGTTCCAAATAAACGCTTTGAATTGAATTGAATTGAATAAATTATAACACCGAGCTACAAAAAAATCAAAATTCAAATAGGTACTTGGCATTTTTTCAGTAGGACCACTAGGATCACTTTGAATCGTCTTAATATTCACACTACTTCCAAAAATGTCCACCAATATTTATTATTATTAACTAAATAAGGTTCTATCAAAAAATCTAGTCTTGAAACCACCGCTCGAGGAAAAGGCGGAGACTTTTCGCCTAATAGAGAAGTGACATATTTTTGGTCCATTGATCTTTTATTAGAACTTTTGGTAGCATTCACCAAAATAAAAACTTCGTGCAGGTACCTATATCAATTTCTGTGATCCATGACAACAGCCAACGTGTTTAACATGCAAATAGCCGTTGTAAGCACGTTTAACTGTTTAGTTTAATAACAACTAAGTATCTAAACTGTAATGTAATTAAATGTAATTATACCTATAGAGGCAACTGGGCCAAACACGTCACACGGATGAGATCGACCGCTCAGTTTATAGACTCCAAGCTACGAGGGAGGTGAAATGCCGGACAAGACAACTTTTTGCACGCTTCTCAGTAACACTATCTGTCATCGTTGGTGATTACTTAATTGAATTAAACGCTAGACGCCGCAAAAAATATAAGTATGGATGAAAAATTAAGTGTTCATTTTTTGCGGCCGCAACACGATTAGCGGAGATCGCAAACAAATCGATGCAGATAACGCTCGGGCACGTTCCAACAAAAAGAGTTTAGACATCATATCTGACATGATATTATCATTATCTTCTATTCAATACGAATTGAGATGACACCGCAATGTAGGTTAGGATTTAGAAAGTACGCCAGATAAGTGGGCAATTCCCATGCATCTTAGAAGGCTTCGATGCCTGGAGGCGTTTAGCGCACTTATATGGATCGATAGGGCATGCAGGGTCGTAGGCACGGCGACCTCGCCATTGACGGCGATCGCAGCAACGGTACCCTGCACTGACCATGTCCATTCACCATGCATGCCTCAACCTGACTGCAGTTACTTGATTATAAGCTTTATATTTACCACTTTAGCCACACTAAGCTTGCATTATTCGTTATTTAAGCCACTCATTACGGCCGCAGTTTATGATTGTTTATTAATCCGTTATAAGTTAAATAGCGGATCAATTCAGCCTGCTGTTTTGCAAAACTGGGTCGACAGTTAACCTACAGGCCTGTTTGAAATTGGACAAATCTATAAACTGAGAGAGGAGGTCATGCAGTTGAATTGCAATTCGAAATAGTTATTGCTAAAATTTCGGCATAACAGTTTAGGAATGGGCAATCAAATCAATCTCTAGTTTCAAGCCAGCTAATATATAAAACTTCTGGGGTGCCGGCAGATTATAATTGGCCAGCTATTGAAGAACGTTTATGGCACGCTGTAGAGCAATAATGCTTGTGGGTCTTTACGAAGTCTATCACTTCCTTATCTAAATGATCTAACAAGCATTGACACTATCGGTTTAGTTATCATAAATTGGCTCTCGCTTGAAAAACCAATTCAAATCGATAGACAAAAAACGTTCTATTATGCAACTTTAATTGGTTTGGGTCAGTGACTTGAGGATGAGGCAAACACATATTATGTGACATCATTCATATCGACTTTTTTCTATAATTAACTTTTTTCGCAAATCACTTTCTCGCTAGCTTTTTGTATCAGACATGCATGTAATAGAGTACAACTTGTAACGCGATTGGTAACGCATGAGTAGTCGATATAGGCTACAAAAGGTTCTAATCAAATGAAAAAGTTCTGAATGGACAACGGGTGTGTGATGTACTTAGATAATACTATAGGTACAAGAAAATACTATCAAGTAGGTAGTTTATCTCTAATTGAATGTTTTCAATTAGGAATGTGAAATGAGTTCAGTCGCCTTGCTCTACTTGGCTTTACCATAAAAAAATTACTTACACGTGTGCAGAAAACACAGTAGGTATGTACCTAGTTAGTACCTAAGTACCTACATTAAATAATCTCTACATAAAACGTTCAACACTTAGGAATAGATAGCATAAACATATAGGTAAGTAGGGTAAGAGCGGGTATTGGCGGTCACCTAAGCAAGAATTACAACTATTCATTCAAAAATTGATGGTTATTAAAAAAACTTTTATTAAAGATAACTTTAGGTATTCTTCTAACATAATCACAACCATTAAGATCAGAACTATTCTAATTTTGTCAAAAAAAAACACTTTCAAAATAAAATGGCTTTGACCGCCATTGCCCAACATGGCGGGTAATACCGGTCAGTAGGTTGGCAATGCCGGTCAAGGGTTTCAGCGGCACCAATCGCACACTTTTGTGCTTTTTGGTCCCATTTCCCCTTCGAGACTTAAGTCTTACTTTAATTCCCGATATCCTATAAAAGAAAACAAGCAAAAATTATTAATTGAAACGAAAAACCTAACATCACAAAATTGACGTATTTTTTTTAGCCTAAATAACATTATTTAAAGCACTCCCATAACCAAGCCAAATCTAATGACACCATAATACGTTAAAATAAATTGAACTGTTTAGGCTGTAGAGCGGCACAAAGAAATAGACATTTATGTATACATACCTAAGAACATACTTACTTAAATACATACAAACACTCGAAAAACATAACCATCCTTTCTGCGGGCAGTCGGGTAATAATCGATCGAGCGAGCGAAGCGAGCGAAGATCTTAGTGGTAAGTTGGGCGATTTTGCTTTGTATGTTTGTATGTTTGTATGTTTGTATGTTTGTATGTTTCACGAATTGTTGTTCGAGCATAACTGTCGAACCGTTCATCCAATCTGCATGAAACTTGGTAGGTCAATAGGTTGTGGTAAGGAAATTTACGGTGGAGCATATGAGCTTAATCGATGAAAGGGTTGTGAAGATATTGGGTTCCCAAGGGGGTAAAAAATTATGAAAGTTACACAAATATATTGAGTGGGGTGTCATACGAAAGGGCTTATTTTGTACATTCCAAAATGGTTTTTATTTTTAATCTAGGATGTATAGTTTTTGAAATACGACCAAAGACCAAAAACTAAGAAACCAGAGCTGCAAGAGCTCCCGTTTCATAGAGTTTCGATGTCTTCGTAGCTCATTGACTGGTCGGTCTTAAAAAGAGAGTGGCATCGTTGCGGTTTGGTTTGCAATGATTTTAGATGCTACTTGATTTATTTTCATGATAAAAAAAATTTTGATAAAAAATGAAAATAATTGGGGTAAAAAAAGTTAAGTTAACAAATATATTGAGTGCGGTGTCAAATGAAAGGTCTTTATTTGTACATTCCAAAATAATTATTATTTTTATTCTAGGACGTATACTTTTAGAAATACGACGAGAATTCATAAATATGAAATAAGTACTTAAATAAAAAATTAGACACGACATTATGTATTGCATGCATGGTAGTATTTTTTACCATGAAGAGCTAGCGCAATAGGCATATTCGGCAGTAGTAGCACTTGAAATTATAGGGGTAGTCAGAAGAAAGTCCAAATGTAAGCCATCTACGGTGCGCGAGATCTCAGTTCGGGGCGAACTACTAGTAATATTAGGTACAACAGATAAAAAAGTCGAAAATATCATCTAGATACTTGCAAACTTAACTTGCGGGAAATACCGGTCAGCCTGACCGGCATTAGCCGCACGCATACTTTTCAGATTAAAAATAATTTTAACGAAAACCTGGTGCAAAGTGCTCGAATCTTGTGATTACATGGGTAGATAAGTAGCTACTCGGCTATAATCACTACTGAAAATAAATGGAACATGAAAATCAAAACACTCACCTCTTATTTTCCGCGATCAAAAAGTTACAACGATATTTCGCGAAACATACTAACGTATGGTACTCCCAAACGCGTGCTCGGAACTGAGCGGGGGCAGAAGCGTTGGCGCAGGGAATACTCACGCCAATCTCTATGTATGCTTATGTGAGAATATACGCTATATTTTGGGAGATAATGAGGTGACCGGCATTGTCGCCTGACCGGGGATACCCGCTTTTACCCTAATTACCCACTCCTTATGTATATAAAAAGAAAAAAAATAAGTAAGAAGACGAGGAAATCTAAATCAAAACAAACCGTAAGTTTTACGATCAACGGCAGATGTGTTTGTTCCGCTGACTATGGATATAAGGAGGATCGCAATAAAATCAATGTGCATAGTAATTGAGTACCCTCCGTTTGCAAAGTAAGGTCTCGGTCACAGTAATAATGTTGTAGCGGGCACGAGACTTAAGCCCATGAAACAGCGAGAGGGTCTAGCTAGAGGCCCCGATGCAAGCGACATCATAACAAGAATGGACGAGCTAATCCCGTAGGCACAAATAATCTCGGTCTATCGCGTCACAAACACTTGTGAACACATAGTGTGTTCATGTGTGTGATAATCCGCAACCGCGTAAGACCCGTGCTGTGGCCGCGGAGGAACTACTCCATCGTCTGTGACTCCGCTCCCGGGCGTTCCCTAATTGCACGGCCGGAGACGATTCCCACGCGCTCGAAGATCAACCTTGCCGTGGATACCGACATTATGTAACACTAATCAAAATTCCGTGCATCGAGGAACTGTTATTGGTGCTCATAACTTGTTCTACTTTCTTGGAAAAACTGGTGGTGCTCAACGAAATAGCTATTTCACAAGCCTATTGCATATAGTATTGCTTATACCTAATGGGATCATAACTCTATATCTACCTACACTCAAAACTTGTGTTGGAATCAAGCTGGAAGGTTGGAATTGGATACAATGGGGGCTGAAATTAGAAACCACATCATAAGCTCTAGGTTCTAATTTTGCTTCTAAGAAGTAAGGTAATCCGCACTGTAGGTTTCTTAAATGAATATTAAATTCGGATTTCCTTCCGGATAATTTAGCGACAGCGGCCACAAAATCACCGGACTTGTTATTAGTCAGGAAATGCGACCAATGGCCGAGAAAACTCGCAGCCCGCAATTAAGAACGAGTGCTTCGAATAACCCGAAAGAGGTTATAATCAGCACGTAAGCTGGTCTGTACGATGAATAGGAATCATGTGAACCAGAGCTAGTAATTGGAATTGGGTGCAACCGAGTTTGTAATTGATACGGCAACGCGATCTAGCGGTTCTCTATCGTATGCAGGCACGCCCTTCGGTAGTGTACGGTAGAGGCATACGTTTCTCAAGCTATCGATTTATTTTTGACTCACCATCTTGATCTTCGTGCCCGTAGATTTTATTACATGAATTTATGTTTCGAAAGAGCTTGAAGATTTGAATTTAGTCTAGATCAATAAAAATACATTTCACTTCAAAGAAAATGAGTCGCTTACCGACTGGGAACTACTCGCATAAAGAAAGCACTACAGCGGAAATAATTTTACGTCCGTTGCAGAGGTATCATCAAGTGTCATCAGCATCATGTTTGCTTTCCATAAAAACAAATGCCTGATTGATGTATGCCATGGGGCACGGCACGACCAATGAGCATCATCTTGCTCATTGCTCGGCATTCCAGTAAAAATGAGAAAATATGGGTAGGTAGGTAAGTATAATTATTAGTTCGGCACCTACCTACGTAGTGGTATTTTCTTCCGCGATCGTACATGCGCGTAGGCTTATTGGTGTTTGATCGGCATGTTTAACGTTACGGCAATCGAAGGCTTCTGGGCGGAGATATTCAAGTCGGGACCACGGAATACTCGTTAGTTTCTCTCTATACTTACCTATGTTGTAATGCTTGTGAGCATTTGAACAGCGGGGTTAAAAAGGTCGTTGTAACAGAATCACAATAGGAATTGCAATATAGGTACCTACCTATACCGTCTCTTTTCATAGACAAGAACGGCATTATTATTGCAATTCCTATTGTGATTCAACACGGCAAGTGTAGAATAAATAATATCTACCTATGTTAGTTGTAATGGTTGTAAGTTGTTTGTTGGTGTGAGAAGGTAAAGGTAGGTAGGTACCTAACCTACCCACCTACCGATTAGCGTTAATTTTAATTAATACCTAGGTAGGTAAGTAAGTTAGGTACCTAAGGTTAAAAAAATGCACGTAGTGCCATAGTGTAGTCTCAAAGATTTATACCTAAACCTACCTAGGTACTTACTTACTTGATATAAAGTTCAGAACAGATATAAAATAATAGGCACATATTGTAGGTGATATTATCTCCGTCATTTGTGGTCCGATTTTGATACTTACCTACCTACTTACTTACCTACCTTGGTAATTCTTTTTTTGTTTGAAAGGGTTACACCTATACCTACCTATGCTCTTAATGTGGTCCCATAATTTGGTAGGTAGGTACCTAAGGATCTGACGAGGATTTTAGGAGTGATGAACAGAAATGCACCTCGAGAGTCGAGTCGAGAGTGCAGCAAACTGCTCTGCTTGCAACATTCAAGCCGGTTTTTTTTAATAAAAATTTTGGCACTTATTTTTACTATCGACAAATTTACCTAGGTAGGTAGGTACCTACTGAAAAAATATCGATATCAGCACAATACAAGTACCTACTTACGTAAGTAAATAAATAAATCTTACCATCATAATTATGACTAAAAGCCACGGTAGAAACATCGGATTGGGTTTTGTCGACATTTTCACGGTTTCACATAAACTTCAGGTGAAATGCAGATTGCGAATCGTAATATTCCCGCCAAAAGAGTGATTTAGTTTTTACACCGCGCGCGGCTGTTGGCTGACGCGAAGCCCGCCAAACTGAAGCAAGGCAAGTAAAGTACCTACCGTGCGAGCTTCGCGAACGGTCTTTGAATGGCCCACTCCAACAAGGGAGAAATGGCGGGAGTCGCGGGAGGGACGCACTTGTAGGGGAAACCACGTCAACCGCCTCCGGTAATTCACTAAGAAAAGTTATTTGACGACCCACCGCATGGGGGATCGAAGACGAAATAGAGAAATGAAAAACGTTTTGGCGACTAGTTTTGACTAAATAAATACTTACGTACCTACTGAACGTTTTTTGAAATAGGCAGGTAGGTGCTGAGACATGAAAAACCAAGAAAACTGTATGGGCCAAACAGCCGAGGTACTATTGAAGACTTGTACTTATGGTAAGCGTCCACAGGCCCGCATCGCACGCAGCGGACGGATCGTATCGAGCGGATTATCTGTGTAATGCGATGCGTAAGATGCGGACAGGTGGACGTACTTATATGAGTTTCTATACAAATAATACTACGATCCGTTGCTTGCGATGCGTCCGAAGCGTACGATACCGACATGTGGACGCTTACCTTTAAAAGGCAATCGGTCGATTTTTGCTTTTTCTTCGACGGTAATCCTTCTGATTTTTTTGCAGTATTGCGCGGAGGCGTTGAACAAATAGGTATGTTCCAGCTGCGCCACGAGGAATATCAACAAGAATCTAAGAAAAATCAGAAGAAAAATCAACCAAAAACCTTCAAAAATGCATTGAAATTACGGAAAACTCGAATTTGAGCACAACTTACCTTCATTTTTTGATGACATGTTTAGAGCTTTTGTAACGCCTTATTAAATAACGTAAGCAATCGACTCCTCGCAATAAAATTATATATAAGTACCTACCTACTTACCTAAGGCGTTTTTGGTTCTATTCATTTACTAGTAGTAAAGACCACTTCACGAGTGTGGTAATGCCACAGAATGCCTACGCAACAAACAAGGTTTTTTTTAACTGTTTTTATTAGTGAGTTATCCATGGGCTTGTCTTGAACACAACTTCACAACTTCTAGCTAGATAATGCCAGTCATAGGGCACACCGCAGGGCTTGTAGTAAATGCTCTAGTTGCCTTGACGAGCATAGAGTACGCGCGACCACCGAAGTCCGATAGACGGGGCGCTGCTATCGCAGAACTAGGTTGGGTAAAAAATTACTAATTTTCCAAATAAGGCTTGAACCATAATAATTAAGCAAGTTTGTACGTTCGATAATTCTACACGACATTTGACTAAAAGACCTTATTAAAGTAGGTATTACTTAAGTAAATAAAAAAAATTAGGTAGGTAGTTCTTGATTTTGCCGTAGGACTTGAGCTACTTCATCCGAGGACTTGAGTGGCGCACTCTACTTCCATGTTAATGAACCTAGTTAGGTATCTCATATTAGGCCTAGATTCAACAACTCATTGATCCCAATGGTCATGAGGTCACGTTGCAAGTACTTATGAGATTAGATATTGACTATTGTCATGTGTGCAATGCAGAAATGTGTCAAGACAGTATCACCTAATCTTTGCACACAGGCTCTGAGCCTTTAGCACGAGTATGCACAAAGTCTACTATTCGATCCGTGACTGTAGTTTAATCTCTCAAATGTATTGGGATTTTAGTTCAGTCAAGTTACCACTGGAGGCGCTGCACCGGAATCCCATACATTTGAGAGCCTTTACTACAGTCACGGATCGAATAGTAAACTTGTGCATACTGGCGATCGAGGCACAGCATCCTTATTTAAGTACCGACGAGTTTGATAATGATAACAAGAAAACCGTAAGTACCTACACTTATAGATTCTATAAATGTCTACCTACAAACATCTACTACTTGGTATGTAGGCAATGGAAGTAGGTACTTTTAACGCGTTCAGTGCTCTTGACGCACGTGTTCCGGAAGCACGGTGCTCCGCGTGCAGAGATGCGGCAGAGAATAGGCTGGATAGACAGGTGAAAAGACGTCATCCTTTATTTTTTCAATTGGTATATCTATGTATCTATCTATCTGTGATGTCCAATCCATCCTAGGTTGTCTGGAAGAGATCGCTTTAAGCGATAAGGCCGCCAATTGTTTTTACCTATGTTTAGATAATTTATATTTGTGGTAAACAATAAAGTGTTATCTATCTATCTATCTACCTATTTACAACTGGCAAAAGAAAATATTTTAAAAACAGACTCCAATGTAGTAAGCTGAGCAATTTGCTCACTCTCGAGGTGCATTTCTTGATCATAACTCCGAAGATCCTCGTCAAATCACCAAATTTTTATGGGGCTACATTGAGAGTAGTACCTACTCTTTTAAATAAAAAAATAAATATTTAAATCGGTCCACAATTGAAAGAGATATCGGTTAACATACAATTAAAAAAACATACATATAGTCGATTATAGAACCTCCTCCGTTTTTGAAGTCGGTTTAAAAGACACGGACTCGGTAGGAAAAGCCACTGTCCGGTATGTCATATCGACGGTCCCACCGAATAAACGTGCAAAGTCAAAACAGTAACTTTACAGGAGAGCCTAAAAACGAATAACTCATTATTGGTTAGATTTACGTCAATATAATGTTCTACCAAATTAAAGACAAAAAAACAACCTATAATTCTTCCAAAAAAAAATTACGAAAATATTGATAGTTTACGAGAAATTAATAAAAAACCCCTTTTACACGTTTATTCTGGTAACTAAACTTTGCCGGCTGTTCGTATTCAATGTTTGCACTATTATTCGTGGGAAAATATGTAATTACCTAAAAGTGTATCTTGTTATTGCCCTGTTTTACTGTGGACATTAGGATTTGGCAATGTTTATTATTAGATAGTTGCACGGTTATTCTTGTAATTAACGATGCATATTAAAAGTGCAAAATTGTTTTACAAATTTTAATTTCCGACGCATAGTATTCCAAAGTAAGTTTGCATGAAATGTATGAGAGTTGACGGTGTGCCAATCACATTATTGCAATATTCGTGTGAGTTTGGTATTCTTATTTTCCGTAGAATAAAAATTGGGAATACAATAAATTCAATATTAATTGGTAAAAAAATCTAAAAAAAATTGAGAAGGTGTATTTTAAGCCGATAAATCCAAAAATCGAAAAAAAAAAATATTACGGCAAGAGCCTTTGCACGTTTATTCGGTGGGGCCGTCGATATTATGGGTTATTTTTCTTAGGCACATTTAAGCCAGCAATATGGCCGTGATTGATAACGTGGATAAGATAAAATAATGACTGAATTCTACAAAATAAGCGTGAAATTAACTACCTATTGGACGAAATATTCACCTGAGTATAGCAAGTTCTACAATATTACTTTTCCTCAAAGCCAAAAGTCAAACTTGTGTAACAAGTAGGTACCTACTTACTTACCTAAAGGTCACAAACCTTGGACAAGTTTAACGAATGGGAAGTACCTACCTACTTTATATAATAAAAAATCGAATAATTTACAATAGTAACAACAATTAGCATAAAGCAGCCCAAGTTCAAACCAACAGTTGATAACACTTTTCAACAAATTCATTTAATATTGCGCGATTTCGTACATACACATAAAAATTATAAATAGAAAATGCATTATAATACCCTTAATTCCCTTAAATATTGTGACAATTTTACGAGTAAATTATAAAAAAGAGAACGTTAAATAATACATGCTTAATCAGAGTCTGCACATGTTGTTCTGTGCATGTAGTCATTTTCCTAAAGCTTTTCGTAGGTTTTCTGCAAGTTTGTCCATGAACTCAAAGGTTTCGTAGTAGTCGGACCTCTTTACGTTATTCATTCCCTTGATGCAGATAGCAAGATCCTTCGTCATAACACCCGATTCGATAGTGTCAATGCAAACCTTCTCAAGAGTCTCAGCGAAGTTCTTCAGTTGTTTGTTGTTGTCTAGCTCAGCTCGGTGTAGAAGACCACGAGTCCACGCGAAGATTGATGCAATCGGATTGGTCGAGGTTTCCTTTCCTTGTTGGTAGAAGCGGTAATGCCTAGTGACGGTACCGTGAGCCGCCTCAGCTTCTACAGTCTTACCGTCGGGACAGATCAGCACCGAGGTCATGAGACCCAGAGAACCATAGCCCTGAGCGACGGAATCCGATTGCACATCACCATCGTAATTCTTGCAAGCCCATACGAATCCACCCTCCGACTTCATGGAGTAAGCGACCATATCGTCAATCAGTCTATGCTCGTACCAGATACCAGCAGCTTCGTACTGCGACTTGTACTCCCTTTCGTAAATCTCTTGGAAGATATCCTTGAAGCGACCATCGTATTTCTTAAGGATAGTGTTCTTGGTGCTGAGGTACAGTGGGTATTTTCTACCCAACGCATATTTGAAGGACGCGTGCGCGAAGTCAATTATAGAAGCATCAGTGTTGAACATTCCTAAAGCGACACCGGCGCCCTTGTATTCGTTGACTACGTGTTTGATGGGTTCTCCCTTCGGCGGTGTCCAGATAAGTTCAAGTTTACCTTCGCCGGGAACAATGAAGTCAGTCGCTTTGTATTGGTCAGCGTGCGCGTGACGGCCGATGATGATAGGTTTCTCCCAGCCAGTAACAAGACGAGGGATGTTCTTACAAATAATGGCCTCTCTGAAAACGGTACCACCAAGAATGTTACGAATTGTTCCATTGGGACTCTTCCACATTTTCTTCAGCTTGAACTCCTCGACTCTGTTCTCATCGGGTGTGATCGTAGCGCATTTGATTCCTACATTGTACTTCTTGACTGCTTCGGCGCAGTCAATTGTTACCTGATCGTCAGTCTTATCGCGATTTTCCATACCCAAGTCATAGACATGAAGTTCGATGTCCAGGAATGGGAGAATGAGTTTTTCTTTGATGCTATCCCAAATAATTCTGGTCATTTCATCCCCGAGGATGTCTACGACGGGTCCTGCCTTGATCTTCGACATGTTGAGTTCTGAAATTAAAGAAATGATTCCATTTGTTTAACTTGACATAACATTAACAATTTGCGAAATGTCCACCAATATTTATTTAGTTATTTAATAAATTGTCTGAATAATAAAAAGATAAAACTTCCAAAAATAAACTTCTGTTAGTTTCATTATTAGTTAGATAATGCATATCTAGAAATAAAGGAGATTTCATATAGGTAAGTATTTCAATTACCTACCTACTATCTAAAAACATATTTTGTGATACTATTTTACAATAATTTTTATGACTTGCATATTTTTGTGATTGTAGGTGGGCAAGTACCTACTGTACCTACTAAGTTTCATTATGAATAGATTTTTCATTTTACTAGTATGGCGTTATTATTATTTTAATACAACACCAAGGTCACTACTTACTAGGTACTTAATATTATTTTCTGTGTAGGTACTCTGTTGAGAACAACTGAGAAAAAATATGAAAAGTAAGTAGTGATCAGGGTTCATATAAGGATTCCTGAGGGTTTTAGATTTTCATTAATAGAATTT
This sequence comes from Camptogramma bilineatum, assembly GCA_958496255.1. Taxonomy (NCBI): domain Eukaryota; kingdom Metazoa; phylum Arthropoda; class Insecta; order Lepidoptera; family Geometridae; genus Camptogramma; species Camptogramma bilineatum. Next base: position 11,229,140 of record OY292456.1, read on the forward strand.
CTGAAACTGTATTTTATCTCTTGATTAGGTTAACTAGTTGAACAAAGCCATTAAAATAGTTCAAAGACCTTGAGATTAAATAGTTGGTATCAATGAGAAAGAATCACGATTTTAGTTGAGTATGCAGATTTGTAGATACAAAAAAAACAAAAAATACTGTGTTTTTGGTTTTTTAATCGGATCAAAAATGACCGAGTTACAGAGATTTTAGTACACCAATCTAAAAAACGCTTGCGAGAAGGCCGCGACTGGCTGTGACGTCACCAGGCGCCCGCGGCTCGCTCCACTAGTACAAAATCCCTAGTTATTTTCAAACTAATTTCCGCCCGCGGCATCGCTCGCGTGGCACCTGGATAAAAAGTAGCCTATGTCCTATTCCCGCTCATTACCTATCTATATTTTAAATTTCAGCCAAATCGGTTCAGTAGTTGTCGAGTTATAGAGGAACAAACATACATCCAAACATCCAAACTTTCGAGGTCATTCACGTTTTTTGTTAAGTAAGTACTTATGCAGATTTGTAGATTTAAAAAAATTATAAATGATTTCATTTTTATTTTTAAAAAAATAAATATGATTACGACTGTATTCCCAAGGCGCAGTAGACATATTCTATCAGATCTTTTAGGAATTTTTAGATCCGTTGAAAAAGTCTAAGCGGGTAGTCCGAGGTAGAGAAGCAGTGTTGGCCGAGTGCACTAGTGCCTCGACTTTCAATCTGAAGGTTGTGGGTTGGAACCCGGCCGTGCATCAATGGATTTTTCGTTTCGAAAAATGTATAAGTAAAGTAGGTACCTAAGTAGGTATGCGCTTTAACACGAGCTCTAAACGGTGAAGGAAAATATTGTGAGAAAACCAGTTAGCTTTCTAATAGCGTCGATGGGCTTGCAACCTGTCACGTATGGAGTGTTGTCTGCTGCAAAATGTGGGAATGTATCAAATGTCTTTGGAAATACCTCGGACTACCCCTTAGATATAAAAAAAACAATAAATACCTACTTACTGTGTTTTTGTTTTTTAATCGGATCAAAAATGACCGAGTTTTATTACAGATGAGAGATTTTAGTGCACCAATCTAAAAAACTCTCGCGAGAAAATCGCGACTAGATGTGACGTTATACCATACATCCATCCATCCAAACATCCATGCAAACATCCAAACTTTCGCATTTTAATATTAGTGTGATTCGACTCCTGATTGTTAGTTTTGTTTGTTATTGTTTTCGGTACGTACCGGTACCTACCTAAAATACCTATTCAGGAAAAAGTTTAGAGGCGAAAATTATTTTTAAGTAGGTACCTACCTACCTACTTACTACTTACCTAGGTAGGTACCTACTTAAAAATAATTTTCGACTTTAAACTTTTTACTGAATAGGTATTTTAGGTAAGTACCGGTACTTACCGAAAACAACAACAAACAAAACTAACAATCAGGAGTCGAATCACACTAATATTAACTTTACCTACCTAAATTATTTACCTACCTACTTAAATTATTACCTACTTAAATTATTTTTAAGTAGGTACCTACCTACTTACTACTTACCTAGGTAGGTACCTACTTAAAAATAATTTTGGCCTTTAAACTTTTTAGTGAATAGGTATTTTTTTATACATACTTTTAATCGTAATACCTAATTAATAATTTGTATGTACGAGTCAAAATAATCACATACCTACCTACCTAAACTTGGTTTTCAAATCACACTATCAAACTTTCACATCACACTAATCATACTACCTATCACACTATCACACTAATATTATAAATGCGAAAGTTTGGATGTTTGGATGGATGATGTTTGTTCCTCTATAACTCAACAACCACTAAACCAATTTGGTTGAAATTTTAAATATAGATAGGTAATGACCAGGAATAGGACATAGGCTACTTTTTATCTGGGTACCACGCGAACAAAGCCGCGGGCGGAAGCTAGTTAATATTAAAAATGCAAAAGTTTGGATATTTGGATTTATGTTTGTTCCTCTATAACTCGACAACCACTGAACTGATTTGGCTGAAATTTAAAACATAGATAGTTCTTGACCTGAAATAGGACATAGGCTACTTTTTATCCAGGTGCCGCGCGAGCGAAGCCGCGGGCGGAAGCTAGTTTGAAATTAACTAGCGATTTTGTACTAGTAGACCGAGCCGCGGGCGCCTGGTGACGTCAGACGCAGCGCGAAGCTCCGAGCGCGCGTTTTGAAATGGCCGAAAAGAAAACTTGAATAACTTCGTCATTTATTGATGGATTTTAATTATTTAAAAAACAGAATGCTCAGAATGCTAAAGAGCATACGCCCTCATACTTAGAAACCCAATATTTCGTTTACTGATTGATCCTCATTGAACTGATTACCTCCTAGTGGTTTGTTAAATCATTTTCGTAAACAAAAATAAATTGATAATACAGACCTATCTGCGGTCAAACATAATATTTACAAAACAGATAGGTACCAAAGTCACCACAACATTATGATAATGATAAAAATTAGAACAAAAATAAAAACATACTTAATGCCTTTGAGATGCTAACCAAAATTTATTCCTTGTCCAGAAGACAAGCCACACACCTACCCAAATTAATATAACTATTTGACCTAACAATTGACTTTATAAAATATATGCAAACACCAAATCACTACCTATAGTCGTATTGCTCATTATACGGACTAAAGTTGAAGGAAAAAATGTCATTTTTCCTTCAATTTTGATTAGTTTTGATACGTTTTATGTCAAAATTGAAGGAAAAATGACATTTTTTCCTTCACTTTAGTCCGTATAATGAGCAATACGACTATATTTGATATTGTAGGCAATAATATGATGACCTCACTCCTAAGGATGTTTTCTATGTAAGTATAATATGTACCTACCTAAGTAGTAAAAAACTGTAATTAAAGTAGTTAGTATATCAGTCTCAGTCATGTAGTTCCTATTATAAGTAGTGTATGTAAGTAATATAAAGTATAAAGTATGTAAGTTCCTAGTAAGCTCTGCTTACTTTGGAGCTAGATGATTCCGCCTGAAATGACCAGCATTATTTATTTATTTTATAAAAACAGACCCAAATAAATAATTATAGACCGAAAATGTAGTAACATAAACAAGTTTGTCAAAAAACCTTTACTTAAGGCAAGCATTGGCTCCTCACTTAGCTACTGAGGTTTAAGAGTTCAAAGTGAAAAAATAAACAATTTGATGATCATAATCAAAACATCTATGAAGACCTTGACTGCATGTTTATTCCCTTTGTATCACACATAGGTACCATATTTAACTGATTTTACATTGAAAATGAAAAAAAAATATAAAAATAGACTGATTCAACTGTATTTTTGTGTCTCTGATTTTGGATTGAATTTAAGTGCAAATGTCTAATAAGTCTGATGATAGTCTCTTTTTTATTTTATGAAAAAAAAAGAATTATACTATGTCACTTACATAAAGTTTTGGTCCCGGCTTTTAATTTGCTAAGCCATAACCAAGGCCTTTAGGCAGCCTAAAACTCTGGCACAAGAGTTTGCCACCAGCTCATAAAAACTTACATCAAATTAGAATCCTACTAATATTATAAATTTCTACTAAAATTAACTAATACTATTTGCCGAGCTTATGGAAACAAAGTTCAATGTGAAGTGGAATGTTAACTAATTAACTAGGTAGGTACTTGCTAAACACCGTCTCTACCTTGAATACTGGTTTGAAAATGAAGCCAGTACAAAGTTCAATAGGCTATAATCTACTAAGTTCCTATCAACTTATAATGGATATTTATTCATAGATAATTCTATGGTATAATAGACATTGCGAGAAAATAGCTATTTACTGACATTGGAACATTGCCAGAAAAATTTATAGCTAAGAAAGAGAAATTATTTGCTTACCTAACTTTGCACTCTGAATGAAATTAAGTGCGTGTCGCTACGCCCGCTTCACCGAATTAACTGTCCGCTAGGCTTGTAGCAGCCAGGTTATACTATGTGAACAACCTACGTAAAGCTGTAAAGCGATGGCGAGTGACAAGGGAGGCTTGTTTACTACAGAATAATCGGAATTCTCCGTCTCCGTGCGCGTGACGTGGCATCAAATAATAGGGCAAGCAAGGCAAAAATCTTTTGTAGACTCTGTAGGTAAGATTTTGACACTCCACTTACCTATCTTTACACAAACTGGGCTTCGGGAAATAAGATAAGTAGAAAATATCAAAAATCAGAGGTGCAGACAGAATACACTTTTTGGTAAGAAAAAACTGACTGAATAAAAAGAAAACGCACGCAACGCAAGCAAACCAAAATCAAAGCAAACGCAAAGCGAAGAAAAAAACAAACAGGAACAACTTTCACTTTGACAAGTTTGACGTCACGTCACCACTGTCATCACTCACAGTCCACACTCTGACATAGACATACGACATTCATGTCATGACATAACACTGACACTGACAGTGACAGAACCAAAGACAAAGAAAACTATAGATTGCTATCTATCAAAAGATGGCAACATTCACTCTATAGTTTGTTTGTTTGACTATGACCAAGGAATTTTTATACTAACGTAACTGGAACGCGCACTGATACAGAAAACGCGGTCCGCTTGAAATAAAACTTGGGCGGTGTGTCTCTATCTTTTTGCAACTGTGTGAAAGAGACAAAGCACCCAAGAAAGCCTCTCAACAAGACCAACAATCCTTATAACCAAGATTAAATGATAATAGATCGTTGTGTAGTCGTGATAAGGTTCAAAATCCTTTGTACATTAAATGTCAGTCAGCATTCTACTATGTATGAAATTTCTTTGACTATGACTGACTTGACTTGCTTGACGTTTGTGTTTGTGCTTGATTGATTGATTGATTAGTGCGAAGCTGTGTAGGTCAATAACGTTAAAAATGGATGAAATCGTAAAATACATCGATTAATTTCTAAAAGTTATGAATTAAAGTGATGCGGTATCGTCACGAAAGTGTTACTAATCCAACAACAACAGTCTTACGAGATGGTGGTGCAAAAGAACTGGAATACTAATGAGGCATCATTGCAAAACTCTGAATCGGAAAGCTCCACTACTACTTTCCAGGCTCCTAGTCCCAGGACAGTGAATGTTGGTCCTGGTGCAGCAAATACTATGCAGACGGTGAGTGTCGTAATGTGTACCAGATTATTCTATTGTTTCTGATGGATTTAGAACTCGTCCTTGATTATGTAGGTCAATTCAAGGCCGCCCTTGACTGAGGTTTTTCAATGGAGGACAGACCGTGGGAAATTACGATCGATTATCACAACAATTGTTTACACCTGCACGATTTAGCTATTTCTATTATGTATATTATACAGAGCCTTTTGGTTGGAGCTGTTTTCAATTAATAAATGTACCTACCTACAATATTAAAGTAAGAACGATACCCACTTACCTTACATTTGTTGTGATAATCGTAATTTCCCACGTAATTTCACACAACTTAGTTATTTCTGTACCATTAAATATCGGAAGTAAGTAATTTTGAAAAATCAAGTCTAATAAAGTCTTATTTCATCCATGTTTACTGTTTATAAAGTTAAAAGAAACTATTTTTATTTCTAGAAACAACCAATATCCCGCCAAATAGCTATAAACACTCTGGCAGCCATGCACCGGAGGTTCAGTCTTCCCGGCCCAGTCCAGCCGCACTCTAGGCCGATTGCAGAGTTCCGAGCTAGCGCTAACAAGTCACTTGACACTCTGCGACAGACAATACAGTCTGCAGTAACTAGGGATATAGATCAAGTCATCAAAAAGTACCTTGAGGTAAGTAAGTAGATGCAGTTCTATGAATAGTTCCTATAACACAAGCTCTGCTTACTTTGGGGCTAGTTGATGCTGTGTGATTGAAGTTCTTTGGGCATATCTCCAGAAATAAGCACTCAATGGAGAGGCTTTTAGTACAAGTAGGTACAAGGTAAATGAAGCTCTGTTGGTTTTACAAGGCTTTTATAGTAGAACCACAATAAGAATTTAACTATATGCCATCTCTTTTCATAGACTTAGTGAGTATGGCAAGAATGGCATATATTGCAATTCTATCCTAGCTAGCCCTGCTGCGGGCTTCAAAAGGTCGCTATAGTATAGGGGAATCACAATAGCAAAATGTAATATATGTATTATGAAATGAAAAATCCATTTATATATGACTTGGATTCAGAACCATACCCTTTAGATTAAAAGTCTAGGTATTGCAATACTTGGCTACCAAGGCGCCTGATATATTTTTCTTTTTTCAGAAATTCTTTGTACCTGCTGTGAACAACATAAGGTTGAATTTAGGGAGTGACTCTGTGAATGAAGATCAGGTAAGTTTTATTTTAGTTCAAAGTCAGTACAACTTACTAACCTAATAACCCCTCGAGATTGAACCCCCTATGTACTTTATACAATACACTATGTCCATTTGTTTGGTCTATGTTATGCAAGATACACTTAGCTATTTCTGATATCCTACTAATATTGTAAATGCGAAAGTTTGTGAGGATGTATGGATGTCTGGATGTTTGTTAGTCTTTTTTTTTTTCCGTCAACAGGGAATTTAAAAAAAAATTATGGAATTCAGATTTTTCTTCGTATAAAATCAACTAAAATAATGGTTTTAGTGATTTGGTACCCTAATCAAAAATACTTGGATTGACCATACTTACCTTTTTTTTTGTTGACCAACACTTTGACTTTTGGGCCAAACCATGTATGAAGCCTGAATGACCTTCATTTCATTTAATTTATTTAGCCATAAAGTTACATAGCATAACATTGGCAAGTCAATTTACATAGGTTCACATTTTATCATAACAATTAACAAAATATACATTTTACTTCTTACTTCTTACATTTTACTTCTTTTACAGGTCAAAGCAGTATGTCGAGCTATGTTGGATGCCGCCCGTCTAGTGTACACTCCTAAAGCTGCCCCTACTCAAGCTGAAATCAGCAGTGCTGGGTCCAGTGTTGATTCAAAGTTCGGCATCAAACAAGAAGTTGGTGTTGACTCAAAGTTTGGCATCAAGCAAGAAGTAATTAACGATGAACTTTGTTGAAATTAGTTAAAGAATGAAGATATTTAAACTAAATAGCCTCAAATACAAGTAACCATGTGTTTTTAAACAAACATAAGTATCACGAAACATGCTACTGATGTGAAACTTACACTTACTATTTTAGGCTTGAATGTAGATAGATGGGAACGTGTGAGTGAAACAATGACTTACGTAGGTATGTAGTTTTAATGTCCACGGTATTCTTTCACAAAGTCACAAACGTATCTACTACACTAGCACCTAGGTCATTCAGTTCTGTCCAAACAAACACAATAACAACAGATAAGCACGCGAACTTTGAGGTACGTCACGTAAACACGCGGGAGCGAGAGCGGGCAACGAACGTGCGCCTGTTCTTGTAACGAGATTCAAACTGGCGGCCGGTCCGCGCCGGAGTGCATTGGCAAGCGCAGCGATAAGCTGAATTGCATTTTCATTGTGTAGGTTGCGGCGAAGTATGTTTCCATACGATCGTGCGGAATGACGGATAACGGACTAGCGGGTTTACTTGTAAATAGAATAGGTAGGATAATACATGATTTATTGTTTGATTATTTACCTAATTAATGTGTATTATAAATATTACTTATATAAATAAAATGTAGTAAAATATAATTATAATATAAGTAAGTATATAAATGTAGAAACATGTTAATAGACTATGTAAATTTAGTAAGTAAGTTGTTTAAGTAAGTAGGTAAGTATATAAGTGTAGATACATGTAATTAGACTGGGTAAATTTTGTATGTAGGTTGTTTAGGTGAGTAGGTACCTATGTAAGTAATATGGTAGGTAGATATCTATTATGTGGGAGAAGCCCACATTACTCCCCCCCAGAGACCTGGTTAGGGGCGATAAAAATCTGGGAACCTAACTTTTCGACCTGAACGTGTAGTTTTTGGAGGAAATGTAGCTGTAGTTGGAAGTGTTGGAACCGACGGAGGTGTATTAACGTGAGTACGAGTCGGCGGGATTGTAGACGCCGTTACATCGTCCTCTGTGTTATCTACAAGCACGAAAGCGGGCTTCAGGCGATCTACTGAGACCGTTGTCGGTTTACCTTTTATTAAAATCTTAAATACTTTGTCGTTTCTCTCTAAAACTTTATGTGGGCCTGTGTATGCAGGTTGAAGAGGAGGCCGCACAGCGTCTTCGCGGAGAAAAACCTGTTCTGCTGTGGCCAGCTCTTTAAAAATAAAAGTTTTATGCTTGTTATGCCGGGAAGCAGGGACGGGTTTGAGCTTTTCGGCAAATGCATGCAAGCGTGCTGTAAAATCCGATATGTCGGATGTGCTATGTGCGCTCGGATGGAAAAACTCTCCTGGAAGCCTTAACGGCTCGCCATACAGGAGCTCAGCGGAAGAAGTTTGTAAATCATCCTTGAATGCACTGCGGATGCCGAGAAGTACTAATGGCAGGATTTCGGCCCAATTGTGGTCGTTGTGACAAACGATGGACGCTTTTAATTGTCTGTGAAAGCGTTCAATAAGGCCGTTACATGCCGGATGATAGGCAGTCGTGCGTTTGTGCTGAAATCCTATGGTTTTTGAAAGATATTGAAACAGCGCGGACTCAAATTGTCGCCCGCGATCTGTGACAATATCAGATGGAACGCCAAACCTTGAGATCCATCCCGAGATGAGAGCTTTGCCGACTGTCTCGGCGGTGATGTCAGCTATGGGCATGACCTCCGGCCAACGAGTGAATCGATCTATGGCGGTTAGGCAGTATTTAAACCCCTGCGAAACAGGGAGTGGGCCTATGAGGTCGATGTGGACTTGCTTGAAGCGTGCGCGAGGTAAGTCGAATGTACCAAAGGGTGCGGATACGTGTCGACTTACTTTGGCACGCTGACACGACAAGCAAGTTCGGGCCCAGTCTCTACAATCTTTCCTCACCCCGGGCCACACGAATCGTTCAGCTACCAACTTGGCTGTCGCTGATGGTCCGGGGTGACTAAGTGAGTGGAGACTCTGGAACACCTGCTTCCGGAATTGTTTGGTGACAAAGGGCCTGGGAGTCGATGTGCTAACATCACAATACAGAGGCCTTTGACTTTCAGCGTGATCCATCTTTGAGAGACGGAGAGATGACGTGTCAGTGAGAAAATGGGCCAATTCCTGGTCATTCTCTTGGGCTGTACTGAGGTCAGTCAGGCACATTGGAGCACCCAGTTCATCAATCCGAGATAAGGTGTCGGCAACGACGTTGTTTTTGCCGGAAATGTGCCTTATGTCGGTGGTGAACTGGGCGATATAGTCCAAATGTCGGAACTGTCTGGGCGAGCAGTTATTCTTTCGTTCATGAAAGGCATAACTGATCGGTTTGTGGTCCGTGTAAATTGTGAAGTGTCTTGCCTCAAGCATGTGTCTAAAATATTTTATTGCCTCGTAGATCGCGAGCAACTCGCGATCATACGGGGAATACTTGGTTTGGGAAGGCTTTAATTTACGGGAGAAGAACGCGAGTGGTTGCCACGTATTGTCCTGAAACTGTTGCAAGACCGCGCCCATGGCCGTGTCTGATGCATCTGTTACCAATGCGAGCTTGGCCTGGCAGTTTGGATGAGCCAAAAGAGCTGCATTTGATAGGCTTTCTTTGGTGTCTAAGAAAGCCTTCAGGGCATCGCCGGTCAGATCAATGGGCGTGGAGCCTTTTACTGCTCCAGTAAGGAGAGAATTGAGAGGTCCTTGGATTTGGGCGGCGTTAGGCAGGAAACGCCTGTAAAAATTGGCCATGCCCAGAAACCGTCTAAGTGACCGAACATCCTTTGGTGGGGTGAAGTCGCGTATGGCTTGTACTTTAGTGTCTAGTGGTTTGGTTCCGCTCTCCGAGATTCGGTAACCCAGAAAAGTTACCTCTGGAGCCCCAAAAACACATTTAGACACGTTTATCACCATGCCATAGTCGCGCAGTCTCGTGAATACCTGGCGTAAGTGACGCTCGTGTTCATCCTCATCTCTGCTGTAAACTAAGAAGTCGTCTAAATAGCAGTAGACGAAGTCAAGCCCTCGCATCATCTCATCCACGAAGCGTTGGAACGTTTGGCCAGCGTTACGCAGGCCAAACGTCATAAAAGGAAATTCGAACATCCCGAAAGGGGTTGTTATTGCCGTTTTAGGGATATCCTCTGTGCAGACTGGTATCTGGTTATACGCTTTTACAAGATCGATGGTGCTGTATACACGGCAACCAGCGATATTGTGAGTAAAATCGTGTATGTGGCGTATCGGATACATGTCTGGAATGGTTCGAGCGTTGAGCTTTCTGTAATCGCCGCATGGTCTCCACCCGTTTTCCTTTTTCGGTGCAAGGTGCAACGGGGAAGACCATGGGCTTTCGGAGGGTCTAGCCGTGCCGTTTGCTAGCATAGCTTCGAATTCGTTCCTAGCTATTACAAGCTTGTCGGGGGCTAAACGTCTAGGTGCGCATGAAACCGGAGGACCGGGAGTAGTACGTATATGGTGTTTTGTGTTATGAAGTACTATGCGTTGTATACCAGCTGGTCGCGTTATTGATGCAAAATCACCGGACAACAAAAGATGATAACGTGAATCGCCAGTCTGAACCTTTACAGAATAAATATTGCTAACATTACAGGCCAGTGAAGCTGGAGTGGATAGATTAGTTGTATTATCGATGAGTCTTTTGTTTTTACAGTCTACAATCAAATCGTAATGACACAAAAAATCTACACCTATGATAGGTTTGGTGACGTCGGCTACCACGAAACGCCAGGGATAGGTACGACGAAGTCCCAGATCCAGGTTGAGATGTGCGTAGCCGTAGGTTTCAATGGACGTCCCGTTGGCGGCGGTGAGTTCATAGTTGGTGGGTTCTCGGCGCTCTTGCAGGTGGGATCGTGGGAAAACGCAGAGGTCGCTACCCGTGTCGACCAAAAACTGGGTTCTCGTGCATCGGTCCGTAATGAAGAGGCGACCAGGGATATCGGGGCAATCTTCCGTCGCCATTACTACTGATTGCCCGAGTCGTTTCCCGACTTCTTGAAGTCGCATGGTGTCTGGCAATTGCGAGCCTTCGACTTGTAGATGGTGTGATACCAGCATATCGGATATTGGCGATAGCTTGAAGCGGATCGAGACGTGCTGCGTGATGGAGTCCGGTTGCGTCGCTGATTAAAGTTGCCGCGGCGCTGTGGACGTGAAACACGTGTACATTCGTCGAGCTTCACGGCGAGGCGTTCTACCATCTTCCTGAGCTCTGCTATTTCACTTGACGTGCCGGAACGTTCGGGTTCGCTACTAGATGTGGACGCTGCTGCGACGTTGCCGGGAGCAGATATTTCTTGGATGCGGTCTGCCAGGTCCGCCAGCTGTTCCAGGTCCTGAGATGGTTGAGAAGCTAGAACCGTCTGAATGCTTCTCGGTAGGCGGTTGCTCCAGATGGACCGGAGGAACTCCTCCGGAATACTCGGACCTGCCAAGTCTCGCAGGTGACGCAAGAATTGTGAGGCTTTCCTGTCTCCGATTTCCTCATGAGTCAATAATTGCTTGACTTTTTTCTCCTGGGAGGCCGTAAGTCGCCTGATTAGTTCGCTCTTAATTTTCTCATAACGGTGCTTGGTTGGAGGATTGACGATAATGTCTTTCACAGCCTTCGCGTGAACCATGTCGAGTTTCGTGATAACATTGTTGAATTTGACAGCATCTTCAGTTATTCCGTAATTGTCAAATTGCCCCTCTAACACCGCAAACCAGATTTCCGGGTCGTCGGGTGAAAACGGTGGCACCTTTATGTTAAACTTCGGAATATCGGACGATAATCGTTCGTGGTCAATGGACTTGCGCATCTGTTTCGGCCGCCGCGTGGTAACATTTGGTTCAACTGTATCATTTGAGCTGCTACTGCTGGCGTCCTCCTCGTTATTGTTACTGCCTTGCATTTCGGTGTTCTTTCGGGGTCACCAATTTAGGCTTGAATGTAGATAGATGGGAACGTGTGAGTGAAACAATGACTTACGTAGGTATGTAGTTTTAATGTCCACGGTATTCTTTCACAAAGTCACAAACGTATCTACTACACTAGCACCTAGGTCATTCAGTTCTGTCCAAACAAACACAATAACAACAGATAAGCACGCGAACTTTGAGGTACGTCACGTAAACACGCGGGAGCGAGAGCGGGCAACGAACGTGCGCCTGTTCTTGTAACGAGATTCAAACTGGCGGCCGGTCCGCGCCGGAGTGCATTGGCAAGCGCAGCGATAAGCTGAATTGCATTTTCATTGTGTAGGTTGCGGCGAAGTATGTTTCCATACGATCGTGCGGAATGACGGATAACGGACTAGCGGGTTTACTTGTAAATAGAATAGGTAGGATAATACATGATTTATTGTTTGATTATTTACCTAATTAATGTGTATTATAAATATTACTTATATAAATAAAATGTAGTAAAATATAATTATAATATAAGTAAGTATATAAATGTAGAAACATGTTAATAGACTATGTAAATTTAGTAAGTAAGTTGTTTAAGTAAGTAGGTAAGTATATAAGTGTAGATACATGTAATTAGACTGGGTAAATTTTGTATGTAGGTTGTTTAGGTGAGTAGGTACCTATGTAAGTAATATGGTAGGTAGATATCTATTATGTGGGAGAAGCCCACACTATGTTTGTCTAGTTTGTCTATAAGTGACAAGTTACAACACCTTATAATTTTTAAATGATTTCTTATTTTTTAGTAATTTCTATACTTACTTGTGGTAAAAATTAACTTTACTCAATTTTTTCTTCAAAACACACCTACTTATACAAATACGAGTAGATTCAGAATACAAAATGAATTACTAGACATTCCAAAGGATTTAATAAAATCTGGGGGCACGGAAGTGTCGATCTATGCACTTTAACGCACACGGCAAAGTGTGCGTTTGCCAAGTTACTCAATACCGACTTGAGACGTGCAAAGAAAGAACTGCGTTGCAGGACTTGCTCATTTTGTACATGTTATGTTTTTGATGGGATTTAACTTATCTACTGCTTTTCTTTCAGTTTCCAACAACAAATAAGAGAAAGGAGACAGAGAGTGAGATTGACTTTGCAATAAAGCGCAAGAAGATCAAAGAAGAGGTTCCAGACGGTGTGACTCCCCCGCCAACACCATCCCCCTCTATACGCGACCCGGACAAATGGGACCCGGCGAGGCTCACGTCTGATACGCTGTTCATTATGGGCTCACATGCTCACAAGGTAAGTGGTAATAGACTTTTAAAAAAAAAAGTGGATAAGTACTTGATTACTGGAAGATGCATGGATTTGGATTTTTTTTTGTTTGAAAAGTAGCATTTCAGTATTCGAGTGTTAGTTACTTAATTAATTAACAGGACTTCGACTACATTCCCAAATCCTGGTAGACATTCTCTTAGATTTTTAGGTGTTCAAGACGCTTTGAAGGTGTAAGGAGGTAGTCAGACTTACTCAACCATTTTTATCTTAGTGTGCAAGCCTATCGCTGCACATTAGAATATTTACTGGTTTCCTCAAGATGTTTTCTTATAGAGCTCGTGTAAATTAAATAAGACTTAGCTTATAATATCAGTTATTCAAAACAAAAAAATGTGTACTGACGAGACTCGGATATAGGTACTACCATGCAAACGAAAGTCACATTTTTATTACGATTCTACAAAAAAAATGTTAAATTAAACACTAACATTTTGACCGACGCTCGTGGTAAATAGGGTGTTAATGTTGCTGCGGCCTCCTCAGTCAACTAGGCTACGGAATCCAAATTCGTTGGCTCGAAAATCTTGATAAGCTCATTTGTTTAAATATTAATCATTAAAATGCATTATTAACATTATGGATATTAATTTTATTGCTGCTTCAACTATATTTTACCTTCCAGGTTCTGGGGTTAGGCAATGCGAGAGGACGCCTGTACACTAGACACTCGGGACTGCTCCGATATCCTGCTGATACTTCAGACAAGGAGTGGATTGCCGGACACAACCTGGTCAATGCTGTTGGTGGAAAGACTTATATTATGGTAAAAAATATCACTAATTTATTTGCTACAAATATTAAAAGTACGTGATCTCTGAACTGATTAATATTAACTTTGTTCCTAAAACTGAGTGTTTTATGGAGCAAATTTTTGCAATTTTTTCTAAAGTATCATTCATTAAAATCAGTTATCAATAATTCTTTTACTTTGTGGATTGTAACACTAAGATTTTTTTAGGTTCTTGAAGATATCGAAGAATTAGCAAAAAGCGAAGCGTACAAGCACACATCGCTGCCAATGCTCGGTGAACTAACTGGTTTCAAAGCGCCTCAGTTCATGTTGCGTAAAATAAAGGCCTACATAGTAAAGAGGAACCTTAGCGAAGCAGGCAATGACAGCTCTCAGCCGTCTACAAGTAACACTCAAATCGTCGAGCCTTACCAACTGGACAACATTAAAATAGAACAAGATTTCGACACAGATAACTTCAACGCTAGTCAATACAACATCGGAACTTCGGACAACACCAAAGACTTTTCAGATGTTCCCACCGACACAGACCTATGCGACATTAAAGTCGAAGACATTGACGATATAAAAGTCGACGGGATAAAAGTCGAAGACTTGGACGAGATCAAAGTTGAAGGAATCAAAGTCGATGATTTAGTTGATGTGGTGGACGTTAAAATTGAGACCATGGGTGATATTGATGGCATAAAAGACGGAGATATCAAGCTTGAACATGACGACTTCACTCTTTGCAAGCAATCTGATGATGATCAGAATTTGGATGGTCTTCTGGACGCTGATATTGAGTTTTTGAGCCGCAATTTGGAGAATATTGAAAGCGATGCTGATGCAAGAAAGGCTATCGAAAAGCTCACTGGCGCCAATCCTGATACACTTACTTTGGTTGGCGATGAGTTCGATTTGGGGGCTACATTGAACTCAAACAACGTAAGTGAACTTTCAATCATGATTTTTCACTGCCTTCATAAATGCGAAAGTTTGGATGGATGTTTAGATGTATGTTTGTTCCTCTATAACTCGACAACCACAGAACCGATTTGGCTGAAATTTAATGAAATTTAATATAGATAGGTAATGACCGGGAATAGGACATAAGCTTCTTTTTATCCAGGTACCACGCAAGCGAAGCCGCGTGTGGAAGCTAGTTATCTTTCTTTCTTTTTTTAACCTCACACTTATGGATTTTTAAAGCTTCACCCAAAAATTTCACCTAGACGGAATTTGAACTCGCAACCTCGGCGTTTTGACTTATTACTCTACCAATTAAGCAAAGCGGAATCAATGTCGTTATTTGTTTGTAAGGATTACCTACCTTTGTTTTAATTAAGTTACAATAGTTGAGCCGGTGGCATAGAATAGATAATAAGCTGGCGAGGGGCTGAGTTTGAGCTAGGGACGCGCCACGCGCGCAGACACGACGACGAAACCAAGACCACAGTGTACAGTAATAACTCATACGGTGACAACCTTACTTCACGCACACAATTGCGCGTGTACAAAAATGACATTGTGTAGTGTCTGTGTAAATAGGCAGTTAGACGCCGCTTATCATAGAGATAGAGATTTCGTCGAGTGCCCGGGGTGTGCCAGTCGTAAAGAGTAAACTTTTCAACAATCGAGCGAAGTCACTGTGGAAGCTAGTATACATAGACCCCCTTACTTATGAAAGATGTTTAAAGTTGAACACTGGTTGAACAACGTCCTGTCTCTGTTTGTCACTATCCACAAATAAAGACAGGACGTTGTTTAAACAGTGTTTCACTTTAAACGTCTTTCATAAGTAAGGCCCAGAATGATAAATTAATACTTAATTGTGTTCTACAATTACGTAATCAAAATCTCTATTCCAGTTCACAAGCAAAGAGACAAAATGTATCACAGTACAGTCGACCACAAGCGGCATGGTGCACAGTGTTCCCGTCGCCCACATCGCGCCGCGTCGCATCACTGGCAGCACTGTACACTACTACACCAGCCCTTCGGTTCAGAATGGACAGCGGAGCGTGCATTTGCCGCAAGCTACTGTCACCATCCAGAGCATACCCAGTTCTGCGTCGCAAGTGATTCGTGGGTAAGTTGATCTTCTTTCGTATGAACAAGTGGCCAACTCTGGTGACGGGGTTTTTAGGCCTCCTAAAGGCCTCAATCGTGGCTTAACGACTAAGCCGGGACCACGATTAACGTGCCCTCCGAAGCACGGAAGCGCTCAGCTCGTAGTACCACTTGCGGTCACCCATCCTAAAAGTGACCGCGCACAACGATGCTTAACTTCAACGATCAATCAAGAACGTCCAAGCAAGCTACGCCACGAACGCTTCTGATTTGATGATTATATACTGCGGGGTTAAAAAGGCCGCTATAGCACAATAGGAATTGAACTATATGCCGTCTCTTTTCATAGACTGAGAGTGACAAGAACGGTATATATTGCAATTCCTATTGTGATTCTGTGATTCTGTAAAACAACATTTTATAGGAAATAAAAATGTTTTATTATTATTATTATTTTATTGTGATTCTGCTATGGCGGCCATTTTAGGACCGCTGTTATCCCTCATCGGGGACATAGGGCTCTCAGAAGAGCTAAGTGCTAATATATTTTCTTGGGAATTAAGATTTCTACTTACTATTGATTTTTTTAAAGTACGTGTAGTTAAAAATTGTGGGACAAACACACGGAAACACACACACACCACTTTCACCTCTTTCTCTCATATCTCATAAACTTTAAACACAAAGAAATAATTCAAACCTACTGGTTTTATGTACCTTTGACATGCCTCTATCTACACCATTACTCTTATTTATTGCATGTGCATTGATTCAGCTGTTTTGTTTAGCATTTTGATCTATAAAACAAGTGTTTCTTCGCGTAAAGAACTGGGTATTTGTATTCTAATGTAAAATATTTATTTCAGGATTCCTCTGAACACAAAAACTGGTACATTCAGCACCGTGATGTCACAAGGCACCGCAAGTACAATCATAGGCTTCGGAGCTCGCTCATCCAACGCCACCATCATAGGAACCCCTCAGTACGTCAACGTAACTTCCAAGTCCTTCCCCACAGGAAACATCCTACACAACGCTATCGTATCCCGAAACATCATCAACAGAACCAACTCGGCAATGTCCTTCAATCTATCAACCATGAAACCAGTTCAAACCGCCCCAAAAATAACAACCTCAACAGCCGACTTCGATTGCATATCCACTACCAAAGATATGATCGATAACGCGTGCAATTCTTCTGTTATGCTGAAGAAGGTGCTGACACTAGGCAGTACTGGGACGAAATCTTTCATGATGCAGAATACGCAGAAGGTTTTGTCGACGGGTTTTGCGACTGGTTCGGCCCCGCCTCCGAATGTAACCATTGTAAGTTCCGGGACTAGTGTTGGGATACTCAACAGCGGTCAGTCTACGAACCTCGTAAACACATCTGGAACTCTAAGCGCTACACACGCTACTTTATCCGCATTGCTCTCTTCAGGCGACATCGTACCGACAAAGAAGAATTAAACATTCCACATTCAGTATTTTTGATCTCAATCTTGTAGTTTCTATGTTTAGAAATAGAGATGATGTAGGCATGCTGATAGGTTAATATAAAATATTATGTGCTGTGGAATTAGACATTTGGCTTTGGGTGTTACAGTAATAATTCGATTTCATCCTCTACTAAATACTATCTAGAAATTTGCTCGGATTAGATGTAGGATATTATTCAAATACATTTAAATTCTGCTCAAACAATGTTCAGTTGACTATTAAATGCATTGAACAATCGTTTTAAATAATAAACAAAGAATATTTTTATACAAATTCCAAAGCATGTCTAATCTAATAATGATATGTTTTACAGGGCTGATAATGTTTTAGTGTTGATTCATATCTGACGGAAAATCCGTCGCGTATCGTCAGCTGCGTAATGCCCCAAAACAGACAAGTAAATAATAAAACCCCTTACACACTCGACCGATTAGACGTCAACGTAGGCATACAAATTCGTTAAGCCCGACGGATCTTCCATCAGATGTGAACCTACCCCTAAAGCTGCGTCCAGAATATGTTATTTTGCCGTACCGTACCGTACCTCAAACGACATTGGACGTACTGAAAATAGCTTGTATCTTCATAATGTTGGTCGCGCCGCCGCGATCATCGCGTGTTCATTTCTGCGTCAATGCTGTCGACCATGTCGTCGACTGCGGGAGTTTATGAAAACTTGCTGAATTCTTGCGCGTGCTTTATTGTTATTATATTATTATTATTATTATTATTATTAGCAGCCATCAACATCCCACTGCTGGGCAAAGGCCTCCCCCCACTCTTTCCATTCATCCCTTTCCCGTGCTAGTGATGTCCAGTTATTATATAATAAGTAATATTACTTATACGAAAATTTAACGATAAATGCGACGTTGGTTGGTGGATGTTAGAATTGTTCAAAAACAAACCTGCGTATTCGGCGATAACGTCCAGATTGGCGCGTACCTTATCGTATCGCTTTATAAACCGACTCGCGATGGATCGGAGCGTACCTCGATCCGATCGAAATACCGTATCAGAACGGCTGGCGTCCAAATAAGCGTTTTTGGATCGCGACGCTGATATGATACGGAGGTAGGTACGGTACGGGAAAAAGAACATTATCTGGACGTAGCTTAAGTTAATATTATGTATTGATTGTTTTGCTTGAATGAGACTATATCACGATTCATCTACCTCTTTAGTTATTATTATAAGTGGTTGTGAGTTATAGATTTGTGATAGTATAAGTATATAATTAAGCATTATTGCAACATTATTTATTTTATTAGAATGTGTATGTAACTTTAGTTGTGAAAATATTGGGGCACCTTAAACAACTGTCTTTTGTTAATTCTGTATTACATGTGAGATTCAATATTTAAAACACATCAAATTGTTAAAAAAATATTGTTAAAAACACACAATGAAGCAATTATTATTAACTCATTTATTTCAGATTTACATCCATAATAAATGTTTTTCTCAAAATTACTTGCAAAAAATAGTCTCAACATTGAACTAAGTAATTATATTTTATCTGATCTAGGGCCCTATGTTTCTCCAGTATGCCAAAATGTATGTACCTGAAAATACACAAACCATTTGTGTATTTATTTTCTCAAATAACAAACTGCTATTTATCAAAAGTATCTATTTTATTAGACTTTAGCGTAATTACAAACATAACTCGTTAGGAATTTCAAGAGTTTTCTAAACTTTTAGCAGTTCGTTATATTTTTACATTGTGTTGTTTTATTAGGAAAATGTGATTTAAGAATGAAGGTTGTGTTTTGTTTTAAAATGTTAGGTTTACACTATTTGGCTGTGCTATGTTGCTTGCAAACAGATGCTTTCTTATTTTGATTGATATTATTTAGCCTTCGGTGGAATTATGAAGATTTGCAACGTAAACACGTAGTCTGTCTCATATGAGCTCATAAACTTTCTAACGCTCTAAATTTCTCTCTCTCTTTTTATTGATACGAGAATGACAAGAAAAAAACATTCCCTAAATTGCTAAATTGATAGACTTTGAGAAAGACGGGTAATGTTTTAGGCTTCTATTAATAAACTCCGCTCAACTTCTGTCAAAGTTGCACCACGGTTTAAACTATTGCCATCCTTTTTTGTTAGACAGTGACAAATAAGGATGACAATAGTTAAATCCGTGATACAACTTAGACACAAGTTGAGCGGAGTTTATCAATAGAGGCCATAGGGTCTTAACCAAACTACTATTAATCAAAACTGTGCACTCGATCAAAAGTCAAAGCAGCAGTTTTGAAGTATTGGTTCGTTTTATATCCAGAGGATAAATCGAAAAGTCTTGATTAATATCAGACAATGAAGGCTGAATAGCTTTTTAAGTTTTTAAGATGCAATATTTTGAATATTATTTAAACCGCTATATTAATTTTCGTGTTTTGAATTAAGCTTTAATTTATGTTGCAATACATAAGCTTACTTGCTTGCTTTTTGTGCAATCATTGATTTATGAGACTGTTTATTTGCTTTACCACTGTGATCGCTTAGCTTTTATTTATTCTAGTTTTAGGTATTATTGTTAGTAAAATATTGGACTTCTAAGTTAGTAATTAAGTTTCAATGTTATTTTGATTAAACCCGGCCACACGCCATGCATCAAACAGGTTTGGTTTTTAGCGGTTTGGTATTGTCGATTCTGTATACTTTTCATAGGATATTCTTAGATACACTATACATTATTTTATTCATAACATGCTAACCCGGCTAACTTCCTACTGCCTCAGAATTCGAGTTATTCCATAAAAAAATGTATGAGAACATGAATTTTCTTCATATTTTGGTTCATTCACTTACATTTTTCCGATGTTTTAATAGTTATTCTGCTATTGGGGCGGAGACAAATCCAAAAAAATAAAGATCATAATTCTGTTCAAACAGTTAGATAATCGAACTATTAGATGGAATAATCGTAAACACGGTCCAGTCGTTCTAGAGTAGGTGAGACGGTTGCGAGATCTGTTATACAGTAACAAACCCATTGTTTCATAATATTTTGATTTAATTTGCACAGACAAAGGAGTTGTCAAGTTAAGTAATGTTTGGTAAAATGTACAAAAGAATCAACTCCATTATTTTTTATTTGTTAAAGTGTTAAACCACACTCACATTTGAAAATGAAAAATCTTATCAAAATTTTCAACTCCGTTTAAAGGAGGATCGCTTGTATCATTGCGGGTTCCAATCCCGTCGGAATTGAAAATTTTGATAAGATTTTTCATTTTCAAATCAACTCCATTGTTTGTTTTCCTAACTGTATGATGAACATGACGTGTGTGGTCGGTTTTATAGGTCCATTCGGGCGATGTTGTTTTTACGGCTGTGTGTTATTCTCTTTAGATCTAAGTTATTTATTTAAGTTTTATGTTGAACATTAGTTATTAGATTGCTAAAGACCAGTAACTCAGTGTTGTGTCAAATTACATAATCTATTTTTCATATTGATCTCTTTGTCAAACAGTGACGTTGCGGTAAAGTTTATTTAAAGTTTGTTACTATTTTATGTAAGTTACCTTTTCATTTCAGTGTAGTTAAGGTAGCAAATAGACATACTTAGAGATTTATCGCGTGTTAGTGATTCATTGTGAAAATTAACTTAAAGTAGTTCCACACTTTCGTATACAATATTGCACCTGCCACGGAACAGTTAAAAAAAAAGGGAAGAACAGTTAAAATTGCGACTTAAATCGTACGAATGAAGGTTGGATACGGGTTAACCATGTTGAATATTTCAGTTTAAATTTTAATACAACTAGCGTAGATACTAAATACTTTGTCGTCGCCTTCAGTACATTTAAAGTTAAAAAGTCAGTAAAAATGATACAAATTCAATCATAACTCTTTGGTAGTGTAATTTTAAAATCTTGATCATAAAAATCCTTTTTGAACTTGACTAGAATAAGGCCTAATCAGTGGGGTAATATAATATACTCTGTGCCAGATTTATAAATGTATCGGTAAATAGTAATTTGTTTATGCATTGCATTAGGTACCTGTACCCTAACATCATTGGCGAAGTTAAAGCTAGTAGATTGCGCTGGCTTGGCCACGTGCTACGGATGGGCAAGGATCGAGCAGCAAAACGTGCTTTTCATGGAGTGCCGATCGGACGGCGACCAGTCGGCCGACCCAGATACAGGTGGAAGGATGAAGTGGGGAAAGACCTTCACTCACTTCATGTTTCCACGGACTGGACGGAGGCGGCGCAAGACAGAAGCCGGTGGCGTTCTATTGTGTCGGAGGCCAAGACCCACTTTGGGGTCGACGCGCCAGGATAGTAAAAAGTAAAAAAAAGTTATGCATTGCATTATCCTCAACTATCGAATTTAACAAACAATGTCTATTATGTTTTAGGTTATAGATACCAAATCTCGGATTCGATATTTTTTACTCGATTAGGTACGCCGTAGTGAACGGGGCGGATAAATTATAGAGCTTTCAAAACAGTCTTAATTATCAAAGATTAATGATTCTCTAACTTATTCAAAGGCATTGAATAAGACCCTTAAAAATAATCCGGATAAGAAACTTTTATAAATGAAAATTATGTGTTGCAAAATACAGCTATTAAAAAGCTATTATTTCATCTGAATTACATGTATTTCTTTATATTTTTGGCACAAAGTATACTAGTTCTCATTAACTTTAATGTTCACCTATTTAATTGTGACGTGGTTGTGCATGATTCTAATTTAGTGAGTAGGTTTGTTCACAAGTGAAAAATATTTTAAAATATTTATGTGATCATGTAGTTTATTATATTACAAGTAAACTGCCGTCTCCTGATTTGGTTAAATAATTGTTAGAAATAATATCCGCCGCAAAAGTTATATTATTAATCTAAACAATGAAAAATATTACTAACCAGCCAGATCACTAAACTTTATTTACTTATTCGAATTTGACTTGACGTAATTACTAATTATTCCCTTGTACAAATCTTTTTTATGTGCGTAGTTCGCATGATTAGCTTAGCCTGCTTAGCTGGTGACTGTAGGGTCAGATTTGAATTTGAATGAAATAAAACTTATAGAAAAATATTAAAAAATAACAAATTGGCAGAAGAATACAGTCCGCGCAAAATTGTAGTATTTCTATATAAAGCTTCATCAAATATTACCGGCCCATTTTCACTTCGTCTTGGTTTATAAATAGATTATATCTATGTTAAACAACGCCTTTTTGAAATGGCGAAAGAGTTTTTCATAGGTGCTGTGGTTGTACAAACAAAGTGCTCTGTGCTGTGGTTTCGGAGATCGCCCTTAATATTAGTATACCCAGATATGATTTATTCGTTGATGAAAACAGAAATGTCATGCTGTCAAGTATCCTAATTTATGATTTCTATTGTTCCGATATAAACTCTTAAATAAACTAGAGAACAAACGTATCGAACAACCGACATTCTATATCCAAAGTGTCACTGTCTAGCTTAATGCACATAAAATTAGCAGAGTGCAGTCGCTAAAACCAGTTGTGACCCCATTTCTATTTATTCCCGACAGCGACAGCCTTTTCCGTATTTTGGACGAACAAAACGGATTTGCAAATAAATGACTATCATAATTTGTAAATTTTATCTTTTTTAAAGCGGTTTTCTCGAATAAAATTAACCGTTCATTTATTAAGTAGTTTATTAGTCGGGTACACATTTTACAACTACGCCAACTATAGTGAATCTGCTCTTGCAAAAACCGATGTACCTATCGTATTAATTATCGTGGGTTATTAGGTTATATCTATGAACGATGTAACTGAAACGATTCAAGATACCTACAGAATAGAGTCAGAGACACGTGTTCAGATAAAACTAATTGAATGAAATCACCTATTTTTTTACATTTGTTAAATTGTAGAAAATATATAACTAAAAATATAGTCCCGTCTAGCAAATCCTTGAACACAGCTTAAAATTAAAAATGTTCGAGTTTTATCACTGTTGAATAAAATGGAATTAAAGGAAACGCTTATAAAGTTCAATTTCTCTCAAAAGCTGATTAACGGTGACTAAGATCTGACCCAACTGTCTTTGTAACTACACGACGGATATTATTTACCGCAGTTTACCGAGGTTAAATCCCTTTCAGAAAGTAAACATCTCCAAGAACAATATACTTGGTATCAAACAGTAAAGTCGCTTGAAACAAATGCCAGTAGGTACTATTTGGTAAAGTCGCCCAAATGTTTATTAACTGTACGGTTATTTTAACACCAATATTGAAGTCTGTTATTATGAAATAGTAAAAGATAGTGGCTTTAAATGAACATTGGTTTTTACAAGTGTTTTTGGTGTTTCAAATCATAAGTCTATGTGCATCCCAATAGTCTAAATCTGGGGTCGGCAACCTTCTGAGATGGAAGAGCCAAAAGTTACATTTTAAAAAAATTCCCAAATGTTAAAGAGGCACAAAACATCTTTTCAATATTATAGTATTTGCTTTGTATAGGCAAGTTTGATTTATTATTTAAAATAAACGACCTAAAACGTAAAATAAGAGTTATTCACACAAAAACACACTTTTCTCGCACAAAATATAAACCTATAAGTCGTATTGC
Organism: Camptogramma bilineatum; assembly: GCA_958496255.1. Lineage (NCBI taxonomy): Eukaryota > Metazoa > Arthropoda > Insecta > Lepidoptera > Geometridae > Camptogramma > Camptogramma bilineatum. The sequence continues at coordinate 11,253,341 of OY292456.1, forward strand.
TCATTATACGGACTAAAATTGAAGGAAAAAATGTCATTTTTCCTTCAATTTTGATTAGTTTTGATACGTTTTATGTCAAAATTGAAGGAAAAATGACATTTTTTCCTCCACTTTTAGTCCGTATAATGAGCAATACGACTATAGTAGACCTATCTTAGCGGGAATAATAAAATAATTAATCAAATAAGTAATACTGGTTAGTAATAGTAGTTACAGTTACATTAATGGGAGCATTGGCTTTGAGTTAGAGCGCCGCAACTTTACATCAGGTGGCCGACCCTTCGTCTTAATGACAACTTAGTTTCCAGCGTCTTTACTGGTTATTATTTAGTGTATTGTGCCGTAATCCTTGGAACTGAAACTTAATACTCGCCTAAGAAGTAAAACTGAGTTGTGTTGTGACAAATGTTTGACCTACTTGCGGTCGTTTTAAATGTAACCCTTTTCTCGATATCATGGCGTGCTCGTGTAAAAATCTAATAAAAATGTCTTTGATGTATCTTTTGTTGTATAATTTACTTACACCTAGCCTAAGTTGAATTATAAGTTGATTTTGTAACTTGCCATAAGTATCAGGTAATAACTAATAGTTCCTTGTGTATGAGTCTGTAAAGTTTAGCCTTGCCAAGCTAATGATTTTTTTTAGGTCATCTTGTCTAAATTACGTTAAGGCAAGTCGCTACGAGTATTTTTATTTAGAGTGTAGAATTGTTTTATGTAGTTAATTTAGGTTATGTGTGGTAGAATAGTATATTTCAGTACAAGTTCGGAAAGGCTGTCATTACAACGAGTTCCGATAAATGTCTACCCGAGCCGAGGCGCAGCCGAAGGCGAGGGTTGACAGTCGGGACAAGTTGCAATGACGGTTCCGAACGTGTACTGAACGACTATTTTTAATACAGTTGCGAAAAAATGAAGCAATTTAATCTAGAAAATGGCGCCAACCGTAGAATATGAGATTGTTTTTTTTCATTGATTCTGGTAGGCAAAGGGAACTATGCCCATACAGCCAAGTCTTCAGTACCTAGAATTTTTTTATTGATATGAAATGAAAATGAAATTTAATGAGATGAAATGAAATGAAACCTAACCTAACTCATTCAATCAAATCATTAAATCTGATATAAAAAACAAATTTTTAGCTTCTTTTTAGAAATATACGTATTTGCATGAATCATAAAAACTTCTATGATTTTTTTTTAGTAAAAACTTCATGGTTGGTTTTTCTTTTTAATAGACATTATTTTGACAGTTGGGAAAGAGAACGCACGAGTGCGGGAAAGGTAAAATAAAAGCACGAGTGTGTAATAGCCCACTTCCCGAACGCTATACGTCCCTGCAATACGCCACTTTTTGAGCAACTGTATTAAAAAGCTTTTTTTCCATTGCGAAAATCTTGAAAAACAAAAGTTGCATATTGTAGGTATCCCCCAAAGATTTTAAAAAGAATTTAGTCTGTTTTGCGAAAAATTAATAAATCTAAATCTTCGTTACCTTAAAAATAAGCAACAATCGGAATGAACGCGTTTAAGTCTTTTGTTCTAAATGTAGCGTACTTGTTTTTTGAGAGGATATGTTAAAAAATACCTTTAAGTTATATTTAGAAATAACATATTTCATAGCAAACATTTTTCTCCTTAAACTATTCGATTCAATACTGTTCGTTCAAATTACGAAATCATTACTCGAAGAAAAAAGTATATTTCACGTCCAAGTGGCTATATTCGAATCGGCTGGCTTTACCTAAATTATTCATCTAACCAATTTGTGCATAAGTACGGAGTTGGCTATTTGTTAGGCTATCCGAAATAGAAAATCGAAGTAGAACCGAAATACATCACCTGAAGTTCTAGGTACTTATAAAGTCTTCATTTTAAACTCAAGCTAAGAAACGGCTGCGTCATAAAAACAAGGATTTATCGTTTTATTGCTAAGCAGCCTACGCGCGTAGCTATCGACGTAGCGGCATTCGTAGCTCCCGCTACGTGCTACGCTGGCACATTGACGTCACGGATCGTGGTTTCGTTTCTTTGGCAAGGCTATTACGCAATATTGCTGCGTTATATTGCCACTCAGCATCATTATTATCTCTGTTTATTGGGCATCGAGATTATGTCGCTAGAGTTATTCTCATAAAGTGTTATCTTATAAGTAAATATTTAGTTATTTTTTATTTTACGGAATCTTAAAAGTGTAGTTAATAATATGTTTTAGATTTAAAACCGCATTTAATTTTCTCTTAAAAAAGTAAGTTTATTAAGTTGTTCGATATTGGTAGGGAATGTTATCGTAGGCTGGCTATGCCGCCTCGGCCGAGGGCGGTAGCGGTGGTTGCGGGCGCGGGTGGCGCTTGTGGGCGTGCTCGGAGCTCGGAGGCGGCGGCGTGCGAGCACGTGCCGCGCGCTCACGTGGCGGCCGTCGTCGTGCCCGTCCTATGAATAATTGTGTACTATGTGAATGAATCGATGCGGCAGAGGCGCGGGCGGCGCGCGGGGGGTCGCGGGGGGCGGTCGCGGCCGCTGCGTGGAGGGGTGCGCCGCGCCGCGCCAGTCTCGTGCCGGTAGTCGGTAGTGCAGCCGAGCGACTCCGGGAGCCGTCCCCGCCGCGTCCTCGCGAGTACGTAGTAGTAGTGTGCGCCCGAAGCCCGGCCAGCCCAGCGCCGCCGGCGCCCGATCCCATGGAAACCCAAGCTCAGGATGTCGCCAGGAGCGAGGCCGAGGCGTCCAACGACCCGGGGTACGTCCACGGTTGCGAGAAGCCGGTCGCTCGGGAGCTCTTCCGTGTATGACACTATGTTTATCATTGCAGGAAGATGTTCGTCGGAGGACTCAGCTGGCAGACTAGTCCAGGTACGCTCCTCGTTCGGCGCGCGGCCGCTAGTGCCGCACGCGGAAGTGCATCGGGCCCGATGCGCCGCCGCTGCTCGCACGCACTAGTAAAGCGCGGAAAACAGCTTCTCTTACCACTTCATGAATGCCGACAAACGTTTTCAGTGATCAACTTTCGATTCCGGAATGTAAACACCGGTAAAAGTTTGGTAATCAGCTGATTACTTGACATGCACGGAAGTCGTGATTTTCTGTGTATAGCGAAGGTGCATTCGACTATTATCCTTTCGACATTCATGCTATTAGCTTTCAGGCGTCGTAAAAGTGTGTAAAGCCCAGTAATTCGGTTATATTATTGAGATATACGGAAGTCAGGTGTGCTTGGCGGCCATGCTAGTTGCGCGCGCAACCTCCGGCTGCCTCCACCCTTGATGGTAGATGTGCAATATCGGTTCTTATTCTCTTTAGATTTCGGTTGTAAATCGTAATGGGTACTTATGCCGGCTTCTACCCCAAACAGTTATCACAACATAACCTCAATCTTATGTAGGTAGAGCACGGCACCGACCGCACCGCGGCGCAACTTTGTAGCGACATCGTACTTCTTCAGACGGAGTTCAATGGCATAACACCTGGCTTAAAAAATGTATCCTGATCTGTTAGTTATAATTAGGTACCTAATTGTTTTTTTTTTCAATACACAAACCGTATAAAATTAATTGTTTTATTCCAAATCCTATGGGCATTTTCTCCTCTTCTCATTTACTTGCATAAATAAATTCCTGCCTAAGCAAGTACCTAGGTACTTATGTAAATAATTTATGAACTTCTATGAAACTAAAAAATTGAATTTTGACTGAAGCTTTAAAAATATTGTAAATACAAAATCATTCAAATATAGAGGAAAACTTAGATAAAAAGCAGAAAGTCGTTTTCCATACTTAATTACTCCATTGCTTGTTAAGTCACGTGGCATGTCTACGGGGAAGTCGTTTAGTTTATTACGTGCAAATGAATTGCGCCAGAGCACATCAGCGCGCAAAAGGTCCGTTGCGCGTGCGCAGATCTCCGCGGTATTGGGTCGAGCGCCCACAGTGCACTTTGATCCTCTATATCTATGCCAACTTTGTTCTTCTTAGGAATATCTAGGCCGCTGCATCGGCAACTGACAATTACCTATCTACTTGAGATATTATCGGATCTATCGATTCCTCTAACCTATATCAAAGCGAGTCATGCCTGTCATGTCATTCTAATAATGTCAACGAATCATTTTTAGCAATGAGTGAACATTTATTGATACTTAAATGCGAAAGTAACTGTAACCTTTTATACTTACCTACGTAAATCACTAAACAGATTTCGAATTAATTTGGCAGAATTTATGTACTGATTTAAGTACATAGGTACATAAAGAGCTAGGTTACAACTTTGAATAAATAAGATCTTAAAGTTCTAGATAATAATTCTTGATAGTAGGTACCTAACCTACCTACATAATTAGAGGTTAATTCATAAAAAAATAATTTGTTATTGTTATTGTTATTGTTCAGACATGATCGTCCCACTGCAGGGCAAAGGCCTCCTTTCCCTTCTTCCACTCTTCGCGACTTAGCGCGTCCACAGGCCATGTGCAGAGTTATTAAAAACAAATCTTACAAAAATTTTTGTAAGAAAACGAAAGCATCTACTAAGTACCTACCTGATTCACGAAGTAAGATTTTAGTTTAAAATAACTAGGTATTCGCTATTAGAAACATTAATTATTTGAAATTGTCAGGCATCGGGCATGCTTTGGTAGGTATCACGAGGTTCAAATCACGTGGAGTTCTAGATACTCCTGCCAATTTTGCTTTAACATGCGTATAATACTCTTACGTTTTTACTCGTTTTCTTACTCGTTTCTTTTTCGCGAACCGTGGTTTTTAAGCCAATTTCTAAAGTACCTATGAACGTCACCTCTGGTCAATGTCCTGTGTGAGTTAACTTTGGACTGCGGTGGTGTATTTGCTCAAGATGTTTGCACCTCGTTGGAGCCGTAGATAAGATAATTTTTGAATTTTTTGTAAAGTATCACGATGTGTTACAGTTATCTTATAGGTATTATGATAGCGCACGCAGCTCTGCGCCATAATCTTGGAGCGTAGGAACTTTTACAATCTGATTCTCTTGAATATTTTTGGAAGTATCAATCACAACAATGATAAGAATGACAGATTTCTTATAGAACTTAGGTAGGTACTTACCTAAGTATATCGTTGCTATAGCATCGACCAGTTTCCGTCAGTTGCTCTTTATTTCGAGATTTAAAAACCATCGTAGTATTTTAAAGTACCTAGGTAATTATAACTATTTTCCCCTAATTACCTACTTAAATCTCAATTACTTAAAACTGATTGCTCTCAGAATGTCTCAGAAGAATATTCACGGAATATCAGGCCCGCGATAATTTGGAATCACAGCAATTTAGATGACCTCGGTCAATGTCACGAAGTCATTGATTTTGATTTAATATTTTGGGGGGCAATGAACTATTATCAAGATAATTGTAAAATATAGGTAGTAGGTAAGAGGAAATGCCGTTTAAAATAAAAATCATTCTCATCATGACATGACAGGCTGGATGATGTGCGCATGACTGTTTAAACGTTTCTTCGTTGTTGGAATTCAAACTCATAGCGTTTTAAAATCGCGATTTTGATAAACGTCTTATCTGAATAGTAGCACCAGGTACTACAGCGTAAAAATTGTATCTATCATCGATGACAATAAATAGTAAACTGATATTAGGTATTATGACAAATTACAATCTGCTTATGTAGAGTCTCAATTTTATAATAAAAATAGATCGTCGTCAGCCTTTCTCTGCGCATTATTATTTACGAGCTGAGCGCTTCCGTGCTTCGGAGGGCACGTTAAATTGTCGGTCCCGGCTTTTAAGTCATTAAGCCATGACGGTGGCATTTAGGCGGCCTTAAAACTACGTCATCAGAGTTGGCCACTTGCTCATACGAACTTACTTATTTACCTACCTACACTAGGTAATACTTGACGCGTAGATACTTCAAATATTTTGGCATCGATAAGGTCCAGTTCAATTCAAAGATGTGTGTGCAGTGCAGTCATCTGATTTGCAGTATTTCCAAGAATCCGCAAGGTTTTAAAATATCTCTATTAAGTATGACATACTTACAAGTTTTCAATGCCATTTTGTCGATTTGTCCAAACGATGGATCTTCTGACTGAATAATTATACCTAGGTATTATAGTAGGTACCTACGTACCGTGCATTGAAATACAAAACTTCGAACTGTCGTCCATAGGATGCCAGCTCTGGTTACGTGAGGTCATCTTGCTTTGCCCTACACAATACAGTTCGTCGTTGAACTGGCTACGGTTATTATCAGCGTGTCGAGACGATTGTTTGCCTCAATCGTGCTCGTGCGCACTACCTCTTTATTCCAAGACAGTTAAATGCCGTCTTGTTGCTCAACTTCCTTTGACTCTTTTGTGCAACCAAGTTCCTACTAGAATGGAGAGTTAAATAACTAAGTAGTTTTGATAGTATCTCGTCTCAAATGTTCGATCAGTATCCGCTCCAGACTGTTTCAGTGCCCATGTGCCTAAAATGTAATAAATTGGATCGATATCTTCGTCTCGTCTCTACCGAAACTGATTTCATCCATCTCAAGTGCGGTCGTTTTTATTTATGTCTCTAGCTAAATTCTATTTTAGTGGATGTTTTAGTTCTCAGGAGCTCTCATGAAGATTCTCCACTTTATCGTTTTTATGGGGACTTAAATTTATTTATCCAACAAGCTGAATAAATGAGTCCTATAGAATCAAAGGCGGTAATCTGTACTTGGGCTGAATTTTGGTAATTCAATAAAAACGTTTTACTAAGTCTGTTTTGAAATTATTTTGAAAGAAAGATTGCCGTATTTGAAACTAATGCTGATTTTTGACGTCAATTTTGAACGCTTGAATGCCACCTTTGATACAGATTGAGAAAATAATGAAACGTTATTTTAAATTCCCTAAACGGCCATACCATTATGTCATTTTTGACAAATTTGACAGATTACCGCCTTTGATTCTATAGGACTCAAATACTGCCGAATGTTCTACCGTATTAGCATCTAGACTGTGGGTTTAGTTATCTTTGCGGATCTTGTTACCACAACTTAGTGTTTTGGGTCATCTATGAACTGGTTTTACGTCTGGCTAATTATCCGTTATTATGTCTCATTTTATTATTTATTTAGGACATCCAACATAAAACACAAAATAAAAATCAATGATGTAACAAGTGTCTTAAGCCCATGTGTTTCGCTATTAAGGATGCCAGCCACATCATGTTGTGGCACGGAAGCCAAATCATACTAAAATGCCCATTGTTCATAGTTTTACGTTGGGTAGTTTTATATTTCAGTTTTACAAAATTTGCAAGAGATTAAAATGGAAAATTAAATGGATAAAGAACATCTAGACACAGTCTAATAACTATTCATGATACGCAATTACTATTCAAGAGTAAGAGTTAGGAGCACTGAAACTGAAAGGTTTTCAATTCGTCACTCATTGTGAGAGCTTCATCTTCATCAATTATTAATCCTGAAATTTTGCATAGGTACTTACTATGAATAATGCATCAGTATATGCAGAACGAACGGATTGTCCTTTATTAGATTTCTACTTGAGCCGTCTAGAAAGTCTAGTCTTGTAAAAAGTCGGCTTATGTCTCCGACTGTTCTTGCCAACTATCTTCCGCGTTGACAACATGTCAATAGTGAACTCGGACAAAATTGTTTTGATGTATGTGTACCTACCTACCTATGTGCCTAGGTACTCAAAAGTTATTTTCATCGTTGGTAGGTACTGATATACGCTCATTTGGATGCCAGCGTCTGTAAAGGCTACATGTTTAAACTATTCTAGCCGAATGCATCACAGACACGATCGTTACAGTTTAATAAAATAAAATTAAAACGACGAGCCGCGAAAGTATTTTTAATAAGTACCTACTTACCTACCTACTTACTTAATAGGAAAAAAATCTGCATCTTGTAAAAAGCTCAGGTGGGTACCTACCTAGCAAAATCGTTTTTACCTGCAGACTTTTTCTATCCCTAAAGCAAACTTTTTAAAAATGCTTAGTAGGTAGGTAGATATTTTGTTAATTCTTGGCGTCTACAGCAAGAATATTTATAAAAATCGAAACTAATACATGCGCCGAAAACCAGCTTTCAATATCAAATCCGCCCCAGAGGGATTTGCAATGACGCACAGTCGCCTGCAATGAAAAGTATATTTACACACTTTTCTTTTTAAAATCATGTCACAAAAAACCTAGAGATGTAGGTGCACAACAAAAACTGAAAAATGATTTGGATACTTATGTACTTATACTGTTTCAACTTTGTGGAATGTATAGGTAGGCGACTGTACTTGCTTCGCAAACTTCTCGACAAACAGGTGGAAACTTGGTGTTACCGGCAAACGTTGTTTTCGCTTCGAATCCGCTCTAATAACTGCTAACTGTAGTGCCCTGTGTTTATCGGGAAACATCTCAATACCGCTTAAATAACCAAATTAATATTTTAAAAGGTAACTTTATTATTTCTTTGTACCTATTTAAAAAATGTAGATGCTGACAATATTTTTTATCCTACTACTATTGTTACAATTTTAACAAGATCCCGTTCTGCTCCTTGAAAAATAAAGGTAATTTCTGCTAAGTTTTAATTCAGTTTTGTAGAATAAATGATAGAAAAAGGTAGCTTCATTAAAAACTAGAGAACACTTCGAGAAACACTTTGTTAAGTGCCTACCTATCTGAAGAAAATGATGTCGCTGTAAAAAACTTTATTTTTCGTTTTTCAAGCGCCTATTATTAGTTATCTTGACGTGACGGTAGTAGATCATTATCGCTCTTTTGAGCGGATGTCATTTCCGAAGCGTTGTTATAAGAGCGGTTTATTTTTAAAAGTTGAACGAGTGGAATCTTTGCGGCCTATTTATTTTTAAGCTTCATTTTCTGCTGGCCTTCTAATGTCTATTTGACGAATATGAGCTAAGCTTAAATACTAAAATATTTTGATGTTTAATTTTGATGAATGAAGACGATCTCTTTCTAAATATTTTGGCGCTCAACGTTGCTCACATAGTTAACTTGTAGTCAGTTGAATAAGCTCGATTAGGCTATGTATTACTAGGACTAGATTACCTAAGTATTATGTAGCAGATTAATCAATGTAGAGGTTCCAAAATAGAACTTGATTAAAACGAGTACCTAGCGAATAACAAAATAACTAGCAATGATACAATGGCGGATCCGACGGCTGGATGGATCTATCGGATCGCGAACATAAAATAAAACCACTGTTTAGTTTCTAAATCAAAGGGTTATTGAAAGCCGCAGCTGCCCAACCCGGCTTCAAAGCGAATTCGGGCCGCATTAGTAAGAGAACAGGGCTATCCGGCATCGGCCACCGACTGATCTGACAGGGAAAAGATTTAGCAACTGGTCAAAGAGGAAAGAGTGCAGAGCAAACCGCATTACCGCAAATCGTGGTTAATCTCTATAAGCCCTCGGTGGTCGTAGGTACCCTGCAAACACCACTACGGTATTCTAGGGACCGGATACACGTTTCGTTTTGCTAGTTATTTCGGCCTGGCCGCAAATAGACATGGGAGTGCGAGTGCGAACACTTCTTTAGCTCACATAAATCAAGACAAAAAATAATAAATCAATGCGGAGCTTCCAGCTTTTATCGTTCAATAAACGACAGGATTGAGGTTTATTCTGTTTGTATTACAAAGACTACGTCATCTCTAATTTTGAATTATTAAACCCTTAGGAGAAAAGTATCTAACTGCCTATAAATTATAATGGCGGTTCGTTAAAAACATTTTCATTAATATAAATAAATCCTACTGCGTCAGCGCAGCTCTACGAAAGTTTAAGAGCGTGACATTTTTAATTTAAATTTGTACTTTTGGGAGTCGTTGTACGATAAAACACTGAACGCGGGATGAAGTTAAAATCGAGACTATAATGTTTAGATGAGTTTTGGTGGTAGAAAACTATTTTTATTGTAAATAATCCGGTGATTTAGAAACTTTTTATATCTTCGGAGATGTTTAGGAAAATTTTACGATTGGTGGTCGTGTTATACATGAATAGGTAGGTACTTATGTTACGTGACTGTGTTTATTTCATAATTTAAATCTTTGAATGGTGATGCAGTAGGTAGATTAATAATGAAACGTAGGTACTTAGGTACTAATAATTTTATACTTACGGTCGTATTTTCTTTTTCCGTTCTATGTTTTGTTTCATTTTTACTTATGTTTAGTGGGTTTAATTTAATACGGGGGTGACTTACATCTTACTACAGCTTTTTAGCGGCACTGCAACTTCGTTCGTGATTTCTAATTAGGGAATAGGTACCATACCCCAAATAGGCCTAAAATGCGAGGAATTCTTGCTTAGCAGTCAGTTTGTATAATATTTAGCTGTGGCTTGCATAACTTGCAATACATGCATTCAAACGTACATCTGGGAGCGTTCCTAGAGACACACGCCGTTGCGTTGTTGTCATTACTCATCTGTCGCGCACACGACTTCATGCTACCGTGCCGGCTTCTGCCGAACCAAATGTCGCACATTTCACAATTCGACTTGCGATAACGAACTCTAAATTCGGGGAGGCACGTGTTATTTGAGACCACTATTTTTGTTTGTTAGGCCTTTGTAAGCCGGCGGAGGTGACAAAGCAACTCATCTTCAAACGACATGCTAATTGACGGGAGCGTGAAGCGGACTTTAGCTAGGACTACTTTTTAAATTATTGTCACTGTGAGACTTGCTTCTTGTGAAAGTATTTTCACATACTTACTTTTAGTGCCAGAGCACAAAAAATAAGTTATAATGAACCTTTATGAATCGAGAATGTACATCAGGATTTATATGGATTTATATACAATCTAAAACTACACTAACTCTATCTTGCATTGGGCAAAATACCCACATTTATTGATATTGTTGTGATGCAGTAAAACGTCTTTATTAGGTACTTACAATTATTTAGATAACGGTTAGTCATACTGCGCCATAAAATAGAGACTTTAAATAGTTTATTTCACTAGATCTTGAAATATTTCAATTTTGTAGAGATACCGTTTTAGACTTTCAAGTTTATTCAATTGAATTATGTCTCTGAATACTGAAATTCAAGTTTACTAAAACTAGAGAAACCACTACAAAACCAATTAAAACGCGTAAACTCGATAAAATCTGTCCAGTCTAGTTTTCAAAGATAAATTAGTTTAGGTTGTTCTAAGACATACCTAATTTGGGGTGCCGATAACAAAGAAAAGAAATTGCTGTTGATTCTGTGCAAATGTTTGTTTCTGTGGCCTTCAGAGGTTGTAAGACTTCACAAGCAGCCTTTAGCTGTTTGAAAAGGCACTCTTGTAGGACTTATTAGTAAGTTCAGAGACCCGCAGATAGAGGGTATTATTAAAACTTTTGAAATGACAAACGAAAGACTAAAGGCTCGCGCATATTTTGCCGGGCCGCACCGCACCGCATTGCAAAACAAAAATCATTTTTGAACAATTTATATGAACTATCGCACACTACAGGCACAGAACATAGTATAATATACTTACTACAGGCACCGCGCCATTATTCAAAGAAAAACATTGCGCTGCGGTACGCTGCGGCTCGTCGCAACTGTAAGTATGCCCGAGCTTGAGAGCTAAAATTTTTAAATGACATGTCATTGCCTTTTATTGTGATTTCTAAAACAAAGTTCCATGCTGAATGACTCATGTTTTTAAATGATGTTTACAAACCTAATGTAACGTCTGAAAAATATCTCATCTTAAAACATACAAATTAAGCTTAAACTAGGACAGTCAAACACAAACACAAACTCAAAGTTCATTGATAAAAAAGGAACCTTTTGTCTGAAGATTTTTCTATAATTCTGTAATTCTTTATTGTAGGTACACTTGAGAACATTTACAAATAAGACATTAAAAAAGTACATGTACAAAGGCGAGCTTAACCCTCAAAAAGTTTTCTACCAGCAAACCTTTGAGTATAGAGAAAAGCTATTGACAAAGGTGGATGCAATGCATTTATCTGTATTTTTTGCTAAGTATTTGTAAAAAACTCAGCAATTTTGACACTAAGTACGTACCTAAGTAGGTACATGTTTTTGCATAGAGAAAGACAATTAGCACTTCTATTCACGACTGTTGATAACTTAGTAATCACGAACTTGTAATTGCTAAACTTGTTCCTTTTACTCGAGTGTCTTAATAGTGGTTGTTTTAAACTACGCTTTGAATAATCGCTTGTAAGTTTATTTGATAATTTACGATTTAACTTTACTAGAAAGTTTTTTCAAAAGTTAAGTATTTGATTGTTTTAGGAAGAAAGGACTTGTGATTTTCATTAAACTCTAGAATTTGACGTGTGAATTTAATTCTGGCTGAATTGATCTTCATAAAAATATACTTACTGGGTCTTACTTATGAAAGATGGTCTTCTTCTTCGTCGTGTCGATAATACAAATATCACAGCTTCCGCTCCCAATACTTTGCCACAGCTATAGCGTTGTCAGTGGCCGTGCAGAGATCCCTCATAGTGCAGGTGTTCGGGCACAGTGGGCAGGCCAGCAAATGTGGCATGGACTGGGGATCAGTGCCACATTCACAGCGCGTCGTTGACTCCTTGCTAAACCCCCACTTGCTCAAATTAAGCTTGCAGTGGCCCACTTGGGTGCGGAGACGGTTGAGTGACTTCCAAGTGAGCCACGGTAGTTCATGCCCTGGAGGAAGCTCTTCGGCGGGCTGTATATAATCAGCTGGAGGGGGGCTTCTCTCAAGCCAAAGTGTGCGACGGGCTTCGCAGAGGTTAGAAGTCGGAAGAGCCTTAACGGTTGAAAGAAAGCTCTTGCGGCTTTTCAGGCGTTTTGTGGGTGTTGTAGCGCCGTAAAGTGGATGTCTATTGTCAATCTCTTGCTTAGACTTCTCAACCGAACATGCAACTTCTCTGCGGATTTAAGGAGGCGCTATACCAGCGATAGGGTACATCAGGTTGAGGGGCGTTGGTCTGAGGCACCCTGTGATGATACGACAGGTTTCGTTAAGGGCTGTGTCTATTTTGCTGGCATGAGCGGAACGATGCCATACTGGGCTTGCGTATTCACCAGCTGAAAAACAAAGCGAGAGACCTGTGGTTCTGAGGACCTGAGAAGAGGCTCCCCAGGTGGTCGTGGTAAGCCTTCGTAGCAAATTGTTACGAGCCCCAACTTTTAGACTGGTTTTCTGACAGTGTGCCTTGTATGTCAGCGTCCTGTCGAGGGTGACTCCGAGGTAGATGGGACTATCGCTATGCTCGATGGGAACGCCTTGCCAAGTGATGTCAAGCTTTCTTTGCGCTTCCTTATTACGGAGGTGGTAGACGCAAGAAAGTGTTTTTGAGGGATTTGGTCTCAGCGCATTGGCATCGTAGTATTTTCCCAGATTTTCCAGGGCAAGCGTTAGGTTTCTTTCAGCCTCCTCGAAGTTGGACGTTTGGCAAGCTAATGCGAGATCATCTGCATATAGAAATCTTTTGGCAAGATCGGTGATAGGCTGATCGTTCGTGTAAACGTTAAATAACGCTGGTGCAAGTACACTACCCTGGGGTAGGCCATTTTTTTGTGACCTCCACCTACTTTTGTCTGATTGCAAATGAACTTGAAAACGTCGGTTACGCAGCATTTCGCTCAAGATGTTTACAAACCCGTAGTCTTCAGTCAGAGCCGTTACTTTTGCCAGCAATCTCTTTTTGTTTACCGTATCATACGCCGCAGAAAGGTCAACATACACAACGCCAGTTACTTTTTGTGCTTCAAATCCATCCTCAATATATTGGGCGAGATTTAAAATTTGCCCAGGGCCCGATTTACCTGGTCTGAAACCAGCCTGTTCGGGTATTAAGTTTGGTTCAATAACGGGCATGAGACGATTCAATAAGAGTCTTTCAAACAACTTGAAGGTGTGGCACAAAAGCGAAATCGGGCGGTAGCTTTTTGGGTCTGTTTCTGGTTTGCCTGGTTTAAGTAGTGCCGTAACCTTAGCCTTTCTCCAGATTTTAGGTATTATAGCTTGTGCAAGGCAAGTATTAAACATCGCAAGTAACCAAGATACGGCTATGGGACCCATGTGTTTCAGTTGTTCTACTGTGATGTCATCCAGTCCAGCAGCCTTACCGTTTTTGAGTGCTTTTATGATGGGGATAATATCGTTCAGAGTAAAAGGCTTGCTTATATTTGTTGAAGGCGTTGGGTTAATTGTAGGTTTAGGAAGCCTAGGCAGTTTTTTGGGAGTCTTACCATTTAACAAAAGTTGATGAGCAACTTGATTAGCTGTAACTTTCCCGGGATTAGATGGATTCGGAGGGTCACCAGTGAGTTTTTTTATGGTTGACCATGCTTTTTTACTATTCTTTGTCATATCTATGTTCTCCACCAAGCCAATCCACTTTTCTTTGAGATTTTCGCTGATTTTTGTCATAAGCTCTTCTCCGGCTGTAATAGTATCATCTGCAAAGGCGTCAGTGGCATAATGGGACTGGTAACTCTCTAGGAGTTTTAGAGACTCAGGATCGAGACCAGGAGCATAGAGAGTGCGGCATCCTCTTGGAATATGTTGCCTGGATGCTGACCAAACGGCGCTCACAAAACAATCGTAGTTTTGAGGTATAGGTTCTATGTTGTACAGTTTTGCATCCAGCTCCTTAGAATAATTCTCCCAATTTGCTTTACTGAAGTTAAACCGCCGGCGAAACGGAACTTCCGTAGGTCTAAGCGCGGCGTGCACCTGACATATTATCGGTCTGTGTTGTGTTCGTGGGATTGGTGAACAAACTGATTTTGAGCAAAGACGGCTGATATTTTCGCTAGCAAATACGAGATCAGGGTTGTACCCGCGTTTCCATCGACGGCTACTAAATGAGTTCGGTTGTTTGGCGTCATGGATGAGAGATAGGTTTCCTACTTCAGCCCATTGCTCAACCGCGTGGCCATCAGATGAAGTACGTTGGTAACCCCAGGCAGTATTATGACTATTAAAGTCGCCAATTACGATTCTAGCATCACGGTCAGAGTAGTTTTCGGTATAGTTAAACTTAAAAGGCTGGTTTGGGGGCTTATATATTGAGGTTATTGTGCATTTACCAGTGTCGATAGTAATGGTTTCTATGGTATCGGTCGAGTTGCTAAAAGTAAAGACTATTGCTGTACCAGGCTTAGTGAATATAGCACTTCCGTATTTAGAATGTGGCAGCTCGGCAACAAGTGTTAGACCTGGTATCTGTGGTCTAGGTTGGTCGTCGTTTCGGTGAGTCTCTTGCACACATAGAACGTCACAGTTGGTAGTACGACATAGTTCTGACAGTAGTTCGGCTTTTTCTGTCGAGAAACCTTCTATGTTCATAGACATGACGCTCAGTGCTGGAGCGTTAAGTTGTTTCCTTGGGAGTGGGGTATTTACTTGTATCATCGTGGAGAAAGGATTAGCCAGCCAAGACCCTGCGTTACCGGGCCTTGCTGTTTCCGAAGTGCGCCGCGTGGAGGCTCCTTTCTTGCACCCCAAGATGAAATGTGAAGAAATCTCCAAGATGAAAGATGGTTATAGTTAAACATTGATTAAACAACGTCCTGTCTTTATTTATGGATAGTGACGAAAAGAGACAGGACGTTGTTTAACCAGTGTTTAACTTTAAACCTCTTTCATAAGTAAGGGGGACTGTCTCCCAGTTCTCATCATGCTTTATTTAGGTTTTGGAGCCTAAGCCACAGAATAATTCATCCTTGTTATATATAATACAAGTATATTATCCATAATTCCCAAGTCTTGTTTGTTTGTTTGAAAAGTGATTTTTTATCAATAGCAGTCAACTTTGTACATATTATTATGCATAATAGAGAGCGAGTTAAATTATAATAATTACTTTGAAATAAAAATCAACAAAGACTGTATTAATCTTACAAAATAGGTAGGTAGGTAAGTACTGAGATTAATTATTCAATGACGTCCTGCAGCCATTCATTTAGAAATACATACCATGATATAGATAGATGACTATTAGTTCAATTAGATTAATGACAGAATATCACAAATTAGTGCAAAGTTCGTGCTACTACCGTGCGATAACGTGGGCGATATGCGTAAATAACAAATTCTAAACATACCTAGCGCATTATATTGCCTTGACGAATAATTAATGTTCTATACGTATCGCGGGAGATTCGTAATTTTCTAAAATTATAACTCAAAATATAGGTTCTTAGGCCGGTGTGGCAGCATTAGACTATTAGGCAACCTAAATCCTACTAATATTCTAAAGGCGAAAGTCCGATGTTTGTTACTTACCATGTATCCCCATAACTACTGAATCGATTTTGATGAAATTTGGAATGTAGATAGTTTAGGTTCTGTATTACATAGGCAAATTTTTATCCCGGAAAAATGTATGGTTCCCGTCGGATAAAAAAATAGTAGGTATTCCACGCGGGCGAAGCCGCGGACGACCTCTGGGGAGCTGTGGGTGAATTATCTATTCGGTGGTGAAGGCTGCCTGAGACGCTTGAGGTTGCAGGTTTAATCCTCGCCGCGGGACAAATGTTTGTATAATCTGCAAATATTTGTCTCAGGTCTGGGTGTTTTCTACGTATAACATGTACTTAGGTATGTATTTACAAAAAAAGTATAAAAGTAGTATTACCGAAAAATTGCACGGTTCCCGTGGCATAAAAAATATAGTAGTCCACGCGGGCGAAGCTGCGGGCGTCCGCTAGTGAAAACTATAGAATAAATGAAAGACAGTAACATTTTTTGAAAGTTTTCTATAGAAATTAAGTTATTAATCATTGCTTGAGAAACAGATCACGCTTAAATATGGTGGTTAGTGTGACAGTCTCAATTAGACCTAGGATTATTCGGAGACATAAATGTAGGCGTATACCAACTCATATTTAGGAAAAAAAATTCAAGGACAAAGCATTAAATTAGAACATTTTGGAACACAATTGTTAACACTTCAAAACTAAATAAACAAAAAGGTAAACTCTTAAAATCCTGTGTTAAATATTGAAAATAAATAATATAATAACTAAATATTGAATTAAATATTGAAGATCAGTGCGGGTAGTTTTGGATACTACCGCCGCTTCACAATGGACCTTGAAAACATACTCCAGTCTGCCCGCGACCACGGCTATTGTAACATAGCCGAAACGTCGGGATAAAAAAGGTAAATTACGCGATAAAATCCCGTGTCCATAAAGTTTTTCAATTTGAATAGTGATCGCGAAAGTTTAAAAAAGACTCCTGTGTTAAAGTTCTGTTCACGTCACATTACTGAAGTGAACAAAAAATGCTCTTATAAGTGTTTGTGAGAATTTTTAGTAGGTTACCAAAGTGTTTTTAAGTCCGTAGCAAATAGCAGACGTGTTCACGAATGCATAGTCGCTTTCATGAGGCATAAAGATTTTGTGATCTGGAAACACGTGGTTTTGTTTGCTTGCGTGCTGCTTCATGTAGCTTGTTAGTAGCAGATCATTATTTTATTTATATTTGAGAAGTTGAAGTTGAAAGATGTTGTTTATCATTTATTGTCTCTTAGTACTAGTATTGTTTGTTCTCAGTTTCTAAAACATCTCTACCAACAATTTTTCTTCTATTCTTTTGTAGGAATCAATTTGGTCGTTTATAGTTTAAGTATATATTTTTGCTCTTCAGTAACATAAAATATCCAGTCGTTTCGCTAGTTACCTTATTTGAAATACTTGAAAAACATCTTGAGCTTGTGCCCTACTTCAGATGATACACAACATCTAAAACTGTCTGTCTTCAAAATAAATAAGAATGTTTCAACCTGCTTCTCCTAGGTATTCCCAACTTTACGTACCCACAAATTCAGTGTACACCGTGGTACATAGCTGCGTATATCTGCGGCTAAACCGTATTATCATTCCGAGACAGAAACATGGGAATTCGTGTTACACAATACACGTCATGTCTCGCTTTATTTAGTCGTAGTTTTGTGAGCACAACGCAGAGTATTATTAACTTCTCAACGAATAAAGATTCAGATTATGTTTTGGCGTAGAGACCACTTCACAATCTCTTTTAGTGGCGTAGTAAAACTAGAAATATAGCGCGGAACGCACTCATCGAGCGGTTTATTACAGATTATTACATTCTGTATTATGTTATGCTTATGTATCTGAATACTAATAAGCTTACTTAGTATATGGGTTCTTTTCCCGAAGATCGCGAACTTATTTTTTGGCATATTATTTCAGTCTTTTCTTTGCATAAGATTTTCATTTTATTATTTAACCGCGACATACTCAATAGGTATTAAAATTTTCCAACATAATTGAATGTGATCAGTTATTAACGTGTCGGATGTCATGCGATATTTAATTAATCGTATATTGAGCTCAGTGAGGGTGCGTAATTACTTTGGTAATGAAGTGATTACTTATACATTTTTAGCCTGAATTATTTTATTTTCCTTTCATTAGAGATCCAGATGGGTCACCTGAGATATTGATTAGAAATTACGTGTAAACGAAGTGAATTTTTTATTAGCACATGCAATATCATGTACCTACCTTGTATTTGCTTTAAGCTAGCGACACAGGTAGAAGGACTTGTAATTTCGCCTTGAAGTGGGCAGTTACCACAATTAATGGCAGCTTCGGACTTCGAGAGTGTTTAATGGATGTCTACCAGACGCTTCTCTCTCGTTCCTTCGATCTTTTTTCTCGTTTTAGCAAACTTCGAGACAAGCAATACTAAGTTTAAAGCTGACCATAAAAAGTTACTCTTATCCGATGACAAACGACTTGTACGGTTCCGACTATATGTTTACCCACACTCATTCTTCAGCATTGAGGACAATAGTTAGTATTCTTTGCGTAGTGAGTTTAGTATGGAATGACTCCATCCATACCCTACTCCGTACTGTACAAAATTAATAGCTTAACACATAAAACTACACAGCGCTTAAACTTTTGAAACCCATTAGATATTTAATACGTAATGTTTTATCAAATATTGCTAATTAAATTATTGACGCATCGTGAATTTCAAATTAGATTCAGTAATTTGGAAATAAATCTGAATCATTATTATGATTACATATTACTGCAACCACAACAATAATCCTACTAATATTATAAAGGTGAAAGTCCGTGTGTGTGTGAATGTTTGTTGCCACGTATCTCCATAACTACAAAACCGATTTTTATGAAATTTGGAATGTAGATAGATAATAAACCGGGAACAGGACATAGGCTACTTTTTACCCCGAAAAATTGCACGGTTCCCGTGGGATAAACAAAATAGTAGTCCACGCGGGCGAAGCCGCGGGCGTCCGCTAGTGTGTAATAATTTGGAGACAAAAAATTCAAATGATTTAATTCTTGAAATAACTAGAGGGCATGAAAAATCACTTGATGTTGTTTATTTTATCATTGCATAGTAGAGTTGATACCTTTTGCATCAAATAACTGAGTCATAGATAAGTGCTAACTATCCTTTGGCGCATTCATGAAAGGAAACAAAACCTACATACCTACACCTTCACATGTCACCACTACTTCTTTTTGTCTTAGTAACATCGCAGAAAGAGCACTGCACTCGGTAAACAAAAATACACGCTCTACGCTATTTATACATACATTCGTCACCAGATAGTAATGTTTGATTATGAAAAATTGCAAGCAGCGTTTTCGTGCAATTGTACCGTGATTTCGGGAGAAAGTGTTGGAGCACCGCCAACGTCGCCCGGTGTCGCGATAAGCTTGAAATGCATTGAAATAAACAAGTTCACTTGCTTCTTGTTCACTACCACGAATTTTCACGGACTTCGATTATGTAAAGGTGAATATTTTACCCAGCAGTCAGTTTTCTGAAACCTCACATTAAACAGAGGCCTCGCAGATGCATAGCTCTGACCTGAGAGAGAGATATGATGGAAAAGGCAAAGAGGCATCCTAATATAATAAATCTATCAGATTTTGAGAAACTTTTGGATGTTTTCATCAAAAACTTCACCACCGGTTTTGTTTTTTTTTTGTTTCCTACAGGGTCACTTGGATAGTTATTAGCCGTGGCAGGTAGTTTGACAGACTGTTGTCGAGATCCAAATTTTCTAAATTTTAGTAGGGCAGATCAACGTCTGCTCACCGGGTCCGCTAGTTATATGTATAAAGATAAATACTCACCAACCTTTTATGTTCTGATCAAGGAATCTACTCCAGGACGATCTGATCAAACGCTCTAAATGCCAGTGCAGTTGCTATCAACGGTGACAAGATGCATAGTATAGGCGATGCATTTGACGTGATTTAACATGGACCTCGTAAAACTATTGTCATTCGTTTGTTTTTATTCTAACGTTTCGCTTGTTTGCCTTCTTAAAATAGACCGTAGAAATTATGTATTGCAGTTTAGTACCTACTCAACTGCTGGTAGTCTGACGCATGATAGAAATAGCAAGTGGTGTGCATAAGCTTTTGCAACCAGAATCACACTTCACACTTAATCACACTATCACACTAATCACACTAATATCACACTAATCACACTAATCACACTAAAGTATAGGTATTAGGTAATATTAGGTAATATTATAAATGCGAAAGTTTGGATGTTAAGATGTTTGGATGTATGTTTGTTCCTCTATAACTCAACAACCACTGAACCGATATGCCTGAAATTTAAAACACAGATAGATAATGATTAGGAATAGGACATAGGCTACTTTTTATCCCGGAAAAATGCACGTTTCCCGTTGGATAAAAATAGTAGTCCACGCGGGCGAAGCCACGTGCGTCCGCTAGTATTTTATAATTTGCTAGTGCCAGATCACAACCGTTAAGTGTAAGAAACGGTGCGTAATAAATCTTTCAATATACGCCGCGTTGGAATCCTTTTTGTTATTGGTTCTTTTGTGGTTTGCTCTCAGTTTAGATGCAGTTTTGTATACTATTTTTAATTGAAATGGCATTAAAATAATTTATTGGTTCGACACTAAAAGACGTTACATTGTAACCACGGAACTGATTATTGTACTTAAACAAACTTCAATTATAATTTTTAGGTATAAAACCATTCACCTGCATCTAATACATCAAAATTAGGTTCCTAATATTAAATAAAATACTTAAATGAAATTGGGAAGGTACTTAATCAAAATCATTTTAGATACAAGAACAAAATACATAATATAATATCTTACATCAACATAAAACTTATATTAAACGTTTACTAAATAAATTACTTTTTTTTAACCTACGTTGTCCCACTGCTGGGCAAAGGTCTCTTCTTTCTCCCGTCGCGTATCACGGTCCATTGCTACTAAATTACTTTGATTAAAAAAAGACTGTGTACCTACATCGACATAAATATAGTTTTTTATTTGTTTTATCATTCATCACGTTACGATTAAACTTTGGTGCACAGACACAGTTCAAAATGAAGACTATATTATGAGCTATTGGCCAACTCTAGTGTAGTAGCAGCCGGAAGGACTCTATCACGTTAAATTTTGAAGTTTTTTTTACAATTTCAAAAAAAAGAATAACTTAATGTACAAAAGATTAATATCACTAGCGACCACTTATTTTAGAATAACGCTTATAAAATATACCTCTTCCTTAATATATCATGAAGAATTAATAAGCAAGCTATATAATAATTTAGACCAGAATCTATTATAGACTATATAAACCATCACCATTAACTAATAAATTAATGTAATGTACCAGTAACAGTAAACCATATCGAATGCGTAAGCCACATGAAAGCTGCTTAAACTAGAATATAGCAAGCTAAAACCTATCTCTCTACATTGTTAAACCTATATCCATGTTGACTTCTGATTATGGCTTCTTGCGACCTTAAGACGCTCTGTACTGGCATAAAGCTGTGTCCATACGTGCCCCTTGTTAACAAGGGCGTTTATGTTTACCTGTATATAAAGAATCTTATAAAAAAGAGTCCTCAGCATTAAAACAAATTTCAGCAATGATGACCATAGTGGCTATTGACTTTGTAAAGCCATGAGATAAAAATATTGAAGACTAATATCTAACCTCGTAACAGTACCTACACTTGAAACTTTGCATGCAACTGGTGTTTTCAACTAACTCTGTCTCTAAGAGTCTAGTCTGAAAGGCAGTCGATAACAAGGGGAACTGCAAGACCTGCTCTTGAATGTAGCGATGGTTTCAATATACTTAATATATAATAATTCGTTGTTGACGGCTCACTGCGCTCGCTCGGTTATTGGTTAGGTTAAGAGAACTAAGCTATCTCAATTCTCTTAGTTCTCACAACTTTCACATTTTTATTGCATGAATTTGGTGATGAACACTGATCGGAGTAGGTAGAGCTATTTAGGTTCATTGACCGCAAACATTGATGTTAATATGGATATTCCACGGAATTCCGACTAATACTCCGGGATTCGATTATACAAATAGTTTGTTCTTTTCAATCATGATTCGATTTTTGAGGAACTAATAATTTGTATGGTATGTTCTTGTACAACTTCAGAATGAAAATGTTAAATGATTGTTGATTCTTGTATAAATATAAGAAATTGTTACATAAAAAAATATATGTGTGTTCATGAATCAAGTTTCTATCTATTTATTATACAGTCCTTAAACCCGTATATAGCAAAAAGCAAAAACCTTTTTATTATTTTTCTAACTAAAAAACGAATCCCGGGATTCGGGGAATATCCATATTATTCTATCATATGGCAAGTACATAAAATAGCTCTACCTACTCCGATCACTGGTGATGAATGATGCAATACATGATATTTTGCAAAGTTAGCATACAAGAGTTCTGAGAATCCATA
Organism: Camptogramma bilineatum; assembly: GCA_958496255.1. Classification (NCBI taxonomy): domain Eukaryota; kingdom Metazoa; phylum Arthropoda; class Insecta; order Lepidoptera; family Geometridae; genus Camptogramma; species Camptogramma bilineatum. Next base: position 11,276,120 of record OY292456.1, read on the forward strand.
GTCGTCGCGCTGTCTATTAAAGTACTTATAATTAAATAAAAAAAATAAGTATTTCTGAACATTTCACACAGCGCCATCTAGCCCCAAACTAAGCAAAGCTATGGGAATTATTTGGTTCATTGTCATTGCTCTCAAAGTTTCTGCTTCAAGGCACCTCAGATGCATTGTGCATACAGCTTTATGTACCGTACGTACGCGCTAAAGCGTTAGTGTTCGCTATTTACACGGAAATGCAAATATTAGTTTAGGCAAGGGTTGTTCTGCACTTGAGTGGGTTTACACTAAGTGCGGGATTAAATAACGCCTCCAGAAAACGTGTTTTATTTAATGTTGTTTTATTTCGAGCATTGTTTTTGCAGCAATTTTCTTAACATTTGATTACATTTCGAAAAAAAATAACTTTTTTAAGAAACTGGCTCGTGTATTTTTTATAAACTAAGTAATTCTATTTTTGTTTCAAAATCATTGGTGATTCTGCCAGATATAAGGCACGCCGCATGAGATCCAGATTTATTAAAAATTGAAAAATTAGTAAGATTAACCTAACTCAATTTTAGCTAACGTCGTATTTGACTTTTCGATATTTTAACATTTACTAAAAATCCTTACAAAAATGTTTTCACTAACATTCATTTCATTGACAATATTATGTTAAAAGTTCACACCATAAATTACTAGAATACATTGTAATGGAACTTTTCCCATACATTCGCATATGCATGTGGAAGTATCGCTCAGGCAATGTGACATGTGTGAATTTGTCTTATTAGCCGGAAGGAATTATAAAATAAAATAACTATGAATGGTTTAATATAGTTATTATAAAATTGTTATCACTAGTGTCAAGTAGCTCTTCGACTTTCTATCGCCATGATGTTGTATCGTTATTATGAAACGTTGTGATATCGTGCATATTAATATCCAAAAGACCTAAAAAAACGTCGCGTCTTTAACATTCATGACGTTTTATGTTATGTACGTCGTAATTGTCAGGTATATTGAAATCAATTCAATCTGTAAGTAAAAATATTTAAAAAGAAGTATTATGTCTAGCCACTTACTTGTAAGTTAGGAAGGATGAAAGGTCAATCAATATAGCATTTATTTTCATACAGTAGTCATAGAATTTATGATTTGCATGGATATAATTATTATCATAGCCACAAACCAAGACTCTTTGGGGTTTAGATGAGGACGCACGCAATGGCTATCTTTTCACAGAATAAATCTTATAAATTAATGCTATTAGAGAAGGCGCGCACTAGAGAAAGGCTTAATTTGGTGCAGACAAACGATCTCGACTTTTAGATATTTTAGATTCAAGCTAGTTTTAGGTTTGCAACCACGTAATAAATCATCTTTTTAGCCTAGCCAGCCTTATCCATAAAAAATAAAAAAAACGTGATTTTAGTACTTTTAGTACCAACCAAGGCGCGCTTTCTTTACTACATTGTACCTTAAACGTTTTGAGCAAGTATGAATGCCAAGTTTTTTAATTCTGTATACCTTATTTGATTTATTACCTCGGAGCCGACAACTGGCTGGAGGCAGCAATGGACAGAAGGAAGTGGCGAATTCTCGTTTCGGAGGCAAAGACTCACTTTGGGTCCCTGAGCCAATGGAGTAGTAGTATACCTCATTTGAAATTCTAAATATATCATAGTGAAAGTGGATTAGGACGGACAGCTAATAAAAACTATGATAACCGATAATATTCTGGTTTCCCGATAATAATCTTGTTTGAACGCTAAAACGGCCTAACCTAACCCAAGTCTCGAACAGATAACGTTGACAGACGAACAAACAGATCTTTAATCTTAAATTTGATTTGTGTCACACACTCGAGCGGTGTATGGCTTAGGTTTGCATAGCGCAAGATTGCACACCGACCTTTGCGCACGCATCGGTGCCCTGCGATAGCCTGGTAGATACTAATCCACTTAGGAACAGACTGATGTCACGTCATTGAACCTTGTTATGCATCTATGAGATCTCTATTGAACTTATATAAAAAAACAGCATGTAAGTACGATCTGTAGTCTTAATTTTTCATATAAATTTGAAATAACCATAAGTATAAAGCAGATTTTTACACGATAAAGTATTCATGCATGAAGCGTTTACTTACTAATTTTTGTTGTAAAAATGATGTACTTACTTGCGAAGTTTATGTAATATCCATGAGAAATTGGAAAAATGCTTCTGATCCCAGTTCCTGAACAGTCCAGCTTTATCCCGCGGAAATGGCTGAGCAGGGGGCATACCACCAAGTCTTAGAGCAATGTCAAAACAAGCTTAAAACAGGCTTACTGCTTTAGGAATGACATTCGTTGTCATGTTTCAAGCTTGTTTTAACATTGCTTAGAGTTCATGGTACGGCTACAGACTCGTTCCGCCTGCTCGTTCAAACCCCAAATTCATCGACAAAAATACATTTAACTACTGCCGTAAAGTGAACGTAGTTTAGATTCAAAATGAATATTGATTGATTGCATTTCAATTTCGAAAGTTGAATGAACTATGGTACGATGAAACTAGCAAATGATTTTCCTGACGCTTCATAAAAACGTCAGTCGTCAACTTTGATTTTTATCGCTAGCATTCGATTGTTAGTTTTATTAACTTGTAAAATGGATTCAGCAGTTAAGAGCAGCTACGAGTAATGGTAAAGCATGAGTTTATTTAAAGCGGACACAATTGAAGGAAACGAAGAATACACACTAGTGCAAAAATTTCGCAGAAGTTATTATACATAATCTTTGCTGGAAATAGCAAAGACTAATGACTTCATTGTTTTGAGCCTTTTCTAATCTCTTTGCTTTGTTGGCACATGCATGCGGACGTATATAGGTACAAACAAATAAACAAAAACTTGAGTCCATTCACTCTGCACTGACATTTCTAACTGCAGAGTTTCGTGCCAATCTGACTCTGTATGATTCAAAACGAATTTTATTGCGCTGATTTGATAGACGTTTCCTTCAACAAAAGTATATTGACTCAGTCCGAAAATCACGTGAGCTTATTATCTACTTATTTCTGTCTTCACCTAATGACTATTTGGCTGGAGTTTTTAGAATAAATTCAGGCTACGTTAATTTAAAAATAACAAAATATTTAAACCTTGGCAATTAATATGGAGTAAAAAAAACTTGCACATGCTGACTTTTTCATCGATTTCAACCTGTTGATTTTGATGATTTGTCTAACGCTAACAACGTGAACTTCTGTCGCATTCTGTTTTGCCATTTATACTGCTGTCGATGTCGAAAAATGTCGAAAAAAATATAATATAGGTATGTGCATTAACACGAACTCTAATTGGTGAAGGAAAACATCGTAAAGAAACCCGCGGCTTAGTGAGCTCCACAAGTATTGACCATGTATTTCCTGTGAATATGGCCGATTAAGCTGAAAGGATGGTGTAGGTGCTGGGCAAGCTTAAACAATGTCCCAGGCACTACAATGTCCCATTAAGTGTAGACAATGATTGCTTAATAAAATAACACTATAATAAATCTAAAAGATGTAAAGGCCTAAGTAATAATTATTAACTCTTGTCTGGGGCGAAAAGTGGTTATAATTCTTCATATTCTATTCTCACGTATATTTTGAGTTTATATAGTTTCATAAATAAATTCTTTGGATTTTGTAGGAGAATTTAAAATAAATTCCTTGAATATTTTAAATTCTCTTCCACGTTAACACGCGTACAGTTTGTGACATATTTATTAACGTCCAATATTTAACGTCCAGACGCAACTAGAACAATATATTTTCAAGGCAGGCGCAGTACTGAAATATTATTTTCTCATAATGTCCAATCTATAATTAAAGTGCGAAGAGTCGTACTGTTCTAAAATAACTGTACTGTGACATCATAAATCTTGCTTACGACGAAACTTACTGTTTAAATCATCGGGTCACATGATGGTGTATTTAATGGCCAACCATAACATTAAAATTATAAAGCGTGATTAACAATGAAATCAACTAAAAAAAAACTTAGATTTCGTGCCTCACACGACTATCGAGCATATTGGAATTCGAAAAAATATTTTATATTACATTTTTCAAAAAGGTTAGGCTACAGGGTCTCTTTGTTTTAAGCTCAAATTGAAGCTGACTAAGTTGTCCAGAGGAGTTTTCCTCAAATTTTTGATATCATTCTTCGTTTCAAAATATCGAGCGCAAAAATCAAAAATTCGAACAATAAATGTTTTTTTTTTACTAAGTATTTCAGCCATAACATTTTTTGTTTTTGATTTTCTTTGATAATTCTTTTTGAACCTTACAGCTCTTGTGAATACGCGTCTTTTGAGCTTTTTTGAATGTTGTATCTTCACAACTCTCCGAAATATAAGAGGATCGCACTTTTTCGAGAAATCTGAGCCTACATTGGAGCGAACGAAAAGATATTTCCAATGTCAACAACACGACCGTAAAAAACTTTGCGGCAGTTTAGGCTTTTTATTTTTGTACTTACGTCTGCAAATCTCAGCATGTTGACAGTAAAATCTGCAATACAATTCAAATAACAATACTCGATTCGTTATGAAGCTATGGTAAACCGCGAGTCTGCAAATGCATCGCGGCGTGCAAAATCATTACTTTGAAACGTTCCACAATATCCCATTTCTATTTCCGTTCCACCTCTAAAATATCACAGCGTAAAATTAATAGTTGAATCACGAACTAAATTATAGTTAATGCTGATATTTGAAGTGTGTTCGCAGGATTTTAAGTAAACATTATGTCGAGGGGCATGCGTGGTTTGCGTTAGCTTACATTTATTTCTCTTACATGATTCCGTGCAGTATCAGGGACGTATGCGGTATGCGCAAAATAGAAGTAACAGTTGCGATTCCTTTTTAGTATGAAAAATAACCGCATTAAACTAACCGTCCAAGATTCACACATGGTTCCGAGTGGCAAAAAATATACCTCTCTTCCATGCTATGCGTCCCACATGGTGGTGGAGTCAGCTTTCCTGATGGTTTTCCTCCACTTCGCTTTGTCCTCGACGTCGTCTTCGGAAACTTGGCACTCTCTCATATCCTTTAGCACTACCTCTCCATCTTGTCTTGGGTCTAGTTGGCAAAAAATATACTATGATTCAAAATTATATGTTTGAATGTCGCGAGAGCGCTCAAAATAGGTGGAACTGACATTTAATTACGATTTTTTTCTGCGCTGGCCACGCCCACATGTCGTGTCTTTTTTTCCTGCTCTGTGCTGCTACTGCAAGGGCTTGGGGTGATCACACTAGTAAAGTGTAGAAGAATTGTGTCACTACTGGCGAGTAGCCACCGCAATTTGTTGATAGGGGTTATTGTATTTAAATATGGCCAATAACTCATTTTTTTTACTGGCATTTTACGTCTAATGTAAAACGTGTATCGTTTAATGGTATAAATCGCGTAACTGCTAGTTTCCAATGAATGGCTCAGTAATCATCTGCATTTGAGGCCATTATCTCAATTGGCGGGCGCAATGAGCCGACCTCCGCCGGACACCGCACCCGACTTGACAATACTTGTTGTTAGCTTGACAATACACTTTTCTGTATCTTACATGATTTGAACACGAACCTGGCTGTCATTTTCAGTATTTTTGAATTCAATGACGGTTTTTTTCCCTGCCCGCTTACCACTTTGATAGACATAAGTAGCTACATTTGTTTACTGAAAAGTAGGTACTGAAATAAACGAGCAGAGTTGTAGATATTTTATTTTAAAGTGTTAAACTCACACTTAGGGATTTTTAATATTTTGAAAATGTATTGTTTTTAATTCATATGAAACCACACTTAGGTATTATTTTATCGAAAATGAAAAGTCTTACAAAAATTTTCGATTCAGACATAATTAAATCACACTATCATCAGGGGCGTAGCTACCGCCGTATCTGCCATATCAATTATACGGGGCCCCCAAGCCCAAGAGAAATCTTTACCCTTCATAAGGGCCCCCAATCAAATTTTTATACTAGGGGGCACCGTCAAGGCTCGCTACGCCACTGACTATCACACTAATATTATAAATGTTACTAGAATTAGGAGTACTACCTGTAAGATTGATTAGATGAACAAATATTTTTTGTAGGCTCTAAAATGGTTTAATATTTGTATTATAATGGTACTAGGTGCACCCAGTATAACTTTAATCTCTGCATAACTTTAATATTTTGTAGGCGTCTTAATTCTAAATTATTTTTGAGGCAACGTTTACATTTTTCTTCTAAATGTGTTTACTTACTAAATTTATAATAAATTGTTGTACCAAAATAATAAAGTTGATGATAAGCACTGTTTAGCATCAAGGTTAATAAACAAATATCGATAATTTTGTTTGTTTGCGATGCGTTATCTATTTACGTTCATGAATCTAGAGCACACTATCTATTGCGTTGCTTGACTTGTCTGATTATATTCATTAATAAAGGACCGTTGGAACTACATTCCCCCTTACTTATGAAAGATGTTTAAAGTTGAACACTGGTTGAACAACGTCCTGTCTCTGTTTGTCACTATCCACAAATAAAGACAGGACGTTGTTTAAACAGTGTTTCACTTTAAACATCTTTCATAAGTAAGGTCCATTGAGTTTACTTCACCATTTACAATTGTTAAGTGCGGCAACAATAGAATGGTCGCAAGCGCAACGCAACTGGAACTTGCTAAAACCACAAATATTATTTCCTACACATCTTTTCAAAACAAATAGGTATATTTGCGATCTCTGTTGTGCACGACTACACAAATAAATAAAAATAAAACATCCAGGCAGCCGGTTCAATTAGATCAAAAAGCTTCTAAATATAAATTCTAAAATGTGTTTTGATAAACTGTTTCGTGTTTAGTTCATAAGATATAATTTACTATTATTATGATGACGGGCTGATTTAATGAAATAATAATGTAATGTAATGTAATCTTTTACAGGTACCAATTCATTAGCTTCTATTATTATCTCATAAAATGGTAATTCAAAACGATAATTATAGTTATTCACTTCTAACTATTACTGTAGACTGTAATTGAGTATTTACTATATATCTTCACTATTGTCTCAGTATATTAACGTAAATTACCAGCAACGTTGAGTATTAGTTACCAATTGCTGCAATTGTGTGGTAGAACCTGTGTACTTACGTATAAACTATAGTCATTTGTGTTTAGTTTCATAGTACTAGTGCCGACTAGCGGTTATAGATTTTTATTTTAACTTTTGTACATTTGAGTAGAACTCCAATCTCTTACAAAATGACACCAAATACCACTTTAGAATAAATGGTAAAGCCCAATATTGTTCTCACGAACATAAATCAGCATGCTAGCATAAGCCATCACACCCAGACATTCACGGAGTATAAATTGATGAACCCCTATTTATAAGACCAACCACTGTTATAAAATTACTTACACGTTAGATTCACGGAGAAAAATATTTTTCCCAGGGTTACGCAAGCGGTAATTGTGGTGGAGCACCTTAGTTGCCATCTTCTGAAGTTTGGTAAGTGAGGCACTCCATTTATACACAGTCTGCCCGACGTGATTCCGGAGAGAAATATTTTGTTGATTGTACCGCCGTGCCCTGTTGACACAGCTTATTGACACGAACAGTAACTGTGCGGAACATAACGCATAAATAGATCTTTCCCGGGAACCACCGGAAGCACATCTCACGTAGAGTAGCCGCTTGCGACCATTCTGTACCGCTTACTAGACTTGTAGTTCTGCGTCTAACGAACGGTCGATGTCACGCTATGCATGATTACGATAAGAGCACGATTATTTTCACTATTACTGTTGTATGTGGTGTATTTTAGTGTTACTGCACATTTTTTCCTCTATTAGCGTACTTAACTAGTTTGAACTTAGTTAGATTTTGCAGCGATCGAATTCTCGCGGTAATTGGCAACCGTCGGAGTAATCTCGAAGGCTCCTGAAGGGCTCACGCGCGAGCCGAGCGGTGAACCGATGCGTGTAATGAAAGTCTGAGTTCGCTCTTACCGTCGTGCAGCCTCTGTATTATCGCATCCAGTATCTCAGCCGCGCGTATGTTCAACAGGAAATATTTTTTAGCATTAGAGAAATATTCATGTGGAATATTCCAACATTTCGCTTTTGGCTTTTGAGAGCGAAGCTCATTATTCCGCATGCAGTGGGGTGTTCAGATCTAAAGTAGAGGTCGAGTCGCATGGTATTTATACGCAAGTGGTGCGGGGGCATACGCCCAGACGCCGCTCGCCTGCCTCTAATCCGATTATGTGTAACAAAATGCTTCGCGCAGCCACTCGCGGTGACGGCGACCAGTTTCCTCAAAGTAGAATACATTACGTGTAGGTAGGTACTTGCACTTTGTCTGCGATTCATGTGAACACTCATGACTTGCGTAATTACATCGTTAAAATTGAAAAAGCAGCGCGACGGAGTCATCCCTAATGACATGCATGCCGGGGTTGCGTGTTAAAATGTTTCAAAGCCTGTTAGAAGAGCAGAAAATGTCTGGGGAAATATTACTTGACGATTAATTGCATACATACCTAGTTATATCACGAATATACTTGTATGATTGAAAGTATTTAAAATGATTTAAAGTAATAAAAGTGGTACGATTTTATTTTTATATTTCAGTAAAAAGGAAGCATGTGTGGTTCATTACTACTTTTTCAGAATATAGATCTTGTCAATTAGCTTATTCATTGAATTTGCACATGCTCAACTTCATCTGTATCTGTAAAGGAAACGATTTTCAGAAAGAAAACGGTATTTAACAGCATTTGCTTTTACGTCTCCGATAAAAGAACAAAAAGTCCCACTTCTGAATACGGGGGACATGAAGTTACGAGCTCTCCTGTAATCCGATTACGTGACAAAATGTTTGACCGTATTCACGAATAAAAGCGGGCTGTCTTCAAACGTCGACTGGGACTTATCAGCGTGATCAGCAAGCTTAAAGAACAGGGTAAAAAGCCGGTACTCCTCCAACCTGCTTTTCATCCCATGTGCAGTTTTAGCCACTTCCACGAGACACCCTCTATAATCTCACAAATTGATATTTAATTTTGTTTTACTGCTTTGAATCCTGTTACGTTTTAAACAAGTTGTTTATGGTGGGTCAGACAGACGGGCACTTTGTTTAGATTTGACAGGGGCAAATATGGTTTACAAGTCTCGGCAAATTTTTATGTAAAGCCTAAGTAAACGACCTATTTTAGTGTTCGTGGTTTCTAAATCATATTTTATTATTTTAGACTTGAGTTAATCATTTTGTAAACGAAACATTGGGCTGTTAATTTAAAAATAGAGTTTGTGATAAAGATGAATTAATTTTCAAAAATAAGTAAGGCATTTGATGTGGAACTGAATTTACATTGTAACAAAATAGAAACTTATTGGTTCTTTTAGATTCTTCTTTCTTAGATTTATGTAGGTAAGATACAGCCGTTGGGGCAATCTGGTTTAAATTTATTGATTCCCCTACTGTGGCTATGCCCTACGCTAAATTTACCGACGAGGCCTTCGAAATGGTTTGTGTTTCGTAAACATATTTTATCAAAACGGTTTTTCTTATCTTTTTTATTATCGGAATAGACCATGTAGTTAGATGTTATACAAGATAACTGAGAATTTTTTTTGGAATATCAAAGTGAAGAGTAGTTTGTTTGTCCAAGCTGTTTCGAGTTGACTGAAAGTAATCTAGGTTTGATCTTAGGCTAGGACTTATTTGGGTAAGTACCAATTTTCTTAAAATGTAAACTGATCTAAGGAAATGATATTAAAAGATTACCAACTTATAATAAATAAAAAGGGATGGCATTCCTCAACATAACAAGTTGAATTAGTCATCAAATACCACTTAATAAAATAACCATAACTTCACAACGGAATTGACCATCATTACACTCTTTGTATTTTGAAAGCTAAATTACTGTGAGGTATCGGGAAGCGTGTCGTTTTCCACTTACATGCATATTTGATGAGACAGTGAAAAGGCGAGTAAGACCAATTGATTATCGCCTTGGGTCTACACCTTTTATGTTTTAATGGACATATACCATGCATATAACTTCAAGCCCTATGCATACTCCAATAAAGTCCAAAACTCTTACAAAATTCTTGTCTGTTTCTCTATGATCCAAGTCAAACGACTATGAAATTTATTCACTGGAAATACGATATAAAATCGAACTTTTCCAGCTAACTGCCGTTGCACTTATTTACCTAGGCTTACTGTAAAGAATTGTATGACACCTAACAATTTTACACTATTGACCAGTAATCAATTAGGAAACTATAGTTGACGCCGTTCTTCGTCACATTAGGTAATGCTGTTCAATAATTGAGTTCTAGTACGGTAGTAATGGGTGTAGACACAAAAAGACAAAATGACAAATTATTTGAGTATCGTATTTGCGATATGGATCAACCTTATCAAATATTATCCGATTTAGATGTTGATCTAAAGATGGGATACCTACTTTTGTCAGTATATAGTTTATTTTTAAGTTCTATATATTTTTCGAATGCAACGCTTTGTAATCCTTTTCCTACAGAATTTATCTCTGGAGCTATTTCTGTTCAGTCCTTTTTATCTGGCTTAACGAACGCTGTATGAGCGTCATACATAGCTTTAGATGTTTGTAAATTGCAATCCAAAGATGAATTGATAAATTTGATAAACAATACTAACAAAAAAAGTAAAAGGCAAGTTGATAGGTTGAATGTTCAAATCTTGTGATGAATATTTAAGCCGCCCTAACTTCGAAACACACTAACGCTCAGTTGTTGATGTACTAGACACTCATTCGTCTATCTAAGGCCTCCGTCATGGCGTCGACTTAAAAACCGGGACCGACAATTTAACGTGCCAGTAACTTTATTTATTTATTTATTAGTTGCATCAACAAGGTGTACACTATCACATTCGAAAAATACTAATACTACTACGTCACTGCAATATTGTTGTTCAATTATTGATAATAATGGATACAATAAAGTTATTAATTGCATTTGGAAATAAAATTTGAAAAATAATTATTTATAAGTTTTAAATTTGCTATATTTATAATAATTGAATACTAAATTTAAACCAAATCATAGGTAATATGAAAAACAAAATGAACAAGAACAGTATACAAGAAACCTATGAATTAGCTAACCATGTTATTGAATTAAAACTGGTACTATGTGGGACATTAAAATATATTCTGTTCATTACAACTCTGAACTAAAGGTCGATTCACACATATCAGGGAAGTCACAGTTCCGGCAACGTGTTCGTTGCCGAACTTCGTTCAGTTAATTATCCATCTCTGTGTATATCATCATATGCCTATGTCGTCACTGACACTGACAAGTGGGGATGCGTTCATAAGGAATGTATGAAAGAATATTTCGCACTGTGCCGGTACTGTGGCTTCACTGATATGTGTGAATCGACCTTAAATGTATGAAGCATTTAGTTCGGAGTTGTTGATGTAAGATTGATTAGCAACTGTAGCGATCGTCAAATAGCGGTTTACGTAATTTTAAAAACTAAAGGCTTTACAGTCCAATGATTACGTAAAAGGAAAAGGCAATACTGTTGTAGCTCTTTTCATGGTAGCGTTCTGAATAGAGACCTTTTCAACTAATTTAAAAGGGTTTAAAACGCCGCTGACAGCCTGATTGAGCTCAAAACGGATGGTCATTATAAAAGGTCAACCACCTTTTCGTCGAAACTATTTAACACTTCCATTCAACTTTTTAAAAGTTTAATTTTAAAACCTTAATAGGAGTTTCACGAAATTTTCTATTGAAGAAGTAGACAAGCTTATATTTAAGTAGGTAGGTAAGTATATTAATTATGTGAAAAGAAAGTTCTAGTTTCATAATTTGATATCATGAAAATTAATTACTTAGGTAGGTACCTACCTTTTATTGGGACAGTTAAAATCAAAATTCAATATGTAAGTAATAATAATTCAATATGTAGTATGCTTAGGATTCAATATGTGAAACGTCGTTTATTATTTCAAATATGAAATAACGTAGAGCCACTTTTTACTCCGCTTTAACAACTAGTTAATAACGTTATTCTACAAAAGAAAAGTATTCTTAAAACCGGTAAAAATCGGTTCATGTTAAACTACAAAGACTTGAACCGGTAACGAGTAAATTAACAAATGTGGCCAGTTCCGGCAGGAAAGAAACACTTATCGCGTTATTGTACAGTCGGCAACACAAATTGTTGTGCATTTGCGGAATTTGCGAATATCTGATGCGGGCTAAATTTTTTTGCAAGTTTTTAAACGACAAGTAAGTATGCTTGTTACATGCCATATTTGCCACACAATCGTATTTAGATTAGTCGCTTTACTTGCTATGAAAGTGTGACTTCAAAGTATTTTTTCACAATATTTATGCCCCGAGTAAAGATGGTTAGATTGTATGAATAGGGTTGCATGAAAGGAATGGTGAAGTTAATAAAAATGAAAATTAAGGAACATTGATTGAGTAGGATAAAAACAGTGATATGATAATGTTGATTCTTATGACGGATCTCTGTAGCGACACATTCTTAAATCGATTGTAAAAACAATCGCAGTTGAGTTTAAAAATAGGTCATTGTTGAACAAATTAAGTTAGAACGTCTTTCTTCAAAGAATGAACAATGATAAACTTATAATTAAGAATTATCTTCTTTTAAAGGGGAGCCTTTATTCAAGTTTCCGACCTAATGAAGGATAAATTCTGGTAGTGACGTATCTAGTCGTCCACAGACTAGCTAGACTATGTTGTAGAAAGGAAACCGCTTCTATTTGTGACTTTTTATTCACGTATTTTTTATTTAAAACATTGTTCACACATTGAATCCGAAAAGTCAGACAGAGCCAAGCTTAAACATTTAAGTGTAGACTATCATTATTAAAATTAAATGTCAGTATGTAATCCGTACCCCTATTATAAATGTGAAAGTGTGTTTATTTGTTTGTTTATTTGTCGTGGAATCACGTCGAAACGGAGCCACCGATTGACGTGATTTTTTGTGTGGAGATAGTTGGAGGGCTCGAGAGTAACATAGGCTACTTTTTATCAGCAGCTAGTACTTAATAAATAAACTTCTCCAGAATAAGAATATTATATTTGAAAACTGTGTAGAAAGATGAAACAAAATACAGTTTTAGCAGTATCCATTCTAAGCACATAATTTACCTCAACATTCTCGTATTTTAAATAGTTAGTTGTAAAATGCACCTACATATTGCTACTTACTTAAAATAGGTAGTAACATCTTATTAGAAGTCCTTGCGAAATATTTACCAATACTATTAAAACTTAATTAATACTAGTGTTTCATTGGAATTTTGGCAGAGTTGGCCACTTGTTCATACGAAAGAAGAAGAAGATTGGAATGTAAGAGTTTTAGACCTGCATAATTTTAGGTTTCACCATAACAAAACTTGTTGATGAAACTTTATCATTCGAATATAATAATAGGATGACTGAAAATTTGATGGAAATAAAATCAATTAGAAAAAGATAAGTAAATTAAAAATTAACCAGGATTGCCAGCATTTTACAGTACGAAGTTATTATATAAACAAGTTATATTTTACAGTAAGGACCTTGTCAAGAACACTAGAACACATAGAACGTGCAAAGTCGTATTAAAATAGTACCTATTTATTGGGCAAGTTAAAATTCAAACCATGCATACTGAACTGACCTCAACTTGCAACATGGTAAAACATCGTCAAAACGTCTACATTTGTCATTTTTACTGGGGCCCACAAAATTAAAGGGTGATTCATGATGCGGCCGAATTACGACTTACCTACGTCTAGTTGTAAATGTGCGGAAATAAATAGAATATGCATGATTTAGTTAGGTGATTTTAATAGATTTAATTTAGAAAATTCAAGTAGGTATAGGAATATAGTTTGGGTTAGGTAAACACTATCGTGTTCAATGCTCGCGACGCACGTGCTCTGTCATGAGCCGGGGCAGGGAATGTTTTAAATGAACTAAATTATATCCTATCCTACTCCTACTAATATTATAAATGCGAAAGTTTGTGAGGAAGAGTGGATGTATGGATAATTGTTACTCTTTCACGCAAAAACTACTGAACGGATTTTAATGGAACTTGAAATACACAACACATAGCTTATGATCTGGAATAATACATAGGCTACTTTTATCCGGGTAGGTAAAAGAGTGAAGCCGCGGACGGGATCTAGTAAATACTAATGAACAATGAAAAAAATGCCACATGATGTTAGTGATTCATAAAAAAATTAAATTCCCATAAGAAAATTCGTTTCGTCTTAAGATAACACTTAGCCAACAATTTTATGAAGGGAACAGCTAGGTGTTCTATCATTTTGATAAAGCAAAAGGTTTCCTTTTCGAGTTCTTTAGATAAGAGTGTTTGCTTTCGCTACGCAATCTCAGCGGCAAAAAATCAGGATGTTATGTTAGCGATACACTTGTCAAACAAACTTAAGCATGTTGCACATTGGCAATGTTTAGATGGGGGAGATAGAGCTTCTGGCGACAAAATATTTTATCCCCCATTTATTTAGAATACTTTTTCGATTGGAATTCAAAAAGAAAAAAAAATATTGGAAATAAAACTGCGTGTATTGTAAATAAAATTGTATGACAAATTTGTTGTTTGATAGCAGTTTTTTAGCAGTCTCATATAAAAATAAAGAACTAAAAAATGAAATATGAAAATCGTTACTCAAAGTCTACGATAACAATGTTTGTATTTATCAGTGTACCTATAATACCAAGATGAATTCAAATATAAATTAGCTATGAATAGAATTTGAGAGTCGTCGTAAAATAAAATTGTTGAGAGCTTTTATTTTGTCTAATTTTGTGTCTATAAATTGTCACAAATGACTTTGACTAAATGCTATTTATAGCGCCATTGAAGACATAATAATACTGAAAAATGGTTTGGCTTACAAAATGTTGACGTCTTGTAAGACTACCCTCATTTCGTAGGTACATTTTCATGCAATAGTATTTTAATAGATGTGAATTCACTTGCAACTAACTAAGTGATGCTGGTTTCTTATTTAAAAAAATAATTTGCCAATAAAAAAAGAAGCAAATGAACTTCTTGTTAACTTTGATTGAAATTGGCTGTGATTAAAATAATAATAATAATAATAACTCATGTCCTGTTGCCCCCTTGTTGCCACATGAGCGACTGTTTTGGGGGGGCCCAGTTGTGAGTTGGCGAGTCTCCACCCGCCATTTGTACGTGTTCATAAACATAGTTTCGGCGGGTGCCATAGTCCCCATAGTTTCCCCGGTAATGGGTTGAATACACCTAACGAGTACAGTGGCGAGACAGAGGTGGGGCGAGGAGGGACGTACTCGGCCTAGTAAACAAATTGTGATTCTAGTGACTGTCTCGCCTCTTATTCCTCGGCCGAGCACTCGTTAAAGTGTTTATACAAACCGAGCACTCGGCCGAAGACACTGTCTCGCCACTGTACTCGTTAGGTGTATTCAACCCATAACCAGTCCACTACCATCCCACCCCCATAGCCCGTTAGTAGTTTTCCATATCTGTAATAGTCCTGCACAGACCGGGGGCTGCCCTTAAAAGCATTTTTATAGTGTCATACAGGGAAGTCACCGGAATGTGTGTCCATCACAAAAGATCAAAATTGTCAAAAGGGCCTCTGTGTGTTGGCTTCGGCCCCATGCATGCCTGTCAAAGGTCCGGGACTCCATAGTCCCGAGATGTTCAAATTGACAAACATAATAATAATAAATATTGCTGGACATATTTCACACAGCATCATGTAGTCCCAAGCTAAGCAGAGCTTGTGTTATGGCAACCACATGACTGATATACTACTTATATACATTTTTTTTTGTAAATACATACATAATATACACAGAAAAAAGCCAAAAATGAATTAGGTTATTAAAAAAAAAAAAACTACTAATATAAAACTATTTCAGCTCTTATCATAACAAGCAAAGTAATTTTGGCGGTAGCAAACAAAGATAAGATTCAACCGGTCGGAGTAAAATATCCGAGAACCATGCAAGTCAACCTATATAAACTACTTAAAGTACGAGTATCAATTTTCAGTGTATCTATCTAATAAAATAAAAACATTAAAAAATCAGTACATTAACTGCCCAGAAATGTTACAGAACACTTACCAAAGCTCTATTAGAAATTTCCTTCTAAGCGATTGATGTAAAGTAATCTAAAGAATATAAAAATAGTGATACAATATTAAAGAATTCTTTGCTTGCGTATCTGAGAGTCGTTATTCCAAAGTTTCTGAAAATAATGCCACAAACATAATGTAGTTTTCAACTTCATACGCACTAACAGGTAGAATTAACGAGAGCATTAACGTCACATTATCATTTTAAAAACAACCATAACAAAGTTTTATCTCTTCGAGAACAAAATGATCGTTACGTCTCAGACATGGAATTCAGTAGAGTTAGCTCTAGCGAACTAGCGAATGTATATTTTAAATTGATGCAGAAAGGTTGAAATTTAAGTGCACGAGTAAACAATTATGCTGAAAGCAATTATTTAAAGTATTACATTATGTTAAGTATTATTATAATCTCATGAAAAGGTAAATTTGAGAAAAATATACTTAAACAAACATAAGAAAGATTCTTAAAATGTTTAAAATCAGTATTGTATGAAAATTGTTTATTTTTATTTGTTTTCCATACGCGCTCGTGTTTTTTTTTGTTAGTTAACAATTCACAGGAGAGCTAGCCTCACTCCCTTTTTTTGAACTATGTATATCAATCAATAGGTACTTATAATAAAACTGTAACAGGTCAAATTCAGTAGGTACATTGAAGATATTTTGAAAAATTTTTTTGGAGGACACTCTATAATCGATACTGAAGCCAAAACTGTAATTTTTTGCATTTATCTCTGTCTTTCTGTCTATCAGTCTGTCTGTCTGTTTGTATCTTGGCCGTGCATCACGTTGAAACTACTGAATGGATTTAAATGAAACTTGGCATGATTTGAGTATACAGGGTGAATTTTTGAGATGGGGCAGTAAGGGCAGCTACCTTAACCATTGTAGCTAGAGGAAAACGTTCTTAGGAGACTATCCTTAATTTTTGAAGGTAATAGGACTTGCATTCACAGATTTTGAAAAAAATGTACAGTTAGCGAGAAAATGGGCACTTTACACAAAAAATTTTTTGATGCCAATCGATCCTGTTTCATCTAAGGATTAAAAGGCTCTTTCAGACCAACTGGGGTTGGAGTACTTACTAGAAAAGTCAGAAAACGCTAAAATGTATTTCTGATACAAGACAGTAAGGGCTACCTTAACCGTTGTAGGTAGAGGAAAACGTTCTTAGGAGACTGTCCTTGACTTTTGAAGATATTTTGACCTGTGTCCACAGATTTAAAAAAAATGTACAGTCAGCGAGAAAATGGGCAATTTACACAAAAACTTTTTTTGATGACAATCAATCCTGTTTCATCTAAGGATTAAAAGACTCTATGGGACCAACTGAGGCAAGAGTACTACAAAAGTCAGAAAATGCAAAAAACCTTAATTACTTATACATTTCGTACGAAATCATTTTGTCATTTGTCATAATTTTTCATCATTTTGTCGAAATATCTTCAAAAGTAAGGGTAGTCTCCTAAGAACGTTTTCCTGTAGCTACAACGGTTAAGGTAGCTGCCCTTACTCCTCCGTCTCAAAAATACATTTTACCAATTTCTGACTTTTCTAGTACTCTTACCTGAGTTGGTCCGCTAGAGCCTTTTAATCCTTAGCTGAAACAGGATCGATTGGCATCAACAATAGTTTTTGTGTAAATTACCCATTTTCTCGCTGACTGTACATTTTTTTTTAAATCTGTGAATGCAAGTCTTAATACCTTCCAAAATTAAGGATAGTCTCGTAAGAACGTTTTCCTCTAGCTACAACGGTTAAGGTATCCCTTACTGTCTTGTATCAGAAATACATTTTAGCGTTTTCTGACTTATCTAGTACTCTAACCCCAGTTGGTCTGAAAGAGCCTTTTAATCCTTAGATGAAACAGGATCGATTAGCATCAAAAAAAGTTTTTGTGTAAAGTGCCTATTTTCTCGCTGACTGTACATTTTTTTCAAAATCTGTGAATGCAAGTCTTAATACCTTCAAAAATTAAGGATAGTCTCCTAAGAACGTTTTCCTCTAGCTACAACGGTTAAGGTAGCTGCCCTTACTGCCCCATCTCAAAAATTCACCCTGTATACTACGAGGTTCAGTATAGGATACTTTTTATCCCGAAATTTAGCACGGTTCTTGGGAGAGGGGTTGAAAGTCGAAATGAGTATCTGGTTGTAATTCATTAAGGCGTAGTCCGATTTCATTGATTCTTTTTTTCTTAGAAAGTAGGTACTTTAAAATTTCAAGGTCATGATCTGATGGAGTCAGGAGCTGTTCAACAGAACTCCTCAATAAAAAGGCCGATTGAGTTGAAACTAGGAACTCAGCATATCTGTAAAGTTCCGACTACTAATATGATCAATGCAAGCTGATCTGATGATGGAGTCAGGACCTGTTCCATAGAACTTTTTAGTGATATGGCTTTTTAGTGATTAAAGAGCTTGATGAGCGAAACACAATGCTGATATGATGATGGAGTCAGGACCTTCATGGAACCTTTTTGGTGATATGGATATGGGTACGGGTTTTCTTTCTTCCATGCTTCCCTGCTTCTTCCAAGCTTCTCTACTTCTCTTTATACATGCTTTTCTCCATTTAGGTATGCTTGAAGCAATACGAAAGTTGCCGGGTTAGCTAGTTAAAAAAAATATTTTTAGAAGGGGCTTTTCCATTCATATCTGTTGCTTCGAAGGTGAAAGATAAACAAATTAAAAGAAAATTGCGGGAACTTTCCTTGGTTGGAGCTTATCTCTGAAGAATGAACAAATCCTATATTTTTGTAACTAAATCAAAATTACGTCGAAGCATTAAATATATCGTCCACTAGGCCACTCGAATATCAGACAATATCATCATTGAAGGAATTTTCATTTCACATCTATTCCATTATGCAAGCTCAATAGGCAATATGCGTCTGATTCAAAAGCGGGTTAAATGTATTTTATTATGAACATTGTTGCTTTAGAGGTATGTGTGTGTAATTATTCTTTAATATGAAACCATTTTCGATTAGAAAATAAATTTTAAAAATTGCAAAAAATAGTAGGAATTTCAAAATACTTGAAAAGGATGTGAAAGGATGTGACGTCACGAGTTCATAAGAAAAGTCAAGGACGAGTCAGATATGACGATCCATAGATAAGTTTTTTTTTAATTTTCACAATTCCTAAACTCGAACTTATTATTGTCACAGATTACTGTTGTACTTAGTATCAATTTGTGAACTTTGACGCGTGACGTCACAATTCAATAATTGTTACTACAACAGTAATCTGTGACAACAATAATAAACGTGTTTCAGATGCCTGAAAATGTTGGTAAATTTTAAAAATTATTTTTGTAATATAAAGTTTTAGTATTTCGGCGCTGGAATTTTTATTACGATTATTTGACGATATAACCTATCGTATAAAATCATAAAAAAAAATTGTGGGAGTTCCCTATTCCAGATTTGAGAATTTTGGACTGCGTTTAAAAGAGATTACAACTCAAAGTTAAGTAAAGTTCTTTTTCATACGTCCCGGTTGCCAGCTACCCGGAAACCGACACGTATGAAAAGGCACTTAGTCTAAATATGCAGTGTGGAAATTGCAGGCGTACAACACGTATGGGACGCGTCACGGCGAGCTGTGAGGCGTAAGTGCTTGACTGCGTAGCGCCGAAGTCGGGTTTCAACAGAACATGTCCCCGAATTTGCATTTCGCATATCTCCTACCGCGTCCCTATCTGAAATATTCAAACATAATCAACTCCTTCTGAACTAAACTCGGGAGACACGCCGCGGTAGCCTAGCTTTGATCAAAAACTTCTCATTTAATTAAAACGCTGCATTTGATACGGACGCGCTTGGTTTGCGTTCCATTTTATAACGTTTCTTGGCCAAGTTGAGGAATAATACTTACGTTATGTTAATGGAACGGCATATAAGAAAATTCTTACAAACAAAATGTATCCAGGAGGTCACTGCAGCTGGCATGTATTTATTCAAATGTGGATGGGAGCATGAATAAATTAGATGCAATATCAATGCCAGATAACGGCAGTAATTGCCCTATAAAGACGAGAAACGATGTCACAACGCCTAGAATTGCAATTACGGCCGCAAGCATGTTGTCACGAACATACGCAGCTATAAAACGTATTGCCCAACTTATTGCTAACATGTCAAAAGTTTTTTGGATGACTCCGAATCTGCGCTAAGTACTCAGACAATCGGTCGATACCAAGCTTGTCGTCGTTGGTAGTTCAAGCTGCTTTCGTACGTAGAACTAATTTTGTTTCCGGAAAAGACTATTTCGTATCGATGGAAAAATCCGAATGGAATAAAACGCTATCTTACAACATTTTGAAAAACAAACAATGAAGAGGCAGTATTTTTCCACAGCAAGTTCGAGCAGTCCGATGAGTCATCACAATCCGGATAATCCAGAAGCAACTTTTGAAGCCAAATGGATGGCAATATGGAGCGTTTGCTAAAGCGTTTTCTGGAAATAGAATGCGTGATCATAAACTTTGTTCACTTCATATGGAAATAATTCAAAAATTTGGCGGAGGAATCCATAGCGAGCACAATCGTGAGTGCGCAGAGTAATATGCTCCACAATGTATTCGGATTTAGGGTATTCCAATGCTTTTGGAATATATGGGTGCAGTTTGAGCACGTGAGATATTCGGATGGCTCGCCGGTGTTGCCAGCGTCACTTCTCATATTGGTAAGCGTTGGAAATCTTACACGTGAATCGAACGCTCGGATCCATTTCTAACGCCAACTGAGCAACACAGACGCAAGTCTTTCAATTTAAATTGTAGACTAGAACAACCGTTTCAAGAGTATTGCGCCTAATTAACGTCACATCAAATTCTCGATTAAATAAAGTTATAAAAACGTTTCCATTAGTCAGTTGTCGGATGTAATATAATTATGTCTTTTCAATTCTCAAAACCATTTCATCATTTTGCTACACGTGTCTTAAATCATCACGTCGGGTGTCCGAACTTGATGTATAGAGTCACATTCTATTCTCAGTCTCCTGAAAACCGAGGCTACGCTGAATTGGAGCACATTGAAATTTAGCAACTGTCTGTCTCCCGTATTTATAAATTTACATTCAGTTTTAAACCTTTTAGTTACTATTAGGTCACGTTCTGAATACTTATATAGTTGCAGAAAAGAACAACAAAAAAACAGAGCACAAATCACTATAAATTTGAAAAGAAACCTAATAATGAAGTGGGCGGTAGTACCATTGGTAGAAAAAATTGGCAAATGAAACGGTTCATTATTATTAATTTTATTCTGTTCTCTGCAGTAAAGTTTATAAATCTTAAACCATAAGATATGCTCTACTATATTTTGTACATTAAATAAGAGAAATAAAGGAGAGAATATACCAAAAGAACAGACATATGCCTGTATAAACTGTCATTAAAATCAAATTTTGGCAGTGCTCCAGGCCACAAAAATATGGTTTGCCATCTTTGCAGAAAGCATAAGTACCCACAAACATTCTAAAGATCTTGAAAGCTTATCTCTTTTGTACACCACTAACACAAAGATAAGTTTCAATACAATCAAACCAGAATAATTTATTTTAAGAAATGAGATCCATTGATGAATC